>CM023607.1:5363489-6715989 GCA_013358685.1 Antennarius maculatus
CAACTATGGTCAGAACTGCTATTCTCACTCAAAACCACATAAAGTTGTCTTGCAAAACACGTTTCATGCAGATACCTTAACACATGAGTTGTCGGACAAGAACAGTCGAATTTGAGAGGTTTCTGACTGAAATGATGAAATGGAGTCAATCACTGCTTTTCATTGTGAAGCCCTTGCAACTATGGTCAGAACTGCTATTCTCACTCAAAACCACATAAAGTTGTCTTGCAAAACACGTTTCATGCAGATACCTTAACACATGAGTTGTCGGACGAGAACAGTCGTTTTTGAGAGGTTTCTGACTGAAAATGATGAAATGGAGTCAAACACTGCTTTTCATTGTGAAGCCCTTGCAACTATGGTCAGAACTGCTATTCACACTCAAAACCACATAAAGTTGTCTTGTAAAACCCGTTTCATGCAGATACCTTAACACATGAGTTGTCGGACAAGAACAGTCGTTTTAGAGAGGTTTCTGACTGAAAATGATGAAATGGAGTCAAACACTGCTTTTCATTGAGATGCCCTTGCACCTATGATCAGAACTGCTATTCTCACTCAAAACCACTTAAAGTTGTCTTGAAAAACACGTTTCATGCAGATACCTTAACACATGAGTTGTAGGACGAGAACAGTCGTTTTTGAGAGGTTTCTGACTGAAAATGATGAAATGGAGTCAAACACTGCTTTTCATTGTGAAGCCCTTGCAACTATTGTCAGAACTGCTATTCCCACTCAAAACCACATAAAGTTGTCTTGTAAAACACGTTTCATGCATATATCTTATCATTTGAGTTGTATTACGAGATCAGTCGTTTTTGAGAGGTTTCTGACTGAAAATGATGAAATGGAGTCAAACACTGCTTTTCATTGTGAAGCCCTTGCAACTATGGTCAGAACTGCTATTCCCACTCAAAACCACATAAAGTTGTCTTGTAAAACACGTTTCATGCAGATACCTTAATACATGAGCTGTCGGACGAGAACAGTCGTTTTTGAGAGGTTTCTGACTGAAAATGATGAAATGGAGTCAAACACTGCTTTTCATTGTGACGCCCTTGCAACTATGGTCAGAACTGCTATTCCCACTCAAAACCACATAAAGTTGTCTTGCAAATCACGTTTCATGCAGATACCTTAACACATGAGTTGTCGGACGAGAACAGTCGTTGTTGAGAGGTTTCTGACTGAAAATGATGAAATGGAGTCAACCACTGCTTTTCATTGTGAAATCAGTGAGTGAGAATAATAGACATTCTCACTCAGCACCAAATAAAAGCATTTTGTCCCACACATTTTCTTCATATATATTAAATTGTGAGGTTCAGATGGAGACAAGTGGTTTTTAGACGTTTGCGACTTAATTAAGTCAAACACTTCTTTTCATAGTCGAGTCAGTCAAAACAAAGTTCATAATGGTATTCTTACTCTCAGCTACATAAAATTGACTGGGGAAAAACGGATCTTTCATTTATCTTAGCATGTGATTGTTAAAATCACAGCAGTCCTTTTTGACAGGTTTCTGATTGAAAATGATGAAATGGAGTCAAACACTGCTTTTCATTGTGAAGCCCTTTGCAACTATGGTCAGAACTGCTCTTCTCACTCAAATCCACATAAAGTTATCTTGCAAAACACGTTTCATGCATATACCTTATTACATGAGTTGTCGGACGAGAACAGTCGTTTTTGAGAGGTTTCTGACTGAAAATGATGAAATGGAGTCAACCACTGCTTTTCATTGTGAAGCCCTTGCAACTATGGTCAGAACTGCTATTCTCACTCAAAAAAACATAAAGTTGTCTTGCAAGACATGTTTCATGCAGATACCTTATCACATGAGTCTTTGAACGATAACAGTCGTTTTAGAGAGGTTTCTGACTGAAAATGATGAAATGGAGTCAAACACTGCTTTTCATTGTGAAGCCCTTGCAACTATGGTCAGAACTGCTATTCCCACTCAAAACCACATAAAGTTGTCTTGCAAATCACGTTTCATGCAGATACCTTAACACATGAGTTGTCGGGCGAGAACAGTCATTTTTGAGAGGTTTCTGACTGACAATGATGAAATGGAGTCAAACACTGCTTTTCATTGTGAAATCAGTCTAAACATTTTTACAATAGATATTTTCACTCAGCACCAAATAAAAGTGACTTGTCCCACACATTTCCTTCATATATATTAACTTGTGAGTTTTAGATGGAAAAAAGTGGTTTTTGAGACGTTTGCGACTTAAGTCAAACACTTCTTTTCATAGTCGAGTCAGTCAAAACAAAGTTCATAATGGTATTCTTACTCTCAGCTACATAAATTTGACTGGGGAAACACGGATCTTTCATTTATCTTAGTATGTGATTGTTAAAATCACAGCAGTCCTTTTTGACAGGTTTCTGATTGAAAATGATGAAATGGAGTCAAACACTGCTTTTCATTGTGAAGCCCTTTGCACCTATGGTCAGAACTGCTATTCTCACTCAGAACCACATAAAGTTGTCTTTCAAAACACGTTTCATGCAGATACCTTAACACATGAGTTGTCGGACGAGAACAGTCGTTTTTGAGAGGTTTCTGACTGAAAATGATGAAATGGAGTCAGACACTGCTTTTCATTGTGAAGCCCGTTGCAACTATGGTCATAACTGCTATTCTCACTCAAAACCACATGAAGTTATTTTGCAAATCACGTTTCAGGCATATACCTTAATACATCAGTTGTCGGACGAGAACAGTCATTTTTGAGAGGTTTCTGACTGACAATGATGACATGGAGTCAAACACTGCTTTTCATTGTGAAATCAGTCGTAACATTTTCATCATAGATATTCTCACTCAGCACCAAATAAAAGTGAGTTGTCCCACACATTTTCTTCATACATATTAACTTGTGAGGTTTAGATGGATTAAAGTGGTTTTTGAGACGTTTGCGACTTAATTAAGTCAAACACTTCTTTTCATAGTCGAGTCAGTCAAGACAAAGTTCATAATGGTATTCTTACTCTCAGCTACATAAAATTTACTGGGGAAACACGGATCTTTCATTTATCTTAGCATGTGATTGTTAAAGTCAGAGCAGTCCTTTTTGACAGGTTTCTGATTGAAAATGATGAAATGGAGTCAAACACTGCTTTTCATTGTGAAGCCCTTTGCAACTATGGTCAGAACTGCTATTCTCACTCAGAACCACATAAAGTTGTCTTGCAAAACACGTTTCATGTAGATACCTTATCACATGAGTTGTCGGACGAGAACAGTCGTTTTTGAGAGGTTTCTGACTGAAAATGATGAAATGGAGTCAAACACTGCTTTTCATTGTGAAGCCCTTGCAACTATGGTCAGAACTGCTATTCCCACTCAAAACCACATAAAGTTGTCTTGTAAAATCCGTTTCATGCATATACCTTAACACATGAGTTGTCGGACGAGAACAGTCGTTTTTGAGAGGTTTCTGACTGAAAATGATGAAATGGAGTCAAACACTGCTTTTCATTGTGAAATCAGTCTAAACATTTTTATCATAGATATTTTCACTCCGCACCAAATAAAAGTGACTTGTCCCACACATTTTCTTCATATATATTAACTTCTGAGTTTTAGATGGAAAAAAGTGGTTTTTGAGACGTTTGCGACTTAAGTCAAACACTTCTTTTCATAGTCGAGTCAGTCAAAACAAAGTTCACGATGGTATTCTGACTCTCAGCTACATAAAATTGACTGGGGAAACACGGATCTTTCATTTATCTTTGCATGTGATTGTTAAAATCAGAGCAGTCCTTTTTGACAGATTACTGATTGAAAATGATAAAATGGAGTCAAACACTGCTTTTCATTGTGATGCCCTTGCAACTATGGTCAGAACTGCTATTCTCACTCAA
Organism: Antennarius maculatus; assembly: GCA_013358685.1. NCBI lineage: Eukaryota > Metazoa > Chordata > Actinopteri > Lophiiformes > Antennariidae > Antennarius > Antennarius maculatus. Next base: position 5,367,366 of record CM023607.1, read on the forward strand.
AACCACATAAAGTTGTCTTGCAAAACACGTTTCATGCATATACCTTAACACATGAGTTGTCGGACAAGAACAGTCGAATTTGAGAGGTTTCTGACTGAAATGATGAAATGGAGTCAATCACTGCTTTTCATTGTGAAGCCCTTGCAACTATGGTCAGAACTGCTATTCTCACTCAAAACCACATAAAGTTGTCTTGCAAAACACGTTTCATGCAGATACCTTAACACATGAGTTGTCGGACGAGAACAGTCGTTTTTGAGAGGTTTCTGACTGAAAATGATGAAATGGAGTCAAACACTGCTTTTCATTGTGAAGCCCTTGCAACTATGGTCAGAACTGCTATTCCCACTCAAAACCACATAAAGTTGTCTTGCAAAACACGTTTCATGCAGATAGCTTATCACATGAGTTGTCGGACGAGAACAGTCGTTTTTGAGAGGTTTCTGACTGAAAATGATGAAATGGAGTCAAACACTGCTTTTCATTGTGAAGCCCTTGCAACTATGGTCAGAACTGCTATTCCCAATCAAAACCACATAAAGTTGTCTTGTAAAACACGTTTCATGCAGATACCTTAATACATGAGCTGTCGGACGAGAACAGTCGTTTTTGAGAGGTTTCTGACTGAAAATGATGAAATGGAGTCAAACACTGCTTTTCATTGAGAAGCCCTTGCACCTATGATCAGAACTACTATTCTCACTCAAAACCACTTAAAGTTGTCTTGAAAAACACGTTTCATGCAGATACCTTATCACATGAGTTGTAGGACGAGAACAGTCGTTTTTGAGAGGTTTCTGACTGAAAATGATGAAATGGAGTCAAACACTGCTTTTCATTGTGAAACCCTTGCAACTATGGTCAGAACTGCTATTCCCACTCAAAACCACATAAAGTTGTCTTGTAAAACACGTTTCATGCAGATACCTTATCACATGAGTTGTCGGACGAGAACAGTCGTTTTTGAGAGGTTTCTGACTGAAAATGATGAAATGGAGTCAAACACTGCTTTTCATTGTGAAGCCCTTGCAACTATGGTCAGAACTGCTATTCCCACTCAAAACCACATAAAGTTGTCTTGTAAAACACGTTTCATGCAGATACCTTAATACATGAGCTGTCGGACGAGAACAGTCGTTTTTGAGAGGTTTCTGACTGAAAATGATGAAATGGAGTCAAACACTGCTTTTCATTGTGACGCCCTTGCAACTATGGTCAGAACTGCTATTCCCAACTAAAAACCACATAAAGTTGTCTTGCAAATCACGTTTCATGCAGATACCTTAACACATGAGTTGTCGGACGAGAACAGTCGTCGTTGAGAGGTTTCTGACTGAAAATGATGAAATGGAGTCAACCACTGCTTTTCATTGTGAAATCAGTCTAAACATTTTCATAATAGATATTCTCACTCAGCACCAAATAAAAGTATTTTGTCCCACACATTTTCTTCATATATATTAAATTGTGAGGTTCAGATGGAGACAAGTGGTTTTTAGACGTTTGCGACTTAATTAAGTCAAACACTTCTTTTCATAGTCGAGTCAGTCAAAACAAAGTTCATAATGGTATTCTTACTCTCAGCTACATAAAATTGACTGGGGAAAAACGGATCTTTCATTTATCTTAGCATGTGATTGTTAAAATCACAGCAGTCCTTTTTGACAGGTTTCTGACTGAAAATGATGAAATGGAGTCAAACACTGCTTTTCATTGTGAAGCCCTTTGCAACTATGGTCAGAACTGCTCTTCTCACTCAAAACCACATAAAGTTATCTTGCAAAACACGTTTCATGCATATACCGTAATACATGAGTTGTCGGACGAGAACAGTCGTTTTTGAGAGGTTTCTGACTGAAAATGATGAAATGGAGTCAAACACTGCTTTTCATTGTGAAGCCCTTGCAACTATGGTCAGAACTGCTATTCTCACTCAAAAAAACATAAAGTTGTCTTGCAAGACATGTTTCATGCATATACCTTAACACATGAGTTGTCGGACAAGAACAGTCGTTTTAGAGAGGTTTCTGACTGAAAATGATGAAATGGAGTCAAACACTGCTTTTCATTGAGAAGCCGTTGCACCTATGTTCAGAACTGCTATTCTCACTCAAAACCACTTAAAGTTGTCTTGAAAAACACGTTTCATGCAGATACCTTATCACATGAGTTGTAGGACGAGAACAGTCGTTTTTGAGAGGTTTCTGACTGAAAATGATGAAATGGAGTCAAACACTGCTTTTCATTGTGAAGCCCTTGCAACTATGGTCAGAACTGCTATTCCCACTCAAAACCACATAAAGTTGTCTTGTAAAACACGTTTCATGCAGATACCTTATCACATGAGTTGTATTATGAGAACAGTCGTTTTTGAGAGGTTTCTGACTGAAAATGATGAAATGGAGTCAAACACTGCTTTTCATTGTGAAGCCCTTGCAACTATGGTCAGAACTGCTATTCCCACTCAAAACCACATAAAGTTGTCTTGTAAAACACGTTTCATGCAGATACCTTAATACATGAGCTGTCGGACGAGAACAGTCGTTTTTGAGAGGTTTCTGACTGAAAATGATGAAATGGAGTCAAACACTGCTTTTCATTGTGACGCCCTTGCACCTATGGTCAGAACTGCTATTCCCACTCAAAACCACATAAAGTTGTCTTGCAAATCACGTTTCATGCAGATACCTTAACACATGAGTTGTCGGACGAGAACAGTCGTTGTTGAGAGGTTTCTGACTGAAAATGATGAAATGGAGTCAAACACTGCTTTTCATTGTGAAATCAGTCAAAACATTTTCATAATAGATATTCTCACTCAGCACCAAATAAAAGTGACTTGTCCCACACATTTTCTTCATATATATTAAATTGTGAGGTTCAGATGGAGACAAGTGGTTTTTAGACGTTTGCGACTTAATTAAGTCAAACACTTCTTTTCATAGTCGAGTCAGTCAAAACAAAGTTCATAATGGTATTCTTACTCTCAGCTACATAAAATTGACTGGGGAAAAACGGATCTTTCATTTATCTTAGCATGTGATTGTTAAAATCACAGCAGTCCTTTTTGACAGGTTTCTGATTGAAAATGATGAAATGGAGTCAAACACTGCTTTTCATTGTGAAGCCCTTTGCAACTATGGTCAGAACTGCTCTTCTCACTCAAATCCACATAAAGTTATCTTGCAAAACACGTTTCATGCATATACCGTAATACATGAGTTGTCGGACGAGAACAGTCGTTTTTGAGAGGTTTCTGACTGAAAATGATGAAATGGAGTCAAACACTGCTTTTCATTGTGAAGCCCTTGCAACTATGGTCAGAACTGCTATTCTCACTCAAAAAAACATAAAGTTGTCTTGCAAGACATGTTTCATGCAGATACCTTATCACATGAGTCTTTGAACGATAACAGTCGTTTTAGAGAGGTTTCTGACTGAAAATGATGAAATGGAGTCAAACACTGCTTTTCATTGTGAAGCCCTTGCAACTATGGTCAGAACTGCTATTCCCACTCAAAACCACATAAAGTTGTCTTGCAAATCACGTTTCATGCAGATACCTTAACACATGAGTTGTCGGACGAGAACAGTCGTTGTTGAGAGGTTTCTGACTGAAAATGATGAAATGGAGTCAAACACTGCTTTTCATTGTGAAATCAGTCAAAACATTTTCATAATAGATATTCTCACTCAGCACCAAATAAAAGTGACTTGTCCCACACATTTCCTTCATATATATTAACTTGTGAGTTTTAGATGGAAAAAAGTGGTTTTTGAGACGTTTGCGACTTAAGTCAAACACTTCTTTTCATAGTCGAGTCAGTCAAAACAAAGTTCATAATGGTATTAATTACTCTCACCTACATAAAATTGACTGGGGAAACACGGATCTTTCATTTATCTTTGCATGTGATTGTTAAAATCACAGCAGTCCTTTTTGACAGGTTTCTGATTGAAAATGATGAAATGGAGTCAAACACTGCTTTTCATTGTGAAGCCCTTTGCAACTATGGTCAGAACTGCTATTCTCACTCAGAACCACATAAAGTTGTCTTGCAAAACACGTTTCATGCAGATACCTTATCACATGAGTTGTCGGACGAGAACAGTCGTTTTAGAGAGGTTTCTGACTGAAAATGATGAAATGGAGTCAAACACTGCTTTTCATTGTGAAATCAGTCGTAACATTTTCATCATATTCTCACTCAGCACCAAATAAAAGTGAGTTGTCCCACACATTTTCTTCATACATATTAACTTGTGAGGTTTAGATGGATTAAAGTGGTTTTTGAGACGTTTGCGACTTAATTAAGTCAAACACTTCTTTTCATAGTCGAGTCAGTCAAGACAAAGTTCATAATGGTATTCTTACTCTCAGCTACAAAAAATTGACTGGGGAAACACGGATCTTTCATTTATCTTAGCATGTGATTGTTAAAGTCAGAGCAGTCCTTTTTGACAGGTTTCTGATTGAAAATGATGAAATGGAGTCAAACACTGCTTTTCATTGTGAAGCCCTTTGCAACTATGGTCAGAACTGCTATTCTCACTCAGAACCACATAAAGTTGTCTTGCAAAACACGTTTCATGTAGATACCTTATCACATGAGTTGTCGGTCGAGAACAGTCGTTTTTGAGAGGTTTCTGACTGAAAATGATGAAATGGAGTCAAACACTGCTTTTCATTGTGAAGCCCTTGCAACTATGGTCAGAACTGCTATTCCCACTCAAAACCACATAAAGTTGTCTTGTAAAATCCGTTTCATGCATATACCTTAACACATGAGTTGTCGGACGAGAACAGTCGTTTTTGAGAGGTTTCTGACTGAAAATGATGAAATGGAGTCAAACACTGCTTTTCATTGTGAAATCAGTCTAAACATTTTTATCATAGATATTTTCACTCCGCACCAAATAAAAGTGACTTGTCCCACACATTTTCTTCATATATATTAACTTCTGAGTTTTAGATGGAAAAAAGTGGTTTTTGAGACGTTTGCGACTTAAGTCAAACACTTCTTTTCATAGTCGAGTCAGTCAAAACAAAGTTCACGATGGTATTCTGACTCTCAGCTACATAAAATTGACTGGGGAAACACGGATCTTTCATTTATCTTTGCATGTGATTGTTAAAATCAGAGCAGTCCTTTTTGACAGATTACTGATTGAAAATGATAAAATGGAGTCAAACACTGCTTTTCATTGTGAAGCCCTTGCAACTATGGTCAGAACTGCTATTCTCACTCAAAACCACATAAAGTTGTCTTGCAAAACACGTTTCATGCATATACCTTAACACATGAGTTGTCGGACAAGAACAGTCGAATTTGAGAGGTTTCTGACTGAAATGATGAAATGGAGTCAATCACTGCTTTTCATTGTGAAGCCCTTGCAACTATGGTCAGAACTGCTATTCTCACTCAAAACCACATAAAGTTGTCTTGCAAAACACGTTTCATGCAGATACCTTAACACATGAGTTGTCGGACGAGAACAGTCGTTTTTGAGAGGTTTCTGACTGAAAATGATGAAATGGAGTCAAACACTGCTTTTCATTGTGAAGCCCTTGCAACTATGGTCAGAACTGCTATTCCCACTCAAAACCACATAAAGTTGTCTTGTAAAACCCGTTTCATGCAGATACCTTAACACATGAGTTGTCGGACAAGAACAGTCGTTTTAGAGAGGTTTCTGACTGAAAATGATGAAATGGAGTCAAACACTGCTTTTCATTGAGAAGCCCTTGCACCTATGATCAGAACTGCTATTCTCACTCAAAACCACTTAAAGTTGTCTTGAAAAACACGTTTCATGCAGATACCTTATCACATGAGTTGTAGGACGAGAACAGTCGTTTTTGAGAGGTTTCTGACTGAAAATGATGAAATGGAGTCAAACACTGCTTTTCATTGTGAAGCCCTTGCAACTATGGTCAGAACTGCTATTCCCACTCAAAACCACATAAAGTTGTCTTGTAAAACACGTTTCATGCAGATACCTCATCACATGAGTTGTCGGACGAGAACAGTCGTTTTTGAGAGGTTTCTGACTGAAAATGATGAAATGGAGTCAAACACTGCTTTTCATTGTGAAGCCCTTGCAACTATGGTCAGAACTGCTATTCTCACTCAAAAAAACATAAAGTTGTCTTGCAAGACATGTTTCATGCAGATACCTTATCACATGAGTTTTTGGACGAGAACAGTCGTTTTAGATAGGTTTCTGACTGAAAATGATGAAATGGAGTCAAATACTGCTTTTCATTGTGAAGCCCTAGCAACTATGGTCAGAACTGCTATTCCCACTCAAAACCACATAAAGTTGTCTTGCAAAACATGTTTCATGCAGATACCTTATCACATGAGTTGTTGGACGAAAACAGTCGTTTTTGAGAGGTTTCTGACTGAAAATGATGAAATGGAGTCAAACACTGCTGTTCATTGTGAAAACTGTCTAAACATTTTCACAATAGATATTCTCACTCAGCACCAAATAAAAGCAACTTGTCCCACACATTTTCTTCATGAATATTAAATTGTGAGGTTTAGATGGAAAAAAGTGGTTTTTAGACGTTTGCGACTTATGTCAAGCACTTCTTTTCATAGTCGAGTCAGTCAAAACAAAATTCATAATGGTATTTTTACTCTCAGCTACATAAAATTGAATGGGGAAGCACGGATCTTTCATTTATCTTAGCATGTGATTGTTAAAATCACAGCAGTCCTTTTTTACAGGTTTCTGATTGAAAATGATGAAATGGAGTCAAACACGTCTTTTCATTGTGATGCCCTTTGCAACTATGGTCAGAACTGCTCTTCTCACTCAAAACCACATAAAGTTATCTTGCAAAACACATGTCATGCATATACCTTAACACATGAGTTGTCGGACGAGAACAGTCGTTTTTGAGAGGTTTCTGACAGAAAATGATGAAATGGAGTCAAACACTGCTTTTCATTGTGAAGCCCTTGCAACTATGGTCAGAACTGCTATTCCCACTCAAAACCACATAAAGTTGTCTTGCAAAACACGTTTCATGAAGATACGTTAACACATGAGTTGTAGGACGAGAACAGTCGTTTTTGAGAGGTTTCTGACTGAAAATGATGAAATGGAGTCAAACACTGCTTTTCATTGTGAAATCAGTCTAAACATTTTCATAATAGATATTCTCACTCAGCACCAAATAAAAGCATTTTGTCCCACACATTTTCTTCATATATATTAAATTGTGAGGTTCAGATGGAGACAAGTGGTTTTTAGACGTTTGCGACTTAATTAAGTCAAACACTTCTTTTCATAGTCGAGTCAGTCAAAACAAAGTTCATAATGGTATTCTTACTCTCAGCTACATAAAATTGACTGGGGAAAAACGGATCTTTCATTTATCTTAGCATGTGATTGTTAAAATCACAGCAGTCCTTTTTGACAGGTTTCTGATTGAAAATGATGAAATGGAGTCAAACACTGCTTTTCATTGTGAAGCCCTTTGCAACTATGGTCAGAACTGCTCTTCTCACTCAAAACCACATAAAGTTATCTTGCAAAACACGTTTCATGCATATACCGTAAAACATGAGTTGTCGGACGAGAACAGTCGTTTTTGAGAGGTTTCTGACTGAAAATGATGAAATGGAGTCAAACACTGCTTTTCATTGTGAAGCCCTTGCAACTATGGTCAGAACTGCTATTCTCACTCAAAAAAACATAAAGTTGTCTTGCAAGACATGTTTCATGCAGATACCTTATCACATGAGTTTTTGGACGAGAACAGTCGTTTTAGAGAGGTTTCTGACTGAAAATGATGAAATGGAGTCAAACACTGCTTTTCATTGTGAAGCTCTTGCAACTATGGTCAGAACTGCTATTCCCACTCAAAACCACATAAAGTTGTCTTGCAAATCACGTTTCATGCAGATACCTTAACACATGAGTTGTCGGACGAGAACAGTCGTTGTTGAGAGGTTTCTGACTGAAAATGATGAAATGGAGTCAAACACTGCTTTTCATTGTGAAATCAGTCTAAACATTTTCATAATAGATATTCTCACTCAGCACCAAATAAAAGCAACTTGTCCCACACATTTTCTTCATATATATTAAATTGTGAGGTTTAGATGGAGACAAGTGGTTTTTAGACGTTTGCGACTTAAGTCAAGCACTTCTTTTCATAGTCGAGTCAGTCAAAACAAAGTTCATGATGGTATTCTTACTCTCAGCTACATAAAATTGACTGGGGAAACACGGATTTTTCATTTATCTTAGCATGTGATTGGTAAAATCACAGCAGTCCTGTTTGACAGGTTTCTGATTGAAAATGATGAAATGGAGTCAAACACTGCTTTTCATTGTGAAGCCCGTTGCAACTATGGTCAGAACTGCTCTTCTCACTCAAAACCACATAAAGTTGTCTTGCAAGACATGTTTCATGCAGATACCTTATCACATGAGTTGTTGGACGAGAACAGTCGTTTTAGAGAGGTTTCTGACTGAAAATGATGAAATGGAGTCAAATACTGCTTTTCATTGTGAAGCCCTAGCAACTATGGTCAGAACTGCTATTCCCACTCAAAACCACATAAAGTTGTCTTGCAAAACATGTTTCATGCAGATACCTTAACACATGAGTTGTTGGACGAAAACAGTCGTTTTTGAGAGGTTTCTGACTGAAAATGATGAAATGGAGTCAAACACTGCTGTTCATTGTGAAAACTGTCTAAACATTTTCACAATAGATATTCTCACTCAGCACCAAATAAAAGCAACTTGTCCCACACATTTTCTTCATGAATATTAAATTGTGAGGTTTAGATGGAAAAAAGTGGTTTTTAGACGTTTGCGACTTATGTCAAGCACTTCTTTTCATAGTCGAGTCAGTCAAAACAAAATTCATAATGGTATTTTTACTCTCAGCTACATAAAATTGAATGGGGAAGCACGGATCTTTCATTTATCTTAGCATGTGATTGTTAAAATCACAGCAGTCCTTTCTTACAGGTTTCTGATTGAAAATGATGAAATGGAGTCAAACACTTCTTTTCATTGTGATGCCCTTTGCAACTATGGTCAGAACTGCTCTTCTCACTCAAAACCACATAAAGTTATCTTGCAAAACACATGTCATGCATATACCTTTACACATGAGTTGTCGGACGAGAACAGTCGTTTTTGAGAGGTTTCTGACTGAAAATGATGAAATGGAGTCAAACACTGCTTTTCATTGTGAAGCCCTTGCAACTATGGTCAGAACTGCTATTCCCACTCAAAACCACATAAAGTTGTCTTGTAAAACCCGTTTCATGCAGATACCTTAACACATGAGTTGTCGGACGAGAACAGTCGTTTTTGAGAGGTTTCTGACTGAAAATGATGAAATGGAGTCAAACACTGCTTTTCATTGTGAAGCCCTTGCAACTATGGTCAGAACTGCTATTCCCACTCAAAACCACATAAAGTTTTCTTGTAAAACACTTTTCATGCAGATACCTTAATACATGAGTTGTCGGACGAGAACAGTCGTTTTTGAGAGGTTTCTGACTGAAAATGATGAAATGGAGTCAAACACTGCTTTTCATTGTGACGCCCTTGCAACTATGGTCAGAAATGCTATTCCCACTCAAAACCACATAAAGTTGTCTTGCAAATCACGTTTCATGCAGATACCTTAACACATGAGTTGTCGGACGAGAACAGTCGTTGTTGAGAGGTTTCTGACTGAAAATGATGAAATGGAGTCAACCACTGCTTTTCATTGTGAAATCAGTCTAAACATTTTCATAATAGATATTCTCACTCAGCACCAAATAAAAGCATTTTGTCCCACACATTTTCTTCATATATATTAAATTGTGAGGTTCAGATGGAGACAAGTGGTTTTTAGACGTTTGCGACTTAATTAAGTCAAACACTTCTTTTCATAGTCGAGTCAGTCAAAACAAAGTTCATAATGGTATTCTTACTCTCAGCTACATAAAATTGACTGGGGAAAAACGGATCTTTCATTTATCTTAGCATGTGATTGTTAAAATCATAGCAGTCCTTTTTGACAGGTTTCTGATTGAACATGATGAAATGGAGTCAAACACTGCTTTTCATTGTGAAGCCCTTTGCAACTATGGTCAGAACTGCTCTTCTCACTCAAAACCACATAAAGTTATCTTGCAAAACACGTTTCATGCATATACCGTAATACATGAGTTGTCGGACGAGAACAGTCGTTTTTGAGAGGTTTCTGACTGAAAATGATGAAATGGAGTCAAACACTGCTTTTCATTGTGAAGCCCTTGCAACTATGGTCAGAACTGCTATTCTCACTCAAAAAAACATAAAGTTGTCTTGCAAGACATGTTTCATGCATATACCTTAACACATGAGTTGTCGGACGAGAACAGTCGTTTTTGAGAGGTTTCTGACTGAAAATGATGAAATGGAGTCAAACACTGCTTTTCATTGTGAAGCCCTTGCAACTATGGTCAGAACTGCTATTCCCACTCAAAACCACATAAAGTTGTCTTGTAAAACCCGTTTCATGCAGATACCTTAACACATGAGTTGTCGGACAAGAACAGTCGTTTTAGAGAGGTTTCTGACTGAAAATGATGAAATGGAGTCAAACACTGCTTTTCATTGAGAAGCCGTTGCACCTATGATCAGAACTGCTATTCTCACTCAAAACCACTTAAAGTTGTCTTGAAAAACACGTTTCATGCAGATACCTTATCACATGAGTTGTAGGACGAGAACAGTCGTTTTTGAGAGGTTTCTGACTGAAAATGATGAAATGGAGTCAAACACTGCTTTTCATTGTGAAGCCCTTGCAACTATGGTCAGAACTGCTATTCCCACTCAAATCTACATAAAGTTGTCTTGTAAAACACGTTTCATGCAGATACCTTATCATTTGAGTTGTATTATGAGATCAGTCGTTTTTGAGAGGTTTCTGACTGAAAATGATGAAATGGAGTCAAACACTGCTTTTCATTGTGAAGCCCTTGCAACTATGGTCAGAACTGCTATTCCCACTCAAAACCACATAAAGTTGTCTTGTAAAACACGTTTCATGCAGATACCTTAATACATGAGCTGTCGGACGAGAACAGTCGTTTTTGAGAGGTTTCTGACTGAAAATGATGAAATGGAGTCAACCACTGCTTTTCATTGTGACGCCCTTGCAACTATGGTCAGAACTGCTATTCCCACTCAAAACCACATAAAGTTGTCTTGCAAATCACGTTTCATGCAGATACCTTAACACATGAGTTGTCGGACGAGAACAGTCGTTGTTGAGAGGTTTCTGACTGAAAATGATGAAATGGAGTCAACCACTGCTTTTCATTGTGAAATCAGTCTAAACATTTTCATAATAGATATTCTCACTCAGCACCAAATAAAAGCATTTTGTCCCACACATTTTCTTCATATATATTAAATTGTGAGGTTCAGATGGAGACAAGTGGTTTTTAGACGTTTGCGACTTAATTAAGTCAAACACTTCTTTTCATAGTCGAGTCAGTCAAAACAAAGTTCACAATGGTATTCTTACTCTCAGCTACATAAAATTGACTGGGGAAAAACGGATCTTTCATTTATCTTAGCATGTGATTGTTAAAATCACAGCAGTCCTTTTTGACAGGTTTCTGATTGAAAATGATGAAATGGAGTCAAACACTGCTTTTCATTGTGAAGCCCTTTGCAACTATGGTCAGAACTGCTCTTCTCACTCAAATCCACATAAAGTTATTTTGCAAAACACGTTTCATGCATATACCGTAATACATGAGTTGTCGGACGAGAACAGTCGTTTTTGAGAGGTTTCTGACTGAAAATGATGAAATGGAGTCAAACACTGCTTTTCATTGTGAAGCCCTTGCAACTATGGTCAGAACTGCTATTCTCACTCAAAAAAACATAAAGTTGTCTTGCAAGACATGTTTCATGCAGATACCTTATCACATGAGTCTTTGAACGATAACAGTCGTTTTAGAGAGGTTTCTGACTGAAAATGATGAAATGGAGTCAAACACTGCTTTTCATTGTGAAGCCCTTGCAACTATGGTCAGAACTGCTATTCCCACTCAAAACCACATAAAGTTGTCTTGCAAATCACGTTTCATGCAGATACCTTAACACATGAGTTGTCGGACGAGAACAGTCGTTGTTGAGAGGTTTCTGACTGAAAATGATGAAATGGAGTCAAACACTGCGTTTCATTGTGAAATCAGTCAAAACATTTTCATAATAGATATTCTCACTCAGCACCAAATTAAAGTGACTTGTCCCACACATTTCCTTCATATATATTAACTTGTGAGTTTTAGATGGAAAAAAGTGGTTTTTGAGACGTTTGCGACTTAAGTCAAACACTTCTTTTCATAGTCGAGTCAGTCAAAACAAAGTTCATAATGGTATTAATTACTCTCACCTACATAAAATTGACTGGGGAAACACGGATCTTTCATTTATCTTTGCATGTGATTGTTAAAATCAGAGCAGTCCTTTTTGACAGATTACTGATTGAAAATGATAAAATGGAGTCAAACACTGCTTTTCATTGTGAAGCCCTTGCAACTATGGTCAGAACTGCTATTCTCACTCAAAACCACATAAAGTTGTCTTGCAAAACACGTTTCATGCATATACCTTAACACATGAGTTTTCGGACAAGAACAGTCGAATTTGAGAGGTTTCTGACTGAAATGATGAAATGGAGTCAATCACTGCTTTTCATTGTGAAGCCCTTGCAACTATGGTCAGAACTGCTATTCTCACTCAAAACCACATAAAGTTGTCTTGCAAAACACGTTTCATGCAGATACCTTAACACATGAGTTGTCGGACGAGAACAGTCGTTTTTGAGAGGTTTCTGACTGAAAATGATGAAATGGAGTCAAACACTGCTTTTCATTGTGAAGCCCTTGCAACTATGGTCAGAACTGCTATTCCCACTCAAAACCACATAAAGTTGTCTTGTAAAACCCGTTTCATGCAGATACCTTAACACATGAGTTGTCGGACAAGAACAGTCGTTTTAGAGAGGTTTCTGACTGAAAATGATGAAATGGAGTCAAACACTGCTTTTCATTGAGAAGCCCTTGCACCTATGATCAGAACTGCTATTCTCACTCAAAACCACTTAAAGTTGTCTTGAAAAACACGTTTCATGCAGATACCTTATCACATGAGTTGTAGGACGAGAACAGTCGTTTTTGAGAGGTTTCTGACTGAAAATGATGAAATGGAGTCAAACACTGCTTTTCATTGTGAAGCCCTTGCAACTATGGTCAGAACTGCTATTCCCACTCAAAACCACATAAAGTTGTCTTGCAAAACACGTTTCATGCAGATACCTTATCACATGAGTTGTCGGACGAGAACAGTCGTTTTTGAGAGGTTTCTGACTGAAAATGATGAAATGGAGTCAAACACTGCTTTTCATTGTGAAGCCCTTGCAACTATGGTCAGAACTGCTATTCTCACTCAAAAAAACATAAAGTTGTCTTGCAAGACATGTTTCATGCAGATACCTTATCACATGAGTTTTTGGACGAGAACAGTCGTTTTAGAAAGGTTTCTGACTGAAAATGATGAAATGGAGTCAAATACTGCTTTTCATTGTGAAGCCCTAGCAACTATGGTCAGAACTGCTATTCCCACTCAAAACCACATAAAGTTGTCTTGCAAAACATGTTTCATGCAGATACCTTAACACATGAGTTGTTGGACGAAAACAGTCGTTTTTGAGAGGTTTCTGACTGAAAATGATGAAATGGAGTCAAACACTGCTGTTCATTGTGAAAACTGTCTAAACATTTTCACAATAGATATTCTCACTCAGCACCAAATAAAAGCAACTTGTCCCACACATTTTCTTCATGAATATTAAATTGTGAGGTTTAGATGGAAAAAAGTGGTTTTTAGACGTTTGCGACTTATGTCAAGCACTTCTTTTCATAGTCGAGTCAGTCAAAACAAAATTCATACTGGTATTTTTACTCTCAGCTACATAAAATTGAATGGGGAAGCACGGATCTTTCATTTATCTTAGCATGTGATTGTTAAAATCACAGCAGTCCTTTTTTACAGGTTTCTGATTGAAAATGATGAAATGGAGTCAAACACGTCTTTTCATTGTGATGCCCTTTGCAACTATGGTCAGAACTGCTCTTCTCACTCAAAACCACATAAAGTTATCTTGCAAACACATGTCATGCATATACCTTAACACATGAGTTGTCGGACAAGAACAGTCGTTTTTGAGAGGTTTCTGACAGAAAATGATGAAATGGAGTCAAACACTGCTTTTCATTGTGAAGCCCTTGCAACTATGGTCAGAACTGCTCTTCCCACTCAAAACCACATAAAGTTGTCTTGCAAAACACGTTTCATGCAGATACGTTAACACATGAGTTGTAGGACGAGAACAGTCGTTTTTGAGAGGTTTCTGACTGAAAATGATGAAACGGAGTCAAACACTGCTTTTCATTGTGAAGCCCTTGCAACTATGGTCAGAACTGTTATCCTCACTCAAAACCACATAAAGTTGTCTTGAAAAACACGTTTCATGCAGATACCTTATCACATGAGTTTTCGGACGAGAACAGTCGTTTTTGAGAGGTTTCTGACTGAAAATGATGAAATGGATTCAAACACTGCTTTTCATTGTGAAATCAGTCTAAACATTTTCATAATAGATATTCTCACTCAGCACCAAATAAAAGCATTTTGTCCCACACATTTTCTTCATATATATTAAATTGTGAGGTTCAGATGGAGACAAGTGGTTTTTAGACGTTTGCGACTTAATTAAGTCAAACACTTCTTTTCATAGTCGAGTCAGTCAAAACAAAGTTCATAATGGTATTCTTACTCTCAGCTACATAAAATTGACTGGGGAAAAACGGATCTTTCATTTATCTTAGCATGTGATTGTTAAAATCACAGCAGTCCTTTTTGACAGGTTTCTGATTGAAAATGATGAAATGGAGTCAAACACTGCTTTTCATTGTGAAGCCCTTTGCAACTATGGTCAGAACTGCTCTTCTCACTCAAAACCACATAAAGTTATCTTGCAAAACACGTTTCATGCATATACCGTAATACATGAGTTGTCGGACGAGAACAGTCGTTTTTGAGAGGTTTCTGACTGAAAATGATGAAATGGAGTCAAACACTGCTTTTCATTGAGAAGCCCTTGCAACTATGGTCAGAACTGCTATTCTCACTCAAAAAAACATAAAGTTGTCTTGCAAGACATGTTTCATGCAGATACCTTATCACATGAGTTGTAGGACGAGAACAGTCGTTTTTGAGAGGTTTCTGACTGAAAATGATGAAATGGAGTCAAACACTGCTTTTCATTGTGAAGCCCTTTGCAACTATGGTCAGAACTGCTCTTCTCACTCAAAACCACATAAAGTTGTCTTGCAAGACATGTTTCATGCAGATACCTTATCACATGAGTTGTTGGACGAGAACAGTCGTTTTAGAGAGAATTCTGACTGAAAATGATGAAATGGAGTCAAATACTGCTTTTCATTGTGAAGCCCTAGCAACTATGGTCAGAACTGCTATTCCCACTCAAAACCACATAAAGTTGTCTTGCAAAACATGTTTCATGCAGATACCTTAACACATGAGTTGTTGGACGATAACAGTCGTTTTTGAGAGGTTTCTGACTGAAAATGATGAAATGGAGTCAAACACTGCTGTTCATTGTGAAAACTGTCTAAACATTTTCACAATAGATATTCTCACTCAGCACCAAATAAAAGCAACTTGTCCCACACATTTTCTTCATGAATATTAAATTGTGAGGTTTAGATGGAAAAAAGTGGTTTTTAGACGTTTGCGACTTATGTCAAGCACTTCTTTTCATAGTCGAGTCAGTCAAAACAAAATTCATAATGGTATTTTTACTCTCAGCTACATAAAATTGAATGGGGAAGCACGGATCTTTCATTTATCTTAGCATGTGATTGTTAAAATCACAGCAGTCCTTTCTTACAGGTTTCTGATTGAAAATGATGAAATGGAGTCAAACACTTCTTTTCATTGTGATGCCCTTTGCAACTATGGTCAGAACTGCTCTTCTCACTCAAAACCACATAAAGTTATCTTGCAAAACACATGTCATGCATATACCTTTACACATGAGTTGTCGGACGAGAACAGTCGTTTTTGAGAGGTTTCTGACAGAAAAAGATGAAATGGAGTCAAACACTGCTTTTCATTGTGAAGCCCTTGCAACTATGGTGAGAACTGCTATTCCCACTCAAAACCACATAAAGTTGTCTTGCAAAACACGTTTCATGCAGATACGTTAACACATGAGTTGTAGGACGAGAACAGTCGTTTTTGAGAGGTTTCTGACTGAAAATGATGAAAAGGAGTCAAACACTGCTTTTCATTGTGAAGCCCTTGCAACTATGGTCAGAACTGCTATTCTCACTCAAAACCACATAAAGTTGTCTTGCAAGACATGTTTCATGCAGATACCTTATCACATGAGTTGTTGGACGAGAACAGTCGTTTTAGAGAGGTTTCTGACTGAAAATGATGAAATGGAGTCAAACACTGCTTTTCATTGTGAAGCCCTTGCAACTATGGTCAGAACTGCTATCCTCACTCAAAACCACATAAAGTTGTCTTGAAAAACACGTTTCATGCAGATACCTTATCACATGAGTTTTCGGACGAGAACAGTCGTTTTTGAGAGGTTTCTGACTGAAAATGATGAAATGGAGTCAAACACTGCTTTTCATTGTGAAGCCCTTGCAACTATGGTCAGAACTGCTATTCCCACTCAAAATCACATAAAGTTGTCTTGTAAAACCCGTTTCATGCAGATACCTTAACACATGAGTTGTCGGACGAGAACAGTCGTTTTTGAGAGGTTTTTGACTGAAAATGATGAAATGGAGTCAAACACTGCTTTTCATTGTGAAATCAGTCTAAACATTTTCATAATAGATATTCTCACTCAGCACCAAATAAAAGCAACTTGTCCCACACATTTTCTTCATATATATTAAATTGTGAGGTTTAGATGGAGAAAAGTGGTTTTTGAGACGTTTGCGACTTAAGTCAAACACTTCTTTTCATAGTCGAGTCAGTCAAAACAAAGTTCATAATGGTATTCTTACTCTCAGCTACATACAATTGACTGGGGAAACACGGATCTTTCATTTATCTTAGCATGTGATTGTTAAAATCACAGCAGTCCTTTTTGACAGGTTTCTGATTGAAAATGATGAAATGGAGTCAAACACTGCTTTTCATTGTGAAGCCCTTTGCAACTATGGTCAGAACTGCTATTCTCACTCAAAACCACATGAAGTTATCTTGCAAAACACGTTTCATGCATATACCTTAATACATGAGTTGTCGGACGAGAACAGTCGTTTTTGAGAGGTTTCTGACTGAAAATGATGAAATGGAGTCAAACACTGCTTTTCATTGTGAAATCAGTCTAAACATTTTTATAATAGATATTTTCACTCAGCACCAAATAAAAGTGACTTGTCCCACACATTTCTTTCATATATATTAACTTGTTAGTTTAGGATGGAAAAAAGTGGTTTTTGAGACATTTGGGACTTAAGTCAAACACTTCTTTTCATAGTCGAGTCAGTCAAAACAAAGTTCATTATGGTATTCTTACTTTCAGCTACATAAAATTGACTGGGGAAACACGGATCTTTCATTTATCTTAGCATGTGATTGTTAAAATCACAGCAGTCCTTTTTGACAGCTTTCTGATTGAAAATGATGAAATGGAGTCAAACACTGCTTTTCATTGTGAAGCCCTATGCAACTATGGTCAGAACTGCTATTCTCACTCAAAACCACGTAAAGTTATCTTGCAAAACACGTTTTATGCATATACCTTAATACATGAGTTGTCGGACGAGAACAGTCGATTTTGAGAGGTTTCTGACTGAAATAATGAAATGGAGTCAATCACTGCTTTTCATTGTGAAGCCCTTGCAACTATGGTCAGAACTGCTATTCTCACTCAAAACCACATAAAGTTGTCTTGCAAAACACGTTACATGCAGATACCTTAACACATGAGTTGTCGGACGAGAACAGTCGTTTTTGAGAGGTTTCTGACTGAAAATGATGAAATGGAGTCAAACACTGCTTTTCATTGTGAAATCAGTCGAAACATTTTCATCATAGATATTCTCACTCTGCACCAAATAAAATTGAGTTGTCCCACACATTTTTTTCATATATATTAACTTGTGAGGTTTAGATGGAGAAAAGTGGTTTTTGAGACGTTTGCGACTTAATTAAGTCAAACACTTCTTTTCATAGTCGAGTCAGTCAAAACAAAGTTCATAATGGTATTCTTACTCTCAGCTACATAAAATTGACTGGGGAAACACGGATCTTTCATTTATCTTAGCATGTGATTGTTAAAATCACAGCAGTCCTTTTTGACAGGTTTCTGATTGAAAATGATGAAATGGAGTCAAACACTGCTTTTCATTGTGAAGCCCTTGCAACTATGGTCAGAACTGCTATTCTCACTCAAAACCACATAAAGTTGTCTTGCAAAACACGTTTCATGCATATAACTTAACACATGAGTTGTCGGACAAGAACAGTCGAATTTGAGAGGTTTCTGACTGAAATGATGAAATGGAGTCAATCACTGCTTTTCATTGTGAAGCCCTTGCAACTATGGTCAGAACTGCTATTCTCACTCAAAACCACATAAAGTTGTCTTGCAAAACACGTTTCATGCAGATACCTTAACACATGAGTTGTCGGACGAGAACAGTCGTTTTTGAGAGGTTTCTGACTGAAAATGATGAAATGGAGTCAAACACTGCTTTTCATTGTGAAGCCCTTGCAACTATGGTCAGAACTGCTTGTCTCACTCAAAACCACATAAAGTTGTCTTGCAAAACACGTTTCATGCAGATACCTTAACACATGAGTTGTCGGACGAGAACAGTCGTTTTTGAGAGGTTTCTGACTGAAAATGATGAAATGGAGTCAAACACTGCTTTTCATTGTGAAATCAGTCTAAACATTTTCATAATAGATATTCTCACTCAGCACCAAATAAAAGCAACTTGTCCCACACATTTTCTTCATATATATTAAATTGTGAGGTTTAGATGGAGAAAAGTGGTTTTTGAGACGTTTGCGACTTAAGTCAAACACTTCTTTTCATAGTCGAGTCAGTCAAAACAAAGTTTATAATGGTATTCTTACTCTCAGCTACATACAATTGACTGGGGAAACACGGATCTTTCATTTATCTTAGCATGTGATTGTTAAAATCACAGCAGTCCTTTTTGACAGGTTTCTGATTGAAAATGATGAAATGGAGTCAAACACTGCTTTTCATTGTGAAGCCCTTTGCAACTATGGTCAGAACTGCTATTCTCACTCAAAACCAATTAAAGTTATCTTGCAAAACACGTTTTATGCATATACCTTAATACATGAGTTGTCGGACGAGAACAGTCGATTTTGAGAGGTTTCTGACTGAAATAATGAAATGGAGTCAATCACTGCTTTTCATTGTGAAGCCCTTGCAACTATGGTCAGAACTGCTATTCTCACTCAAAACCACATAAAGTTGTCTTGCAAAACACGTTTCATGCAGATACCTTAACACATCAGTTATCGGACGAGAACAGTCGTTTTTGAGAGGTTTCTGACTGAAAATGATGAAATGGAGTCAAACACTGCTTTTCATTGTGAAATCAGTCGAAACATTTTCATCATAGATATTCTCACTCAGCACCAAATAAAAGTGACTTGTCCCACACATTTTCTTCATATACATTAACTTCTGAGTTTTAGATGGAAAAAAGTGGTTTTTGAGACGTTTGCGACTTAAGTCAAACACTTCTTTTCATAGTCGAGTCAGTCAAAACAAAGTTCACGATGGTATTCTGACTCTCAGCTACATAAAATTGACTGGGGAAACACGGATCTTTCATTTATCTTTGCATGTGATTGTTAAAATCACAGCAGTCCTTTTTGACAGATTTCTGATTGAAAATGATAAAATGGAGTCAAACACTGCTTTTCATTGTGAAGCCCTTGCAACTATGGTCAGAACTGCTATTCTCACTCAAAACCACATAAAGTTGTCTTGCAAAACACGTTACATGCATATACCTTAACACATGAGTTGTCGCACAAGAACAGTCGAATTTGAGAGGTTTCTGACTGAAATGATGAAATGGAGTCAAACACTGCTATTCATTGTGAAATCAGTCCAAACATTTTAATAAAAGCTATTTTCACTCAACACCAAATAAAATTGACTTGTAACACACATTTTCTTCATATATTTTAACTTGTGAGTTTTAGATGGAAAAAAGTGGTTTTTGAGACGTTTGGGACTGAAAATGAAGAAATGAAGTCAATCACTTCTTTTCATAGACACGTCAGTCTAAACAAGTTCATAAATGGTATTCTGACTCTCAGCTACATAAAACTGACTGGGGAAACACGGTTCTTTCATATATCTTAGCATGGGATTCTTAAAACCAGAGCAGTCCTTTTTGACAGGTTTCTGATTGAAAATGATGAAATGGAATCAAACACTGCTTTTCATTGTGAAGCCCTTGCAACTATGGTCAGAACTGCTATTCTCACTCAAAACCACATAAGTTATCTTGCAAAACACGTTTCATGCATATACTTTAACACATGAGTTGTCGGACGAGAACAGTCGTTTTTGAGAAGTTTCTGACTGAAAATGATGAAATGGAGTCAAACACTGCTTTTCATTGTGACGCCCATTCAACCATGGTCAGAACTGCTATTCTCACTCAAAACCACATAAAGTTGTCTTGCAAAACCCGTTTCATGCATATACTTTAACACATGAGTTGTCGGACGAGAACAGTCGTTTTTGAGAGGTTTCTGACTAAAAATGATTAAATGGAGTCAAACACTGCTTTTCATTGTAACGCCCTTGCAACTATGGTCAGAACTGCTTTTCTCACTCAAAACCACATCATGTTGTCTTGCAAAATACGTTTCATGCATATACCTTAACACATGAGTTGTCGGACAAGAACAGTCGATTTTGAGAGGTTTCTGACTGAAATGATGAAATGGAGTCAAACACTGCTTTTCATTGTGAAATCAGTCCAAACATTTTTATAAAAGCTATTCTCACTCAACACCAAATAAAATTGACTTGTAACACACATTTTCTTCATATGTTTTAACTTGTGAGTTTTAGATGGAAAAAAGTGGTTTTTGAGACGTTTGGGACTGAACATGAAGAAATGAAGTCAATCACTTCTTTTCATAGTCACGTCAGTCTAAACAAGTTTGAGAGAGTTGTCATTGGCGCAGACTTCAATGGACATGTTGGTGCAGGTAACAGAGGTGATGAGGAAGTGATGGGCAGGTTTGGTATCCAGGAGAGGAACGCAGAAGGACAGATGGTAGTTGACTTTGCAAAAAGGATGGAAATGGCTGTAGTGAATACTTTCTTCCAGAAGAGGCAGGAACATAGGGTGACCTATAAGAGTGGTGGTAGGAGCACACAGGTAGACTACATCTTGTGTAGACGATGTAACCTGAAGGAGATCAGTGACTGTAAAGTAGTGGTAGGTGAGAGTGTAGCCAAACAGCATAGGATGGTGGTGTGTAGGATGACTCTGGTGGTGAGGAAGATGAAGAGGGCAAAGGCAGAGCAGAGGACGAAATGGTGGAAGATAAAAAAGGAAGGGTATTGCATGACCTTTAGGAAGGAGTTAAGACAGGCTCTGGGTGGTCAGGAGGTGCTTCCAGATGACTGGACAACTACAGCTAATGTGATCAGGGTGACAGGTAGGAGAGTATTTGGTGTGTCATCTGGAAGGAAAGTAGATAAGGAGACTTGGTGGTAGAATGAGGAGGTACAGGAGTTTATACAAAGAAAAAGGTTAGCTAAGAAGAAGTGGGACACTGAGATAACTGAGGAGAGTAGACAGGAGTACAGGGAGATGCAGCGTAAGGTGAAGGTAGAGGTAGCAAAGGCCAAACAAGAAGCTTATGATGACTTGTATGCTCGGTTGGACAGTAAGGAGGGAGAGACTGATCTATACAGGCTGGCAAGACAGAGAGTTAGAGATGGGAAGGACGTGCAGCAGGTTAGGGTGATTAAGGATAGCGATGGAAGTCTATTGACAGGTGCCAGCAGTGTGATGGGAAGATGGAAAGAGTACTTTGAAGAGTTGATGAACGTGGAAAATGAGAGAGAACAAAGACTAGAAGAGGTGACTGTTGTGGACCAGGATGTAGCAAAGATTAGCCCGGATGAAGTGAGGAGAGCACTGAAGAGGATGAAGAGTGGAAAGGCAGTCGGTCCTGATGATATACATGTAGAGGTTTGGAAGTGTCTAGGAGAGGTGGCAGTAGAGTTTCTGACTGAGTTGTTCAACAGGATCTTAGATAGTGAGAAGATGCCTGAGGAGTGGAGGAGAAGTGTGCTGGTGCCCATTTTTAAGAACAAGGGAGATGTGCAGAGTTGTGGCAACTACAGAGGAATAAAGCTGATGAGCCATACAATGAAGTTATGGGAAAGAGTAGTGGAAGCTAGACTAAGGGCAGAAGTGAGCATTTGTGAGCAGCAGTATGGTTTCATGCCAAAAAAGAGTACTACAGATGCAGTATTTGCTTTGAGGATGTTGATAGAGAAGTACAGAGAAGGCCAGACGGAGCTGCATTGTGTTTTTGTAGATCTGGAGAAAGCTTATGACAGGGTGCCCAGAGAGGAACTGTGGTATTGTATGAGGAAGTCTGGAGTGGCAGAGAAGTATGTTAGAGCGGTGCAGGACATGTATGAGGACTGTAAGACAGTGGTGAGGTGTGCTGTAGGTGTGACAGAGGAGTTCAAGGTGGAGGTGGGACTGCATCAGGGATCAGCTCTGAGCCCCTTCTTGTTCGCTATGGTGATGGACAGGCTGGCAGACGAGGTTAGACAGGAATCTCCATGGACTATGATGTTTGCAGATGACATTGTGATCTGCAGTGAGAGTAGGGAAGAGGTGGAGGAGAAGCTAGAGAGGTGGAGGTTTGTCCTGGAAAGGAGAGGGATGAAGGTTAGCCGCAGTAAGACAGAGTACATGTGTGTGAATGAGAGGGACCAAAGTGGAAGAGTGAGGTTACAGGGAGAAGAGATCAAGAAGGTGGAGGATTTTAAGTACTTAGGGTCAACAGTCCAGAGCAATGGAGAGTGGGGAAAAGAGGTGAAGAAACGTGTACAGGCAGGATGGAATGGGTGGAGAAAAGTGTCAGGTGTGATGTGTGATAGAAGAGTTTCAGCTAAAATGAAAGGAAAGGTGTACAAAACTGTGGTGAGACCAGCGATGTTGTTTGGTCTAGAGACAGTGTCACTGAGGAAAAGACAGGAGACAGAGCTGGAGGTAGCAGAGATGAAGATGCTGAGGTTCTCTCTGGGAGTGACCAGGAAGGATAGGATCAGGAATGAGTACATCAGAGGGACAGCACATGTTAGAGGTTTTGGAGATAAAGTCAGAGAGGCCAGACTGAGATGGTTTGGACATGTCCAGAGGAGAGATAGTGAATATATTGGTAGAAGGATGCTGAGTTTTGAACTGCCAGGCAGGAGGCCTAGAGGAAGACCAAAGAGGAGGTTTATGGATGTAGTGAAAGAGGACATGAAGGTAGTTGGTGTGAGAGAAGAGGATGCAAAGGACAGGGTTAGATGGAGGCAATTGATTCGCTGTGGCGACCCCTGAAGGGAAAAGCCGAAAGGAAAAGAAGAAGAAGATGAGTTGTCGGACGAGACCAGTCGTGTTTGAGAGGTTTCTGACTGAAAATGATGAAATGGAGTCAAACACTGCTTTTCATTGTGAAATCAGTCCAAACATTTTTATAAAAGCTATTCTCACTTAACATCAAATAAAATTGACTTGTGTCACACATTTTCTTCATATATTTTAACTTGTGAGTTTTAGATGGAAAAAAGTGGTTTTTGAGACTTTGGGACTTAATGAAGTCAAACACTTCTTTTCATAGTCGAGTCAGTCAAAACAAGTTCATAATGGTATTCTGACTCTCAGCTACATAAAAATAACTGGGGAAACATGGTTCTTTCATTTATCTTAGCATGTGATCCTTTTGATCTGTCCAGGCTCTGTCAGCTCCTGCCCTGTCTCATACAGCAGGATGTGGATCATGTTGGTCTGTCCATGCTTCCTCTCCAGGCCGAAGAAGAAGCTAGACGGAGCGTCCATCTCTGTGATGTTTTGCACCCTGGATCGGACCAGTGCACCCTGTACTTTAGTATCCAACAGGTTGGCTAAAGCCATTCTTTTGGACTTGAGGATTTCAATACACCTCTGATTTCCTGTGGAAGCGCTTGTCTCTAACTTCACAACCTCAGCCTCCAGGTCCTTCATAGACTGGCAGGTGTCATGTGTGATGTTCAGATTATACTGCTGGAACAGGAGTTTTATCTCCGTTTTGCCATATTCCCACCACTGCCTAAGAGAGGTAAAATCAGCTTTTCTAAGTCTAAAAGTGTTCCAAAAATAACTTAAAACCTCTCTAAAGCCTCTGTCTAAAGCTAAAACTGAATTAAAATGCCAGTATGCACTCCTAGGTAAAACATTTCTTTTCACAACGCGACATAAAACCAAAGAATGATCAGTAAAAACAGCTGGCATTATATTACAGTCCCTAAAAACATTGAAATGGTGTTTAAAACAGTAAAAACGATCCAGCCTGGCTAAAGACACCCTACCTTCTATCAGGTGGGACCAAGTGTACTGTCGGCGGTCTTGATGCATTCTCCTCCACACATCCACCAGGCCATGAGAACAGACCAGCCGTTTCAGAGTGTGTTGGGATGCTGGGTGATGCTGTGCATGATTATAGTTTTAAACCCCGTCCTCAGTACAGTTAAAATCCCCACCCAAGAATCAAAAATCCTCAGAGCCACCGCAATCCAGTCTAGTTTGTATTTTTTCTAGAAAGCTCTTCCTCTCTGTACTGTTTGTTGGAGCATAAATATTCACAAAAACCAGGATGCGGTGCTCAAAATGTGCCTTTGCTAAAAGACACCTCCCCTTTACGACATGCTTGACCTCCAGAGATGTTGGGGTAAAAGTTCTGGAGAACAGGAAGCCCACTCCACCACTCAGCATGGTGTTATGGCTCAGGACCACCTGTCCTTCCCACTCCTTCCTCCAGTCCACCTCATTGCTCTCATTGCTGTGTGTTTTCTTGTAAAAACAGAACATCAATAGTTTTCCTCCTTGCTGTGTCAAAAACCAGTGCCCTTTTCCTTTCTTCTCTGGCTCCATTTACGTTTAACGTCCCCACTCTAAAAGAATCCATGATGAGGGAAAAGTTAAAAGAACCTTAAAATAAATAAATAGGAAATATAACAAAACAGTCAGCCTCATCAAAATTAAAAACTCAGTTGGTTACGGACTATATTCATCTGCTTTTTGATTCGGTATATATCTTGGTCACTGAGTTCTGATGTGGCTCTGTTTTTAATAAGCTGTTTTGCCAAATTATAAAAACTTAATTTATCAGTAAAAAACTGTTATAGGTTCAGACCTTTCATGTCTTTAGTTTGTTGTAAAAACAATTTAAACATTTTTTCTGGGTACAAAACATGCTGTTGACTGGCAGTGACTGGAGTGTGAGATAGTTCACTGCAATCAGACATACAATCATCACTGTCACTACTGTCTTGATCACTCGGGCTGACCTCAAGCCGACCAGCTTTACATCCGGCAGAAACAGTTAAAACTTACCGCGCCGCCTAGTAGGAGCAGGAATCCATTCAGACGCATGGTCGTCTGTGACAGCTTCAGTACCTGTCTGGTTTCCTGTCTCAACATTCTCATTTTTATCACCAGTCTCCCTTCCATTCTCACCCACTGCACCTGTCACCAACCTAGTCTCACCCAGTGTACCTTTCTCACCCAGGTCATCTACCACCTCCACAATCTCACCCAGTTCACTCACTACCTTTCCAATCTCACCCTGTTCACCTGTCAGGTCACCATTCTCACTCACCACAACCGTAACCTCACCCAACTCACTGGACACCACCCCACTCTCACCCATCACCTCACCTGCTCTCTCAGCCACCCTGCCACCATCCTCACTTGTCCCACCTTCACTCTCCCCCCTCACCTCGACGATATTACTGGTTATCACTGCTCCTACCTGCACCTGACTCTCCCTGCTCCGCGTCCCCGATGCTTCGGCGCTGCGGAGCCGGAACGGGACGCCTCGGAGCAACGGTGGGAACCGCCGTGTCACTTGGCGGATGCCGCGGAGCATCGCTGATGCGCCTCGGACAGGTGCTAAAATTGTGTCCATCCTCTCCACAGCCAAAACATTTCAGCTGAGAGGAGGTGGCATACATGGTGGACGAGACAGCGGAATGGAGATGGCAGAGGGAAGTGACGGAGTAGGAAGTGAGATGGGAGAGGAAGTTTGGAGCATTGCAGGTGAACAGCGTTTGAATAGGAAAAAATGGAAGAAAGTGGCAAAGGAGGCAGGAAGGAGAGGGGATTATGAATCATCGGTATCGAGCAGTGAAGGAGAGCAAAGTGTAAGGCCAAAACAAAACGAGGAATACAAAGTAATTATTAGACTGACTCAGGAAGGACAATTGTTTGGTGAGTGGAATCCAGTTAAGCTGACGAAAGCTATACATAAAGTTCTGGGAGAGGTTAAAAGTGTGAAAGTGCTGCGAAATGGGGCATTGGTGGTCTTATGTAGAGATGGGGCACGGCAAGGAAAGGCAATAAGAGTGAGTAGAATGGAGGGAAAGTCTGTAGCGTGCTCGATGCCAGAAGAGTGGAGAGGGGCTGTGGGGGTTATTTTGAATATTCTCACAGCTATTACCTGTGACGAGATCAGGGATAATATAGACGGGGCAAGAGTGCTGGAAGTGCAGAGACTAAAAATGAGTAGAAATGGAGAGAAGATGGACAGTCTCTCTGTTAAAATCAGGTTCAATGAACCAAAGCTGCCAGAGAATGTCTATATATGATTTAAGTGTCAGAGGTACGGACATGTTGCAGCGGTCTGCAGGGGGAAACAGAAATGTGGGAGATGTGCAGGTGATCATGAGTATGGTAAATGCCAAGAAGGAGCCAAGCTCAAATGCTGCAACTGCGGGGGGAGCACGCTTCGGCGTATCGAGGTTGTGAGGCTGGCAAGAAGGCGGCAGAGATTCAGAAAGTGAAAAAATTAATGGGAATATCGTATGCAGAAGCAGCAAAGAAAGTGGGGGCGAGCCAGATAGATCCTGGAAAAGCGGTGAGGGCTGACACCAGCAACAGAGTCGAAGCTAGTGTGGATAAAGCAAAGGAAAATACACTTAAAGTGGGTAAGAACGACTTTGTATTGTTCATGGTGGAAGTGATAAATTGTTCAGCGCAAACTAATAGCAAAACGGAGAAGATTAAGATTATTATCAAGGCTGCAGAAAAGTACCTTGACATTAAAGGGCTCAGCTATGAAAAGGTTCAGGAAATATTAGCTGGAGAAGTAGACTCAGTGACATGGACTGGACATTCCTCATGGTCCTAGCTATCATACAATGGAACGCTAGAAGTCTTATTGCTAATGGTCAAGAATTTAAGAAATTTATAGAAGAAAGGGGTGAAGAGGTCCAAGTAATATGTATTCAAGAGACATGGCTAAAGCCACAGTGGTATTTTACGTTAAATGGGTACTCTGCAGTAAGAAATGATAGAGAAGATAGAAGTGGGGGAGGAGTGGCCACATTTATTAAAAGAGGAGTGAACTATAGGGTGGAAAAATCAAGTGATAAACATGAATCAATAGTACTAAGAATATGGACAGAAACTAATAGTTTGACAATAATAAACTACTATAATCCAGGTAATAGATTGTCCAGGGAGGTACTTCATGAAGCAGGCGGACAGGTGGAAGGGAGTGTAGTATGGTGCGGGGATTTTAATGCTCACAACACTTTATGGGGGAGTATGAATACAGACTTTAACAGGAAAATAATAGAAGAATTCATAGAAGATAGCAAGATGGTGTGTGTAAATGACAGCAGAGGCACTCGATACAATACCTCTAGGAATACGGAAAGTGCAATAGATCTCACTCTAATGTCAGCTGGGATGGCGGGAATTAGTATATGGGAAGTATTAAAATGCACAACTATGGGGAGTGATCATTATCCAATAATAATCAAAATTGGAATTAGTCCAATAAAGGATAGTGAGGACAGACCGCCAAAGTGGAAGCTAGAAAGTTCAAATTGGGAAAGATTCAGAGAAATCAGTGAAAGTAAATATGAGGAAATAGATGAGGAAAGAATTACGAATGAGGAGGAGTTTAATTAGAAAGTCGTGGGAGCAATAAGGATAGCAGCAGAAAATTCAAATCCGCAGATGAGGGGAAAAAGACCAAGGAAGAGCGTGACATGGTGGAATGAAGACTGTAGCAGAGCAATCAAGGAAAGAAATAGAGCATTTAGGAAATTAAAAAAGCACCATACTCTGGAGTCGTTGACTAAGTACAAGATAGCACAGGCAGTAGTGCGCCAAGTAAAGAGGACTTCATGGAGACAGTACTGTAATACGATAGGGCAAGAAACAAAATTAATAGAAATATGGGGAATGACAAGGAAAATGGGCGGGATTAACAGAAACTACGAAATCCCAGGGCTACGGGTAGATAACCAAAACCTAGTGGGGAAAGATAGAGCGGAGGTTCTAGCAAAGACGTTTGTCAGTACATACACTCTAAAAAGTACTACAGCAGTGAAGCTGAGTTGAAGCACTATATTTAATTGGTTTGAATAAAAGTAATTTATTTGGCTATCTAATGTATTTTCTTATCATTGGGCCAACGAAAGATGAATAAATCAGAACCTAAAGAATAATTTCTTCTTCGTTCCAAATGATTAAAATCACTTTGACGCATTTTTTGAGTCTTCACTCTGACGTCAACACGTCAAGCTCTCAGTCAGGAGGCAAGGTTGTGCTGGAAGGAGCTCGGCGCCAATTCTCCAGAGTTTTCTGCGTTACCACGAGTTTTCAAGGTAGGTTTCCATCCAATTAAGTATTTTATCGCTTAAATCTTCCTCTTTAACTTTATAAGCTTAAAAGTAAATGTTAGGTCACTATAGTGTTTGATAGTAGTGCTAACTGTGTAGTCAGTCATTTGTTATAACAACATATTTTACTTCTGGTCCGTGTTTCTTAACTTTATTGACATATATTTTAAGGCTATAAGCCTGAAATACACGAGCTGCTTATTATATAATGCCGTTGTTGGCTGGACGTTCGAACGACATGCGGGTGATGCATGAGCAATATGCTTTTGCTAGGTTAGCACATAAGTTCACAGTAAGTTCTGTTTGAACGTTGTCTTGTCAGGTTCGTCATAAATATTGTGCGCGTCGTTTTTAATCACCGTGTTTGTGTGTTATGTAACGTTAAAAGTCGCATATGTGACATTTTTCTCTGGCACGGAGTGTGCACTTAATTGATATCAGTCGCGTTCCCATATCGGAGCCCGCGCCACTCTGCTTTGATTGTCACCAGTTTTGACCAATTGGAAAGAAGTCAAACTCTGGCGAACAGCAGCCAATGAGCGTCCGCGTTGCACTATAGAGCCCGCCTTCATCCCAGGCCGCCGGGCAGACGATGGTAACACTGGAGTAACATGCTAGTTGCACAGCCAGACATGCTTAATTCTTTTCATAACTTTGTGATATTTCTGATTTATGTTTTTTCATATTACTACTACATTACTTTTGGTGCCGAGCCTGTAGGTATCTAAATTCTTTTTGTATTAGTAATAAATAATACTGCTTTGATACTTCCATCCATGGGAAAAACACTAACATTTTCTCACTTATTTTTTCCCTCGGCTGACTACTTGTAAGGTGAAACACAACTTTGAAGATAACACACTAAAGTAAGTTCCTTCTCTATTATTTATGAATGCCATTTATGATATATATAGACACACACACACACATATATATATAATGTATATGTCATATGTATAATATGTATACATATTATATACATACACTCACTGATCCCAAACTGTGAATTTCGCATGTTGCTGCAGCATTCAAGACATACAAAAAAAGTTTAGAAGGATTAAAACTAAGAAGTTATGGGTTAAGTTAAAGGTTATGATGGATGGACCCTAGACAGGTTACATTGTTTGCTTTAAGTATTTCCTGATTTTCACAAAATATCCAAAGCATTAACAGCTGATACACACATTTCCTGTGTCCCTAGTGCTGAATGTGGGTCTGCAAAGACTATGGTCAGTCATTTACAAGACGATCTCATCTTCTGCGACATTTCAAGCTTGAACACAGGCATTTTGGACAAGGTCATTCCTACCCATGTACATACTCTAACTGCCCATGCACATTCAAAACCTGGAATGCTTTGCTGAGTCACTCATCCAGATGCCACCCTTCTGTGTCATCGAATAGTCAACTAGGTCTTTTGTTTAAATCTGTGAAGACAATCATCAGTCTTCGGAACCAGATTTTTTCCATCATATTACACAACATTTAAAGAACTTTGAGACAGTCACATGTGTTTATCTGAGTTGCTCCTACAAAACAAATGTTTATGTGAGTTTTAAAACTCACAAATGGAGAAAGCATAAATCAGAAACTGTGAACAATTTCAAGCCTGGAGTAGTTATAAATCCAGTTGGTGACACAGGTGACAATTCAAATGACTGTGCTGTTGAACAAATTGATGAAGACTTTGTATCAGATGTAGGCCAAGATTCTAGGGACATTTTGATAGATTTTGAGCATAAAGTTGCTTCTGTGTTGCTTAAGCTAGAAAATATATTTTTGGTATCAAGTGCAGCTGTTAACGAGTTGCTGAATGAGCTGCAGTATTTGATTGGTAAGGTATCTGTGCCTGCAATTCAAAAGACTTGAACAGAATTATTACAGAATCATAACTGTGAAATAGATCAGCCTATTGTCCAAGAAATAGCTGCTGCACTGTGCACATCTAATCCTATTCAGGCTGCAATAAGCAGCAAGGGTCTATTGTCCACTGCATGGAAGATGAGAGCGTATTATAAAAAGCACTTCAATATAGTTGAGCCAATTGAATATGAAGTAGACACTAAGAACAGAAGGACTTTTCAGTATATCCCAATACTGAAATCCCTACAGCAAATTCTGAACTGCCCAGAAATACTAGAAAATACAATTAATGTGAGTGCTCAATACCAACAAAAAGAAGGTGGTGAATACAGATCAATATTTGATAGACTTTATTTTTAAAAAAATTATTTTTTGTCAAATAACTGTACCATATCCTTGATTTTGTATTTGGATGATTTTGAGATCTGTAATCCGCTTGGCACATCAAGGAAGAAACATAAGGTTTGTGCTGTGTATTGGACATTAGGAAATGTAACCAGGGGTTAGCAGTCCTCTTTATCGACAATATATTTGGCTTCCTTGATTAACAGTAATGATAAGTGTTATGGCTTTGAGAAAGTGTTGGAGCCATTAATTAATGATCTGTGTACAGTGGAAAAGCGTGAAGTTTTCATTGCAGAGTTAGGTAAAACCTTAAAGGCAACTGTACAGTGCGTGGTAGCAGACAACCTTGCAGCTCACTGTTTAGCAGGATTTGTTGAGAATTTCACTGGAAGATACGTATGCAAATACTGTACTGGAGAAAAGCAGAAATTTAAGGAAAGTTCAGTTTCTACTGGAACATTTTGTATCAGAACTGAGGCAATTCATTCAAATCACCTGACGGCTCTTGCAGAAACTCAATCAGGGAGTTACTTTGGTGTTAAAAAAAATTGTATTCTGTCACAAAAGCTGTCTCACTTCAAAGTGACCACTGGCTTCCCTCCAGATATTGTTCATGACATATTTGAAGGAGTTGTTCCGGTAGAGATTGCACTCTGTCTTAAGGTGCTCATTTAAAAAAAATATTTCACTTTATCTGATTTAAATACAGCCATTCTGAAGTTTGTCCCCACGAGCTTTACCGAAGCTTTAACGCCCGGGAGTGAAAGGGCATGCACAGAGTCAAAAACCTGGCGGCGCAAGCTGGAGGGGACCAAGGGGCGGGGTTGCCCTAGGGAAATGTCACAGAGAAGCGTGGCCCCGCAGCCCTGAAAAACCACATCCTCCAGGCGCAGCCCAGTTTCTGCCGACCAGAATGCCTGGATCTCCCCATCTGTGAGCTGGTCAGCGGCCATGGCAGAGTAGTCCACCCCCAAATGCGCAGAGGTGACCTGTGCTCTGGAGAGGCAGTCAGCAACCAGGTTATCCTTCCCTGCCACATGGCGAATATCAGTTGTAAATTCTGAAATTGCAGAGAGGTGGCGCTGCTGCCTCACAGACCACGGCTCAGTAGTCTTGGCCATGGCAAAGGTGAGAGGCTTGTGGTCCACAAAGGCGGTGAACTTGCGGCCCTCCAGCAGGAACCTGAAGTGACGTGTAGCCAGGAAAAGAGCCAGCAGCTCCCTGTCAAATGTAGTGTACCGCCACTCACTGTCCCTCAGCGTCCGGCTGAAGAAGGCCAGGGGCTGCCATGCGCCTCTCACCCACTGCTCGCAGACCGCCCCCACCGCAGAATCTGAGGCATCCGTCGTCAGGGCCACAGGAGCAGCAGCCGATGGGTGTGCCAGCAGGGCAGCATTGGCGAGTGCAGCCTTGGCGTCCTCAAAAGCCTGCACCCTCTCCGGCAACCAGTCCACAGGTGCGCTGGCCTTTTGACCTCTCAACACCTCGTGCAGTGGGCGCATGAGGTGAGCCGCCCTGGGAATGAACCGGTTGTAAAAGTTCACCATGCCGAGGAACTCCTGCAGGGCCCTAACAGTCCGGGGTTGAGGAAAGGCAGAAACAGCCTCAACCTTGGCAGGCAGGGGAACGGCTCCCAGGGGCGAGACACGGTGTCCCAGGAAGTCAATAGCAGTCCGGCCAAACTGACGGGTTCACAATAAGTCCATGTTCACTTAACTGAGCAAACAGCAAACGAAGATGTGACAGGTGCTCGTCTACAGAAGCACTGGCCACCAGGATGTCATCCAGGTAAACGAAAATAAAGGGCATGTCTCGCAGGACGGAGTCCATCATCCTTTGAAAAGTCTGCGCTGCCCCTTTAAGGCCGAACGGCATCCGCAAAAACTCGAATAATCCAAACGGAGTGACGACAGCAGTTTTAGGAATGTCCTGCGGGTGGACTGGCACCTGATGGTAACCCCGCACCAAATCCACCTTTGAAAAGATTACTGCCCCTGCCAGGTGCACAGAGAAATCCTGGATATGCGGGACGGGGTACCTGTCCGGGGTGGTGGCATTATTGAGGCGCCGGAAATCCCCACAGGGACGCCAACCCCCCTCCCGCTTTGGAACCATATGCAGGGGGGATGCCCATGGACTGTCTGAGCGGCGCACGATGCCGAGCTGCTCCATTGTGGCAAATTCTCTCTTTGCGATTGCCAGTTTGGCGGTATCCAGACGCCGCGCGAAAACCGGCGGCCCGGCTGTGGTGATGTGATGCTCCACACCATGCTTCGCGACCACAACAGAGAAAGTCGGGATGGTCAGGGACGGAAACTCAGCAAGGAGCCGCTGATATACGTCCCCCCTAGCGAGGATGTTGGCGAGGGTGAGCGGCGCGGAGCTCCCCAGCATGCAGGGGTAGGTGGCAAATGAAACAGCGTCAATCAGGCGGCAATTCACTACGTCCACTAGCAGTCTGTTCGCGCACAAGAAATCCGCACCCAGTATGGGTACCGAGACAGAAGCTACAATAAACTCCCACCCGAACCGTCGTCCATTAAAAGACACAGTCACAAACCTTGAGCAGGAGGTGCGAATGGGCGTCCCGTTCGCCGCGTCGAGCGGAGGTCCGACGCAGCCAGCCAGGGCATCCGCGGCTGACGCTGGCATGACGCTCAGCTGAGCGCCTGAGTCCACCACTAGGTGACGCCCAGACAACTCGTCCTCCACGAAAAGCAGCTGTTCCGCCGCGCCAGTGCCCACAGCTGCTACTGAGCACTGGCCCTGGCATTTCCCTGGTCGCAGAAGGAGCAGGGCGGAATGCATCGCCTTGCCTTGGCTCCAAAACGGCGATGATAAAAACAGAGCCCCTGATTGTCCTTCCGGCGCACCGTCACAGCGGCCACGGCTGGCGCAGCCCCATCCTCTGGCGGGGGCTGTGGCTGTCCCGGCAGCACAGCGTGCATGTGAGAGCAACGGAACGCCAGCAGAATCCTGTCGGCCTCCTCCGCCAACCCTCGGTAATCCTTCGTGCGGGTGAGAGGCGATGTGGCGAGAGCCGTACGCACCGGCGGTGGAAGCTGGCGGAGGAACAGATGGATAAAGAGGAAGGAAGCATCACCGGATCCCATCAGCGCCAGCATGTTCTCCATCAGCTCCGTGGGCTTTGCGTCCCCCAAGCCGTTGAGCGACACCAGCCGCTCCGCCCGCTCGGCGTCGGATAGCTGGAACACCTGCAGCAACATGGCCTTCAGCGCGCCGTACTTCCCGGTTAGCGGCGGGTCTCTCAGCAGCCCCATGACGTGGCGGGTGGTGGAGGAGTCCAGAGCTGAGACCACATGGAAATACCTGGTCTCATCGGCTGTGATCCCACGGAGGTGAAACTGGGCCTCAATATGTTGGAACCAGGGATCCGGGTCGTGCTGCCAAAACTCCAGCAGCTTAACTGTAGCCGCAAAAACCACGGGAGAAGCGGCAGGAACCTGCGCCAAACTACCTGGCTGGGTTTCGTGACTGGCATCCATAATAATGTCGAGGTCACCAATGTGGAGGTTCGCAGGAACGAGGCAAGGATACGGGTGAGTTCAATGTATTTATTCACAAGTGCCCCTCAACAATCAACACAGTTCCTTTAAATACCCGCTTCCCCTATCACACCCCTTAACCCCGTGACGTCACACCTCCCTTGTGCCTGCCTGATGTGAGACAGCTCTCCCAAGTGTCCACTACAATACTGTTTATATTTAACTTTTTTGTTACTGTTTATATTTTAGTTATAGTTTAGTATATGTCCTGTTCATGCTACATATGGCTGTTAGTGTAGTAAATGTCTTGTGGTATGTCCTGTTTGGTTTTTGTTTTTTTCCTGGTGTTTGGCTGAGCAGTGGATATGTGCAATTTCCTCCGGAATTATTAAAGTGTCTGTCTGTCTGTCTGTCTGTCCCAGTCACATATGCCTGTAAGGGAACTGTAGGGGGTAATGCTCATGAAAATTGGAGTTTATTCAGGTTTTTGCCATTTTTGATTGGTCAGAGAGTTCCAATTGATGAGCCAGCCTGACAAATTTTGACTGACTTGAAAGATATAGTGGACATAGCAGTTTCACTATTTCATACTGATGAGTCAATAGCTTATTTGGAGTTCAAAATTACAGAGCACGGAGTAAGATATTTGGAGCTCTTTCCAGACTCAAACCTCATCCCAAAGCAGCATTATTTAGAGCATTATCCCCAGCTTATCCGTAATTTTGGACTGCTAGTGGCATTATGGATGATGAGATTTTAAGCGAAACATAGCTTCTTTAAAAGGGTTGTGAGGCACACACGTTTTAAAAATGTGCTCTATTCTATCTCAGAGCGACATCAATTCCAGGTGGCTCATCACATTTACACATGCAGCTTCCGAAGACGACCTGTTGAAGTATCACATGTTACAACGCTTCCTGTTGACCTTCTGAAAGATAATATTGCAACCTCTGTGAAGCACAAGTATCCACATTTGGAACATGTTTGTTTGGCAAAAAGTGTTGTGTACAATGGACACAATTATAGGATTGGCATGATTGCAGCACATGGCTCGCTTGCAGGACTACCTGAGTTTTTTGAAATAGTCCAAATTATTGTTATCGCAGAGAACTTAAGTTTCATTGTAAGGAAGCTCTCTGGTTGGTACCTTGAACATTACAGAGCATATGAACTGAAGGCAGCCTCCACAGAGAAGGTGGGACTTCTTGAAGTAGTGGAATTAACGGATCCATACCCACTCATTGACTACAAAGTTGGGGGAAAGAGACTGGTCACTCTTAAAAGATACATGTATAAGGTTAGTGGACTAAGCTTTCATGTTTGCATGATATAAGGGAAGTTCACTCATCTGTTCACCACTATGCTGAAGGAGGGGTGATTAAAATGTCTGAGTCCACAACACTGCTGGAGTTTCAGAGGTATTCAAAAGAAATTATGCTTCACCAAAATCCAGTACACTTACAAAGTAAGTTACAAGTCACAGGTGAGGACTTCTTTGTAACGTAATCTAAAAACAAAACATCATTAAAACATCAGCCAGGCTGACCTTGTCTTACGCCATACAGCGGAAGGCCTGTACATGATGTGCCTGTGCATGTGTTTACCTCAAGTTAAGAGGATGTGGTAGACATTTTTAAGAGGATGTGGTCGACAGCTGGTTAAAACCAGCTGTAAATTTTGACTGTTGGTGCTTATGGAAACCTGGATGACAGGACAGGAGCAATATGGGGGCATTTTAAATTTTTTTATCAAGAGGTTGTTTGCACTTGGAAGTGGTCAACAGTTATTTAAAGTGTATCGGATTTTGCTGAAACGCTACTTACCCCTGAAACTTTGCAGTGTTTTGTAGCACCCACCCAGTACAGCACAGTGGACAGTAGATAAGTAATACATCATTTCTGGGTGAAATACCTCTGTAATGCTGAGTGCCATTTATATATGATATGACTTGTAATTGCAACTGCATTAGGCATGGGTTGTTTTAAGTTATTAGGAGCTGTGCTCGACGGCAGGCAGAAGATCCTATTTTGCTTTATTTTTTCTTTTTACTTACTCTTATTACACACTTCAAGCCTAAATTTAATACCCTACACATGCTCAAAAACTTGAATTTGGCAGGTCTAGCAAAAAATGTTCAAATAATTCCCACATTGGCTAAATGTTGTTTCTAGTGCCACCCATAGATGCTCGGTTGCCCACTACAGTCTGTAAGAATGTCATAGAGAAATCAAACCATAACTGAATTTGTCCTCTTATCAAGACCTAAAGATCTAAAGGCACCCCATTCATTCATTCATTTTCTGACACGTCATCTGCCGTAGCGGGTCACGGGGAGCTATAGCGGATGAAGCGGCCGTGGCTATCTTAGCAGGATAGCCACAATTTGTATTTCAAAAGTAAGTTAAGCCTCAATTTTGGCCACCTTGACCAGGTCAAAAGGGTTGTATTTACAACTTCCACAAGAAAACCCTAAAACACTTTTGGTAAAAGTAAAAGTCCTTGTTTTACTGTGGCAGCTTGAGGGGCAGATTTGGGGTCAAGTTTACTTAATCTTAAAACTTTCCTTTAAGTTATAATTGCCGGCACCTTGGGAATTTCGCCCAAGGAGATAGTTTTAATCAACCCCAACCGAGTAAGGCACACAGGTTCGTTCTATTTACAATGGGCAGGAGACGTGGTTCCAGGTTCAGACAATTCTCTTTAATTTTCAACAAGATGAAAAATAATAAAGCTTTTAAAAATTTATCACACACACTCAGGAGGGACGACCTTCTTCAGGTGCTGAGGCTCGTTGACGGTGCAGTGGTTGTGGAACACAAACGGGATTCCCAGGGAAGAAAAGCACCCCAATCACTCGTGACACACACTACACACACTCTGAAAAACTCAAATATGGGGGATCACGGCACACTATACGAGGAAACCACCACCAGGGCACCAGGGACCACCACCGTCGGCTCTCAGCAACTGAAAAAGGTGAAAAAAACAAAAGGGAATTAGTGGATCACACACACACCAAGGTAACCAAATGCAACAAATTAATTCAATGATTAAACCCAAAACCGATATTCAGTTAAACAAACAACAAATGTCACAAACACAAGGGAAAATAATTGAGTACTTAGAAAAATAAAGGGAAGAAATCAATGGAGAAATGATTTAACTAACTCGTAGAAACAAATTCGACCAGAAATGAAATGAAAAAAACGAAAAGAAAGAGAAGCAAACAAGAAGTAATTAGAACCCAAAATAACCCCGCTGATCTCAGTCAGTCATTAAAATCAAGTTTTAAAAGCTACCAAATATTTGGTCCAGTCCGCTTAAAACCGAGGTTCTATCTTCGGTTTTAAGGGTCTATCCTTACGGCTCCGCCTGCGACCATGCCGGATTAGCGGGACTAGCAGCCGCAGCAGCCGTAGCCTCAACCGCACGGAGCACCAGAGGGTCTTGTCGCGGCTGCAGGCTGAGGCGAAAAGGAGCCGCCGACCCCCGAGTCAGGATAGGTGTCGCAGACAAATAAAACCAGGAAACAAAGCAGTAGCGAAACGAGGCCCGCAACCAAGCAAAAGGACACAGTCAGGACAGCGAAACCTGGCCGAGCAGAGCAGTGGCAAAGCAGGGCAAAGCAGCATCAACAAAGCAACAAGCTACGGTGTTCCTACGGTACTTGGCGCTGCTGGAGCTGTACCACTGCTGGAGGTGCAACTCAACGCCGCTGAAACTCCCCAGCAGCCACCCGGTCCTCACAGCCCCTGTCACAAATAAAGAATTAAGTTTGGTGAGGTCTGGAGGAAGAGCGGAAGAGCAGAGTAAACGCACCGGCTTGTCACAGTCACACATACCTGTCAAGCCCCCGTGAGGGATTGCCACGAGGGAGAGGAGAAAGACAAGCGCATCGTATAAGGTCCCGTACGACAGTGATCCCGTGAGCCGCAGACTAACGGTGTCTAGGAGCAAGCCCAACCAGGAAAATCAGCGCAACAATATTCACAGAGTATTATTAGCAGCCACTACTACCATACCTGTACAGGAGACGCAAGAAGGGAACGACGGGACCCGGAAGTAACGAGGACGGCCAGAGCAAGAGGGAGGGGAGGCTGCCAACACTCCCTTTTAAAGAGTGCCACCACGAGGTCATTGGCCGCCAGTGACTACGCAGCAGCTCCCAATTAACCACCGATGGGGCACATCATCCTGCCACATTACCAAAAAAAAAATAAAAGTCTCCTTTTAAATGCAAAGGCTAACATGACTGGGCCTATGCCTAATGGACCAGAGTGTGAGGTTATGATCAATGCTATGTGTAGCGTTAATTGATCTTTTAATGATATTGATAGATATTGATCACTTTTATTAACAATATTGTTAATATGTGTTTTTCAGTGTATTTGGTCAGCATGGCTGAGAGTACATCTGCAAGGATCCTAGTTGTCCTGGGTGAAGACAACTCCATGAGAATGATACTTCCTGGTGGAATTCCTGAAACCCTGGAGGACCTCATTAATGACATTAAAAGAACATGTGCACTCTCTGGTAGGATAAGGCTACAATACAAAGACACTGACTTTGGGGACATGTTTGTCAATTTGACTTCCACCACAGAAATCAGGGACTTAAGTATTGTCAAAGTCATTCAGATGGATGACCATCCCATTAGTGCCTTAGAGACCAGCTCCCTTTCATCCATCCTGAGTGATGATTCTGGTTGTGGAGGATTTTCTGGAACAGACAGTACAATAATCCTCGACAAGTCACCTTCATCATTGACAACCGTGCAGTGGCCAAAAGAGTTCCCTGTTCTACGCTTTTCTCTTGAGACAGAGATTCAGCTGCAAAAAGGAAATACAGAGTTCAACATAATAAGCTCAGACTTAAAGTTGGCTCAAAGATGTTATCAGATATTTTGGAAAAACTGGGAGAGGAAAGCTTCAAGTACAAAGCCTACCCCAAGGATGAGGACTACTGTAAGGTCGTAAGCTTTAATAAAGAAGCATCCCTGTCTCAGTGAACCGGGTTCCTTCAACGGATGCTATGGTTGGAAACAAAGGCTCAAGTATAAGATGGCTAACTACAGAACATAGCTCAAAGCACATGGGACCCCTGAAGTACTTGTGAATTCCCTGAAAGTTAAGGCCCCACACAATGCCTTTCCTGCAAATAGGGTCAAGCGACCAAGACATGCTGAGGTCAATTACTATCCATTTCTGCCAAGTGATGCATCTCCAGAAACCATGGAAAAAGATAGATTCTCCTAACAGAAGTGAAGAAAAGAAGTAATAGAGCAATTGTTGCTCAGAAAATGGGACATTTGCCTACAGAAGACAAGAAGTGATTGATCAGGAGCCTACAGTGGATGAAGTCTGGACCAGATGTCCCGCGCTCTTTCAGATACCTGAGGTATGTTTTATGCTAAGGGTGACCACTTAAATTTCATGATGCCCATGATCTTTCAGGCGGACAAAAATGTCCACCTCTTACAATACGATCTCAGGGCCTTTATTGCATGCCATACCCCTTCTTCTCGCCTGCTTTTTCTATTTCTCTGCACTGTGGCTGTCCAATAGAGCAGAATTGCCATAAAAATAGAAAGTTAAAGTGTATTTGAATAGTGTCCTTAGAGTAATAACTGTCATTCCAGGTTAATGCAGAGTTCCTGCGCATCACCACGGTTCCTCTTGAAACTAAATTCATAGCACAGCTGGACAGGCATACTGGCAGGCTGGTAGAGATCATCGGGAGCAAGGCAGGAGCTGTGCAGCAGAAGACCAGCAAGTTCTTGAAGGCTTTCAACCAGGTGAAAAATTTAAGGATACAGTGAGTGGTCCTGAGCTCCAAAAACCGTGTGCAGCATGCACATCCAGCAGCTAGTGCAGCTGTAGGACAAAAAAAAAAAAACGCCAATATAAAGATAATGAGGTCTGCGGACTACAAATTACACTCGTAAATACTTATTTGTGATTGAACAACAAACACTGAGGAGTGAAATTTAAAGAGTGTGGTGGATGTGTGGACAGTGCTTAAGTCCATGCGTACATGGGCTAGGCTGTAGAGTGGGTGGGTATGTTCATATAAATTGACGTTCATATTAATATTGGGCCTGTTAAGAAATAATTCATAATTGACTTAAATAATAATATTTGCTAAAATCAGAGTAAGACTCTGATAAGATACTTCATGCCTTAAAACATTAGTCGTGGCACCTCATGAAACTTCATAATTTTTTTGCTCCAGTCTCCCCCTTGATTTATTGTTACTGCATTAGTCTTTGAGAACCTGTAAAGGGGCTGGTTCGCAAAGAATTCATGCAATATGTTAGTTATCTAGTGGGCGGACTTGATATCTTTGTTTTTGTTTAGTGTCACAAAGCTTTTCTGTCAATGTTTTTACAGACCGTTGACATCAATACCTGAAGAGAGAACATCCTAAAATCCATCCTAAAATGACAATCTACCTTGGTGAAGATTTTGAATGCCTCATCAAAGAATACCTGGTAATTGCTGATTGTTTATATAGACTGAGATCATGACACCACCCGCCACATTTTGGAAATGGTGCATACCTGAGCCTAGACAGTCATCCTCATCCCAAACCTCAAATTTCATGTTCTTCTTTATATGAGTCTGGACTTCTCCCTACCCTGCCTCTGTATCCTGAATTTACAAGATCTTTAGGCCAGTCAGGGACACACATACAGCTGCTGTTTTCAAAACATAACAGCGTCTTAGAGTATTGAATAGCAACATTAACCTTAGTAAACAGCAATAATTGTATTTGTTGGAGCCACAGTAATATTTTTGTTCTGTTTCTTGTTAATTAATACAGAGGTCATGGTATGTGTAATTCTGCTGTTTGTACACAGGGTGGAGCACTATGGTAGGAACACAGGTGATTTAGGGAAGGTGCCGGTGATGAACGGCAGGTGTGTGAACCGGTACAAGAAGACAGTTTTTTGACCGTGTGTGGTAGCAGGAAGTTTTGTGTGAAGAGGTTTGGGATTGTGTCGGGATCTAAATGGATACTTACCTGTTACGGACACCAAAATAAAAACTTGGTTAAGATGAACTATGAGCGTGTGACGATTTTCCCTGTGTAAAGGTGTGCACTCGAGAAAATAAATGGGTCAAGCACTCAAAGACATTGGCCGCACTGGACATTGGTTTTACTGTTGCCAGAACACGCGTCCGAAGTTCTCCCCGTTCGCCCCTCAGTGGCACGTAAATGTAACGAGTTTTTATTGAAAGACCTTACAGTAATTATTGCAGAAATAGACCCAATAACAACTCTGATTCAAAGTTGATCTGCGAATTGATTTGTGGTCTGAGAGACTGTTGACTATTTTGAAAACAGCAGTTGTATGCACATTACTGAATACGATGCAGTCCCCGATTAGCTCAGTGGGCTATCAATCAGAACTTGCTTCCTGATTTGCCTGTGGATATAGTTGTATTATAGTCGCTGTAGTAGTTTTCTTTCTGCGGTGTTGGTGAACACTTACAACTATCTGATTCTGTCAGTAACAAGAATTTTTAGTCAACGTAATCTTGCGCTCGCAGACGCCCCGTTTCTTTGCAATTTGACCCCTTGAGAGGTACAGGACTCTCCACTTTCCTGGGGTTGCCCAGAGTGAAAGGCTGCAAGTTGTTGTGGGTTTTTCTTATAGCCCCACAGCTGCCCTATATTCATCCCGGTGAACGAGAGCGTTGCATCCCTGCGCCTCCAGGTTGGGGACAGGAGTCTCATTATTGTTTCAACCTACGGGCCAAACAGCAGTGCAGAATACCCGGCCGCCTTGGAGTCCCTGGGAGGGATGGTGAATAGTACTCCAACTGGGGACTCCATAGTTGTCCTTGGGGACTTCAACGCTCACGTGGGCAATGTCAGTGAGACCTGGAGAGGCGTGATTTAGATGAACGGCCTACCTGATCTGAACACGAGTGATGTTCTATTATTGGACTTCTGTGCTACTCAGTTTCTCCATAACGAACACATTGTTCA
The DNA here is from genome assembly GCA_013358685.1 of Antennarius maculatus. Lineage (NCBI taxonomy): Eukaryota > Metazoa > Chordata > Actinopteri > Lophiiformes > Antennariidae > Antennarius > Antennarius maculatus. Next base: position 5,410,140 of record CM023607.1, read on the forward strand.
ACCACAGGGATGCTCATAAGTGCACATGGCACCAGGACACCCTAGGCCGGAGGTCGACGATCGACTTTGTTGTCGTATCATTAGACCTCCACCCGTGTGTGTTGGACACTCGGGTGAACAGAGGGGCAGAGCTGTCAAACGTTCACCACCTGGAGGTGAGCTGGATCCGCTGGCAGAGCAGGGGGTCGGACAGACTCAGCAGACCCAAAAGTGTTTTGAGAGTCTGTTGGGAACGTCTGGCAGAACCCTCTGTCAGTGAGGTCTTTAACTCCCACCTCCGGGAGAGCTTCTCCCAGGTCCCGCAAGAGGCTGGGGACATTGAGTCAGAGTGGACCATGTTCTCAATCTCTATTGTCGAAGCGGCTGCTCTGAGCTGTGGTCGCAAGGTCTCTGGTGCCTGTCGCGGCGGTAACCCCTGAACCCAATGATGGACACTGGAAGTAAGGGATGCCGTCAAGCTGAAGGAGTCCTATGTTGAATTGTGGAACTCCGGAGGCAGCTGACAGGTACAGGCAGGCTAGGCATATTGCCTGGCGGAGGCAAAAACTCGGGTCTGGGAGGAGTTTGGGGAGGCCATGGAGGACTATTGGTCAGCCTCAAAGAAATTCTGGCAAACCATTCGGCGCCTCAGGAGGTTAAAGCAGTGCACAGCCAACACTGTTTACAGTAGAGGTGGAGAGCTGCTGACCTTGACTGAGAATATTGTTGGGTGGTGGAAAGAATACTTCGAGGATCTGCTCAATCCCGCTGCCATGTCTTACACAGAGGAAGCAGAGGCTGAGGTCTCAGAGGTGGACTCGTCCATCACCCAAGCTGAAGTCACCGAGGTGGTTGCCAAACTCCTTGTTGGCAAAGCACTGGTGCAGGGATTGTCATTGTTGACATGTCTCTGTAACATCGCATGGCAGTCGGGGACAGTACCTCTGGATTGGCAGACCAGGTTGGTGGTCCCTCTTTTCAAAAAGGGGGACCGGAAGGTGTGTTCCAACTATACGGGTATCACACTCCTCGGCCTCCTTGGGAAAGTCTGTTCCAGGGTACTGGAGAGGAGAATTCAAACCTATAGTCAAACCGCAGATTCAGAAGGAACAGTGTGGTTTTTGTCCCGGTCGCAGAACACTGGACAAACTATGCACTCTCCATCGAGTGCTTGAGGGTTCGTGGGAGTTTGCCCAACCAGTCCACATTGTGCTTTGTGGATCTGAAGGAGGCATTCGATCCTGTCCTTCATGGTATCTTGTGGGGAATGCTTTGGGAGTCAGGGGTCCGGGGCCCTTTGCTGAGGGCTGTCCGGTCCCTGTATGACCGAAGCCAGAGCTTGGTTCGCATTGCCAGCAGTAAGTCAGACCTGTTCCAGGAGCATGTTGTACTCCGGCAGGGCTGCCCTCTATCACCGGTTCTGTTCATAATCTTTATGGACAGAATTTCTAGGCGCAGCCAGGGTCCGGAGGGAGTCTGGTTTGGGGACCAAAGGATTTCATCTCTGCTTTTTGCAGACGATATTGTCCTGTTGGCCTCATCAAACCTGGACCTTCAGCGTGCACTGGGACGGTTTGCAGCTGAGTGTGACGCGAGTGGGATGAGGATCAGCACCTCTAAATCCAAGGCCATGGTTTCCGACCGCATAAGGGGGTTGCCACCTCTTTGGGTAGGTGAAGAGTCTTTGCCCCAAGTGGAGGAGTTTAAACAGCTTAGGGTCTTGTTCACGAGTGAGGGAAGGATGGAACGTGAGACTGACAGATGGATCAGTGCAGCTTCCGCCGTGATGCGGTCATTGTATAGGTCTGTCATGGTGAAGGACAAAGTCAAAAGACGAAGCTCTCAACTTACTGGTCAATCTATGTTACTACTCTCACCTATGGTCATGAGCTTTGGGTCATGACTGAAAGGACAAGATCCCGGATACAAGCGGCTGAAATGAGTTTCCACCGTAGAGTGGCTGGGCGCACCCTTAGAGATGGGGTAAGGAGCTCAGTCACCAGGAAGGAGCTTGGAGTAGAGCCGCTGCTCCTCCACCTCGAGTGGAGCCAGCTGAGGTGGCTCGGGCATCATTTCCGGATGCCTCTTGGACGCCTCCTTGGGGAGGTGTTCTGGGCATGTCCTTCTGGGAGGAGACCTCAAAGAAGACAGAAGATACGCTGGAGAGCGTATTGTCTCGGCTGGCCTGGGAAGTCCTAAGGCTCCCTCCTGAGGAGCTGGAAGAGGTGTCTGGGGAGAGGGAAGTATGGGCATCACTCCTGAGACTGTTGTCCCCGTGACCTGGCCCCGGATAAGTGGTTGAGGATGGATGGATGGATGGTTAATAGATATGCTGTGTTCCTCTTCTCCCTGATTTTACCTGTATTCCCGGAGGAACAGCCATAGTTCATGCTGCCAATACTGGATCCCTGTCCAACTTCTCCCCTTTTGTACATTCCTATGCACCATGAAACCCCAATAACAAAAAATAACAATGCTGGGAAATAGGAAACTACTGCTCAGTTGATTAGTCAACCATTACAATTAAAACCTAAATATGGTACTGCTAGAAATGGGTAACTCATGCTTTTGTGAATTTACTTTACAGGACGTGAATGGAGTCGGGGCTGAGAAAGAACTGGAGCAGGAATCTATGGTGATCTTTGTTATCCGTCCAGAAGGCGACCCTGATGGTCCACCTACAGACATTGGTGTTGTTATAGATGGCATTACAGTGCTGGACAACTTGCCCTCTGTTGCATCTGCATGCGCCTTACTGTTTGGGTTCATATACGCCCTCAACTTGAAATACCCCAAGGCACCTTTGAGTTTTTCCAAAAAGTGATAATGGAGCTTGATGTAAATAGGATGAGTGGCAAAGTGCGAGGACTGAATACAAAGCTCCTGTTTACAGAAAGAGGCACCTTGTGGAGGAAAAATTCCACAGAGTTGATTAAGTTCAATTACAATATTGCCTTGTTAAAAGTTGTGAAGGCCAGTAATAATAAATTTGAATTTGTGACTTGCAGTGTAGTGTTTTTTTTTTCTTTTGACAGTTATAACAAACTGAAGCAAGTAAGTTTATATTTTCATGGCAGTCATGTCTTTTTTGAACAGGGACCATGTGTAAACAATACATAAAGTTGATTAGATGCATGTAATTTGCAATGATTAACATTGTAACATTGTGTTGTTTGAGATTATAATATGAGTCAATGTTGAATAGAAAATAATATAATTAAAAATTTGTTCAAATATTATTAGAAATAAAAAAACTTGGTCTAAATAGAAATTGGTGATTAAATAAAAATGTTAAATGGAATTAAAAATAACAAATCCATTCAAGTAATTGTTATGTTAATCATTAACTTGTTCTGACTAGAAATCTTTGATTTGAATTAATTAAAAATATTTTAGATGGAATTAAAAATAACAAATCCGTCCAATTAATTATGTTTTTCATTAACTCGTTTTGACTAGAAATTTTTGATTTGAATAAATAAAAATATTTTAGAATTAAAAATAACAAATCCATCCGATTAATTTTTTACACTTTTTTTAAATTGTTCTCACTAGAATCTTTCAATTTGAATTGACGAATAAAAGTAAGCTGAATAGAATCAAAAATAACACATTCATCCAATTAAATTTTATGTAGTTCACTTAAATTAATGTTATTAGATGTGACCAATTGAACACTTTTTCATTGATCCAACGTTTTACTTTTTAGAGTGTAGCTCTGAAAACCTAACTCCGAATGCTAAAACTAATAGAGAAAAGATGATGGAACAAAACCAGGGTATTAAGAGTAAAAAACCAATATCTAGGGAGGGAATAAATGTGCCGTTTAGGATGTTTGAAATAAAGAGAGCAGTAGCTAAAGCAAAGCAGACGACACCAGGGAAGGATGGAATCCGTTATGGTATGTTGGCACAGATGAGTGAGGGAGCTCTCAATACTGTGCTAAAATTGTACAATAAAGTATGGGAGTCAGGCAAAATCCCAGCCAAGTGGAAGGAATCGATTATAGTCCCTATAACCAGTCCCTATAACCAGGGTCTTTCCCTGGTTTTGGTTCCCAAAACCAGGGAAAGACCAGTCAGACCCAGCAAGTTATAGACCCATTGCACTGACATCTCAGTTGGGGAAAATAATGGAGCGAATGGAGCGGCTAAATTACTATTTGGAGAACAAAAACCTCACGTCAAAGTACCAAAATGGTTTTCGCAAAGGAAGAGGGACTATGGATAATGTATTAGTGTTAGAGTTAGAGATTAGAAAAGCTCAAGCTAATAAAGAGATAGTTCTAGCAGTCTTCTTTGACATTGAAAAGGCATATGATATGATGTGGAGGGAAGGTCTCCTCATGAAAATGAGCAAACTGGGAATCACAGGAAATATGTCCAGACAGTACAGTGTAGAGAATGGAACTCCCCAAGGAAGTGTGTGCAGTCCAACATTGTTTAATATTATGATATATGATATCTTTGAGCAAATACAACCAAACATAGGGAAGTCGTTATTTGCGGATGATGGGGCTCTGTGAGTTAGGGGGCGAAATATACAATATTTACAGCAGAAACTGCAGAAGGCTATTGGGAGAGTAGAACGGTGGGCAGAATGTTGGGGATTTAAATTCTCAGTGAGCAAGACAGAGACAATATGCTTTGCAAGAAGACGTAAGGAAGTGGAATTATATCTATATGGCCAAAAAATAGAACAGGTTGAAACAGTAAGATTTCTGGGGTTGTGGATAGATGAAAAAATAACGTGGAGACAGCATATAGACAGGCTTTTTAATAAATGCAAAAAAGTGAATAATTTATTAAGGGGTGTAGCTGGAAGGGACTGGGGAGCATCAAGAATGTCACTGTTAGGCATATACTGTACAAAGCCGTGATGAGAGCCACATTAGACTATGGGTGTATAGCATATATGTTGGCCGCAGATACTAATTTGAAGAAATTAGAGGTGCAGCAAGCTCAAGGGTTGAGAATATGTTGTGGTGCATTTAAAACCTCCCTGGTGGCAGCTATACAGGTTGAAGCAGGAGAGCAGCCACTGAGAATTAGAAGAAATAAAATTATGTTTGCATATTGGATTAATATAAAGGGGCACGGAGAGGATCACCCCATAAAGAATATCCTGAGGGACTGTTGGGAGTATGAAAACAGCAGTGCATCCAGTTTTGGTAGAATTGGGAATGGAGCTGCAGAAAGGGCAGGGTTAAGCTGGATTCATGTAGGTAAAACGGTTCCAGTATCAAGGTGTTTTGTGAAAAATTTTGCAGGTCCGCCGATGGTAGGTACACAGAAGAACTCACACAATAAATCAGACAGAAAACCGCTATGATGCTATAATAAATGAATGATTTATTTCCCGCAGAGCATAGAGCAAACGAACAACAGATAATGAGCAGCAAACGGTAGATAATGAGCAGCAAACAGTAGATAATATACAACTATGATGCTAGAATAAACTGGAAGCTACATCCTCCACAAAGAACAGCTGGAGTAAGCTCGTAGTTTCATTCCCCACAGAGCATAGTAATGTAGTTTGAGTCCCAGGACCCCCTATGATGCTAGAACAAATGTGTCGTTCATTCCCTCCACAGAGCATAGGACAGTACCCACAAATTCTTTGGTTGAGCTAAAGCATTCCAAATGTGCTCAGTCTCTTACCTTGACACAATGGGAAGGAGAGCCTACAACCCAGGCAGACTAGCATCAACCATGCTGGGCATTCATACGCGTCCGCACGCAACCCGCAGCTGACTCCAACCTGGCGCCGGAAACCCTCTACTTTTATACGTCAGAATAGACAAGGCACCACACTGTCTGAGAAAGACGGGGTTTCTCAGGCAGCGTGGGGAGGATCTCGCTGCACCGGCGAAGGCAGTGCAAGGAAACATCTTTATCAGGTGACCTTGCACATGGGAATGTACCAAAACAACTTAACTGAGCAGAGTTGCCTGAGAACAGGCCTCTCTATTCTCTTCAAATCCACACAGGTGAAATTCCCATTACACAAGGATTCCCCCATGGTTTTTTGTGATGCCAGAAGTAAATTTTGAAATTAAGAAACTTCTTAAAGTAATGAAGAGACAAAGCACAGCTGGGTTCATAGCCATGAAATACTTGGAAGAGAAATATGACAATAATAAAATGATATTCACAGATGGATTAAAAGACCCAGATACTGGCCGAACTGGGGCTGCAGTATATATCCATACAGGAAAAATTAGAATAAAGCAGAGGTGTTCAGATCACATATGCACATATGTATGCAGTAGAATTAGTAGCGATAATAATAGCATTACAGTGGATAAAAATGCATGGGAAGGAAAAGTCAGTCATAGCATCAGACAGCTGGGCAGCTCTTTCAAGCACACAAACCATGAATTCATGTAGACAAGATCTAATATTTGAGGTTCACAGTAACCTGTATGAAGTCTGGGAGAGAGGGCTGGGAGTGAGTTTTGTGTGGGTTCCTGCCCATGTGGGAATAGAAGGAAATGAGGAGGCAGACATGTTAGCAAGGCAATCATTAAGGCAACAAGACATAGACCTGCAAATCAGTTTAAGCAAAGCAGAAGGGAAGGCACTCATTAAAAAATACAGTCAGAAACAGTGGCAACAATACTGGGAGTTGGCAGAAACGAGCAGGCATTTATTTTCAGTAAATGACAGGTGGGAGAGGGAAGAAGGATTGGAAGGAACCGGAAGGAGGAAACAACATTAACTCGGTTAAGGATCGGGCATACAAGGTTGAATGAAACGTATTAAATTGGGAAGCACACAGATGGGAAATGTGAACAGTGTGGGGTAACGGAGTCGGTGCAACATGTGTTGATAGAATGTGAGAGATACTAAGAGGAGAGGAAGACCTTGAATGCAATGATAGAGAAGGAAAAGGAACCGTTTAATTTAGGAAACCTGCTAAAAGTTGATAATAGGGCAAGACTGGGGCGACTGATGGACTTTATGCGGGAAACAAGGTTAATGGACAGAATTTAGGAAGATCCGTCACTAAAGGGTTCTAGTCTGTAACTGCCTAATCTCCAGTTCCAATGTAGATTCAGTAGGTGGCGGTAATGCTCCAGACACACTAAACTGCCATTAAAGACACAGTAAACTGCCATTAAACCAAGCAGAAGAAGAAGAAGAAGGAGGTGGCATTCATCATGTAGTCATAGTTGTCCACTTAAACAACAAAGCGGTAGTTAAATTCTTCCGCCTTGTTGTTCAGGATCATGGATACCTGTCGGCGATGACACACGAGATGTTTCAGTTGCGGGGACTTACACCCCGACGGGACTTTGGTAATTGGCAACACAACTTTTCCGTGTCGAGAGAGTTCTCTAATTAGGAATTCATCACTGATGAAACGGGATGTTCGACAGCGTGACCCTAGACGCCGGCTGCGACAACGGCATAACCGGTACAAACAGTCCGTTAACGTTTATCCCCTATTCCACCAGTAACTTTAACTGTTCTACCTTCTCCAAGAACATGACAATTGCCCTGTTTATCCGGCCGGCAGACTTCAGTGCACTACACCCAATAACCGCTAGTGCTACCTCCTCCACGCTGCAAGGAGACGCCACCCTAATCCCGTGACTTCTTGTCAGTGATGTGAAACCACCATACGCCATGACGGTGTCTTGAGTGGCCGCCAACCGGCACACGCTTGGTCGGAGAAACACACAAAAACTGACAGTAAAAGACACTAAACACTCAAGACAAACCCAATTAACAATACACAAGGAATACAAACATTAAGACACAACGTAAAGATAAAAAAAGCGCTGAAAACCACTCGGCAGTTTTTCCAGTCCATGCACTCCTCACAGAAGAAGATCAAGAAGAAGAAGACATTTATTTATGGTGCTGGGTACAAGTAATTGAATCAAAGAAAGTGGCAGCTTTTAAATTTTATTTCTGGAGAGGCAAAACTTACGTGACCAGAAAGAGAAGAATTGAGAACAATACTGTTCAAGAAGCAGATACTGTTTTTTGCTGTAACATCAGATGTCGCTTAAAGCTAGAATTTGGTTTTTATAAAATGACAAAGCCCTAAATAACTTTAAGAACATCTGGTGTCACAAAAATATCCTCTGCACTTTAGTTGATGATCAACTCACTTTTGCAAATTTCCTGATATAATGCACTGATTTTTAAATTGTATTTCTTTTTATTTATTGGTTTTTAGTATTTTTGAAGCATTTTTATCTAATGTAAAATTGTAAAATGTTTGAGTGTGATTAAATTGTTTTTTCAAAAATAAAAAATCCTCTTCTTCTTCTTGCTGTAACATCTGATGTCGCTTAAAACTAGAATTTGGTTTTTATAAAATGACAAAAGACCTTTAGGAACATCTGGTGTCACAAAAAATGTCCTATGCACTATAGTTGATGATCAACTCACTTTTGCAAACTTCCTGATAGAATGCACTAATTTTTAAATTGTATTTCCTTTTATTTATTGGTTTTTATTGTTTCTGAAGCACTTTAGAACTTTCATCTAATGAAAAATTGTAAAATGTTTGAATGTGATTGAAGTGTTTTTGCAAAAAAATCTTCCTCTGAAGCACTTTAGTGCTTTCATCTAATATAAAATTGTAAAATGTTTAAATGTGATTAAAAGTGTTTTTGAAAAAAAAAAATCTTCTTCTTCTTCCTGGTGTTAGAGAGAGCATTATTTTATTTGCCTATGCTGATGATGTTGTTGTTCTTATCAAAGACCAACTGGAGCAAAAGCAAAGCCCTTGCTGTTGGTGAGTGGCATGGCAACCTCCCGGTTCTTCCTCAAAACTTGTATTGGAAGACTGATGATCTCAAACATCTCGGTGTGTATCTGGGAAATGAGACAAAAACCAGGAAGAATTGGGAGGGCGTCATTGAAAAAATAGAAGGGAAACTTAAAAAATGGAAATGGTTGCTCCCCAGAATGTCGTACAGAGGTCGAGTTTTAGTGATAAACAATCTGGTGGCCTCGCAGCTGTGGCACCGCTTGGCCTGTATGGAGCCTCCATCAGGGTTTCTAGCCCAAATCCAGACCAAACTTGTTAACTTTTTCTGGGATGGGCTGCATTGGGTGCCTCAAGGAGTGTTGTTTTTATCAAGAGAGGAGGGGGAACACGGCCTCATCCATCTGGCTAGTAGAACAGCCACGTTCAGATTACATTTCATCCAGCGGTTTGTTACTGGACCAGCGGATCTGACGTGGAGAGAGGTGGCCAGCTGAATATTCAAACGTGTGAGTAACTTTGGGCTGGATGCTGCACTGTTTTTAATGGATTCTAAGTTTCTAAGGTTAAACTGTTTGCCTCCGTTTTATCGTGGTGTTTTTAAGTCATGGGCCCTATTTAAAAGTAGCCCAGGAAAACGCTCTGACTCTCTGTTCTGGTTACTGAAGGAACCATTAGTGCATGGAGCCAGGCTGGTTGTCTGCAGTGGAGCCACACCTGGGCTGTCTGCAGCGCTTTGCAGAACCAGGACCCTGACCCTCCAGCAGCTGGTGGACAATGCCGGGCCAGCGTTGGCGGATGCCCAGGCTGTGAGCTCCCTGCTGAACATCCAGTCCACCAGGGTGGCTCAGTGGGTGCTACAACTGTGGAGGCAAAGAGTCTCCGGGAAGGAGAGAAGCCTCCTCCTGGACTATAATACAGGGACTGTGCCGGACAGCAAAGATCCTTTCCCTGAGGTCCACATCAGTCCCCTGTTTGGAGAGCTGGAGGGTCCTCTCCTCAGAGATGAACGAGAAATCAGCCTGCACACGGCCAACAAAAAAGTACTGTACAAATACTGTGTAAAAGTAATCAACAAGAGAAACCTGTGTAACAGAGCACCCACTGCCTGGGCCAGCAGGATGACGGGAAATAGACCTGACCCACAGTGGAGACTTCTATACAAACCTTCCCTCAAGAAAAAAACAGCCGACCTCCAGTGGAGAATTTTACATGGTGCCATCAGTTCCAATGCTTTTATCTCTGTTTTTAACCCTGCTGTGTCCAGGCAGTGTCTCTTCTGTCCCCTTCGTGAGACAGTCTTTCATGCTTTTAGTGAGTGTGGGAGACTTGCAGTGCTCTTCACTCTTCTAAGGAATGTTTTTAATCTGTTCAGTGAAAATTTTAGTATCAGGAAATTCGTCTACGGTGCTGGGTACAATAAATCGAATCAAAGAAAGTGGCAGCTTTCAAACTTTATCTCTGGAGAAGCAAAACTTGCAATTTACGTGACCAGGAAGAGGAGAATTGAAACTAATACTGTTCAAGAAGCAGCTACTGTTTTTTGCTGTAACATCAGATGTCGCTTAAAACTAGAATTTGGTTTCTATAAAATGACAATAGACCTAAATAACTTTAAGAACATCTGGTGTCACAAAAATGTCCAATGCACTTTAATTGATGATCAACTCAATTTTGCAAACTTCCTGATATAATGCACTGATTTTAAATTGTATTTCCTCTTACTTATTGGTTTTTAGTGTTTTTGTAGCTCTTTAGTGTTTTCAGCTAATGTAAAATTGTAAAATGTTTTGAACATGATTGAAGTGTTTTTGCAAAAATAAATAATAAAAATCTTCATAATTCTAATCAAATTTTTAACTGCTATTTATTAAAATAATCACCCTTGTCTGGTGAATCGGAACACTTAATTATAGCTCTGCCAAGACATTAACTACTTTATAATAACAAATAATGATGCATGTGATTCCATATTGCTTTGTGAGTCAGGTTTTTGTCCATTAGAGGGCAGAGAAACACCAACATAACTAAAGAAAACAGCTCCCTTGTACTATCAACCAATTGTATGCATTTGACATTGCAATAGGTGTTTCCAAATTTCATGCCTGATTAGATGCAAACCTAACCATTGCTCACACCCTTGGCATGGATGTCCTTGGTTTGTGGTGTCAGTGCTGTCACTGAGGATCTGGTGTAGTTCAAAAATGGCCCACAAAAACAGATGTTTGGACACAACAAGACAGCTGAAGAGAGCATGAGAGAGCTTTGTGTTGTTGCATAAGAAGGTGTTAATGTGAACATACTTTTATGACTTCTTCAATTTGAGGACTGACATGGGAAAAGGCTTGCATGGTGTCATCCCTGGAATCATAACAATACTATTCTATTTCTGTGCTCCTTTGGTTCTTCTGCATTTGTTTATTCAGATAACAATCGCCCCTCGTCCTCACTGGATCTCCATATTAGGACTCTTTTTTTAAAGATGTTATCCTTTTTCTTCCTTCCTCACCACTATCAAACCTGAATCTACCAGAAATCTGTTGCTGATCATCACTAAATATTATGTATGTCAAGGTTCCTAATAAATTCCAAGTATAGCATCTTGCATTAGGAGGTAGGCACATCATTTCCATAAAATAAACTGCTTTTAATTTTTTTTGGGACCACATTTGTAACAGGATTAACCTTTTTTTTTTTTTGTATTTCAAAACCTTGGTCTCAGCTTTTCCAAAGTACAACTTTGCCGGGACCTGAGTTGATTAGAACAGTTAGTGTCATGGCATGTAAAAAACAGGATGGGAGTTTGCAGTAAAAGCTGTCTGCAGCAACTGAGCTCATGTCTAAGACTGCCTGAAAAAAAAAAGTAAATGGGGATGAATCCAAGCAACGCGACAGGAGGGGATGGGATTAACTGAAAGGGGTCTTAAAAAAGACATGAATGGGGAGAGGGAGAGTAGCAGAATAGTGGATGGATGGTAGAGGATAGTGGGAGAGGAAGGACACCTGGAAGGGTTATTTGAGGCAAAATGCCTATAAAAACAAGGCTGCCACACCACTGGTTTCTGTCTGCAGAGAGAAGAGAAAGCAAACAATAAGAAAGAGGGAATTTAGTGCATATTAAGCACGGAAGGCTTCTGGAGAACTTTGCAGGGTACAGTCTCACTCTTCCAAATCTTGTGTGCACTTGCATGCATTGAGCCAAAACACTCCAGGGAAAAGAAATAAACAATGCACAGAGTTAGCAATATTAATACTTTTCATACTTTAACAACAAAAAATACGACAGAAATATACTCCTTGTCACATTATTTAATACAGGTCTAATTAGTACAGGTACATTACCTAGTGTATGAATTCTGTGGTTACACAAAAAGCATCCAATGGCAAACCCATGAGTTCTCAGTCCATTCTGAATCATCATGTGTATCAGTATAAGAGATACTGTTACAATTTGGTTTTCTCAGTTGTTTTTGAGGCGATATCAACCATGTGTTTGCGTCTAGGAGAGACTCCTTCTGTCTGGAGGCAGGATGTTGAGGAGGAGAGATGGGCGGGGGTGAGAACAGAGAGGTAATTGTATATGAAAGAGTGAGGCAACTGTGGTCGTGGGGTCGAAGGAGGAAGAGAGGGAAACAGAAGGAAGGGAGAGATGTGCTGTTTGGATGATATGACTGGAAGAGAATAAGAAATGTAACACATAAAGAAAAGAAGGGTAAAGATGGAGGAGAAAAAAGGTCGTGATTCACAGGATGACAAGATGAATCAGCTTTAATGTGAGGGTCAAAGGTCAAACAGTATGTGTGAGCCTAGGAAATGAGGACGTAGTTATGTGTTTGAAATAGAAGTAACGTCAAGTAGGGAACTAAATTTTGGGCGCGAGAAACAAGGAGCAACAGGAAAGGCACTATCGAAGGCAGAAAAGTTGGTTATCCGTATAGTAATGCAGCTAAGTCTGAGAGAGGTGTTTTTATAGTGGGTGTAGAAAGATGGGGGCAGGGAGAGCATGCAGTGTGTCCTTCCCTCTGTCCCTGCAGCAGAGTTGAACAAGAGCCAGTAGAAGGGGAAGGGCCTCCCGTTCCCCTGCTCCAGCTGACAAAAACAGCTGCCCAGGAGCCCCAGCTGAAGCCTGTTTAAAGGACACACAAGGAGAAAGGAGGGAGGACAGAAGGAGAGAAGAATAGAGGAGGAGGAAGAGGAACAAGTCCCAGCTCTGGGAACCATCCACCTATATGGGTTGCATCCTGGGTTCAGAGCAGTGCGGGGAGGAAGAAGTGCAACCAGTGGTGTTGGTCAGAAACTCCTCTCTGAAGAGAACGAGTCTGGAGAGGAGCGACAGTGGCAAAATGAGACTGACAAAGGTCAGTAGACATGCAGTTTTTACCTGAATGTGGCATGAAATGATTTTTAGTAGTTATTAGGAATGTGGATATTGATTTAAATCACCATGGACACTCAGGAAACATTCCTATGTGTAGTCAGGATTTTTCACATCACATCAGAGAAAGAGAGTAAAAGAGCCACTTTTTTATTGCTATGACTATATAAACATTGTAACATTTTTACATTATAGATTTAAAGGTGCTTTCTGTGATTTTATATTGATTGTGTCATTTTATGACATAAACTGAAAAAAAGAAATATTATTTTTTTCTTTGCAACTTTAAAACAATTTCTTATGCTCACTGCGTCAGTGTGTATGGAATTGGCACATTTTAATCTAATTTTTATGGCCAAAAAAGGGCTTAATTTTATTCACACATTCCCATTTTAAACATTTAATGTTGCCTTTCCCGTAGTTGAGTACTTAGAATTGTCATGTAAAAGACGTGGATGACAATGACTTCTCCGAGCTGAGGACACATCTGCTCAAATACAATACAGCCTTGTTGTGATGACCTCAGAATTCCCCTGATGAGACAATGTGACAGAGGTGGTGTATAGCTGCAGAGATTCTCATGTTGATCCATCAACATGTCCTATTTCCATCAAGTTCAATTATATATATACCCAATAATTTACGTTTTTATCAAGATGTAGGAATTCTCTCAAAGGCAAAAAATTCTCTCAAAGGCAAAAAATACTTCCACCCCCCCTTTCGTTCTCTCTACCTGTGGGTGTGGGTGTGTGCGTGTGTGTGTGTGTGTGTGCCCGCGCACGCGTGCTTGATAGATACACCAGTCCCAGTGTCTCCATATCACATGCTGAACAGTGTGGGAATGTGGAGGCATCTGTATGACGTCATGCTGCAAAAGCAGTGAACCCCCCACTGCAGGGTTATGGGAACCACTTAAATCTTAGCGATTATCCTCAGGGAGATGTTGTGGCTCCTATTTATCAATGGCCTATATTAACTTGTCTTCTTTTCATGATCTTTAATGCAGTCGGTTTGGTTTTCCATGGATAACCAGATAATCAATCAGGTCTCAATTGTGAGAGGATCACCAGTAAGTGAAAATCTGACCTGAATGTGAATGGCTTTAAAAACCATGCATAAACATAACTTATGCCAAGCCCTTGCGGGAAACACTCAGCAACAGAATATGATGCTGTAAGTGATTACATAATTCTTTGTCGTTTTGTCAGGAACTTGTGAACTTTTCAGACATCATGTGGTCCATAAACATTTTGTTCATTTACTGCACCAAAGAGCAGTGTAAATGGTGGCTTAAAAACATCTTTCCAAATTCTGCTTGTGTAATTAGAAGTGTTTTTGTTCAATTCAGTTATTTCACAAGTTTCTTTGTTGATTTGCTTTTAATTCTTGTATTATCTTTGGATTAGGAATGCGGAGAGACATATTCCATAGTATAGAGATATGGTAGTCTGAGACATTACAGGTATACATATAGAACCACTAGCAACGTTGTGCATAAAAATAAACACCTATGGACCTGAGACCCTACAATTTCAAATTGATGGAGAAAACATTTTTGGCCCATTTTACTCTGTTGTTGAAAAAGAATTAATAGGTAGACACAACATCTGTAATTCATTTAGACAGCTCATGTGGCTTCAATTGTTGTTAAATACCTTTCTCTAAATAGTTGTGATGAGATATGATGATTGCATTTACTGTACTGCTTTGAGGACACTTATTTGTGTTGTGCATTAATCAACAGTATAATGCTGTCTAAGAAGATATACTACCATGGTTGACTCACAAGAAATTATTAATGCAAATTTAATGTGATCTTGTTTAATACTTACAGTGGTAAAAATTAATTGAAGCATATTAACTGTATTGAAGTGAAACACTGTAGCACCAGTGGCCCAGTCCACTAGGTCTTGGACTGAGGACCGGAAGGTGGTCGGTTCAAGACCCTTGTTGCCAAAAAGTTTGGAGTGTGAACTGGCAGTGGGAGGTGAACTGCAGGTGAACTCCCATTATCTGAATGCTTTCAGGCCACTTGTTTTGTGTGTGTGTGTGTGTGTGTGTGTGTGTGTGTGTGTGTGTGTGTGTGTGTGTGTGTGTGTGTGTGTGTGTGTGTGTGTGTGTGTGTGTGTGTGTGTGTGTGCATGTATTTGTACTGAGTGGAAAAAAGTAATTTCCCTATGGGGATCATTTAAGGATTGATTATTAACATCGTACTTAGAGTGTACTGTAATTGTGGATACATTAGCATGTTGATGATGGCATTTGTTTAGCAATGTGTACAGTGTCCTAGAGTTGCTGGCTTGGCTATAGATCTTACTTTTCTCTCTGTCACTTTAAGGTCAAAGGTGACACACTGATCCAGCTTTATTAACACTAGTAGGAATGTGGATACTGGATTGACTCTTAACTAGTGTGAATGGTGATTTAGTTTTAATTTACACAGCCAGCTGTGTTCTTAGCTCATACACTGAGACCTGCCACTGTGGCAATGGATTTTAATGTGTTTGTCTAGCTTCCCTGTAATTTGTCATGAGCAAAAAAGTTTACATTGGCCATGACAAATAGTGCAGCCTTGGACCACAAGCATTCGATACAAACACACCCAATACAGGGGGGGACATTGAGCAGCCACGGTTAAATATAGATCCACTCAATATCCACAACAGAAGACAATAGAGGGAAATATGTAAAGATAGAAAAGAAGAACAAGTAATAATCACATTCCAACATCTGAGAAAGGAAATGGAGAGTTCCTAAGAAAGCTCAGCACTAAGGGTGGCTAAAGTAGACTAGATTCCTGTGGCTGGATGTTTCCCAAACTCTGAGTAGGATTTGAGGAATGCTTTTTGTTGTGTGTGGCAAGCATGCAAAAGAAAGCCGATCAAGGGTGAAAGAAAAAGCAAAAACCTTTTCCTCCCTCAGTAAGTCTACAAACCCCACCTCCAACAAAAAAAAATCCCTGAACCACCCTTTAAAGAGACACGTGACAGAAAATATACACAAAGTATCTCCTTTTGAGTTTCTCAAAGATATTGAACTTAGTGTTCGTCCACAACAGTTCACAGATCGTATTCACTTTATCAGCACAACAAACATTAACTCGTGCTCTTTGTTTTATCAGCATCACCGTTGGTTGCAAACTCTGTCCAATCCTTTCTCTCTCCTTAACAGCTGCACCTTATCAGGCTTTGGCAAAGAACTGTCTTTCACAATCCTCCCTCAAGCAATACAGCCCCCTTTTCCAGCCTCCTCATCCTCTTATTTCCTCTTTACTCTGTTCCTACTTTCTCCAAGCATGATCCAGGTCCTTCCACTTCCTCAGACTTTAAATTTTCTAATAGAGACAAAGGAGACAAAAACATACCTTGTAATATTTCATTTAGTGCTTACCATGATCAAACACTGGAGCTTTGGTGGACTCTAATCTTGGAGCAGATCTTTGATTCATGTTTCAGGAGTCTGCAAAAGCATCTAAATATATGACTCTCTCAATCCATCCTTTCTTCATCTCCATCTTTCTTGGGACATGACCCTCCCCCACTTCTCTCACTGGCTCAATCCCTCATTCCAATCCCAAGCACCAGCTTCCTGTCTCTCATGGTCTCCCACTATTTTGTTATTCCTTCATGCAGCCCCTACTTCTACCTTTTTACCTAACCAATTTGTTCTCTGCAACTTTCATCATTACTCATCCACTTCAACTCTATAACTTTTATCCTTCAGTCTGCAAAGGTCTTAAATACAGAGGGTGAAAAATTCTCAACCAATTAAACTCCCCAAGGTCCCCATACCATCAGTCCTTCTTTTTTTTTTCTGTTATGAGCCGGAAATTCTTGCTTTGTGAGCAATCGGCATGGACTCCATTACTGGATGTGTTGTTTTTGGTTTAGATTACTGTACTGTCAGGACTCAGAGTTACATTGTACATTGATTGGTAGGGAAATACTGTACAGCCTCCGTACCTGCACCCCAGTCTAGAACATATGGAAGTGACTAAAAGACTGAGGCGGCAGACAGGAATAACTCTTCATACGTTATTGGACAACAATTTTAAGACACAGAATGGATGGACCTTTGTGAATAGATGGGCACAGATTGAATATAATCACAACCATGGGCATCGGCAGGTGGTTTGGGAAAGACTAAAAGAATTGTACGACCATGTTGGACATATGAAATGATTTTCTGTTTGGAATAAGTGAGCCCAGACTGCTCTGGCTTTGTTTCTGAAAATGAAAATATCATGTAACGCTCATAGCATGTCTTTCAGCTTATTTCAAACAAAACATATACGAGAAAGGTAGATGTCCTCCATATTTTAGGTTGGTTGTCAGAAATGACGGAGACCCACCAGGTGCAGAGAAGGTCTTTTTTCAACGAAGGGTGAGAAATTCCAAGAGGTTCTTTCTAAGTCTGCCTCAACTTGTGCATTTCCACATTTACGCGCCAGGTGTCACTACTTGTACACTAGTCATCAACAGTGTCCCCCAGACGGTCATGAATTACATCTGTGTTACAGAAAAGTACCAAACTCATATTGACTATTTGAAGAGTTATTACGAATCACAGAGTGAAAGATCATAGAAAGAGATTTATTTAGAAAATATAGATATACTACACAAAATAATTTAATACAGTTCGCATTCGCGCATTAACGCTAGCGACTTCACCTCATCACGGATTTTTGGTAGGCAGTCACGTGATACCGTACACGCATTCTATTGACTGACGGCATCCGGAAGTGCGCTCCGTCTCGGACTTTCGTGAGAAACAAAAGTGCTTTAAAGTTTAAAGGAATTTTTTGTCTCGCGAAAGTGACTGTTTAAAGTTTAAACAGTCGATAACAGTGTGGGAAAAGATAATACAGATTGAAGGTGGTTTAATATCAGTATGGGGAGGGTTCATAAACATTTAAATTACCGTAAATAATAAGATAGATCGCGATTGCGATCTCGATCGTGGATTCCTTAATCACGTATGGTTTCTGTAACGTATTAACCGCAAAGAACGAGGGCCCACTGTATATACATATTTGAGTCAGGAGATAAAATATGAATGGAATTCAAACTATTAAAATCTGAAATTTTGAAAAATTTTTGAAACAATAATAAGTAACTGGCTCTGAAATTTATCAAATGATCGGAGACAGTAAAACTAATCCAGAGATACAGTATTGGAAACATCCTGCCTCACCGAAGTGGAACAGTAAAAAAAAAACACCTGATTGAACCTAGTGAGAAAAAAGGCCCTGCAAAAAAATAAGCTTTGCAACAACATCCAAATGGGTCACCTTGTTTTGGTTCAAATAAACACTAAAAACATCATAGCACAAACCTCTGCTGTGGCCCAACTGCTCAATTTATTAAAATGGAATCTAACCCAAATTCTAACAAAACATGTGTCATAAAAATGTTAAGGTATGTAAAAAATACACTGCTCACACACACACACACACACACACACACACACACACACACACACACACACACACACACACACACACACACACACACACACAACCTCCATCTCTTTACTTGAATCTACTCATAAATTAAACAGCTTCACTCCTCTACGAAGTTTCATGAAAATACATCAAATACTGCATGTGCAATTGATAAAAATATCAGTTGACGCCGGCGAAAACATTCCGTCCATGGCAGAGGTAATGATTGATGGTGGTGAAGACATAGTAGTGAGTGCCTTGGGTGGTAGGATTACATTAAAGAAAAACTGACCTGACTGAAAACTTTATGTCCAGATTTGAAGGCGTTTGTGGAATGATTGTTGCCATGTTTATTTACTGGTTAAGGTTTCAAATGTCCCTTAAATTTGTAAAAAAAAAAAAAAAAAAATCCCAATCGACTTCATCTTTTTCTGCATATATTACCACCACTTTTATCTTATTGGAGAAGATAATTCTGGAATGTTGTCATGATATTGCAGACACATAACCATGAAGTTACTAGGTCGAAGAATTTATTTTATTATGAACAAACAAAAAACCGGTATTAATATCCAGAGATATACAAACAGATCAGTTAATTAATGTCATTTTCAAGGTGCTCCAGCAATAATACTCCAGCAATAACTTTATTCCAACCAGTCCGAATCTAGCACAATCACGCTCTCCCTGTGGAAGCTGACCAATCAGAGGCTGACGTTCTAGTAATAGTACTCCACACATGCGTTTAGCTCCTCCTATTAGCTCCACACGGAGGGTGGACCGGGGCAA
This sequence comes from Antennarius maculatus, assembly GCA_013358685.1. Taxonomy (NCBI): domain Eukaryota; kingdom Metazoa; phylum Chordata; class Actinopteri; order Lophiiformes; family Antennariidae; genus Antennarius; species Antennarius maculatus. Next base: position 5,429,453 of record CM023607.1, read on the forward strand.
AGAAAACAAGTTATCGAAGAGCATGTTAGTGATGGCTTTCGTGGGAGTGAGGCGCTGCCTGTAAATTGGGAATCATGATTAGCGGGAAAATGAACAAGGTAAGTCAGTTAGACTAATTAGAATGTTAGTCCTACTGCGTTTGACTTATGTAAATCAGTATATGTGTGAAGGTTTACATATGTGTACATAAATATATTGTCGAAGAGGCTGTGTTTTGACCCGCGTATGATGGATGTACAGTTATGCACAGCATAAAAACTTCCAAAGAATATAAGGTCACGAAATGTTTTCCGGGAGGCTCCCTGAGGAGACACGCAGGCTGCTGTCTGTGATTCAAACCTGACTGTGTGTTGCGTTCTATTAGACGACAGAGCGTCTGCTTTGTGAGAAACTAAGAGATTTGATAAGAAGTTGTTCAAAGCGCCACACGCCATTAAAGTAACATACATGTTCTGAATGGTGATCATATGACGCATTAATACCCACCGCCGTCTCTGTACTGTAACTGCGTCAGCGCGAGTCCCTTGTTGTTAATGTATGGAAGTCATGTTAGCGGGAAAAAGCATGTTTCTCATCAGCGTGTGCTCGTTCTCGGTTTTGACGTGACACCAGGTGACAGTTTTGTTTTTTTAGGATGACTGTAGGTAGAGTTCTAAATTAAAAGTACCCATTGTTTTATTACAGTAATTACATTTATGAATCAGTAAAATGTGCCCTTGTTGGATAAGTTTTCTTACATTGATGACCGGAACCGCTTTTATGCCTGCTTAGAGTTGAATTGGGTGCCCCAGAAACCATCAGCTGTGTTGGTAGGTTTAGTAGCTCGGCTTGTTTTAAACTCTTCTCTGGTATCTCTGGCACCAGAATGTGATCATTGAACATGCTGAACTTGAAGTTGCAAAATAAACCACCAAGGTTATAAACATAGTAAACAGGATTTATGCGTTTTTAATTGCAATGGTTGAAGTCATTTTCGATGGGCAAAAAGTGCTAAATAAAACAAAACAATCCATCAGAAGTCAAATAAATAAATTTCAGTATATTTTTATAAAGGGAATAATCCTGCAGGAAAACAGTAACATTACATTAAGTACATAAATTAGAGGTAAAAGCCACAAGCTGGCACTGATGGTTTAGGATTTAAATGAATGATTATATATCAAAATTATGCACAGATGTGCAAACAGTTCGGTAATTAAAAAAAAAAATTCTGTCAGAAACTCCTCTTTGTCATTAGAGTCTATTTCCGTGGCATTCTGGAGGCAAATTCATCAAAAAAAAAGTTTTTTTTTAAATATTAATGAATTTAAAAAAAAAATCTAGCTCTAATTTAGGGCATTTTAGGTGTTGGTTAAGGCTCCTGGTGGCCACAGGGACCTGATCTGCCACTTTGTATGTACTGTATGTTCTGGCTCTGGATATACCATTATTCCGTTGGTCTCATGACTCATAAATTGACACAGACATAAAGTTTGTGTTTATTGTCTGATGCAACATAAAATGTAGGACCTTAGATGTGTTGCATCCACTTTTGGTTTTGTATGTATATGTGCATGTGTGTGATGAACATTTATCTTAAAGATTTTTTAATTCTAAAAGGTTATTGTGAACAGACATGTGTTGCCAAGCAACAGCCAACAACACATGGTGCTGTATGTGTTCCAACACTGTCTAATGACTGGGGCACACATCTGGCAATTAATGTTGTCAGAATTCCCATTCTGCTGTGCAACATTAGGCAAAAGGCAAGGGATTAATAGCTAGATAGCGGTGTTTAGCATTTCCAACCTTTAACTTTCTGATAACAAAACCATTTTTCTTTCTCTGTGAACCATAAAAAATGCATTGTTTTGGAAGATCTTGATTATAATGGTTTTTTTGGGAAAACTTGTGCAGGAAATTCAACAAGAAACACCAGTGCCTTTGAACAAGGCACATAAAGGATTAAAGGATTGATTGATTTACTTTATTTAAAACATTGAGGTTTTCCACTGGACATGCTGAGCACAATACTGTTGATGTATTGAGTGTACAGTCGATGTTGTATATTTGTTATTATTGGGTGTAACTGAGAAGTTTGACGGTCCAGAAATAGTCTATGATGGCTCTTGACTTGAGACACCCCTTGTTCACTGAGGCTGACGCGAACGTAGAGGCTGGTTCACATTCCCTTGTACCAGCTGTCATTACATTAAGGCTGAAAGTACAGTAGCAGCTATTCATTCCTACCTGAATAGCCAGCAACATTAAAACAGAATGGAAGGATGTGAGCAGAAGCAGCAACAGGCTTTCAGCAACTGATCTCCAGGTTGACGTTGAGTCAGATAACAGACAACCTGAAGCTTTCCTTTTTTAAATTCTCTGGTCATGTCATCCACTTAGCAAGGGTTTTCTCATTATAGTAACGACATTTTGAGACTCAACAAGTGGTGCATTTTACCTGTAATTGTCAACAACTGCAGTCGGGCGGGTGTTGCAATGAGGCCATTCAGTGTGTTTGTTACTTGCAGGGGTTCTACAGATGGAAGTGTATAATGTCAACAGGCTGACCTCACCTCTGGAACAGGCAGTCTCTGTTCCCTTCACTGCCTGTCCCACCCTTTGGACACGAGCCTGTACACTCACATACATATGAACTGACACACATTTATTAACACACACTTTGGTTTCCATCGGCAAAAAAATGATGCAGGAACCCAGGCATTAGCCCATGTGTGGCACTTTCAATGCAGGGTGGGATTTCATTCGTAAGAAGTCACAAAAACCCTGATGTGTTGCAATAAGAAGCTATAACAAAAATAGTACTTTTCTCTTACCCTTTTTTGCTGAGAATGCTGAGGGGGAAGGCCTTGAAGTGACATGTAAAATGTAAATGTAAAATTGTAAAATGTAAAATTTCATGTAAAATTTTCTGCTTTTTTTTTGTAAAAAAAAAATGCGATTGTAAACAGGGTAAATTGCACATACATTATCAACAAAAATGTCTATTCTACAAGCTGGTTCACTTTAAAATTATTTGTAGGTTCAACGATTTAGTTTAGTTGTTTACAAAATTTGTTTTAGTTTATGCACGACTGCTTCTTTTCATCATGTGACCTTGCTGGCTTCTGCCAAACACTATGAAAGATAATGTTGTCATGATATCACTTAAACTTTTCATATTAATATTGATGACAGGGCATCCCACCTTTTCCTTATAAAGAAAGTGGACAGAGCATTGACAGGGGTGTCTTATTGAGATAATTTTGTAAAGTTGACATGACATGAGGACAAGAAGATGATGGATGGATGGATGGATGGGTGGGTGGATGGAAGGACCCACTAAACTACACCGGCAAAGAAGAAATGCATAAAGATTGTAGTTTTCACGGTAAAGACCTCAATCCCACAGCCCACTGATATGACAGCTGTATTGTGGGATTACATTGTAGTTTTTATTTATTCAGTTTATTTTCTTTGGAACATGTTAATATTACAGACTTCACACCTTCATCACATTTACAACATCAACAACAATGTCTGGAAAAAAAGGGCTGACAGGTAGAAGCCAATAGGCTTGTGAAATTCCCGTCCCCCAAAATCAACAAACATCTCTCTCATTGCAATACGTCATCCATTGTATTTCAACAAATGATCATACTCTTATGCACCTCCAGATATTAGCCTTTTATCCTAGAGAAGGGGTCACCAACCTTTTTGAGGCTGAGGCCTACTTCATGGCCACTGAGTAGTATGAAGGGCTACACAGGACCTGTTTGCTACAAACCTCCTTAATAACAAAACTGCATGGATAGCTAACGTTAAAATACTGATATTAAAAGAGCAGTAGTTGTTCTAACACTACGTTAAGTTATTGTTCACATATCAATAACTATTTTCCACAATTATTAGTAATTTACATAGCAATAACAATCAGAAAAATATGTTTAAACATGGAACACTTTGTTTATTTGCTCAAACATTTTAAAGTTAGGGGAACGCCTGCTGCCACCTTATGGTGGTGGGGGAGTTTGAGTGCCCAAATGATCCCAGGAGCTATGTTGCCAGGGGTTTGTGCTCCTGCTAGAGTCTCCCTTGGCAAACAGGTCCTGGGTGACGGGCCAGACGAAGAGCAGTACAAAAACCCCTATGATGACAGAAAAATCAAGGACCGTGACATCGCCCGGTATGGCGCAACTGGGGCCCCACCCTGGAGCCAGGCCTGGGTTTGGGGCTCATATGCGAGCGCCTGGTGTCCAGGCCTCTGCCTACGGGGCCCGGCAGGGCTCAGTCCGAAAGGACAACATGGGCCCAACCTCCGGTGGACTCGCCACCCGCCGAGGAAACCGTAGGGGACGGGTGCAGTGTGTATTGGGTGGCAGTCGTCAGCATGGGGCTCGACGACCCAATCGCTAGACAAAGAGTCTAGCTCTAGGGACATGGAATGTCACCTCGCTGGGGGGAAAGGAGCCAGAGATTGTGAGGGAGGTTGAGAAGCACCGACTAGACTTAGTCGGGCTCACCTCCACCCACAGTTTTGGCTTTGGAACCCAAACCCTTGAGAGGGGCTGGACTCTCCACTTTTCTGGTGTTGTCCAAGGTGAGAGGCGGCGGGCTGGTGTGGGCTTGCTTGTGGCCCCACAGCTCAGTTGTCATATATTGGAGTTCGGCACGGTGAACGAGAGGGTTGTGTCCCTGCGCCTCCGGGTTGGGGACAGGTGTCTCACTGTCGTTTTGGCCTACGGGCCAAATGGCAGTGCGGAATACCTGGCCTTCTTGGAGTCCCTGGGAGGAGTACTGAATAGTCAAACTTTAATAGTGCTCCAACTGGGGACTCCATTGTTCTCCTTTGGGACTTCAACGCTCATGTGGGCAATGACAGTGAGACCTGGAAAGGGGTGATTGGGATGAACGGCCTCCCCAATCTGAACACATGTGGTGTTCTGTTATTGGACTTCTGTGCTAGTCACAGTTTGTCCATAACAAACACCCTGTTCAACCACAGGGATGTCCATAAGTGCACATGGCACTTGGACACCCTAGGCCGGAGGTCGATGATCGACTTTGTTGTTGTATCATCAGACTTCCGACCGCGTGTGTTTGACACTTGGGTGAAGAGAGGGGCAGAGCTGTCAACCGATCACCACCTGGTGGTGAGTTGGATCCGCTGGCAGAGCAGGAGACCGGATAGACTGGTCAGGCCCAAACGTGTTTTGAGAGTCTGCTGGGAACATCTGGCAGAACCCTCTGTCAGTGAGGTTTTCAACTCCCACCTCCGGGAGAGCTTCTCCCAGGTCCCGCAAGAGGCTGGGGACATTGAGTCAGAGTGGACCATGTTCTCCGCCTCCATTGTCGAAGCGGCTGCTCGGAGCTGTGGTTCCTAAGGTCTCTGGTGCCTGTCGCCGCGGTAACCCCCGAACCCGTGGTGGACACCAAAAGTAAGGGATGCCGTCAAGATGAAGAAGGAGTCCTATCAAATCTTGTTGAATTGTAGGACTCCAGAGGCAGCTGACAGGTACAGGCAGGCCAGACATACTGCAGCTTGAGTAGTCGTGGAGGCAAAAATTTGGGTCTGGGAGGAGTTCGGAGAGGCCATGGAGGAAGACGATCAGTCAGCCTCGAAGAAATTCTGGCAAACCATTCGGCCCCTCAGGAGGGGAAAGCGGTACACAGCCAACACTGTTTACAATAGAGGCGGAGAGCTGCTGACCTCGACTGAGGATATTTTTGGGCGGTGGAAAGAATAATGCGAGGATCTCCTCAATCCCGCTTCCATGTCTTACACAGAGGAAGCAGAGGCTGAGGTCTCAGAGGTGGACTCGTCCATCATCCAAGCTGAAGTCACCGAGGTGGTTGCCAAACTCCTTGGTGGTGAAGCACCGGGGGTGGATGAGATTCGCCCTGAGTACCTCAAGTCTCTGGATTTGCAGGGATTGTCATGGTTGACACGTCTCTGTAACATCACATGGCAGTCAGGGACAGTATCTCTGGATTGTCAGACCGGGGCGGTGGTCCCTCTTCAAAAAGGGGGACCGGAGGATGTGTTACAACTATAGGGGGATCACACTCCTCGGCCTCCTGGGGAAAGTCTATTCCAGGGTACTGGAGAGGAGGATCAGACCTATAGTCGAACCGCGGATTCAGGAGGAACAATGCTTTTTTCGTCCCGTTCGTGGAACACTGGACCAGCTTTACACTCTCCATCGAGTGCTTGAGGGTTCATGGGAGTTTGCCCAACCAGTCCACATGTGTTTTGTGGATCTGGAGAAGGCATTTGATCGTGTCCCTCGTGGTATCTTGTGGGGAGTGATTTGGGAGTATAGGGTCCGGGGCCCTTTGCTGAGGGCTGTCCGGTCCCTGTATGACTGAAGCCAGAGCTTGGTTCGCATTGCCGACAGTAAGTCAGACCCGTTCCAGGTGCATGTTGAACTCCGGCAGGGCTGCCCTCTACCACCGGTTCTGTTCATAATCTTTATGGACAGAATTTCTAGGCGACGCCAGGATCCGGAGGGAGTCCAGTTTGGGGACCAAAGGATTTCATCTCAGCTTTTTGCAGACGATGTTGTCCTGTTGGCCTCATCAAACCTGGACCTTCAGCGTGCACTGGGACGGTTTGCATCCGAGTGTAACGTGAGTGGGATGAGGATCAGCACATCTAAATCCGAGGCCATGGTTCTCAACCGGAAAAGGGTGGTGTGCCCTCTTCAGGTCTGTGGAGAGTCCCTGCCCCAAATGGAGGAGTTTAAGTATCTTGGGGTCTTGTTCACGAGTGAGGGAAGGATGGAACGTGAGATTGACAGACAGATCGGTGCAGCTTCTGCAGTGATGCAGTCGCTGTATAGGTTTGTTGTGGTGAAGAAGGAGCTGAGTTGCAAGATGAAGCTCTCGATTTACTGGTTAATCTACGTTCCTACTCTCACCTATGGTCATGAGCTTTGGGTCATGACCGAAAGGACAAGATCCCGAATACAAGTGGCTGAAATGAGTTTCCTCCATAGAGTGGCTGGGTGCACCATTAGAGATAGGGTGAGGAGCTCAATCACCAGGGAGGAGCTCGGAGTAGAGCCGCTGCTCCTCCGCCTTGAGCGGAGCCAGCGGAGGTGGCTCGGGCATCTGTTCCGGATGCCTCCTGGACTCCTCCCTGGGGAGGTTTTCCGGGCACGTCCTACGGGGAGGAGACCTCGAGGAAGATCTAATATTTGTGGAAAATATTGATATGTGGACAATAACTTTACATAATGTTAGAACAACTACTGGTCTTTTAATATCAGTATTATAACGTTAGTTATCCATGCAGTTTTGTTATTTAGAAGGTTTGTAGCAAACTGATCCTGTGTAGCCCTTTATACTACTTGATGGCCATGAAGTAGCCCTCAGCCTCAAAAAGGTTGGTGACCGCTGAGTTGGAGAGATAGCAACAACAGGAGACAGAAGAAAGACGTCCGCTCCTGTTAAGAGCCGGAAGAGTAGTTCTCACGGTAAAGAGCTCAACCCCACAGCCCACTGACATGACAGTCGTATTGTGGGGTTACATTCTCTTTAAGACAAGGTTTAACCAAAAGTTGCAATCACTGATGCTGTCAGTCGGAGGCGTTTTAGAGTTCTTTGGATGTGGTCACTGACCATCTGCAGCTGAAACTGGGGTCACAATGTCCTGTCTTTCAATCAATGATGTCCCACACCCAAATAAGTCCTCCATTGTCTAAATATCAGGACTATTTATAGCCAGAAACAAGAGCGAAGGCACAAGAGACTTTCCAAGGATGTGTGTGTGAATATGAAGGGGTCCCCATGTCTATGTGGTTGTTGGTCGCAGTGTGTCTGTGTTTGAGCATGTGTGTGCCTTTGTTGGATTTATGTCCAACTTGTCCCTCATTCAATTTAGTTACTGTTCTGTGACAGCTGGCAGACATGCAGCAAGGAAGGGGAGGGACTTCTGGTTAGAAAGCATCTCTTTGACTCCAGAAAAGTTTGGTTCCTTTTTTTGCCAGAAGGCTAAAAATATCAGAAAAAGGACTTTCTTGTGCACAGTAGATGTTGAAAGGGAGGTGGTTTTCTGTCTTGGCACATGAGTGGGGATACAAGGACTGGAAGAGGAAACTGGAATGTTCTCTGTCTTCAGTGAGGGTCTGCAGGATGCAGGAATACCAGTCTGCACGTGAGTTAGTGTATGTGCGTGTGTGTGTGTGTGTGTGTGTGTGTGTGTGTGTGTGTGTGTGTGTGTGTGTGTGTGTGTGTTTCTTCCCCAGTTCTCAGGTAGTTGTTTTTTTTATGTTTGTGGCCCTTCTGTGGAAAAAGGGCAGGTCACAGCTGGTGGAGGCTTTGCAGCTCCAGTGGTCACATGAATTGTATGGGTGTGAGGGTTTAAATCTGGTTTACGGTTGCCGTTCATCTAGAATGAGATTATATAAAATGAATGCTTAGTTTCATGCTAAAAATACATTTTTATCTTGCTCTTAATTTAATTGTTTGCTTGTTTTTCAACTCTGATGTCTGATGTATTGGTCAACAGCGACTTTCTTACCCCCAAGTACTGACTACTGAATAGCACATGTTTTACAGAGGAAGATGTTTTTTATCTCTTACTGTGGTGATAGTAATACCTATCCTGGGGACTCAAATCAGAATCACTGGTTGTTTTTACAGCTCATGCACTCAGACTCTGACAGTTGATTTGTGTTTCTTCCTTGACGTTGTAAACTTCCTACACTGCGGTTTCCTTTTTTGTCCCCCAGATTTGGGTGTTTTGATATATTTAGTTGTCTATCCAGCTAAAATAGTTTCCTTTTGTGGATGCTGGTGAGCAGAAATTTTGTACATAGTATTTTCCGCACTATAAGGCGCACAGGACTATAAGGCGCACCTTCAATGAATGACCTATTTTAAACCTTTTTCATATATAAGGCGCACTGGATTATTAGGTGTATCTGATTGAAAGGTGCATTTTCAGTGAATGGCCTGTTTCAAAACTTTTTTCACAAATAAGATCCACTGGATTGTAAGGCACACTATCGGTGTTTTGAGAAAATTAACTTAATCTCTCTCTATTTTTAAATTGTGCTCACATGTGATTCAAGAACCCTATTCAAACTCTGAGTTTGTTTTAAATTTTTTTCCAAGATGCAATTTAATAATAATATAATAGATTAGATTTATATAGTGCTTTTCTGGACACTCAAAGATGCTTTACGTTGGATCCATTATTCATTCAGTCCTCATTCATACTTGGTTATCGTAGACTATGTGTGTAGCCACAGCTGCCCTGGGGTAGACTTAGGGAGGCGTGGCTGTCAATCTGCGCCTGCGGCCCCTCCGACCACCACCGGAACAATCACACACATTCATACACCAGCGGGTGCCCCACTGGAGGTAAGGAGGGTGTCTTGCCCAAGGACTAGTGTCTTGCCCAAGTGTCTTGCCCCAGGACACAACGACAAAGGACTCCGCGGGAATCAGCGGGAATTTAATTGGTTGCTTGTTGCTTTAACTTCCAGTTTAGAATCAGAGAGTGAGGAAGGATTGAATGTAGAATGAAAAAAATGTACAATATTAAAATAAAAGATTGAAGATCTCAGTAGTGATGTAGAAATGTACCAGTCTTTTGAGAAGGGGTTACTGAACACAAAAATTATTTTATTAATGTTGGAATTTTAGCAGAGGTGATGTTGTGGTACGATGGGTAGTACTGTTACCTGATAACAAGAAGGTTCTGGGTTTGATTCCTTTTTGTTCAGAGTTTGTATGTTCTCCTTTTGTTTGCATGGATTCTCTCCTGGTTCTCTGGCTTCCTCCCACCTCCAAAAACATGCGGCTATGGTGAATGGGTCACACCAAATTTTCTGTAGATCCAATAATGACCGTGCATGGATGTTTTTCTGTCGTGTGGTCCTGTGATGGTCTGGGGTCCGGGATGTACCCCGCCTGCTTGTAGCCAGGGCAAGAGATAGGCTTCAGTAGACCTGTGAATTGCAAGGCAGATGACCAGCTGTAGAGGAGACAATTACATTATCTCTGGATGGAAGGGTGGAATTTTAGCAGGTTCTACACTTTGCTTCTGTGGGGCATGATTATTTCATCTTAAAAATATATTGACTACTTACTACTGACTTTTCATTGGTGGTGTCAATGCATGATTTACTTGTGCAAAATGTAGTTTGAACATAAGTTTGTGATATTTTCAAAAAAGAGCACGTCCAGATCGACTCTTTATCATACTGGGGACCAACAAATCCCATTAGAAACAACTTGCTGACAGTGGTGAGAGAAACTGAATTTGAACAGGCAAACCTTGGTGTTCAGGAAACCTCTGTTTTTCATGAAAAGAAGAGGGAGTAGATGAGAGTAAGGAACAGTGCATCATGGGAAGTCTTATGTAAGCTAAATTAGGGGCTAACCTAAGCTAACTCTAACTAATAATGTTGTTAAGTGTCCTACCTGTGGGCTTGCGCTAGCCATTCGCCACTTTGCCATAGGCAAAGTAAATTCCAGATTGGCTACAAGGTTTTTAGACTGCATAGCCACAGTGGCGTTCTTATTTTTACTGAAAAAAGGCTAAAACTTAATACTTTTTGGCTTGCTAGCGCCGCTTGCTAGCGCCGCTCGCTAGCGCCGCTCGCTAGCGCCGCTATTTCCGCTAGCTCCGCTATTTCCGCTAGCCCCGCTATTTCCGCTAGCGCTGCTATTTCCGCCGGCACCGCTATTTCCGCATGCCGACGGAATTTAGCCGAAGCATGCCGACGGAAATAGCCGACGGAAATAGCCGAAGTGACCCGAACACTCCCGATGATTAAATATGCACTTGGGTCATGACCTCCTCTCGTCCAATGAAAAACAAAAAGATTCTTTTTTTACAAGCTAAACCCGGTGTACGACAAGGCGAGGACGATCGATTGAAAGAAAATGAGAATAGAGTGTTTTATAGTAGAGTTTGTGTTAAAATTCTAATTGAAAAACAAATGGTGAATGCTGAGAGGGGTAGGAGTGGTGACAGACCGATCGATCAGAAGGTAAATGAAGGATATTATCAATACTTTTTTGTAGTCTTAAACTTTTGATCTCTATGACCGGCAGGAATAACCAGCGATGCATGTAAATGTGTATTCACCTCGTTTGCTATTTCTCTTGCCTTTTTAAATTGAAATGAAAAATCATATTATCGAATTAAAAAAAAACAACTAAACTATGGCATACCAATGGTGTTTTCTAAGTCAAAGTTAAAATGTCTTCTAGTCCAAGTAAAACTTACAAGTAAACATTGAGTAATATTTTGTATGACTGTATCTTCACATAGTGAATGCAAGTTTTCAATTGCCAAATCTCATTTATACCTGCATAAAATAGGATAGAAATACAGATAGTTAAGCTTGAACTGTTGACTTGAGTATATTTTTGTAAACTGAACAAAAGATTTTGCCCTCAGAGTGCACCAGAATGCAGGTATCCCCCCCACAAACCCCTATGACAAGCATGGTTTTACACCCCCCAACAATTGAAAACTTGCATTCACTATATGAAGATACAGTCATACAAATATATTACTCAATGTTTACTTGTAAGTTTTACTTGGTCTACAAGACATTTTAACTTTGACTTAGACATTGATTTTAATAAATTTAATTCTTGGTATTGTTCAATGTTCACTTGTATGTTTTACTTGCTATTACAGCAAGCTGCTGTCTTGGACACAGAATGTGGCTTTTTGTGGCTTACTCAATTCTTTTACACTGAGCCACAGTGGCTTAGTCATACTACCTCCTAGTGCAAGCCCAGCTACCTGCCTGACATTTGGGGGGGATACCTCTAAAGAAGCCTGATAACTGAAAGCTTCAACTCCTACCCAGCCTCTATTTGTTGCTCCACATGAGAAATTGTGGAGATTTCTGAAGCTGTGTGTATCACTGTCTGACCATGGCTGCCTGTGGTTGGACTTTATATTTGTCTTGATTGTTACTGAAAGAGGAAGAATGCTGCCAGTCTTTTCTCAATGTGTTTATCTGTCAGCCCACATTACCACTATGGTTTAGCTAAGAGACACTTGTTGCTTTTTTAAAAACTCACCATAGGCACTGTGTGTGTACCAATGCATGCCCAAAAACACAAACATACACACATACAAACGTATGCACACACACACACACACACACACACACACACACACACACACACACACACAGAAGAATGTTAGATAGCATTTAGTGCTGTTTTCATGGCAATGTGCGTGTAGTCAAACACGGAAAACATACCTAATTATTTTTTGCATTTCAGGGTCATGAAAGTTCGTATAAAAAAGATCCAAATCATGATGAAAACATAATAAAATAAAAATAATGGAACATGAACTCTGTAAAAATGATTAGGTAAGGTGGAACTTTTGTATGTTAACTGAGCTTTATTGTAATAAGGAGTCTTGACTGCATTACATCCAGCTGTCTATGTATCTAGTTGTCTGTGAACCTTCCGATTCATGCAGGTCATGGTTATCCAAAAACATTCAGTCAAATCAACTGAACTATGCCCTAGTTCTCACTCTTCAGTTCAGACCTTAACTTTCTACCAGTCCAGTTGATTTGATTTAATGCCTTTGGATTTTAAACTGCTGAGGTTGATTCCCACAGACTATAAATTCAATTACATTTTTTAAAGGTTTGGTAAACATGATCCTATATATTATATAATATCCAACAGTGACCAGATTAACAACTGGGTATACATATGCATATTAAAGCTGTGTTTGACTCTTTGTAAACTGGATTTGAGCCAGCCAAGACTGCTCATATTAGCATCTACCAGAGATAGCAGTAGCTAACAGCACCTACAACAAATAACATTGAAATCGTCCAACAGGAAACTCTGTAACCACCTTGGCCTGGATTCCCTCATCATCGCAGCCACACCGGTTAATTTCAGACACTGTTTGTTTTCTGACCACCAATACTGAGATTGGTACAGTTTGCAACAGCTAACTGTTGCTGTAGTAACCAATAAAGCTAGTACCAACAGGGAGTACAGAACGAAGGTAGTTTATATTCGCTTCAGCAGCAAGTAAAACCATCTGTTCATCAGGAAACTCTTCAAAATTATTCCAAGCAAAGCAGCCAGAGGACATCAGAGGGAATGCCAGGAAGTATTTAACCAAATGTACAATTCAGTTTCAACCAAATCAGTGAATAACGTGTCATTAACACTTGAGGATTAGTAGACACTGTTGGTAAAAATCATTGATGAGAACACTTCATAGATTTTTTTTATTGATAGGAACATGATCAGATTTTTTATAGAATGCCCAAGTTTTGGCCAATATGGACATGGATTAGTAGTGGGAGTGTTCTAAAAGAGTTGTAAAGCGTTTTAGTCCATGTGATTTCTGGTTTGTTATTGTGAGAAAATAGAACAAGAGTGGATCAAGTCATTGTAAGTTCACTAGAAATAAAAGTCCCAATGTGAGAGATTTACAATTTCCTAAACTAATGACTAAGCCATTTTAGAGAAGGACATCAAACCCGCAACCTCGTGATGTTATATAACAGACATCAGCCAACCACTGACCCCTGAGCCACCCACCTGGTCCACCTCCACCATCCAGTTTGCTGCGGTCATAGTACACTGTTACTGGATCAGGCCTCCAGTCTATGAGCACTGCTGGCAGAGGTTGATGCCAGGAGGCAGCTGTCCAAACAGTCCTGTCCCTACAACAGTCATCCAGAATGGGAAAAAAGTCAGCAAACAGCCTTCTGTCTTTGTTACCACAGAGGAAAAGCACACACAGAGGAAACAAAAAGCCTTTCTGTTTATGTATCAGTTCAGCTATGGAAACGTGAGTGCTGAATAGCCTCATGATAACTTTCCTACATATAGTTGTCTCTTCATGATGATGATGATAATGATGATGATGATGATGATGCTTTCAGATGAATGAATAGAGTAAATCAGCCCTGAAATCTACCCTCAAATCGTTCCCTTAACAGTCCATATCTGGGCTTGCACTAGGAGCTAGTATGACTAAGCCACTGTGGCTCAGTGTAAAAGAATTGAGCAAGCCACAAAAAGCCACATTCGGTGTCCAAGACAGTGGTGCAGCGCGCGGACGATCAACGCTCGTTGCGGGGGCCGTGGGGGTCCTGGGGGCCTCCCCTGGGAAATTTTTTAGAAAATGGGGTTGATTTCCTGCATTCTGGTGCATTCTGACGGCAAAATCTCTGTTCAGTTTACCTACAAAAATACACTAAAGCCAACAGTTCAAGCTTAAATATCTTTATTTCTATCCTACTTTATGCAGGTATAAATGTGAGATTCAACAATTGAAAACTTGCATTCACTATGTGAAGATAGTCATACAAAATATTACTCAATGTTTACTTGTAAGTTTTACTTGGACTAGAATATATTTTAACTTTGACCACCACCAACACCATTGGTATGTCGTAGTTTATTTATTTTTTTAAAATTCAGTAACATGATTTTTCATTTCACTTTAAAAAAGCATCAAAAATAACAAGCGAGGTGAATACATATTTGCATGCATCGCTGGTTATTCCTGCCGGTCATAGGGATCAAAAGTCTTAAGACTACAAACAAGATTGATAATATCTTTCATTTACCTTCTGATCGGTCTGTCACCACTCTTCCCCCCTCTCAGCATTCAATATTTGTTTATTAATGAGGATTATAAGACAAAAAAAAGAAAAAAGATAAAAAAAAGAATCTTTTTGTTTTTCATTGGACAAGAGGAGGTTATGACCCGAGTGCATATTTAATAAACGAGAGCGTTCGGGTCACTTTGGCTATTTACGTCGGCATGCTTCAGCTAAATTCCGTTGGCATGCAGAAATAGCGGCGCTATTTCCGCTAGCGCCACTATTTCCGCTAGTGAGCGGCGCCAACGGAATTTAGCCGAAGCACACTCTAGATCATTAAATCGCTAGCGGAAGTAGCGCCGCTCGCTAGCGGAAGTAGCGCCGCTCACTAGCGGTGCTAGCGAGCGAAAAGGTTGTAAGTTGTAAGTAGCCACTGTGGCTACACAGTCTTAAAACCTTGTAGCCAATCTGGAATTTACTTCGCCTATGGCAAAGTGGCGAATGGCTAGCGCAAGCCCAGCATATGCTAAGTGTTGCCCACACAGTATTGTCTCCCATCAACAGTGTGATAATGGCGGATAAATAAATAAATCATTCAATAATCCCATTGGAAAGCACTTCTTTTCCACTCTAAATATTCACACACACACATACACACACACACACACACACACACACACACACACATATACAGTGTGCCTTCACATCAATGATTCTGACTACACCTCATCGGGGATTTTTAGTAGGCACTCATGTGATACCGTACACGCATTCTATTGGCTGAAGTCATCCGGAAGTGTGCTCTGTTCCGTCAGGCTCGGACTTTCATGAGACACAAAAATGCTTTAAACAGTGTAGGAAAAGGTAAGATAGAAGGTGGTGTAATATCAGTATGGGGAGGGTTTATAAAGTTAAAATTACCGTACATAATGAGATAAATAGACCACAATCTCGATTGCAGATTCCTCAATCGTGGACGGTTCCTGGAACGCAGTGACCGCAAAGACCGAGGGCGCACTGTATATGTGTGTGTGTGTGTGTGTGTGTGTGTGTGTGTGTGTGTGTGTGTGTGTGTGTGTGTGTGTGTGTGTGTGTGTGTGATATATATATATATATATATATTTCACACCAACTACCTTTGTGTCCTCTTTCACCACATCCATAAACCTCCTTGGTCTTCCTCTAGGCCTCCTGCCTGGCAGTTCAAAACTCAGCATCCTTCTACCAATAAATTCACTGTGTCTCCTCTGGACATGTCCAAACTATCTCAGTCTAGCCTCTCTGACTTTAGAGGTATTTCCAAAACCTCTAAGATGTGCTGTCCCTCTGATGTACTCATTCCTGATCCTATCCATCCTGGTCACTTCCAAGGACAACCTCAGTCAACAGAGTGTGGTAAAAGGTAGAAAGTAGTTTAATATTACGTAGTATCGATCGCGGATTCCTCAATTGCATATGGTTCCTGGAATGCATTGACGCAAAGAACGAGTGCGCACTGTGTGTGTGTGTGTGTGTGTGTGTGTGTGTGTGTGTGTGTGTGTGTGTCTCTCTCTCTATATACAGTATATATAGTGTCTTGTGCAGTGAAGAACTTATATCGTCCATAATTTTTTGGTTTCCATGTTTTGATGTTTACACAAGTTCATTCTGGCAGTGTATGGCACAGTATATAAGTATACACAGTATATTAGGGCTGTCAGTTTAATGCGTTAATTAGATTAATTAATTATGCTGCAAATTAGTGTGCTATAAAAATTAACGCAATTAATGGTTAGTGGCAAGTCAATGCGCAAGCCTTTTAAATTTGGCCCATTGAGTGACCCGTAGGCTGCGGTCGCACGTCACTTCGTACCTGCGCCACTAGTCAAAAGCAGGGTGACTGACAACAGAGATGGACTGACATGGGAGAGCGAGGCAAGCTCACTTGGACGTTTGGGCGGAAAGTTTATTTATAAAACAGGGCTCGAAATTGCGACCATTTTGGTCGCATATGCGCCCAAATTTTATCAGTGCGACTATTAATTATATTTGGGAGCACCGGTGCGACTAGGGGAAAAAATCTGGTGCGCCTTTTTTTTTCCTCTTCTCTCTCGCTAATTCTCTCTCTCCATAGAGCAGGGGTCACCAAATGGCGGACCGCGGTCCGGATCCGGACCGCGTGATGGTTCTGTCCGGACCCGTGACCACTCCATGATAAATTCACGAGAGTAGATTTTCTTGGCACATTTTTAATTGCAGTTCGCGGGAACAGATGGTGGACGCTGCTCCTTCAGTTAATGCAGTAATAGCTCCACTCAGTTCAGCCAATCAGATTGTTTGTCTACCCTGCGCTGTCAGCGAACCAGGAAGTGAGACAGCTCGCTACCGCTGTGAGTTTACCGCTACAGCGGAGCACAGAGGAAGGGAGACAGCATAGCACCAAATGAAGGGAGGTTAACTAGGAAAACCGATGGTTAACAATGAGTGGACGAAATATATGTTTATTCCTCTGTCAGGTGGTTCAAAACTATTTTACCTCATATGGTCTGAACACATAGCATGAATTACCGTATTGGCCCGGATATAGGTTTGAACACCAAATTAAATTTTTCTACAGAAAATAATTACAGTACATCTGAAACAAATGATTATAACAATATATTTGAAAGAGAAATCATATTATTTTGCCTCATTCAAATCATGCAAAAACTGTATCACATCTTAATATATGGTGGGCATCCCGTCCTTTCGTTTCTCATTCACGTACGCGCACACCCTCCTGTCAAGCTCTTGGAAGCGGCTGCTCTGAGGACCATGGAAAGCTTTTCACCAACTTCTCAGATTTTCGCTATGTTTCTCCATTTTCTGTTATCTCTTATTTTCTTCTCTTTTCTTTCTTACCGCTATTTTTTTATTTTTCTTCTTCGTGCTGCCGCTATTTTAATTTTTCTTCTTTGTGACAGTGGTTCGCTTTGGCCTGGGGAGTTCAGTTCAGCATTCGCTTTAAAGATATCTGGCACCATCTAGCGTTGTGAATGGGTATAATGTCTAGACCCCGAATGTAAGACGACCCCCACTTTTTTAGTCTTATTTCAATGCAAAAAACACCGTCTTATATATTCCGGCCAATACGGTAAAAATGGTAACATGAAGCGCCACTACAAAACAAAGCACAGATCTTTTGCGCAGAATTATCCTCTGAAGTCTGAACTGAGGGCAAAATGACTGAGAAAAATGCAAACGAATGTTCACTAAAGGTATGGTGGATTTTGGGGCAACATAAAACATCTTTTAGTGATGGGACAGTTGTGAATAATTGCTTAAAAGCTGTTGACATTTTGTTTGGGGGAAAAACAGAAAGATGAGATGTGTGGAAAAACTCCCCAATGTCAGCTTCAACAGCAACCAGAAAATCACAAATAATAACATTTTGATGCAACTATTCAGAGAGCACCATGTGTGTCTGTGGACACTGATGAGTTGTAGCTTGTGTGTGTGTGTCAAGTTCCTTTACATAGATAAGGACCTCTTTGCTGAATGTAACACCACTATGAAACACACACAAGGGGAGAGGACATACATGCAGCAATAAAAGATGATCAAGTCCAGTGGTCTCTTTCACCAACATTACAGGGACCACCACAAGGTGACCACCACAAGGTGACCACCACAAGGTGTGCACAGGCACACCTTGTGTATAAGTAAATTACTGGCAGGCCACATGCCCCTTTTTCTCATGAAGAAAGTTCTGTTTGCATTTTTCCCCTGAAAGAGCCAGTTTTTATTCATGCTTTCTGAACATGTTAATGTTTTTTCAATCTAACGTAGAAGCTTAAAATTTATTTCCCTGGGTCTACTTTTATTTATGGTGAGGTAAAAGAGCTAGCTGTGCACTCACCTAAATAAATCCTGCATTGAAAATTGATAATAAATGATAATGTGGATATAGTGGCTGGCTATTATACACAAACTGGACTTGGGTTCGGACCTTTTACTAAGAGGAAATTTTTCTAACCGGACCTCCGTGACTTTTAATTGAATACCCCTGGTGTAGAGGTTCCTCCTGATGAGAACTTTGTTGCTGGGCCTTCAGTGAAAAGGTGGATGAGAGAGGGACTTAGAGCCAGGAGACCCAACTAATGTTACAAACATGTTTACAAAAGTGTTGACGGTTCTGTGAATAAAATACATGCCATGTTACATATATTGTCTGTATGCCTTGCTTTTGGGTAGGTGCTCCTAAAGTCTTTGCTGGTACTACTAACTTCTAAATTTGGGAGCACCAGTGCTACCAAGAAAAGTTAATTTCAAGGCCTGTAAAAAGAACAAAGGCTGGATTATCAACAAAAACGCAGTGATTTGTAGCTTACCCTTTTAAAGGAAATGCCTGTTGGCATCTTGCTATTTAGTTGCCTTATTTAGAGGAATGTTATACTATTCATTTTTAATTGATGTATTGAGTCAGGTTTACTATTCATTTTGATTGAGAGTCTGCTTATGTGCCTATTTGAGACTCAGCTTTATTTTATTTCTGAATTTTATTTATTTTATTTAACTACATTTGTATTGTGTTTTTGAGAAATGCACCTGGCCTAATTGGTTTGCTGATGTGCTTGGCCTTTTTTCTTTTGAATTTAATTTATAAAGCACACTTAACCTATAAAAGTGTGTATTTCAAATCTTCTCTTCTTTGTGTATTCTATTGATTAGTCATACACTACAATTTTGTAATGTCCTACAATTCATATATATATGTATATATATATATATATATATATATATATATACGTATATACGCGAGAAGCGTTGGGAAATTGAAGTGTTCATGCTGCTGTTTTCATCTAGTTAGATGAAAATATGTAAGAGACAAAAGTCTTCTATCAGTCAAATCAAAGTGTTAGATGAAACCTCATTGCCTTATGTTGGATTCCTATCTGAGTTTAAATCTTGCTTCTCCTTTTTTGTGCAGGGGGGGAAGGGAGAACCACACATGTTCAAAGAAAAGGCCTTCAAGAAGAAGCGGCAGTGCAGCGTTTGTCGTCAGAATATAGACAATATTGGCTCCTTCTGCAGAGGTAAATGTCGCAACACAGTGGCTGCTTTTACACCATAGCAGCAGCAGCATGACATCAGATTTATGTAATTAATGCACCGCATACAAAAACATCAATTAAGGAAAATCATTGAAAAATGAAATGTAGGTTGACCTAAGTAAATTATTTATTGAATGAAATATTAACTTTCCATGCTGATACAAATAACTGGACAGAAAGCAGTGCATTTCTCATTTTGTCTTTGTTGTCTATCATTTCTCCTTTTCTCTAATTGCTCTTAGTATGCAAGACAGCCACCCACAGGAAGTGTGAGGCCAAGGTAAGGATCCCCTTCACAGCATGGGCTCAATAAATACAGGAGTCACTGAATATTAAAAATGTTGCAATCAGTTGGGACAAAGTACGTGACTTTTTGGTAGTATTTAACAACATTTCTCAGGTCTTTATAAGAGAACGGCTCCTTTGGTACTGTAGCAAGATGATTCACACAGTTCTCTCCTGTCTGAAAGAGCGAATTCTATTTTTGTGTGCATAAAAAAAAATCCTAAAAATGTTGTATCATCTTTAGGCTAGCCATAAGCACCGGGGTTGTTGTATATTGTTGTGACCACTACTATCATAACTTGAATGACTAAATCATGACATACACAGGCTTCATTCAGTTGTAACTTGACATCAGAGCTGTGATGAATCATGATGATACTATAAAGCTTCTCAATTTGAGCATTAACAAATATTCTTTAATATTATATTGCTTTACCATTTTCTTCTAAAATGAATAATAAAGACAGACCAGCTTATTTCCACCAAGTGTTCATTATCCTTATTTTCATGTAGCAATAAAAGGATAGAAATGCACCTTGTTTACATTTTATTTGACTGACTTTATTTTGATTTGTACTGCATTTAAAATGAAACCTTTATTAGCCCATACTATGCTTCTCCAAATGAAATGAGTTCATTCTCCCGCGTCCTGTCGCCAAAATCACTGGTCTCTCATGAAGCAAGGTCAAAAGAATTAAATGATAAATCTGATTAAGGAATAAATTAACACATTAGTAAACTGCTATTTGTTTAATGTAATAAAATCCACTGCTTTGAAGACATATGAAGACATTTTTTTTAATATTGCAGAGAAACCACAAGACAGGGCTCTTGGAATAAGCCGTCCTCCTTCTTAAATGCCTATGTGACTGCAGTAAACTTACTTATCAGAGTTGTTTAGTTGATTGTAATACCAATGAAGTGTTAGGAGGACACATGGGGGCGGGTAATATGAAAGTAGCTGAGATGCATTCTCCGAACGAGTTGAAAACCCCACTCATACTCCACTCTGCTGCCTCTGTGAAAGGGTCATTGATGGAGGGATGGTATAATGAATAGACAGAGGGATGCAGAGAGGGAGAATGCCAGCTACAGCCAAACCTCGACGCGGGGGTCGAGGCGCATGATGAGAGCCTTGGTAGGCAGGACGAGCAACAGCCAAAGACGAAGGCATTTGGCAAAGACAGCCCTCATTCCTGAAGCATGGCTTCATCTTCTAATTTATCTGAAGAGATAATGCCTAACAGAAAATGTATCCAAACTGACATTCAGTATCTCTCACAAATTAAGTTGAGTTTATGAAAAAAAGTCATGTTCAGTCACGTGTTTCCACCCCATCTGACATTCGTGTACAAAGTAGCATGGATAATGTGCTGTTTTACACAGCAATTTCTGAATTATTGTTCAAAATGAATACATGCAACACATTAAGTTGAATTTTATGTTTGTAAGGTTATAGGGAAAGCTTATTAATATTCATGAAGAAAGACCTCATGATTGACATATAATAATCTGAAGTTTCACAATTGATTGACATTTTATCACGTTTTGTATTAGACCACGAGAGACAGTAAAATCGTCACAGGGACTTAAATTGGACGATTGTTTGGATGAGTGTTTATTTGTTCTTTTGTGCCATCTAGCATTACTGAAAATGCATGAAACACTAAAGTATGTCAGAGTAAAATGTGTAACACTCCCTAATTTACAGCAAAGTTTTTAAAATTTTTTGTAATTTTACATACTTACAGTATTATGATCCCTGAAGGGAAATTAAGACGGCACACTCTAGTTTCTTTGTTAGTTAGTCAAACGCATGAATATATATTTATGTTAGTGTGTACAGGCCCCTAACACTCAACAAACAAGGGGCGCCCTTGTTTGTAAGCATGCAACGGGAGGTAGAGTAGCGGGCAGCTCCTTCTCGGTGTGCCCCAAATTGTTATACCACTGAAGTGTTAGGAGGACACATGGGGGAGGGTAATGAGTAACTTGTAAGGGGGACGGCGCCTTGCTCAAGAGCACCTCGGAAGTGCTCCAGAGGTGAGCTGACACCTCCCACTGTCAGCTCACACGCCGGGTGTTATTTGGGCGGGAGCGGGAATCGGACCGCGATCTTCAAACATTGGACGATCCGCTCTACCACCTGCTCTGCCAGTGAGCCACTGCCGCCTCCCATCTGGTAAATTGCAAATTTACCAGATGTACTGTAAAATTAAACATTTTGGTGCTCTCTGAATGTTTAATTTCAAAAGACAAAGCAGATTGTGAAAAAATAAACAAAGAATAGAGTTATGACGCATTGAATTGAGATTGTTTACAGAAAGAAGCAGGATGTTGTTTGATAGTGTCCTTATACATTGAAATGTCTGCTATGTGGTTGTTGACTGTTTGTCCACAATGATATCCATTGCTGTTGCGAAGAAGGGAGGAGTGTCATAGAGTGGAGTGTGGGGGTCTGGCTTGAGTCAGCTGTGATATAAAATTTATGTAAGAGGAAACCTGAACACATGCTAATGTACTAGCAATAGATAAAGTCTGAAATCTATAGATCTAAATAACAGCTGCGTAGCCGCTTTTGCTGTCCTCCCAAACAGCTGCCGTTACCTGTGTTTCATCACTTGTAGTTCACTTACAATTGTAGATATCATTTCTAACCTTGCTTATGATTCTATCACCTAAAACATCTTGTAGGGGCATTGTTTACTGTGTTTGCGTGTGTTTATGTGCATTCCACACATGTGGAGGTTTGTTAGACATCTGAAAGCCATCTTGGGTTACCACCAGGAGTCTATTTACATCTTCACACAGCTAGCCAAGTCAAGACCATGGTGACAAATCATCTAATTACCATTCCAGCCAGCATCAAATCAGTTCCCTGGAAAACCAGGGGAGAATTCTTCAATTTCTCATTCCAAGAGAGTTATTGGTGGTTCATACTTTTTTTCTTCTCTTAGCAACTCTTTGCCCAGAAGATTAACAGTCTCCAGCTGACCTTTCTGGATTATTTTACAAATATAGACTGCCACACACAGATACCCAAACAGGAGACCATAAACTGTCTTATTTCAGGATATTCTTTTCTTTGAGAACTGCTCCTCCTTATCTTTTATCACAAGTGGAAACTTCAGGTCACAGGGATATAGGGCTGGGCTTGCACTAGGAGGTAGTATGACTAAGCCACTGTGGCTGTGTGAAAGAATTGACTAAGCCACAAAAAGCCACATTCTGTGTCCAAGACAGCGGCTTGCTATAATAGCAAGTAAAACATACAAGTAAACATTAAATAATACCAAGAATCAATTTATTAAAAATCAAAGTGTCTAGGTCAAAGTTAAAATGTCTTGTAGTCCAAGTAAAACTTACAAGTAAACATTGAGTAATATATTTGTATGACTGCATCTTCAAATAGTGAATGCAAGTTTTCAATTGTTGGGGGGTGTAAAACCATGCTTGTCATAGGGGTTTGTGGGGGGGATACCTGCATTCTGAGGGCTAAATCTTTTGTTCAGTTTACCTACAAAATATACTTAAGTCAACAGTTCAAGCTTAACTATCTGTATTTCTATCCTATTTTATGCAGGTATAAATGAGATTCGGCAATTGAAAACTTGCATTCACTATATGAAGATACAGTCATACAAAATATTACTCAATGTTTACTTGTAAGTTTTACTTGGACTAGAAGACATTTTAACTTTGACTTAGAAAACACCATTGGTATGCCATAGTTTAGTTGTTTTTTTTAAATTCGATAATATGATTTTTCATTTCAATTTAAAAAGGCATGAAAATAGCAAGCGAGGTGAATACACATTTACATGCATCGCTGGTTATTCCTGCCGGTCATAGAGATCATGAATGAATACTAAAGCTGACTCAATACAGCAATTCAAAATGAATAGTATAACATGCCTCTAAATAAGGCAACTAAATAGCGAGATGCCAACAGGCTTTTCCTTCAAAAAGGTAAGCTAACGTTCAACTCTGTGTCCTTGACATGTTTTGAATTTAAATGATACGTTAGGCTGGAGCTGCTTCGGTTATATGAAAGCTCTCTTTTACAAAAGGTATAAATAACAACAACAACAACAATAATGGATTAGATTTATATAGCGCTTTTCTGGATATTCAAAGACTCTTTACATCGGATCCATTATTCATTCACTCCTCATTCATACTTGGTATGAATGATAGACAGTTGAGCGCCATAAGTGATGGCAGATAGACAGCTGAGCGCCGTAGGTGATTGCAGCCACTCCGTACTCTCTGCAAGATAGTCTTTTATTTTGCATGTTTTTTGTACGTTTTTACTGCCTTTTCTACTTTTACTACTTTTTAACATGTATCACATGGATATTACAGCCGTACAACCGAGAACCATCCCTCTCACTCATTCTAGAGAGGAGTTACTGGCTCTTAGAAACACGCAACATGGACAGAGACATGACATACCGACTGAACTGAAGAGACGTTACCGTGGCTGCAAGGCTTGGGCTAAGCTAAAGGCAAGGCAGGCAGACAACCGAAGGCGATTCAAACCATTGCTTCTCTCCGTGATCATGGGCAACTTCAACTCACTGCCGAACAAGATCGATGAGCTGGCCGCTCTGGAGATCTAGTGGATCTACCGTGAGTGCAGCATGTTCATACTAAAGGAGACATGGCTGACTGACGCAATGCTGGACACTAACGTGGAACTGCGAGGTTTCAGTGCGGTGAGAGCGGACAGAGACACGAAGGCATGTGGGAAAAGTAAAGGCGGGGGACTCATCATCTACACCAACAACCGCTGGTGTAACCCCGGCCATGTTTCAATGATGTTGCCCTAATCTGGAGCTGCTAGCTGTTAGCATACAGCCATACTATTTGCCACGGGAGTTCAGTCACGTGATCTCCCTCTGTGTTTATCATCAGTGTCGTTGCACGGCTGCAGACCAAACATCCTGATGCCTTCATGATTATTTCTGGAGACTTTAACCATATCACCCTGGCTGCTTTCCACCAGGTTGTTGACTGCCACACAAGGAAGAACAGGACGATTGACCTACTGTACACTAATGTTAAAAAGGCATACAGAGTCACCGCCCTGCCTCCGCTGGGCAAGTCAGACCACAACCTGGTGTACGTCCAGACCCAGTTCACCCCCCGGGTCCAAAGACAGGCAGTCTCTACATGCACCATCAGGAGATGGACTCCTGAAGCAGAGGAGGCTCTCAGAGACTGCTACAACACCACGGACTGGGACGTACTGCTGGGGGGACATGGAGAGGACATCGATGTGATGACCCACTGTCTGACGGACTATATCAACTTCTGAGTAGATGTGGTCGCCCTCACCAAGACAGTTCGGTGCTATCCAAATAACAAGCTGTGGATAACACAGGACGTCAAGGATGTCCTCAACAGGAAAAAGAAGGCTTTCAGGACCAAGGATGAGGCGGAGATGAGCGAAGCACAGAGGGAGGTCAGACGCTGCATAAAGGAGGCCAAGGACGCATACACGAAGAAGGTGGAGTAGCAGCTGAGCACCAACGGCATGACGGACGTCTGGGAAGGTGTTAGAAACATCACTGGTCACAAAGCAAGGACCAGAACAGAGGAGGGAGGGGTGCAGAGAGCCAACGACCTGAACGACTTCTTCAGTAGGTTCAACCAGGGCCCCCCGCATCACGCCCTATCACCCTCCACCCTCACAATCTCAGCAGCAGCTCACCAGACTCACCCCTGTCCCATGGTCTCCTTCCCCACTCCACAACAGGAGTGGGGAAGGAGTGGCCCCTCTCCCTCTCCCTCCCCCCAGCCCCCCCCCCCTTCCTCCCATTCAGACTCCCCCCACAGCCTCCACACATCTGTAGGTACAAGGGAGCCCCTTACCATCCCTCTTCCCCCCAGTCCCTCCTTATTCAAACCTACTGACCCTCTCTCTGCAGCAGCGGAGCAGTCCCCCTCAGCCCCCCTTCCCACGAGCACTCCTCCCCCCATCCCACCACCTATTCTACCCCCCTCAAGCCTACCTACACCTGTCCTATCTCCCCCCTCTCCTCCCTCCCCCACTCTCTCACCTGCAAGCCCTTCTCTCTGTCACAGACACCCTCCCTCCCAGATCCCACCACCATCACAGCCTCCTCCCATCTTCACGGTGGACCAGGTAAGAGGACAACTGAGGAAGCTTCGGCCCCGAAAAGCAGCAGGACCAGATAGGGTGAGCCCCCATCTCCTCAAGGCCTGCGCCACTGAACTCAGGGAGCCGCTACAACGGGTCTTCAACTTGAGCCTGCATCTCAGGAAGGTGCCCAGATGTCGTGCATCGTTCCAGTTCCCAAAAAGAACCAGCCCAGCGAGCTCAACGACTTCCGACCGGTGGCGCTCACATCGCATCTAATGAAGACTCTGGAGTGGCTCTTCCTCAGTCTCTTCAGGCCTCAGGTGAAACATGCTGAGGACTCTTTACAGTTTGCCTACCGGGAAAAGGTCAGTGTGGAAGACGCCATCCTCCACATGCTACACCGAGCCCATTCGCATCTGGACAAGGAAAGAGGCACTGTGAGGATCCTTTTTCTGGATTTTTCCAGTGCCTTTAACACCATCCAGCCCTGTATACTGCAGGACAAACTCCTACAAATGCGAGCGGACCCCGGCCTGGTTGCTTGGATCCAAGACTACCTCACCGACAGACCATAGTTCGTCAGGCTAAAGGACGCCACGTCTGATACTGTGGGCAGCTGCATCAGTGCTCCACAGGGGACTGTCTTGTCTCCAGTCCTTTTCTCCCTGTACACGGCAGACTTCTGCTACAACACAGAACTGTGTCACATCCAGAAGTACGCAGATGACACAGCTATCATGGGATGTATCAGGGACAATGAGGAGGAGGAGTATAGATGCCTGGTGAAGGACTTTGTTGACTGGTGTCACAGCAACAGCCTGCAGCTCAACACCTCCAAAACTAAAGAGCTGGTCACGAGGGACAGACCCCAACCTAGACCAGTTCTGACAGGAACGGACGAGGTGGAGATTGTGCAGACCTATAAATATCTTGGGCTGTGGCTAGACAACAAGCTGGACTGGACCAGCAACACGAGGCAGCTGCACAAGAAAGCACAGAGCAGGATGTACTTTCTGAGGAGGCTGAGGGCATTCAACATCTGCAAGAAGCTCCTTTGGATGTTCTATCAGTCTGTGGTCACCAGCGTCCTGTCGTTCGCTGTGGTGTGTTGGGCAGGGAGCGTGACCAAAGCAGATCTCTCCAGGATGGAGAAGAGCTGATCAGGCGGGCCATCTCGGTGGTCGGGATGAAGCTGGACCCTCTGGCAACGGTGGCAGAGAAGAGAACATTGTACAAACTGCTGGATGTCATGGACAATGTCAGCCACCCTCTGCACACCGTGCAGAGGAGCCTGAGAAGCCTGAGCAGCCAGAGGCTGCGCCTCCCAACATGCAGGACAAACAGACTGAAGAACTCCTTCATGCCCCGAGCCATTAAACTACTCAACTCCTCTCTGGGGGAGTTGAAGAAGAAGAAAGTCCACACGAGAGCTAAGGGATAACACAGACAATACAGCAAAAACAATACAAACACTAGACATTTCACTATACCCATACTTAACCAGGCCTGTTTATTTTTTATGTCTATGCCTATTTATGATTTTCTGTTTACATATTCTTGATGGGTTATTTATTACTCTTTCTATTTGGTGTTGTACTACTTTCTATGTGCTGGTGCTTTCTGTGTGCTTTTTCTGTGTTTTGTGTACTTACTGTGCTGTGTGCAACGGAGAAATAAATTTCCCTGACGGAATCTCCTTAAGGGATAAATAAAGTTATACTCTACTCTTGGTGATAGTAAGCTACGTGTGTAGCCACAGCTGCCCTGGGGCAGACTGATGGAAGCGTCTACAGCGGAGATTGGCAGTGCAGAATCACTGCATTTTTGTTGATAGTCCTGTCTTTGTTCTTTTATAAATAAACTTTCCGCCCAAAGGTACGAGTGGGCTTGCCTCACTCTCCTGTGTCGCGTCCATCTCTGTTGTCAGTCACTCTGCTTTTGACTAGTGGCGCAGGTAGGAAGTGACGTCACTGCAGCCTACGGGTCCCTCAATGGGCCAAATTTAAAATGCTTGCGCATTGACTTGCCACTCGCGATTAATTGTGTTAATTTTTATAGCGCGTTAATTTGCAGCGTAATTAATTAATCTAACGCGTTAAAGTGACAGCCCTAGTTTTTTTTATTGAGCGAGAGGCGGTCATGACCCGAGTGCATATTTAATGATCGGGAGCGTTTGGGTCACTTCAGCTATTTCCGTCAGCATGCGGAAATAGCAGCATGCTATTGTTTTCTTATGTTATCGCTCGGGGATTTTCGCAAGTCCAAAAAAGTTGTAAGTTTTTGACTTTTTTCCTAAAAATAAGAACGCCACTGTGGCTACACAAGTTAAAAACCTTGTAGCCATATGGAATTTACTTCGCCTATGGCGAAGTGGCGAATGCCTCGCGCAAGCCCAGTAGGGGGAGATGACTCTGTCCCCATGGCAAAGAGTAGGACAACCAAGAGTTTATATTATTTAATGATTAAATGAATGAAGCAATATTTTCTTATGGATCTGTCAATAATTTCAAGTGAAAACACTTTTTAACAAGCACACAGACAAAAACAAACTTCATTCAAAGCAAAATCATGTGTATGTGTTTCTGAGAAATTTCATGGTGCCTTCTTAGATTACGGTATATTCTTTCAATACAGCCAAACTTTGTCCACACAGAAGACACACAGGTTTGCCCTTTAATTCTGTGAACATATCCTCTGACTCCCACCCGGCTGAAAACCCCTTGTTCTCAGCGTACACCTTCCGTTTAGCCATCTCATGAAAGTCCGAGCCTTACGGAACAGAGCACACTTCCGGATGACTTCAGCCAATAGAATGCGTGTACGGTATCACATGAGTGCCTACTTATGTCATATTGTTCACGTGATTCCTTCTGGCAGATGCGCGGTGATTGCTTGTTCGCCATGATTGATTGGGCACTTGATTGACAGGTAGTGGGTGGAGTTGGTGTTGACGTGAGACTTTTCAAGTGAGCTTATTCAAATATTTAGTTGGGGATTTACAGTATAATGGCCATTTTACCAAATTTGTGCAAAAGTTCAGAGTTGGAGACATATTTTTAAAAGTTGTTTTCTTCCACAAGCCTTGTCCATACATAAATATTGTTTCTACAGTACAAATCTATAAAAAGTGCAGTCAAATTTCATATATTGCCTGTTCTTGAAATGTGTTCCTGCACCTGAAATATGTCACTACCGTAACACAGTAACACACAGCAATAAAAACTATTATACTAGTTGGTTAAACTTGTGTGTCCATACACCCTCTAAAAAATATTTTTAGAAATTTATTATGAAAGTTTTTACAATTAAATCACTTGAAATCAATTTACTATGTTTGAGTATAATGTAACAATAATGATGAGACATTTCCTTAAACATGTGAAACATTACATGTTGTCACTACTGTAACGATTATGTCACAACCGTAGCGTTACAAATTGTTACGGTTGTGACTGTTACGGTTGTGATAATTTCTAGCATAAGGCACTCATCACAATCTAATGCACACTGCTTTGATTTTACTGCTAAATGTGAGATATATAAGATGAAAAAATTAACGGTTTTGTGAAAAAAGATTGTAGAAGAAAGGGTTTTAAGAGTAAAGAGTGGGGAACTCACTGGAACTCTTAGATGTGCTATCAAACCACAATGCATTGTTTATCATGCTCCAGTTTCAGCAATAAACACTGTAAATAAAATGAAACTAATGTCTTGTAGCCAGAGGGAATCAAGAAAAATAAGAGCCTGAAACAGGCTAGACTTCTTTAGTGAGTACTTCAGTACAGACTGGGTATAAAAAGAACCACAACACAGGATACAATTTGAGATTCATTTCCCTGTGGAGAAAGACCCAAACATTAATTCTTAGATGTGAGTCATACAGGAACATTTTCCAGTTAGTCATCTGATAGCTGATGATCAGCCTGAATCTGTTTCCTGAGACTTCTGTCAAACACGACAGTCTCAGTTTTGCTCTTTATCTGTTTCTGGGTCCTCCTGTTAATGTCTTTAGTTACTTTCACGCAACAGTAGAAGAGCTCCAGCTTGATGCTAAAGAAAGAAAGAAACAAAGAAACAAACATCAACACAATCGGTATAACACACACACACACATACACATAAACTTTGGTAATACACCCACGGGTTTGGGGCCTATGCAACTTCCCTTTTGTGGCTAATGAGGTATACACAAGGCCTTGCCCTTTTCCTGTATCCAAACAAACAGTTCAAGGAGAACTATACAACAAGAATACTGGTTGTGTGTGTGTGTGTGTGTGTGTGTGTGTGTGTGTGTGTGTGTGTGTGTGTGTGTGTGTGTGTGTCTGTTTGTCTGTTACATAAGCATGACTGTTAGTTCCCTTCATTTGGACTGCTTCCTGTTGTCACAGTTTATTGACCTGTAGGTCCAAAGGTCCAAAACAGACATGGGAATTAGATGGGTCTCATTATCTGTGTGTGACTGTCCAACTGTCTGTTTAGTTGATTATCTGTCTGCAACATTTGGAAAAAACTTAGCTTTTTGTATTTTCTTGGCACTTGTAAGTACTTTTACAGACAGTGTTTGTGCTCTACTCATCATCATGTGGTCCTATGTACCCCCCAGTCTGGCCTCAGCTGGCTGCTCTGCTGAGCTGTCTTATATTGGTTCATCTTAAATGTGCCGCAGAAGATGACACATTGAGATATACTTTTAAAATGTCATCAGTATCAGAACATGAAAGGTTTATGTTATTTTTGATAAATAGCCCCAAATCCACCCTTCAATCTTCACAGACCTGTGCTGCTTCTATGGCAGAAAATGCCATTCAATGGCCTTGCTTCTGAGATAATGTTTGGTATGGCTACAGCAAGGAATAAAATGAGCAGCAACATCGTAACTGTAGTGATTTTTAGATTTGTCTGTGAATTATGACCACATTTTGTAAGTCTCCTTTGATCCATATACAGTGGAAGGCTTTTTCTCCACACTTTATAAAAATCACAATTTTA
The DNA here is from genome assembly GCA_013358685.1 of Antennarius maculatus. NCBI lineage: Eukaryota > Metazoa > Chordata > Actinopteri > Lophiiformes > Antennariidae > Antennarius > Antennarius maculatus. The sequence continues at coordinate 5,460,460 of CM023607.1, forward strand.
AGCTGTGGAGTTACATACTGGTATGCTGTGGTCTAAGCTAAACTCTTTAAGTAAATAGAAAGCTTTCAGTGAGGTCAGTTATCCATTATGTTTCTGTATGTTGTTAAATTCAAAATTATTCCCTCAGTGCATGCTACTTTTCAGTTAGCAAGATAATATCAATGAGAATAGTCTAGAACAGGGGTAGTCAATTCAAAACCATGGCGGTCCAGTTATTAAAATTTATTCTTAGTAAAACGTCCGAACCCAAGTCCAGTTTGTGTCTTAAAGCCGCCCCCTATGTCCACATTTTCATTTATTATCAGTTTTTCAATGCAGGTTACGTTAAACCGAGTGCACAGCTAGTAGCTCTTTTACCATAAATAAAAGTAGACCCAGGCAAATAAATTTAAAGCCCTTATGTTAGATTGAAGAACACACACATACCTCAGAACAAAAAATAAAGTGCAAACAGAGCTGAATAACCCTTTTTTCTTGTAAATTAAAGAAGTCCCAGCCTAAAGAACTGAGTGCCTACATTTCAAGTAAAAAAATATTAACATCTCCAGAAAGCCATAAATAAAAAGTGGCACTTTCAGGGGAAAAATGCAAACAGAGCTTTCTTAAAGAGAAATGGACATGTGACTGGCCTGCCAGTCATTTAAGCTTTGGTTGGAATAGACTCAGTGCCATTCAGTAGATGTTCATTGGTGAACCTAGAACGGTACTTGTTTTTTGATAATGTTCATGGTTGAAAAAGCTGACTCACAGTTGTAAGTTGATCCAAACACCGTCAAGGTGTGCAGTGTTACTTGGGTTAGACCAGGGAACACAATCATACACAATCTGTAGCAAGAAAGAAGAAGGGACAGTTGCCCCAAAATGCTCTCTGAATACAGCATTTCCTTGAAAATCAATGAGCTTAAGCTGTAGTGATCCTGCATGTGTCCACTTGAATGTCTGTGTTTCCTTCAAAAATATTAGTGAAGGAACCTGACACACCAAAAGCTGGGCATTATCAATAACATCTGTAGACTTATCAACGGCCAAAGATATGCTTGGTGCTCTCTGAATAGCTGCATCAAGCTATGCCAGAACATTATCCGTTAATATTTATGATTTTGTGGTGGTTGTTGATGGTGACATCAGGATTTGTTTGAGTTTTTCCACACATCTCATCTTTTGTCTTTTTGTCTGTTTTACCTCAAATAATGTCTCAAAACTGTGTATAAGCACTTCTTTACAACTATCCCATCACTAAAAGTTTTTTTTTTATGTTGCCCAAAAATTCACAATCCCTTTAGTGACCATTTGTTTGCACGTTACTGGGCTGTAAACATATGAGTAGATCTCTCATACTGGGGTTGCAGCCAGGTTATTTTACCCTCAGCTCGGACTTCAGTGAATAACTGCTGGAAAGCTCTGTGCTTTGTGTCATAGTGGTGCTTCACGTTACCGCTTTTAATTAATGCGCCTTGTTTGGAGCATATGAGGCACAATATTTTTGAACTGCCAGACGGAAGAAGAAACGTCAATTTTTCAGTTCACTCATTGTTAACCAGCGGTTTTCCTGACGCTGTGTGTATCCTCTGTGCTCTGCTGTAACGGTAAACTTACAGTGGTAGCGGCAGCGAGCTGTCTCACTTCTAGGTGCGCTTACAGCGCAGAGTAAACAAACGATCTGATTGGCTGAACTGAGTGGAGCTATTACCGTGTTAACTTGAGTGGCAGTGCCCACCATCTATGGCCGCGACCGTCAGAAAAAATTCTCCAAGAAAATTTATTCTCGTGAATTTATCATGGAGTGGTGACGGGTCCAGACAGAACCATCACGTGGTCTGGATCCCCTGGGTGATGCCTGGTCTAGTAAATTGAGACTGACCATTAACTCCGAAATGAGGTTTTTAGTGTTAAACCAATTTTTATGGTAGACAGTAGCTAGACCAGCCAGACAATGGTGGGTTTTGTGGATGTTTCTACCATCCTTTCTGAAGAAGCGTTAGCTCTTAATCATCTCATATATCTGTCTTCTTCCTCCTGTCCTGAAGCAAAAAGGATGGATTTAATTCTCATGTGTGTATGAGATCCAGTCTTGTATTCATATGTGGTGTGTTGCAGGTGAATGCTGCATGTGTCCCAGCTCCCTCCAATGATCTGGTAAGTCTGTTTCATACACCCATTTCTTTTCCTTAGAAGTGTTCTTTACAGACTAGTTTCCCGTCCTTGTCATGTCTTGCTTATGAGGCATGTCTTTCCCAAAAACCACCACATGGTTTCTTCCTGAATTATTGTGGTAGTCAGAACCCTCAGCCTGGTTTGAGCCCAGTTAATTCCTGGAGCACTGCAGGATTCCAAAGATTGATGTTTCTACAGGAAGTAGAAATGTTTATCCATTAGAGATTCTGTTTGTTTAATCAACTCCCCTTTCCTTCCTCTGAATTCCCTGCTTTCTCTACCCCTTCTTACTTTCTCCCTTTCTATCAATCTCCTGCCTTTTCCTCACATCTTCTCTCTCCTCTATTTTTCTATCATTGCATCTTCATTTCTTTCAGCAGCGTAGAGGGATAGCTCCTTCTCGTCATACCCAGCACTTGGTAAGCACACATCATCTTCATCCTCAGCTTCTATTTTCACCTTCCCTTACTCATATTAATTTTGAAATTTCAAAACCAGGTAGACAAACTGTTTCAGGCTTCAGTGAATTTGATTTTGCATGTACTAAACCACAGGGCCAGATACACAGAAATATGAAAACAAACCTAAAGCTTGTGGCTCTTTAAGACTGCACTGTTTGTGACAAACCATACTAGGACAGGGTCTTGGAACTGAACATTTTCAGAGCTTTCATTTGTAATTAGCCCATCAAATTTCATGTTTTTTGAGTCGAAGTGGAAAATCTGTCCTTATGGTGACTCTGGAGGAAAGGTTAAAGTTTCTTTGTCCAAAACGGGTATGAAGGACAGACTGGAAACCCTTCCTGGTGCTGGGCATATAACAGTAGGTTAGATTATTCTGGACTGATAGAGGGATGGGGTCTGGCCCAATACACACATTTAAGTATGTGTATGGCCTTTCCCATAATAGATAAATGTTTTCCTTGTCTGCCTGTAGTGCACCAAAGCCTCCTAGTGCCTTTTCAGAGTCAAATTGATTGTTACCGGCAATGAACCTTTAAACGCTCTCTCTCTCTCTCTCTCTCTCTCTCTCTTTCTCTCTCTCTCTCGCTCTCTTTCTCTCTCTCTCTCTCTCTCTCTCTCGCTCTCTCTCTCGCTCTCGCTCTCTCTCTGTCTATATATATATATAAAGTGCTCTCTGTATATGTACTGTGTATATATATATATATATATATATATATATATATATATATATATATATATATATATATATAGACAGAGAGAAAGAGAGAGTACACACACACGTGTGTCCCATGATGAAAACACTGTTTAACAAAACAGTTAAGAATTCGCAATTTCAATATTTACATTATGTTGTGATGTACGTAGTTAAAAACAAGACTGTAACCCTATAGTAATTAAACTAAACCTATACAAAATCTTCTTTTATGCTACCATCCTACCTACTTTCTATTGGGAAGTAGTTGTACCTATCTCCAACCCCTAAATTTCAATCCCTGAAAATAATACTTAAAAGACTTTTTCATTTTTTCCCATGGTATATTTTAAAATATATGTTTGGTTTATTTTAAATAGAATGTAAAATATTCACTTTGCAGTTTCTTTTTAATTACAAAATATGCTTCAAAATTGCCTTTCCACACTTTCATGTCACCACTGTAACACAAGTTGTTGTACCATGTGGATGGAGCCTGGTTTTAGCCACACATCTAAATTTCTGACCAGGAAGTGACTCACAATCTCTGTCCCTTATGGCTGCATGGTGAGTCATTATCTCTCATCATTTTTAAGTAAATGTATTCCGAAGTCTGAAAAATCAGTATGGTACATTAATACTTGTCACAACTGTACACAGATTATCTACAAGTCAGTACACCTTTTAGGGTTCAAATCTAAATGTTATGTTTTGTTGTGTGTACAACTGTTCAGACATCTGTTGATAGGCATTTACTTGTTAGTATGTTTGAGTTATTCTACAAATTACCGAAAAATGTCACAACTGTAACAATTTGTAACGTTACGGTTGTGACATAATCTTTACATTAGTGACAACATGTAATGTTCCACATATTTAGGGCAATGCCTGATCATTGTTGTTACATTATACTCAAAAATAGTAGTAGCAGTAGTATTAGTAGTAATAATAATGATAATAATAATAATAAATAATAATAATAATAAAGATATAATGATTTGAAAATCACATGTCATTCTTAAGAATCCCAGAGTGCTAAATAATGTATGATATAATAAAACATGAATATAATGCTGATTTGTATTCAACATCATACAGCTAAGTTGGGAGAAAGCAAGCAGCAGTGACAAAAGAACAAAAAAAGAGTGGAGCAGAAAGGGTGAGAGAATGCAGAAAAAGATTGATTGCTGGAGATATCCCATCTGGGTTTGTCCTACTCTCCCTTCTGTAGGACAAAACCTTTTTTGATTGTTTTTATTGCAGTGTGTTACGGTAGTGACATGTTTCAGGAGCAGAAAAACATTTTTAAAAAAAGGCAAGGTATTAATATATGAAATTTGACTGCGCCTTATTAGATATGTATCATAGAAACATGGCACAATATATGTATGGACAAGGTTTTTAGGAAAAAACAACTTTTGAAAATGTGTTTCCAACTCTGAATTTTGCACAAATTCAATATAATGGCCAGTGTGTGTGTGTGTGTGTGTGTGTGTGTGTGTGTGTGTGTGTGTGTGTGTGTATGTGTGTATAATTAATAATTGGTCTTTTTTCCATAGGGGTCTACCAAGTCCCTGATCTGCACCAAACAGAGAAATACCCTGCCAAGGTAAACAACAACCATTTGTTAAAATACTTGCGATTGAGGAACCTGTTGTTCTGTCCCAAAAAGGAAATCGCAGCTCCTCAATGTGGCTTTTCAGAAGTGCTCCACTCTTTTCTTTAATCAGTGTCCTTTTTTTCTTCTTTCCCATGTCGCTCTCACTAATTGCCCATTTTTTTCATTAACCCAGAAATTTCATATGATGAAACAGTTTGGCTTTTCATCTGACTTACGTACAGCAGTCACGCACATTATCTAGTTTCTCTTCTGTCCTCCCTCCTCTATTTTCTTTTCATACTTCATTCATCTAGCTATGAGTTTCACCAGCTTCCACATTTTCACACATAATCACCTTTTCTGTTCCTCCAGGAGCTTCAGTGTGGACCGTGTGATGGATCGAGTTATGGAGCACCACTACGACTTTGACCTGACTTACATCACAGAAAGAATCATCTCCGTTTTCTTTCCCCCAAAGTTGGATGAGCAGAGATATCGGATCAACTTGAAAGAGGTGGCTGCCATGCTCAAGTCCAAACACCAGGACAAATTTCTGGTGAGACAAACAGAAAAGCAGTGCACTCATTTCTTGGTGTTGGCCTTGGTGTTTGGTGCAGCTGTGATTTAACATTTGATGAGTCGCTTTAGTTCAGGCAACAGAGAGAACACATGCTTAAAGGTATAGGAAACTCATTGAAAAGTAATGTATATTTTGTTTATCATCATAAAAAAATTCCTGATGTCTGGTATCATACCATAAAATCTGCTCTGCAGCAGCACCGTCACGTGGGGTCAGGCATCATCGACGACACCCGTCGCTTCATCAGTCAGGGATGCCATTACAGCACAATATGATCAATTAAGCGATACATCTGATAAAATCATAGTTACCTGTGAGGTGAATGGATGTTCCAACACCATAGGAGTTAGACACAAAGATAATCTTTCTTCAAAATAGCTTCTGGAAAGATTTGAGAGCAATGGAAAGCAAGGATAAACAGGGTCAAATTTACCAAAGATCCAAGAATCTGCCATGAGCACTTCACCCCCAATGATTTTGAAAGAGATTTGAAGATAAGATCATTTTCAGACAACCCATAGTATTTATTCTGAATTTCTAAGGTTTAATGGATAATTAATTAATGTCTGGAGTTACTGGAGGTATTGCATAAACGTTTTTATGACCAGATTATGGCATCTCCTTGATTGGTATCATATAGGGGCTTGTATAGTTTTCAGTTATAATGCAGTTATAACATCGGGTGGTAATTATATGGGATAATTACACCCCCAGCTGGGTTTACAGGCAACTCCTCTTCCGTATCTGATGAGGATGACATGATTTGAGATGATTTTGTGATAAATAAATGCGATAATGTTGGCTTGTTATGTTGTCGCATGCTGTACAGTATATTTATGTAATGGCGGTGATATGGATTCACCCCGATGTCTACGATTGTGTCACTTCCGCTGTGAGGGAGTTACGCAATCGTAATTTATGATATATTTTTTTTGACCAAGGTCCCCATTGATCATAAAAAAATAATAATGCCACCAAAGCTTTTGTTTAATTATGTCCTTCAAATAATACACCTGGTTCATGTTGACTTTCCTGTTCCTTTAAATAGGAGCAGGAAGCTACAAAAGACATAAAATGCTTCATATTAGCAGCTTCTTTTCCTTCTGTCACACCTATATTAAGATAACTGAAAAGATAACCGGCCACAGTGATTCGCTTCTTTTTTCTTTCAGCTCCTGAACCTCTCTGAGAGGCGCCATGATATCAGTCGACTAAACCCAAAAGTAGGATTTCTCCTTGCAGCAGTCATTATTAAGTAGTTTACAGCCTTCTGTTATATTACCTTGGAATATTTTTCTGTATCTCAACAACCAGGTTCATGACTTTGGTTGGCCGGACCTCCATGCCCCACCACTGGATAAGATTTGTGCCATATGCAAGGCCATGGAGACATGGCTGACCTCTGATCCCCAGCACGTGGTGGTCCTGCATTGCAAGGTCAGAGTTCATAGGGCTAATTAGGGATTTTTAAATGGGTGTTCCACTGTTTCCCAGGCTCTGGAATAAACAGATGTATCATTGTGTAGGGGGTGTTGTCAAGCCAGTTAGCATCATATATTGGGCTAGATATCCTCTAGCTCCTGGTTACAAGACTGATGGTATTAAAATGACAGGGATTGCACTGCAAACAAGACTCAGTTAAAAAAAATTTTTAAAAAAGATTTGTTTTATTTTGCCAGTTGTAAGCATCAGAAAATATAATGAAGTATAATATCTTTGAAGCATGTGTCGTAAGATGGATAACACACCAGCGCATTTTGAGATTTTTTTTGGAGCAGTACTACAGGTACTGTGCTTTGCCTTAGAGTGGCAGAAGAAGTATTCACATTCTCTACAGAAGTGAGGCTATAAAAGCACAGTTCTATCTATAACAACATGTATGACAAAGATTTTTTTTGTTTGTTTTTAAACTCTTTAACTACAATATGACTTATAGTTAATTAACTGTGGGATGAATTTAATTCCGTAAACAAAGCAACATAAAAACAACACTGCAATGGGTCCCTTTGAAATATAGAGACACAGTTTAAAACAGAATAAAATGGAAGTATTAAAAATGTGTCATTAAATAAACTTAGTTGGACAGTTATCTCTCCAGTCAATATTTCTAATATAAAATAATTATATTTTTTATTAGAAATGGTAATCGAATTATGTTAAAAATGGCTTGACTACAACCAAAAAAGCTTGTAAAAAAGTAAAGTGTCATATTAGGAATTTGTGTCTGGAATTGTGTATGGAATGTGTCAGGAAGTTTGGATCACTCAGTGTGAAAAAATGCCAGGGAGCCTTTTAATTTGAATTCAGAATTGCTTTGTCCACTTCTTCCAGAGTGCATACTTTGTCGCCATCTGTCTTTATTGCTGCTCTCCCATAATATCACTGAAAAATCAACACAGTAAAAACTTCTGGCATGCTGTGAAATCAGGTGATATAATGCAAACCTGAGGATGAAATTAGCACATTGTGACTTTGCCCTTCTTCTCCCTTCTCTCACTCTTAGGGCAACAAAGGTAAAACAGGTGTCATTATTGCGGCCTACTTGCACTACAGCAAGATCTCTGCAGGGTGAGTGTGTGCTGCACAACCCAAAACACAATTTGACAGTCTCCTGATCATGAAAATAATCCTGACCTTGAAGTTTATTAAACTGATGTTCAGGTATGATATTTGATTTAAATGTAACTTTTTAAAATGGATTAGGAATAAGTTTGCAGTGGGTGTTGTGTTCTATGTAGCACAATAGTTTCCATCCAGACTCAAGAGGTTTCTTGATAAATTAAGCCTAGTGGATTTTGCACAGGAAATGTGGGAGGGATTTTATCCTTTGGCCACTGCCAGCTGTATCCTCTCCATGTACTTTCTTGTATATAGTCTGGTGCAAGTCTCACAATGACAGTAGAGAGGCTTAAAGCATGTGCACATGTGTGTGCTTGTGTTTTTACATTTATCTGTGTGTAGTGCGGACCAGGCTCTCAGTGCTCTCGCCATGAGGAAGTTCTGTGAAGATAAGGTGTCCTCTTCCCTCCAGCCATCACAAAACAGGTAGTTAGCATGGTATGAAATGAAGGAAAAGTGGGAGGGAGTGAAAAATGGGGGCAGTGTCTGAGTGAATTCCACATTACAAAAGAAATCAATGAATCCTTAGCAACCTATTTAAATGGGAAAAAAAATATTCTTATGTTAGTTGCCTGAGGTGTCAATATGTTTCACAGCACTGCACAGGAAAAGGTCTAAATAAGAATGTGAGTTTTTTATTGCTGTTTTACTTAAAGGGTGCTAGTGTTTTTCTGTCTTATGAGTTACTTATGAATAAAATGCATACTGCAAAAAGAAGGAAAGGGCTTTTATCTAGGCCGATACAAACATTAACCCGCCTGGTCATCATGTGTTCGTGACTTGGCAGAGATGAAGTAGTTGTCTGCATGTTAACTGACTGCTAACAGTCATTTTGCTCATTAAGATTGTTGCGCTTAGTCGTAGCCTGCAGTGTGTTTTAGCATATTGTCGTGAAAATGGCTTCAGCACATTCTGCTTTTTCTTCTTGTGTTCTGTTATAGTTTGTATGACTAATCTCATCTAATCCCATCTAAAAAAATGTATTTCCCTAGTTACTAACAACTCTTTTAATACCTGTTAATGACACTGTGCACTGCAATCATACGTTTCAAACTCACCACTTGAAACATTTACAAGATTAATCTCATGTTGATGCTAAAGGCAAAAAACTGCATTAGATGTTTTCTCAATTGACACAAAGATGCTTTTAGGAAAAGACTAGGAAAGATATTTTCCATTCAGGTCTACCTGCTTCATTTCCTTCTTTGAGGAAACCACTGTTACTGGCGCCAAGTTTTGTGCCTGGGCTTTCAATGTTTTTTTTATGAAACTGCAGTTCCTATTCAGCAATCTTCACAAGCATCATGGAGCACCAGTGGCAGCAACAAAGTGCCCCCTGAGTTCCCTTTATAAAAAACATTTGAGGAAAAAGTTCCAGTTTTGAAGTTGACAGTATGACACAGGCGTAACTGGTTCGAATGAGCTAAAGGGTATTTTAAATATAAATACACAAAGAGCTTTGGTTTTTGAATATGTCTGCAGGTAAATAGCTGATTTTCACACCTAAAGACAACTGCAGGTTTCACAAACAAATGAATCTCAGAGCGTTATTCTTCTTTTTCTTTTCCTTTCGGCATTTCCCTTCAGGGGTCGCCACAGCGAATCAGTTGCCTCCATTATTAAGTGGACTGCATCCTCTTCTCCCACACCAACTACCTTCATGTCCTCTTTCACTACATCCATAAACCTCCTCTTTGGTCTTCCTCTAGGCCTCCTGCCTGGCAATTCAAAACTCAGCATCCTTCTACCAATATATTCACTATCTCTCCTCTGAACATGTCCAAACAATCTCAGTCTGGCCTCACTGACTTTAACTGATTATGACATTCATTATATTTTTCCTTCTTTTCTACCAATTTATCAACTCCATCTAGTGACTCTTCTTCTTCTTTTCGGCTTTTCCCTTCAGGGGTCGCCACAACCGATCAATTGCCTCCATCTAACCCTGTCTTTTGCATCCTTTTCTCTCACACCAACTACCTTCACGTCCTCTTTCACTACATCCATAAACCTCCTCTTTGGTCTTCCCCTAGGCCTCCTGCCTGGCAGTTCAAAACTCAGCATCCTTCTACCAATATATTCACTATCTCTCCTCTGAACATGTCCAAACAATCTCAGTCTGGCCTCACTGACTTTAACTGATTATGACATTCATTATATTTTTCCTTCTTTTCTACCAATTTATCAACTCCATCTAGTGACTCTTCTTCTTCTTTTCGGCTTTTCCCTTCAGGGGTCGCCACAACCGATCAATTGCCTCCATCTAACCCTGTCTTTTGCATCCTTTTCTCTCACACCAACTACCTTCACGTCCTCTTTCACTACATCCATAAACCTCCTCTTTGGTCTTCCCCTAGGCCTCCTGCCTGGCAGTTCAAAACTCAGCATCCTTCTACCAATATATTCACTGTGTCTCCTCTGGACATGTACAAACCGTCTCAGTCTGGCCTCTCTGACTTTATCTCCAAAACCTCTAACATGTGCTGTTCCTCTGATATACTCATTCCTGATCCTACCCTTCCTGGTCACTCCCAAAGAGAACCTCAGCATCTTCATCTCATCTTCATCTCTGCTACATCCAGCTCTGCCTTCTGTCTTTTCCTCAGTGACACTGTCTCTAGACCAAACAACATCGCTGCTCTCACCACAGTTTTGTACACCTTTCCTTTCATTTTAGCTGAAACTCTTCTATCACACATCACACGTGACACTTTCCTCCACCCGTTCCATCCTGCCTGCACACGCTTCTTCACCTCTTTTCCACACTCTCCATTGCTCTGGACTGTTGACCCTAAGTACTTAAAATCCTCCACCTTCTTGATCTCTTCTCCCTGTAACCTCACTCTTCCACTTGGGTCCTTCTCATTCACACACATGTACCTTCATTCCTCTCCTTTCCAGGACAAACCTCCACCTCTCTAGGTTCTCGTCCACCTGTTCCCTGCTCTCACTGCAGATCACAATGTCATCTGCAAACATCATAGTCCATGGAGATTCCTGTCTAACCTTGTCTGTCAGCCTGTCCATCACCATAGCGAACAAGAAGGGGCTCAGAGCTGATCCTTGATGCAGTCCCACCTCCACCTTGAACTCCTCTGTCACACCTACAGCACACCTCACCACTGACTTACATTCCTCATACATGTCCTGCACCACTCTAACATACTTGTCTGCCACTCCAGTCTTCCTCATACAATACCACAGTTCCTCTCTGGGCACCCTGTCATAAGCTTTCACTAGATCACACTGCACACTGCAGCTCCGTTTGGCCTTCTCTGTACTTATCAACATCCTCAAAGCAAATACTGCATCTGTAGTACTCTTTTTTTGGCATGAAACCATACTGCTGCTCACAAATGCTCACCTCTGCCCTTAGTGTAGCTTCCACTACTCTTTCCCATAACTTCATTGTATGGCTCTGCACATCTCGCTTGTTCTTAAAAATGGGCACCAGCACACTTCTCACTCATTCCTCAGGCATCTTCTCACTATCTAAGATCCTGTTGAACAACCCAGTCAGAAACTCTACTGCCACCTCTCCTAGACACTTCCAAACCTCTACAGGTAGATCATCAGGACCAACTGCCTTTCCACTCTGCATCTTCTTTAATGCCCTCCTCATTTCATCCTGAGTAATCTTTGCTACTTCTTGGTCCACAACAGTCACCTCTTCTAGTCTTTGTTCTTTCTCATTTTCCACGTTCATCAACTCTTCAAAGTACTCTTTCCATCTTCCCATCACACTACTAGCACCTGTCAATAGACTTCCATCCCTATCCTTAATCAACCTAACCTGCTGCACGTCCTTCCCATCTCTGTCTCTCTGTCTTGCCAACCTGTATAGATCAGTCTCTCCCTCCGTACTGTCCAACCTAGCATACAAGTCATCATAAGCCCCTTGTTTGGCCTTTGCTACCTCTACCTTCACCTTACGCTGCATCTCCCTGTACTTCTGTCTACTCTCCTCAGTCCTCTCAGTGTCCCACTTCTTCTTAGCTAACCTCTTTCTCTGTATACACTCCTGTACCTCCTCATTCCACCAAGTCTCCTTATCTACTTTCCTTCCAGACGACACACCAAGTACTCTCCTACCTGTCGCCCTGATCACATTAGCTGTAGTTGTCCAGTCATCTGGAAGCACCTCCTGACCACCCAGAGCCTGTCTGAACTCCTTCCTAAAAGTCATGCAACACTCTTCCCTTTTCAGCTTCCACCATTTCGTCTTCTGCTCTGCCTTTGCCCTCTTCATTTTCCTCACCACCAGAGTCATCCTGCACACCACCATCCTATGCTGTTTAGCTACACTCTCGCCTACCACTACTTTGCAGTCACTGATCTCCTTCAGATTACACCATCTACACAAGATGTAGTCTACCTGTGTGCTCCTACCACCACTCTTATAGGTCACCCTATGTTCCCGCCTCTTCTGGAAGAAAGAATTCACTATAGCCATTTCCATCCGTTTTGCAAAGTCAACTACCATCTGTCCTTCTGCGTTCCTCTCCTGGATACCAAACCTGCCCACCACCTCCTCATCACCTCTGTTACCTGCACCAACATGTCCATTGAAGTCTGCACCAATGACAACTCTCTCACTTCTAGGCATGCTCTGCATCACTTCATCAAAGTCCAACCAGAATTTCTCCTTCTCCTCCAGCTCACATCCTACCTGTGGAGCATACCCACTAACAACATTGAACATCACACCTTCGATTTCTGGCCTCAGACTCATCACTCTATCTGACACTCTTTTTACCTCCAGGATATTCCTAACAAACTCCTCCTTCAAGAAAACTCCTACTCCATTTCTCTTCCTATCTACACCATGATAGAACAACTTGAACCCTGCTCCTAAAACTTATAGCCTTGCTACCTTTCCACCTGGTCTCCTGGTTACACAGTATGTCTACCTTCCTTCTCCGCATCATGTCAACCAACTCTCTACTTTTTCCTGTCATAGTCCCAACATTCAAAGTCCCTACTCTCAGTCCTATACTCTTGGTGTTCCTCTTCTCTCTCTTCCTACGATCACATTTTCCTCCTCTCTTTTTTCAACGAACAGTAGTCCAATTTCCACTGGCACCCTGTAGGTCAACGGCACCAATGGCGGTCATTGTTTACCCGACCGATCCGGTATGGAAGTCATAGGTTTGATTCGCATGTTTGATTTGGCAAAAGTTTTACACCGGATGCCCTTCCTGACGCAATCCTCTGTATTTATCCGAGCCTGGGACCGGCACAATAAGACACTGGCTTGTGTCCTCTTGTGGCTACACCATCTGGTGACTCTTCATCATACAAATTAAAGGCAACAATTCAGTTGGTCTTTTCAGCCAAAATCCATGCAACTATTACAGCCCAACTGGTACAAAAAATGTAAGAATGGACACAGTCTGGAATGCATCCATGTATTTTTTAAGATCACAGTTTTTGCTAATTTTTGATATTTACACAAATTCAAGCCATTGAATGATGACTTTTTTACTTCAACCGGTAGGAGAATTTTTCATCTTATTTACTATCTCACTTGTTTCTCTCTCTCTTTTTCAGGTATATTTATTACTTTGGGGGCCTTCTATCTGGGACAATCAAGATGAACAGCAGCCCTCTCTTCCTCCATCAAGTTTTGATTCCATCTCTCCCCAACTTCCAGGGGGAAGGTGGTAAGACGGTTATTTTTGATAAAGCGCCGCACCCAAATGTGCTTAGTGCATCACTTCCTCTTTCTTGTGAGAGATGTGAGAGATTGAGTCACATTTTAACATTTCATGAGAACATTTGACTACTACATTTAAATACATTTAGCAGATCCAGTCTGCTAAATTATGTTATGATTTGACATAAAGAATACAAAAACATGCAGATTTAAATATTGAAACAAAATTGAGAAGCTGACTGATACCTCTTCTAGCTGTGGCCACATCACCAGAGAATAACACCTAATGGAACAAGACATGACTCCAAATACATGTTTCATCAATTCCCCTTCCTTACTTTCATCTCTTCACATATTTCTCCCCCTCTTGCCTTCAACAACATAGAGGGAAAAAAATGGGAACATGAAATTAGTTAATTAAGATGGTGGTCCCCAACCCCCGGTCCGTGGGTCATTTGGTACCGGGCCGCACAAAAATAATTTGCATTACTTACGTTTTATTTATTTTAGAGTCTGAAAGGTGTTCCATTTTGAAAAGTGACGTCTGTGCGGAATGACGCACAGACAAATGCATGCGTCTGTCCCGCTTGACAGGTCTCGGTCACTTGACAGTTTACCAGTCATTACCCCTAAATTAAGCGCCCACAACTGCGCCAATGTTCTGGATTAAAGTCAAGGCAGATTATCCTGAGATTGCCCAAAAAGTATCGAAAACCCTGTCTCCATTTCCAACCTCCTGTCTTTGTGAAGTGGGATTTTCTGCAGTGACCGTAAAGAAAACTAAAGTCAAGGCAGATTATCCTGAGATTGCCCAAAAAGTATCGAAAACCCTGCCTCCATTTCCAACCTCCTGTCTTTGTGAAGTGGGATTTTCTGCAGTGACCGTAAAGAAAACTGTGACCGGACGTCCGGAACACACCTCAGATGTCATTGTCTCCTGTTACCCCTATATCAGCTGTCCCCATTCACTAATTCTCATTATTGTAATTATTATTATTTGATTGACTTGTTCACCCTTTTATTGGAAATGATAAGTATTTCCCCTACGTTGAATGCACTGACTGTAAGTCGCTATATTTCAAAATAAACCTCATCAGTGCAGTCACTTCAATCGAGTTTTTAATATAATTATTTCTTACAATCATTTCGTTTACAGAGATGTTGATCGTCAATTTATGAAAAAAAGGTTGTTTATTGTCGTTGATGTCTGCATTTTACATAAAACCAATGCGGGTTTTATGTATGTTATTAGACTACAGCTGTCCTGGCGTCATTAACGGTTATCGAGCAAATGGAGACCGATCCGTGAAAATATTGTCTTAGATGAAACCGGTCCGTGATGCAAAAAAGGTTGGGGACGACTGAATTAAGATGTCTCTTCTCTGCTTTGGGATCTAACTCACAGATTGTATGTAAATGTAATGTTAGCCATGGCAGGATGCTCCGATGTTGCTGACCGCAGCACTCATCAATGGCCTCGCTAACCCTCCAACCACAAAAGTTGTGTGTATCTTTGATTTGATGATCACATCCAGGAGGCGGGCAGCCACAGCCAGCACATTCCTTTGTCTTCATGTTGATAATGCTTGCTATGTTTAAATTTCTTTCCTCCTCCCAGGTTACTACCCCTTCTTGAAGATCTACCAGTCCATGCAGTTGGTGTACACTTCAGGCATATAGTGAGTCTCTTATGCTGTCATAAGATATGTAAAAACATCACACAGAGGACATCTTTCTTCTTTCGTCCTGCTTTAAACCCTTGTAGCATAGGTTTATTGTTCAGCTCAATGCAGTGGAGAAACTGTCCAGTAAAGACATTTCACATACCCTCATTGTTTGTCCATAGTTGTTTACTATATCTGCTTGTGCATTGTGATGTCTACAGTGACCTTCAAGGCACTGGTGGCAGACGTCTGTGTGTGACCATTGAACCGGCCCTGCTGCTAAAGGGTGACATCATGGTGAGTTTACATGAAAGTAAATGACAAGCTGGGGGTCTCTGATAGGACAAGGTTACAATTATGATTTTGTAACTTTTGCTTTCAACAGAGATAAAAGAAGAATTACTTTACAAGTGATAAGTACATAGCTTCTTAAAGTTATCATGTACCATAGCTCACATGTAAAGTCAAAACATTTAATTAATTCCGATTTGTCATTTTTTAATACTTAGGTTTCACTTATTTTGGTACATGCCTTTAAATTTGCTGCTCTGACATGTTAAATGAGTGTCTCTTTGTTCTTCTCTGCTGCCCTCTGCAGGTTAAATGTTACCATAGGCGAGCCCAGAGTGCCGACAGAGACACTGTGTTCAGGTTACAGTACCACACCTGCACCGTTCATGGAGCCCAGCTCTGGTTCGGCAAAGGCGAGTTAGATGAAGCCTGTACAGGTATGTTTGAAAAGATGGTGGGGGAGGAATCATTGTGGACAGCATGGCAGCATTTGGTGGCAATTTTTATAGTACTTGCATGAGGGAAAGTTGTACCTGTTTCTAAGCCATAAATAAGTCTGTATGTACAAAAATCTAAAGCTGTTGAAATGTACATTCAAATGTGTGTTCAAGTGAACTGAATGTATGAATGGATTGGGAAATCATCACATTCTGTTTTTTAAATGTTTTACGGAGCATTCTATCCTTTTTTCTTAATTTGTAAGATGTTATTTTGATTTTTGATATTTAGGTATTTTTTTCTTTCCATCTGCATAGATGAGCGTTTTCCATCTGATGCCACTGTAGAGTTTGTCTTCTCTTCTGGCCCGGAGAAAATCAAAGGTTGGGTTCACTTCATTGAATTCTACTTTATGTCTGTTCTGCTCAAAAATTCTGAGGATTTAAATGCAAGAAAAGGAAATTGAATGCAAATTGTAAAGAAAACCCTTTCTCAGGTCAAGAGTACCAGAAGAATGATCCAGCTGTCACGGTAAACTACAACACTGCTGACCCAGTGGTTCGCTGGAATTCCTATGAGAACTTTAACCAGCGATACCAGGACAGCCTGGAGGGTAACACACTAACTGTTCTCTTTATATCCTATTACAGATTGTTGTTTCGTGATTAAAATGTTGGGAAACCCCTTGATATATTTATTGTAATGTCAGGGCACCTTAAAAATAGTACCACCAGGTTTTGCTCTCATAAAATAACTCTTTGGCCATAAAAACTTAGTCCTAGAATTTCATTTTTAGTTTGACAGTTTGTTCCAAAAATACAAATCCACTAATAGTGGTTTTCTTTAGCATGTATCCCTAAGCCTTCAAGATTTCCTTCATTACACATACCCCACCCTTCCCACACTGCACAATGTCATAATATTCAAACAAGTATTTAGTTAGCTTTACACATAAGTAATGGCTGCTATCAGCCTGAGAAATATTAACACAGTCTGTTTCCTCAGATATTGCCCACACCAGAGGTCCTCTAGATGGAAGTCTTTATGCTCAGATTAAAAAGCGCAGAGGTCCTGGCTCCAGTTCTTTCACCTCAACCAATGGCAGCAACCCAGCGTTAGGCCTCCCAGAAGATCAACCAGACCACCTACTCAATCAGAGTTCTGACTTTTTGACTCAACCATCTATCCATCCTGACCAGCATGAAGATCCCATTCATCTGCCACCTCCAACCAGACAAGAAAGAGAGGAGCTTGAACATCTTCTTGGAGGCATTGAGGGAACCACAGATGGAGAGCGAGAAACTGCCATCTTGGATGATGGTGATTCTTTACCCTCTGGGACACTCGGACTCAGTCGATCTTGTTCCTGCCGGGATGGTTACAGGTCACAGCGCTGTGCTGAACCTGGATGTGACCGCACTCTCCTCATGCCTAATGGTTACTGCCTCGATAGGGCTCCCGGAACAAGCGGGCACAATGGGCCAATCCCTTCTGACAGCACCAGCCCTGCTGCTCCTCCATCACATATGGATCTGTGTCAGCACTACAGCCCCCGTTCACACCAGTCTCTTCCACTTCCACACCTGGTATGGGATCGCCAGAGCGGCCAACCTCACTATCTATTCCGCTCATGCTCAGAGGCTCCCTCATCTCGACACATCTGTCCCTATGAATCACCAGACCTCACCCCTCATTCTCACAGCCATCACCACCCTTTGTCTGCCCCAGGTCGTCTCTGCTGTCGCGAAAATGACTACAGTCCCTACCACCACCCTCCTCCACCTCACAGCCACCACCATCCCCTCTCACACCTTCCCAAACCAGCTACCAGCCCAGTCTACCATGAAATGATGCTAATGGATGGCCTGCCAACCCCTGGCTGCCTGTGCAGAGACTGCAGCATCAGGAGAGAAGAATCTGTGGCCTATCACAGCTTGATGTTGGACCGAAACGACAGCTTCCACTGGGACAGAGAGGTGGACCTTCAGCAGAGGGAGGCAGGGCTTAGAAGAGCCAGGGAGGAGTTATCCAGAGGGTCAGAGATACACTGGGAGAGGGATCCTGGGCTAAGAAGGGGCAGAGAGATGTCTCTGCACTGGGAGAGAAACGGGGAAGCTGAGCTGCAGTGGGAAAGAGACAGAGAGGCTGAATATTGGCACAGGAGGTCCGCTGTAGCCTCCTATGTCCCACAGGGTCACAACCTTCCAGCCTTCACATTTGACCCCTTACCATCAGGTCACCCGGCACACCCAGAGACATCAAGGTCACATGCTCATTCCCACCTAGACCTGAAGTACAGCAGCAGCAGTGGTTACCAGACACCCCGCCAGGTGTGCCCCTACTCACCCTATCAGCCTTCACCATCTGAAAGCAGGGGGTACGCGTCAGGTTACCAGTCTGAGTCC
The DNA here is from genome assembly GCA_013358685.1 of Antennarius maculatus. Taxonomy (NCBI): domain Eukaryota; kingdom Metazoa; phylum Chordata; class Actinopteri; order Lophiiformes; family Antennariidae; genus Antennarius; species Antennarius maculatus. The sequence goes on from CM023607.1 coordinate 5,479,022, forward strand.
ACATCTCCGCTGCCTCCAGCCTCCTCCATGACAGGACCTTGTAGTCATAGCAATGGGCCAACAGACCATAACCATACCTATCACCATCCAGACTCACAGCAGGTATATGGCTGTGCCTCTAACACTGGTGAGTAACATTCAAACACAGACTCTCAGAAATTCAAAAATGTATTTTTCTTTAACAATGTGAACGGAGTTTAAATTATCCTTAATCAGCAACAGCATGGCCTGAAGAATTTGTGCTAAACTAAACAAATGCTTCACAAATTACTCATACTCAGGCCACCTTTTCTCGATTTGTCCCATTTGAAAACCAAAAAACAACCAATGAATTCAAAAAAGAAAAACAAAATAGTTTGCTTGTAATGTCTCATTGAGTTTAGTGTTTGTAAATGTAGGCCACTGGTCTCTGTCTTTCCAGATGGCCTACAGAGCTCTGGTGAAAGTGTGGCCTGGAGAGATCACATTACTCATGGGTCCTTCAAAAAGGTCCAAAGAGATGGCCATGCCACATGCTCCACACCGTCCGACATGTCTGGATCACCCACTCCTGTCCATACCAGCAGCCCTCTGCGCGCTGAGGAAAGGTAACAGTCATTCTTTGGTAAGATCTGAGCATTGAAGTCCAATCACAAGACGCAGCAGTAGTTGCTGAATTTAAGCTTGGACCAGCCTCAGCCTGTTTATTAGATGAACTATCCATAAGTCATGATTTATATATTTTCAATCTATAATAAACACTTGTTTTTATTTAAATGCCATTACTGCTCTAAATTAGAATGTGCTATTCCCTAAGACTTAACTGAAACATTTACAGGACATAAAAATAACACATAAATGAAATAAAATACAGGTATACATCGGCTTAAACAGCTTCAAGTTAAGTTGGTCTCGATTATAAGGCTGTTTAAAAAAAAATACAGGGTCAACTACAAATCAGGTTTTCGTTAATTTGCTCTTCTTAACTTTTGTCTGCCACACATTGGAATCATAAAATCATTAGACATTGTACAATAAATAAAAATAAAAACATCTCCCCACCTATATATTTGAACAAGCTCACTTCAAAAAGTCTCACGCTGTCACCAACTCCACCCACTACCTGTCAAGCGCCCAACCAATCACGGCGCCCAAACAATCATGGCGCATCTGCCAGAAGGAATCACGTGAACAATATGGCGTAAGGCAACTGCTCTTTCAGGAAAAGAAATAATTATACATAGACTTCCCAGTAAACATAATGTTTGAGTGTCGTAACTGTACAGCAATTTTCATGTTTTGAGCAGAGAGTCCAAACAGCAGGAACAAGACAGAAAATGGCAACAAATTCTGAGTGAAACTCCGACTGAAAGACAGGAAAGGATTGCATCACAAAAAGAGATGTACTAGTTTGCTAGAGCCAATGAATGCCAAGCACAAAAGGAAAATCGCCAAGAAAAAGAAAGGTGGGGTATACAAAATGTAAGCTATACATTCAGTGGGTTAAAGCTTATCAACCAATAAGCATTTTACCATTTTTATTTACTATATATTTTGCTCCCATAGAACAAGGTAGCTATTTATTCTTTTCATATGTTTGGTATGAAGTCTGATACTATTGCTTTATTGTGGAATTTCCACGGGTTCCCGCTAGTATAATAATAAAATGTGCACGTGTAGTTCCAATATCTACTATTAAGCATCACTCGGGATTCACGTGATTGTTTTGAATCAGACAAGTTTAAGGTAAGATTTTGCTCCTTATAATTTAATTTTTATGGAAAAGAAAACACTTCAAGGAATCCTCGACCAATCTTATACGCGTATCCAACAACAACAATCAGAGTCAGCTGTTGATGTTGACAGTTCACAGTCATCTACGTCCATGATATAAACCATAAAATTGAATGTACTTGTTGGTAAATTTAAAATATATTATTTTTTTACTGTTACAAAACAACATTAAATCCTGTATTTGTTTTATAGCCTTAAAAAAGGCTTTTATTTTACCATTCATTCATAAATAAAGCTTCATGTATGGTAAACATCACCAAATTGTATTTGTAAATTTAGCAAAGTTATCTTGGCACACTTTGTTTTTTTGACTCAATGTTACGTATCCTCGAACCAATTAATGATGTAAGGTGAGGTATATTTACCTATACTGTAGTACCGAAATGTAACTTACCTTTGGAGCGAAATTAGAAGAGGAAGAGGGAGGAGTTATTGTCTGTGAAAGGCAGATTTGTCATTGGAGAGATCGTCGCCACCACCATTATCATCACTTGCCTTAAATTTTTTTGCCAATACCACAACCTTTGCTTTATCAGCCCTGACAAGTGGTAAAGTATCCAAGGTACGAAGCCTCTTGCTGAGACACGTTCAAGAACGAACTGGGGTGGAGAGTAGTGTTGTAGACTGCCGGTGCTACTTGGCGGGGGTCGTGTCAGGAAGAGGAACTACAGTAGTCAGATATGGTGGTGTGCGATTGTTCGTGTCTATGAATGGTCATAAGTCAGATTTTCGTATCTTGAGGACTACCTGCATTCAGATAGGCTCCCCATGTTACCACATAATTGTCTGTCCCTTAGAGCTGAAAGAGATTTACTTTTAATATGCCACTTTATGAACATGGGCAGCACAGTGGCTCAGTGGGTAGCGCTGTCGCCGCATAGCAAGGCGGTTCTGGGTTCGCGTCCCACTCTGTGTGGAGTTTGCATGTTCTACCCGTGTCTGTGTGGGTTCTCGCCGTGTTTTCTGGCTTCCTCCCACATCCAAAACCATGCACTTTAGGTTAATTGGCCGGTCCCAAATTAACCGTAGGTGTGAGTGTGCATGCGTGTTTGTCTGTGTCTCTGTGTGGCTCTGCGGTACACCGACGTCACACTGACGTCACGGAGTTTCCCCTGCTTCATGCCCTAAGCCAGCTGGGCTAGGCTCCAGCTCCCCATGACCCACGACAGCGGATAAAGCGGCAACAGAAAACGGATGGATGGATGGACTTTATGAACATACCTGTAAAGAGACTTTGTCTGTGCCTTTTCCGTCTCTCATTCTCATCAGATTTCCAACCATTCTGCTGGTATGGTCTGCTGAATAAAGTCCTTGGTTCTTCAGTAAGATGTTACTTGTGCATCACTACACAAGTAGCCTCTGGGAAAGCTTAAACTAGTCATATTTGTCTATATCATCATATTTGTCTATATTCACAAATCTTTTTCCAAAGCATGTGGCTCATGGAAGAGGAGGTGAATAAATGTCCTTCCAGAGCTGGAACACTTTCAACCCTGATTTTAAACCTAAACATTCTGGAAAATTACAGATCTTAAATTTGATTAATCTTATCTCTGTATTAGATTGCTGCATGAGTGTGGAAGATTCAAATGCTTGAAGACAAACTACAACTCTGCAGCTGTCAGAGGTTAAAATTCAGCAAAAAATTACCTGCATTCTGGGGTTCCGTATCCTTAAATCACCATCACTAAAACTCAACCCTACCATTGTGTGAGGTCTGGCTGATCTGTACATACTGTAACAGACTGCATGTTACAGCAAGGTACATATGGTGTATTGATGACAATAAAGAGTCAATGAGTAGGTCACAGTAGAATGATTTGTAACAGTAATACTTTTATTCATTGAAGCCCCAGTCCAGATGGGAGAGAATATGAGATCCGGACCACTGACATCCTCAGCAGTGACTATGAGGCACCCCAAGATGGACATTATATTGCAGAGACTGTCATCCAGGAATCCCTGGAAAACTCAAGAAGTAGCACAGTACCATCAACCGTGACTGCCAAAGACCCGGCGCCACACACAACAGCTATTCATCCAGAACCCCACAACCACTGCACTGTACCCACAGAATCATCGCCCACCTCTCATCAACAGCAGCACTGTGCCTCAGACACACCATCAGCTTCACCAACACAAAACAACTCATCTGATGGCTCTGAAATGACAACATCAAACCAGGGACTCCACCCGGCTCTTTCATCCCTTGTTCATTCTCCGTCCACAGCAGATAATCTCTGCCAGCCTCAGCAGACCCTCCACCATTCAGAGGATGCTGCTCTGCCTTCTACTGGGACAGTGACCCAGCCTCAGAGCCAGACTCAAACTAAAACCTCTGGGTTGGCAAGACAGATGACAGCACAGGTCACCGCATCTTCTGGAACCTGTCAACCTCACCCTGAAAGCCCCAAACCAATTTCCCCCACCCCAAACACCACATCTGCTCCTGCATCTCCAACCACAACTCAGTCTTCACCCTCCAAGCCTATCTCCACTAGCACCGAGGGCTCCCCAGTCTCTGATATTCCTATTCCGGGGTTTGCCACTTTAGGTAGGAGACTGATGTTAAATGGGTCTGACCCCCACCACCAAAGTCACATTCAGCAGCAGGGACCCCCACACCATCACTACTCAGGCATGGAGCATAGTGCTACTGGACAAGCTCCTGATAAGAAACACTACTCTCACACTCCCCATCTCCACCCACCCTTCAGCAGCTACTCCATCACCATCCCCCTTCCACATCCTCAGCCACCTTTGCCTGAGAAGCGCCACACACCTGCCCAGCCATGCTCTCACACCAATGGGGCAGGACTTATGAGACCAGCTGCTGGTCATGTGCCTCCCTCCATTGTTACTACTGCCCAGTACCAACACCACGTCACATTCTCTCCCACCGTGGGTGAAATTGTTCCCACTGCAGACCAAAATGATGGCGAGGCGTCTCTAGAGGGTGAGAATACGAACACAGTCAGTGTGAAGTTTGTTCAGGACAGCTCAAGGTTCTGGTACAAGCCTGGTGTATCCAGAGAGCAGGGTAGGTCTGAAAGAAATTTTAAGGAAAGAGAATTTTTTATTATTTGCTTTTGTGAATTAATTTATATTTTTTGAATGTTTGGCATGCTTGTCTACAGCAATCGCTGCTTTGAAGGAGCGAGAACCAGGAACCTTCCTGATCAGAAACAGTAACTCTTTCCAGGGAGCATATGGCCTTGCTCTTAAGGTGGCGACACCTCCTCCCAGTGTTAACAACCACAACAGCAAAGGTTAGATTGATTTTTATGCCATCTAATATTGACTATAATTGTGTTCCTTCGGTCAAGCAGCAATAAACACAAACCACCCCATCTTGCAATTATGGACATTTAACTTATTATAAAGCAATAATGTGCGACTCTTTGCTGTCACAGCAAGCGACCCTCTGGAGCAGCTAGTCAGGCATTTCCTGATAGAAACCGGCCCCCGAGGAGTCAAAATCAAAGGATGTCAGAATGAACCGTACTTTGGCAAGTTTTCCTTTCCAGTTTCTAGATGCTGTTCATGTTTGTATATAGGGGGAATATCTTAACATGCCACAAATTATTTAAACATCTTTGTCTTGTTTCCACAGGGAGCCTCTCAGCATTAGTCTACCAGCACTCCATCACACCCATCTCTCTGCCCTGTTCTCTGAAGATCCTGGAAAATGGTGAATCGTCTCCTCATTAGTTCCTGGATTTGTTGTTTGTAAGATAAAGTGTCAGACTTTAACTTACTTGAGTCTAACCTTCTAACCTTCTGTCTGCAATCAGATCTGATTGGAGACATGCTGGAGGTTCAGCCAGTGAGTAACATCAGCACAGCTGCTGACTTGCTGAAACAAGGAGCAGGTGAGTCCACCATCCCGCCAAAATTTGTAACTTGATTTTACACAATGGTGACAAGGTAAAGGATGCTTAGAGAGAAATCTCACCTCTCTCTCTGTACTGCTATCTTCAGCTTGTAATGTCCTATACCTGAACTCCGTGGAAACAGAGTCTCTGACCGGCCCCCAAGCCATCGCCAAGGCGACGGATGCTACACTGGGTCGAAACCTGCGTCCAGCTGCCACTGTCGTCCAGTTCAAGGTTACTTCACAGGGCATCACCCTGACAGACAGCCAGCGCAGGTAAGAGTTCTTTTAGTCTGAAATTTCATTGAGGGAATGAGATCTGGCCAAAAACTGATTTCTGCAATCTTCTTTCTTAATTTTGACTTGTTCCATGGACTTCAGCCAAATAATAAGAATCTTAAGTTTTTGTAACAATTTAAACCATTGCACTTAATTAAATAGCTTGTTCCCATTTAGTGTGTGTAAGTGAAAAAAGAGGACATTAAATGTCACAATATCAAGTCACCATCTGAAAATGTTGGATATCTTTATTACAAAATGAAATGTGACAATAAATGTTAGTCCTCATTTTCTCCTACATTATCCGCATTTTTATTTTTGTCTTTGGCATTACTTTGTGACAGTAAGTGTTGGTAGAGGAGCACTGCGATGAAGGGCATGAGGGGTAATACAAAAAGATGCTACTGAATATAAAAAAAATAAATAAAGGCACTAATATCCCTTCGGGGATTATTAAAGTATATAAAATAAAATAAAATATTCATCAGTTTTCATTGACATTAGCAGCCAGCACAGAACACCTTACAACTCATAGGGGCACATGTGAAAGCCAATAATGTGATAACACCGATAATGTAATCAATTTGCACTTTTTGAAATGTAATAATGTAATAAAAGTCCCGAACCAATATAATAATTATAAAACTAGAATTGTAATAAACATATACATTATTAGCCAACGTTATTACATTAGGACTTCAGGACTTTTATTATGTTGGCGCTCTGAAGGAATTACTTCTTTTTTTAAAGATCTTGGAGCAGCTTTGGACACTGCAGTCGTTGAGAGGCTAACATGCTATGCTCTTTGTTTGTCTAGGGTTTTTTTCAGGAGACATTATCCGGTGAACAGTGTAAATTTCAGCAGTATTGACCCTAAGGACCGGAGGTAGGCACCTACAAGTGTCTGTGGTCATTCTGTAGTTGGAGCTACGATACATTACTTGCTGTAAAGCGTTGCATGAATCTGTATGCATCTTTTGTGTGTGCTTTTACCTGTATGTGATCCTGTATGTGAGCATGACAGACTAGCCAGTCTGTTTAGAAGGAGCACGCAGGCTGTGGCTGTCTTTGCCAGCTCTGCCATGAGTGTTTGTCTGAGTCTGGTTTTTCTCTCTCCTGGCTTTAGGTGGACTAACTCAGACAGCTCTACTGTTAAGTAAGTGCTCTGTTAGCCTTTTGAGGTGAGCGTGGGTGCATGTGTTTTTTAAAAAAGATGTGTAGACTCAGCGTCAGCTGAAAGATCAGCGATGTCAGAGCCTCTGCATGGCGTGAGACTGTATGAGAGCCTTGGCACAATCATTCCAGCAAACATGATGTAACAATTGAAATCAGTACTACATGTACTAATTCCTTAATGTAGTTATAGTGACAGACTGTAAAAAAGTACAGAATTAATTTCTTCTGATTTTAACTTGTCCTCCCTTTTCTTCACCTCTCCTTGGTTCTTTCTAACTCCCACCTCTCAGAGTGTTTGGATTTGTAGCCAGGAAGCCTGGCAGCTTGGGAGAGAACGTTTGCCACCTGTTTGCCGAGCTGGACCCTGAACAACCTGCCATCGCCATCGTCAACTTTATCAACAAGGTCATGCTTTCGGCACGGCGATAGAGGAAACAACCTCAGTTCAGATGAGGAGGAACACGCTAGTCCCAGTATTTATGTTTCCTGAGTTTGGGCGATGACACTAATGCCCTGTTGTCCATCAGACATTTTAAAGGCAGTTGAAAATCTAAGCCCACCTTTCCAACCGTAGATCATTTCTCAAATTGACTAGGCATCTGAAGTGCCTTAAACCTGAAGTCCTTCTAATGTCCAGCATGCAGAGACCCCACTGGTTTCAAAAAGAAGTCATGTTGTCTGTAAGTGTGTGAGATAATGGCACACTTCCCATTTGATTTATTACATCATAAATATCTCCTCACTGAATTTATGGTGCCAGGCCCATTTAAATAGTATAATCAGATTTCATTTTACCTCGAGAAAGTTGTGCATCCCTGGGATGCGCTTCAAGAGAAATTTGTGCATCCCAACATAACGTTTGCGCATCCCAAAAGTAATAACAGAATATACATAGGGTAGAAGCTTTGCCAATAGTACAATATAAAAACTAAACAAACTGTCAATTTAAATTATTTTATTAATAACGATGTCATAACTGTTTAAGTAAAAAAAGAGTAAAATTAAAATGTTGAAGCCTGGTAGTCATTAAAAAGTCATTAAAAAACTGTTTAAGACGGAATACAATACTAATACAGTTCTTTTTTAGTTTTGCTTTTCACTCAATAGTTTCCTTTGCCTTTAATTCATATACTGTATTCTCCTGTGGACACAGCACCAATATGACAGCCTTCTCCACACAAATTTCAGTAATTACTGTCAGTAATATCTGTCTCTTTTTCTTCATTAACTTTTGATTGTTTATTATTCAAGGAGGCACTCATTGTCACTTGGTTTCGCTCCAACTTTTGCATCTTCTTTGGAGGCATGATGATAATCAGTCAATCAACCTTTTATGTATAGCACTTATATTGCACATCAGCAGACATTTGAAAGCCCTTTACCCTAGAAAACCCACACCCATTTATCTTTACAGGAAAAGTTGACCATATAGAACACATTTCTGAAGTTTTTTTCAGAAGAATAACACTTAGTTTTATTATTATTTTATTATTATTTTATTATTACTGTATTTTGGAGAGATCACTTTCTGTCACAGACACATGACTGTCACATGGTCATGATATACGTCGCTTAGTTAAAAGTTAAAATCAGACATAAAGCTTTATAACAAAGAGACGGACATTAAAAGCGCATGTGACACCGGTGTCACCATGGGTCCTCTCAGGTCAACAGACAGACAAACCCAACAGGACTCTCTCATGCTCTGGAGGGTCTAACTAACTGCTTGCTCTCACTGCAGCGCGTAAAACGAGCAGATTGCAGTGTTGCCATTCAATCATTGTCTACTGCTTCATCCGCTGTAGTGGATCGCGCAAGCTGGAGCCTATCCCAGCTGACTGAGGGCGTGAGGCAAGGGAAACTCCAGGCGTGACGCCACTGCACCGCGAAGCCACACAGAGAGAGAGACAAGCGTGCACGCACACACTCACTCCTATGGGCAATTTGGGTCCGGCCAATTAATCTGAAGCGCATGTTTTTAGGAGATGGGAGGTAGCTGGAGAACTAGGATGCAAGCTGTCTGACGATTGTGCGTCCCCATCAAAAAATGTGCGTCAAAGACACAAGGACTGGTATACTGTAGATAGCAAAGCAAGGGTAACTTGTGATTGATAAATCACTACCATGGTGTGTTCAGGGTTCTCAGTGAGATCCAATCAGTATCCTCCAAGCTCCACCTTCTGTTTAAAATACAGCTGCTACAGTTAGGAAAGGGCTGTAATGTTAAGCATGTGGCTTCAGAAACCAGTGTGTGACATCACAGTGCCTTGGCCACTATACAGTATAGCATTTCATTTCAGTTGAGTCTCATTAGGGTGACAGGTCCTCAAGTGATGGGGCTGCAGAAGAAACTCAGTTGTTTTGGACATTATAATAAACCAAGGCTCAGTACAATAAAGACAGACGTCTGTCTCTGGGCAACACTTGGGTTTACTGGTAGCATGAAGCTGGATCAAATCCAGAACAGGACACCAAAACCAGTCACCATGCAGGTACCACTGCTCCAGGATCCTAGCAGGGACACAAAGCAGTGCAGTACAGTGCGCGCTCATTCCGCATGGTTAATGCGTTCCAGGAACCACACACAATCAACGAATTCCGCGATAGAGCGACAAAGTATTTATTATTTATTGTAATTTAAAAGTTAAGACCCTCCCCATACTGATATTAAACTACCTTCTATCTGTATTATCTTTTCCCACACTCTGTTTAAAGCACTTTTGTGTCTCATGTAAGTCCGAGACTCATGGAGTGTAGCGCACTTCCAGATGGCATCAGCCAATAGTCACGTGATAGCGGTATCACGTGACTGTCTACCAAAAATCCACGATGAGGTGAAGTCATGAGCGTTGATGCGCGAGGGTGCACCGTAGTCATGTGATGCATGGGAAAGTAATTCATGTAGAACAGTCAATTTGTCAACTGTGATAATTCTATGAAGCAGACATTACCAGTGCATGATGACAATACGCTGAGAAGAAACTCATTAGATCAGCTGGCTCTTATCAAGGCCTCATCTGTAGACTCTGAAACTATTTCACGTGTTGCTCTTAATGAAACAAAGCAATGGATTTTATAGTTGTAATCAGACTCTAGACTACAACATGTTGAAAGAGGTTCTCTGTTAGTGCCTTTCATGAAGCTTGGTACATGTGACTCTTACATAGGAACAATTTTTGAGAAGAATGTGTTTCTTCTCATTGGCAAAGAAAACAACATCTGATGGGAATAGTGCAATGTCATATACAGTAGCAGTTGGTGGAATACTGGGCCATTTTGAATCAATCTGACCAAATCGAAACGTGACCAGAGTTCTTGAGTGTTTCCAAACATGTGTTAAGTAAAACTTTTACTGTTACTGAAGAACGACTGCAGGCCAGTAGTAACCACCTTCATGATACCAGTGATCCAGGACCACTGAAAGCAGGGGACTCAAGGAAGACTTCTGCTAATACAACTTTTATTAGCTGAGACTGGTTGAGTTTAACAATGACAGCCTTAAGGACACAAAGAGGCTGTGAGTATCTACCAAGAGGATCTTTCCTTTTAACTATTTGCTGTCAATTCTTCCCTACTCGTGTGTGCCAACACAGAACTGCCTTTAAAAACAACAGGTGTTTATATTTTCTATTGTTACAAAATTATGTTTCTCTGCATAAAATGTGACCAAAGTCGTGATGATGTTATTCAGTCTGCTCAACTAGAGATATATGTATAGTATATTTACAGCTTTAGAACAGCACTTTTAGAAGTGTAACACATTTAATCACCATCGACAATCACATAATGAATTAATGGAGAGACATAACTGAAAGGAAACATGAATGTGAAGATTTTAACTTTTAAAAAGTATGCGTGTGTGTGTGTGTTGTGTGTGTGTGTGTGGGGGGGGGGGGGGGATAGTATGCGTTGATGTACCATGTGTATTAGGGCAGTGGCATTGGGTTCGGTATGTCCACGTTAAAAGACATGTATGTCAGATGAGAAAAAAGCTAAATGTAGGAGGACTTGCAGATGTTGAATGGCACCGTTTCTGTCAAGAGGTTGGTGTTCATTCACTCTGAGGCTTGTGCATGCATGACAGACACACAAGTGAACACACGCCATAACAGCAGTGGCCTGAGGGCAGATGTACTTAACCAAAGACAAAGCACTCATGTTAATAAGCTTATATCCAGCTATATTTTTGTACTTAGTGCTTCATGTATTATTACTATGCATTTATGCAGTGTGCTGCCTCATTTTGGCTAAAACCATAAAACACTCAGCTTGTTTTCCAGTGGTAATATATTATGGTCTGTTTTCTTGTTGTTCTCTGTATTATGTAGTAATATATTTCACATGCAGCTACAAATCAGCAAAAGAGACATAAAAACGAAGCATTTGTTTGTTTTAAAAGGATATTATGCCATCTTGTATGCAAAAAACGAAGAATACATTAAACTGAAATCATGTGGTACCTGATGTCCTTTGGGTCCACTTCTTATTTTAGACAGAAGGTCAAATTTATTATCAGCTGGAACCGTGTCTGGTTTGGTTGCAGGATTGGACAAAAACTACTGAATGAGTTTTCACAAAACCTGTATCAAGAAGAGAATACAGCAAATTTTGGTATGTGTCCAAACAAACACGGTCAACTAACCACAGCTCTACATTCATTAATATTACATAAAACAAAATTATGGAGGGGTGAGACATCGGTCAAAATTGGGATGTGCTGGACGAACATGTTTATATCACAGGAGCCCCATCTCACAACCTACGGAACTTCAAGGAGCAACTACTAATGTCTTGGGGCCAGATTCCACAACACACCTTCAGAAATGTGGGAGAGTTCATGCCACAAAGGGTCGGGGCTGTTTTTGGCAACAAAAGGAGGGCCTGCACAATATTAATCAGGTGGTCACAATGGTATGGTCAATAGCTGTGCATGTGTGTAATTTTTTGCACAATTTTCATTTATGAAAAACAAGTCATTAAAAAAATTGTACAAGGAGCACCACAAGATCAATAAAATCAGTTTTTAAGGTTAAATCTTAAATGAAGCAGTCAAAATTAGTAATGCACAACAAAATATGATATTGAAGTGTATCCACTGTTGGACACTGGAAATAAGGAATGCCGTCAAGCTGAAAAAAAGTTTCATTGAATCTTTTTGAATCGTGGGACAGCTGACAGGTACAGGCAGGCCAGACGTACCTTGGTGGCAAGGCACCGTGGGTGGATGAGATTTCCTTGAGTACTTCAAGTCTGGATATGCAAGGATTGTCTTGACAGGTCTCTGTAACATTGCGTGGTAGTCAGGGACAGTACCTCTGGATTGGCAGACCAGGGTGGTGGTCCCTCTTGTCAAAAAGGGGGACCATAAAGTGTGTTCCAACTACAGGGGGATCACACTCCTCAGCCATCAAAGTTTATTCCAGGGTACTGGAGAGGAGGATTAGACCTATGGTTGAACTGTGGATCCAGGAGGAACAATGCAGTTTTCATCCCGATCGCGGAACCCTGGACCAGCTCTACACTTTCCATCAAGTGCTCGAGGATTTGTGGGACTTTGCCCAACCAGTCCATTTGTGCTTTGTATGGGGTTCAGGGCCCTTTGCTGAGGGCTAGCTAGTCCCTATATGACTGAGGTTGGAGGTTGGCTCGCGTTCCGGCAGTAAGTCAGATCTGTTCCATGTGTAGGTTGGACATCGACAGGGCTGCCCTCTATCACAGGTTGTGTTCATAATCTTTATGGACAGAATCTCTAAGCGCAGCCAGGGTCTGGAAAGAGTCTGCTTTGGGGACCAAACAATGTTATCTCTGCTTTTTGCAGATGATGTCCTGTTGGCCTCAACAAATACGGAGCTGCAGTTGAGTGCAGCTCAGAGTAGAGCTGCTACTCCTCCACCTCGAGCAGAGCCAGCTGCGGTGGATGGGGCATCTGTTCCGGATGCCTCTTGGATGCCTCCCTGGGAGACCTGGAGGAAGACCTAGGTCAAGCTAGAGGGACTAAGTCTCTCGGCTGGCCTGGGAACACCTCGGGATCCCCCCTGGAGGAGCTGGAAGAGGTGTCTGAGCTGGAGGGAAGTATGAGCATCCCTGCTGAAAGTTGGTCCTGTGACCCGGGTCACAGTTGAAAAGGGATGGATGGAAGTGTATCAATAATTCCTACACCCTACTTGCATTTAGCAGATTCATTTCATGAATTTTAGTCAAATTGAAAACAGTCAACAAAAACTTTGGCTTGATGTCAGTTTTATTAAGTTTAATTCCCAAAATTCACAACTCATTTTAATATAATTTTACAAACAGACAACAGTTTGATCTGTTAAAAAAAAAACTTCCCTAAAAAACATTTCAGTCACCTTGTTTACACTGAAGTCATTATGTCAATGGTATAGAGTACTGTATCTCATTAATATAGTGCAGATACAACAGGACAAGTCTGAATGGGGTGAAACGCTCTATTTTTGTCTATTTTTCTATTGTTTTTCACGAGTGATGACTAAAAAGGTTTGGCAGGATCAGTAAGTCAGTCCCAAGCTGAGAAAATGTATTTTCCCTTCTGTGACACGGTGGACCTTTGACCTCAGTGTTAAATCATTGTACTTACATTTACTGTGCTCAGAGGTATAATAATTTAATAATAGTTTAAAAACATCATTGATAAGTTAAATGTGTAAATTCAACTTCATAAACAGTTAAATAACAGTAATATGTTAACAAATGCCAGTGCCATTGTGCAAAACCAGTTGCATTCAATCCTTAATACAAACAGTAGGCCTTCAGTCACGGTCAGAGCCAAAAGTCATTCATGCTGATAAACGCTTTGCAGCATTGATTAAAGCTAAAATTGTAACCAGTGACTCGTGATTGTTTAAACAGCTTCCTCTGACATTTGTACTGCAACCAAACCAGATTTACCAAAAGGTTGGTGGTGGGGACATGTGACCCATTCTAGAGGAAGCAGAAGAGCTGTGATGTAAGTAGTGCAGACGTACTGAGTTCATAAGCTCTATTAAAGCAGGTACAAAAGATTGACTACTGTGGTGGGAAATAACAAAAGCCACAATAAAAGTACTCATCTGCTAATCCTTGGTCATCCAATGAAAATCAACCGATGCATTTTCCAGGGAACAGTTGCTTCACATTAGATTAACAGCATGCACCGAAGACAAACAAGTTAGCGTTTTCCCGGTTTCATCTGAAAGAGACGACTGTCCAATCACAGTGGAGGAGAGGTGAGGGGTGAGGCTGGACTGAATGCAAGGGAGGAGTGCTGGTGCCACCTGGTTGCGTGGAGGTGGGTGGTGTTGGAACCACAGTCTATGTAGCGGTAGGCCTCCAGACTGTTCTGTGATGTTCGCACCATGTATGAGGTTTTAACTGAGGTCCTGAAAAGAAAGGGACGAAAGAGAAATTTACCTGCTGCTCACAGTCATTATACATAACATAAATGTATGATGAGATAATGCATGTAGTTTAAAACCAGCAGACAAAACCAACAAAACAGTTCAGTGACTTTCAGAATTTTCATTGGTGGTGCTTTAAACTCTTAACTGCAAAGCAGATCACTGTGGTTTAAACTGATGATAAAATCATGATAAAGAGTTTCACTCAAGTGACACTAAGGCAGCTTTCAAAAATAACATACTGCATGTTCTTCATCCTCCATCAATTTGATAATAAATCAGCATGTGCTGCATCACACAACCTGGTTACATATCCATGTTCCACCAATGAATGAAAACATTCATCCAAATTAGCATTTTATCTTATATTGAATGCAATATTTTCTGAGACATTTAGGAATGAAAGTAAATTTTGATTTCCTTATAAAGATGAAGAGATGGATGGTGTGATGTTAGGAACTAGTGCTGAGATGCAGAGGAAGATGTTGATAGTTCAAGGAGGTGGCTACGAGACTGAAGAGTCTGGAGGAGGAAGAGTCGCCACGTCATCTTTACTGCCTGCCTCACAGTCATCAGTCTGAAGAGGCTTAACGCATTACGCAGCACCTCGTTATGTGCGGTCATCTGACACAAAATATTCTAGTTAATCTAGTAAACCTCCCTCACACACAAACAACACACAATCAGATATCATGCTCAGTAGGACTCATACATAGCATGTGACAGCTAATAATAGCCTAATTGTTTGCCAACCTGTCAGCTGCTTCTCAAACGTAAGGTGAAAGGTGATGATGACAGTCGGGGAATGTGACCACATATATTTAGTCAAGTAATGCACTTCAAGTATTTCTTCTGTACGAGCCTCGTGTTCAAATTTTGCAAAAATTTTCAAAAAAGCTTCTCAAAATGAAATGTTATTGTTTTTGTTGTTTTTTTTGGGCGGGGATACCTAAAAGCTTAAAAGTTTTAATTAAAAAAAAAAAAAAGTGTGCTCCACTGCAAGCCTCGCTGTTTTCAAATTTGTCCTTGTGCTCGAGTTTCAACCAATTCGAAATCAGTGAGTCATTCACATTAATATGGTGAGAAAATCTAACCAGAGAATATTTTCCCCTCTGTCACATGATGGACCTTTAACCTGAGAGTTAAATCATTGTGCTTACATTTACTGTGCTCAGAGGTATAATATCGTATTTTCTGGACTATAAGCCGCTTCTTTTTTCCTAGGTTTTGAACTATGCGGCACATACAAAGGTGCGGCTATTCTGTAGTTTTTCTTCCACCAATAGGTTGCTCTAACCGGAATTGGAATTAAAATAGACGAAAAGTCGATGCAAAGAAGAATAGCCTATGCTACTTTTACTTTAACAGATAGAACACGCACAACAAATTACTAACTGGTAAATATTTTCAAATCCTCGCCCCTTCAACATAGAAACCACAGAAAGAAGTTCATATGATGCAAGTTTTAAGTTGAAGGCCATAAGCTTCCTATACAGGAAGGAAACCGCGCTGCTGCACGCAAGCTTAGCGTCAACTGGTGAGACGTTGGAGGCTGCAGCGGGAAGAGCTCATGCAATGCCAAAAATTGCGAAAAGCTTTCAGAGGCCATAAAAGCAGGTGGCCTGAATTTGAAAATTTCCTAGAGGACTGGGTGAACACACATAGAGCAGGTGGCCGAGGTGTATCCACTGTACAGATCAGACTGAAAGCAAAAACAACTGCATGCAAAATGAATATTGAAGATTTCAAAGCTGGGACGTCACGTCGTTTCAGATTTATCCATCCATCCATCCATTCTCTACCGCTTATCCGGGGTCGGGTCGCGGGGGCAGCAGCTTGAGCAGGGAAGCCCAGACTTCCCTCTCCCTAGCCACTTCGTCCAGCTCCTCCGGGAGAATCCCAAGACGTTCCCAGGCCAGCCGGGAGACATAGTCTCTCCAGCGTGTCCTGGGTCGTCCCCGGGGCCGGAACACCTCACCAGGGAGGCGTCCAGGAGGCATCCTGACCAGATGCCCGAGCCACCTCATCTGGCTCCTCTCGATGCAGAGGAGCAGCGGCTCGACTCTGAGTCCCTCCCGGATCACCGAACTTCTCACCCTATCTCTAAGGGAGAGCCCGGACACCCTGCGGAGGAAACTCATTTCGGCCGCTTGTATCCTGGATCTCGTTCTTTCGGTCACGACCCACAGCTCGTGACCATAGGTGAGGGCAGGAACGTAGATCGACCGGTAAATCGAGAGCTTTGCCTTTCGGCTCAGCTCCTTCTTCACCATGACAGACCGATACAGAGTCTGCATCACTGCAGACGCTGCACCGATCCGCCTGTCGATCTCCCGTTCCATCGTACCCTCACTCGTGAATGAGACCCCGAGATACTTGAACTCCTCCACTTGGGGCAGGATCTCATCCCCAACCCGGAGAGGGTACTCCACCCTTTTCGGACTGAAAACCATGGTCTCAGATTTGGAGGTGCTAATTCTCATCCCAACCGCTTCACACTCGGCTGTGAACCGTTCCAGTGAGAGTTGGAGATCACGGCTTGATGAAGCCAACAGCACCACGTCATCTGCAAAAAGCAGACACGCAATACTGAGGCCACCAAACCAGACACCCTCAACGCCTTGGCTGCGCCTAGAAATTCTGTCCATAAAAGTTATGAACAGAATCGGTGACAAAGGGCAGCCTTGGCGGAGTCCAACCCTCACTGGAAACAAATCCGACTTACTACCGGCAATGCGGACCAAACTCTGACATCGGTCGTACAGGGACCAAACAGCCCTTATATCAAGGGGTTTGGCACCCCATATTCCCGAAGCACCCCCCACAGAACCCCCCGAGGAACACGGTCGAACGCCTTCTCCAAGTCCACAAAACACATGTAGACTGGTTGGGCGAACTCCCATGCCCCCTCAAGGACCCTGCGGAGGGTGTAGAGCTGGTCCACTGTTCCACGGCCAGGAAGAAAAACCACATTGCTCCTCCTGAATCCGAGATTCGACTTCCCGACGGACCCTCCTCTCCAGAACCCCTGAATAGACCTTACCAGGGAGGCTGAGGAGTGTGATCCCCCTGTAGTTGGAACACACCCTCCGGTCCCCCTTCTTAAAAAGGGGGACCACCACCCCAGTCTGCCAATCCAGAGGCACTGTCCCCGACGTCCACGCGATGTTGCAGAGGCGTGTCAACCAGGACAGCCCCACAACATCCAGAGCCTTTAGGAACTCCGGGCGGATCTCATCCACCCCTGCCACCGAGGAGCTTTTTAACTACCTCGGTGACCTCAACCCCAGAGATAGGAGAACCCGCCTCAGAGAACCCAGACTCTGCTTCCTCATGGGAAGGCGTGTCGCCGGAATTGAGGAGGTCTTCGAAGTATTCTCCCCACCGAGTCACAATGTCCCGAGTTGAGGTCAGCAGCGCCCCATCCCCACTATACACAGTGTTGATGCTGCACTGCTTCCCCCTCCTGAGACGTCTGATGGTGGACCAGAATCTCCTCGAAGCCGTCTGGAAGTCGTCCTCCAAGGCCTCACCGAACTCCTCCCACGCCCGAGTTTTTGCCTCAGCAACCACCAAAGCTGCATTCCGCTTGGCCAGCCGGTACCTATCAGCTGCCTCAGGAGTCCCACAGGCCAAAAAGGCCCGATAGGACTCCTTCTTCAGCTTGACGGCACCCCTTACCGCCGATGTCCACCAGCGGGTTCTGGGGTTGCCGCCACGATAGGCACCGACCACCTTACGGCCACAGCTGCGGTCGGCCGCTTCGACAATGGAGGCGCAGAACATGGTCCACTCAGACTCAATGTCCCCCGCCTCCCCCGGAACGTGGGTGAAGTTCTGCCGGAGGTGGGAGTTGAAACTCCTTCTGACAGGGGATTCCGCCAGGCGTTCCCAGCAGACCCTCACAATACGTTTGGGTCTGCCAGGTCGGACCGGCATCTTCCCCCACCATCGGAGCCAACACACCACCAGGTGGTGATCGGTTGACAGCTCCGCCCCTCTCTTCGCCCAAGTGTCCAAGACATGCGGCCGCAAGTCCGATGACACGACCACAAAGTCAATCATTGAACTGCGGCCTAGGGTGTCCTGGTGCCAAGTGTACGTATGGACACCCGTATGTCTGAACATGGTGTTCATTATGGACAGTCCGTGACGAGCACAGAAGTCCAATAACTGAACACCATTCGGGTTCTGATCAGGGGGGGCGTTCTTCCCAATCACGCCCTTCCAGGTCTCACTGTCATTGCCCACATGAGCATTGAAGTCCCCCAGCAGAACGATGGAGTCCCCAGTGGGAGCGCTCTCCAGCACCCCCTCCAAGGACTCCAAAAAGGGTGGGTACTCTGAACTGCTGTTTGGTGCATAAGCACAAACAACAGTCAGGACCCGTCCCCCCACCCGAAGGCGGAGGGAGGCTACCCTCTCGTCCACCGGGGTGAACCCCAATGTACAGGCGCCAAGCCGGGGGGCTATAAGTATACCCACACCTGCTCGGCGTCTCTCACCATGAGCAACTCCAGAGTGGAAGAGAGTCCAACCCCTCTCGAAAGGACTGGTACCAGAGCCCAAGCTGTGTGTGGAGGTGAGCCCGACTATATCTAGTCGGAACTTCTCAACCTCACACACCAGCTCGGGCTCCTTCCCTGCCAGAGAGGTGACATTCCACGTCCCAAGAGCCAGCTTCTGTAGCCGGGGATCGGATCGCCAAGGTTCCCGCCTTCGGCCACCGCCCTGCTCACAGTGCACCCGACCCCTATGGCCCCTCTCACAGGTGGTGAGCCCATGGGAAGGGGGACCCACGTTGTCCTTTCGGGCTGCGCCCGACCGGGCCCCATGGGTGCAGGCCCGGCCACCAGGCGCTCGCCTTCGAGCCCCACCTCCAGGCCTGGCTCCAGATGGGGGCCCCGGTGGCCCGCGTCCGGGCAAGGGAAAACGTGTTCCACTGTTTTGATTCATCATGAGGGGTCTGTGAGCCGTCCTTTGTCTGGTCCCTCACCTAGGACCTGTTTGTCATGGGTGACCCTGCCAGGGGCACAAAGCCCCAGACAACTTAGCTCCTAGGATCATTGGGACACACAAACCCCTCCACCACGATAAGGTGACGACTCAAGGAGGAGGTTTCAGATTTATGAGACGTAAAAACCTGTCCTCAGGGCACGGACCACTCTGTCAGAAAACTCCCCCCTGACCATCAGGAAAAGGTTGAAAACTTCCACAAATTCGCTGAAACAAAATGCATCATAAATGCATTAGATGCATCATAAATATGGACTTCATCCATATTTATGATGTCCTCTGACCAGAGAACATCATAAATATGGATGAAGTCCCCGTGACGTTTGATCTGCCTCTGACCAGGACTGTTCTCAGATAGGTGCATCATCTGTGTTGTTGAAAACAACAGGCCACGAAAGGATGCACTTCACCTGCGTTCTGGCATGCACGGCATCCGGACAAAAACTTCCATCAATGGTAATTTTTAAGCGCATGACTATGCCGAAAGAACAACTCCCAAAAGGCATAGTGGTCAAAGTAAACACCAAAGTGTGGATGATGGAAGGCCTAATGAAGGAATGGTTAACGGAGTGCTACGGCAAGCGCCCGGGAGGATTTTTTCACCGGAAAAAAAGCACTGCTTGTTTTGGATAGCATGAGGGCCCACATCACAGATTCTGTGAAAGCAGTGATCAAGAAAACAAACTCCATTCCAGCTTTGATTCCTGGAGGTACAACCAAGTATTTGCATCCACTTGACATCAGTGTCAATTGGGCATTTGAGTGGGAGACTTGGATGACAAGTGGTGAGAAGTCTTTCACAAAAACTGGCCGCATGCGAAAAGCATCCTTTTCTGATGTCCGTCAGTGGATTCTAACAGCGTGGAGTGCTGTGAAAGATACCACCATCACCAATAGGTTCCGAAAGGCTGGACTGCTACAAGAAGAGAGCGGCGCACCTTCAGAGCCAACTTCACCAGAGGACAACAGTGAAATGGAGAGCGAGACTGAGACAGATGTGACGGAGCGCTTTTGGGGCTGTTCAACTCCGACACTGAAGAAGAGGACTTAATGGGTTTCAGGATTAACAGCGAAGAACGTTCTAGTTCAGATTTTGCTGAAATTTTTAAAAGCTATTCAAAATGTGATGAATGGTTGTTTTTTGAAGGGGGGGGGGGGGTGGATCTAAAAGCATAAATATTTTAATTTAAAAAAAAGATATGCATTCGACTGCAGTTAGTTTGGTTCCAAATTTTCCCTGTGGTTGCGTTTCAATCATTCTAAATTCCTTGAGTAACCAATTTAATTGAAGAGAGATTTGCCTTCATTGCAACAATAGGTTTTTCAAGCTGACAGCACACACGAAGAGAGAGAGCGAGAGAGATACTTACTGCATATACACCACAATGTTGTGGACTTTAATGCTGGGCATGGTGCAGAAGGCACTGAAAAACACAGTTAGGTGTTTGTTAATTTTTTTTTTTCAAATTTGGTTACCGTCTTATTCATATATGCATCACTAGAGTGTTTCTACAAGACTGGGCTCAGGTGGAGACACTCACTAGACATAAGGAGTGCTTCTACCAATCTCCACACTGACAGTGTAGTTCACCTGCAGCAAAGATGTTACACAACAAACATCATTGTAAAAATGACATGCATTGATGCCTTCATTGATGCTTTTCATGTGATCTGGTGACTTAGTTTTTCTTAGGCGGTTCTTGGAGTAACATCTTTAAGCATTAACCCTCGCAGCCCATAAAGCTCTGACTATAAAAACTGGTTTCAATGAATAACTTCCATAGATTTCTATCTTTATTTGTGGCATTATGAGTGTGTCTTTTGTCTTTGACCTGGCTCTTGCTCAGCGGCTGGATAGTGGTGGCGTTATTCAGCTGATGAGTTCCAATCACCGTCTTCATGTAGAGAACCTGGCAGCTCACCGTCTGCACCAGTACTGAGAAGATGTTCCGGTTGGTGAGGTTCAGTGTGCTCTGAGGAAAACAATGAATGGGAGGTGCAGAGGATGCAATGTTGGGTGACATTTTTTGCATTTCTACACTTGCGGTTGCATGAACGAGAAACTCCATCACAACACTGGCAGATCACAGGCACAGAGCGATTGCCTCACCAACAGCTTGCTTTCTGATGACTTATGATTGGGCATTACGATTAGATTTTCACTGCATTTGGAGTTGAGTTGTAAATTTTTTGTTAGTTCCATTTGGTACTGTAAAAAAAAATAGTATAACATCATTATGAGGTTAAAAAATATCGAGTCAAACATACTCCGAGTTATTTTTAGAGACGGAAAATCATCCAACATTACAGAAAAACCCACTAGATTTACGAGTGACCTAAATAACAAAATAGTTTTTATTTATTTACAGTATTTTCCACACACTATAAGGCGCACTGGACTATTAAGCGCACCTTCAATGAATGGCTTATTTTACAACTTTTTCATATGTAAGGTGCACTTGATTATAAGGCGTATCTGATTATAAGGCACACTTTCAATGAATGGCATATTCGAAAATATTTTATATAGTGTCTTGTGAAAGTATTGGCCCCCCAAGAACTTTTTGACATTTTGCCACGTTTCAGGCTTCAAACTTAAACTGAAAATATTTTTCAACAATCAACAACATGTGAGACACAGCGCCCATTTTACAAAGCAGGTTCAGTGGAAACCCTGGGTAAGTTAACCCTGAAATCAGGGAAAACCAGGGCTTTCGGTTTCACAAAGGGAGGTAACTTGACCCAGAGTCAGAGCAGTGACCCTGATCTGTTTCATGAAGCGAGGTAAACTGAACCTCTGGGTTTGTTACCGCAGTAACAGACTCTCTGAAGCCAACCTGGTCGGGAGCAGGTTTTATTCTAGAAACCCAGGGTTTCTTCTGACTCTGCCCCCTTTCACCGTCGCTCGTGCGGCTTCATTTCCTGGTTCTGTCGGACGGAGAGTTTGACTGACGTTTTATAAATAACTCCGTATTTCAGAGGTATTTCAGAGGCAAACATGGCACGTCCGTTTGATGAGGAGCCCCTTGATGGAGTTTTTAATTTTTTTGTATCGCGTTGAGATGTCCCATCAAATCCAGACAGTTCGCTTTATAATCGGTACCGGTTCACGTCCCGATCGAACGAACGAATACACACACACACACACACAATATTTTTGCAAGGCAATGTATTAGGCACACTGGATTATAAGGCGCACTGTTGGTTTTTGAGAAAATTAAAGGCTTTTAGGTGCGCCTTATAATGCGGAAAATACTGTAGTTTACTTTTTCTTTCTGGACATGTTATTACAGCACACTTCACCTTCATCACATTTGCAACACCAACAACAGCATCCGAAAAAGAAAAAAAAGGGTTGATGGGTAAATGTAATTTGGCTTGTACCTAAAATCAACAACATCTCTGTTATTACAACACGTTATCAACCTAAGTGTGACAACAGCTCCATCTCTGATTTGCAGGATTTGTGATGTGATATGACACAGAGTCTTCTGTGTGTATGACAAAGTAGGTTCCCAGACAAACTGAGTGTCTTAGTTTTTGCAGTAAACCCTTCCTCTCCCATGTCAAAGTAGTCACAACATCTTGTATGTAGGTATTGACTACAATTCTAACTATTGTCCACCGTCTCAGTTGTTCACAGTGATATTTTTCACAGGCATAACACATGTAATAAATAAGCCATAAAAGTCCGAGATGTTAACCATCATTTACATCAAAACTATAACCTTAAAAAGTCAAGTTTTTAAATGCTTTTTAAAGGCAGATAGAGTTCCTAGACTCATAACTTTGTTGTACAATTTGTTACATGGTTTGACACCAGTAAAAGATAATGAAAATGTTTGTAGCGTAGTTCTTGCTTTCCTCTGTAAAAACGCTGTGTTTCTTCACAATTGATGGCTGGATTCATTCTGAATTTGTGCTAGTATATTTTGTGGTTCGCCCGGTACGGCGTTCCTAAGGTCTCTGGTGCCTGTCGCGGCGGTAACCCCCGAACTCGGTGGTGGACACCGGAAGTAAGGGATGCCATCAAGCTGAAGAAAGAGTCCTATGAAGTCTTGGCGAACTGTGGGACTCTGGAGGCAGGTGACAGGTACAGGCAGGCCAGGCGTACTGCAGCTCGAGTAGTCGTGGCCTCTCCGAACTCGAGTAGAGTTCGGAGAGGCCATGGAGGAAGACTATCGGTCATCCTCGAAGAAATTCTGGCAAACCATTCAGCGCCTCAGGAGGGGAAAGCGGTGCACAGCCAACACTGTTTACAGTAGAGGCGGAGAGCTGCTGACCTCGACTGAGGACATTGTCCGGCGGTGGAAAGAATACTTCGAGGATCTCCTCAATCGTGCTACCATGTCTTACACAGAGGAAGCAGAGGCTGAGGTCTCAGAGGTGGACTCGTCCATCACCAAAGCTGAAGTCACCGAGATGGTTGCCAAACTCCTCGGTGGTAAAGCACTGGGGGTGGATGAGATTCGCCCAGAGTACCTCAAGTCTCTGGATTTGTAGGGACTGTCATGGTTGACACGTCTCTAACATCGCATGGCAGTCAGGGACAGTACCTCAGGATTGGCAGACCGGGGCGGTGGTCCCTCTTTTCAAAAAGGACCGGAGGGTGTGTTCCAACTATAGGGGGATAACACTTCTCAGCCTCCCGGGGAAAGTCTATTCCAGGGTACTGGAGAGGAGGATTAGACCTATAGTCGAACCGTGGATTCAGGAGGAACAATGTTGTTTTCGTCCCGGTCGTGGAACACTGGACCAGCTTTACACTCTCCATCACGTGCTCGAGGGTTCAAGGGAGTTTGCCCAACCAGTCCACATGTGTTTTGTGGCCCTGGAGAAGGCATTCGATCGTGTCCCTCGTGGTATCTTGTGGGGAGTGCTTCGGGAGTATGGGGTCCGGGGCCCTTTGCTGAGGGCTGTCCGGTCCCTGTATGACCAAAGCCAGAGCTTGGTTCGCAGTAAGTTAGACCTGTTCCAGGTGCATGTTGGACTCCGGCAGGGCTGCCCTCTATCACCGGTTCTGTTCATAATCTTTATGGACAGAATTTCTAGGCGCAGCCAGGGTCCGGAGGGAGTGCGGTTTGGGGACCAAAGGATTTCATCTCTGTTTTTTGCAGACGATGTTGTCCTGTTGGCCTCATCAAACCTGGACCTTCAGTGTGCACTCGGTTTGCAGCCGAGTGTGACGCGAGTGGGATGAGGATCAGCACCTCTAAATCCAAGGCCATGGTTCTCGACCGGATGGGTGGTGTGCCCTCTTCAGGTTGGTGGAGAGTCCTTGCCCCAAGTGGAGGAGTTTAAGTATCTTGGGGTCTTGTTCATGAGTGAGGGAAGGATGGAACGTGAGACAGACGGATTGGTGCAGCTTCTGCAGTGATGCAGTCGCTGTATAGGTCCGTTGTGGCGAAGAAGGCGCTGAGTCGTAAGACGAAGCTCTCGATTTACCAGTCAATCTACATTTCTACTCTCACCTATGGTCATGAGCTTTAGGTCATGACCAAAAGGACAAAAGGACAAGCGGCTGAAATGAGTTTCCTCCGTAGAGTGGCTGGGCGCACCCTTACAGATAGGGTGAGGAGCTCAGTCACCAGGGAGGAGCTCGGAGTAGAGCCGCTGCTCCTCCGCCTCGAGCAGAGCCAGCTGAGGTGGCTCGGGCATCTGTTCCGGATGCCTCCTGGGGCGGTGTTCCGGGCATGTCCTACCGGGAGGAGACCTCGAGGAAGACCTAGGATATGCCGTCTCTCGGCTGGCCTGGGAACGCCTCGGGCTCACCCCGGAGGAGCTGGAGGAGTCTGGGGAGAGGAAAGTATGGGCATCCCTGCTGAGACTCTTGCCCCCGCGACCCGGCCCCGGATATGATGGATGGATATTTTGTGGTAAGCAATTATAGGATGCTTTATTCATGAGTTCAACAGTTCTATAGCTTATGATGTCATGTACTTTTAGTAATTTAGATTTAATGAATAATTGATTTGTATGAGCTCTATAATGAGCATTGTGGATAATTCTCATGGGTCTTTTCTGGGTCAAAAAAAGGTCAAAAAAACTTTACAATTTATATTATGTAAAGTATAAACAATTTTGGACCCAGCACTGATCCCTGTGGTACCCCACACATGATGTCTAGTGTTTTTGATGTCCTCCCTCCCAATATGACGTATTGTGACCACTTATGTAAATAGCTCTCTATCCATTCTAGTACTGTATCCCTAAATCCAAAATGGTTTCAATTTCTCAACTAGAATTTCATGGTCAATTGTGTCAAAAGCTTTTCTGAGGTAAATGTAGACTCCTATGGTGTGCATCTTTTGATCAGTGGCATCAAAGATCACTTCCATTGTTTCTGTTAGTGCTATCACAGTAGAATGATCCCTCCTGAAGCCGTACTGACTTATCACGATTATGCTTTGTTATCAATTTATTCAGTCTGTTATTAAACAGTTTCTCTAGAATTTTTGATAGCTGCGGTAATACAGAAACAAGTCAACAATTTGTTAAAATTTCTTACATTCCCATTCTTAAATGGAGGTACAACTTTAGCAATTTTCATTCTGGTAGGAAACACCCCAGTTTGAAATGACAGATTACAAATGTGCGTCAGTGGTGCTAGTATTCCGTCCAGTATGTCCTTGATTAGTTTCATATCAAATCCATTCACATCAGTAGAAGTTTTTGCTACACATTGGCTGACCAAGGGCGTTATCTCTGTGTTCTTCACTGGCACCACAAACACTGAGCTAGGGTTTCTTCCTCCATCATTATCAAAATTATCCCAGTGCAAGGATGAGACAGGAATATTTTCTGCCAGCTCAGGCCTGACAAACACAAAAAATTCAGTGAATTTATTAACAACCTCATCCATGTCCTCTATTTTTGTATTTTTAATATTAAAGTATTCTGGATTGGCCTTATTTTGTTTTATGACATTGCTAACTACTGCATGTCCCCTAGTTAACATGTTGGTGGAGTACCCTCCTGTGATGCTAAGGAAAGAAAATCTTCATCTAGTGGCTGAATTCAGTTTATTTGGGCTAAGAAAAAAATGTTCCTCAAAAGATGACTGAACTAACTGTGCTAAATATTAAGAATTAATCAATTTCTTACACTGAACTGAACAGGCATTGCATCAACTGTACGATCACTTTGTAAGGTTTGATACAGTTCAGCTGCACCATCCAAACTCCTGTGCTGACTTGAAGCAAATTGTGATTTTACGATGAGAGAAAACCTACCGTCATGTTCATTAGGACCTTGGTGTTGGTGTGATCAAAGTGCACGGTCACCGAGTGTATTCCATCATCCTCCACGACTACTGAGCGAGGGAAGAGGAAGAAGACCACCAGCGCAGAGGTAAGGAGGCAGAGCACCACTGACAGGACCACATAGAGCTTCCTGCAGCACAGTAACACAGCTTGGCATCCGACCCAACAAACTGACCAAAGCATCAATGACATGGGCACAACTCCATTTCGATATGTATGCAGCCGATTTCATGACAACCTGATAACTAATATGTTGATCCTGATAGAAAACACATTTCCCAATTAACTGATGAGACTATTTTTAAAGACAAGAAAACAGAAAAAAGCTTAGAAATCTTAATTTTCACAGAAACGGTTTCACATTTTCAACCTAAGCCTCCACACATATAACATAACTTGAAATGGGTTGAACTGTGTTGACTGATCTCCTCAACCAATGCGGTGCGCAGGTCACTAACAACAAGAAAAAAAGCATGTCCCCACTTTGTCCCCGGGGCTCCCTTTTGCCACAATATCCAAAGAGGTGTTGATTTTTAAACTAATTTTATATCAAACTACAATCTTGTCATGGTGACAACCTTAGCACATATTATAACTGCATTCTCCAAAAGCCATGTATCAGATGAAATACATCGCAGCTTGTCTCAAGACTCAGTATGTTGGAGATGTTTGACATTTTGTCCCATACAAAAAAATTAATTGCATTAGAGCAGGGGTGTCAAACTCATTTTCACCGAGGGCCACATTAGCATAATGGCTGTCCTCAAAGGGTTAAATGTAACTAATAAATGTAAGTATTGCTTAATTTTAAATAGATCTGAATTTATTACTTACTAGTAGTGATGTCAGGTGATTAAGAAAAAAATGATCTAATTAATTACAGGATTTGTAATTAATTAATTAATCGCATTTTAATCTCATACCTGCTAAAGGCCCCCCAATAAAGAATCTGAATTCTAGGACATTACAAAATTGTAGTGCATGACTAATCAATAGAATACACCAAGAAGATTTGAAATCCACATTTTTATTGGTTAAGTGTGCTTGATTAATGAAATTCAAAACAAAAAAGGCCAAGCACATCAGCAAACCAATTAGGCCAGGTGCATTTCTCAATTGAGAAATAAAATAAGGCTGAGTCTCAAATAGGCACATAAGCAGACTCTCAATCAAAATGAAGAGTAAAGCTGACTCAACACAGCAATTCAAAATGAATAGTATAACATGCCTCTAAAAAAGGCAACATCAATAGCAAGATGCCAACAGGCATTTCCTTTAAAAGGGTAAGCTAACGTTACAGGAACTGATAACAGACTGTGTCCTTGGCATGTTTTGCATTTAAATGATACGTTAGGCTGGAGCTGCTTCGGTGATATGAAAATTCTCTTTTACAAAAAGGTACAAATCATTGCATTTTTGTTGATTTTGTTTGACCTTTGGGCGGAAAGTTTATTTATAAAAAGAACAGAGTGGGCTTGCCTCGCTCTCCTGTGTCGCGTCCATCTCTGTTGTCAGTCACCCTGCTTTTGACTAGTGGCACAGTTACGAAGTGACGTGCCACTGCAGCCTTCGCGTCACTCAATGGGCCAAATTTAAAATGCTTGCACATTGACTTGACACTCACAATTAATTGCGTTAATTTTTATAGGGCGTTAATTTGCAGCCTAGTTAATTAATCTAATTAATGCGTTAAATTGACAGCCCTACTAATTAGTGTTACAAAAATTACGGTTGAACAGAATAAATATGTTTGTTGCTCTGTTATAACATAAATCCTGTTAATTTGTCAGGTTATGAAACCCACAGAACTCCATCAATCAAGGATCAAACTATCCAAGTGAATAAATAACATAAAACAAGTTAGAACATCAACTTTGTTTAAAATGTTTTTGTTAATGTTAAAATGGGCTTAATTACTGCATTGTGGTAAATCTAGTTTTTGGTCCAAGCACAGTTTTGACCTATTTATTTTTTGACACTGACTTTCTATGTTCTTGCGGGCCACATAAAATGATGTGGCAGGCTATATTTGGCCCCCGGGCCTTGAGTTTGACACATGTGCATTAGAGGAAGGGAATGACGCCGTTTTCTGCAAGCTTTAGGCCCCGTCTACACGTAGCTGGATCTTTTTGAAATTGCAACTATTTTCCTCCGGTTAGGCCTTCCGTCCACACAACACTGCATATATCTAGGATGAAAAAGGGAACATTTTGAAAACACAAGCCAAAGTCAAGTTTTTTAAAAACGGGTATGCGTTGTCATGTGGACGCTGTAATTAAAACTTTTTTTGTCCGGTATGTCGCACTTCGACAAAAACCGCTGTGAAGTCTTGTGTGTTTGACCCGTGTTTACATGTACAAACAGAATGGATGGAGTTAAACAGTGTTCGCGGCAACAATTATCCAAGCGTTTTTAGTCATCTTTTTGTTTCAAGCCCAAGTGCTGCTGCTGCACATTGAGCACAGATGCAAGTCTGCCATTTTGGGTCGCGCTGCCTGCTGGTGACAAAAACTCCGTGATGGAGGCTGTTCTCCAGGAGGAACAGCATAAATTTCCACACATCCTGGTCCTCGCTTCTGTCTTTAACAGAGTTGTTACGGAGTTGTTCTGCTTATAAACATGTTAATAAACACACTGATGTGGTTACGTGTGGGCGGAGATTTTCTTTAAAACAACGTCGTGTGGATGCCAATTTTATTCTATACAGAGTGAAAAAAGATGCATTTCAAAAAGATCCGGCTACTTAATTCTTTAATGATGAGCCTTAATTGACTCATCAACTCCAATTGGTAGTGTAACCTTGTAACATTCAGGACAATAACGGGACCAACTTTTTTAATGACTGTAGGAAATGCATTTGAAGTTCTCAGAGCTATTGTGCCATTTGGGGTTTGACTTGTTTGTAAATACAGTAAGGGGCATGTCATTGACCCTAACAGGTGTCGACCCTTCTGGGATTGCAGGGGGCCAAGAAACCAGAAAGGCTGGGAAACCAGAAGGTGAACACCTGTGTTGTAAAACGCAAATCTGTTGTTGAGATGGGCTTGAAACAAGTATAAAAAAACAATTTGCAATAACAACTGTGGGAGCGTCACTCTCTAGTGCTCTGCTTCCCTTACTGGTTATGTATTAAAGAGGAATGACTGATCACACCGTGTTTGTAACTTATAATTCTTCTGAGAATTAGCAACTCTCATTTAGCAGGAATAATTCCCTCACATGACATTCATTGGAAGCCGTCTGTTGATGACAACGGGGATGAAATGGGGCCTCTGAATTGGGACACAGCTCATGAGTAGGCTGTGGTTACTTACGTTCTTTGGGGACGCAGCCTTTGGTCACTGTATGGGATCAACGCAACCAGTTCATTCACTCGATCTGTCAGACAAGAAGTAACAGGTCATGTGACTGACTGATGAAAATTTAATTTGGACACATAGCAAGAGCTCCAAAACTGCTAATTGGCTTTCTATGTACATTAAAATACAAACACATGAAACTGTATTAACCAGTTGTTCTGCTTCAATAGGATTTGTTGTCTTGTTAAAATACTTAAAAAGAGACAGTCAGTGGTACAAACCTCCCATCAAGACCCATCATTCCCCTTCTAATTAAATTAAAGCCCAATATTTAATCCAAAAGATATCTTATCAAACAGTGGCTCTCGGGGTTCTGATAAAATAGGAAAAAAATGACATCTGCACCCCTCCTTGAGTTGTCACCGTATCGTGGTGGAGGGGTTTGTGTGTCCCAACGATCCTAGGAGCTAAGTTGTCTGGGGCTTTGTGCCCCTGGCAGGGTCACCCATGACAAACAGGTCCTAGGTGAGGGACCAGACAAAGGACGGCTCAGAAACCTCTAATGATGAGTACGAACAATGGAACACGTTTTCCCTTGCCTGGACATGGGTCACCGGGGCCCCCCTTTGGAGCCAGGCCTGGAGAAGGGGCTCGAAGGCAAACGCCTGGTGGCCGGGCCCGCACCCCGGTCGGGCCCGCACCCCGGTCGGGCCCGCACCCCGGTCGGGCCCGCACCCCGGTCGGGCCCAGCCCGAAAAGACAAGGTGGGTCCCCCTTCCCATGGGCTCACCACCTGTGGGAGGGGCCATAGGGGTCGGGTGCATTGTGAGCTGGGTGGTGGCCGAAGGTGGGGACCTTGGCGATCCGATCCCCGGCTACAGAAGCTGGCTCTTTGGACGTGGAATGTCACCTCTTTGGCAGGGAAGGAGCCCGAGCTGGTGTGTGAGGTGGAGAAGTTCCGACTAGATATAGTCGGGCTCACCTCCACACACAACTTGGGCTCTGGTACCAGTCCTCTCGAGAGGGGTTGGAGTCTCTTCCACTCTGGAGTTGCCCATGGTGAGAGACGCCGAGCAGGTGTGCGTATACTTATAGCCCCCCGGCTTGGCGCCTGTACGTTGGGGTTCACCCCGGTGGACGAGAGGGTAGCCTCCCTCCGCCTTCGGGTGGGGGGACAGGTCCTGACTATTGTTTGTGCTTATGCACCAAACAGCAGTTCAGAGTACCCACCCTTTTTGGAGTCCTTGGAGGGGGTGCTGGAGAGCGCTCCCACTGGGGACTCCATCGTTCTGCTGGGGGACTTCAATGCTCACGTGGGCAATGACAGTGAGACCTGGAAGAGCGTGATTGGGAGGAACGGCTCCCCTGATCAGAACCCGAGTGGTGTTCAGTTATTGGGCTTCTGTGCTCGTCACGAACTGTCCATAATGAACACCATGGATTGGTGGACATAAGGGTGTCCATATGTGCACTTGGCACCAGGACACCCTAGACCGCAGTTCGGTGATGACAGCCCTTGATAAGGGCTGTTCGGTCCCTGTGCGACCGATGTCAGAGTTTGGTCCACATTGCCGGCAGTAAGTCAAATTCGTTTCCAGTGAGGGTTGGACTCTGCTAAGGCTGCCTTTGTCACTGATTCTGTTTATAACTTTTATGGACAGAATTTGTAGGCGCAGCCAAGGCATTGAGGGTGTCCGGTTTGGTGGCCTCAGTATTGCGTCTCTGCTTTTTGAAGATGACGTGGTGCTGTTGGCTTCATCAAGCTGTGATCTCCAACTCTCACTGGAGCGGTTCGCAGCTGAGTGTGAAGCGGTTGGGATGAGAATCAGCACCTCCAAATCTGAGACCATGGTCCTCAGTCGGAAAAGGCTGGAGTGCCCTCTCCGGGTTGGGGATGAGATCCTGCCCCAAGTGAAGGAGTTCAAGTATCTTGGGGTCTCGTTCACGAGTGAGGGTACGATGGAACGGGAGATCGACAGGTGGATCGGTGCAGCGTCTGCAGTGATGCGGACTCTGTATCGGTCCGTCGTGGTGAAGAAGGAGCTGAGCCGGCAAAGCTCTCGATTTACCGGTCGATCTACGTTCCGGCCTTCACCTATGGTCACGAGCTGTGGGTCGTGACCGAGAGATCCCGGATACAAGCAGCCGAAATGAGTTTCCTCCGCAGGGTGTCCGGGCTCTCCCTTAGAGATAGGGTGAGAAGTTCAGTCATCCGGGAGGGACTCAGAGTCGAGCCGCTACTCCTCCACATCGAGAGGAGCCAGATGAGGTGGCTCGGGCATCTGGTTAGGATGCCTCCTGGACGCCTCCCTGGTGAGGTGTTCCGGGCACGTCCTACCGGGAGGAGGCCTTGGGGACGACCCAGGACACACTGGAGAGAATATGTCTCCCGGCTGGCCTGGGAACGCCTTGGGATTCTCCCGAAGGAGCTGGACGAAGTGGCTAGGGACAGGGAAATCTGGGCTTCCCTGCTTAAGCTGCTGCCCCCGCGACCCAACCCCGGATAAACGGAGGAAAATGGATGGATGACAGCTGCATCTATTTAGCCTGATGCACTCTAGAATTCAGTGGTCTACTTTTTTGCACTTGCCCCACTCGTCAACCAGTTTCATGGTAATATGTCAAATAGTTTAACAAACTGAAACTGCATAAATCCAATCCATACTTTATTATTAACTGCTTCTACCACATTTAATTACACTTTTTAGAGTTGGTTATGTTATAAACTTGTTGCAGCTATAGTTATGTGTCGTTTTCTTCTTTTCTTTTCGGCTTTTCCCTTCAAGGGTCGCCACAGCGAATCAAATGCCTCCATCTAACCCTGTCTTCTGCATCCTCTTCTCTCACACCAACTACCTTCATGTCCTCTTTCACTACAGATTCATAAACCTCATCTTTGGTCTTCCTCTAAGCAGACTGCCTGGCAGTTCAAAACTCAGCATCCTTCTACCAATATACTAACCATCTCTCCTCTGGACATGTCCAAACCATCTCAGTCTGGCCACTCTGACTTTATCTCCAAAACCTCTAACATGTGCTGTCCCTCTGATGTACTCATTCCTCATCCTATCCATCCTGGTCACTCCCAGAGAGAACCTCAGCATCTTCATCTCTGCTACCTCCGGCTATGTCTCTTGTCTTTTCCTCAGTGATACTGTCTAGACCAAGCAACATCGCTGGTCTCGCCACAGTTTTGTACACCTTTCCCTTCATTTTAGCTAAAACTCTTCTATCACACATCACACCTGACACTTTTCTCCACCCGTTCCGTTCTGCCTGTACATGTGTAACGGAAATTTGCATTGTTGCATTGCGTGTGTGTCCTGATTGGACTCATCATATCATTATTAAAGGCATGCTTCAGAACCTCTCCATGCAACCTGCTGGGCTGCGTTACATTTTAGTTTGTTTGGACACAGAGAGGTCACAGCAGCACCGCTGGAGTCAATCAAAGGTTAAACCATATAGGGAGCTGAGATGCTGCAGACCCAGTACCCCTCTCTAAGGAGAGGAGATGGAGAGGAGATGGAGACCTGTTTTCAGTCAACTCGTTCTGGTGCATTCCAATTTGTAATAAAGTTGTCTTAGTTTTGGTGTAATAAATATATTTTAGTTTTGGTTTATTCCAATGTGTAAGGTCGCCTAATAAAGATGTTTTACGGCTGCGTGAAAGCCCCCTACACTGAATTCCCAGGGGTAAGGAAAAGATAAGGATGTTTTTCCTCAGCTGGGGGGGACCACCGAATGGAGGGTGCCTGCGAGTTGGAACTGGTCATTCCTGCTCGCATGCAGGCCTTGCTTCTTAAAAGGTATAGAAGTTGGAGAGCTTCCTGCTCCAGTGAGTCAGCTACGGGTTGCACACGGACGCCCAGCTTGGTTGATGCTACTCTACCTGGGTTGTTCGGCTCTCCTTCCCATTGTGTCAAGATAAGAGACTGAGCATATTTGGAATGCCACCATATGTTGCCTTAGCTCAACCAAATGTTTGTTTCTTTGTTCATTTCTGTGCTCTGTGGGGAATTAAACTACCAGTTTATTCTAGCATCATAGAATTGTTTCTGTGCTCTGTGGGGAATTAAACTACAAGTTCATTCTAGCATCATAGAATTGTTTCTGTGCTCTGTGGGGAACTAAACTACCAGTTTATTCTAGCATCACAGAATTGTTTCTGTGCTCTGTGGGGAACTAAACTACCAGTTTATTCTAGCATCATAGAATTGTTTGTTTGCTTGCCCTATGCTCTGCGGGAAATAAACTACCCATTTATTTTAGCATCATAGAGGTCTTGTTGATTCATTGTGTGAGTTTTCAGTGTACCTACCTCTGCGGACCTGTATACAAATTTTTCACAAAACAACATGCTTCTTCACCTCTTTTCCAAACACTCCATTGCTCTGGACTGTTGACCCCAAGTACTTAAAATCCTCCATTTTCTCCCTGTAACCTCACTCTCCCACCTGGGTCACTATCATTCACACACAGGTACTCTGTCTTACTGCAGCTAACCTTCATTCCTCTACTTTCCAGGACAAACCTCCACCTCTCTAACTTCTCCTCCATCTATTCCGTGCTCTCGCTACTGATCACAATGTCATCTGCAAACATCATAGTCCATGGAGATTCCTGTCTAACCTTGTCTGTCAGCCTGTCCATCACCATAGCGAACTAGAATAGCCTCAGAGCTGATCCCTGATGCAGTCCCACATCCACCTTGAACTCCTCTGTCACACCTATAGCCCACCTCACCACTGTCTTACAGTCCTCATACATGTCCTGCACCGCTCTAACATACTTCTCTGCCGCCCCAGACTTCCTCATACAATACCACAGTTCCTCTCTGGGAACCCTGTCAAAAGCTTTCTCCAGATCTACAGAAACACAATGCAGCACTGTCTGGCCCTCTCTGTACTTCTCCATCAACATCCTCAAAGCAAATACTGCATCTGTAGTACCCTATTTGGCATGAAACCATACTAACCATACTACAAATGCTCACTTCTGCCCTTAGTCTAGCTTCCACTACTCTTTCCCATAGCTTTATTCCTCTGTAGCTGCCGCAACTCTGTACATCTCCTAGTTATGTGTAACGCTGCTAAAAACAAACACCCATAAGAACTTCAAATTCCCAGCAAAGTTTCTATCCTCCAGAATGAACAGAAATGACCAGAGTCCTGAGTGATATCTTAGCAATCTCTTAGCCGTTTACTCTCTAGCAGTGGTCCCCAAACTAAGGCCTGATGCGGCCCTCCTCCACATGCAGCAAAGCCCCCTGAACAGTACCAGAAAGCAGTGTCAGACTGCATGGTGAGTCGCTTCATGTGCTGGCCTATGACATTGGGAACCTGGGCATTTGTGCATACGCCAAGATGGCCCCTGCTATTCGGAGTGAACTGGTCCATAGCAGTTTGTTCAAGCACTTACACCTGACAACTTGCGCCTCCATCTGCAATTTAGCCACCTGGTGTCCCTGAGTTCCGCACCTGACTGCACAATTGAGAGACAGACTGCAGTCTGCGCCACAGGACCATCAGCTTTGCCCTCTGTTGCTGCTGACTGAGGTATCAGACCAGAGACCTAAGTGGGAGAAGGAACTCATGCGTGCAGTGATGACACAGGCTTCCCGGGCACCGCGGAATGACATTGGATGCCGTCCAATGATCTGGGCAACAAGGTGGGATCCATGTAGCCCGGTCACCACAGATCCTTTCAACTGCTGGTTTTGTCTTTGGGTGGGGGAGCACGGACACACCCTTACAGCCTGACCCTGTAGTGACTGTAGGCTGGACGGGAATAGGTAACTTGTACCATGTTCACGTGTTAGTGGGTAGTGTGTCATGCCCAACCTGGGGGACTGGGTGTTCAGCTAACATCCCTCCCACAAAAAGCACGAGAGGTAATGCACACTTATAGCGTGTCGGCATGCCCTGTGAGGTTCCCGTTCCGCAACTTACCATACTAGCACCTTCAATAGACCCTGGATCACCGCCTCCAGGTGAGCAACCACCATTTGAGCAAAGACCCGTGTCGGGCTAGACAACCAGCAACAAATGAGTCTGTGGCAGCTGCTGTGGGAATTTAATGGCATCTTTAGGTGGGCCTGACACACCTAGTGCCGCACAATATTGACACTGGGGAGATGCGGCCCATCAGAGTGCACCCCTGCAGTCTGCCCTGGTAAAGCAGGAGGCTGCAGATCATGAGGTTCGTGCTTTGCTCAAGGCCGGCATCATTGAGGCTTCTGACAGTCCATGGTCATCTGCGGTAGTGATGGTCCCCAAGAAAAAGGGGTCCAGATGGAGGTTCTATGTGGACTATAGGCCACTGAATGGGGTGACGTGAAAGGACTGCTACCCCTTTCTGAGGGTGGACGAGACACTAGACATGGTGTCGGGGTCCGCCTGGTTCTCGTCACTCGACCTGCGTAGTGGGTACTGGCAGGTTCCCCTAACCCCTGAGTCATGACCAAAAACCACGTTCAGCACAGGCAGAGGGAACTGGCAGTTTAAGGTCCTGAGTTGTCGGTTGTGCAACGCCCCAGGGACATGTGAAAGGCTCATGGACTGGGTGCTAGAGGATGTTCCATGCCAGGAGTGTATTTGGATGATGTTCTGGCCCATGGGAAGAATTTTTAGGCTGCACTCGACTCTTCAGTGGTTCTGGGTAGGATTGCAGGGCTGGCCTTAAATCGCACCCTGACAAATGTCATTTTTTGCAGAGAGAAGTGGAATTTTTGGGCCATAAATTGAGCAGCAAGGTAATAAGCAAGCTCGAGGGAAAGGTGCGTGCCATCATTGACTGGCCAGTCCCTAATAATCAGATGAAGCTCAAGAGTTTCCTTGGACTACCCTCCTATTATAGGAGGTCTATGAAAGGGTTTTCGTGCATTGGGACATCCCTTTTTCGATTGCTACACAAGAACCAGCTTTTCTCGTAGTCGGTGGACTGCCAGAGGGCTTTCAGCACCCTTCAGCAGGCCTTCCTACAGGCCCCAGTCCTCAGGCCCTCCTACAGGCCCCGGTCCTCAAACCTCCGGACCCAGGACTTCCATTTCTGCTGGATACAGACTCGAGCAATGTTGGCATGGGTGCAGTGCTGTCTCAACGGGGCGATGAGGCGCAACTGTGTGACAAAGAGGGAGCTCTTGGCAGTCGTGATGGCAGCTCAGCACTTAATACTATCTGTGTGGAGTGCCCTTTACCGTCAAGACTGATTATGCAGTGCCCAATTGGCTCAATGCCATCCGAAAACCCGAGGGCAAGGTCGCATGCTGGCTGGAGGACCTGCAGTCATTCCACTTGACTGTGGAGCACAGGCCTGCAGACGCTCTGTCCAGATGGC
The DNA here is from genome assembly GCA_013358685.1 of Antennarius maculatus. Taxonomy (NCBI): domain Eukaryota; kingdom Metazoa; phylum Chordata; class Actinopteri; order Lophiiformes; family Antennariidae; genus Antennarius; species Antennarius maculatus. The sequence goes on from CM023607.1 coordinate 5,516,436, forward strand.
CGTGTGATCTGAGTGGAAGCAGTTACTGCGAAAAAAGGGATGCTAGGGAAAGTCAGCTGCAAGGCGAGTGGGCTGCTGAGGAAGCGAAATGCTGTCGCTGCAGGTGGAGGACAACGGGAAGTGGGTGGCTAGTCAGGAGGGAGACGAAGACCTTAGGCTGGTGCGATGGTGGGTCTTCAGTGGCCAGAGGCCATCGTGGGAGAGCGTGCCAGGTCTGTCAGTAGCCAAGAAAGGCCTGTGGAGTAAATTTAGTGGGTTGCGTCTCTCTGAGGAAGAACCAGAGCCAGCCACAGGAGGGGAGTGGTGGCAGATTGTGGTTCCCAAGACCCTTAGAGAGGCGGTGCTGGGGGCCTGCCATGGGAGCGCTTGCTCCGGTCACTTCAGCAAATCTAAGACACTGCGTCGGCTGAGGCAATGTTTTTACTGGGGGCTGCACCGCGGGGACGTCAAAGACTTCTGGCAGCGGTGGGACAATTGTGCAGCGCACAAGGGGCCCCTTGATCAGTCCCACACCCCTCTACAACAGGCATCGAGGGTGCCGATGGAGAGGGTTGGGGTGGACATAATGGGTCCATTCCCCGTGAAAGACAATGGGAACAAGTATGTGCTCTGTGCAATGAATTATTTAACATAGTGGCCTGAATTCTTTCTGGTGCCTAACCAAGAGGCGGAAACAGTGGCAGATGCACTAATTGAGGGAATGTTCACAACAATCAGTGCAGGAATTTTGAACCCAGGATTTTCTCAGCCCCTCTGTGAGCCGTTAGGCATTCAGAAAACATGCACTACGCAATTACATCCGCAGAGCGATGGCCTGGTGGAACGTTATAAGTTAACCATGCAGCAGCAGCTGGCTGTCCTCACTGCAGACCACCAGCTTGACTGGGACAGACACATTCCCTTTGCGCTGATGGTGTATCGGTCCACTGTCCAAAGCTCGACGAGCTGCACCCCTGTTAAGTTTCTCAGGTCACGACCTGCGTTTGCTGCTGTCTGGTGTTAGCTGGTGTTAGCTATCCATAAGTTGAAGCCGAGCAATAAGGTGATCCCTTTATATAACTTATTCTAAACTCTTATTTTTCTAACTAGACTCTGCCAATTATGGCTTCTCCCGCTAGCCTCTCCTCTGTCTTCCCCATCTACTATTGCTCCAACTGTCTTATGTTCAGCTACACCTCAACCTCCATTAGCGAGTCAGGAATATGTGTGAAGTATAGCTTTGTTTTAAAACTGGAGGTGAGGCTCAGTGAGGTCGAGGGGCGACTAAGCTGCATCGAGCATAGGCATAATCCCGCAAAAAGCAGCCCCCAGGCAGGTTTAGTGGAGCACCCTAGCTTAGCGCCACAGCTAGTAGGCCAGGTTAGCGCTAGCCCTAGTGTAGCTTCGCAGTTAGTAGGCCCCGCTGGCCCTAGTCCTAGTTGCTCTCCACCCTCAGCGGCCCCCAAGCAGCTGGGGAAACAGCATGGTTGGATAACTGCGAGGGAAACGTAGACAGAAGACGCCTACTGGACACCACTAATTTCTGGGCTTGCACTAGGAGGTAGTATGACCAAGCCATTGTGGCTTAGTGTAAAAGAATTGAGTGAGCCACAAGATCCACATTCTGTGTCCAAGACAGTGGCGCAGCACGCTGACGACCAACGCTCGTCGCAGGGGGGCGTGGGGGGGATGATCCCCCAGAGGGGGGGGTCTGGGGGGCCAACCCTGGGAAATTTTTTAGAAAATGGGGTTGTTTTCCTGCATTCTGGTACATTCTGAGGGCAAAATCTTCTGTTCAGTTTACCTACAAAAATACACTAAAGTCAATAGTTCAAGCTTAACTATCTTTATTTCCATCCTACTTTATGCAGGTATAAATGTGAGATTCAACAATTGAAAACTTGCATTCACTATGAACATACAGTCATACAAAATATTACTCAATGTTTACTTGTAAGTTTTACTTGGACTAGAAGACATTTTAACTTTGACCACCACCACTGGTATGCCATAGTTTTTTTTTTTTATTTGATAATATGATTTTTTCATTTCAATTTAAAAAGGCATGAAAAATAGCAAGTGAGGTGAACACACATTTACATGCATCGCTGGTTATTCCTGCCGGTAATTGGGATCAAAAGTCGAAGACTACAAAAAAGTATTGATAATATCTTTCATTTACCTTCTGATTGGTTTGTCACCACTCCTACCCCTTCTCAGCATTCACCATTTGTTGTTCAATTAGAATTTTAACACAAAATCTACAATAAAACAATCTATTGTCATTTTCTTTCGATCGATCGTCCTCGCCTTGTCGTACACCAATTTGCGGGTTTAGCTTGTAAAAGTAGAATCCTTTTTTTTTTCATTGGACGAGAGGAGGTCATGACCCAAGGGTATATTTAATGATCGGAAGCGTTCGGGTCATTTCGGCTATTTCCGTCGGCATGCGCGCCAACGAAGAAGATGCGCGTCGCCTAGCGAGAGAAAAGGTTCATTTTCTTATTTTATCGCTCGGGGATTTTCGCGAGTCCAAGAAAGTTGTAAGTTTTAGCCTATTTTTCCTAAAAATAAGAACGCCACTGTAGCTACACAGGTTAAAAACCTTGTAGCCACTCTGGAATTTACTTTGCCTATGGCATAGTGGCGATCGGCTAGCGCAAGCCCAGAATTTCATGCTATTCCAGCCCCCCCCCCCCCCCCCCCCCCCCCGTGTCTCAAACAAGTTTGCCCCACTCAGTTACACGCCGACTGAGAAGCACACTCTGGTTATTGGATCTTCCATTGTGAAACACATTAATTTAAGATAGCCAGCAGCCACAGTTAGCTGCATCCCAGGGGCCAGATCAGGCGACATTGACTGAGAATTAAAATTAATAAGTAAAACTAAACGGAGGTGTAAACAAATAATTAATCGTAGGGTAAATGATGCTTGCCTAAGAAAGTCAGCTAGGGTCTTTGCACATTTGCAAAGACCCTAGCTGATGAAGTAGTTTTCTCTGGTCCCCTCCCAAACTTAACTAGCGATGAGATGCGAGATGCTTAGCCGCATGTCATCTTTTAATCGCCGGCTGATTAGGTGGTGTCCCAATAACTTAGTAGGCTTCATGGATAATTGGAAAGCTTTCTGGGCAAGCTTGGTCTCATTAGAGGGATGGCATTCATCAGACTTAGGATGGTGCAGCACTCTTGTCCAAAAACATAGTCTAAAGTCTATCCTAATCCGATAGCAGAGGAATCGACTAAATCTAGCAATATCCTGGAGTGTTTTCAGCAAATGGAACTCTCCGATTTAAATTCCCTAATTTCCTCTGCTAAACCCATCACCTGTCTACTAGACAAAATTCCAACTACTCTCCTCAAAGAGGTAAATAAACCTATACTATCCATTTATCCATAATTAATCAGTCCTTAAAAATAGGTTATGTGCCGTGATCGTTTAAAGTGGCTGTGATCAAGCCCGTCCTTAAGAAACCAAACCTAGACGTTAGCCTCCTCTCAAACTACAAGCCGATTTCTAACCTGTCATTCCTATCCAAGATCTTCTAGAACGTAGTGGCCAGATAGCTAAACGACTACCTGTCAGAGAACAATCTGTTAGAGGATTTTCAGTCAGGCTTTAGAACAAACTACAGTATGGAGACTGCACTGCTTAAAGTTACAAATGATCTTTTAATAGCGTCAGCTAAAGGTCTTCTTTCTGTTCTAGTCTTAGACCTGAGTGCAGTATTTGATACTGTTGATCGTAATATTCTTCTAAGGAGATTGGAAGAGGAATTGGGGATTAAAAACTGGTTTAGACTGGCTTAGGTCATATCTATCCGACCGATTTCAGTTTGTCCATGTAAATAATAAATCTTCAGATCGAGAGACTTACCTGTGGAGTACCTCAAGGATCTGTCCTGGGGCCAATTCTGTTTAATTTGTATATGCTACAATTGGGAAGCATTATCAGAAAACATAACATTAATTTTCATTTCCATGCAGGCGATTAGCAATTATGTTTATCAATTAAAACAAATATGACCAACTAATTAAATTAGAAACCTGCGTCAGGGATATTAGATCCTGGATTAGTTTAGTTTATTTGAAAGGGGACAACGCAATTTCATAAAACACATAATTACACATGGTTAAAAAAGCCAGAATTAGCCAGAAGGCTAGCTTTCATCTGATGTTTCACAATTTGTTACTGTTGAACAGTAACAAAACTGAAGTCATTATTATTGGGCCTAAGCATCTTAGTGATGATTTCTCCAACATTGTAATTCACTTAGATAGCATTACTCTGTCCTCCACTAATGACGACAGGAACTTGAGAGTGATTTTTGATCAAGATCTGTCCTTTGATTCTCATATTAAGTCTGTGTCTCGGACAGCCTTCTTTCACTTACGAAACATTGCTAGAGTTAAAAATTTCTTATCCTTTAAAGACGCAGACATTTTTTTTCATGCTTTTGTTACTTCTAGATAGGAATACTGCAATTCCTTATTATCGGGCTTTTCAAGCTCCTCCATTAGGACTCTTCTATCAGTTCAGAATGCCGCTGCCCGCTTACTGAACTGGGAGACCACATCTCTCCTGTCCTAACATCCACACATTGGCTCCCAATTAAATCTTTAATTTAAATTTAATTTAATTTAATACACTCATAATCCCAAAGGGAAATTAAAAACGCACACTCTAGTTTTTGTTAGTCAATCAATCACACACATGCATATTAGTGTGTACAGGCCCCTGTAATACACACAACCACACACAAGGGGGCCTGTTCAAGGGTGCCCCGGTAGTGCTCCGGAGGTGAGCTGACACCTCCCACTGTCAGCTCACCTCCGGGTATTTTGTTTTTTTTGGGCGAGAGCGGGAATCGAACCTCCGATCTTGAATCATAGGACGACCCGCTCTACCGCCCACTTTACCACAGAGTAGAGGTAAGATCTTACGCCCAAGCCCGAGTTCGGGCCCGACCCGACTCGAAATTCGGGTCAGGTAGGGCTTCAATATCTTCGGGCTTGGGTCGGGTCGGGCTGGATTTTTTTGGGACTTGGGTTCGGGCTTAAGCTCTTGACATCCAAGTTCGACCCGACCCGAATTTCGGGCCGCGTCGGGCTCAAAATGTCAATAATTACGTTCGGGTCGGACTAACTTTTTAAATAAATATAAATTTATTATGTATCTCAAACGATCTATGGATATTAAACTAAGGAATACCTTTTTAAAGTAAATAATTTTAAGTGAAACAGAGAAGGCACTGTATGTAACTGCTATTTAATAACTAAACAAGAGTCGCGGAGCCAGTGCATGCCCTGTGCACGTCAACGCCTTGAACCCTCCGCATCCATTACATATTTTTTACCTGATATTCCGACATGGAGCAGCAAGGTGTTCAGAATAAACTAAAGACAGGGGAATTAAAAAGACAAACAATCACCGGTAAGAGTGAGGTATGGAAAAGCTTCAAATTGATTGTACAAGCTGCTACAGAAACCTGTCTGGGCTTCGCTGAATGTAACCAATGCGGCACTTCGCTCTCATACGAGAGCAAAAAGACTGGCACCTCGACACTGAGCAGGCATTTAAAAAACTGTGCTGGCAGAAATATTGATCATCAGACATCTCTATTATCATTTATGACTGGAAACAAACTGTGTGTCGAGAACAGACCCAAACATTCTACAAGAGAGTCAAGACTGAAGAAAGAATGGATGCATTAAGAAATGACCCATTAGCTCAAAACTGGTCTGATGTTTACGCTGCTGTTGATGTCAACACTGCATATGACTATTGTTGATATGTAAATATATGTTATGCCTTTAATCACATTAACAACTTTTTCAGTGTATTCTCAGGACAGTAGGAGCAGCGAGGGAATAGAAGGGTCACAAGTTCTCGGTGGAAAGTTTTTCTAACTGATACAGATGAAGACATTCTGACTGATTCATGTCCTGATTGTGCACTCACAGTTTCTCGTCTGCTATCTGTTAACTGTCACACCAAAAATAAATGTTGTAAGGGGCACAGTGACCCCCTCCCTTGAATCATGCAATGTCCTGTTATGGGAACTGTCTTCTGTTAAAGAAAACCATGTATTCAGCCTTGTACTGTGCTGTGGTCATTTAATCCTTAGATGGCAATTGATTCCTAGGTTTTTCTGTCTCAACTTCACTATCTGTCTCAACTCCACCCGTAATGATGTAACCAATGACATGCAATTTCATGTATAAAAACTGTGGAGATTCACTCCTCTTTGGACTTTTTTCTTTTTGTCCCCCTGTCGACAAGTAAACCTGTGTTGAAGAAATACTTTGGTCTGAGTATTTTTTATGTCAGTGCATTTTTGGAAAGAACCAGAACTAGAGTGTCTTGGGTTTTGATTGATGTTCTCTCTAGTGACAGGAATCCTGACAACTATCTCACTGATAAAATAGAAGAATTGTACAATTTGCATTGTCCAGTGAAGAAAATTTATCTAAAAAAAAAAAGGTGTTAAGAAACCATGGATGACGTCGTCACTGATAAATGCCTGTCGGAAAAAGAATACATTATTTAAAAAGTTTGTGAAACAAAGAACAGAACAAGCAGAAACTAAATACAAAAAATATAGAAATAAATTAAATGTTATAATACGAACATGTAAGAAAGAATACTACAGTAACTTGCTTGCAGAAAATAAAAATTACACCAAAAAATTATGGGACATAATAATGTTATAAAACAAAGTAAGGCCAAATCATCCTATCCATAATACTATAATATTAAAAATACAAAAATAGAGGATATAGATAAAGTAGCTAATAAATTTAATGAATTCTTTGTGGGTGTCGGTCCTGAGCTGGCAAAAAACATTCCTGTCTCACACCTGCACTGGGATTATTTGGACGACATTGAAGGAAGGAACCCAAACTCAATGTTTCTGGCGCCAGTGAAGGACACAGAGAAAAGACCCCTGGTCAGCCAGTGCGTAGCAAAACTTCTACTGATGTGAATGGATTTGATATGAAGCCAATTGTGTGCAAGTGGTTGAATTCTGCAACCACTTACACACATATGTAATCTGTCATTTCAAACTGGGGTGTTTCCTGACAAAATGAAGATTGCAAAAGTGGTTCCGAAATATAAAAATGGGGATGCTTGTGAATTTACAAACTACAGACCCGTTTCAATTCTACCACAGCTGTCAAAAATCCTAGAGAAGCTGTTCAATAACAGACTGGACAAATTCATAACAAAGCACAATCTCCTTGACTGTAGTCAGTACGGCTTCACGAAGGATCATTCCACTGCTTTAGCGCTGACAGAAACAATAGAACTCATTACTGATGCCATGGATCAAAAGATGTACTCCATAGGAATCTTTACTGACCTTAAAAAAGCTTTTGACACAATTGATCATAAAATTCTAATTGAGAAACGTAAGCGATTTGGCTTCAGGGACACAGTACTAAATTGGATAAAGAGTTATTTACAAGAGAGGTCTCAATATGTTACTATGGGCGGGACGACATCAAAAACATTAGACATTGTGTGTGGGGTGCCACAGGGGTCAGTGTTGGGTCCAAAATTATTCATACTTTACATAAATGATTTATGTAAGGTTTCAAAGGTTCTTAAAATGATACTTTTTGCGGATGATAAACCATCCTTTGCAAAGGACATGATATAAATAAACTAGCCCAAACAGCCAATGAGGAACTGGCCAAGATGCAATTATGGTTTGATATAAACAAATTATCCTTGAACCTAACAAACTAAATACATGTTATTTGGGAAGAAAAGCTGCAAGCACAAAATTAATATTAAGGTGAATGAAGTAAATATTGAACGGGTTAATGAATTAAAAATGCTAGGAGTGATTATTGATGACATGCTAAATTGGAAACCTCATTTAAGACAACTGCAAACAAAGTTAGCCAGAAGTGTATCCATACTCTGGAGAACTCAAAAATTACTAAACCAAAAGGCACTCCATATAATGTATCGTGCACTAATCTTGCCCTATCTGAACTACTGTGCTGAAGTATGGGGAAACACATATAAAAGTGGCTTGCAACCGTTATTACTGACCCAGAAAAGAGCCTTGAGAAGTATTCACAATGAACATTATAGAGCTCATACAAACCAATTATTTACTAAATCTAAACTACTGAAAATACATGACATCATAAGCTATAAAACTGTACAACTTATCAATTTACCACAAAATATAAAATCACAAATACAGATTAATGAATCCAATTACCAACTAAGAGAAAACACAGCATTTATACATAAAAAAGCAAGAACAACACTAAAAACATTCTCATTATCGTTCACTGGTGTCAAACTTTGGAATAAACTGAATAATGAAATTAGGAGTATGGGAACTTAACTGCCTTTAAAAAAGCGTTTAAAAACATGATTTTGCAAGGTTATATTTCCGACGTAAATGATGGTTAAAGGACTGCACTGTTATGACGAATTAAACTTCATGTTGTTAATCCTGCGAAACAAATGTCACTGCAACCTCTGTGCAGAAATTGGGCACTTGCAAGATGTTATGACTGCTATGAAAATGTAAGGAATAATAAATTTGACCAGAAACAACCCTTGAAAGGAATAACAAAATGAACACTAACAAATTTCGGACTCTTCTCAAGAACTGATAAAGAGGTGTGCAAAGACGCACGCCTATTTGGACTAAATGGACGGATCAAAATAACATTGTACCAGAATCAAATAATTGAAATTGATTTGTGACATGCAAAGTACTGTATGTATTGGTTGACAATGTGCTGTAATGAGAGAGATGTTGTTGATTTAGGGGACGGGAACCTCACAAGCCAATGGCTTCTACCCGTCAACCCTTTTTTTTTCCTTTTCGGATGATGTTGCTGATGTTCCAACACTGATGAGAGTAAAATCTGTTGTAATAACATGTCTGGAAAGAAGAAAATAAACTGAATAAATAAATATATAAATTTGTTGTAAAGAATGCACCTCTCCGTGCTAAGCAGACCATTACAGATAAGTGCGTCGACTTTTGCCGTCAGGACCTTAGACCATTTTCAGTAGTTGCTGGTAAAGGTTTCAAAGGTCTGGCACAAGAACTGATCAATGTTGGATCAACTTTTGGCCGCATACCTGTTGACTCAGTCCTGCCGTCAAAGTGTGTCAAAGGCGTGCATCGAGAAGGCCAAGGTAAAGAGGAACTTATTAACTGAGAGGTTAAAGAAAGTTCTAGCAAGTGGCTGTGACGTCGCCTTGAGTACCGATATGTGGACGGATGATTACAGAAAGATAAGTTATATTGCAATAACTTGTCACTTTACTGAAACAGACTTCAACTTAGTTGGAAAAACCCTTACCACTGCTGTATTTCCAGCAGAGGAAGCCAAAACGGGGAAGAATATAAGAAGAGAACTGATGCGGATTCTGGTTAATAGATTTGGTTTGGAACCTTCATCTTTATTCAGAATCGTGTGGGTCACAGATCAGGGGACTAACATTGTGAAATCTTTGGAGCCTTACAAACGCCTCTCGTGCCTTGACCATGTGAATAACACTGTACTTCGCCATGGGCTGGACAAGGACGCATTGTCTATAAACGCTCCAGATATTGGAGAAACCATCAGGGCAGCCAAGAGTGTCGTCCATTTCATTAAACAATCCGGTTTAGCAGCACAACTTTCCAAAACAGTGTTTCAAATTGTTGAGACTAGATTCAGCACTGTTTACTTGACCCTCAAGTCTGTGTACGACATACATAATGAGTTGTGTGAGAAGTTACAGGCACGCGGAGAAGGAGAGCATATGGCCAACATTGCGCCAGATCTGTTAGATTTTTTAATCTCCTTTCTAGAGCCTTTCTATGAAGCACAACGGGAACTGGAAGGAGATAAATATATTACACTGAATCTGGTTTGCCTCTGGAATGAGAAGTTAAGAAAGCACTGCCAGCCCAGTTCTATGGATAATCCACAGCAGGCGTTTGTGCACCACAGTCATTCTGAACTTCTGATTCAGAAAATTAAAATACACATGTTGCACAAAGTTGCATTGTTCCTGTGGCCTACCTTCAACAAACTCAAAATGATGACACCGACAGAGGCGTCAGAAGTTCACGCACATGTCCGCACACTCTTGGAGTTGGAAGATGAAGGAGGAGAAGTCACATCAACTTTTGAAAAGGTGGAGTAGGCCCACACCAGCACCCTCTTCCCACCTGTGCGTAAACGAAAAAGGAGTTCTTTTTTCTCTGAGTGGGAAAACGCTAATGACGATGATGAACAAAGTTAACCTGACAAGGCATGCTATGGCTGATGACCGAGATTTGCTTGATTGGTGGAGAATTAACTCCAATATCTACCCAAAACTTGCCAAGTTAGCAAGATCTATGTTGTGCATCCCTGCAAGCAGCAGCAGCAGTGAGCGAGTTTTTAACGCAGCTGGTCGCACAACTGATCAGCGGAGAACTTCACTGAAACCTGGCGCAGTGGACGCGACCTTATTCCTGCACGACGACCACAGAAAATCAACACAGAAAATAAGACATATCCTGTTGTTAAAATCGCCATTTTAATTACTGTCTTGGGTTTATTTATTTCCCTTATTCCACAGGAATAAAGAGCAGGATGCAAGGCAGCAAGTTGCAGACTACAGGCAATGCCATACCAGGCAGCAGCTTAAACTTTTATTTCATTATTTTCGTTTTTGTTTTACACAACTTTTAAGTTAAATGTATTTGTTTATATTTGACATTTATTGTACTATATATTCACTAAGCTTTTACTTTTTATTTTTCAATGATAGTTTTTTTCTAGTTTGAGATATTTGTAATTATTAGTAGGTAAATTTTTAATTTATGTTTAACTTTATTTGGTTCTTTATTTTTTTTAAATGGTCTTAACACCTTATTTTTTGTTCTTGTTTATTGAAATTAGTAACGTTGTATTTCATCTAGCTTGCTTATTAATATACAGTCAACCCTCGGTTTTCAAGCGTTTCTGGTCTCGACCAAATCGGTTTTCGACCAAATAATCCGAGAATTTTACATCTCTGAACTCGACCAAAATTCGGCTCTCGACCAAACCGAAAGAAGCCGAGCGTACCTGAACGCGACTCACTCGGGAGCCAAGCGAACTCGAATGCCCAGGATGCTTCCTCCGTAGCGCATTCGTGTTCAAAATTCGATAGGATATCTTTTATTAAAATAAAACACAGTGTCTATTTCTACCCTTTTTTATTTATGGTAAACAGTATACAGTGCAGTTTATGGTGTAAAATTGTAAAAAAAAAGTTTTTTAGACTTGGAACGGATTATGTTCGAAAACGGAGGGTTGACTGTATTATGTTATATTGCTCTTTACAGCAGGCTGTTCTTTCGTTACAGTGTGATTTTTTCAATTATTAATATATTTTAAAAGTGTGTTCCTTAAAATGTTTTTTTTTTTCAGTGCTCCTTAAAGCAGGTTGTTCTTTTGTGTGTTCTGGATTCTGCTGAGATTCCTTAAAATAAAGAATGGTATTTAAAAGTTTTTAGGTTATTTATGTATATTAATTTATTGTATTTCTGTGTTCTTGCTCTTCGATCATTTATTAGATTTTCCATTTTCAGACCAAATCAAAAATTAACTCATTTTCAATATTACTTAAAAAATAGAAATAACAATTTAGTTAATTTTTTCCTATTTATTCGATTTCCATTATTCTATTAAAAGTTCAGTGGACTGCAGTATTTCTCCGCGTAATTGGGTAAGTGCACATCAAGATCTCTCTTTCGCTCTCTTTGACTGGCCTCTTATTCTGTTTTCCCACCTTCAGCTTCAGCAAAAGTTTCAGTGATTATCAAACTGGATCTAGCTATAGCACATTTTATAGTTTGTAAAACACCAGGTACAAGCGACCAGACTGGAACCGTCACTCTCCAGCTTTGAGACACATCCATCTACAATACCTGCTCAGTTCCCTCCGTGCGTCAGCTGTCTTCTACTGTCACTTTACCTTTCCGATTGTACACACTGAAAGTAGAGGTAAGATCTGAAATTTCGGGCCCGATTGGGCTCAAAATGTCAATAATTACGGTCGGGTCAAGTTGGGTTGGGCTTTAATACAGTCGGGCTCGGGCCGAGTTGGGCTGGATTTTTTAGGCCCAATCTTACCTCGACCACTGAGCCACTGCCGCCCCAAATCTAGAATACAATTCAAAATTCTCATGATTACATATAAAGCTCTTCCCTGTAAGGCTCAGTCTTACATTGACAATCTCATTGCAGTGTATCACCCCCACAGGGCCCTTCAATCTGAGGATGCAGGATTTCTGGTAACCCGTCAGGTCTTTCAGAATAAAACAGGAGGGAGAAGCTTCAGTTATCTGGCCCCTTTACTCTGGAACAATCTCCCGACCTGGGGGGCAGACACCCTTAGCTAATTTAAGAGTAGACTAAAAACCATCCTCTTTGATAGAGCCTACAATCAGAAACAACTCAGATTCTACTAAATAAGCTGCTATAGGCCTTGGCTGCTGAGAGTATTTTTCTCCATCTCACCCGTTAAAGGGAGATACTCTGTAGCTTCTATCACTTATTTTTCTTTATCTTTACCTGCTTATATAATTTACTACCAACGTTAAATCGCACTTTTTGTTTGCAAGATACTGCCTCTGTCTTTGTGCTTCTGTTCGACAGGTGGGGAACACACATGGAAGACAGGAAATCCAAAGGCCTGGAAATTCCAGCCCCACTTCAGCAACAACAGCTCAATATGGACATGAAAATTCAATCTGGCCTATCTGCCACTCTCTCTCTCTGTCTCTCTCTTCCTTGACTTCCTTGAAGTGTATTTCTTTTTCACAACCAACAGGTCAAGGCGAATGACCACCCTCCAGAGCCTGGGTCCTACCCGGAGTGTTTCCCTCAATGAGGGAGTTTTTTCCCGCCTCCGTCACTTATACTTGCTCTGGAGGGCACTGTTTGCTTGCTGTCTGTTAAGCACTTTGAAATATCTGCAGATGTGATTAAGCGTTACATAAATAAAAGTTGATGGATTGATAGATAAAGGGGGAGGCAGTGTGATAACCCGTGTTCGGTTGTGTGTGCGTTCTGCATGCTCACAAAACTTGATAGGGGGCGTGTGAGTGTGAAAGGTGAGTACTGAGTGAGAGTTGGTTAGTTCGTGATAATTGTTAAGGATGGACGTCCAATAAAGCTTGTCATAAAGAAGTCTGTGGTTATCATCACTGCCTACCATACACGACACTGGAGGGATTGTTACAACTCTATGGACTCTCAGACAGGCAAACGTACTCAAGGCTGATCCGTCTGCCTGTCATGTCGCTGTACGTAAAAGCAACACTCAAATCCAATGTGAATGCTTGACAAAGAAAACGTACCTCAGTCGTTCTGGATCAGCAGATTTTTGAGCTTTCTAGGATCTAGATCAGATTTTATGTTTGTCAAAGCTTTCTGGGCATTATTAATGAACCTTAGGCCTTGTTCAGACTAGTCGCCTATATCTGACTTTTAGCCCATCCAGATTGATGTCGCATATCTAGTGTGTAGTCTGAACACTCCCATACCATATGAGATATGATTTTTGCGGGACGGATTAAAACCACATTCGAGAGGTAGTTTTATGTCGGATAGGGACAGATGTGTACAGTCTGAACAGCTCCACACTCTCCGATCGGATACGGCGGACCACGACATCATATCTGCGACGGGGCAGCAAGGCACCAGAAGGAAGAGCGTCTCGCTTTACAGAGCGGTAAAAAATGGAAGAAGAAATTGACAATGTCTGGTGTGTGTGAGATTTTCTCCATCTCTATCAGACAGTTGTATATTACGCTAAGGTAACAAAACTTCACGTTCAGCGACATTGTCGGTGTTGCCACCGTCGCAGTTATAAGACCTCAGACATTACGCGCACTGAACCGCCACGTCGTTGCTACGGCAACTTGTCAGATCGGCCGATAATGTGGTCCTGTCTTAACAGCGCCAGATCGCATTTGGACACTTGCTAAAAACAATGTGAACAGTTATCCCTAAAAAATCCGATATGGAAGGAAAGCTGATATGCCCGCAGTCTGAACAGGGTCTAATCTACTTTCAGTGTGTTTCTAGTGTTCAAAAGTGATCGTTTTGATTTTGATCTTAACTGTTTCCTCTCACCTGAGGGAATTCTTCCAGTCCCCTGACATGTTGGGCACGTTATGCTGTCCCTGCCGGTGAACTCCACGTATGGAAACTGTGCTATGTCCTCCCGTCTGCCGAGTCCATCCAGAGACTCGTTATCGCTGTCTCCGTCCGCGCTCCGCCGAACACGTCGTTGCCTCCCTGGGGAGGTGAACAGTCGGCTGCGTGACCACCGCGCCCCCATGGCGGCTCCAGGACGTTCCAGTCACAGCTCCCCGGCGACAGCTGCCTGTCTGACTTGGAGACATAATTCAGCAGTTGTTTGCAGAAAATGTCGTGACTCTCAGGTCAGTGTTTCAAACCTGCTGACACGGTCAAAATGATCATTACGAGAGTCGTCGTTACAACAGGCTTTGTCAGCCTGTTGCTGCTAACAGAGATGTTCTGCAACTTAATTCATTGTGTCATTAACATTGTCTTTGACCGCCTATAATGCTAGACAGCATATTTTAAACTAGTTTCCTTACCTTTAACGCAAACAAGGCAGCGCTGACATCCCAGAGTAGTTTTTCCTCCGCCTTCTGTCTGATGTGAATCACTGCAAACTACGGCGTGCATGTTGTGATGCCTTCATGTGCCCAATTTATTTCCGCCAACCGAAATCAAAAATTCAGTCTATGTGCACACAAGTCGGTTACGATACTGATGTGTTATGTTTAACCAAAAAAATGTACTGACTCACGTATAAAAATTTGTTTTTATCATTTGGTAATCGCTTAGCTGCAGTTACGCTATCCTTTAAATTGTTACACAAGTCGCGCATGAATTTTTCTGCCACAGCGAAATTTAATTTCTGTCAGTGTTAACTGGGATTTGGATTATTCAAGTAAAAAAATTGACATATAATAATCCGGAGACTTTGAAGGTACCGTAAATCACTTAACTCTTCTCCTGAGAGGGTAGACCTTCTTACCGTGATTGGTTGGGTTAGCCAAATGGGCAATGATTGGTCAGAATGAACCTATGAGAGGTTGAGTAAACCTGGCCATAGCATCATTATGGTATTAATTACTGTACAGTATTGGTAAATTCTTGTTTGGTACAAAAATGACGGTTGTGCGTGTTGATGCTCCCGCCTACTGTTCACATTAAATAATACAACTAAACTAATTTATTTATTTTTTAATGAATAACACAATCAGGATATTTTTTATACTTGCTTCATATGACATGATGTAGTTTACTTTTTTTTTTCCTTAGGTTTGTACTCTTGAAACAAAAAATAAAATCAACAAGAAGGCATATGACAGTTCATTTGACAAATGCATAATCACTATGTGTCAAAATGCAATTATGAGTACTGTCAGTCGGTCAGTTCTGCAAGCCTCCTCTTCAGTTCAGTGTTCTCTCTCTGCAGTATTTTATTCTGATGAAAAGAAAATAATTAGAAAAATGGGTCACACTGTTTAAAAATGCAATACTAAACATAAGAAAATATTTAAATTACATAAAAGCTTTATCAATTTAACCATTAAAGTGAGAATCTATTAGCAATAAATTCAAATTAATTGTACATCATGACAACATAAAGTCAACCAAATGGCAATGGCCAAATATTTGCCAAGCTTTAATATGTATGAGGTCACCTTATGTCTGAGAGCCTCCACAATCAGATCTCGCCCTCCTGTCACACTTTCCTCCTTTTGAGAAGCTCGGAAGGCATCCCCAATAACTGACACAAGGACGTGGGACTGGATGATGGTCAGAAAATTCAATATTCCATTGATTGGATTAAACCTTATTAAAAATCCAACTATAACATATCTTGAATAAATTATATAATCACCATTATTCAAGATATACAGTACATTGGTGGTAATTGAACAAATGCTACTGACATTGGTGTAGTAGTTTTTGTGTAACAGAGAAGACAACCTAACTCCAATGAAAACCTGGCCTTGGTGATTGTGTAGTGGATCAAAGTGTAGTTGGATACTCACAAACGTTTTGCTCTGGAACAGATAACAATGGTATGTGTTAGCGGCAGGGTGTCTCACAACATAGCCAAAAACTTTGGGTGAGGATGGTAAGACGGCGCAGAAGGAGATAGTGGACAGAGGGCAAGTGTACAACAGGAACTGCAGAAAGCAAAGACAAATGATTAAACTTATCTGTTTGTGTTCTTGGAGTAAGTTGTTCACTTTTGTAACATGCCTTTGTTTTGTTTTCCAAAATGTCTACCCCACTCAGCGACAGGAAGAGATGGACTTTGCTCTTCTTTGCTGCCTTTTCAGTGGAGTATGGATCTGGCGTCTGGGGAAGAGATGGGAATGACTACATGCCATGCTTCTTCAAAAACATAATTTTAAGTTAGCAAATTCATCTAGAAATTATCTTGTGAACATGGACACATCCAGATTATTTTTTAATGGGTTGGTCCAAATGTGGCACCAGCTCTCACCAAAACACTTCCATAATTATTTTTTTGCATTAAATTCTTTATATGACACGTTTTAATTTTAATTTAATACTTCAACTGTTTATTGTTGTGATATCCATTCACCACTGCATAGGTGGAAAAAGGTCTTTAAACCTGCAAAATATTTCTGGAGCTTTACAGCAAAAAATTGTTGTAGCAGCATCCTCTTAAACGGAAGAATATGGCAATGTTTTTTAATACATGATATACATACAGATCTTACACTAAGTCCAAATTGAAAAAATAATTTGTGAAATCCACCCGCACTCAGGTAAAAAGCAAATGCCTTTGCTGAAAAGCTCCAGAAATTTTTTTGTGAACTATGAAACTCGACTTAAGTTTCATGAACATGAGGGTTACAGTTGCTAATGACTTCTCAGTATTTGTTTATGCTTTGTTAAGTCCTTTGTAAATGATTGTACTTCCAAAAGTGGATGACATCTAAAATAACTAATGTGATGGTTTAAACTAGAGCCCAAGCTTTCACTGGATTCAACCTAGATATCCCACTAAAACATAATCCTCTATACTTCCAGAATCACTCTATTATTTTTTGCTTTGTTTTCAACCTTAAAAGAAGCACATGGGCTTTGGCTTCCAAGTGAAAAGAGTTACATCATCCACACAAATATACAGCAGTCAAATTGTTCCCTTTTAAAGTGAGTGGTAGAGTAACTAACGTGGATGTGGGTGGTAATTACTGACCTTCAGACCCTGAGTCGCCTCCTCCAGGATCTGCAGGCCATCAGGACGGACCACCTCAACTCTGCCGAGAAACTGTAGGTAGGTGAGGGACATGACGTGAAGTTAAGGCTGAACATTAGCTGGTTTCATCTTGTGGGAATACACAATAATACACTGTATGAATCTAATGATCTCTTCTATACATACCCTCTTTACAGGGAATGTTTTTTAAATAGTTTACATTAACATATTGACGTACAAGCACGTGTTGACGTATTAGATCGAGCCTTATCTCACTGTTATTAACCGCTGATTTTTCATCATGTTGTTTATTTTTCACATTCACAAAGACTTTTAGGAATCGGCATTTACCTTCACTGTAAAGGAGATCTCAGTATCATCTCCGGAAGTGTCACTCATTTTAACACGTCGAGTGCCAAGCTCAACACTGCTGAATGGCATAAAAATTAGATTTAAGTGTTTGAATCACCTCAATCCTGAAATAAACAGCAAATTAATTTTACCTTTATGAAAGTATCTTCAACCAGAGCGAAGCTGCTTCTCACTACAGTCCGGTGTAAAGTCTACTGGAGTAAATGAGTAACTGCTATCTCTTTTATGGTGTTTTACTGGATATGTTATTGTGCCTGGAATTGTTATCAAAACATCAGATCTATGTAGATGTGAAAATCACAAAATAAATGTATTACAGTAAAACAGCATGATCAAGTAATCTAGAGCTTTTGTGGAGAAAAGCTTTGAAAAATTAGATCAAAATTTAAAATTATAATTCCAAACTGGCAACAAAAAATGCAAAACTAAATTACAAATGTTGGAATATAAATACAGTACTTACAATGAAAGATTAAAGCAAGGATTATAGTTCCTTCCGACACCTTCACTGGTGGTGACTTATTTTATTCCCTTTATGAGAGCATTTTTATTACAGTATTTAACATGGATGTAACTTCCTCCTTGAAAGAAACCATTTACAAAATAGCAGACTTTTAGATAAATTCCTGAGTTGTCATCGAAACGTTGTAGATAGCACGTTCACTTGAATAGTAGTGGCATACTTTGTGGGGTAAATTCATTGAAAAGTCAGAATATTTAAGAAATTTGAATCAAAATTTGATGAGTAGCTGAGCTTGATGTAGCCGGTCTGGCCCAATTTGTCCACTGAATGTCTCTGCGTTGTGTAATAAGGACCCTAGACGTGATGGTTTGATCCGAGCTGCGCATAATGAAGTGACACGGTCACAAATTGTGCACATAAAGCGGGACAGAGCACAGCAATCTTCCTCCGTCATCAAGGGCGCGTAAGTGACGTCACGGATCGAAGGTAACGGAGGCCCCAAAAGAAAATTTTAATATTCTCAAATTTAAAATAAAATACATGCAAAAAACACTCGTTTAAAACAAAAGAATGATGATTTTAAAAAAATAAACAATGAAGAGGAGTTTAGTGGAATGAAATACTTTTGCTATATGCTACACTGACATTCTGGTTGCAAGATTTGAATCAATAGATTACATTAATCTACTATTCTAGTCATACCAAGAAAATAATTTTGCCGTGCTGTAAATCTAAATTCATTGTTATTCATGTTTTGTTTATTTGATTTTCTTTCCAGGTTTAAAATAAACAATGAATTGTGAAATTGGTGATTTACAGTCTTTGTATATAAAACCTCAAAAGCATGAACTCAAATATAAAAACAAAGACACAAAAACTTGCATATTGACAATCTTTAATATTTGCATACAGTCAATGCTACTTCATCAATGCTCAATCATATCTGTATATTAGTAAGCACAAGGGAAGAAAGCTAATGTGTGTATCACAGTGACCAGCATTATGGTCGACAATGAAAAGAAGCAACAGTGATGATGATGTTGATGTCAGAAGCAGCATGAAGCCTTCTACAAATACAGTCAGAAGTTTTAAATCTTGTCAGACAATTTAAAGAGATCCGGGTTTTGGTCTCTTATTTCAATTACTGATCAAACATTTTTTGATCACACACAGTAGCACACTATCAGTCCCTCTCTTACAGCAGACGTAAGAGAAGGACTGATAGTCAGCTCACTGAAATGATAGGTGAAAACACAGATCCCTTTTTTAATGTTCCTGAAGAAAAGGAAAGGAACATCTGAGATGAAGACCACCATCCCTCCAGAGAAAGATGTGACAGAAGCAGCCAAGCTTATATAAAATGTTGATGTTAAGAATTTATATCCCCCAGATTTAAAGCAAACCTGACCCTGATCATCAAATGTGTGATTATGTTCCATCGGTCTCTGAGTGGCAGGAAGGAGGCGCTGGAGTCTAAGAATTGTTGACTGACATGCTCTCCATGGCATTGGGCAGGTTTTGATCTCCTTCCTGCTGCTTCTTCTTCCCTCCTGTCTGCTGTTTCTTTGCTTTCTTGGACTGCTCTAGATCAATAGGAGCGGGCTTCACAAACTTTATCATCTCCGTCAAACCTGGACAGCAGGGTGGAAAAAAAAACTAAATATGTTTTTGCTGTTGAATTAATGCTCGTCATATCTAGTCACACCAGTGTAAACTGCAAGTATTCCAGATGTCAGAAAGTGACATACTGCAAGTTTCCCATTTGTTACGTGTTTCTTATGAACACCCCCCCCAAAAAAACACTAATAATGATAAACAAAAAACAGGCAGTTGGGCAATATCACTGTGATTCTTCAGTTTGGCTCTGACACCTAGTATTAAATATAATACCGCTTGAGATTATAACAATGAAACCAAATCAGGTTAATGAACTGAATTTCCATTAATCTCATTTCCTGAGCTGCTTCATTCCCTGCTCTGTGTCATATCTGAATGCAGCATCCTTACCAGGAGGCATGAACTCCTTGAGCTTTTCTGGAATAAGGACTCCTTCTTCAGTCTGGTAATTCTCCAGGATGGCACATATCACACGCGTGGTGGCGCACATGGTTGCGTTCAACATGTGCACAAACTCTGTCTGCATAGCACATAGAAAGGAAGTTTGTTTAAAAAGGGATCAAAAGCTTTGAAAAGGTTGGCAACCTAGAGATGGCCATCCAGCAAAAGGTGGGGTGGCGTTGACAGACCGATCATTGCCAAGACATAGACATGCTCACTTTGTCCATCATCTTTTTGGTCTGTCCATAGCGGATGCGGAGCCGTCTGGCCTGGTAGTCAGTGCAATTTGAGCAGGATACCAGCTCTCTGAAGGCACCAGAACCAGGAAACCAGGCTTCCAGATCCAGCTTCTTACTGGCTGCATGATTTAGAGCACCTAGGATGATTGAGTGGACTCTGGTTAACTGAAATTCGATATCAGTGCGTTCCACCCCTGGCTGGTCTATGGCCACTAAAATCACTGCTTCCCCAAAAAAGTAATCATAGTAAATGTTGAGATTTGAAATGACTTTTGAGTTGTTCAGTTGACAGCTGTCCAAAGGTTTCAGGAGAAAATGAGGTGTGAGTTCGACCTACCCGAGACAATGTTGACTATGCGATATGGGATATTCAGTGATTTGTAGAATTCTTCTGCCGTCCCAATCATCTCATCAAACATCTCCCACGATTTGCCATTTTGTGGTGAAGAATAAACAAACTGCTCAATCTAAGAGGGAAGAGTAGGCCACATTTCCTTAGTATATCAGACATGCACTCATTAATATGTGGATGTACTAATTCACATTAAAAAGTATTAAAGTTTCAGTCCCATAACAGACCTTCTCAAACTGGTGCACCCTGAAGATCCCACGGGTGTCGCGACCATGGGAGCCCACTTCCTGTCTGAAACAGGTGGAGATGCCGGCATAACGGATGGGTAGGTCCTCAGGTTTGAGCCACTCATCTCTCAGGAAGGCAGCAATGGGCTGCTCTGAGGTGGCGATGAGGTACTTCTCATCGATGGAGTTGTCGTCTGATCTCTCACTGCCCTTACCGATGACCTGACAGGAGGACCCATGGATGGGTGTGACTTTAAGGCTTCTCAATTTGCATCAAAAAACAAAAGATGCTTGTTCAGTTATATTTTCTGATAGTAAACTGAAGTGCTTATTTTCACCAGTTATGATTAAAAAAACATCTTCTGTGAAGTTAATAACTTCACTTTTTACACTAATTTATAATCAGTTTGTATGTTAAAAATACAGTGGTACCTCTACTTGCAAATGTCTCTACATACGAAATTTTCTACTTACGAAACGCCTCAACAGGAAAATATTGCATCTAGTTAAGAAAGAAATTTTGAGTTACGAAAGGTAAAAATACAGTATGGGCTGCTACTCGCAGCTCTCAAAGAATCCTGAACACAACATTCTTATAGCTGCTCTGCCATTGGCTAGTACCTAGCATCCTGGCATCCCATTGGCTAAGAGGGACCTCTATGTGTAGCTAGATAGGTGTCTATACAGCGTCCCCGTCATTCGGCCCTCGACCCATAAGGTGTTCTGATAGTTTTACGCAAATATATTAACTTTTTGAGTATTTGCTACGGACGTCAAGAAAGTGACGAAGAAAAGAGGAAAAGAAAAGATGAAGAAAAGAGGTTTTTTGTCCATACAAACAAAGCAAGAGATAATAGAAAAGCATGAAAAAGGGATGCGTTTGGTTGATCTCTCCAAAGAATATGGCTGAATGCATCTACAATCGCCATGTTATTAAAACAAAATGAAGTTTAAGGAGTTTAAGGTATCGCGTGGGTGGTTGGAGAAGTTCAAAAGGAGGACTGGAATTCACTCTGTTGTTCAGCATGGTGAGGCAAGAGCACACGAACCAAAGAGGGCAAAAAACAATGAGGACAGCAGTTAAACGGTAAATGACCATCATTTTTATTCTTTACTCTATTCTTTGTTTTTTACATTATGCATAACTCTCATTTATTGTGTAATAATCTAATTGTAACATGTATTTGTTACATGTTTTGATGCATTTTTATGCTTTATAAAACATATCTGAATTTTGGGGGGCTTGGAACGGATGAGGGCATTTGCATGGAAAACGAGTCTCTACTCACAAAATTTTCTACTTACGAAATTTTGTTCCAGAATCAATTAATTTCGTAAGTAGAGGTACCACTGTAAACAGAATTATCCAGGCAGATAAATGACCCAAACAAACCTCCATCCACACCTGAACTCAGCATATAAAAGAACGCTGTGTGGATTGTTGTGATCCTGACATCTTAGTGTTCAGTATTATCACAGTATTATGCCAATATTCCTCATATTCTCAAGTACTGCTTAACAGGATGATAATGAAATAAAATTGCCTCACGTGTGTTCTGTCTTTTAACCAAATAAACAGCAATACCTACTTTTCTGGACGTAAATACACTTAAACAAAAAGGAGACTAGCTGCTTGTATTAGGACTCAGTTTACAGCTAAAGACTATTGTTTATGACAAAGAAAATGATTTAGTAAAGTCAACCGGTGTTATCCACCTCTTGCAGTTCTTTATATAGGGCACAAGGTGACACTACATATTGTCAAGGGTTTTCACATTCCAAACTTCACGAAACTGTTGCAAACCATCCAGAACTATAAAATATCATTGATCATAATGCAGGTTTGAGTCCACTCATATCCATGGCAACGTCTTAAAAATATTTTGTCAGTAAAAACCTTGTAGAGCTCCTCATCAAACTGGCTGAGCTGGGCAACTTCCTGCATGACCTCCTTCCTCATGAAGAACGGCGTGTAAAGCATAGTGTAATTCTTGCTGTGGAGAATCCTCAAGGCGTAATTGATTAGTGCCTGCTCTAGGAACACCAATGGCCCCTGCAGACAGTGGAGGATGGCAAAAAGAGTTTGCAAATCATTTGCGATTTACAATTAAAGATAAAAAATGATGGTTCGATTGACAGCAGCACATGTTTGAGATCACATTTAGGCTCACCTTCAGAAAGTAACCTCTACTCCCAGCCACGACAGACCCTTTCTCCCCATCAAAACCATCAATCATAACCACCAGGTCAACATGGGAATACCTCTTCTGGACGGTGCAGTCACCCGAGGTTCGTTCCACCTTGTTGTCTGCATCCTGTCAGAACGAGAGCAGTGGTGACATCAGCTTACACTCAGGAGATGACAGTATCTGCTGGTCTTCTCTGGATTACATTATTAAATAGAACTGAACTGTATGTCACCGGAAGGGGCCTGTTGTTCAATAAACCATTTTAAACAAGGTAAATTATTACTATTTACTCGTTTACATTTTCTAAGATAGATGTTAAGCTTAATGCCACAAACATTTGTGCTAAATTACGGAACTAGAGCCAGGAGATAATATTCTCAGCATAAAGCTTGGCTTGAGAAACATCCAAATTTGTATGATTATTCCTTCAAAATAGAGTATTATCACGAATAAGAAGTTAAAAACAAATAAAAATAATGGCTAGCTAAAAGGAATGAGCTAGTACACCACTATCTGTATCTGTTCAATCATCTAAATTATCTGTATCCGTATCTTTACTTGGAGTGGGCGGGACTTAAACCAAAAGTGGGTGTGGTTTACCGGAAATGGGTCAGGCTTTAATCAGTACATAATTTTAAGTCTGAAATTGATATGGTTTGATTACAAGTTGCTATATTTATTGTTTTATTGTTTATCTTAAACTATTCACAGAACAGCCTCAAAATTGATTTGTGTTTTTGATCACAAAATTAGGAGAACTATTTACAGGACAAGATTTTTATGAACTTTATGAACAGTAAATTCTTAAGCATGTGAATATTTACAGAACAGCCTCAGAATTGAGATTCAATGCTTTTGATCACAATAATAAAGGCACTATTCTATTTTTTTATAAAATCAGAACATGAAGTGCATTAATGAATACAACCCATCCAATAGAAAATTATGAACTACAAAGTATGCATGAACAACAATTGTCATACTCAGCATAGCTTCCCAATTTTTTTTCTTTTAAATTTGTTTTAATTTTTATGATCAACCTTTTTTTTTCAATTATTTATTTTTACCACCTAAGGTTCGTGCCATTTTTTTTTACACAAAAAAGGGGTCCTATTATGAAAATCACACTTTTTTAGGTGTCTACATATAATTAGTGGTCCTCCATAACCCGACCAACTCCTAGAATCTGGTAAACAAATGATTCCTGCATCAATATATAGTTTGAGTTTTCGGAATTCATGGCCCGGACCGAATCAAAACAATCGGATTTTGCTAGTGGTATTTGTGACATCACAAATACGTTCTGTGATTGGACAGAGTGATTGACAATATTGATTGGTTGACATCCCGTGGCCATCCCCAAGGAGGGAGTTCGTTCAGGCTATGGTAGCATTGTGCGGTAATGTCCTAGCTCAGAGCTACACACTGAAAGTTCCTCACAAACTACTGAGCTCAGTTAGCATTTGGCTTAATAGTTAGGTCCACTTCAGTCGTGTGACTGTGTGTGGGTGTGTGCACGCACGCATGTGTGGTTCATAATCAGGCTACGTAGCTGTGTGTGGTAATGACCTGGCTCAGAGCTACACACTGAAAGTTCCTCACAAGCTGTTGAATTCAGCTAACATTTGGCTATAGTTAGCAGTGAGGTGTATGTGTGTGTGTGTGTGTGTGTGTGTGTGTGTTCGCACGAGGCTATACCCAGCATCACACTTAACCAGTTGCACATTAGTTACTAACTAATTCAGAACAATTGTCTGTTTTTTGGTGAATGAAAGTAGCTTTAGCTCTTTTTAGTGATCAGAGAGCTGCATGTATCCACACACACACACACACACACACACACACACACACACACACACACACACACACACACACACGAGAACAACTTGGTCTTACCGGTAAAATCTCATATTTCATTAGTTTGCGTTAGCTTAGCTCCATGTTATCCACGATCTGCCATTGTCCATGATGATTTTGGGAAGCTTTAACTATCACAACACATCGCCGCTTTGAAGCGGGATGTAATTATTTCACTGGCCGGTCTCATCCTGTTTACACAATGAGCCACAAGTCTTTGTTCAGCAAAGACTGAGGAAGCAGGTCCACGCTTAGCAGCGAAAAATCAACCGTTATATCATGAAAAGCAAGAGTGTTAAACACAAGAAGAATTGGAGTGAAATATCATCCATCCATCCATTTTCTTCCGCTTAATCCGCCGCAGCGGGTGACGGGGAGCTGGAGCCTATCCCAGCTGGCATAGGGCGTGAGGCGGGGGACATTCCGGGCATGACGCAAATACGTAGCAGCAAAGTTATTGAAAGTTAAAAAAGTTCCAGACTATGCCGATGGATCAATCTGCAATACAGTCCCGTTCCAGTGGCGCAAGTAAACAAACACACGTGAATGCAGCTCAGAAGGAGGAGGGAGATAAGGAAGGTTCAGAGGGGGGAGGGTTGGCGATAGGGAGCTGAGAGCTACGCCCCATTAAAACAGACTTTTTGAGAGCAGAAGAGGATTTATCAATATTCAATCATTTTGGGGCAAGACGTTTCAAATACAGTGTAGTTGGCAGCTGAATGACATGAATTTAAAATCACTGAGACCTTTAAACAAAGTTGATTAAGACTACAACTCCCAAGGCAGTCATTTTGACTGCTTTCAAAATTTGCAACTTGGTTTTAAAAAAACATATGTTCAAATAGGAGCCTGACTTTTCCTAAATGTGTGTATATTTTATTCTGACATTGTTTGATCATTAAAGTTTAAAAACACAAAAGAGATCTGAGTTTGTTACCTAGAACTACCATAGGCAGTCATTTCGACTGCTCGGACATTATTTGTATATAATTTGGATTATAATTAAAATATCCAAGAACAAATTGGTAGAATAGGTAAAAAAACATAAGGATACTAAATCAAAACTTATTATTAACTGCTTCTACCACATTTAAACTTGTTATAGTTATGTTATAAACTTGTTACAGCTATAGTTATGTGTCGTTTTCTTCTTTTCCTTTCAGCTTTTCCCTTCAGGGGTCGCCACAGCGAATCAGTTGCCTCCATCTAACCCTCTCTTCTGCATCATCTTCTCTCACACCAATTACCTTCACATCCTCTTTCACTCCATCCATAAACCTCCTCTTTGGTCTTCCTCTAGGCCTCCTGCCTGGCAGTTCAAAACTCAGCATCCTTCTACCAATATATTCACTCTCTCTCCTCTGGACATGTCCAAACCATTTTAGTCTGGCCTTGTACTCATGTACTCATTCACTCATTCCTGATCCTATCCTTCCTGGTCACTCCCAAAGAGAACCTCAGCATCTTCATCTCTGCTACCTCCAGCTCTGTCTCCTGTCTTTTCCTCAGTGACACTATCTCTAGACCAAACAACATCGCTGGTCTCACCACAGTTTTGTACACCTTTCCTTTTAGCTGAAACTCTTCTATCACACATCACACCTGACACTTTTCTCCACCCGTTCCATCCTGCCTGTACACTCTTCTTCACCTCTTTTCCACACTCTCCATTGCTCTGGACTGTTGACCCTAAGTACTTAAAATCCTCCACCTTCTTGATCTCTTCTCCCTGTAACCTCACTCTTCCACTTGGGTCCCTTTCATTCACACACGTACTCTGTCTTACTGCAGCTAACCTTCATTCCTCTCCTTTCCAGGACAAACCTCCTCCTCTCTAGCTTCTCTTCCACCTGTTCCCTGCTCTCACTGCAGTTCACAATGTCATTCCTGTCTAACCTCTCTAACTTGTCTAACCTCGTCTGTCAGCCTGTCCATCACCATAGCTTCTCCACAATTACACATCCGAATTCAAACTTTAATAAAAACAAAAGTAACTCTGTGAAATAAAAACAAATGTATCCTGCTTCAAAATAGGTTTGTGTCATCACTAGACCTTAACAATGAAAATTCTTAACTATTATGAACAATCCAAAATGCTGTGATGGCTGCTGCCAGCCAGCTGGAGACACTGATGTTACGATGCCAAGACGGTTTGCTTATGGCTCCCAATCACTCACAGTCAACACAGGTAACCTGTACCTTCCTTGTGCAGCTCCCACTACACATTTGCCTTATTTTTCTTACACATTATTCACTTGGCACTGCCTTCTCCTCTCCATCTTCTGCTGCTCCAAATGGGGCTCTTGCCCCATCATTTGTCAGGCTTTTGCTTTCATGTGTCCTGAGTAAAGTTCCTTTGCAAGTCGCATTATGAGGTTCCTCTGTGACATCATCTTATTGGTGCATTTCTTGAACAGGATCGAAGCATCTATTGCAGCCAGGTTAAGAATATTATGAACCACCAACATGTAGGAGCTTACGCTGAATATTTCCTCCCCATTTGATCAAGCACATTCACTCCAACCTTGGTTAGTACGTAAGAGTCTCCAGTTTAGCCTCGCGGCCACTTGTGATGCCGACTTCTGGGTGGATTGTGATTAGAATGGAGACAATTTCCTTGGTTAGCACTGATAGACTGTTAGGGTTGCACTGTCACATTTCAGCACCTCTGTAGTGTGCAGTTCCCTTTGCTCCTCTACAGATGAAGGAAGCTCTTGTCTACTCGTATTTACTGGACCAACCAGGCTGGTTTTCTGGGCCTTTGGCGCCTTGGAAAGTTCAAGAGAAGTAAAGAAGTTATCAGTGGTGATATTTCCCCCCTCAACACAAGTTATCCGTGTTGAATGGGGAAAATATCAGTGTTTGTAAGCCATAAGCAAAACAACTTGGCGTTAAAACAGCAGTATCTCCAGCTGGCTGGCAGCCATCACAGAATTATTGAATATTCATAATAGTTAATAATTTTTATTTTTAAGGTCTCATGATGACACCAATCTATTTTGAAGCAGGATACAATTGTTTTAATTTCACGCAGATACATTTGTTTTTATTTCACAGTTCCGAGTTTAGATGTGTAATTGCAGAGAAGTTATCTTGCGTCAATTAAATAAAAAACTCAATCATATAGTTTTAATTTAGTGTCCTGATGTGTTTTCATTTATTCTCAGATATTTTCTATGATAATCCAAATTATATACAAATAATGTCCGAGCAGTCAAAATCACTGCCTATGGGAGTTTTAGAAGTTGCAGAATTCTGGGCGGCCGAGTGTTAAGGTGTGTGTGCGTTTTTTTGTGTCTGTTTGTGCATGTGTGAGAGGACGAGAGAGAAAGAGACAGAGATAGAGAGCGCATGCGTGTGTGTGTGTGCATGTGTGTGCACGCGCGCTATGTAACAGTTAAAGTATCTATACAGTATATTAATTATTAATTTGAACTGAAGTGAGAAAGTGTCAAACTAAGATCAAGCAGGTAAAAGGAAAAAAAACGACTGGAGTAGTGGATGCAGTGACTGATGCGACAAGCATTTTTCAGCTCTGTCTGGTCAAATGCACCGCATGTGCAACTAAACAAAACAAGAAACAAGTTCGCCACATAACCTTAAATAGACTGAAACAGGGGCAATTTGAAGAAGACCTAAGAACAGCGATGTGAGCTACAGTGAAGCCACGCACACAGAGATCAGTCAGTGTCTGTGTGTGTGTGCTAGAGTGGGCCAGCGACAGCTCTGGCTGCAGTCTCTGTAGGGAGGTGCAGGCGCTGTGTGTGACTGGCCAATCACTGAGCGTGAAAACACTCGGTTATGAGGATTTTACGAGCATTGACGAGTTTTATTTGTATCATGCTCGTACTCCTCAAAAATGTGTTATTCGTACCGGATACTCGTCTGAAACGAGTACCCGGCTCAACCCCACTAGCTACGGTTCCACACTACCCTAATAATAAAGGAATGTGTGCGTAGATCTACTCACCTCATCATTGCTGATGGGTACAGATGGGTGCAGCAGGTTGCCGATCTCCCTCAAGTACTCAAAGCGCTCAGCCTCCAGCTTCATCCTTTCACTGTCACTTCTCTCCACTGCTGCATCCACCAACAACCTCACCTTCTTGATCTGAGTGACTGTCAGGGCCTGGAGCAGTGCAAGTCCAGAAAAGCAAAAACTTCAAACTAGCTGTAGGTTTTAAGCCTCATCTTAACAGACATTAATATCACAAGAGGCAAAATAATGCAGTTATTCAGTGGTTACTAGTCAGACAGTCATACCGATAACGTTTCTGCTGATAGGGACTCCAGGTTCTGTGCTTCTTCAGGTATGGATTCATCCTCCCCCACTGGTTCCTTCTTCTGTATTCACAATAATTTATGAGTTGATGTGAGAAAAAAACATATCATTCATAGAGCTGGAAGTTCAGCCTCAAGACATCATTTCATGTCCTGATTATTCTGTACCTTCATTTTTTCCCCAATGCTCTTGCTGCAGAGGTTCTTAGCTTTGTTCAGGTTGTCTGCAGCGAAGCGACCTGTTAGGGGGATATCACAGTCAGTCAGCGTATGGGATCTTGTTTACAACTCTGTGCGTGTGTGCGTGTGTGTGTGTGTGTGTGTGTGTGTGTGTGTGTGTGTGTAAGCGGCAGGACCATATCTAGTTATTAGGGTTGAGCCAGGTACTCATTTCAGATGAATATCCGGTACGGATTATACGTTTTTGACGAGTACGAGCATGATACGAGCAAGACTCGCCAATAATCGTGCTCATTCACTCATTTTCCTGACCGCATCATCCGCTTGCACAGGTCACTGGGAGCTGGAGCCTATCCCAGCTGGCATAGCTGAACAAAAATCTTCAGAACTGACTGTCTTCACGCTCTGTGATTGGCCAGTCACACACAGCACCTGGCCCTCCCTGCAGGCACACATACACATTATGGCATCCAGAGCTGTCGCTGGCCCACTCTTGCAAACACACACACAGATATTGACTGATCTCTGTGTGTGGCTTCACTGTAGCTCACGTTGTTCGTCTAAGGTTTTCCTCAGCTTGCCTCTATTTCGGTCTATTTAAGATTATTTGGTGAACTTGTTTCTTGTTTTGTTGCACATACGCGGTGCATTTGACCAGACAGAGCTGAAAAGTGCTCATATCACTGCCTCCACTCCAGTCAATTTTTTTTGTCTTGTTTTACTTGCTTGCTCTTAGTTTGACACTTTCTCACTTCAGTTCAAATTAATAATTTATGTACTGTATAGTTACTTTAACTGTTACATAGCGCGCACGCGCACACACGCACGCGCACACACGCACGCATGCTCTCTCTATCTCCCTCTCTTTCTCTCTATCTCTCCCTCTCACACAGTCATTCAGTCACACACACAAGCACAAACAGACACATACACAAACACGCGCGCACACACCTTAATCAACATTGTTTAACTCTGTGTGAAAAAAAATGGCAAGAACATTAGGCAATAAAAATAATTGGAAAAAAAAATTGGATCATAAAAATAAAAACAACTTAAAAGATAAAAAATTAGAAAGTTGTGTTGAGTATGACAATTCTTGTTCATGCATACTTTGTAAATCATAATTTCCTATTGCATGCGTTTTCATTAATTCACATGATCTGAGTTCAAAAATTCTATAAATAGTTCTTTTGTGATCAAAAACTGATTTGAATCTCAATTTGAGGCTGTTCTGTAAATAGTTTTAAAATAAATAAATATAGCAACTTCTGATCAATCCATATAAATTTCAGACTTAAAATAATGTACTGATTAAAGCTCCACTCATTTCCAGTCAAACCACACACACTTCCAGTTAAAGCCCCGCCCATTCCGAGTACAGATACATCCATTCATTAATTTTCTTCCGCTGTGTCCGCCGCAGCGGGTCACGGGGAGCTGGAGCCTATCACAAGCTGGTATAGGGCGTGAAGCGGGGGAAACGACGGGCACGATGCCAGTGCACCGTGGAACCACACATAAGAAGGACAACCACGGACACACACACTCACTCCTAAGGGCAATTTGGGACCAGCCAATTAACCTGAAGCGCATGTTTTTGGAGGTGGGAGGAAGCTGGAGAACCCGGAGAGTACCCACACAGGCACAGGGAGAGCATGCAAACTCCGCACAGAGCGGGACTCAAACGCGGAACCACCTTGTTGTGCGGCAATAGCGCCATTGTGCTGCCTGAGTACAGATACGGATACAGATAATTTAGATGGTTGAACAGATAGATACAGATAGTGGTGTACTCGCTCATCCCTACTAGTTATCACATAAAAATCAGTCACCACTGAGTATTAGGTTTATGTGAAACATTCTATTTATCATCTGTTAAAAATAATCCACACAAGAACTTCTTCTTCTTTTCCTTTCGGCTTTTCCCTTCAGGGGCCGCCACAGCGAATCAATTGCCTCCATCTAACCCTGTCCTGTGCATTCTCTTCTCTCACGCCAACTACCTTCATGTCCTCTTTCACTACATCCATAAATCTCCTCTTTGGTCTTCCTCTAGGCCTCCTGCCTGGCAGTTAAAAACTCAGCATCCTTCTGCCAATATATTCACTATCTCTCCTCTGGACATGTCCAAACCATCTCAGTCTGGCTTCTCTGACTTTATCTCCAAAACCTCTAACATGTGCTGTCCCTCTGATGTACTCATTCCTGATCCTACCCTTCCTGGTCACTCCCAGAGAGAACCTCAGCATCTTCATCTCTGCTACCTCCAGTTCTGTCTCCTGTCTTTTCCTCAGTGACACTGTCTCTAGACCAAACAACATCGCTGGTCTCACCACAGTTTTGTACAGAACAGTTTAACAAAAAACATTGCTTTTATAAAAATGTACCACAAAATGCTACTTTTACTGCAAACACTGAGTGATTCAACCCTTGAGTGACAAGTGTTTCTAGTAATATGTAGAGACCCTTTAGCTGCTATAACCTGAGGCTGCAACGGTCATGCATATCCAGACACCAGCGTTCATCAGCATTCCGGAGGAATCTCAGAAGATTCCTCATGAAACTTGGTCCGCATTTCTGGAATATTCCTGGCTTTATCTATTGCAAACACCTTCATTTGGGTTGAGTCACTGTCAGTAAAAGAACCATTTTGTGTTCAACATGGGAAGAACTCTTATGAAAGAAAAATATATTCCAGTATATTGGAAAATATCATGCAATACATTAGTCAACATATTCCCATATATGACATTTAGTATTTATATTTTCCAATATATTGCAATATATGTATGGACCATATATGTGTATATATTGATACATATAATAAAATATATTGCGAGCAAAAACAAAAAGGGCAATATTTTTACATGTCATAGTTTATTTATATGCTCCAATATAGAGCAATATATGCATGTGCCATATATTGATATTGTACCATATATATATAGATATATATTGTATCATTTATGGATACAGTATATATTGTATCATATATAAAAGGTCACTATATTTTTCACATGCAATTTTGTCTTTATATGCCCCAATATACTGCAATACATGCAAGTGCCATATAATATTATTGTGGTATATATTGTGCCATATTGTATATGCATATATATATATATATATATATATATATATATATATATATATATATATATATATTGTACCATATATAAAAATAGTTAATTACTTTTTATAATTTTTTCAACCATAATGAAAAAAAATACAGTACCGTACATGGATCATACATGGCTATAGGCAAAATAGATCACAGTGAAGACATCTGAATTAAACAAATGCTTAGTTTATTGAAGCAAACTTCCATTTTCAATCCTCCACACTGGATCTTGGGGTATATATGCATAGAGACTTGTAAATCGTGGTAGATCAATAAGCATACATTTTCTTTTTAACTGTGTCACATCAAATATCTGTTTCCTGCCCCGGAATTCTCTTTTCAGACCAACTACATTTTCAACATAATCAGTATACTATGTGATCCGTCATCCATTCTTCCAAAAGCAAAGCATTTTTTGTCCCCATGCACGAGTTGCACTAAGCATTCTAGCGCGACTCATGCATGTGCAGAACCAGCGCCCCATCCAAGCCAGCCAATCATAGCGCATAAACACGTCACTCACGCATGCGCATTGCTTGAGTGGGACGATGACCGGAAGATGGGTCTGTTGGCGCCAGCAGCATGCAAAACAAACAAGCACCCTGACCGTTTCTGTCCAGCACAACGAGGAGGCGAAACATTACAGTTAAGTATGACAGAATATAGGTTTGTCCTCATTAATTGGGCAAAGGGACCAGACAAAGATAAAACTAGCATTATTCCCGTCAGCTGGACAATCGATTTTGACCCAGAAGATATTGACAGGACATATCTTGTTGAATGTCGTACATCTAACTGCAAGAAGCCTGCTAATGGGTGGCCTGTCGAAGATGCTGAAGTTCTTCAGTTAGCAGGCAAGTTAGTCTACACACACACACAGACACACACAGTTTTGCGTTTTTACCACCACTTATAGCAAATACAGCAACATAATGTTTCTTAGTTGTTCTGTAATATCTATCAAAATGTGGATCCCATATTTGACTGTTTAAAAATTGCCACTCAACAACTGGCTCTACAGATATGCATGGATAGTATTTTATAGAGTCCCAGGATTTTATTACACACACACACACACACACACACGGGTACACACATGCACGCGCGCACACACACACTCACAAACACGTTTGTTGCAGAGTACATTACAAGGTATTTTTTCCTTTGAGATACAATTTCAGCTTACACAGAAAGAAAACAATGACAGAGAAATACCTGGTTTATAGCAGTGGTTCTCAAGCTGTGGGTCGGGACCCCCATGGGTTCCCCAATTATATTGAGGGTTCTCACTGATTCGCTTTAAGGAACACCCCATAACTTTTCAACCTATCTTCATATAACAGCTCCTCACTAACGTTCATGATAAAATAGCACATATCTCATAGGAGGCTGCTGGCTTCACTCAGAGGAGGGAAGCCGAGTGGTTCTGTTCAGTCAGTTCAATATGATGCTGGACATCGTGGAGATTAACCTTCTTAACACCTTAACCATCGTTACATCAGATTCAGCAACCTCTATCTTTGTGACATCATCGATTGGGAATCCAAGCTAATAGAAAATGCAGGCTTTCTATTCCTAAAAAGTTCCAATGTAATAATGGAAGCAATTAGTATCACGATAACAATCTAAATTATACTATATTATATATATACTGTATATATATACTGTATATTTAGTGAGGAGCTATTATATGAAGATAGGTGGAAAAGTGATGGGGTGGTTCTCACTCAACAGTAAACAAGATGGTACTGCACATTTCTCATTTCTAAAGTGACAATTTAAGGACTTTAAGTTCAAGACTGTTTTAGTACCTCTATAATGAAAAATGAAACAAATGGTCAAATATTAGAGGCATAAATTGATAAAATAGCCAATTTAGTTAGCAAGTTAAGTGAAAAACAGCCCATTGGTCCTCCGAGAGGCGGGATGGAAGATGGACCAGCAACGACGGATAACACGGTAACGAACCACATGGAAAGGACAAAGGACCAAAGGATCCAGAGACACTGCTGCTGCGGCTGGAGTAAAGTAACAACTTACCACGGCCTGTGCATCCACCAAGGAAAGGCAAAGTGTGTTGGCAACACCCAGTCGCAAGCTTGCACTGCGTCAGCAGGTCAGACAAGGAAACATCACAGCCAGGTTGAGCACCACAGACCTAATGAACCCACCATTGCGGCTGGAAGAGGAGACGAACACCAGTCTTCTGAGGAGACCCCACGGCAGCAGAACACCCCACAGCAGGAGAACAGCACAGCAAGTTTGGGGCATCGGAGCCCCCACAACAGGAGAGCAACCTCGTACGCACAGAGCCCGTGAGAGTCCCTACGGAGAAGTATGCACAGAAACCACAAGTCAAGTGGCCAAAGTCCAGCGACAGGGAAGCATGGAGTAACTTTGACGAGAGCACACTCACCACCCTTCAGAACTCCCTAAAGGGCAAGGCAACCTCCAAACTGAACATCCTCGGCCATCTTATCCATGAGGAAGGGAGAAACCGATTTGGAGACAAGCCTGTGAAGAGGCCCATTCCTAAACAAAGCGGAAGGCAGGAAAGGGAAATTTTCCGGCTGGTAAAGGAGCGACACTTCTTGAGTAAGTCATGGAGGAAAGCTGAGGCAGAGGAAAAAGAGGGCCTGAAGAACCTCTGGAACAAGATCAAGGAAAGGCTTGCACACCTCAGGAGAGCGGAAAGGATAAAGGAGCGGCGAAGCCGCAGGGAGAAGGCTAGGATAGGCTTCTTCCAGGACCCCTTCAAATTTGCCCGCAGCCTCCTGGAGGAGAATAATTCCGGAATGCTACAGGTCACAAAGCAGGAACTGGAGCAACACATTGCAGTTCAGCTGAGCGACAATCTGAGAGCAAAGCCCCTGGGATCGCCAGGCCATGTACCTCGCCCACCTGAGCCCTCCACAGAGTTTGACACGTCCCCACCCAAATGGGCAGAAGTCAAGCAAGTAGTACAACATGCAAGATCATTATCAGCACCTGGGCCAAACGGCGTGCCATACGGGGTATTTAAGAACTGCCCTGGGCTCCTGAAGGCGCTATAGAGGCTCATGGTTGTGGCATGGAAAACGGAGTCCATCCCTCCGTCATGGTGTCAAGCACTCACTTCCGGCTTTCAGTGTGAGCAGACGTCTTTTCTTCTGTCTCTCGTTGTTGCTAACTTTGCTATCTCTCTCGATCTCGTGTTGGATAAACACTCATTAACTCTCACTGACTCCTTCAAAATGCCGAGAGGAAAAGGGAAATCTGAGGAGTCTGAGAATAAACATGAGAATAAAAATATGAAAGAAACCCTTGAACGGCTGGCCTCTGGGATGGATGAGCTACAGAGAACTGTGATGCTAAGGAGTGACTTCAAAAAGTTCAACAGGGAACTTGATAAGAGGCTGGAAGAAAAGCTGAAACCGTTAAATAACCGCTTGCAAAAAGTGGAGGATGACATGGAAAAAATGCAGAAAGGAGCGGAGCAAGGGCAACAAAGAATGGAGGAATTCGAACAAAGCATTTGAATAAATGATGTGATCATCACCGGCATCAAACTTAAGCTGAGAAATTATGCTCATGCCGTGACCAGAGGAGTGGAAACTGAACACATCACTGATTTTGAGTCGGTGGAACAACAGGTGATTACTCAACTGAGGAACCTGGAGATTAACATCGAGCCGGACCAGATTGAAACTTGTCACCCACGACCATCTGGAGCACCTGCAGTGCTGATAAAATTCAACAATCGTAAACACAAGATTGCTCTTCTGAAACAAGGCTTCAAACTGAAAGGAAAAAATGTCTACATTAATGAGAATCTCACTAAAAAGAATGCTAATATTGCTAAAAAAGCTCGACAACTGAAAAAGAATGGGCTGATCGACAACACCTGGACCAACAACTGCAGGATCTTCATCAGCACAAAGGGGCTTTATCCGGACCAGATGAAAACAATGGTGATCAGGAGTGCAGAGGAGTTGGTGAAATATGAGCAATAAAGACGGACAAGAATTCTTACTACACCAAAGATCAGCACAACAGAGTCACTTCAATAGTGGGAGCTCTACGATTTTGGACAGGTCAAGTATTACATGCAACTGTCGAAAAAATCAACACCATTGATGTCAGAAACATGGACTAATGGAAAAAAAAAAAACCTAAAAAAAAAAATCAACGACATGTATTTGTGATAAGATGGGATAACATTAACTTTGAGACTTTAAAGAGCATGTTGATATCTTTTGACAATATAATACCATGTATAACTGTTAAAGTGTCTGCAACAAACTGGTTAATTCTTGTATAAACACTGTTTGCTGAAAGAGGTGAATATGATCATTATATTCTTGTGGAGAACACTGGCAAGGTCAATGTCTAGTTTTGACTATCTATAATGTTAAAAAACCTTGTGTTCCTAGGAAGAATGTAAACATGTTTATGCTCTAGGGTAAAAGGCTAATATCTGGAAGTGGATAAGGGAATGAACATCTGTCAAAATTCAATGAGCTGGTTAAAGATTTTTAATGTCCGAGTTTGTTGATTACATATTCTAATGAGAGAGATGTTTTGTTGATGATTTAGGGGACGGGAATCTTACAAGCCAATGGCTTCTACCCGTAACCTTTTTTTTTCTTTTCGGATGTTGTTGATGATGTTTCAGCACTGATGAAAGTAAAATATGTTGTAATGACATGTCTGGAAAGAAGAAAAATAAAATAAAAAAAAATAAATTTTTTTAAAAAAAAGCAGTCACCACCTTCATCCCAAAGGAGAAAGACTCACAAAACCTCAGTCAGTTCAGAGGCATCGCTCTGCTAAATGTGGAGGGGAAAATCTATTTCTCCATCTTGGCCAGACGAATGACAAGCTACTTCCTGGCAAACAAGTACGTTGACACCAGCTGCCAAAAGGCAGGAGTCCCAGGATTCCCTGGCTGTGTCGAACACTCAGCGGTGATCTGGGAACAGGTCCAGACAGCCAAACGAAGCAAAGAAGACCTGCACGTAGTTTGGCTTGACCTGGCAAATGCCTTCCGATCAGTTCCCCACCAGCTCATCACATACGCCCTCAACTTTTTCCACCTACCATCATGTGTCCAGAACCTAGTAGACAACTACTTCAACAACCTGCACGTTTGCTACACAACCCGGGATATCTCAACCGAGTGGCACCCGCTCAAGAAGGGGATAGGAATGGGATGTGCCATATCTCCCATCCTCTTCACTGTGGCTTTTGAGATCCTCCTGATAGGCGGAAGACAGATGGTCCGAGGGGTCAGACCACAGACAGGCCAAAGACTACCAGCTGTGAGGTGCTATATGGATGATGTCACCACCCTTCTCCAAACAGCAGACTGCACAGCTAGACTCCTCAAACGGCTGGAAGAGCTACCAGCCTGGGCTCGCATGAAGGTCAAACCATCAAAGTCGCGTGGCCTGTCGATCCGGAGAGGGACCAGGAATGATATCGTCTTCACTGTGGTGGTTAAAAGAATCCCCCTACTGGCAGAAGCACCTGAGAGAAGCCTCGGCAGGATGTTAATGGCGGACCTCTCTGACAAGAACATGTCCTCAGCTATCACAACCCAACTCCAAGAGGGCCTGCACAAGATCGACCAGTGCCCCCTATCAGGGAAGTTCAAGGTGTGGTGCTACCAGTTTACTCTGTACCACCGCTTAATGTGGCCCCTGAAGCTGAGCGACATCACCATGAACAAGGTCCTAAAGCTGGAGGCAAAGGCCATCAACTTCATCCGAAAGTGGCTCGGCCTTCCTCAATCCCTCGCAACCACAGCACTGTTTGGGAGAAACACCCTGCAGCTCCCACTGCAGTCCATCAGTCTGGGATACAAAAAGGAGAAGGTGCGGCTCCACTCGAGCTGAGGGACTCCACGGACCCGGCAATCCAAGCTGCCAACCCCCAGATCAGAACTGGATGGAAGTGGAATGCATCCAAAGCAGTTGACCATGCAGCGGAGCGGTTGAAGCACCAGGAGATTGTTGGCTTCACACAGTCAGGCAGGTCTGGCTTAGGATGGGCAGCAGCGCCAAATACCTGGTCTAAAGCGACCATGAAGGAGAGGAAGGATCTGGTGATCTCTGAAGTTGCTAAGATGGAGGAGGAAACCTGCAAGATCACAGCGATGAGCCAGCAACAGCAAGAAAAGTGGACTACTTGGGAGGCTGTGATCAACAGAAAAATCACTTGGGCCGACATGTGGAGAACTCCCCAGGCGAGATTGCGTTTCCGGATTATGGCCACATACGACACCTTACCCAGCCCCCGGAACCTTCTCACCTGGTTTGGAACAGAAGAACCCTGTCACCTTTGTCCTTTGTAGCTCCCCGAATACAAACCTGAAGCACATCCTCTCTGGATGAAAGATGGCGTTGTCCAGTGAAGACAATTTATCTAAACAAAAAGGTGTTAAGAAACCATGGATGACGTAGTCACTGATAAATGCCTGTCGGAAAAAGAATACATTATATAAAAAGTTTGTGAAACAAAGAACAGAACAAGCAAAAACTAAATACAAAAAATAGAGAAATAAATTAAATGTTATAATACGAACATGTAAGAAAGAATACTACAGTAACTTGCTTGCAGAAAATAAAAATTACTCCAAAAAATTATGGGACATAATCAATGTTATAAAACAAAGTAAGGCCAAATCATCCTATCCAGAATACTTTAATATTAAAAATACAAAAATAGAGGATATGGATAAAGTAGCTAATAAATTTAATGAATTCTTTGTGGGTGTCAGGCCTGAGCTGGCAGAAAACATTCCTGTCTCGCACTTGCACTGGGATTATTTGGACGACATTGGAGGAAGGAACCCAAACTCAATGTTTCTGGCGCCAGTGAAGGACACAGAGATAAGACACCAGGTCAGCCAGTGCATAGCAAAAACTTCTACTGATGTGTCCAGACATTGTGCTCTGGTCAGCTCCTGCCAAAGTCGTCATCATGGTGGAGCTGACAGTCCCATGGGAGGAACATGGATGGATGGATGCCGCATACGAGCGCAAGAAGGATAAGTACGCAGAGTTGGCAGCAACGTGCTCGCAAGCTGGGTGGAGACCGTTCACTTTCCCAGTGGAGGTCGGATGTAGGGGCTTCACCGGGACATCCACTCAGCGGCTGCTGGGGACCCTCGGAGTCTCGGGATCCAGCAGGAAGCAAGCTCTTCGGGATCTTATGAGGGAGGCTGAGGAAGGGAGCTTCTGGCTATGGCTCAGAAGGAAGGGCAGGGCGAGGGGAAGAGAAGGCTCCTAAGAGAGACGTCACGGTATGCGGTCAGGCCTACGCTTGACTCAGGGAGATGGACGTCCCTGCCATGCACAGTCCCCTGGGTCTCATTCCGTACACACCAACAATAACACTGGGGTCAGAGTGTGGGGAGAATACGATCCTTCAACAGGCAGCAGGGGGCGGCAGGGAGACGTCCCTGTCGCTGCTCCACCACCCGGAGATGTTCCGGGGGATAATGGAGCAAAACATCAGTTAAGGGTGGCCCCCTGGCTGATGACCCTGCAGTCTGCACAATGGTACCGTCGGAGGTGCTTCAGGCAGAAATGTCAAGCAGGTACAACCACCCGTGCTTACATCTACATGCTCACCATCATGCCTCGCATTGTGAGGTGTTGTGAGCATGTAGATTGGCTGTTTTCACAATAGAACTGTGCTAAACCATATGTAATGCCTCTAATCTTCTGACACCAAGTGCTCGTCATGGTAGGGGTTCCCCAGTTCTCATGTGATTTTTGGGGTAGCAGCCTGAAATGGTTGAGAACCACTGGTTTTCAGGACTAATATCAATTACAGATATAAAAATAAAGAAAAAGAAACAATTTATGGGACTACCCGTCTACCTGCAGTTATATTTATTTATTCTAACATTCATTGTTATGGTGTTGATTTTTGGCATTAAGAAAATACAACTTTAATCCTGATTGTAGAAAAAGTGGCTCCACTCAAAGCTGCTGAAAGGGAACTCCATTCAGATGACATGCAGAGCAAGAGTGTGAGAAAAAAACACCTATCTTTGCTAAAGATACCAGTACTGGGGACAAAGCCTCTGGCTCTGGAAATCCAAAACCGGTAATTTAACACTTGAGATTGATATTACATTAGTCATTGTTTGTGTATTACTGTAAATTATTCATGATTAAATTGTAATAATTAAAATCTTTGCCCGATAGAAAAAAAGCCAAAGTTGCTGCGCAGACTAGCGGAGAAGCAGCTACTGTCAAACGATGCTTGGCTCAGCCCCGGTCCAGCAGAATCGTCAAGCCAGGAAAACGACGACCTCAGAGACTTGCGGAGCCAGATCAAGGCCTTATAAAAGGAAAACACCAAACAGCGAAACATGGTATTGAAAGGCAAGTATGGAGTATGATATCATCGTATTAATAAACTTCACTGGAGATGTGGTTTCCAGGCTCATATTTGCCTCCGTGGTTGCTGTCTGTATAATCTTGTAGCACTTTTTTTTCTCAGAAATTCCAACTTTGTTGGTGGACGTGAGAGTGACGGCCCAGGTGAAACGTCACTTTGCACACCTTGCAGACCTTCACAAGTAAGTATAAGTTGGTACGTTTAGAACAAACATTTAAACTGACAGCATAATTAGCATTCTATTGCAGTTTGCTTCATTTTCGTCCCTTCTATTCGGCCTTCAATTGCTTGTGGTGTTTTTACTTGTGTCTTTTTTCTTGTGCTCCTATTCATTTAATTTTATTATTAGACGGTGAAATCTCGTCACATTGTTGGGACACTCTGGGCTTGCACTAGGAGGTAGTATGACTAAGCCACTGTGGCTCAGTGTAAAAGAATTGAGCAAGCCACAAAAAGCCACATTCGGTGTCCAAGACAGTGGTACAGCTCACGGACAACTGACGCTAGTCGCGGGGGGCGTGGGGGGTCCTGGGGGCCTCCCCCGGGAAATGTTTTAGAAAATGGGGTTGTTTTCCTGCATTCTTGTGCATTCTGAGGGCAAAATCTTCTGTTCAGTTTACCTACAAAAACACACTAGAGTCAACAGTTCAAGCTTAAATATCTTTATTTCTATCCTCCTTTATGCAGGTATAAATGTGATATTCAACAATTGAAAACTTGCATTCACTATGTGAAGATACAGCCTTACAGAATATTACTCAATGTTTACTTGTAAGTTTTACTTGGACTAGAATACATTTTAACTTTGACCACCACCAACACCATTGGTATGTCAGTTTGTTTTGTTTTTTTTAATTCAATAACATGACTTTTCATTTCAATTTAAAAAGGCATGAAAAATAGCAAGCAAGGTGAATACATATTTACATGCATCGCTGGTTATTCCTGCCGGTCATAGGGATCAAAAGTCTAAGACTACAAACAAGTATCGATAATATCTTTCATTTGCCTTCTGATCGGTCTGTCACCACTCCTCCCCCCCTCAGCATTCACCATTTGTTTATTAATGAGGATTTTAACACCAACTCTACCATAAAACACTGGATTCTTTTGATCGATCGTCCTTGCCTTGTCGTACACCAATTCGCGGGTTCAGCTTGTAAAAAAACACTATTTTTGTTTTTCATTGGACGAGAGGAGGTTATGACCCGAGTGCATATTTAATGATCGAGAGCGTTCGTGTCACTTCGGCTAAATTCCGTTGGCATGCGCAAATAACGGTGCTATTTCCGCTGGCGCCGCCCGCTAGCGGAAATAGCGGCGCTAGCGCTGCTCGCTAGCGGAAATAGCGGCGCTAACGCCGCTTGCTAGCGGAAGTAGCGCCTCTAGCGCCGCTCGCTAGCGGAAGTAGCGCCGCTTGCTAGCGGAAGTAGCGCCGCTCGCTAGCTGAAATAGCGAGCGTAAAGGTTGTAAGTTTTAGCCTTTTTTCCATAAATATAAGAACGCCACTGTGGCAACACAGTCTAAAAACCTTGTAGCCAATCTGGAATTTACTTTGCCTATGGTGAAGTGGCGAATGGCTATCGCAAGCCCAGAGACTTGTACTACCGCCAATGGGATGGCACGGGTGCTACTGATAGGGCTGTTTGATGTGGATGTCCTCCTCAAGTCTAACCTGAAAGGAGTGGTCAGCAAGTTGGATCCCTCTGCTGAGCGTCGGCAGGCTCTCGACCCAAGGAAACTTCAAGCTTTACAAGGTAAAAACTTCTCAGAGCTGGTGCTTTTCAAAATAATAATTGCATGTGGGGGAGGGGGGCACAGGAGGTGTGAAGAGGGGAAGAATTTTCATCCTTTTTGTTCCACAGATGCTGTTCTAAACCAGTTTCCAGCAGCCAAAGAAGCTGAAAATCCATCAACAGTAAAATCTGCGACCTAAGACACCAGGCGAAGCACATAAAGCAAGTGAAGTTAAATAAGAAGTACCCTTGATTCAAATTGTATTGTTCCGCAACATGTTTAAATC
The DNA here is from genome assembly GCA_013358685.1 of Antennarius maculatus. Taxonomy (NCBI): domain Eukaryota; kingdom Metazoa; phylum Chordata; class Actinopteri; order Lophiiformes; family Antennariidae; genus Antennarius; species Antennarius maculatus. The sequence continues at coordinate 5,559,464 of CM023607.1, forward strand.
AGTGAAGAACCACCAAGATGGACTGTTAACCTGGATTAATGGACTGTTCGATTGGTAGATTTTTCTTTGCTTTTCCACGGTTCCCAAAAGTCCGTCACAGTTTGCAAAAAAAAGAAAGGTCTTGGATGTTTGTTTTGAAAATAATTGTTCATTGAAAGTGCCAGTTAAGCTACAGAAACAGCATTTTGGAACAATGTAAAGTTGTGGCGACTGTTTTAATTTATATTTTGTATATTTTCTGTTCAATGGGACACTTTAAAAAATGTTTCAACAAATTACACTGTTAAGAAATGTTGCACTGTTAAAAAAAGGCTACCTCAAATCCTCAGGGTTTAGTATCTGTGCCTGATAAATAAAATAAAGGTGGCTATTGATAGATTACCCATTAGTCTGTGTTGATATGTTATGTTTTGTATTGCTCATACAGGTTGTATTAGTTTAATGTTACCATATAATATCTATTTAAATATATATTCTACCATATATGGTACACATATCTGTACCTATATGTAATATATATGCATCCATATAATTTTACATATATTTAAATATACTACCATATACAGTGATACCTCTACTTACGAATGTCTCTACTTACAAAATTTTCTACTTCCGAAATTTCTCAGAAGGAAAATATGGCCTCTACTTACGAAAGAAATTTCGACTTACGTAATGTAAAAACCAGGGCTTTGAACTGGTTCATGGAATGAAAACGAAAACCGAAAGCTTTTGGTATTTTGGCAGGAACAAAAACGAAACCAAAAACGTTATATTTTTTAATGTTCCGGAACAGAATCGGAACAGAAAATAGTTGTAAACCGGTTAATACCGGGTTTTTTTCGTTCTTGAAAAAAATATTTGACCTCATGTTTCACTTCCTGTCATTCACTGGACGCGGGATGAGAGCTGAGAGAAGTAGCTGCTATCAGCAGCAGTTAGGAACAGGGAAGTCTCCCAGTCGCAATTTAATCATAACAGGTAAACACTGCAGTATGTCAATCTTAAAAATGTATGATTTAGACATTAACTCGTTGGCTGCAGTCATTTTCGGAGCAGTGTGTTCCCGTACTGCCAGCGCTTGGTAGCAATACTGAGCTATGGGAGAAGCACAATGAAGATCTGTTGTTCAGCAATAAATGACAAGGTGGAAGTTATTCTTGTCTTATTTCATGTAGTGTCTAAGAAGAAAGCATAAGCCTTAACTACAGTGATATAACTTGCATAATGCAGTGGTGTAGTGCTGTGGTACTGTTTACTGTAGGGTAGGGATATATCTATAATTATAGTCTATAGTATATAAACTAATTACTTTAGTTGCCAATTTAAAAGTCCTTAAGTTACCGTATTTTGCGCAATATTCAGCTCATAGTATAAAGAGGCGCAGTCTAAATAACGGATTTTATTTCTGTACTTTAACCGGACACACGGCGCACATTATTGTTCGGTGCACGCTTGCTAACGAAAGCAAAAAGGTGACTGTGGTTGAACTATGTTGCACTACGTATTTAAATAAAAAAAAAATACACCGATATTATTTTTTGAATATGTTTTTATTTCTTCATTTTTTTGATAAATCTGTGCTAAATCCTTCGAAGTCCTCATCTTCGGTCTCCATTGAATAGCTCGGCAATTTCACTATCGCTGACCGTCACGTTTCCGGGTGGCTGTCCGGTAATGATGCTGGCTTTAGCGAAACATCGGACAAAAGTCGAAGCAGACACATTAGTCTAGGATCCGCAATCAACCACATATTGTGGGGGTGTAACTCGCTCGGCACTGCCTCCAGTCTTGGTAAACGTGTGTCCACTGTCTCTCATCCATCACCTCACGAAGCAAGCAGCTTAACTTTAAAGGCTCTGTTGATACCGATGTCCAGCGGTTGGAGTTATTTCGTTGATCCTCCCAGGATGATGACAAGCTCCGAATTCAGCTGCTTGACGTGGTTTTTGACAGAAGCTGTGGTGTGGGCGTGCGTGGAGTCACAGATCACAGAGATGGCGAAGCGTGAAAAAAGCCACCCGGTCTCTTTACGTGAACAGGAACAACCGGAACTGATAGCCTGGAGTTTACATGTTGTGTCCTAAGCGTGTCTCTTCGCTCACGCTATTGTCGGGGGTCTTTAGCCAAACAAATGCGGTAAACAGCATACCTGCGGTACAGTGCCGGCATACACTGTACTGTAAACCGGTACCTACCGGAGGTGTGCCGGACGTAGCATCGCATCATGTTCTCTAATTGGTCTATCACTGCCGGCATACGTAGTGACGTAATACATCCTATGTCGGCGGACAATGGCCGATCTGGCGGAGCGCTGATTAAAGTCACACAAAAACATTTTTACAGATTTTGGAACTCAGTGTACACATAAGACGCTTAATGTTAAAAGGCGCAGCATTGATTTTTGAGAAATCTTAAGGTTTTTAAGCTCGTCTTATGGTGCGCAAAATATGACACCTACATATTTATATTTACAAGGTACGTTATTAACCGGTTCAGGAACTTTTTTTTTTTGTTCTAACCGGTTCAGGAACATCAGTTTATGGGTGGCACGCAAAACCGGAAACGTTATAATTCCGTTTCTGTTCGGAACAAACCAATTGGCAAAAAATTCTGGTTCAAAGCCCTGGTAAAAACACAGGATTGGCTGATAATCGAATCTCCCACAGGTTCCTGAACGCAACATTCTCATAGCTGCTCTGCCATTGGCTATTACCGATTACCTATCTTCCTGGCATCCCATTGGCTAAGAGGGATGCTACTCCACCTCTGCGTGGAGCTAGATCGGTGCTTATGCAGTATCTTCGGCATTCGGCACTCAACCCGTGAAGTAGTCTGATAGTTATGCGCAAATACAATAACTTTTTGCCCAAGTATTCGTTATGGACCCCAAGAAAGTGACAGAGAAAAGAGGAAAAGAAAAGACGAAGAAAAGTGTTTTTTTTGTCCATACAAACAAAGTAAGAGATAATTGAAAAGCATGAAAAAGGGATGCGTTTGGTTGATCTCGCGAAAGAATATGGCCATAATGAATCTACAATCGCCAGGTTATTCAAACAAAAGGAAGTTTAAGGAGTTTAAGGCATTGCGTGGGTGGTTGGATAAGTTCAAAAGGAGGACTGAAATTCACTCTGTTGTTTGGCATCGTGAGATAGGAGCGCATGAACCAAAGAGGGCAAAAAACAATGAGAACAGCTGTTAAAAGGTAAATGACTGTCATTTGTATTCTTTATTCTTTGTTTTTTACGTTATGCCCAACTCTCATTTATTGTGCAATAATCTAATCGTAACATGTATTTGTTACATGTTTTGATGCATTTTGCCTCCATCTAACCCTGTCTTCTGCATCCTCTTTTGTCACACCAACTACCTTCATGTCCTCTTTCACTACATCCATAAACCTCCTCTTTGGTCTTCCTCTAGGCCTCCTGCTTGGCAGTTCAAAACTCAGCATCCTCCTACCAATATATTCACTCTCTCTCCTCTGGATGTCCAAACCATCTCAGTCTGGCCTCTCTGACTTTATCCCCAAAACCTCTAACATGTGCTGGGCTTGCACTAGGAGGTAGTATGACTAAGCCACTGTGGCTCAGTGTAAAAGAATTGAGTAAGCCACAAAAAGCCACATTCTGTGTCCAAGATAGCGGCTTGCTATAATAGCAAGTGAAACTTACAAGTAAACATTGAATAGTACCAAGAATCAAATTTATTCAAATCAAAATGTCTAAGGTTAAAATGTCTTGTAGTCCAAGTAAAACTTACAAGTAAACATTGAGTAATATATTTGAATGACTGTATCTTCACAGAGTGAATTCAAGTTTTCAATTGTTGAGGGGTGTAAAACCACACTTGTCGTAGGGGTGTGTGGGGGGGAAACCCTCCCACATGGGAGGTCCGGGGGCCCCCCTCGGAAAATTTCTTAAAAAATGGGGTTGTTTTCCTGCATTCTGGTGCATTCTGAGGGTAAAATCTTCTGTTTAGTTTACCTACAAAAATACACTTAAGTCAATAGTTCAAGCTTAACTGTCTTTATTTCCATCCTACTTTATGCAGGTATAAATGTGAGATTCAACAATTGAAAACTTGCATTCACTATGTGAACATACATTCATACAAAATATTACTCAATGTTTACTTGTAAGTTTTACTTGGACTAGAAGACATTTTAACTTTGACTTAGAAAACACCATTGGTATGCCATAGTTTAGTTTGGGTTTTTTTTTAAATTCGATAATATGATTTTTCATTTCAATTTAAAAGGGCATGAAAAATAGCAAGCGAGGTGAATACACCTTTACATGCATCGCTGGTTATTCCTGCCAGTCATAGGGATCAAAAGTCTAAGACTACAAAAAAGTATTGATAATATCTTTCATTTACCTACTGATCGGTCTGTTACCACTCCTACCCCCTCTCAGCATTCACCATTTGTTGCTCAATTAGAATTTTAACGCAAAATCTACTATAAAACACTCTATTCTCATTTTCTTTCAATCGATAGTCCTCGCCTTGTCGTACACTAATTTGCGGGTTTAGCTTGTAAAAAAAGAATCCTGGCTTTTTTAGTGCTTTCTGGCGATTAAAAAAATTAATCTAATTAATTACAGGATTTGTAATTAAAATGCAATCTCATACCTGCTAAAGGCCCCAAAATAAGAATTTGATTTCTAGGACATTACAAAATTGTCGTGCATGACTAATCAATAGAATGCACCAAGAAGAGAAGATTTGAAATCCACATTTTTATTGGGTAAGTGTGCTTTATAAATGAAATTCAAATGAAAAATGGCCAAGCTCAGCAAACCAATTAGGCCAGAGGCCTGTACCATAAAGCTTGATTAACCTAGCCAGGCTTCCTCTTACTTATTTGGCTTCACTTACCGAGACAGCCGCCTTCCTGATTTTCGGTACCATAAAGCCGGCTATCAACTCACTAATTCAATTCAGGCATGTCCACTCTAGATCTGTGCGCGCTCACATAAAAAGGGCGGAGGTTGCTGCATGCGACCAATCACAAACATGCAACAAACCGGCCCGAGCCATATATTTCACAACGGAGGAGCAAACAATAATAATTAATAAATACGAGCAATACAAATCAAGAATCCAGGCAAAAACCAACACAGTTGCAGCTGCCAAATGACGCAAGGATCACGGATCGCTGGCAAAAAATCGCCGACTGTGTCAATGCCATTATAATATTACTTCCCCACTATGACTGCACTTGTATATCTGACTACAGTAACATTTGTGTGTTCCATAAATGTATGTGTGTACGACATTTTTCGTTATGGCATGTGATTGTAGCCCCCGCGACTTTATGAATAGCTCTACATACTGTGTTCTTCCCGAGGTTTTCGGCATCGCTAACAAAATACATAAAAGTACCTATGATTGAATGAATCAATCCATGATTTACTGAGACAAATAAATGATTAATGGCATTTTATCTGTGGCTTGCATGTAACCCATCCAACGAGGGATTTAAGGACATCATCATAATTACGAACATCATTAAGAAATATATTAACTGTGGCAAAACAGCTCAGTGCAATGCACACTGTCTGCGGGACTGTCAGCACGTGGTTGCAGCGCGTTACATTACTGACGTAAGGCTCCAGCAGCTGACAAATGTAATGTAACCCCTCTCACCAAAACCTGTACCTTTCGTACAGTGATTGTTCAGGCAATCCGAACGGATCACAGCGATCTCTAAATATTCTCTCGTGCCTGAGCGCTCTTCGCACAAGCTGTGCACCAAGATCCACCGGGTTCTCATAAAACGGACAGCCCATTTTCCAAGAGAACTGATTGGTCAGTAGGTGGGGCTGTTATACCTGCTAAGCTCTGAATGGTCAGTAGGTGGGGCTGTTATACCTGCTGAGCTCTTATCCTGAACTTATCCTGCTCTGGAGCAGGTTAGGTGTTCAGCATAGGTTACCGCGACAACGTAGCCCGATAGAAAGTCAGCCACCTTTATGGTACCGAAAAGCCAGGGTTAAGCCTGAAGTTATCTCGCGAAGCCGTAATCCAGCTTTATGGTACAGGCCTCAGGTGCATTTCTCAAAAATGCAATACGAATGGAGTTAAATAAAATCAATAAAATTCAGAAATAGAATAAGGCTGAGTCTCAAATAGGCACATAAGCAGACTCTCAATCAAAATGAATACTAAAGCTGACTCAAGACAGCAATTCAAAATGAACAGTATAGCATGCCTCTAAATAAGGCAACTAAATAGCAAGATGCCAACAGGCTTTTTCTTTAAAAGGGTTAAGCTAACGTTCAACTCTGTGTCCTTGACATGTTTTGTCAAGAGCTAGAGCTGCTTCGGTGATATGAAAATTCTCTTTTACAAAAGGTACAAATAATAATAATAATAATAATAATAATAACAATGATGGTAATAATAATAATGGATTAGATTTATATAGCGCTTTTCTGGACACTCAAAGACACTTTACATCGGATCCATTATTCATTCACTCCTCATTCATACTTGGTGATGGTAAGCTACGTGTGTAGCCACAGCTGCCCTGGGGCAGACTGACGGAGGCGTCTACAGCGCAGATTGGCAGCGCAGAATCACTGTGTTTTTGTTGATGGTCCCGTCTTTGTTCTTTTAATAAATAAACTTTCCGCCCAAAGGTCCGAGTGTGCTTGCTTCCCTCTCCTGTGTCGCGTCCATCTCTGTTGTCAGTCACTCTGCTTTTGACTAGTGGCGCAGGTAGGAAGTGAGGTGCCGCTGCAGCCTACAGGTCATTTCTTCTTTTCCTTTCAGCTTATCCCTTCAGGGGTCGCCACAGCGAATCAGTTGCCTCCATCTAACCCTGTCCTTTGCATCCTCTTCTCTCACACCAACTACCTTCATGTCCTCTTTCATTACATCCATAAACCTCCTCTTTGATCTGCCTCTAGGCCTCCTGCCTGGCAGTTCAAAACTCAGCATCTTTCTACCAATATATTCACTATCTCTCCTCTGGACATGTCCAAACCATCTCAGTCTGGCCTCTCTGACTTTATCTCCAAAACCTCGAACATGTGCTGGCCCTCTGATGTACTCATTCCTGATCCTATCATTCCTGATCCTATCCTTCCTGGTCACTCTTCACCTCTTTTCCAGACTCTCCATTGCTCTGGACTGTTGACCCTAAGTACTTAAAATCCTCCACCTTCTTGATCTCTTCTCCCTGTAACCTCACTCTTCCAATTGGGTCCCACTCATTCACATACATGTACCGTATTGGCCCGAATATAAGATGACCCTGATTATAAGACGACCCCGTCTTTTTCAGGACTCAAGTTTGAAAAAAGACTTTTTGAACACCAAATTAAATTTTTATACAGAAAATAATTACAGTACATCTGAAACAAATGATTTTAATAATATGTTCGAGAGAAAAAGCATGTTATTTTGCCTCATTCAAATCATACAAAAACTGTCTTACATCTTAATATCTGATAGGCATCCCGTCCTTTCGTTTATCGTCCACGTACACGAACACCCTCCTGTCAAGCTCTTGGAAGCGGCCGCTCTGAGGACCATGGAAAGCTTTTCACTGACTTCAGATTTTCGCTATGTTTCTCCATTTTCTGTTATCTCTCTTATTTTCTTCTCTTTTTTTTCTTACCACTATTTTTTATTCTTCTTCTTCGTGCTAAAGCTATTTTTATTTTTCTTCTTCGTGACAGGGGTTTGCTTTGGCCTAGCGAGTTCAGTTCAGCATTCGCTTTAGAGATATCTGGTGCCATCTAGCGTGGTGAATGGGTATAATGTCTAGACCCTGAATGTAAGACGACCCCCACTTTTTCAGTCTTATTTCAATGCAAAAAACATTGTCTTATATTCGGGCCAATACGGTACTCTGTCTTACTGACGCTAACCTTCATATTCCTCTCCTTTCCAGGACAAACCTCCACCTCTCTAGCTTCTCCACCACCTGTTCCCTGCTCTCACTGCAGATCACAATGTCATCTGCAAACATCATAGTCCATGGAGATTCCTGTCTAAACTCGTCTGTCAACCTGTCCATCACCATAGCCAACAAGAAAGGGCTCAGAGCTGATCCCAGATGCAGTCCCACCTCCACCTTGGACTCCTCTGTCACACCTACAGCACACCTCACCATTGTCTTACAGTCCTCATACATGTCCTGCACCGCTCTAACATACATCTCTGCCACTCCAGACTTTCTCATACAATATCACAGTTCCTCTGTAGGCACCCTGTCATAAGTTTTCTCCAGATCTACAAAAACACAATGCAGCTCTGTTTGGCCTTCTCTGTACTTCTCTATCAACATGTTCAAAGCAAATACTGCATCTGTGGTACTCTTTTCTGGCATGAAACCATACTGCTGCTCACAAATGCACACTTCAGCCCTTAGTCTAGCTTCCACTACTCTTTCCCATGACTTCATTGAATGGCTCATCAGCTTTATTCCTCTGTAGTTGCCACAATTGTGCACATCTCCCTCGTTCTTAAAAATGGGCACCAGCACACTTCTCCATTCCTCAGGCATTTTTTTTTTGTTTGTATGACGAGTATGGTATTATTTTACTCTTGATTAAGCCTTCCTACTTTCCCAAAGTAAGAAAAGAGAGGAATCAGGAAATTCATTATATTTTAAAAATTCTGCCCATTCTTGCCTTATTATTTCATCAAATTCTGGATCTTTAAGTAGAGAAAATGGAAGTGCCAAGCCTGTGGAGGTTTATGGTAATTAACTGTTTGTAGGCTGAAGGACATACTGTATGTGCATCTTCTTCTTTTCCTTTCGGCTTTTCCCTTCAGGTGTCGCCACAGTGAATCAATTGTCTCCATCTAACCCTATCTTCTGCATCCTGTTCTCGCACACCAACTAGCTTCATGTCCTATTTCACTACATCCATAAACCTCCTGTTGTTCTTAAAAATGGGCACCAGCACACTTCTCCTCCATCCCTAGGCATCTTCTCCCTATCTAAGATCCTGTTGAACAACCCAGTCAGAAACTCTACTGCCACCTCTCCTAGGCACTTCCAAACCTCAACAGGTATATCATCAGGACCGACTGCCTTTCCACTCTTCATCCTCCTCAATGCTATCCTCACTTCATCCTGACTGATCTTTGGTACTTCCTGGTCCACAACAGTCACCTCTTCTATTCTTTGTTCTCTCTCATTTTCACATTCATCAACTCTTCAAAGTACTCTTTCCATCTTCCCATCACACTACTTGCACCTGTCAATAGACTTCCATCCCTATCCTTAATCACCCTAACCTGCTGCACGTCCTTCCCATCTGTCTGTCTGTCTTGCCAACCTGTATAGATCACATACATGGAGATTCCTGTCTAACCTAAAATGTATTATTATTTTGGAAATATCTCTTTTTCAGACACTTGATCAGTGTTTTGAGAAAGGGACTTACTTTTTTTTTTTAATCACACCAGTAAAGAGTTTTCATATTTAAATGGAAATTTAATGACACCATCGAAATCGAAAGAAAAATTGCTGCTGCGACAGGTCGTCACACTTGATTAAAAAAATATCCGACCTTCGTTTTGTAATGTAAAAAAAATTAATCAATGTGACCTGATGAAAAATACTTATTTAATCAATTCCTTTATTAAAGATGACACTACTTGCACCTGTCAATAGACTTCCATCCCTATCCTTAATCACCCTAACCTGCTGCACGTCCTTCCCATCTCTGTCTCTCTGCCTTGCCAGCCTGTATAGATCAGTCTCTCCCTCCGTATTGTCCAACCTAGTATACAAGTCATCATCAGCCGCTTGTTTGGTCTTTGCTACCTCTACCTTCACGGTACGCTGCATCTCCCTGTACTCCTGTCTACTGTCCTCAGTCCTCTCAATGTCCCACTTCTTTTTAGCTAACCTCTTTCTCTGTATACACTCCTGTACCTCCTCATTCCACCACCAAGTATCCTTATCTACTTTCCTTCCAGATGACACGCCAAGTACTCTCCTACCTGTCTCCCTGATCACATCAATTGTAGTTTTCTAGTCATCTGGAAGCACCTCCGGCCCACCCAGAGCCTGTCTGAACTCCTTCCTAAAAGTCATGCAACTCTCTTCCCTTTTCAGCTTCCACTTTGTCTTTGTCCTCTTCATCTTCCTCACCACCAGAGTCATCCCACACACCACCATCCTATGCTGTTTGGCAACACTCTCACCTACCACTACTTTACAGTCACTGATCTCCTTCAGATTACATCGTCTACATAAGATGCAGTCTACCTGTGTGCTCCTACCACCACTCTTATAGGTCACCCTATGTTCATGCCGCTTCTGGAAGAAAGTATTCACTACAGCCATTTCCATCCTTTTTAAAAAGTCAACTACCATCTGTCCTTCTGCGTTCCTCTCCTGGATACCAAAGCTGCCCATCACCTCCTCATCACCTCTGTTACCTGCACCAACATGTCCATTGAAGTCTGCACCAATGATAACTCTCTCACTTCTAGGCATGCCCTGCATCACTTCATCAAAGTCCAACCAGAATTTCTCCTTCTCCTCCAGCTCACATCCTACCTGTAGAGCATACCCACTAACAACATTGAACATCACACCTTCGATTTCTAGCTTCAGAATCATCACTCTATCTGACACTCTTTTTACCTCCAGGACATTCCTAACAAACTCCTCCTTCAAGATAACTCCTACTCCATTTCTTTTCCCATCTACACCATGATAGAACAACTTGAACCCTGCTCCTAAACTTCTAGCCTTGCTACCTTTCCACTTGGTCTCCTGGACACACAGTATGTCTACCTTCCTCCTCTGCATCATGTCAACCAACTCTCTACCTGTTCCTGTCATAGTTCCAACATTCAACGTCCCTACTCTCAGTCGTACACTCTTGGTGTTCCTCTTCTCTCTCTTCTCATGGGCACACTTTCCTCCTCTCCTTCTTCGACCAACTGTAGTCCAATTGCCACCGGCGCCCTATAGGTCAACAGCGCCGATGGCGGTCGTTGTTAACCTGGGCCTCGACCGATCCAGTATGGAAGTCATAGGTTTGATTCGCATGTTAGATTTGGCAAAAGTTTTACGCCGGATGCCATTCCTGATGCAACCCTCTGTATTTATCCGGGCTTGGGACCGTTTTGATGCATTTTTATGCTTTATGAAACATTTGTGTCGGAATTTTTGGGGGCTTGGAATGGATTAGGGCATTTGCAAGGAAAACGCGTCTCTACTTCCGTAATTTTCTACTTACGTAATTTCTTCCGGAACCAATTAATTTCGTAAGTAGAGGTACCACTGCATATGAACATATTTAAGGTATATGTGTCCATAAAATTTTACATATATTTATATGTTCTACCACATATGGTATCTGAACATATTTAAGGTATATGTGTCCATATAATGTTACATATATATGTCAAGATATATTCTATCATATATCAGTACATATATTTAATGTATATGTTTCAATATAATTTTACATGTATTTAAAATAGATTCTGCCATATCTTGAACATACATGTGACACTATATCTTTACATATATTACTAATATTTTTTTACCATATAAATTAAAATACATTTTTTACAATATTTCTAAATGTAAATTTGAATATTTTGGAATATATAAAGACATATTATATATTTATGTTTCATATATTGCAGTATATGGAAAGCGGCAATTATTTGTATATTTTGCAATACATTGCAATATATTACATGAATATATTATATGTTGTATAATATATGTGTCCTCAATATATTATTCCATGTATTTCCAATATATAATATATTGTAAATGTATTGGGAAAATAATATATTACCATATATTACAATACATTTCAAATAATATATTGGTACATATATTTTCCTTTCATAAGGGAAACCTGGATCACTTCCATTCATTTGGTTATTACAACTATGCTGAGAGAACATTCACCAAGGTGTTAATATTTCTTGCAACCCATACACCACAAACGATTATAGAAATGTAAAAAAAATGTAATAATATCCCGACAAAATGATTTTCGTAGTCAGAGTGGAGCAAAGCCCCAGACAAAGTGAACTGCAGGGTGACGTAGACTTGACATGTCACGAACTGAGATTGCATCAGATTGCACGTTATCACGGGTGTAGTCAAACTAAACCGGTATTTACAACATTTAAGATAAATTATTACAGAAATGTGTCCTCGCCTAGTGTCTGGCATCCACATACCTAAAACGAACACCATCAGCATCATATATGTTCTGTGAATGTCTCATTTGGATAGGTTGAATGATGTTAGTGCTAACATTAGCCCGACTGCAGGCATGCTAGGCCATTCAATGAATGTCTCCCCAAACTTCATTCAAATACAGCAAAAAAATTTTAAGTTACGTCCAAATTATTTGGGTAGACACAAACATTCACTTGAACATTAGTACCGCAGCAAACATGTGGAGACAACAAACTAATTTCATGGCATTTTAAGACACCGATGTGATAACTGGGTCCTCTAAATGTATTAACACTCGTAAAGTCTATGTGGGTTGTGGAAACTGGGTATATTCGTATCAAAATAAATAAAATAATCACATTTTCGAATGAAGGTTGTTGTTAGCCGCTTTCCACTGACGTTAACATTATTAGCCACCCTGCTAACGTTAGCATAGCTACAACCGGTATGACAGAAACAACTGAATTGAAAATGCGCTTACATTTTCTCCACTCCGTGTCTGCAGCTACCAGTTTATCAACCAGCGTTACATCTTTAAACCTCTTCCTTTGAGTCTCACGGACGATTTCTGGATCGCCACCTTTGTCGGTCCTGAACAGGTCCAAGTCGAGCACCATCTTTCCGCGCTGACTGTCCGAGTGACACAGTGAGCTCACGGATGGCTTCCTCCAACCCAAGTTGCCAGTTATTTTGGCTGAAGTCATTAAAACGTATTCCGGTCTATAGTTTGTAATTTAATAACCCATTATATGTCATCTTTAATAAAGGAATTGATTAAATAAGTATTTTTCGTCAGGTCACATTGATTAATGTTTTTTACATTGCAAAACGAAGGTCAAATATTTTTTTAAGCAAGTGTGACGACCTGTCGCAGCAGCAGTTTTTCTTTCGATTTCGATGGTGTCATTAAATTTCCATTTAAATATGAAAACTCTTTACTGATGTGATAAAAAAAAAAAGAAAAAAAAGTAAGTCCTTTTCTCAAAACACTGATCAAGTGTCTGAAAAAGAGATATTTGAAAAAAAATTATACATTTTAGGTTAGACAGGAATCTCCATGTATGTGATCTATACAGGTTGGCAAGACAGACAGACAGATGGGAAGGACGTGCAGCAGGTTAGGGTGATTAAGGATAGGGATGGAAGTCTAAATTTACATTTAGAAATATTGTAAAAAATGTATTTTAATTTATATGGTAAAAAATATTAGTAATATATGTAAAGATATAGTGTCACATGTATGTTCAAGATATGGCAGAATCTATTTTAAATACATGTAAAATTATATTGAAACATATACATTAAATATATGTACTGATATATGATCGAATATATCTTGAAATATACATGTAACATTATATGGACACATATACCTTAAATATGTTCAGATACCATATGTGGTAGAACATATAAATATATGTAAAATTTTATGGACACATATACCTTAAATATGTTCATATGCAGTGGTACCTCTACTTACGAAATTAATTGGTTCCGGAAGAAATTACGTAAGTAGAAAATTACGGAAGTAGAGACGCGTTTTCCTTGCAAATGCCCTAATCCATTCCAAGCCCCCAAAAATTCCGACACAAATGTTTCATAAAGCATAAAAATGCATCAAAACGGTCCCAAGCCCGGATAAATACAGAGGGTTGCATCAGGAATGGCATCCGGCGTAAAACTTTTGCCAAATCTAACATGCGAATCAAACCTATGACTTCCATACTGGATCGGTCGAGGCCCAGGTTAACAACGACCGCCATCGGCGCTGTTGACCTATAGGGCGCCGGTGGCAATTGGACTACAGTTGGTCGAAGAAGGAGAGGAGGAAAGTGTGCCCATGAGAAGAGAGAGAAGAGGAACACCAAGAGTGTACGACTGAGAGTAGGGACGTTGAATGTTGGAACTATGACAGGAACAGGTAGAGAGTTGGTTGACATGATGCAGAGGAGGAAGGTAGACATACTGTGTGTCCAGGAGACCAAGTGGAAAGGTAGCAAGGCTAGAAGTTTAGGAGCAGGGTTCAAGTTGTTCTATCATGGTGTAGATGGGAAAAGAAATGGAGTAGGAGTTATCTTGAAGGAGGAGTTTGTTAGGAATGTCCTGGAGGTAAAAAGAGTGTCAGATAGAGTGATGATTCTGAAGCTAGAAATCGAAGGTGTGATGTTCAATGTTATTAGTGGGTATGCTCTACAGGTAGGATGTGAGCTGGAGGAGAAGGAGAAATTCTGGTTGGACTTTGATGAAGTGATGCAGGGCATGCCTAGAAGTGAGAGAGTTATCATTGGTGCAGACTTCAATGGACATGTTGGTGCAGGTAACAGAGGTGATGAGGAGGTGATGGGCAGCTTTGGTATCCAGGAGAGGAACGCAGAAGGACAGATGGTAGTTGACTTTTTAAAAAGGATGGAAATGGCTGTAGTGAATACTTTCTTCCAGAAGCGGCATGAACATAGGGTGACCTATAAGAGTGGTGGTAGGAGCACACAGGTAGACTGCATCTTATGTAGACGATGTAATCTGAAGGAGATCAGTGACTGTAAAGTAGTGGTAGGTGAGAGTGTTGCCAAACAGCATAGGATGGTGGTGTGTGGGATGACTCTGGTGGTGAGGAAGATGAAGAGGACAAAGACAAAGTGGAAGCTGAAAAGGGAAGAGAGTTGCATGACTTTTAGGAAGGAGTTCAGACAGGCTCTGGGTGGGCCGGAGGTGCTTCCAGATGACTAGAAAACTACAATTGATGTGATCAGGGAGACAGGTAGGAGAGTACTTGGCGTGTCATCTGGAAGGAAAGTAGATAAGGATACTTGGTGGTGGAATGAGGAGGTACAGGAGTGTATACAGAGAAAGAGGTTAGCTAAAAAGAAGTGGGACATTGAGAGGACTGAGGACAGTAGACAGGAGTACAGGGAGATGCAGCGTACCGTGAAGGTAGAGGTAGCAAAGACCAAACAAGCGGCTGATGATGACTTGTATACTAGGTTGGACAATACGGAGGGAGAGACTGATCTATACAGGCTGGCAAGGCAGAGAGACAGAGATGGGAAGGACGTGCAGCAGGTTAGGGTGATTAAGGATAGGGATGGAAGTCTATTGACAGGTGCAAGTAGTGTCATCTTTAATAAAGGAATTGATTAAATAAGTATTTTTCGTCAGGTCACATTGATTAATTTTTTTTACATTACAAAACGAAGGTCGGATATTTTTTTAATCAAGTGTGACGACCTGTCGCAGCAGCAATTTTTCTTTCGATTTCGATGGTGTCATTAAATTTCCGTTTAAATATGAAAACTCTTTACTGATGTGATTAAAAAAAAAAAGTAAGTCCCTTTCTCAAAACACTGATCAAGTGTCTGAAAAAGAGATATTTCCAAAATAATAATACATTTTAGGTTAGACAGGAATCTCCATGTATGTGATCTATACAGGTTGGCAAGACAGACAGACAGATGGGAAGGACGTGCAGCAGGTTAGGGTGATTAAGGATAGGGATGGAAGTCTATTGACAGGTGCAAGTAGTGTGATGGGAAGATGGAAAGAGTACTTTGAAGAGTTGATGAATGTGAAAAGAATAGAAGAGGTGACTGTTGTGGACCAGGAAGTACCAAAGATCAGTCAGGATGAAGTGAGGATAGCATTGAGGAGGATGAAGAGTGGAAAGGCAGTCGGTCCTGATGATATACCTGTTGAGGTTTGGAAGTGCCTAGGAGAGGTGGCAGTAGAGTTTCTGACTGGGTTGTTCAACAGGATCTTAGATAGGGAGAAGATGCCTAGGGATGGAGGAGAAGTGTGCTGGTGCCCATTTTTAAGAACAACAGGAGGTTTATGGATGTAGTGAAATAGGACATGAAGCTAGTTGGTGTGCGAGAACAGGATGCAGAAGATAGGGTTAGATGGAGACAATTGATTCACTGTGGCGACACCTGAAGGGAAAAGCCGAAAGGAAAAGAAGAAGATGCACATACAGTATGTCCTTCAGCCTACAAACAGTTAATTACCATAAACCTCCACAGGCTTGGCACTTCCATTTTCTCTACTTAAAGATCCAGAATTTGATGAAATAATAAGGCAAGAATGGGCAGAATTTTTAAAATATAATGAATTTCCTGATTCCTCTCTTTTCTTACTTTGGGAAAGTAGGAAGGCTTAATCAAGAGTAAAATAATACCATACTCGTCATACAAAAAAAAAAAAAAACATGAACAAATGCAGACAGAAATGGAGGAAAACTTCAAATTGATAACCAAGGATTATGCAATAAAGTCAAATGAAAAATTATAATCTGAACTGCAAAATGCAAAGCTAAATCTTGACAATATCAAAGAAAACAGAACAACAACTGAGATATAACGATTTTGACCATAACAATTAATCTGGCAAATTTCTTGAAAACCACTTCCAACGCAACAGAGAAAAATCTTCCATTACAGCAATCCAGGATCCCTCTGGTAAATATTCCTAGTTACCTCGAGAAATGACTTTTTTTTTTTAATATATTACCATAGCTTGCATTCAACTGCATAAACCTACCCAACTAAAATCTGAAGACAGAGACATTGTAGATGTTTTAATGACTATCAATGAATTACAGAGTGCATTAGATAGTTTGCCAGCAGGCGAGACACTTAGTCCAGATGGTGTTCCTGCTGAATTCCTCAAACATTTCTGGTCAGTTTTTTGCCTCTTTTCTTCAGAGTAATAATAGAAATTTTAAAGTAATGGTTATATAAGTGGTCATGTGAATACAGCTTCAATGAATTGCTAATCAACACCAACACTAAAATAATATCTAAAGCACTTGCCTCCAGATTGGAGAAAATTATTCCATCAATAGTTCACTATGATCAAATAGGATTTATTAAGGGTTGAAACACTACCACAATGTCAGAAGACTACTGAATCTGAAGGAAAGCAATTGCTATGTCACTTGACGCTGAAAAAGCCTTTGACAAAGTTAATTGAACTTTTCTTTTCTCACTACTTCATAAAGTTGGTTTTGGTGAGTCGTTTATCCCGCTGGTATCAACTCTGTATAACTCACCCAAGGCCACAGTCACTACTAATGAGATCGTTTTCTCAAAATTTTACTTTAAAAAGGAGAACCAGACAGGGATGCCCTCTGACTCCCCTATGCAATATTTATTGAACCACTGGCGGGAGCAATAGTATGTCAAAACCCAAATATCAAAGGTGTCTGCTCTCAGGTGTCAGAAAACAAAATTAACATATATGCGGATGATATTTTACTTTATCTAGAAAAACCCAAAACATCGGTGTAAACTACTGTATTGGCCCGAATATAAGACGACCCTCTTTTTTTCAAGACTCAAGTTTGAAAAAAGACTTTTTGAACACCAAATTAAATTTTTATACAGAAAATAATTACCGTACATCTGAAACAAATGATTAAAACAATATATTCGAGAGAAAATGCATGTTATTTTGCCTCATTCAAATCATGCAAAAACTGTCTATCACATCTTAATATCTGATGGGCATCCCGTCCTTTCGTTTCTCACCTACATACGCACACCATCCTGTCGAGCTCTCGGAAGCTGCCGCTCTGAGGACCACGGAAAGCTTTTCTCTGAATTCTCAGATTTTCGCTACGTTTCTCCATTTTCTGTTATCTGTTCTCTTATTTTCTTCTCTTTTCTTTCTTACCGCTATTTTTTTAATTTTTCTTCTTCGTACTACCGCTATTTTTATTTTTCTTCTTTGTAACAGGGGTTCGCTTCGGCCTGGGGAGTTCGGTTCAGCATTCGATTTAAAGATATCTGGCGCCATCTAGCGTTGTGAATGGGTATAAAGTCTAGACCCCGAATGTAAGACGATCCCAACTTTTTCAGTCTTCTTTCAATGCAAAAAACACCGACTTATATTCGGGTCAATACGGTAATTACAACCTTTTTCTGTCCAACTATTCCATTAACTGGTCAAAGTCTGTCATACTTTCATTTACAGAGAACTCGTGGAATCCTGCAGGCCAAAACTCACTTTATTCTTTTCTCATGGGTAATACTAAATACCTGGGTATAAATATTTCTAATAAACTCTCAGAACTAGTAAACTTGAATTTCACCCCACTTTCGGACAAAGTCTCTGGTGATCCAAGGTGTTGAAATAACCTTCCCATCTCCCTTCTGGGACAAATAGCTACTGTTAATGAAAATATTACCTCAAATCAAATTCTGGATCTTTAAGCAGAGAAAATTGAAGTGCCGAGTCAGGGGAGGTTTATGGTAATTAACTGTTTGTAGGCTGAAGGAAATCGGTGATTCTTATTCTTTTCCTTTTGGCTTTTCCCTTCAGGGGTCGCCACAGTGAATCAATTGCCTCCATCTAACCCTGTCTTCTGCATCCTCTTCTCTCACACCAATTACCTTCATGTCCTATTTCACTACATCCAAAAACTTCCTCTTTGGTCTTCCTCTAGGTCTCCTGCCTTTCAGCTCAAAACTCAGCATCCTTCTACCAATATATGAACTATCTGTCCTCTGGACATATCCAAACCATCTCAGTCTGGCCTCTCTGACTTTATCTCCAAAAAACTCTAACATGTGCTGTCCCTCTTATGGACTCATTCCTGATCCTATCCATCCTGGTCACTCCCAAAGAGAACCTCAGCATCTTCATCTCTGCTACCTCCAGCTCTGTTTTCTGTCTTTTCCTCAGTGACACTGTCCCTAGACCAAACAACATCGCTGCTCTCACCACAGTTTTGTACACCTTTCCTTTCATTTTAGCTGAAACTCTTCTATCACGCGTCACCCCTGACACTTTTCTCCACCCGTTCCATCCTGCCTGTACACACTTCTTCACCTCTTTTCCACACTCTCCATTGCTCTGGGCTGTTGATCCTCCACCTTCTTGATTTCTTCTCTCTGTAACCTCACTCTTCCACTTGGGTCCCACTCATTCACACACATGTGCTCTGTTTTACTGCGGCTAACTTTCATTCCTCTCCTTTCCAGGACAAACTTCCACCTCTCTAACTTCTCCTCCACCTGTTCACTGCTCTCGCTACGGATCAAAATGTCATCTGCAAACATCATAGTCCATGGAGAATCCTGTCTAATCTTGTCTGTCAGCCTGTCCATCACCATAGCCAACAAGAATGGTCTCAGAGCTGATCCCTGATGTAGTCCCACCTCCACCTTGAACTCCTCTGTCACACCTACAGCACACCTCACCACTGTCTTACAGTCCTCATACATGTCCTGCACCACTCTAACATACTTGTCTGCCACTCCAGACTTCCTCATACAATACCACAGTTCCTCTCTGGGCACCCTGTCATAAGCTTTCTCCAGATCTACAGAAACACAATGCACTGTCTGGCCCTCTCTGTACTTCTCCATCAACATCATCAAAGCAAATACTGTAGTATTCTTTTTTGGCATGAAACCATACTGCTGCTCACAAATGCTCACTTCTGCCCTTAGTCTAGCTTCCACTACTCTTTCCCATAGCTTCATTGTATGGCTCATACACACACACACACACACACACACACACACACACACACACACACACACACACACACACACACACACACACACACACACACACACACACACAACACACAACACACACACACACACATATATACATATATATAAATATTTATAAATATAAATATTTATATTTATATTTGTGGTGTTGTGTCTCTGGGTTGCTGTTGTCGGGGGGTGGGTTGATGACGTGGGACGGTTTCCGGTAATCAGTGATCAGTGGTCGTCGATGGTATTGATAATAGCTGCACTACCTGTGGCAGGATGGGGTCTCGGTGACCATGGCCGGGCTGGGTTGTGGGCTTGGGCTGATCGGTCGGCTGTGATGCCAGTCCCTGGTACAACCCAGTCCATGCAGGCCGGGCCCCACCTGATTGCCTCCTAATGTTCACCTCACATATCTCACACTGCACTGTACTTGTTGGAACATATAGGGACACCACAGTTAGGGCTTTGGGAACGGGTGGGGGCGAGAACAGTGGGCACTGTTGTGGGGTGGATTGCAGTGCTCTTGGGCGTCGCTTCCTCCCATAATATGACCGACTTGTACCCCCTCACTCTTCAATTTTAACGCAACACACACTCACACTTTGGAGGGGACTCTGCTCTGTCTGGAGGAGTCTGAACAGCACTGGGCTTCCCTCCAGACTTTTAATGCACCACCATTACACAGGGTAGCACTTTAACACAGGGTAGGGAGAATGCTTCCTCATCAGGGATCAGGGAATCATATAAACAGGGAAGGTAGTGGTGACTCTACATGGGATGGCACTTCTGGTGGGGCTCAGCCCTTTGGGGCCTGGGGCCTATGGCTAGGGACAACTCGGGTGGGGTCATTGGGGTCCTGGAATTGTTGCGGGTGGTTGTTGATGATTGTCAGCGGTTGCCGGTTAGGGGTCGATGGTTGTCGGTTGCTGCCGTTGACTTGCCGCGATGGCGACTGGGGGTGAAGCGCTGCTGTGGGGTGTGGGCGATGTGTGGGCGGTGTGGCCTGGCCCAGGGGTCGGACTACGGGGGGCTGGCTCAGGGATTCGGGGGAGATCCGAGATTGCCTGCCTGCCTGCCTAGCGGGCCTACCTGCCTGCATCCATCTATCCATCCATCCATCCATCCATCCATCCATCCATTCTGTCTGTGCTTCTGTTAGTCATGCGTATTAGAAGACGAAAACTTGGTTTAACACAATTTTATTGCAATGGCCATATGCATAATATAAAACAAACAAACAAAACTAATTTGATTAGAGTACAATAAAAAATGTCAGATAAAGCACATGTGTGCATATAACATCAGCATTAAACATATTACCTTTCAATCCACTGTCAGTGTAGTCTATACTGTATTCATAAATAAATTAAGAGGTTGACTGTAAACATGTGTACTCCACTCTGTATCTACTTCAAAATAACTTCAGTATCTTAGGATTGGATTGTTTATGTATGTGAAACAGAAAACGACTGACAGATAAGAATGAGATAACTTCACTGGCCATAACACACAGTACCGAATGTAGTTTTTATGTTCCTGAGTGCAGACACGGTATGTAGCATGTTAGCACATTTCATAAAGGTGCACAACTGCTTCCATTTCAGCACTACTGAGTCACATTTCATTTCACTGATTAGTTGTTTAAGGGCTCATAATGAAGTCAGAATAAATTCAGTCATATTATAAATCTTCTTTTTCCATAGTCCGCTGGTCCTTTGCCCTCATTGCTATCTTCGCTTCATAGATCGCCTGCTGCAGAGCTGCTCCAGCTGGTAATTTAGAAAAGCCTTCTTCTGTGATGTCATTTATCTTCAGATAACCTCCTGGCCTATGCAGAGCTACACCATGGAGGTGGGAGAAGAGCAGCTCTAAGTCAGTTGTCAGTCTATACTGAGATACCAGCCTCATTTCGTTGGGGATGTCCTCTTCCTCAGAGTACTCAAAAATGGCTGCCATATACTTGGACAGGTCCCGGCCCTTGGCTTTGGCTCGGCCCACTTCCTCTCTGATAAGCTGGACAGCTGTATCAGAGCTGAAGGCATTGGACTCAAACTCTAGCTCCTCTTCTACATTACTGTCGTCTGGCTCTGGAGGCCCAGATTTGTAGCTAAGGCCCTTAGAACATATCACCAAGATGAAGTCACTCTCTTGGATGTGGCGGCAGTACCAGGCCATATTGCCCTCCACCGCCATGCTCAACGTCTCCCACATGTCCAGGATCACCTGGGAAAAGATAATGTCACAAATTCATGACTCATGATAGAAAAAAGACGCAATGCAAACCATGTATTATTAATGCAAATTAGTCTCTGTGCATCAGCACCAAGACGAGTCATGTGTGCTACCTGAGTAGCCATGTGCTGTTGTATAAAAGCTCCTAATAACATAACGGATCTGATGTGAGCAGGGCAATCATGGCAGCTGTAGCAGATCAGAAGACGAGGAGGGGTCAGAGGTCTGTCTCTGGGCAAAAACGCCACTTCCTCCATAGTCCTGCTGTCTTTATAAAGCTGTTCCTCGTAAGATGTTAGTACTGGCAAAGACAGGACAGGGTTAAACTTTCTGAAGTACACAGTGATTTTACAGGATGTATTTGGTTTGTAATTGCACCTGGTTCTATGGACAGTTTGCTTATGTGCAGCTGAGGCCTCTTCTTGGTGAGAGCAGCCAGAAGGACTACAATAATGACTACCGCAGTCAGACACAGAGGAAGTATCAGGACCAGGGATGGAGAGACTGAGCGAGACATGGCATCTTCTATAAATGGGAACATGTGAATGATTACATGAACAGTAACCTTAGATTAACCTTAGATATCAAACTTATCCTTGAATATTAACTTAAACTGTCTTGTTGCTTTGATACAGAATAAATTTTAACACCACAGAAACAGAAACTCCTAGGTAAAGTTCTCATCCTAGCCATAAGACTTAAATGTTAATTTGAGAAAACCTGAATAAACCAGAAATAGGGTTCTCTGTTCTGCTTTTGTAAATTCTGACTGAGCAAACTGTTAGCAGGACTGAAGGTTGTACTGCTAACGGTAACTGCTGACTCCTGAACCCTTTGGTTCTATGGATGTCTTTTCTCCAATACAGATCAGTCAGCTGATTAAAATAATCTCCTCAGCTAAACCATCCTCCTGTCTGTTAGATCTAATTCCAACTAAACTCATCAAAGAAGCACTATCTTTACTTAGCAACCACTTCCTTAATATAATTAACATGTCATTATCTACTGGATATGTACCACGGTCCTTTAAAGTAGCTGTAATCAAGCCACTTCTCAAAAAACCTAACCTGGACCCTACTGTTCTAAATAATTATTGACCCATCTCAAATCTCCCGTTTTTATCTAAGATCTTGGAGAAAATGGTCGCTAATCAGTTATGTGATTTCCTTAAATCTAACAGTTCATTCGAGAATTTCCAGTCAGGTTTCAGGGAACATCATAGTACGGAAACAGCACTTGTCAAGGTTAGCAATGACCTTCTAACCACTTCAGACAGAGGACTTGTTTCTATACTGGTTTTCTTGGACCTTAGTGCGGCGTTTGACACAATTGACCACAATATTGTTCTGGCACGACTGGACCAAACAATTGGTATTAAGGGATCAGCACTGATGTGGTTTAAGTCCTATTTAACTTACCGTTCCTAGTTTGTTCACGTTAATAACAGCTCCTCTCAGTCAACTACAGTTAGTTCCTCCAGGCTCGGTTCTTGGTCCAATACTGTTTATCTTATACATGCTTCCTCTGGGTAATTTGATAAGGAAACACTCCATCAAGTTACATTGTTATGCTGAGGTTACGCAATTATATCACTCGATTAAACCTGATGAAGTCAATCAGTTGTGCAAATTACAGGCGTGTATCAAAGAGATTAAAGATTGGATGACCAATAACTTTTTGCATCTCAATTCTGATAAAACTGAGGTCATCGTGCTCAGCCCAAAAACTGTTAGGGATGTAGTGCCAAGTGATGTAATAGCCTTGGGTGGCATCACGTTTGAGGCCAAAACCACTGCGAGGAACCTAGGTGTCATCTTTGATCAGGATCTCTCGTTTAACACACACATTAAGCAGGTTTCTAGAACAGCCTTTTTCCATCTCCGAAACATTGCTAAAATCAGGCATATTTTAAAACGTAATGATGCAGAGAAATGAATCCATGCTCTCATCACTTCCAGACTAGATTACTGTAACGCACTTTTTTCAGACTGCCCCAAAAAGTCGCTGAAGACTCTTCAACTAATTCAGAATGCTGCCGCCCGTGTTCTGACCAGGACCAGTACCAGAGACCATATTTCTCCTGTGCTGGCTTCTCTGCACTGGCTTCCTGTGAAAGCTAGGATAGATTTTAAAATACTCCTCCTCACTTACAAAGCCCTTTGTGGCCAGGCACCGACCTATCTGAAGAAACTTTTAGTTCCTTATAATCCATTTAGACTATTACGCTCTCAAAATACTGGCCTACTGGTGGTTCCTAGAATTTACAAAAGTAGGACGGGGGCTACAGCCTTTCGCTATCAAGCCCCTCTATTGTGGAACCACCTCCCTACCTCAGTTCGGGGGGCACCCTCTCACTATTTAAGACTAGACTTAAAACTTTTCTTTTTCATAAATTTTACAATTAAGGCAACTTAGGTTACTACGTTTTTTTGTTTGTTTGTTTTTTTGTTTTTTTCTTTTCTTATAGACCTACATTGCTGGAGAGTCAACATCCAGACTCACTGAGTTCCTCTCTCCTCCTCCTTCTCTCCAACCATCTCTGTTACTCCTCCTCCTCTCTGATCTCACTCTCCAAGTCTCCAATCACACCCTACTAACTCAACTTCTTCCCTGGAGTCTCTGTGCTCTATGTCCTCACAGGTTTTTCTCAGGTTCACCCCTCATCCACCCATCCCCTATGGACCTGCTCTTCCTATCCCACCAGTACCACCCCTAACCTAATCATCGGCTGGGGTCCGGCTTCCTTCTTCCTCTGCGCCACCATACTGTTCCACCCCTCATCCACCCATCCGCTGTGGACCATCTGCTGTGGACCTGCACCTCCCATTAACCAGTATCACCCCTCACCTAACCATCGGCTGGGGTCCTGCTGCCTCTCTTCCTTCGTGTCATCATACTGTTCCACCCCTCATCCGCCCATGCGCTGTGGACCTTCCTCTGTGGACCTGCACCTCCAAGCCCACCAGTATCACCCCCATCTCTCCATGTGCTGTGGACCTTCTCCTCCAAGCCCACCAGTACCACCCCTCACCTATCCATCGGCTGGGGTCCTGCTTCCTTTCTTCCACCGTGCCGCCATACAGTCATCCACGCAGCTGTAATTGTGCCTTGACTTTAGCAATGGGAAACATAACCTTAACCATATTGACACTGTCTCTATCTGGCCTATCTGCCATTCTCTCTCTGTCTCTCTCTCTCTGACCCTGTTCTTATCTTCCTTTGATTTCTTTTCCACCCAACCGGTCACGGCGGATGGCCGCCCAAAAGAGTCTGGGTCCTGCCCGGAGTTTCTTCCTCATCGAGGGAGTTTTTCCCCGCCACTGTCGCTTATGCTTGCTCTGGAGGGTTCAGTTGGGTTTATCAGTCTGTTAAAGTGCTTTGAAATGTCTGCTGCCATGATTAAGCGCTATATAAATAAAACTTGATTGATTGATTGAGTACTGGGCTCCACCAGTGTAAGCTTATAGCACAACACAATTTTACACAGCAATATCAGAGTTTAGTGCGACACTTCATGTCTACATTCAGCAATGTTTTGTAAACAACAAAATACAATCCATCCATCCATTGTCTTCCGCTTCATCCGCCGCTGCGGGTCACGGGAAGCTGGAGCCTATCCCAGCTGGCATAGGGTGTGAGACGGGGGACACTCCAGGCACGACACCAGGGCGCCGCGGAGCCACACGCAAAGACAGACAACCATGCACACACACACACTCACTCCTACGGGCAGAAGTACAGAGAAGGCCAAATGGAGCTGCATTGTGTTTTTTTTTAGATCTGGAGAAAGCTTATGACGGGGTGCCCAGACGGGAACTGTGGTATTGTATGAGGAAGTCTGGGGCGGCAGAGAAGTATGTTAGAGCGGTGCAGGACATGTATGAGGACTGTAAGACAGTGGTGAGGTGTGCTGTAGGTGTGACAGAGGAGTTCAAGGTGGAGGTGGGACTGCATCAGGGATCAGCTCTGAGACCATTCTTGTTCGCTATAATGATGGACAGGCTGACAGACGAGTTTAGACAGGAATCTCCATGGACTATGATGGTTCGCAGATGACATTGTGATCTGCAGTGAGAGCAATGAACAGGAGAAGCTAGAGAGGTGAAGGTTTGTCCTGGAAAGGAGAGGAATGAAGGTTAGCTGCAGTAAGACAGAGATCATTTGTGTGCATGAGAGGGACCCCAGCGTAAGAGTGAGGTTACAGGGAGAAGAGATCAAGAAGGTGGAGGATTTTAAGTACTTAGTCCAGAGCAATGGAGAGTGTGGAAAAGAGGTGAAGAAGTGTGTACAGACAGGATGGAACGGGTGGAGAAAAGTGTCAGGTGTGACGTGTGATAGAAGAGTTTCAGCTAAAATGAAAGGAAAGGTGTGCAAAACTGTGGTGAGACCAGCGATGTTGTTTGGTCTAGAGACAGTGTCACTGAGGAAAAGACAGGAGACAGAGCTGGAGGTAGCAGAGATGAAGATGCCGAGGTTCTCTTTGGGAGTGACCAGGATGGATAGGATCAGGAATGAGTACATCAGAGGGACAACACATGTTAGAGGTTTTGGAGATAAAGTTAGAGAGGCCAGACTGAGATGGTTTGGACATGTCCAAAGGAGAGATAGTCAATATATTGGTAGAAGGATGCTGAGTTTTGAACTGCCAGGCAGGAGGCCTAGCGGAAGACCAAAGAGGACATGAAGGTAGTTGGTGTGAGAGAAAAGGATGCAGAAGACAGGGTTAGATGGAGGCAATTGATTCGCTGTGGCGAACCCTGAAGGGAAAAGCCAAAAGGAAAAGAAGAAAACGACACATTACTATAGCTGTAACAAGTTTATAACATAACCAACTATAACAAGTGTAAGACCCAACACGTTTTCAACTTCACAATTCCTGAGCAAAAAGGAGCGGTTTGCATGACAGCTCATGAGACTCATTGTGATTGTGTGGATCAGCAGTAATAACACGACTTCTACTGTACCTTTCTGAACAGGCATGACGTAAACATTAAATGTTTTCCTCACTGCATCCACTTCATTAGCTGCAATCTATGACAGGAAATATTGATCACAAAGGTTGACTTTGGAAACTGAAGGGGACCATTTACTTGGAAGTCTCACAGCCTCATAAAATCTAAAATTGACCTGCTTTTAGCTGGAAATGCACTTAAAGTTCAGAGTAGTTTGTCAAAGTTTTTTCAAGACAAAATGAAAATAATTCATTTAACATTAGCATTGCCAATTTAGTTTTGGTTTGTTGTTACTGGTATTAATATTTTCTAACAAAGAATTTCATTTAGTTTAAAACAATTAAAGTACAATTAATGTGAAAAACAGATTAGCAATCTGATCAGAAAACCTCTGTTTTTACCTGACAAGTGTAATTGGTGTCTCCCTGAAGATCATTCATCTGAAAACTGTAGTGGGTTTTGTTTTGTGTGAAATTCTAATTAAGAGATTGTAGCAGAAATGAGAAGGTATCAGTGCATACAATGACAAACAGCAAAGATTTGAGCTTTTGAAGCGGACACTCACAGGCTTTATGTCTGTGTACGTCTTCATGCCATTTGCGTAACACAGTGAGAAATAACTTCTGATGTCCAGGTTAGGTGGTGCCAGGTTAAAGGTCAAAGTGACAGTAGGCCCTTCCTGCTTGATCCCAATATTCGTGGGGTACCAATCTGCGAGAAAACCATAAAATATTGACTTTTTATAATCAGTGGAAGGTCTGGGGATCCTCCTGTAGTAAAATTAATTGAAATCACATGTGTGCATCTCTTGGATTAACCCGAGAAACATCTTCACAAGATCACCTGGAATTCAGACTGATGGTGCTGTGAAAACCAAGAATACTATCAGAACATGGAATTCATTTTTAAAAAATGGCTTTTCAGTTTTTGAAATTATTCATTCATTCAACGTCTCGGAGATGAGATGATAATAATTGTCTCGTCCTCAGCCGCTTGTTCTTTTGTGGGGTATTGCTGGAGACTATGCCAGCTAGTTATGGATAAGGGGCAGAGTACATCCTGGAGGTATAGCCAGTGCATCGCGGGGCTATACATACAGTAGACATATGGTCACACCTATGGACAATGATCATCTCACCAAAATGCAGGTTTTCGAGGTGGGAGGAAGCCAGAGAATTTGAGAGAATCTATACAGACACGGGGAGAAAATACAAAGCCTGCACAGAAAGGAATCACAACAGAACCCTTCTTGCTGGGAGGTGACAGCTCTACCCACTTTTCCACCACGCCAAGAAAAATTACATTTACTCCATACTCCTTGTCTGTTACAGGTTATGTTCTTTCAGTCTGACAGGTATACAAGATAGAACCAGTAATATAAGGGAATTAAACAGAGACTATGGCTCCACCAAGACCCAACAATCCCTTTTTGGATTAAATGAATCTTAACCAAAAATTTCACAAGGTGTACAATACCTGCCATCTGAGTGTTTGCCCTCAACAATTTGTTATGTTAAGTAAAAAAACACATTCAAGATCCACCTCTTCATCTTGATCCACAATATAAGTATTGGCATAAGCGCTACCTTCCATCTAATTTCATGGTGAGCTGCCAAATATTTCATAACCAGGGGAAAAAAGATGTCCAAAAGGAATTTGCTTGCACTGTTCAGCTAAGTAGAAAAAAATCCTAACCCTGTCCTTGATTCAGTTTCAATCTAAAATATCCTAGGTTCTTCATATTGCCCAGGCAAATGCATCAGACAATTTATTTAGCTGGAAATATTGAAAAGAAGCTGTCTGGTAATCGCAAATAATCACTGAACAATTCTGGATCCAAATGATGATCCAGATCAGCACTGATCTGAACCGTTGCTCAGTTGACAACCACTTGGCAGGGTTTATAAAACTGTGAAAGAGGTAAACTGAACTAATAATACTAAAGAGATCTCTACCTGAACTAATTATTTCCTTTGACTGAGAGAATTCGCATTTATTTATGGGTCCTCGCCAACTTTGTCATAAAATGTTGATGTCATTACACGTTAATGTCAATAAACCCAAATACCACAAAGTTGATCCACTTTATGTGTTGCCCTGACTTTGTAGAAGGGTTTAACATAATGAATTAAAATAGAATACTTATTCTACCCCTATTTTTTTCAAACCATTGTGAGAAACACAGTAACATTTCCTAACAGAGTCATCATGTAACCATCATCACATGAGTTCAGTGGAAATATTCATCCTACAGCCATGAAGATATATCAGGCCTTCCCATATTGTCTTTAGAAATGAATTTTATAGAGCAGGTATTGTGTCTGAAATGTCCTACAGCTGTGATGACAGCAGTTTTAAGGTGTTTTAAAGGGGCAACATGTACAGTATGTATTTATGTATGTTATGTATTTTAGAGGTCAAGCAACCCTAATCTGAGATCTAATCAGACATTACCTTGAGAAGGGATGTCAAAAGTCAAATACACAGAAGGCCAAAAAAACAAATTTGCTTCAAATTTGGGGCGGCAGTAGTTCAGTTGGTAGAGCGGGTCGTTCAATGATCCAAGATCGGTGGTTTGATTCCTGCTCCTGACCATTCACTCTTGGAGTGTGAGCAGGCAGTGGGAGGTGCCAGCTCACCTCCCAAGCACTGCCGAGGTGCCCTTGAGCAAAGTACCATCCCCTCCACAAGGTGCTAATTCAGGGTGCTTCTAGAATGGGGCTGCCCGTCACTCAACCTCCCTGTACTTACTGCATACCTACAGGCCCCTTGTGTGTGCTTGGTTTTTTCAGAGGCTTGTACAAAAAACATAAATACACATGATTACTAACCACGAGTGAAAACATAATAATTTCCCTATGGGGATTCTGAAAGTGTAGTTCTTCTTCTTATCTTCTTCAAGCCGAGGGCCGGACTGGTTCAATGTTTATTAAAACCTATTGAAATGATTGAACCAAGAGCGTATATTATGAAATGATTAAATGAATAAAGCAATATTTTTCTTATGGTTCTGTTAGTAATTTCAAGTGAAACATTTTTCAACAGTTACACAGACAAAAACGAACTTTCTTAAAGAAAAATCACGTCTTTGTCTGTGTGTTTCTGAGACATTTAATGGTGCCTTCTTAGATTATATTCTTTCATTACAGTCAAACTTTCTCCACACAGAAGACACACAGGTTTGCCTCTTACCTCTGTGAACATGTTCTCTAAATCCCACCTGGCCTGAAATCCCCTGCTCTCAACGCCCATCTTCCATTTAGCTATTTTTGAGGAGGGGGGTAGCTGAAAGTTGACCTCTGCTCTGACGGTTGATAAATAACGAAGCCAAGGCCCACTTGACCCAGTGACTTTGTGGGCTACTGTTGCATTGTGGGGAATGTAATGTTGGTGCATGCAAAAGACCAGTAGGTGGGTGTGACCTGTGGGCTGATTCTAATAGTAATTGAATAACATCCAGGGGGCCATATATAATTCATTCGGGCCTTGACTTTGACATATGTGCCATAGAGACTTCCCTCACATCTCTTAGAGGGAAAAACACACACACACACACACACACACACACACACACACACACACACACACACACACACACACACACACACACACACACACACACACACACACACACACACACTTGATTTATTGCACTTGACAGGAGTTCATGTGAAGGTTACTGGTCAATGATGTGTCAAAAAAATTCTCACCTTTCTTGCACTGCTCAAGGCCATTCTTCTCTGAACATGCTACAAAACCATGATACATTTATTATTAAAATTCAATCACTGTGTGACATCACCCTGCTCAAAGTCATGCAAAGTGTTTTTACAAAACATGTACAGTTATAAAGACATGAAAACACACACACACACACACACACACACACACACACACACAGACACACACACATACTGTATATAATATATACTGTACATATATATACATATACATATACACACACACACACACACACATATATATATGTGTGTGTATATATATATATATATATATATATATATATATATATATATATATATATATATATATATATATATATATATATATATATATATACAGTCAACCCTCGGTTTTCGAACATAATCCGTTCCAGAAGGCTGTTCGAAAAGCAAGTTGTTCGAAATCCGAAACTATTTTTCCCATTATAATTAACGAAAATTATTTTTTATCCGTTCCAATGTAGCCGCAAGAGGGCACAAGCCAGTGTCTTATTGTGCCGGTCCCAAGCCCGGATAAATACAGAGGGTTGCGTCAGGAAGGGCATCCGGCGTAAAACTTTTGCCAAATCAAAGATGCGAATCAAACCTATGACTTCCATACCGGATCGGTCGAGGCCCGGGTTAACAACGACCGCCATCGGCGCTGTTGACCTACAGGGCGCCGGTGGAAATTGGATTACTGTTGGTCAAAGGAGGAGAGGAGGAAAATGCGTTCGCACAAAGAAAGAGAAGAGGAGCGCCAAGAGTATAGGACTAAGAGTAGGGACGTTGAATGTTGGAACTATGACAGGAACAGGTAGAGAGTTGGTCGACATGATGCAGAGGAGGAAGGTAGACATACTGTGTGTCCAGGAGACCAGGTGGAAAGGTAGCAAGGCTAGAACTTTAGGAAGGAGTTAAGACAGGCTCTGGGTGGTCAGGAGGTGCTTCCAGATGACTGGACAACTACAGCTAATGTGATCAGGGAGACAGGTAGGAGAGTATTTGGTGTGTCATCTGGAAGGAAAGTAGATAAGGAGACTTGATGGTGGAATGAGGAGGTACAGGAGTGTATAAAAAGACAGAGGTTAGCTAAGAAGAAGTGGGACACTGAGAGGACTGAGGAGAGTAGACAGGAGTACAGGGAGATACAGCGTAAGGTGAAGGTAGAGGTAGCAAAGGCCAAACAAGAAGCTTATGATGACTTGTATGCTCGGTTGGACAGTAAGGAGGGAGAGACTGATCTATACAGGCTGGCAAGACAGAGAGACAGAGATGGGAAGGACGTGCAGCAGGTTAGGGTGATTAAGGATAGGGATGGAAGTCTTTTGACAGGTGCCAGCAGTGTGATGGGAAGATGGAAAGAGTACTTTGAAGAGTTGATGAACGTGGAAAATGAGAGAGAACAAAGACTAGAAGAGGTGACTGTTGTGGACCAGGATGTAGCAAAGATTAGCCAGGATGAAGTGAGGAGAGCACTGAAGAGGATGAAGAGTGGAAAGGCAGTCGGTCCTGATGATATACCTGTAGAGGTCTGGAAGTGTCTAGGAGAGGTGGCAGTAGAGTTTCTGACTGGGTTGTTCAACAGGATCTTAGATAGTGAGAAGATGCCTGAGGAGTGGAGGAGAAGTGTGCTGGTGCCCATTTTTAAGAACAAGGGAGATGTGCAGAGTTGTGGCAACTACAGAGGAATAAAGCTGATGAGCCATACAATGAAGTTATGGGAAAGAGTAGTGGAAGCTAGACTAAGGGCAGAAGTGAACATTTGTGAGCAGCAGTATGGTTTCATGCCAAAAAAGAGTACCACAGATGCAGTATTTGCTTTGAGGATGTTGATAGAGAAGTACAGAGAAGGCCAGACGGAGCTGCATTGTGTTTTTGTAGATCTGGAGAAAGCTTATGACAGGGTGCCCAGAGAGGAACTGTGGTATTGTATGAGGAAGTCTAGAGTGGCAGAGAAGTATGTTAGAGTGGTGCAGGACATGTATGAGGACTGTAAGACAGTGGTGAGGTGTGCTGTAGGTGTGACAGAGGAGTTCAAGGTGGAGGTGGGACTGCATCAGGGATCAGCTCTGAGCCCCTTCTTGTTCGCTATGGTGATGGACAGGCTGACAGACGAGGTTAGACAGGAATCTCCATGGACTATGATGTTTGCAGATGACATTGTGATCTGCAGTGAGAGCAGGGAACAGGTGGAGGAGAAGCTAGAGAGGTGGAGGTTTGTCCTGGAAAGGAGAGGGATGAAGGTTAGCCGCAGTAAGACAGAGTACATGTGTGTGAATGAGAGGGACCAAAGTGGAAGAGTGAGGTTACAGGGAGAAGAGATCAAGGTGGAGGATTTTAAGTACTTAGGGTCAACAGTCCAGAGCAATGGAGAGTGTGGAAAAGAGGTGAAGAAACATGTGCAGGCAGGATGGAACGGGTGGAGGAAAGTGTCAGGTGTGATGTGCGATAGAAGAGTTTCAGCTAAAATGAAAGGAACGGTGTACAAAACTGTGGTGAGACCAGCGATGTTGTTTGGTCTAGAGACAGTGTCACTGAGGAAAAGACAGGAGACAGAGCTGGAGGTAGCAGAGATGAAGATGCTGAGGTTCTCTTTGGGAGTGACTAGGATGGATAGGATCAGGAATGAGTACATCAGAGGGACAGCACATGTTAGAGGTTTTGGAGATAAAGTCAGAGAGGCCAGACTGAGATGGTTTGGACATGTCCAGAGGAGAGATAGTCAATATATTGGTAGAAGGATGCTGAGTTTTGAACTGCCAGGCAGGAGGCCTAGAGGAAGACCAAAGAGGAGGTTTATGGATGTAGTGAAAGAGGACATGAAGGTAGTTGGTGTGAGAGAAGAGGATGCAAAGGACAGGGTTAGATGGAGGACACTGATTCGCTGTGGCGACCCCTGAAGGGAAAAGCCGAAAGGAAAGAAGAAGAAGAATTTTAATCCATTCCAAGTCTAAAAAACAACTTTTTCTAAGTTTTTTTTAAAAACTATTTTACACCATAAACTGCACTGTATACTGTTTACCATGAATAAAAAAGGGTAGAAATAGATACTGCGTTTTATTTTAATAAAAGATATCCTATCAAACTTTGAACACGAATGCTCAACGGAGGAAGCATCCTGGGCAGTTCGCTTGACTCCCAAGTGAGTCGCGTTCAGGTACGCTCGGCTTCTTTGGGTTTGGTCGAGAGTCGAATTTTGGTCGAGTTCAGAGACGTAAAATTCTCGGATTTTGTGGTCGAAAACCGAATTGGTCAAGAACAGAAGCATTCGAAAACCGAGGGTTGACTGTATATATATATATATATATATATATATATATATATATATATATATATATATATATATATATATATATATATACACATATATATATATATATATATATATATATATACATATATATATAAAGAAAGTAAGTATGTACAATACTATATAATTATACAGACTAATTATACAAAATATTTTAAAGCAGCAACAGTAACATGCTAATTAGTGCCTTTTAGACTACAGGGGTAATCAGTAGATGATACAAAATTTTCTACAATTCAAGTTAATCATTTATTGAAGCAACCACAAATTTGGAGAGCCCAAATGAAAGGGTCTCTCTTGCTGTGTTTGTCACTGCCGAAGAGCCCTTGAGCCCTTCACAAGTTGCTCATTTGGGCGCTCTACAAAGCGGCTGCCCACCACTCTACCTCCCATTGCATGCCTACAGGTCCCCTTGTTTGTAGTTGTGTGTATTACAGTGGCCTGTACACACTAATATTCATGCGTGTGACTGACTAACATACTTGAGTGTGCATTCTTAATTTCCCTTTGGGGATTATAACAGTATATGAAATAAAACTTAAAACTCTGGAATAGTGCTTGAGGAGACCTTACAACGTGTGGAGAAGATCTTGCTGTGGTAGAAGTGCTCCCATTCCTCAGGTACTGGCAGAGCCATGACTGTGACAGCATATTTGGAGTCAAGGGAGAGACCGGGGAAAGGGTCTGACATGTACACCTGCAGAGTACACCAGCCATCTTGTTTTTGAGTGTCCTTTAAGCATGCTGCACACATTCATTTGATAAGGTGAGTTGAGGGTTTCAGTTATTCGTATTGTTAATGGCTGAGCAGAAGACTTTTCTATTTCTGTTGATATTGCAGTAAAAATTTGAATTTGTACAAAATATATGGCAAAAACACATACATGCACACACACATACACGCACACATACAGTATCTCTTTTTAAGATACTCAGGATTTTTTTGTTTATTATACTTTCTATTTGGTAATTTAATAATTTACTCCATTTCAATTAATCCTAATGTGTACATCATCCATCCACGGAAATTAAAAATTTCATTTTTTATTTTATTTTGAAAGTACAACTTTTTCTCAGACTGTCTTCAGTGAAACACACCAACGATGGGAGATCCTGGGAATGTTATGCTTGTTATAAATTTAATATAATTATTATATAATCACATACTGTATCTCCATTCATTCATTGTCATTAACTGCTTTTTCAGCTGTTGCGGGTCACAGGATTGCTGGAGCCTATCTCAGTGGATTTAGGGTGAGAGGCGAGTTGCACTCCGGGTGTGACGCCTGTGCACCGCAGAGCCAGATAAACATGTACGCACATTTACAGATAATTTGAGACCAGCCAATTCACCTGAAGTGCATGGTTTTTATGGGTGGAGGTAAGCTGGAGACCCTGGACAGAGCCTATGCACGAAGGCTCTGCACAGAGTGGGACTCGAACTCGGAACCGTCTTGCTGTGCTGCAGTCTACCCTTTGCGCTACCATACTGCCCCATACTGTATTTATTCATTCACTCATCAGGGGAGGGGAGCCTATCCCAGCTGGCTTAGGGCGTGAGGCGGAGGAAAGTATTTGATACTAGTCTTCATGGGACTAGCTTTTATTTAGAAGTTTAGGATTTATAGGTGTTATTTTGGTCTTTAATCCAGCTGAGCACTCCTAACGTGGTAGTAACTGACTGTGGATCTGCTTAAGCAGAAATGAATCATTTTTAAACATATAAATCCATTTGTTTGACATTAATTTCATACAGTGTAAGTTGAACAGAGTACTCTTTATTTTCTGAGAATTCTTAAACAATTTATGCAGTATTGTGATAATATTTTGATAATTTTAATCTCCCCCTGACATTTCCTTTCGATAAACACAATTTCTGGATTATCGTCAGTTTAAAGTGTAGTTACTCCTGTAATCTCTGTAATCTTGCAAAAGAGTGGAAAAGACAGTAGTTAAACCTCCTTGAACAACCAAAAAATTGTGATCCTCGTACCATTTCAGAGTGTGATGCTGGGAGGGAGAGGTTTCTGTGGAAGAGAAAGAGCTGACAGGCAATATTAGATCCTCCCAAAGCCTGGAGGGTCACCTGAAAGCCTCTCAAGAATGCAATCCCTGTAACAAATGTAAAAAATACCAAGTGACATCAGTGTTACAGACAGTAATATAATTCATAAACATCTGTCAGAGCCGGAGGGACTCAACACATCTCTAATTATGTAAGGCATTATTAGCAATGATTGTATGTCCCAGAAATTAATTTAGTTTGTATTAAACCATTGTCTAAAGACTCTGTGAAAACACATGTTGAATGACTTCCTGTTCTATCTACAATCCTGTTTAATAATGTTAGACCTTTTTCCAGCTCTGATTCCAAAGGTAGGACCACATGTAAAACAGAAGTAAAAAAAAAATTGTAATAAAACACTCAACATTTTTGAAATATACTTCAATTAAAAACAGTACAAAGACAATAAATGAAATATTTTACTTCATCAGCTTCAGTCATGTTGTAGCTCCATCTGGAAGGTTATGTTTTCACTTGTGGCCTTTTTTCATATTGTGGTTAGTCAGCAGGTTAATGCAAAAATACCATGGATGGTTTAATGTATTCCATGAAGACAGAGATTGGATGATGTCACAGGAAATAATACATGTACTGTATGTTGAAATAAATTTAGGTTTCTTTAGGAGGCTGGTGTCTATGAGAGTGCACGGTCTGGTGCAGACCTAATAAAAATCTGGATCCACCTGACTTAAATAGCTGTTTGTTAGCTGTTCAGTAACTTTGGATTATGGTTATAGACTATAAATTATATTATCTGAATTAAAGGGGACTACCAGACATCAGTGCAGGTCTGAGCACACCTGACTGCTAAATATATGATCTGAATTTGATGCCAGCAACATATTTAAAAAAAAGTTGGGAAGTGGAAGCAAAAAAAAAATAAAATCGTATAACAACTGACTGGCTTGTTCTACCGATGAATGGGTACATTGGTAACAAATGATAATAGGGGCGGCTGCGGCTCAGCGGTAGAGCAGATGTCTCGTAGACGGATCGCCCCAGTCATCGTCGGATCGAGTCCCGCTCCTGCCATGATGTCACCAGGAGTGTGAACTGACAGTGGGAGGTGTCAGCTCACCTCCCAGCCACTGCCAAGACACCCTTGAGCAAGGCACCGTCCCCCCACAAGCTGCTCAAATTGGGGCGCGTTCCGAAGCTGCTGCCCATCACTCCGCCTCCCTGATGTGTGTCGTTTGATGTGATTGTACTAACTGCATGCTTATAAGGCCCCCTTGTGTGCTGTGTTCAGGGGCCCTGTATACTTGTCAACGATGTGAGTGACTTTGTAAATTCCCTTTGCGTGGATCAATAAAGTATACTTCTTCTAATATTTTGCATATAAAAGGAACATCCCCAAAAGGCTGATGGAGAAGGGCTCACCATGATACTCAAAAAGTTAAAAAAAATCAGGAATACACATTCAACCATTCATTTTCTTGAAGATGAGAATCACAATCGACTCATCTTCAGCTGCTTTTTTTCTGCCTTGTGCGTTTTGTCTGCCTTGCTAGAGCCTTTCCTAGCTGGTTACAGGCGAGAGGCGGGGTATGCCCCAGGTGCACCGCTAGTGTATTGCGGGGCCAGAAATACTTAAAACTGTTAAAAAAAAAATATTGTTTTTTAGGATTGATGTTGTAACAAATATATACAGAAATTGACATTGAAATATAGAAAGAGAGATGTACTGTAAAACTTACCATAATAACTGGGCTTCCAGGAAACAACAATGGTGTCAGACTTTGGGTCTGACTCCTGCACAAACTCAACCATCACATCATTGGGTGCCTGGACATAGTGCTGACAGATTTTAGGATCTTGTTTTCCCAGCAAATCAAAACATGGCCATGGAATACAACCTGTGGAGAAACAATCGGTATGCTGCTGCTCTTAATATTTGAGACAAACTCATGACATTAAGATTTTCACATGTACAAGTCTATTTTCTGAATATCTCTCTGTCAGTAGCCATGGTACAATGTTAGCTATGCTAGCAGATCTATGAGTTGAAGACAACATGCTAATATGCTGATAGTGGGTTGACATGTTTTGTACCTTGGTCATTTACAGCCACATTATTTCTGAATAAAAAGCACTACAGAATAGTATTTCTTTAATGTATGTAATGTTCTGCATTCAATAATCTTCATATTTCCACATATCTCCACAAAATGTTCCAGTACTCACTGTTGAAGTTTCAAGAGAGAAGCAAGTAATTTTTTAAACCATGGAAAGTTAAGCAATTCACAAGCCTAAATTCTTTTTTTGTATGAAATTCAGCCTAAATTCTGAATTTCATACAAACTTAAAAAGACATTAAATTAAATTAAAAATGATGCGAACATGGCAAGATGACTTAGCCTAATGCGAATGGTCTGTAAAACGTAACATTGACAACCCATAAATTAAGAATTCACACATCATTTCAAAATAACTCATATATCAGGCTAAGTGAAGCTTCCTCTGATGTCGGACTTCATTTGGCCTTTTCTGCTTTCTATAGGCATGTCATCTGCAGCATGTCAACCTTCTTTTATCTACATCTCTGCAAACTTCTGAGCAGGGAAAAAAACACACAATCTATTTGTGTGTTGGGGATGTTCACTCACATGGAGACTGCAGACAATTCGGGTCAAACTGAAAGTTAGAGCCAGCAATATAGACTACAGGCTTCCTGTGAGAAAACTCTGTCACAGCCTGCCTATTATTTAATTATTAGTTTTTTAAAGTGATGGACGGCGTTCTCTCCTGTAGGAGAAAAATTATGTGTTGGGTCTCCTGGGGGATAACAGGTGCTCAGATATAAGTAGAAACACATGTTGGCTAGGTTAGGTTTCTGCCCAGAAGAATTAACAGCTTTTTGACTGCTGAACGCTGAACTCGAAATATATTGCTATTTGATGTTAACTATAGGTTTAGTTTAATGAGA
The DNA here is from genome assembly GCA_013358685.1 of Antennarius maculatus. NCBI lineage: Eukaryota > Metazoa > Chordata > Actinopteri > Lophiiformes > Antennariidae > Antennarius > Antennarius maculatus. The sequence continues at coordinate 5,598,360 of CM023607.1, forward strand.
ACCTTACTGGAAATAAAACATTATTTATCTAAGCATTAAGTGACATGTCAGACTTTTTATTACCAGGAAGCACATCAGTATGTCATTCACATAAGTGTGGTGGAAGTGTGGTGGAATAACTCGCCTCTACATCCCTGAGAATGAAAATCATTCAGAAAAGGTAGAGATGTAAAACCAGAGGGGGCATGATCCCCCTCACCCGCCCCCCCACACACACAACAAATCGCATCCTGATTATAATCCTTATCTTCCATGCTCCATACTAGAAAATTCATATCCTTCTTATCAGATTTGTCCAGTAGTTGAGGACATATTTTACTCAAAACTAATGAATGCATCTTTAGTATGTCTTAATACAACAAATCAAACTACTGTATTACTTTTTTTTAAATCCAAAAGTGTCAGACACAACAGTAAAAGTGAGACAAATAGTTGTCAATTATTTTATATTAATACTTTAATTTGGCATTTTTTCTTTGGGTTGTTACATGTCTCAAATCCTAGTGTGACTCACACACAGTTTTGACACTGTGAAATGTGTTGACACAGCTTCTGTTGAGGGAAATACCGAAGAACAAAAAGACCTAACTGCTGGTAAAACACGTGTTGAAGACAGTTGATTCTAGAATGCAGTTTCTTTGTGTGATGTTTCACAGTCCAGTTCAACCTGCCTCAACACTTACTTCCAAATTCTTTCATAGAGGTAAAACCTACAGCTTCTTGGACATGCTCCCTGGTTATTCTGCAGTACTCACATCCAGGTCCTCCCTGTAAGACAGTGAGTAACAATAAGTCCAGACTCACAATTTAGTCAGACAATAAAAACGCATACAACTAGTATGAAAAAAAAAAAGAAAAAAAGATCTCTTATTATAGAGCATACTATACAAAGAGGCAGTTCTAAGGTCAGACTTTTGTGGGAATTCAGCCTCCAGGGCTACACGATATGCTCAAATGTGCAGTCTTTGGTCGCTGTGACTTTACAAGATAGACTAAAAATGCTCATGGCAGAGATTCTGCAACAAAATACATTGCTCATCTCACCATTTAATCACCCTCACCATTTGTGTAGCACTGTAGTCATTAAAGAAAACAAGGGCCAATCTCCAGACTTGTAAGAGCAGTTATAATTACACAGAAAAGGCAGAGACCACAGGCCAATAAGTGGAAATGAACTGCCGGTCTTTTTATATATTTTTTATATATTTAGAATGGCAGCAGTGTGGGGCGTGAGGGAGGGGCGGAGACGATTGATGTTACATAGTAGGCAGATCTGGTGATATTGCTGATGTGTGACTGGAAAGCTAATGTGCTTTCAAATATGACACCCAGACTCTTAACTTGGGGAGAACGCGAAACAGTGGAATCATCAATAATGAGAGAAAAGCTGTCCATTTTGGAAATGGTGGATTCAGTGCCAATGAGGAGAATCTCGGTTTTGTTGCTGTTTAATGTAAGGAAGTTTAGGGTGAACCAGATTTTTATTTCAGCGATGCAACCAGTAAGGGAGGAGGGCTGAAGAGTTGACGAGGGTTTAGTGGTGAGGTAGAGCTGGGTGTCATCAGCATAACAGTGGAAATTCATGTTGGATTTACGAAAAATATTGCCGAGGTGAAGGAGGTATATGATGAAAAGGAGAGTCTCCAGGACAGAACCCTGGGGCACTCCTGAAGTGACAGAGGTGGGGGAGTGACGGAAGTGGGGGAGGATTTAACGGACTTGAGTTGCATGAACTGAGTGTGGCCAGAAAGGTAAGATGAGAACCAGGCTAATAGAGTGTGGGTGATGCCAATAGAAGATAGTCTGTCTGTCTTTGCAAGGTAGTGAGGAGCGGATGGTTACCTGGGGGGAAGAGGGAGGGGGGGCCTTGTTCATGAGGCTGACTGCAATGGGGAAGACGCTATTTTTGTGGCGTGAGGTCCTGGTCCAGATAGACCGTAGCCTCTTGCCAGAGGGGAGGGTCTGGAATAGTTTGTGGCTGGGATGAGAGGGGTCAGCAGCAGTCCTGGCTGGGGGAGGGAGAGGTGTGTTGGGGAGGGAGCGTGACTAAGGCTGATTTCTCCAGGCTGATTTCAACCACCCTCTGCACACTGCTACAAACAACCAGAGAAGCCTGAGCAGCCAGAGGCTGTTCGTCCAACATGCAGGACGAACAGACTTAAGAACTCTTTCATCCCCCAAGCCATTAAACTGCTCAACTCCTCTCTGGGGGAGATGAAGAAAAAGAGAGTCCACACGAGAGCTGTGGGATGACACACAAAATACACTAACAACAATGCAAACACCATATTTATTTATTTTTTAAAATTTTATTTGTTTGGCACATGTTCAGTACGAGTACAAAAACTGTGCAAGATGGGAACGAAGCCTTATTAGGCTTGTACAGAGTTCCACACCTGCCTGTATCAAATTCAAGACATGCAGGCTAAACAATCAGCTGAAGAAAACAACAAAAAATTGTGTGTTAATTCCAAAAAGAAGAAGGCAGCAAAGACAAATCACGCACAATCAGTACAAAAAACGGATTAACAAATCTGTCAGAAGAACAAATGCAAAGATCAGGGAGACAGAAGGTATTTTTTCAGACAATTTTTGAAAACAGAGAAGGAGGATATTGATCGCAGTGTTGGGCTTAATTCACTCCAGAGCTTAGGACCTCTAAAAGTGATGTTGAATTGGTGTTTTGAAGTTCGGGTATATGGTAAAAGTAGACTGTTGTTGCTGTGTCTAGTTTGATATGTATGGACATGTGTAGTGGGGGTGAATATATTCTGTAGGGTGACTGGAAGTTCTTGATTCCTGTATATAAATTTGCGTGTGAATAAGCATGTTTGATAAATATTTATTTTGTCAATGGATAGTACTTGGAATTTGTTGCCGAGGGTGCATATCTGTTAGAGTGGGAAATCAATCTAAGGTATTTTTTTGTATGACACATAGTTTTCTTAAGTATGAAGGATATGTAGCTGCCCAGACGATGTTGCAGTAATTAATGAATGGAAACAAAAAACTGTAATATAAAGTTAAGCGAGCTGTGGAGTGAATTAAGGGACAGACCTTCCTCAATATGCCGAGCATTTTTGCAGACCTTCTTGAAATAAGGTCAATATGATCAGACCATTTGAGACTGCTATCTATAATAACTCCTAAAAATTTTGTACGGTGAACTAATTCTATTTCAGCATTATTGATAATTAATTTTGGCTAAATCTATGGGATAATGTTTGTTTGTATTACAGAAGATCATGAAATTACATTTTTTCACATTGAGGGTGAGTTTGTTCAAATGAAACCATTTTGTGACGGAAGATAATTCTTGATTGACGGTTTGAATTAAAATATTGAAATCTTTGTGTGAAGTTACAAGGTTGGTATCATCTGCAAATAATACTGGGAGGAGTTGGGTGCATGTCATGGCCATATCGTTGATATAAATTAAAAATAATAAAGGGCCCAGGATTGATCCTTGGGGAACACCAAACGATATTGATAATTTCTTGGAGGAAAAACCAGCTAGATGGACATATTGTTCTCGATTTGTGAGATAGTTTCTGAACCATTTCAGGGCAATATCCTCCACTCCATATATATTTAGTTTTGCGATCAATATGTCATGACTGACCGTATCAAATACCTTACTCAGATCCAAGAACACTCCCAGGGCAAATGTTTTATTATCAAGAGCTGATGAGATATAATTAACGAGTTGTATAAGGGCGTGTTCAGTGGAATGTTTTTTGCGAAAACCATATTGGTGTTGATATAGAATATTGTTAACTGCTAGGTGATTTGATAATCTGGAATAAATTAGCTTTTCCAAGATTTTGGATATGGATAGTAGAATAGATATTGGCCTGTAATTGCTGAATTCCTTGGAATTGCCTGTCTTGAAAATGGGTATGACTTTTGCGATTTTTAAGTCCTGGGGGACATTTCCAGTTTTGAGAGACAGAGAGAGGATATGAGTGAGGGGTTTGATAATGTAGTCAATAGTCTCCTTAAGAAGGACACTCTTGATGCCGTCATGACCATGGGCTGTGTTCTTTAGTGACATGGTGATGTCCCGGACCTCTTGCATTGTGGATGGGTCAAAATTATGGAGTGAAGGATATTGGCCTTTAATCGTGGAACAGGGATCTACGTTTGAGTCTTTAAAGTTAGATGCTAATTCCGGGCCAACTGATATAAAGAAATCATTAAAGCCATTAGCTATGTCACTATGGTTAGTGAGGACCCCCTTCTTGCCATTCATTTGAATGGGTGCAGCTAATGAGGATTTAGTACGATTCAGTAGGTGATTGATGAGGTTCCATGTTGTTTTGATGTTATTGGAAGCTTAAGTAAATTGATTAGAATAGTATGTTTTCTTTACTTTATTTACTAAGGCTGAAAATTGTTTCTTACATTTTTTTATAAGTTTCAGTATTCAAAGGAGAGGGTTTAAGAATGGATCTCTTATAAAGTTTATCTTTCTTCCGAGCGAGCTTTATTAATTCATCAGTTATCCATGGCTTCCCTCTAGAGGATTTGTGTCTAGATTTAGTGGACACCAGGGGAAATGATAAATCCAAGGCCCTATTAAAGGTCTTTAGAAATAATTCATATGCTTTATGCACCTCTTGCAACATAAGAACCTCATCTCATATGATAGAGCTAATGACTAGTTTGAAATTATCAAAGTTATTTCTGGAGAATTTACAGTATTTTAGTGGCTCATTCATCTTGGTAGACATAGGAGAGCGGGATTGGATAAATTGGAAGACAGGTAGGTGGTCAGAGACATCACACATCAGGAGGCCTGAACTGACCTCAAAATCAAAAGAGTTGAACAAAATCTTATCAATAAGGGTAGCAGATGATGAGGTGATTCGGGATGGTTTAGTAATTACAGGGAAGAAATTAAAGGAAGAAAGTGCAATTAGAAAATCGACTGTTGGTGTGAGATCACATTTGAGTAAATTGATATTATAATCACCAAGTAAAAAATATAATTTACCTTCTTTGGTTATTATTTCAAGAGTGGAATAGAGTGCGTCAATAAATGTGTTGATGTCTGAATCTGGTGGTCTATAAATGCAACCAATCAAAATACTATTGCCATTAAATTGCTGACATGGTGGAATTTTTTTATTTATTTATTTATTCAGTTTATTTTTCTTCTTTCCAGGCATGTCATTACAACATATTTCACTTTCATCAGTGCTGAAACATCATCAACAACATCCAAAAAGAAAAAAAAAGGGTTACGGGTAGAAGCCATTGGCTTGTAAGATTCCCGTCCCCTAAATCATCAACAAAACATCTCTTTCACTAGAATATGTAATCAACAAACTCAGACATTAAAAGTCTTCAACCAGCTCATTGAATTTTGACAGATGTTCATTCCCTTATCCACTTCCAGATATTAGCCTTTTACCCAGGAGCATAAACATGTTTACATTCTTCCTAGGTATACAAGGTTTGTTAACATCATGGATAGTCAAAACTAGACAACGACCTTGCCAGTGTTCTCCACAAGAATATAATGATCATATTAACCTCTTTCAGCAGACAGTGTTTATACAAGAATTAACCAGTTTGTTGCAGACATTTTAACAGTTTCACATGATATTATATTGTCAAAAGATATCAACATGTTCTTTAAAGTCTCAAAGTTAATGTTATCCCATCTTATCACAAATACATGTTGCTGTTTTGTTTTTTTTGTTTTTTTCATTAGTCCATGTTTCTGACATCAATGGTGTTGATTTTTTCGACAGTTGCATGTAATACTTGACCTGTCCAAAATCGTAGAGCTCCCACTATTGAAGTGACTCTGTTGTGCTGATCTTTGGTGTAGTAAGAATTCTTGTCCGTCTTTATTGCTCATATTTCACCAACTGCTCTGCACTCCTGATCACCATTGTTTTCATCTGGTCCGGAGAAAGCCCCTTTGTTCTGATGAAGATCCTGCAGTTGTTGGTCCAGGTGTTGTCAATCCGCCCATTCTTTTTCAGTTGTCGAGCTTTTTTAGTAATATTAGCATTCTTTTTAGTGAGATTCTCATTAATGTAGACGTTTTTTTCCTTTCAGTTTGAAGCCTTGTTTCAGAAGAGCAATATTGTGTTTACGATTGTTGAATTTTATCAGCACTGCAGGTGGTCTCCTACCTCCAGTTGGTAGTGGGTGACAAGTCTCAGTCTGGTCCGGCTCGATGTTAATCTCCAGGTTCCTCAGTTGAGTAATCACCTGTTGTTCCACCGACTCAAAAATCAGTGATGTGTTCAGTTTCCACTCCTCTGGTCACGGCATGAGCATAATTTCTCGGCTTAAGTTTGATGCCGGTGATGATCACATCATTTATTTGAATGCTTTGTTCGAATTCCTCCATTCTTTGTTGCCCTTGCTCCGCTCCTTTCTGCATTTTTTCCATGTCATCCTCCACTTTTTGCAAGCTGTTATTTAACGGTTTCAGCTTTTCTTCCAGCCTCTTATCAAGTTCCCTGTTGAACTTTTCGAAGTCACTCCTTAGCATCACAGTTCTCTGTAGCTCATCCATCCCAGAGGCCAGCTGTTCAAGGGTTTCTTTCATATTTTTATTCTCATGTTTATTCTCAGACTCCTCGGATTTCCCTTTTCCTCTTGGCATTTTGAAGGAAAGAGTGAGAGTTAATGAGTGTTTATCCAACACGAAATTTCAATGAATATAGACTCTGTGTTGGTGGTGTCAAAGCCAGCAGTGAGCTCTTCTCTTGATATAGCATTATGGGCGTTCAAAACATATAATGACACACCCCCTCCTCTTCTGTTATTTCTACAGGAGTGAAACGCTTCGTAATTAGGCAGGGGGTATAAATTAAGTACATCATCAGTCATCCAAGTCTCTGAGAAAGCTAGGGCTGAAAAAGGAAAAGTTAAGGTGGACAAGAAAGTTTTCAATTCATCGTGATTTTTTGTCATGCTACGAATGTTCAAGTGGAAAGTAGAAAAAAGATTTTTAGATAGGTTGGTTTCCGTAAGGGTTTTACATAAGCTTCTTGTTTGGCCTTTGCTACCTCTACCTTCACCTTACGCTGCATCTCCCTGTACTCCTGTCTACTCTCCTCAGTCCTCTCAGTGTCCTACTTCTTCTTAGCTAACCTCTTTCTTTGTATACACTCCTGTACCTCCTCATTCCACCACCAAGTCTCCTTATCTACTTTCCTTCCAGATGACACACCAAATACTCTCCTACCTGTCTCCCTGATCACATTAGCTGTAGTTGTCCAGTCATCTGGAAGCACCTCCTGACCACCCAGAGCCTGTCTTAACTCCTTCCTAAAGGTCATGCAATACCCTTCCTTTTTTATCTTCCACCATTTCGTCCTCTGCTCTGCCTTTGCCCTCTTCATCTTCCTCACCACCAGAGTCATCCTACACACCACCATCCTATGCTGTTTGGCTACACTCTCGCCTACCACCACTTTACAGTCACTGATCTCCTTCAGGTTACATCGTCTACACAAGATGTAGTCTACCTGTGTGCTCCTACCTCCACTCTTATAGGTCACCCTATGTTCCTGCCTCTTCTGGAAGAAAGTATTCACTACAGCCATTTCCATCCTTTTAGCAAAGTCAACTACCATCTGTCCTTCTGCGTTCCTCTCCTGGATACCAAACCTGCCCATCACTTCCTCATCACCTCTGTTACCTGCACCAACATGTCCATTGAAGTCTGCACCAATGACAACTCTCTCACTTCTAGGTATGCTCTGCATCACTTCATCAAAGTCCAACCAGAATTTCTCCTTCTCCTCCAGCTCACATCCTACCTGTGGGGCATACCCACTAACAACATTGAACATCACACCTTCTATTTCTAGCTTCAGACTCATCACTCTATCTGACACTCTTTTTAGCTCCAGGACATTCCTAACAAACTCCTCCTTCAAGATAACTCCTACTCCATTTCTCTTCCCATCTACACCATGATAGAACAACTTGAACCCTGCTCCTAAACTTCTAGCCTTGCTACCTTTCCACCTGGTCTCCTGGACACACAGTATGTCTACCTTCCTCCTCTGCATCATGTCGACCAACTCTCTACCTTTTCCTGTCATAGTTCCAACATTCAACGTCCCTACTCTTAGTCCTATACTCTTGGCGCTCCTCTTCTCTTTCTTCGTGAGAACGCACTTTCCTCCTCTCTTTCTTCGACCAACAGTAATCCAATTTCCACCGGCGCCCTGTAGGTCAACAGCGCCGATGGCGGTCATTGTTAACCCGGGCCTCGACCGATCCGGTATGGAAGTCATAGGTTTGATTCGCATCTTTGATTCCTGACGCTTTGATTCCTGACGCCCTTCCTGACGCAACCCTCTGTATTTATCCGGGCTTGGGACCGGCACAATAAGACACTGGCTTGTGCCCTCTTGCGGCTACATTACAAAACTGTGGTGAGACCAGCGATGTTGTTTGGTCTAGAGACAGTGTCACTGAGGAAAAGACAGGAGGCAGAGCTGGAGGTAGCAGAGATGAAGATGCTGAGGTTCTCTCTGGGAGTGACCAGGAAGGATAGGATCAGGAATGAGTACATCAGAGGGACAGCACATGTTAGAGGTTTTGGAGATAAAGTCAGAGAGGCCAGACTGAGATGGTTTGGACATGTCCAGAGGAGAGATAGTCAATATATTGGTAGAAGGATGCTGAGTTTTGAACTGCCAGGCAGGAGGCCTAGAGGAAGACCAAAGAGGAGGTTTATGGATGTAGTGAAAGAGGACATGAAGGTAGTTGGTGTGAGAGAAGAGGATGCAAAGGACAGGGTTAGATGGAGGCAATTGATTCGCTGTGGCGACCCCTGAAGGGAAAAGCCGAAAGGAAAAGAAGAAGAAGGTTTCCGTAAGGGTTTTACACAGTGTGTTCACTTGCAGTTCAGAGTAATAATTGCATGACAGATTTAATGAATTTAAATTAGGCTGATTGGGATTGAAAATCTTCTTTTCCTTTTGGCTTTTCCCTTCAGGGGTCGCCACAGCGAATCAATTGCCTCCATCTAACCCTGTCCTTTGCATCCTCTTCTCTCACACCAACTACTTTAATATCCTCCCTCATTACATCCATAAACCTCCTCTTTGGTCTTCCTCTAGGCCTCCTGCCTGGCAGTTCAAAACTCAGCATCCTTCTACCAATATATTCACTATCTCTCCTCTGGACATGTCCAAACCATCTCAGTCTGGCCTCTCTGACTTTATCTCCAAAACCTCTAACATACGATTGAACTAAATATCATAAATACCACCATTGTCCGTGTTCAGCTCAAACGGGTTGAAAGATAGAGAGTTTACGTCCGCAGAGGGTAAACTTCTGTCACCACAAGCCATAACGATATTTGCAAAGTTTGACGACCAATCTACACCGACTCACGTGTTGGGAGCTGTCAGTCCGCTGGTTGTGTAATCCATTCATTTCAGATCCGTCTGACTGGCTATTCCATGGTTCCCAGTTACAAAAGCATAGTCCATGATCAAAACTCCCCAAAAATAATAAGACCACTGCAGAGACTGCACATCCCACACCATGTAGTTCTGCGTTGGACCTCGTTAAAACTGTGTGGGCAGCAACAATTGTCCAGGCGGTTTTAGTCATCTTGTCCTTTCAAGCCCAATTGCTGCTGCTGCACATTGAGCACAGACAGAGGTCGGCTATTTTGGGTTGTGCTACCTGCTGGTGGGAGAACACTGAGATGGAGGCCGTACTCCAGGAGGAACGGTGTGAATTTCCTAACGTCCCGGTACTCGTTTCTGTCATTAACGGAGTTGTTACGCTTATAAATGTGTTGATCAATGCACTGTGTGGATGGAGATTTTTTTGAAAACAATGTCGTGTGAGCACAATTTTTTTTCCATCACGGGTTGAAAAAAGTTGCGTTTCCAAAAACTTCTGGCCACGAGTGGAAGTGGCCTTAGTCAAACTTATATAAATACATCTCATAATACTGTAAGCTGCTCCCACCCCTGCCACCAATTCATCGTTTCATAACTTCTCTCGAATGGTAGAAAAACCATCACTTTGAGAGGCGTCAGGCATCAATGACAATAAAATCACTCGCACAAAAGAACCCCACGGCCACGCCTTTATAAACATCACACATCTGCGTCACAGAACAAAACCAGCTGTGTCACACTGAAATGACCATCATTTATGACACCACAGCTGGATAAAAAAAATACAGAAATACACAATACTATATCTTGCGTCACCTCAACTGTGTATAACACAGGCTATTTTCCTGCAGTGACTGCGATATGATGAAACAAGTCTCTGTGTATTTCCACTACAATCACACAGCTGCACAAGGGCTCCACATTATTTACACACATTGCAGAGGAGCAAGAATTTTTTTTCCTTTGTAGTATATTTGCCATTTTATTTCGTTTTATTTATTTGACATGAACGAAATAAAATTATAATAAGATTAAATATGAAAAATTAAATAAAAGGGCGGCACGGTGGCGCAGTGGTTAGCGCGGTCGCCTCACAACACGGCGGGTCCGGGTTCGAGTCCCGCTCTGTGTGGAGTTCAAATGTTCTCCCCATGTTCGTGTGGGTTCTCTCCGGGTTCTCCGGCTTCCTCCCACCTCCAAAAGCATGCGCTTCAGATTGATTGGCCAGTCCCAAATTGCCCATGGGAGTGTGTGTGTGTATGCATGTTTGTATGTCTTTTTATGTGGCTCCGCAGTGCACTGGCATCCTGCCCGAAGTGTTCCCCGCCTCACGCCCTATGCCAGCTGGGATAGGCTCCAGCTCCCCGTGACCCGCTACGGCGGATACAGCGGCAGTACTTGAAAATGAATGAATGAATGAATAAACAAATAAAACTCTTGTACTCACCAAAACAGCTGTTCAAATGGCTTAAACACAAATCCATTCTTTTATCTTTCCTTAAGAACAACTCTATTAACTAGAACAGGTTAGCCAATTCAGAGATCAGACCTCATCTCACAAGATCTTCTGTTAAAATGTGCGTCTGCATAGCGCTGCCTTCTCAGAAGTTAGTATCCAATCACAAAACACTTACAGTATATGTCAGGTCAAGGTGAGATCAGCTAGAAGGCCTTACAGTTGCCAACTCGTGATGTGATTGGCTATCACATCGATCTATGTGTCCCTTCACTCAATGCACAGGCACCTGCATTGTTGATTCTGAAGGCCTTGGACAGATTTCATTCAACCTGCCAGGTTGGACCTGGCAATACAACCTAACTGAATTGTAAGGGCAAAAAACCCCCCTAACCTAAAAATAGAACACTAACCCAGTGTTGGCCCATGTCATACTATATCCCTCTGTGTGTGTGTGTGTGTTTGTGTGTGTGTTTGTGTGTGTGTGTGTGTGTGTGTGTGTGTGTGTGTGTGTGTGTGCTCGTGTATTGAAGAGATTCAGACATTATACACATGGTATTTGTTAATGCTATTTGTTGCTAGCTTCACAGTAGTGAACTTTAATCACACACTCATTTAATCTTTACAGACATTTGAACCCTGTCTCAGTACACAAAGAGCTCACAGAACTCATCTAATCTTTTCATACCCTTGAAGTCTATACACATTTGAAAACACACACACACACACACACACCCACACAAGGTAACAGTTGCATTTATGTAGACCAGACGTCGCCCAGACATTGGCGGTTCGAATCCCACTCCCACCAGACCCCCTCGGAGTGTGAGCTGACAGTGGGTGGTGCCAGCTCACCTCCAGGCCACTGCTGAGGCACCCCTGAGCTATCTTGACATGGCCAAGATAGAATTTGCTCTTCTTCAGCTGCATCTGATGTAAGACCCGTGTAGTACTGGCAGTCAGGGACTGTGGGAGAGCCCGGATATCTGTTTAAACTTGTTGTCGGGAATAAACTTTTTAAACTTATGACGATCGTCTAAGTCTCCTACTTTACCTCAATAACAAGAACCCACGGAATAAAGAAGCTTTGAAAGGGCTTTGCTTCAGTATGTATGTAAATCTTTAAGGAAAGTGCATTAACATATAAATAACTTTTATTATAGAAATAATAATTTTCGGTTATATTTCTTGCCCTGACCTTTGCTAAAAACACCACCATACTGATCTGTGAAGTCAAAGAACACATCCATGACAAACACACACAACAATGATTAAATATGGTTGTTCTGCAGGCTTTAAAGTTAATATCTAAAGTGTGACTCAGAGCTCGGATTGATAGCCACGCCTCCGTCAGTCTTCCCCAGGGCAGCTGTGGCTACATACAGTACGTAGCTTACCATCACAAAGTACGAATATGGAGTGAAAGATTAATAGATCCACTGTAAAAGCGGCTTTGGGTGTCCAGAAAAACGCTATATAAATCTAATCCATTATTATTGTAAATAAAAAGCATTGTTCCTTCCAAAATCAGTTCTGCCTACAATAAGGGACACATACATTTCGCTGACTTGCTCCGCAGGTTTTGTGGTCATAACTAGTCCAAGTGGAGAGCATCTTTCTTGAGAGAATGTGTAATGTGGGTGTGCATAACATAAACAGCTAAACAGAATCATGATTAACTTGTAAGAAAAGAGAATTTCTTTCACACATGGCTAGCATTGAACCCTCCGCAGACTTAGATATGTTGGGACCAAGAAAACAAATTTTTTTCTGGAATATAGAAATGTGCTCACACAATGGCAATGCTGTTTGTTTTTCGACAAAAAAGGGAAGATAGTCACAAAAGTCAACATTGCAACAAAAAGCACAACAGGAACTTGCCACAGACTGTTGGTCCAATGGAATTCGTGTCAGACACACCCTAACCTTTGAGTTTATCACAGGTTGACAAGCAGTCATCCTCCATGACTATTTCTAAAAGAAAAACAACTCCTTGGCTGATACCAAAAACAATGCACCATGCCTATGACTGATGGAAACACCCCGCATCGCCAAATATTATTTGCTCAAACCACTTAGGGTTTTCTATTTCTTACATGTCACAATAGGGTGAAGAAATTTCAAGATCCACTCACTTTGGATTTTAGGATTTTCACTCCTTGTAAATGTAGAGGTGAAAGCTAGGTTTTACTGTGCTGAGAAAAATAATACAAGTCATTGTGAATCTGAGATGCTCAAGAATTAATATATTTATTTCAATAGAATCTGAATTCTATTGAAAGAAGAAGCTGTCAAAAAAATTTCCGTAAGAAAAAAAAAATCTTCCACCATTTTAAAGATTTTGCAAAAAGATGATGTATGAATTAAATTGGCACAGCAGCAATACCACATCCCATTTGACTGGGCTTGTCTGGGACAGGCAGTGGACTAGAGCTTCTTACCCGAGTTCTTGGTATTGTATAAATAATCATCAAAATAACTTCAGTGGGCAGAATGGTGGTGCAGTGTGTAGTGCTGTTATTGAGTTATTTTCAGACCTTTAACTCTGAAATCCTTTCAAATAAATTCTGTTTTGCTCCTTATAACAAATTATACCTGGAGCAGATTTATGCAACCATGTAGTATTTTTTTTAATAATCTCATACATTTTAGAGGCTTTTAGAAATTATCCATTCAAATTCATTATGTACAGTCGAACATAAGATTTCCTGTTTATGTGTTCCGTCTTGATTTTTCACCCTGAGGTCACAGTGGTACAAAAGACTATGTCTTTTCTGGTTATTGTCTGGATAGGTCAAACAATTTTGTTCATGTATGTTTTCTAAAAATTTAGAAAGCATATATGACAATCTGTTTAAAATGTTTTTATATGAATTTAAAATATCAAGAATTCTTCAGCAAGTATCAGCAAATCAAATACCTGTCCAGTTTCAAATGTTTACTATTTTCAAGTACGGGGTTTGCTGTCTGAGGAGGACTCACCACATCCTGCTCTGACAGCCTGAGGGAAGAATGTAATGCGTTGTGTTTAATGACAGAGAGGACTTCACAGAATATTTTCCACATAACCTGTTTTAGTAGTTTAGGCCCTGGTATAAGCGGAAATAGTCAATACATTCATGGAGAACATAACCCATTACACAAAATTGACACGCACACCTAAAATTACACAACATAGTATCAGACATACCTGTTGTATACAGTCCAGACTGCAGTCCTTAGGAGTGATGGCAGAGACAACATTGTTAGCCCAGAGGAGCTCACAAAGTCCCAAGAGATGATACAAAACAAACACTGTCTTCAACATACTACAGAAAGCAGTACATTTCCTAAATTGAGAGCAACAGATCTCAACGTCTCATACATAAATTCAAACACATACATACACACACACTGGCCAAAAGGAGCCGACACTAAGCGCGAAAAACGCAGTTCAAAGATGGTGTGTGAAAGTTGCATAGTAGTAGTGCAAAGATGATAAAGGGAGTGGTGTCTTTGGGCTATGGGTGGAGGCTCTCTGCATGTTTTAACATCTACCCTGCCAGAACAGTTGTGGTTGGTGCTCAACATAGCAGTTCATGTCTAGCTGCCAAAGCCAGAAATACATGATCAGACATGGTTATAAACAAGAGTCGAGAAAAGCAAAGAATACATGCAGTGGTGGTAAAAAAAATCCAGTTTTATTTTCTGAGTCAAACTCAGGCTTGTTTATTGAGCACAGGTAATGTTACATGTTTTTGACGTATGCATACACTGACAAGATGTTCAAATGCCAAGGAAAATAATGAATCGGCAGATGATGTTGACAAAGTACTACTGAAATATGTTCAAATAAAATAAAATAAAATAGAGGGTAATCAGCAACATTTTTGCGAGGATTCCAGAAGAGCTTTGAGTCAACGGATCTGAAAAGCAACCAAATATGAAGTTATATCATCAGGGAGAAGTATCACAAAAAAAAAAAAAAAATCACTGGAGTTAACTTCTACAACTGGCAATACAATATACTACAAAGTTCTTCCTGTTACATATACAGTACAGTGGTACCCCTACTTACGAATGTCTCTACATACAAAATTTTCTACTTACGAAACGCCTCAGCAGGAAAATATTGCCTCTAGTTACAAAAGAAATTTTTTAGTTACGTAAGGCAAAAAATCCTCGTAATTCATCCCTCGACCCATAAGGTGTTCTGATAGTTTTACGCAAATATATTAACTTTTTGAGTATTCACTACAGACCCCAAGAAAGTGACGGAGAAAAGAGGAAAAGATGAAGAAAAGAGTTTTTTTGTCCATACAAACAAAGCAAGAGATAATAGAAAAGCATGAAAAAGGGATGCGTTTGGTTGATCTAGCCAAAGAATATGGCTGAATGCATCTACAATCGCCACGTTATTAAAACAAAATGCAGTTTAAGGAGTTTAAGGCATCGTGTGAGTGGTTGGAGTTCAAAAGGAGGACTGGAATTCACTCTGTTGTTCGGCATGGTGAGGCAAGAACACACGAACCAAAGAGGGCAAAAAACAATGAGGACAGCAGTTAAAAGGTAAATGACCATCAATTTTATTCTTTACTCTAGTCTTTGTTTTTTACAGTAAGCACAACTCTCATTTATTGTGTAATAAGCTAATTGTAACATGTATTTATACATGTTTTGATGCATTCTTATGCTTTATAAAACATTTATGTCTGAATTTTGGGGGGCTTGGAAAGGATTAGGGCATTTGCATGGAAAACGCGCCTCTACTTACGAAATTTCTTCCAGAACCAATTAATTTCATAAGTAGAGGTACCACTGTACCTCAAAGACAAAAAAAGCAGTAATAATTTATGTGTAGACATCAGATCTATTCTGCATTTCTTAGTACTTCATTTTGCTACCTCTTCAATTGTACTGATGTCTCTTTTAGGTGCTTTACTTCCTAAAGATGTTAGTTTTTATATTTGAAAATATTTTGAAATAGCTTTGCCAAGGTCAGCTGACCTTTATCTTCTGTTTATTCTACTTTTTTCTGGGTTTCACCTGAGCTGCACCAATAGCCTCACAAATGTGACGGGTACAAGCATAATTTGGTGTCTATGGATAGATAAGGCCTAAAACACACACCAGAAACTTACCTGGTAATCAAAGTCTTTGCAAAACTTTGATTAAACAAAGGAAAATTTATATTATATAATATTTTTTGAATAGACTATAAAAATCACTACTATAATTCCATACACAACAGTCCCTGAATTGACTCAGTGACTTCTTTAAAGGAACTCGACTAATTTTACAGAAATACTACGAAGGACATATAATCTACAAAAATTTACAGAGCCACGAGCTGCAGAATGTTCATATAATGTTAGCAATACCAATCTCTGAAACATTTCTGCCATGTCTTTAGCCACTAAACTAATTTCATTTATTCATTTTCAACCGCTTCATCCATTGTGGAGGGTCGCAGGGAGCTGGAGCCTATCCCAGCTGACTAAGGGGGTGAGGCGAGGGAAACTCCGGGGCGACGCCAGTGCACCACGGACTAAACTAATTTAAGCAGCAATAATCTGCCCGTAGCTTTAGCCATACAGGTAGTCCTCAGGATACAAATATCTGACTTTATGATCATCTGTTGATACAAACAACCACCAAACACACCGACAACTGTAGTTCCCCTTTTGCCGCAACCCCCGCTGAGCAGCACCTCTGCGTACGCTCATCTCCATCACTCATCTCCACTACTTTGTTCTCGTATGTGTCTCTGTGAGCATCTCAGCAACTCTCAGCAAATCAGGCATCTTAGCAAGTCAGGCTTCGTACCCCTTGGATACTGTTTATTATGGCTGATAAAGCAAAGGCTAGTGCTATTGGCAAAAAACATAAGGCAAATGATGATAGTGGTAGTGGCCACCATCTCTCCAATGACAATTCTGCCTCTCACTGGCAATAACTGCTCGCTCCTCCCTCTTTCTTCACTCTAAAGCAGTGGTCCCCATCCTTTTTGGCACTCTGGACATGTATACCATGAGAATATTTTCACAAATCGGCCTTTAAAGTGTGGCAAATAACTACAACAAAATAATATAGTACTACCAGCATAAAAACTGGTATTTTGCAGCTTTCTTTTTCTTAGAAATCGCAGGTTCTTCTTCTTCTGTCTCCTCACTGGCTCTTTTACCATGTGCAAATAAACTTTCCAGAGACGTTAGCTTGGGATTTTCAATTTAGTGATAATGTATTCTGTGTTACCGGTCAGAACGACCCCCGAAGGTAGCTCTGTGACCGAGGTAAGCGTCTTGCATCAAGAGTGACTCATGGATGTAGATGTAGCAAAGAGGATCCAGTCCCCGCGGCCCAGGGGTTGGAGTCCAAAGGTTATGTTACAATACGATACTTCAGTATTTTATTTCATTTATGTGTTCTTTTCAGGTCCTGTAATTGTTTCTGGTAAGTATTAGGGAATTGTACTTTTGTATTTAGAGTAGTAATGGCATTTAATGACTTCAAATAGATTTAAATTATAGATCATAGATTTAAATTATGTAAATTACAGATTACAAACAATTCAGCTTCCAAACAACCTCTCGGAAACAATTGTGTTCGTAGGTTAAGGACTACCTGTACCGTGCATAAGCTAACTATTGGCAAGTATCGTATTTTTAAAAGCTCATAGGTAAACAAACGTCAAAGCAATGATTACTGAGAATCATTAGAAGAATCTTTCACTCGTGTATGAAGCTTGTCAGCTTTAACTTCAACACTCACCGTATATCTGTCCCATTTCTTCTCGGGATCATATGGCTCCCAGCGACTAGCAGGGAAGATATGCTTGTTCTTCTCATACCAGCTCCTCAGCACTACTTTACCTGCATGAGACTTGGACAGAAAATAATAACTATAAAACTTTTCCACAGCACTCAGCAACCGCAAATTAAAATATTGCAGTAAGTAAGTTCTTCAGCTCAAACAGCTTCTAAATTATTTTGATCAATTATTAAAGACAGAAACATTCCCAGCCTGCACTCCTCTTGTGGTTACTGAGCAGCTACAACTTACAGCACTCCATCATACTGAAACTCGATCATGTATGAAGTAGAAAATTGCTTCTGGTTTCCTCTCTGAAACACTGTAGCTGTTCTATCTAATATATCTGTGATTTATGGAGTTGTTGTATAATATCGACATGAGTTCTTTGCTTAATACTTATGTTCACTACGTTTTTTGACTTTCTGTAGTATCATATTCAATGACTTTTTCCACTTTTCTTGCTTTGAAATAGAATTTGAAATGCCCCCAATGCATTTGTGTGCATTAAAATTAAAATTATTTGAAGAATTTTGAGGTTTACTCACATTCTTAGACACACTTCTATTATTATGAACATAATTGTACATCTCTTCTTCGCCTCTCGGCTTTTCCCTTCAGGGGATGCCACAGCGAATCAATTGCGTCCATCTAACCCTGTCTTCTGCATCATCTTTTCTCACACCAACTACCTTCATGTCCTCTTTCACTACATCCATAAACCTCCTCTTTGGTCTTCCTCTAGGCCTCCTGCCTGGCAGTTCAAAACTCAGCATCCTCCTACCAATATATTGACTATCTCTCCTCTGGACATGTCTAAACCATCTCAGTCTGGCCTTTCTGACTTTATTTCCAAAACCTATAACATGTACTGTCCCTCTGATGTACTCATTCCTGATCCTATCCATCCTGGTCACTCCCTAAGGCCCCGTCCACACGATGACGGATTTTTTTGATAACGCAACTTTTTAAAAACGCAACGAAAACAACAACGACAGCGTTTTCAAAAAAATCTCCGTCCACACGTAAACGCACCAGTACGTTTTCGAAGACGGCTATAAGCATGCCAAACCATGTGGAGGCAGTATTGAGTCAAATTTTATCCAATAGGAATCCTCCGTGTCTTGTTGTCACAACACATGGGCCAATAAATATGACGTCAGAGAGGTTTTCGTCGAAGGCAAGACGTCAGCGTTTTTAAAAAGTTGCGGATACCCCGTCCACACGGCAACGGAGACCCAGCGTCATTAAAAAAATCCACCTCGGCCAGCGTTTTCGAAAAGTTGCGTTTTCGTTCCACATATCTGTGTTGTCGTGTGGACGGAAGGCGTAAACGCAACAAAAAACACTTTACCTTTCCGATCGTACATGCGCTGAAAGTAGAGGTAAGATCTTAAGCCCAAATCCAAGCCCGAAATTCGGGCCGGTTCGGGCTCAAAATGTCAATAATTACGTTCGGGTCGGGTCGGACTTTAATACCCTCGGGTTTGGGCTGAGTTGGGCTTTAATACCATCCGGCTCGGTTTGGGTCGGGCTTTAATACCGTCCGGCTCGGGCTGGATTTTTTAGAACCGATCTTACCTCTACTCCAAGGTAATGGAAAGGAGGGCCCGGCCGATTGTCGAACCTCACATTGAGGAGGAACAATGTGGGTTCCGTCCTGGTCGTGGAACAATGGACCAGCTTTTACTCTCGCAGAGATCCTAGAGGGGGCTTGGGAGTATGCCCATCCAGTCTACATGTATTTTGTGGACTTGGAAAAGGCGTATGATCGGGTCCCCAGGGATATACTGTGGGAGGTACTGCGGGAGTATGGGGTGAGGGGGCCTCTCCTCAGCGCCA
Organism: Antennarius maculatus; assembly: GCA_013358685.1. Taxonomy (NCBI): domain Eukaryota; kingdom Metazoa; phylum Chordata; class Actinopteri; order Lophiiformes; family Antennariidae; genus Antennarius; species Antennarius maculatus. The sequence continues at coordinate 5,617,848 of CM023607.1, forward strand.
TTCAATCCCTGTAAGCCCAAAGTGAGAGCTGCGTTTGGGTTCTCTGCAGTAAGTCGGACTTGTAGCTGTTGGCCTTCGTCAGGGCTGCGCTTTATCACCAATTCTGTTTGTGATCTTCATGGACAGGATATCGAGGCGTAGTCGTGGTGAGGAGGGGTTACAGTATGGTGGCCTGAGGATTGCATCGCTGCTTTTTGCAGACGATGTGGTCCTGTTTGCGTCATCAGCCTGTGACCTGCAGCGCTTACTGGTCCGGTTTGAAGCCGAGTGTGAAGCGGTGGGGATGAGGATCAGCACCTCCAAATCTGAGGCCATGGTCCTCAGCAGGAAACCGGTGAACTGCATTCTCCGAGTGGGGAATGAGGTCCTTCCACAAGTGAAGGAGTTTAAGTATCTTGGGGTCCTGTGCACGAGTGATGGAACAATGGAGTTTGAGATCGGACAGAGAATTGGGGAAACAGGAGCGATATTGCAGTCGCTTTACTGCACTGTTGTCACAAAGAGGGAGCTAAGCCGAGAGGAAAAATCTACTGTTCAATCTTTGTTCCTACCCTCACCTGTGGTCATGAGCGATGGGTCATGACCAAAAGAACGAGATCACGGATACAAGCGGTGGAAATGGGCTTTCTCAGGCGGATAGCTGGTGTCTCCCTTAGAGGTAAGGTGAGAAACATTCATGTTCGCGAGGGGCTCAGAGTAGAGCCGCTGCTCCTTCACGTGGAAAGGAGTCAGCTGAGGTGGTTTGGGCATCTGGTGCGGATGCGTCCGGGGCGCCTCCCTAGGGAAGTGTTTCTGGCACATCCAGATGGGAGGAGACCTCGGGGCAGACCCAGGACCAGGTGGAGGGATTGTATCTCAACATTGTATCTCAACATTGTATCTCTGCCTGGGGATCCCCCAGACAGAGCTGGTGGATGTGGCCGGGGAAAGGGAATTTTGGGCCTCACTGTTGAAGCTGTTGCCCAATTCTGGTGGAAGATCGATGGATGGGTGAACATACTGTTGCTGAACCTAGACCTGACCTGACCAGGCATATTCCAAGATGCCGTCAGAGTAGATTTTCTTGGCGCATTTTTACTTGCAGTTCGCGGCTACAGACGGCGGGCGCTGCTCCTCCAGTTAATACGGTAATAGCGCCACTCAGTTCAGCCAACCAGATTGTTTGTCTACCCTGAGCTGTCAGCGTACCAGGAAGTGAGACAGCTCGCTACCGCTGTGAGTTTACCGCTACAGCGGAGCACAGAAGGGAGACAGCATAGTTCCAAACGAAGGAAGGTTAACGAGGAAAACCGTTGGTTAACAACGAGTGGACGAAATTTATGTTTATTCCTCCGTCAGGCAGTTCAAAACCATTTTACCTAATATGGCCTGAACATGTAGCATGAATTAAAAGTGGTAACATGAAGCGCCACAAAGCACAGATCTTTTGTGCAGAATTATCCCCTGAAGTCCGAGCTGAGGGCAAAATGACCGAGAAAAATGCAAACGAATGTTCACTAAAGGCATGGTGGAGTTTGGGGCAACATAAGACAACAGTTTGTTTGATGTGGACATGTGAGTGTGGACTTGCAGGAGAATGTGCGCGAAACAGTATGAGCAGGACCGCGCTCCTGAGGTCCTGGCAGGAAACAAGAGCGCAGCTGCAGCTCTCCTGGGTGAGGGGGAGAGGCGCGCGGACCGAAGATGGACGGAGCGGTCTCTATCGCTCCGTCACTGCCTTGCTTTTGGGTAGGTGCTCCTAAAGTCTTTGCTGGTGCTACTAGCTTTTAAATTTGGGAGCACCAGTGCTACCAAGAAATAAAGTTAATGTCGAGCCCTGTTACAGGTCCTTTGTGTGTACGTGTGCTTTGGCCAGAAAATGTATGGAATAAATATAAAAACAGTGAAAAAAAAATTCCTCAAGGGGATTAGTAAAGTAAGTTTCTTTCTTCGTACTGTGAAGAAATCCTCACCTCGTCTTTCTCCACAGTAGCATCGTTCACCAGTCGAATGTCATCGTGAACATCAAAGCTGAAGAGGGGACCTGGAAACAAAAACCTACTGAGCGAAACGGCAGGAAACACGTCTTCATATAATTTCCCAGGTTAACTAATAACATGACTGATTAATCTCCTAACTGTAGTGTGTTGAAGGGAGTTTTAGGTATAAATGGGCTGAACGCTGCTGTTGCTCTCTCACCAGATTTTCCTCTGGCCTTAGTCACAATGAAGTCATAGAAACTGTGGTGCTAAATGGAAAAAAAATAATGAGCAAAGAAAAGTCACACCTAGTCACATCATATGCAGGAACAACAGCATTTATTGTGTTTTAATGTCACCTAAAACCTAAACATGAACCAAAGGGCAGCAGCTATTCTGTCAACAGTAAGTCAGCATTAAAACACTCACGTGTGGGATTATCAGATCCTCCTTGATGTACATCAGCTGCTCTACTCCTGCAGACCTGCAGAGAATAAATTTTATCTTTGTTCTGACAGTTCATTTCTAACAGACCAGTTTTTAAATTTTCACTACAGCACAAGGACTTGGAGTATTAGTAGATATTCAAAATGCACTGACTTCCAAAAACATAGGAACATGAGTGACATAATTAGACAGTGAATGCAGCACAATCAACCTCTATTTAAAAAAAATACTACAGGAAGTGCGGCAACTATGACCAAAAGCCTGAAAGGGCAACCCTAAGAATTGAACAAAACCCGCATTGTCTATCAAATTGTAATTGTGCAAAAGTGATTTTGCGAGAACAATATTGATGTCTGTTTAGTTGCCACTTCTGCACAGAGTACTTAGAACTGCTTGCTTCAAAAGTGGCTAATGTAAGACTAGTCTGACAGTGATGAGGCCAATACACTGAGTCTAATCAATTGTCAATTGTTCTCACTGTGTGCTGTATAAGTGGTGTATGGTGGCTGGAACTCCTTTCACTATCTCACCTGAGCTCACTGAAGTCTTTTCTAAGGACCTCCAGAGCCCTCTGCAGAAAGTTCTGGATGGTGTTACCCTTCTTCATCTAAAGCAAAAATGCAAAAATAGTGAAATGATAAATGTGTGGTTATACTGTTAGCCAAGGGGACATGGAATTGGAATGTGAACTGTGCAGAACAGCAGTTTATCAGATTATTACCTTGACAGTCTTACGATGTCCAGAGCCATCCCAGTAGCTGAATGTGATCTCTATCTCCTCACCTAAACAAACACGCACACCATTACACATAATATAGAGAGAATGCACGCTTGTGATCAGAGATCAAACTCTGGATGGCCCACAGAATATACAAGGGTGTATATGCTGAAGCTCACTTTTAATCTTTTCCTGTTTGAGTTCCCATTCCTGCCTCAGTTCCTCTCGGAGACGATTCTCCTCCTCCTGAATATGAGAAGCATACAAAGCACGATTTTCATTCATCCAACAACCTACATAGGGCCGTAAGTACTCTGCAACAAGTTTTGTATGTCTGACATTTTTGGCATCTGCCTTTGAAACTTCAACAATCCTGTGTTTGCATATGACATGAAATCTCACCTCTCTGTCTCGATCAGGGAGGAAACTCGTGTCTACATCTGGATCCTTCCCCAGCTTCTTCTTCTTCACTGGAGCATCTATGTGACAAAATTAGACTTCAATGAGACAATTTCCCTAACTAACTTGTTAGAACATGTTTGCTCCATAGCATAACAAAGTGCAGAGACGATGTGAGATATCTGATGGTTCTGTGCTGGACTAATATTATTATTGTGTTAAGATAAATTTTATCAGAGTTAATTTTACCTCAAGAAAGTGCATCCCTGGGATGTGCATCAAGAAATATTTGTGCATCCCAACATGATGTTTATGCATCCCAAAGTAATAACAGAATATACAGTAGAAGCGTACGCAAGGATTGAGCTTTGCCAATACTATAATATAAAAACTAAACTGTTTATTTTAATAATTTTATTACCGATGATGTCATAACTGTTTAAGTAAAAAGACAAAAAAAGTAAAGTTTTATATTAGTTTTATCAAAATGTTAAAGCCTGGTAGACATTTAAAAAAAAACAGTTTTAGAAATACACAAAGATGTAATACAGTTTTTTTTTTCACTTTTGCTTTTCACTCAGAAGTTTTCTTTATTTACATTTACATTTATACAATTACTGTATTATCCTGTGGACACTGCACCAAGCTGAAAGAGCCTTGTCCACACAAATTTCAGTTAGAACAAACATTTTAGTAATATTTGCAGGTAATAATTGTCTATTTTTCTTCATTAACTTTAATTAATTTCTTGCTTTTTCTTCAACTTTTGTATCTTTTTCGATGGCATTGTGATAATCAATCAATCAAGCTTTATTTGTATAGTGCTTAATCACATCAGCAGACAGAGAAACCCAACAGGACCCTCAAAGCACAAGCGACAGCTTTGCTCTGCAGGGTCCAACTAACTCCTTGCTCTCACTGCAGCGTGTAAAACAAGCAGACGTCGTGTTGCCATTTGGTCGATTTTAATGAGGCAGAATCACGCAGGTTAGTCTCATGACGAGAAACTTGCACAAGATCAAAACTTGATAGTGATATCCGGGTTCGAAATTTAAGTGGTAAAACGGAAACATTGTGAATACTTTCGGTGAATTGAACTGCATTTAAAGCTCGCGTCCCAGGGACGCATGCTATCTGACGATCGTGCATCCCTGTCACGAAATGCACGTCAAGACGCAAGGATGCACGCAAACAAGAACACTACTTTATTGATCCCAAACTGGGAAATTTACATGTTGTAGTAGCATTCAGACAGCAGAAACAGAAAATTAGATCATAAGGGGAAAGGGAATAATAATAATATTAAAGATATTAATAATAACGCCCTAGCATAACAAATAAAGTTATTAATAAATGTGGAACTGATTACACAGGATTTTACGCTAAATCATATCTAAATATCATACTGTCGTGGAACTCCATCTGATATGTTAGAGCTGTTGTACAGAGCAATGGCTTGTGGTAGAAATTACTTCCTGTATTTGTCCCTTCGACAGCTGAGCTATAGCAGTCTGTCAGAACAGGAGCTCCGCTGTCTGTCCAGTGTGTGGTGAAGAGGGTGATTGGGGTTATCCATGATGGATAACAGTTTGTTCAGAGTTCTCCTCTCCCCCACAGCCTCCAAAGTGTCCAGTCTACAGTCAATCACAGAGCCAGCCTTCCTGATCAGCTTTTTGAGTCTGTTGGTGTTGCTGGCTCCGATGCTGCTCCCCCAGCAGACCACGGCAAAGAAGATATTGCTGGCCACAACAGACTGGTAGAGCATCTCCAACATCTTACTGCGTACATTGAAGGACCTCAACTTCCTCAGGAAGTAGAGTTTGCTCACCCCTTTTTTGTAGACAGCGTCAGTGTTGGATTTCCAGTCCAGTCTGATATTGATTTTCACGCTCAGGTACTTGTAGTCCTCCACCTCCTCTACAACCTCTCCCAGGTGTATTGGTTGTGGCGTGCTCCTCTTCTTCCTGAAGTCGATCACCACCTCTTAGGTCTTGCTAACGTTCAACCTCACGTGACTGGCTCCACCCACTCCACAAAGTCATTAACCATAGCCCTGTACTCCCCTTCCCTCCCCTCACTTATACATCCGACAACAGCCAAGTTATCAGAGAACATCTGGAAGTGACATGACTCGGAGTTGTACTGAAAATCAGTCATGTATAATGAGAAGAGGATAGGGAACAGTAAGGTCCCCTGAGGGGCTCCTGTATCACTGACCACTGCGTCAGACAACACACTGCCCAGACGAAGTAACTGTGGCCTGTCTGTCAGGTGGGCTGTTCCTGTTCTGGTAAGCGTTTCCGTCATTTCCTGTTGTGTTTGTTTGACTGCGGCATCTTAGTTCGCTGTTGTCGCATAATCACTGTTAAAATCTTGTGTCGTTTTAGCACTGTAGAGAAAGCTAGTTGTTTCTTTGCAGCTTAAAACTTGATAGCGAAAGCTATCACATATTTTGGCTAACCTTTTACGAGTTGTTTATTAATAGGGTAATCTGCCCTGGTTCAGAGCTAGCTTAGCTGCTAACTAAGTATGGCTACGCTTCCTTCTCTCCCCTCTTCTCCTTCTCCCTCTCTGTGCTGCTTAGTGTGTCTGATGTTTAGTTTTCCCCCCGCTTCCTTCAGTGAAAAGGGCATCTGCGCAAAGTGTAGTGCTTTAATCTCTGATGGAAGCAAGGCTTAATCAATTGGAGGCACTGGTCCGCTCCTTGACCGAAAACATTGCTCTACCAGCTAGCCAGGTAGCTTCAGCTGGAGCGGACCCACCAGCTCACGTTAGCCACTCCCCAGCTCAGGTTAGCCATCCTCCAGCAGCTCCCGAGAAGGAGCAGTGAATGACTGGAAACATAGTGGTAGGCAAAAGCCTCGGGTTCACCACCAATCCCTGCAACCACTTCATGTATCGAACAGCTTTTTCCCGCTGAGCGACACACCCGCTTAGAAAGAAACTCTGGTAATTGGCAGCTCTGTGGTGCGGCATGTTGAACTAACGACACCAGCGACCATAGTCAAATGTATCGATGTCGCCAGAGCGGGCGACATCGGGTCATTTCTAAAACTGCTGGCTAATAATAATCATAAATATAGTTACATTGTAATTCATGTCGGCGATAATGACACCCGCTTATGCCAATCGGAGGTTACTAAAATTAATACAGTAATACATTAATTAATGTATTAATGTATTAATACAATTAATACATTAATACAGTTGGTGTGCAGCTTTGCTAAAGCAATGTCGGACTTTGTAGTGTACTCTGGTCCCCTTCCCAATCTGACCAGTGATGACATGCTCAGCCGCATGTCTTCACTCAACCGCTGGCTGTCTAGGTGGTGTCCTGCTAATGACATACAGTTTGTAGATAATTGGCGGACTTTTTGGGGAAAACCCGATCTCATTAGGAGAGACGGCATAGATCCCACTTGGAATGGCGCTGATCTCCTGCCCAAAAATCTAACCACGTTTATTTCCAACCAAAAACCCTGACCCAGAGTTGAGACAGGGATGCAGTCACAGCCTTAAACAGGTCTCTGCGCTCCTACAACGGTCACCCACTGTACTGTCACCCACTGTAATGTTACCCACTGCACTTTCACGCACTGTACTGTCACCCACTATATTGTCACCCATCATACTGTTACCTACTGTAGACACTATTGACCGTTTAAAGTTTATTCATGTAAAATTAATTCATTTCAAGTCCAGAGGAAAGCAACTGGACATCAAAATTTTATAAAAATCAAAACAAAGACTCCAAAAGCTCCAAAGTTCAAGGTTCAAGGTTACTTTATTTAGTCTCCGAGGAGAAATTTGTCTTGGACATACAGACTTGCAGCAATACATGCAATATATGACAGGACATTACAATACAGTACAATAAGGCACACAGTGACTCATTCACCCCCACAGGTCTACACACACAGACCACCCTCATAGTAATACTTAATAGATAATAACAGATAAGAAGAAGAAACAGAGCAGCATGTCTCTAGTGCAACAGGAGACACATTTTTAACAGTGTCTCAATGTCATCTCCTCCCGCCCCTTCCACCCTCTGCTAGGGAATTATTAAGGAGCGTAGTTGATATAGGTATAAAGGAGAACTTAAATCTGTTGTATCTCCATTTGGGAACCTCATACCTTTTTCCTGAAGGCATTAACCTATACTTCGGGGTATAATACATGTGAGGGATCAGACACAGTTTTCTTTTCCTGCCCTAGGGTAGCCTATTCAAAGATGACCTGGGGAGTGTTGGGAGGTGTTGACATGCCCATAATCTTCCCGGCCATCTTGACCATTCTCAGTATCTCTAATTTCAACTTAACTGTCAGGTTTCTGAACCAACTGGTGATACCATATCTAACAATTGACTCAATACTAGCTCTGTAAAAAAATCAACATTATATTTGTACTTACACCAAACAGTCTCAGCCCACGGAGAAAATGCAGGCGCTGGTGTATTCTTGCACACAGACAAGTCACATGGGTGTGCCAGCTCATTTCACAATCAATCTGTACTCCTAAATACTTATAGGAGGTGACCTGTTTGATGTCATGACCATGTATCGTAATCACGGTGTGGTCACCTATGGACCTGGGGTCCATCATAATCTCCTCTGTCTTTTTAGTGTTAATTTGTAAGTGGTGTTCATCACACATTCCTAGAAACCTGTCCACTACAGTTGTATGGCTACTGATAGTACTTTCGCTCGTGAGTAGGCTAAGAATGACAGTGTCATCAGAGAACTTAACTACATATTGATTGGGTTGTGAGCTGACACAGTCATTGGTGTAAAGGGTAAACAGGAGGGATGAGCTCACTGTCCCTTGGGGGGTCCCTGTGCTGCTCACTGCCGTTTTGGAGAGCACAGAGTTAAACCTCACCTGTTGCTGTCTGTCAGAAAGAAAGGACAAGTACCATCTAATGAGAATTGGATTCACCTTCATCTTAGCTAACTTATTTAGCAGAATGTCAGGATGGATTGAATTGAAGGCGGAGCTAAAGTCAACGAAAAGAACTCTTGCGTATGTTTCGTCCCCCTCAAGGTGTTTCAATATACGATGGGTTAGAGTGGCGATCGCATCACTAGTTCCACGGTTCTTTGCATACGCAAATTGGTATGGATCTAGTAATGGCGTTGCCTCTCTTCTGAGCTCCTCAATTAGGATTCTCTCCAGGGATTTTACCACATTGGAGGTTAATGCTACCGGTCTGTAGTCATTGTTTTCTATAGGACAAGGTTTCTTTGGTACTGGTACTATAATTGATCTTTTCCAGATGTCAGGCACGGTGTATGTGTCCACTGACATCTGGAACAGACTGTGCCACGCCGGGGTCAGTTCCTCCGCACACGTTTTTAGAAGGAATGCCCCCATTCCATCAGGACCTGTTGCTTTGCTGGTCCGAATGCCTTTAAACACCTTAGTGACCAGACCTGGATCTATAGTTATTCTAGAATCAATACATGGGAGACAATTGATTGCATTCCTTAACAGTGTCAATCTCAAACCTTAGAAAGAAATCATTTAGCTCATTTGTCATTGGCTTCCTCGTGGGCTCCGTATCCTCGTAGGCTCCATTCCTCGTAGGTTCCTTCCTCGTAGGCTCAGTTTCCTCGTGGACTCCGTTCCTCACAGGCTCTGTGTTGGTCATTTTCCGACTTGAGTATCTCACCAGGGAGGCGTCCAGGAGGCATCCTAACCAGATGCCCGAGCAACCTCATCTGGCTCCTCTCCATGCGGAGGAGCAGCGGCTCGACTCTGAGTCCCTCCCGGATGACCGAACTTCTCACCCTATCTTTAAGGGAGAGCCCGGACACCCTGCGGACGAAACTCATTTCGGCCGCTTGTATCCGGGATCTCGTTCTTTCGGTCACGACCCACAGCTCGTGACCATAGGTGAGGGCAGGAACGTAGATCGACCGGTAAATTGAGAGCTTTGCCTTTCAGCTCAGCTCCTTCTTCACCACAACGGACCGATTCAGAGTCCGCCTGTCGATCTCCCGTTCCATCGTACCCTCACCTGTGAACGAGACCCCGAGATACTTGAATTCCTCCACTTGGGGCAGGATCTCATCCCCAACCCGCAGAGGGCACTCAACCCTTTTCCGACTGAGGACCATGGTCTCAGATTTGGAGGTGCTGATTCTCATCCCAACCGCTTCACACTCGGCTGCGAACTGCTCCAACGAGAGTTGGAGATCACGGCTTGATGAAGCCAACAGCACCACGTCATCTGCAAAAAGCAGAGACGCAATACTGAGGCCACCAAACCGGACACCCTCAACGCCTTGGCTGCACCTAGAAATTCTGTCCACAAAAGTTATGAACAGAATCCGTGACAAAGGGCAGCCTTGGCAGAGTCCAACCCTCACTGGAAACGAATTCGACTTACTGCCGGCAATGCGGACCAAACTCTGACATCGGTCGTACAGGGACCGAACAGCCCTTATCAAGGGGTTAGGTACCCTATACTCCCGAAGCATTTTGAAATACATAAATAATTAAATTAATAATTTAAACACTTTTCAATGGAGGATTAACAGTTTAAATATTTAAATTCATTCACGGAAATCATTTGTAATTTTCAATTAAAAAACGTTTTGGGAAAATTTTAAATAAAAAAAAAAATACCCAAAATGCACTTGGCTTTCTCCTAGCTTTGTGCTAGCTTGTTGTGATAGCAACAACAATAATATGCCGAAATGCATAACTGGTTGAAAACGGGCAGTCTGTTCGCTATTAAATCTGGGAGAAATTAAATAGGCCAGGATACACTGGCCACAACTGAGAGCTGTGCAGTGTACCAGGCTGAAGAAATCGAGTAGGAAAAGGAGAGTGATGACGACGAGACAGGGGAAACTGAAAATGAGGAGCACAGAACACAGAAAACTCACCCGGACACTTCATCGGGAGAAGGGGGTAAAGAACACAATGAGACTCGATAGAAAAAATATGATGTTGAACTTGGGCCTATGTTATTTTGATTCTTTGTGGCGGAGTAGCATATTTGTTACCATTTAATAACTGTTAGTTTGTTAAATAGGCCTATTTGTTACATAGTAATAACTGCTGTTCATCACTCATCTGTAGTCGGCTCGCTCGGTGACCATTTTGACTTAAAATATTATTATTGTTATTTTTATATTGTTACTATTATTCTCCCCACCGTTTCTAAAGTGAGAGATCATTAGGCCCATTATTGTACAATCTATTCTGTGTTAACAGGAGCCTATATTATTAAACTTGATACCTATGTGGCTATAAAGACTACGCCTTTTCTTTCTTTTTTTCATGTTTCAGGCATTGGGGGTGCGTCAGCTAAGTCGGGAGGTAGAAGTGGGTGCGCGGCCTGAAAAGTTTGGGAACCGTTGCTGTAGAGGGCAATGATTTGTATTACCCATAACAAGTGCTTCAGGTTTGTTTTGAAGGTGACAATGTACACAGTCAGCTATCTGGCTAGCTGCACTAGCTGCCTTTGCATCGGGTGGTACATATACAACACATAGAAATATATTAGTAAACACCCGGGGTAGATAAAATGGTCTTAACGTGATGCACATAAGCTCAAGATCAGGATTACAGATACGATCTCTGACTGCATAGTTCCTGCACCAGCTGTCTTTGATGTACACACAGTGACCCCCCGTTAGCTTCCCTGAGCTAGTCCTGTCCCTGTCAGAGCGTACATGAGAGAACCCCTCCACTGTTGCAAGATTGTCCTGTATGTCTCTCTCAAGCCAATTCTCCGTAAACACAAGCAGCCCGGACTCCCGGTACTCATAGTTTACTTTAGTTTGGGTACGAAGCTCATCCAGTTTCTTTCTCAGGGCGCGAGCGTAGCACAGTAGTATCGGCGGCAGTGGTAGTCTTCTGGCCGTCCGGATATGCTGCCTAAGGCCGCCTTTCCTCATTCTTTTTCTGGCTCTCACCACATTCTGTGATGCCCGTCCCGGCTGCCTCAGTAGCTCGCCAGGGACTAGTCGCAGCAGGCTTGGCGAGGATGTTGATGATCCCGCGTCACCCCCCTGCAGATCTAGGAGTTTGTTCCTGGTGTACACCAGGCGACCTGATCCTGGTCCTGGTCCTGTTCCCAGGGCCAGGCTTTCCGCTACCCAGCCGGACAGCACTAGCCATGCCAACAGTAACAGCCAAGCTAGTGGTGGGCGACTCCTCCGCTGCTCTATTCTGTGACTCAATGCGGCTGGCTCCAGGCTGCTGCCCACCACAACGTATGGTTCTCAGTGCTCTCTCCCGAGCGTGTGTTCCCGTTTGTTCCCCTCCACAGTGCACCAGTCACCAAATAAACACCAACACAGGAAAAAACAAAAACAAAACACCGACGGAAAACATAACAATAACAGGCACACTGCCGCGGAGTCTTTGTCCGGGTCGCCAAAGAACAGTGCCACCACAGAGTACAAGAAAATAAAATGTGATCTCTTGAATATTTGATCTCTGTCTTCAAAAGCAGTTTTGATCAATGACATTATATTAGATTATCATATAGATTTATTCTGTTTAACGTAAACCTGGCTAAGTGAGGATGAGTTTTTTTCCCTAAATGAAGCTACTCCTCCTAGTCACCTAAATCATCAGATCCCTCGAGTCTCAGGCAGAGGTGGAGGAGTTGCATCTATTCTTAATTCCTCGCAACAATTGAAATGATCAAAAAATGATCTTTAATTCATTTGAAAGTCTTAGTCTGAGCCTATCAAACCCAATCCAGAAACAACTTCAGCCTCTATTATTTGTTATAATTTGTCCTCCTGGTCCATACAGTGACTTTCTATCTGAATTTGTCGACTTCTTGTTTAATTATAGCCTCAGTAGCGCATTCATGTCGTTACTAGACTCCATAGGCTTTAGTCAGTATGTACAGGAATCTACTCACCAGTTTAACCATACTCTGGACATAGTCCTGATTTATGGGTTTGAAATTTAAGAGTAACTTGTTTTCCCATAAAATCCTATCCTCTCTGACCGCTGCCTGATAACTTTTGACATTTGGCTATTGTGTAATTCCCTTCCTGGAAAAAAATTTACACTACAAATTTATCAATCATGCTATTTCTAAATTCAGGGAAGAAATCCCTGATACTTAATTTAATCCCGCAGCTGAGCTACACAGTGGGTCATTTTCCAAACTCAGTTTCTGTTAGCCCATCTCAAATTGATGAGTTTGTTGACAATACAATAGACTCTCTGTGAAAAACCTTAGAATTAATTGCTCCACTAAAAAATAAGACTATAAAACTGTGGATTCGAGCTCCTTGGTTTAATTCTCATACCCACCAATTAAAGCAACATTTCTGAAAACTTGAGAGGAAATGGCGCTCTACTAAACTAGGAGAACACCACTCTGTGTGGCAAGATACTGTAGTTTATATAAATACAGGAAGGCATTTCGTTCCGTTAGAGCAGCCTATTCTTCATCATGAATCGAGGACAATAAAAAGATCAGATTCTTGTTCAGTACTGTATCTAGACTGAAAAAGAACCACAGTGCATATGAGTAGTATTCCTAGTATTCCATCAAGTCTCCACAGCAATGATTTTATGAATTTCTTTAATAATAAGATCCTGCTCAGAGATCCTGCTCAGAGACAAAATTAATGGCATCCTGTCCTCCACCAACTCTAGTCCTTCTTTAGATCTCTTGAATCCGTAAAACAAACATCTGACTCCTGAATCTTCTGGTTCTATGGATGTCTTTTCTCCAATGTACTTAGATCAGTCAGCTGATTAAAATAGTCTCCTCAGCTAAACCATCCTCCTATGTGTTAGATCCACTTCCAACAAAACTCATAAAAGAAGCCTTACCTTTACTAAGCAACCACTTCCTTAACATAAATAACCTGTTGATGAAAACAGGTTATTTATGTTAGTCATTATCAACTGGATATGTACCACCATCCTTTAAAGTAACTGTAATCAAGCCATTTCTCAAAAAGCCCAACCTGGACCCTGCTGTTGTAAATAATTATTGACCCATATCAAATCTCCCATTTTTATCTAAGATCTTGGAGAAAAGAGTGGCTAATCAGTTATGTGATTTCCTTACATCCAACAGTTTGAGAATTTCCATTCAGGTTTTAAGGAGCACCATAGTACGGAAACGGCACTTTTCAAGGTTAGCAATGACCTTCTAACCGCTTCAGACAGAGGACTTGTTTCTATACAGGTTCTTTAGGACCTTAGTGCGGCTTTTGACACAATTGACCACAATATTCTTTTGGAACGACTGGACGAAAAATTGGTATTAAGGGATCAGCATTGAGTTGGTTAAGTCCTATTTAACTGACTGTTTCCAGTTTGTTAAGGTTAATAACGACTCTTCCCAGTCCACTAGTTAGCTATGGTGTTCCTCAAGGCTCAGCTCTTGGGCCAATATTGTTTATCTTATGCATGTTTCCTCTTGGTGTTTTGATAAGGAAACACTCCATCAACTTCCATTGTTATGCCAATGATACGCAATTGTATCTCTCAATTAAACCCGATGAAGTCAGTCAGTTGGTCAAATTACAGGTATGTATCAAAGAGATTAAAGATTGGATGACTAATAACTTTTTACATTTAAATTCTGGTAAAAGTGAGGTTATTGTGCTCGGCTCAAAAACTGTTAGGGATGTAGTATCCTGTGACGTAATAGCCTTGGATGGCATCACTATTGAGGCCAAAACCAGTGCGAGGAACCTAGGTGTCATCTTTGATCAGGATCAGTCGTTTAACACACTCATAAAACAGGTTTCTCGAACGGCTTTTTCCATTTCCGAAACATTGCTAAAATCTGGCATATTTTAAAAGGGAATGATGCGGGGAAATTAATCCATGCTTTCATCACTTCCAGACTAGATAGATAGATATACTATACACTTCATTAATCCCAGAGGAAATTGCACATATCCACTGCTCAGGCATTTTACATAATGAATAAATACTGGATAGACACCGGGAGAAAAAGAAACACTGACACCACAGGACATACCACAAGACACACACTACACTAACAGACACAGCACTAACAGGACATATACCAAACTAAAACTAAAATAAAAATATAAACAAAGCCAAGTTAACTTCATATTGCCTTGTTTTTAGAAAACTAAAATCTTAAATTCTGTCCCAAGGATCAGACCATTTTAACGCATTCAATAGTTTGATTATTTCATGTCACGTTGCAGTAAAAAAAAGAAACTGAAATGAAAATCACAGGGGGAGTGGAGTTTTTTCTCTCTGAATGTGTGCTTCAGCAGAGACCGATACTCACAATCTTGCTCATCTTCCTCGTTTTCCTCTTCCTCATCTCCTTCGTCTTCAGGATTAAATGATAAACTAGCTATTTTCCTCTTTTGCTCCTCCTTTCTTTTCTTCTCTTTCTGCTTCTCTAATTTTCTGTAAACAGAAAAAAATACGAAAAAAACAAATTCAGAAGGGAGAACAGGCAATGATCATACAATTGTTATATGCTATACTTCTTTTCTCCCAGTTTAGACATGAAAAACAAGCACCACTGCCTTGTGTTTCTTTTATTACATTCTGCCTCAATTGCTGCTGTAATTGTCAGCATTCATCCGTCCATCCGTTCCTTAGTTTACCAAATATCTTCGCAACTGTTGCAGATAGAAAGATGAAACAAAAAGCACATTACTTTGGCGGCAAAGGGGATGAAAATTAGATGATGACCTTTACCTTGAGAAAACTAGGTCAAGCTCAATTGAAACTTTTGTATATTCAGGAACCAGGTAAGATAGAAAGAAGAGGAAGAAGGCCAATGTGAGTAAGACCATAGATCAAAGCACTAGCGTTGATGTTGCTGTCTTCGCAAGGTAAAATTTCAATGTTTGTCCTCTCAGGAACTGGATATGAGGGAGAAGGCCAGTGTGAGTAAGACCATAGATTAACGCTAGTGCTTTGATAACTGACAGTAGGTCAGAGTACTACCTTTGATTTTAGACCTATGCAAGTAGGTCAGGGTCTTTTCCTTTCAGCTTTTCCCTTCAGGGGTCGCCACAGCAAATCAGTTGCCTCCATCTAACCCTATCTTCTGCATCCTCTTCTCTCACACCAACTACTTTCATGGCCTTTCATTGCATCCATAAACCTCCTCTTTGGTCTTCCTCTAGGCCTCCTGTCTGGCAGTTCAAAATTCAGCATCCTTCTACCAATACATTGACGATCTCTCCTCTGGACATGTCCAAATCTAAGTCTGGCCATTCTGACTTTATTTCCAAAACCTCTAACATGAGCAGTCCCTCCCAAAGAGAACCTCAGCATCTTCATCTCTGTAACCTCCAGCTCCGTTTCCCGTCTTCTCCTCAGTGACACGTCTCTAGACCACACAACATTGCTGGTTTTGTACACCTTTCCTTTCATTTTAACTGAAACTTTTCTATCAGGTCAAGGTGAAATTTCACAACACACCTGACACTTTTCACCACTTGTTCCATCCTGTCTGTACACGCTTCTGCACCTCTGTTCCACACTCCATTGCTCTGGATTGTTGACCCTAAGTACTTAAAATCCTCCACCTTCTTGATCTCTTCTCCCTGTAACCTCACTCTTCCACATGGGTCCCTCTCCTTCACACACATGTACTCTGTCTTACTGCAGCTATCCTTCATTCAATCAATTAATCAACTTTTATTTATATAGCCCTTCACATCTGAAGACATTTCAAAGACTTTTCAGATAGAAAGCCAACAATGCCCTCTAGAGCACGCATAAGCGATGGTGGCGGGGAAAAACTCCTTCATTGAGGTAGAAACTCCGGGCAGGACCCAGGCTCTGGAGGGCGGTCATTCCTTCATTTATCATTCCTCTCCTTTCCAGGACAAACCTCCACCTCTTTAGTTTCTCTTCCACCTGTTCCCTGCTCTCACTTCAGATCACAATGTCATCTGCAAACAACATAGTCCATGGAGATTCCTGTCTAACGTAGTCTGTCAGCCTGTCCATCGCCATAGCCAACAAGAAGGGGCTCAGAGCTGATCCCTGATGCAGTCCCACCTCCACCTTGAACTCCTCTGTCACACCTTCAGCACACCTCACCACTGTCTTACAATCCTCATAGATGTCCTGCACCGCTCTAACATCTCTGCCAGTCCAGACTTCCTCATACGATACGCAGTTCCTCTGTGGGAACCCTGTTATAAGCTTTCTCCAGAGCTACAAAAACACAATGCAGCTCCCTCTGGCCTTCTTTGTACTTCTCTATCAACATCCTCAAAGCAAATACTGCATCTGTATTACTCTTTTTTGGCATGAAACCATACTGCTGCTCATAAATGCTCACTTTTGCATTTAGTCTAGCTTCAACTACTCTTTCCCTTAACTTCATTGTATGGTTCATCAGAAGTTCACATCCTAGCTGTAGAACATACCCACTAACAACATTGAACATCACACCTTTGATTTCTAGCTTCAGACTCACTCTGATACTCTTTTTACCTCCAGGATATTCCTAACAAACTCCTCCTTCAAGATAACTCCTACTCCATTTCTCTTCCTATCTACACCATGATAGAACACCTTGAACTCTGCTCCTAAACTTCTAACCTTGCTACTTTTCCACCTGGTCTCATGGACACACAGTATGTCTACCTTCCTCCTCGGCATCATGTCAACCAACTCTCTACCTTTTCCTGTCATAGTTCCAACATTCAACGTCCCTATTCTCAGTCCTATACTCTTGTCATTCCTCTTCTCTCTTCCTACGAATACACTTTCCTCCTCTCCTTCTTCGACTAACAGTAGTCCAAGTAGGTCAGGGTAAAACTTTGAATCCAGGGGTGTCGTGGAATGTTGCGGCCTGTGACTGCCTTGTTTGTGTTTGTGTGTGTCTTGTTTGTACCTGGACAAACCTCATACAAATGGTGTGTTGTGTGAACTATAAACTCAACAAGAACCAATGCAGCTAGAGACTGCAACTCTGACCTACTTTCATAGATCAAAGCAGAAGCTTTGATCTACGGTCTTACACTGGCCTTCTCCCTCGTCTTTCTATTTTATCTGGGCTTGCGCTAGCTGATCGTCACTACGCCATAGGCGAAGTAAATTCCAGAGTGGCTTCAAGGTTTTTAGCCTGTGTAGCCACAGTGGCGTTCTTATTTTTAGGAAAAAAAGGCTAAAACTTACAACTTTTTTGGACTCACGAAAATCCCTGAGCGATAACTTAAGAAACCAAACTGTTTCTCTTGCTAGGCAGCGCGCATCATCATCTTTGTTGGCACGCATGCCAACGGAAATAGCCGAAGTGACCGAACGCTCCCGATCATTAAATACGCCTTTGGGTCATGACCTCCTCTCGTCCAATGAAAAAAAAAAGGATTCTATTTTTACAAGCTAAACCCGCGAATTGGTGTATGACAAGGTGAGGACGATTGATCGAAAGAAAATGAAAATAGAGTGATTTATAGTAGATTTTGTGTTAAAATTCTAATTAAACGACAAATGGTGAATGCTGAGAGGGGGTAGGAGTGGTGACAGACCAATCAGAAGGTAAATGAAAGATATTATCAATACTTTTTTGTATTCTTAGACTTTTGATCCCTATGACCGGCAGGAATAACCAGCGACGTATGTAAATGTGTATTCACCTCACTTGCTATTTTTCATGCCTTTTTAAAGGGACAGTAAAGTTAATATTAAGTGACATATATGTTATCCATCATTATGAAAAATAGAAGAAAAAATAAATTTTATATGTGTAGCATCATTCGTTTGGTCAAAAAAGCTTAAAATCTGCGCCACAGCAGCTTCCGCATTCAGTGGTCACGTGGGCGTCATACGTCACTGAGGCCAAACATAGCTTGACAGCCATAAGAAACAATGCAATTCTAGATGCGATTTACACCAAAAATATCATGGTTACCTGCGCGGTGAACGGTTGTGTCAACAGAACAGCAAAAAGAATCGACTTTCAAATAAATTCACTGTGGAATTAATAACAACTAGAGTTGTTATTAATTCCACACAGTCCAATAGTAATAAATAGTGGTTAGCTCAATGCTAACATGACATAGACAATCCCATTGATGGGCTAGCGCATTAGTATTTTTAGCGCGATACCTTCCCAGAAGGTATTCTAAAGAACAACAGGTCCTTGTCTTCGCGTGTTTTTGCTGTTCTGTTGACACAACCGTTCACCGCGCAGGTAACGAGGGGGTGGCTCCCCAGACCCTCTTTGTGGGGGGGTGTCCCCCCCACACCCCCCTGCAACGAGCATTGGTCATTGTTGCGCTCCTCTGCTGTCTTGGACGCAGAATGTGGATTTTGTGGCTCACTCAATTCTTTAACACTGAGCCACAGTGGCTTAGTCATACTAGCTCCTAGAGCAAGCCCAGTTTATCCAGTTCCTGAGTGAAGAAGATATACTTTATTAATCCCCTCGGGGAAATTACATAAGTGTACCAAAGTGTACCAAAGTTCAAATTTGACCTTGACCTAGTTTTCCTCAAGGTCATGATCTCATTTTCATCCCCTTTGCCGCCCGAGTAATGTGCTTTTTGTTTAATCTTTCTATCACCAACCGTTGCGAAGATATGTGGTTGACTAACTGACGGACGGACTAACACACAAATGCTGACAATTACAATACACCACCGCTTTGAAGTAAGATGTAATTATTATTACATCCCGCTTCAAAACGGTGATGTATTGTGATTGTCAGTGTTCGTGTGTTTGTCCGTTTGTTCACCAAATAGAAATGCAGATAAGAAGATTAAACAAAAAGCACCTTACTCACGGTCAAATTTCAGCTTTTGTACACTCAGGAACCGAATAGGATAGAAAAACGAGGGAGAAGGCCAGTGTGAGTAATGTCTGCTTCAAGCAACCTAAAACATTTAACACACACTCAAAAAAAGGAGAAGACAAGTAAGACCCTAGATCAAAGCTAGTGCCTTTTTTTTGTGTGTGTTTAATTTTATTTTTTGGTGGTGACGATGAAGAAAACCATGCCAGCACCACTGCAATCATATGACTAATGCCGTGTTTTGCCATTGTGGATAAGTCACCGTGCTTGAAACCCTGTTACAAAAAAAAACAAAGAATGGACAATTTACCAGCCATGTACCTAGATAGGTAGATTAAAGTACTACCTTTGATCTAAGGTCTCACTCACACTGGCCTTCTCCATATGCACTCGTCTATGCACTAGTCAAGTAGTACTTTCAGAGTACCTTGACCAATCCTGAGAGTAGGTCAGGGAAAGACGCGGGATGTTGCAGTCTCTGACTGCCTTGGTTCTAGTTACTATTATTATTATTATTATTATTATTATTTAGGTGCTGATTGCCTTCATCCAATGATCCAGGGCTTTTGAGAAACTAAACTTTTCTAATGATGGTCTTCAAGCTTCCAGCCAGTGGAGGAATGATCCCAGGCTGACAAATTTATTTTGTGACTCATTGTTAATCAAGAACAGCAAAAAAAGAAACAATTGTACTTTCTTAAGGTTAGTTGAAGACCTTTCACCTCTCATCCAAGAGGCTTCTCCAGTTCTTCAGACTGGTAGACAGTCAGATACTTCTATTTGAGCAGAAAACAACAAACCCATTAAACCACCAAGACAATAAGTCTTGGTCCTCTTGGATGAGGACCAAGACTTATTGTCTCATTGTGAAACATCCTCAACCAACCTTAAGCAAGTCCAGTAGATTATTTATTAATTTTTGCTCTCTTTGATTTACCTTGATCTGGATAACTGAGAACCTACACGGACATGTCTCATTGTTAGTTATTTTTAGGCTTGCATATTTGTAATCTACAGATAACATTCAATTGATTATATATGCACACAAAGACACGGAGGTGACACAACCATAAAATACACTTCAGGTTAGCTTTTAATGACATGTATTGTCAATAGTGATGTCCATACGGTTGACATATGCTTGCTTTTGGAGCCGAAGGTGTAAACTGAGAACGGATGTTAAAATGAATTTTCCTGCTGTAGGATTTTGATGAAGAAAGTTCAGACCAAAGGAATCTTTGTCGAACAGTGATCCCTGAAATATATCACACAGATACACCTGAAAGAAGAGCTGAAAGATGACGGAATGCAGATTTTCCTGTGCTTGTCTTGATGACTGAGCTACAGGACTGAGTTCAACATCTCAGGTTCAGCCAAACAGCTGAGCTCCCATGCAGAACCATCCAATTTGTGTGAAGAATTCAACCTGCTGTGTGAAAGTGAAATATAAAGGCAGAAACAACTCACAGCTGGAGCTCCTTGGACTGCTCCTTCTTTGCCAGCTGTTTCTCCCTCTCTTTCACAAGCGCCTCCTGTTTGGCCTTCATGTCATTAAGCGTGACCAGACCTGATCAAGACATGAAAGCAAACAAGTTAACAACAACAATCACCCACATCTTATTTATCTGTATTAAATTCATAACCAACTGTAAGAGTTGCCATATTATCATCATTAATTTGCAGCTGAAGCCATCTGACAGTGCAGAGTTCATTTTACCTCAAGAACGTATTGAATCACTGGGATGCGCTGCAACAGAAATTTGTGCATCCCAGCATGACGTTTATGCATCCCAAAAGTAATACCAGAATATACGGTAAAAGTCGTATGCAAGGATTGAGTTTAGCCTATAGTACAATATAAAAACTAAACAAACTTAATTTTAATGATATTATTAATAATGTTATAACTGTTTATTAAGTAAAAAGAAGAAAAAAGAATTACATATTATTTTTTGTCAAAATGTTAAAGCCTGGTAGTTATTCTTTAAAAAAAAAGTTTTAGAAATATTGTCCATCCATCCATCTTCCTCCGCTTATCCGGGGTCGGGTCGCGGGGGCAGCAGCTTAAGCAGAGAAGCCCAGACTTCCCTCTCCCTAGCCACTTCGTCCAGCTACTCCGGGAGAATCACAAGGAGTTCCCAGGCCAGCCAGGAGACATAATCTCTCCAGCGTGTCCTGGGTCGTCCCCGGGGCCTCCTCCCGGTAGGACGTGCCCGGAACACCTCACCAGGGAGGCATCCAGGAGGCATCCTAACCAGATGCCTGAGCCACCTCATCTGGCTCCTCTCCATGCGGAGGAGCAGCGGCTCGACTCTGAGTCCCTCACCCTATCTCTAAGGGAGAGCCCGGACACCCTGCGGAGATAACTCATTTCGGCCGCTTGTATCCGGGATCTCGTTCTTTCGGTCACGACCCACAGCTCATGACCATAGGTGAGGGCAGGAATGTACTGTAGATCGACCGGTAAATCGAGAGCTTTGCCTTTCGGCTCAGCTCCTTCTTCACTACGAGGGACCGATACAGAGTCCGCATCACTGCAGACGCTGCACCGATCCGCCTGTCGATCTCCCGTTCCATCGTACCCTCGCTCGTGAACGAGACCCCGAGATACTTGAACTCCTCCACTTGGGGCAGGATCTTATCCCCAACCCGGAGAGGGCACTCCACCCTTTTCCGACTGAGGACCATGGTCTCAGATTCGGAGGTGCTGATTCTCATCCCAACCGCTTCACACTCGGCTGCGAACCGCTCCAGTGAGAGTTGGAGATCACGGCTTGATGAAGCCAACAGTACCAAGTCATCTGCAAAAAGCAGGGACGCAATACTGAGGCCACCAAACCGGACACCCTCAACGCCTTGGATGCACCTAGAAATTCTGTCCATAAAAGTTATGAACAGAATCGGTGACAAAGGGCAGCCTTGGCAGAGTCCAACCCTCACTGGAAACTAATCCGACTTACTGCCGGAAATGCGGACCAAGCTCTGACATCGGTCGTACAGGGACCGAACAGCCCTTATCAAGGGGTTCGGTACCCCATACTCCCGAAGCACCCCCCACAGAACCCTCCGAGGAACACAGTCGAACACCTTCTCCAAGTCCACAAAGCACATGTAGACTGGTTGGGCGAACTCCCATGTCCCCTCAAGGACCCTGCGGAAGGTGTAGAGCTGGTCCACTGTTCCACGGCCATGACGAAAACCACACTGCTCCTCCTGAATCCGAGATTCGACTTCCTGACGGACCCTCCTCTCCAGAACCCCTGAATAGACCTTACCAGGGAGGCTGAGGAGTGTGATCCCTGTGTAGTTGGAACACACCCTCCGGTCCCCCTTCTTAAAAAGGGGTACCACCACCCCAGTCTGCCAATCCAGAGGCACTGTCCCCGACGTCCACGCGATGTTGCAGAGGCGTGTCAACCAGGACAGCCCCACAACATCCAGAGCCTTTAGGAACTCCGGGCGAATCTCATCCACCCCCGAGGCCCTGCCACCGAGGAGCTTTTTAACTACCTCGGTGACCTCAACCCCAGAGATAGGAGAGTCCGTCTCAGAGAACCCAGACTCTGCTTCCTCATGGGAAGGCGTTTCGCTGGAATTGAGGAGTTCTTCGAAGTATTCTTCCCACCGAGTCACAACGTCCCGAGTTGAGGTCAGCAGCGCCCCATCCCCACTATACACAGTATTGATGTTGCACTGCTTCCCTGACAGAAACGAGCAACAGGCAAAATAAAACATAAACCACCCACCCGGCGGGGAAACAAACGGATAAACACGTCAGAATCACACCAGCCAGAAATAGACTCCGGCCTCGATTCGCGTTACGTCGCCCGGCAATTGACACAGATTGCGTCTCTATGTTGCCAGATACTGACGCAAAGATGAAATTGTCGTGTTGTGTTTTAGAAATGTATTGCTATTAAAATTAGTTTGAGAGTTAGCGCAACACATGAAAACACATAAATGTAGAGAGATTATTGTACGATTACATTTTACTTCCATGTTGACACTCCGAGTGGCCCACGCTAAGGTTTTAGAAGCTCAAATATTTTTAAGCTTCGTGAATAAAATACATGAAAAAGAATGCAATCACAGAAAACTACGCAAAATATAAACGTTTGCATTTGGGGAAATAAATAATAAAAATACGTTGGACTCTTTTTGTTTTGATTTTTCATGTGGCTCGAACATTGACATTTAAGGGGGTTAGCTTAAAACCTGGCAACCAGCGCATCATCTCGTGTTCCTTCACTGAAAGCGGGCCGACCATCTGCTCTTCTTTGTGTAAAATACTTCATTCCAAAGATTTTTTTTTTTCTAAAATATGTTAGTTTCGGCGTGTTTGTAATTCAAACCCACAGCGAAGTGTGAAAATACCGATTGTAGAGCAAGTGTTAGTACTTCTCATTTTATTCTTTTCTAAATCGGTCATCAAAGAGGCGCATGTTTATTGTGCTTACTACATAGTAATGTACACATAGTAATGTAGTAACTATGTAATGTTTGCAAAGTCAACTTTTTGGAAAATGAAATATGCATCTTTTCGCAGATGTTCTCGTTTCAATTGTGTTGTGTGCACACAACAGGTAGAACGCAGTAGCGACCTTTAAAGAACATAGATATCCCAAAGGGTAAGGTTGTTGGTTTCAGTCAGACTGTTGGGGCAGGTCTGTGCACTAAGGTCAGTGAGCAAACATCAGTTTTTCACTACCCAGGATCACAACGGATTGTAATAAAGATGTCCAAGCAAGGCTGGGTTAGGCTCCAGGAGAACATAAGGCGGATCAGGGATTGTAGATAACTGTCTACAACTGCCTACAACTACTGTCTGACGTCTGATGGTGGACCAGAATCTCCTCGAATCTCCTGTCTGGAAGTCGTCCTCCAAGGCCTCACCGAACTCCTCCCACGCCTGAGTTTTTGCCTCAGCAACCACCAAAACTGCATTCCGCTTGGCCAGCCGGTACCCATCAGCTGCCTCAGGAGTCCCACAGGCCAAAAAAGCCCGATAGGACTCCTTCAGCTTGATGGTATCCCTTACCGCCGATGTCCACCAGCGGGTTCTGGGGTTGCCGCCACGACAGGCACCGACCACCTTACGGCCACAGCTGCGGGCGGCCGCTTCGACAATGGAGGCGCCGAACATGGTCCACTCAGACTCAATGTCCCCCGCCTCATCCGGAACGTGGGTGAAGTTCTGCCGGAGGTGGGAGTTGAAACTCCTTCTGACAGGGGATTCCGCCAGGCGTTCCCAGCAGACCCTCACAATACGTTTGGGTCTGCCAGGTCGGACCGGCATCTTCCCCCACCATCGGAGCCAACACACCACCAGGTGGTGATCGGTTGACAGCTCCGCCCCCTCTTCACCCGAGTGTCCAAGATATGCGGCCCAAAATCCGACGACACGACCACAAAGTCGATCATCGAACTGCGGCCTAGGGTGCCCTGGTGCCAAGTGCACATATGGACACCCTCCTGTCTGAACATGGTGTTTATTATGGACAGTCCGTGATGAGCACAGAAGTCCAATAACTGAACACCATTCGGGTTCTGATCGGGGGGGCCGTTCCTCCCAATCACGCCCTTCCAGGTCTCACTGTCATTGCGCACATTAGCATTGAAGTCCCCCAGCAGAACGATGGAGTCCCCAGTGGGAGCGCTCTCCAGCACCCCCTCCAAGGACTCCAAAAAGGGTGAGTACTCTGTACTGCTGTTTGGGGCATAAGCACAAACAACAGTCAGGACCCGTCTCCCCACCCGAAGGCGGAGGGAGGCTACCCTCTCGTCCACCGGGGTGAACCCCAATGTACAGGCGCCAAGCCGGGGGGCCATAAGTATACCCACACCTGCTCAGCGTCTCTCACCATGAGCAACTCCAGAGTGGAAGAGAGTCCAACCCCTCTCGAGAGGGCTGGTACCAGAGCCCAAGCCGTGTGTGGAGGTGAGCCCGACTATATCTAGTCGGAACTTCTCCACCTCACACACAAGCTCGGGCTCCTTCCCTGCCAAAGAGGTGACATTCCACGTCCAAAGAGCCAGCTTCTGTAGCCGGGGATCGGATCGCCAAGGTCCCCACCTTCGGCCACCACCCAGCTCACAATGCACCCGACCCCTATGGCCCCTCCCACAGGTGGTGAGCCCATGGGAAGTAGAAATATTGTATCAGAGTAAATTATTTGAGCATAGAGAACTAACTTCTTTACATTTGTTACGTCTGTTGACTCATCTGCAAGGATCCTTAATACCAGAGATGCCCGAATTTTTTCTATTAACTGTTTCTCTGCGACTTTGGCCAAACTATCCAAAAGTTGGCTTTCTGTGACGTACGAGTCATAATGCATGTTTTGTTGTTTAAGGAGATCCACATCAGGTACACCAATGTCATACATAAGTTCAATGATAGTTTTAAACTTGTTGAAGGGTATATCTTCAGCAGCCATCCATTTCACAACCTTTAAAATGTTATGTGCATAACATTGACTGAATTGTGTTGTGTGCATACATGTAGCTTTTTCCATCGCTATCAGCATGCCATGGAAACAATTGCGTCCATTGGTGTACAAATACTCGGATTTTGCTTGTTTGTGCTTGTCTTCTGCCTCTTCATTCTTACTATCCACAGAAATATCTGTCTCTTTGTCTTTATAAATTTTTGATTGATTTTTATCCAAAAAAGC
Source organism: Antennarius maculatus (assembly GCA_013358685.1). Taxonomy (NCBI): domain Eukaryota; kingdom Metazoa; phylum Chordata; class Actinopteri; order Lophiiformes; family Antennariidae; genus Antennarius; species Antennarius maculatus. Next base: position 5,643,796 of record CM023607.1, read on the forward strand.
ACTGATTGTCATTTGGTTTTTTTTTCAGACAAATGGTGATAATATAAGAATAATTCGTCGCTATCTCCCTGCTGCGTGCAAAATGAGCAGACGTCTTTTTGCCGTTACTCTCGATGCAAGTCAATTTTAACAAGGCTGAATCCCACAGGTGAGTCTCGTGCGAGAAATAATGGCAATTTCCGGGTTCGAAATTTAATTGGGGAAATGGATCAATTGTGAATATTTTTTGTTGAATGGAAGTGCACTTTTTCCCAATATTATACTGCGGAAAAAGGTAGCATCGATTTTATTGTAAGCATTTAAAGCTTGCGTCCCTGGGATGCACGCTGTCTGACGATAGTGCGTCCACGTCAAAAGTTGTGCGTTTAAAGACGCAAGGACACACGCAAACGAGAACACTGCTGACAGGACAAAAAACACGACACAACAGGTCGGTCTAACTATTAATGCAGACTGCCAAGGAATATATTATCTATATATCTATATATATCAATGCCCCATTTGAATCATTCATTCATTTATTCATTCATTTTCCTCCACTTTATCTGCTGCAGCGGGTCACGGGGAACTGGAGCCTATCCCAGCTGGCATAGGGTGTGAGGTGGGAGACTCTCCGGCCACGATGCCAGTGCGCCGCGGAGCCACACACAAAGACAAACATCCACACACACACTCACTCGTACGGACAATTTGGGACTGGACAATTAACCTAAAGCACATGTTTTTGGAGGTGGGAGGAAGCTGGAGGACCCGGAGAAAACCCACGCAGACACGGGGAGAACATGCAAACTCCGCACAAAGCGGGACTCGAACCCAGACCCGCCGTATTGTGCAGTGACAGCGCTACCCACTGTGTCACCATGACACCCCCATTTGAATCAATGACGGAAATTTACCAAATATGGTACAATCATGAATGAATGAATGGTTCTGTCCGGACCAGTGACCACTATAATAAATTCACGATGATAGATTTTCTTGGAGATTTTTTTCTGACGATCGCGGCTGTGATGGTGGGTGCTGCTTCTCCAGTTAATACGGAAGAGCAGTTCAGCCAATCAGATCGTTTGTTTAATCTGAAAATCTTTTAGTGCTGGGACAGTTGTTGAGACACTGAAAATCAGAAATATACTGCACAACGTGAGGTGGCTGAGTAAAGGCAACGCACTGGAGCGGTTCTTGTCTACTTGAAAAGAAATAGCAGCTTTTTAGCAGGGCAAGAGTCAGAGAGCAACACAGTTTTCACTCTTTTTCCAACATGAGTACAGGATGAATATGGATGCCTTTTTGGTTGACATTACGTCACATTTCAGTGAGATCAATTTAAAGCTGCAGGGCCAGAATAATTCGATTGCTAAACTTCACTAAAAGGTTCAACAGCTTCTGCCTTAGGAAGCAGCTCCTCTTGTTAATCCAGAATCCAAGTACTATTCTAGACTCACCAATGTACAGCTACTTGTCTGCATGAGAATGGCACTGAGTCCATTATAACCAAGATTTAAATGACTGTCTGGCCAGTCTCATGCCCCCTTCTCTCATGAAGAAAATTCTGTTTGCTTTATTACCCCTGAAAGAGCAACTTTTTATTCATGCTTTCTGAAGATGTTAATGTTTTTTTACTTGAAGATTAGGCCTTCAGTTCTTTAGGGTGGGACGTCTTTAATTAATGAGAAAAAAGGATTATTCAGCTCTGTTTGCACTTTATTTTTAATTCTGAGGTTTGCGTGTGTTTTTCAATCTTACATAAAGGCTTTAAATTTATTTGCTTGCGTCTACTCTTATTTATGGTAAAAGAGCTAGCTGTGCACTCAGTTCAATAATATCCTGCATTAAAAATTGATAATAAAAGAAAATGTGGACATATGGTCTGGCTATAACCATACTGGACTTGGTTCAGACTTTTTACTGAGAGGAAATTTTAATAACTGGACCTTCGTGACTTAATTGAATACATCTGCTATAGACCTTTATAAACATGGGTAACCTGACCCAGGATGCCATATAGTGTTTACAGTATATAAATACTGGCAAAATTAAAGGTTGGATCTTGAAGCATCCAGCTGGCAGGTAATACTGGTTGGGTGAGTGGCCTTTGCATCTCAATCTGATGCACACGTATGCCCAGCCAAGACTATAAATTGATGTTTTTAGCAGAAAAACACCAGAGATGGTTTTATCATATCACTTCCATAAACACGTCAACGTCTATGCAGTGAGGTAAACTGGTCTTCTTTGTATTTAATATACTACACGTCAGCTGCAAAGTTTTCGTCGAAGAAAGAGAGGAGGAAAGTGTGATCGTAGGTAGCTAAAATGAAAGGAAAGACCAAAGAGGAGGTTTATGGATGTAGTGAAAGAGAACATGAAGGTAGTTGGTGTGAGAGAAGAGGATGCAGAAGACAGGGTTAGATAGAGGCAATTGATTCGCTGTGGCGACCCCTGAAGGGAAAAGCCGAAAGAAAAAGAAGAAGCTGCAAAGTTTTAGTTTGTCTTTAACTAAACTATTTTGCTGAACCTAAAGGACTCTCCAGGCACATCTCTATCATGTTTTAGTATTATATTACTTTCTTCCCCCAGTGACAAACGGTGCACACCGCTCTAATGTCCCTCTCTGAATCGCTTACCTGACGTCAGTAACCTCATCCAATGCAACCAAACCCCAGCGAAAACAAGCCAATCAGAGGAAGAGTAGGGCGGGTCAAAAAAAAAAAAAAAGACTCCTGAAGCTCATGTGTATCAACATAAAACTTACCGACTGTGCTGGACTTCAGCTCTGCCTCCACAGCATCATAATGAGCCGAGAATTTTTTATCGATGTTGGACTTCACCATATTGTCCTGCCAAAAAGCACCAGACCAGACATGACGATGCATCGACTGATTTTTGCCATTTATATTTGTTACTAGGAGTAGCAGGGTGTTCAAAGAGGGGATACAGTAAAACAATTTCACAAAGTATTTTTAAAAAAGAAATCTCACCATGGATAACATTTTATGTAGGCTTTTTTAAAAAAAAAAAAAAAAACAGTAACGGCGTCCCCTTTCGTGACCATGCTGGCCGCTATAACTCGATAGATGCTCTTTGCTGACTTTCGATAATACACAAGATTAAATTGGCTTTAGACAACAGCTATACCGATAACTCATACTGTTAAATACGTTGTAATTTGAAGTGAAGGCAAAAACAAACCTCAGCAATCTTCTGCTTTAGCTGTTCAAGCTGTTCTCTTTCTTTTTCTCGCTTTTTCATCAGCTGCATGGCTCTCCCAGCCTCACTGGCTGCTCCTTTGTATTGCGCCATATTTTCCTTTATGAAATTGAATGTGCGCTTAACAAGCAGAGAAGTTTAATACCAGTGTAAAACACAGATTCCCCCTAAATGTATTCTAAACACTTCTCCAAAGATACCATAACAAGAAAGATGGCGGCGGCGCCGAAATGCACGTCGGGTATTTTGGTGACGCCTTCAGGCATCTAAAAAAACCTCGGAATGTCGAGAGGTTCATCTACTACCAAAGGAAAAATTGCAAACTTACGTGTTTACAGTATGTTGATTATAGAGCCAACTTTTCTCAGTTTTATACTGTACTTTGAGGTATTATACAAATACAAACCTTTACGACGTTCGTATTGTAAATATAAGTAATTATGCAAATAAACTTTCACTTTCAAACGTTCACTTTGTATTTGAAACATTAATACAGTTATTAATACATATTAACACAGGTTTTTTTTTTTACATTTGCTGAAACGCTTAACGGCATTCTTTAAACCAAATTCTTAGTTGCTAAAACTAATTTGTCAATTCAAATGCATTTAGCCAAACCTTAAACTGTTCAAGTATCTGGACTAATTTTGCTAAACCTTAAACACATTGGCAGTCACTAAAAACATTTCACATCGTGACAGTGTGTTGCATAATTGTAAACCATGCCACAAAATGTGAACATATCTCCAATTACATACAACGACTCAGAATTGAACATGATGTGATCAGACCAATTGGGCAGGGGAAGTCTTTTCAGAGTGCATAAATGGTACATGTGCTTCTATATATGACAAGAAAATGTTGCTCTGCTGTATACGTATATGGCACTGCAACATTAAAATGAGAGATAAATTAAATGAACTTACTTAATCCTTTGTAAGGACAAGCAGAAGAAGTAAGATTTATTGTTTAGAAAAATTTATAATTCTATAAAATTTTTAGGAGTGTAAGTCAAAATGAAGCCCCTACTATATAAGATCAGACGGTAGTGTCCAAAATACCTGGATGTTACATTGCCTCCTTTAAACTGTGATGCAGGCAGCATGAATAATGACAACCCACAATAATAAAGAGACCTTTTAAATTCTCGTGACAGGATATTTCCCCCTAAAATTGTTGAAAGAAGCCTTGGGGTTTTCCCTGCTCCACTGTGGCTAGATTAATTTAGGATGACAACATTGAAAACAGGGGGAAATAGCCAGCTTCAGTCTATCAGCAGTTACAAAATTAGATGTCTAATGCCTTACTTACTAATTACAGAGTCAACATTGACATAGCCAAAGCATGTGAGATAGGCACACTTTGAATCCAGCCCCAATGTTCTTTATTAATGGTATGAAGGCCTATTGGGGTTCTATCTTATTCCACCAGACTGGTAGCGGTGAATGTAGCTGTAAATATGTGTGCAATCCAAAAATCCATTTCAGAGTTCTGCTCAATGCACATGATAGACACCAAGTTAGTTTCCAACGCTTGCCACCCTTGCTTGCCACCCTTCCCTTTTTGGTACACTATTAATAGTGTAGTAATTATTGTATACTTGTAATAGTATTAATAAGGATTAAAATCTACCGTATTGGCCTGAATATAAGACGGTGTTTGTTGCATTGAAATAAGACTGAAAAAGTGGGGGTCATCTTACATTTGGGGTCTAGACATTGTACCCATTCACAACGCTAGATAGCGCCAGATATCTTTAAAGCGAATACTGAACTGAACTCCCCAGGCCAAAGCGAACCCTGTCACGAAGAAAATAAAAATAGCGGTAGCACGAAGAAGAAAAATAAAAAATAGCGGTAAGAAAGAAAACAGAAGAAAGTAAGGGAAGAGATAACAGAAAATGGAGAAACGTAGCGACAATTTGGAGTAATGTTCTGACGTGACAGATCTGAGCTACTCTCAAGTTTAAACCAGTTTGAATTATTTTATTGCAATGTTTTTCCTTACTCAGATTTGTTTCAAGACTACAGTTAGACTTCAGTTTGATGGTTAATGCAGTTATTGCAGTTTTGTTGTTTTATCACAGTAGATTGGTTTATTTATATTTCAAAAACCCGAAGCCATTTATTTATAAATGTGATTGCACTTTAGTTTACATGTATAAATGTTCAGATATTAAGATGTGATACAGTTTTTGCATGATTTGAATGAGGCAAAATAACATGCTTTTTCATCCATCCATCCATCTTCCTCCGCTTATCTGGGGTCGGGTCGCGGGGGCAGCAGCTTAAGCAGGGAAGCCCAGACTTCCCTCTCCCTAGCCACTTCGTCCAGCTCCTCCGGGAGAATCCCAAGGCGTTCCCAGGCCAGCCGGGAGACATAATCTCTCCAGCGTGTCCTGGGTCGTCCCCGGGGCCTCCTCCCGGTAGGACGTGCCCGGAAAACCTCAACAGGGAGGCATCCAGGAGGCATCCTAACCAGATGCCCGAGCCACCTCATCTGGCTCCTCTCGATACGGAGGAGCAGCGGCTCGACTCTGAGTCCGTCCCGGATGACCGAACTTCTCACCCTATCTCTAAGGGAGAGCCCGGACACCCTGCGGAGGAAACTCATTTCGGCCGCTTGTATCCGGGATCTCGTTCTTTCGGTCACGACCCATAGCTCGTGACCATAGGTGAGGGCAGGAACGTAGATCGACCAGTAAGTCGAGAGCTTTGCCTTTCGGCTCAGCTCCTTCTTCACCATGACGGACCGATACAGAGTCCGCATCACTGCAGACGCTGCACCGATCCGCCTGTCGATCTCCTGTTCCATCGTACCCTCACTCGTGAACGAGACCCCGAGATACTTGAACTCCTCCACTTGGGGCAGGATCTCATCCCCAACCCGGAGAGGGCACTCCACCCTTTTCCGACTGAGGACCATGGTCTCAGATTTGGAGGTGCTGATTCTCATCCCAATCGCTTCACACTCGGCTGCGAACCACTCCAGTGAGAGTTGGAGATCATGGCTTGATGAAGCCAGCAGCCCCACGTCATCTGCAAAAAGCAGAGACGCAATACTGAGGCCACCAAACCGGACACCCTCAACGCCTTGGCTGCGCCTAGAAATTCTGTCCATAAAAGTTATGAACAGAATCGGTGACAAAGGGCAGCCTTGCCGGAGTCCAACCCTCACTGGAAACAAATCCAACTTACTGCCAGAAATGCGGACCAAGCTCTGACATCGGTCGTACAGGGACCGAACAGCCCTTATCAAGGGGTTCGGTACCCCATACTCCCGAAGCACCCCCCACAGAACCCCCCGAGGAACACGGTCGAATGCCTTCACATGTAGACTGGTTGGGCGAACTCCCATGCCCCCTCAATTACCCTGCGGAGGGTGTAGAGCTGGTCCACTGTTCCACGGCCATGACGAAAACCACACTGCTCCTCCTGAATCCGAGATTCGACTTCCCGACGGACCCTCCTCTCCAGAACCCCTGAATAGACCTTACCAGGGAGGCTGAGGAGTGTGATCCCCCTGCAGTTGGAACACACCCTCCAGTCCCCCTTCTTAAAAAGGGGTACCACCACCCCAGTCTGCCAATCCAGAGGCACTGTCTCCAACGTATTCCAAGTATTCTCCCCACCGAGAGGACATGCTTTTTCTCTCTCGAATCTTCTTCTTTTCCTTTTTGGCTTTTCCCTTCAGGGGTCGCCACAGCGAATCAACCGCCTCCATCTAACCCTGTCCTTTGCATCCTCTTCTCTCACACCAACTACCTTCATGTCCTCTTTCACTACATCCATAAACCTCCTCTTTGGTCTTCCTCTAGGCCTCCTGCCTGGCAGTTCAAAACTCAGCATCCTTCTACCAATATATTCACTATCTCTCCTCTGGACATGTCCAAACCATCTCAGTCTGGCCTCTCTGACTTTATCTCCAAAACCTCTAACATGCGCTGTCCCTCTGATGTACTCATTCCTGATCCTATCCTTCCTGGTCACTCCCAGAGAGAACCTCAGCATCTTCATCTCTGCTACCTCCAGCTCTGTCTCCTGTCTTTTCCTCAGTGACACTGTCTCTAGACCAAACAACATCGCTGGTCTCACCACAGTTTTGTACACCTTTCCTTTCATTTTAGCTGAAACTCTTCGATCACACATCACACCTGACACTTTTCTCCACCCATTCCATCCTGCCTGGACACGCTTCTTCACCTCTTTTCCCCACTCTCCATTGCTCTGGACTGTTGACCCCAAGTACTTAAAATCCTCCACCTTCTTGATCTCTTCTCCCTGTAACCTCACTCTTCCACTTGGGTCCCTCTCATTCACACACATGTACTCTGTCTTACTGCGGCTAACCTTCATCCCTCTCCTTTCCAGGACAAACCTCCACCTCTCTAGCTTCTCCTCCACCTCGTCCCTACTCTCACTGCAGATCACAATGTCATCTGCAAACAACATAGTCCATGGAGATTCCTGTCTAACCTCTTCTGTCAGCCTGTCCATCACCATAGCGAATAAGAAGGGGCTCAGAGCTGATCCCTGATGCAGTCCCACCTCCACCTTGAACTCCTCTGTCACACCTACAGCACACCTCACCACTGTCTTACAGTCCTCATACATGTCCTGCACCGCTCTAACATACTTCTCTGCCACTCCAGACTTCCTCATACAATACCACAGTTCCTCTCTGGGCACCCTGTCATAAGCTTTCTCCAGATCTACAAAAACACAATGCAGCTCCCTCTGGCCTTCTCTGTACTTCTCTATCAACATCCTCAAAGCAAATACTGCATCTGTAGTACTCTTTTTTGGCATGAAACCATACTGCTGCTCACAAATGCTCACTTCTGCCCTTAGTCTAGCTTCCACTACTCTTTCCCATAACTTCATTGTATGGCTCATCAGCTTTATTCCTCTGTAGTTGCCACAACTCTGCACATCTCCCTTGTTCTTAAAAATGGGCACCAGCACACTTCTCCTCCACTCCTCAGGCATCTTCTCACTATCTAAGATCCCGTTGAACAACCCAGTCAGAAACTCTACTGCCACCTCTCCTAGACACTTCCAAACCTCTACAGGTATATCATCAGGACCGACTGCCTTTCCACTCTTCATCCTCTTCAACGCCCTCCTCACTTCATCCTGACTGATCTTTGCTACTTCCTGGTCCACAACAGTCACCTCTTCTAGTCTTTGTTCTCTCTCATTTTCCACGTTCATCAACTCTTTCCATCTTCCCATCACACTGCTGGCACCTGTCAATAGACTTCCATCCCTATCCTTAATCACCCTAACCTGCTGCACGTCCTTCCCATCTCTATCTCTCTGTCTTGCCAGCCTGTATAGATCAGTCTCTCCCTCCTTACTGTCCAACCTAGCATACAAGTCATCATAAGCTTCTTGTTTGGCCTTTGCTACCTCTACCTTCACCTTACGCTGCATCTCCCTGTACTCCTGTCTACTCTCCTCAGTCCTCTCAGTGTCCCACTTCTTCTTAGCTAACCTCTTTCTTTGTATACACTCCTGTACCTCCTCATTCCACCACCAAGTCTCCTTATCTACTTTCCTTCCAGATGACACACCAAATACTCTCCTACCTGTCTCCCTGATCACATTAGCTGTAGTTGTCCAGTCATCTGGAAGCACCTCCTGACCACCCAGAGCCTGTCTTAACTCCTTCCTAAAGGTCATGCAACACTCTTCCTTTTTTAGCTTCCACCATTTCGTCTTCTGCTCTGTCTTTGTCCTCTTCATCTTCCTCACCACCAGAGTCATCCTACACACCACCATCCTATGCTGTTTGGCTACACTCTCGCCTACCACTACTTTGCAGTCACTGATCTCCTTCAGGTTACATCGTCTACACAAGATGTAGTCTACCTGTGTGCTCCTACCACCACTCTTATAGGTCACCCTATGTTCCTGCCTCTTCTGGAAGAAAGTATTCACTACAGCCATTTCCATCCTTTTTGCAAAGTCAACTACCATCTGTCCTTCTGCATTCCTCTCCTGGATACCAAACCTGCCCATCACTTCCTCATCACCTCTGTTACTTGCACCAACATGTCCATTGAAGTCTGCACCGATGACAACTCTCTCACTTCTAGGTATGCTCTGCATCACTTCATCAAAGTCCAACCAGAATTTCTCCTTCTCCTCCAGCTCACATCCTACCTGTGGAGCATACCCACTAACAACATTGAACATCACACCTTCTATTTCTAGCTTCAGACTCATCACTCTATCCGACACTCTTTTTACCTCCAGGACATTCCTAACAAACTCCTCCTTCAAGATAACCCCTACTCCATTTCTCTTTCTATCTACACCATGATAGAACAACTTGAACCCTGCTCCTAAACTTCTAGCCTTGCTACCTTTCCACCTGGTCTCCTGGACACACAGGACACACTTATATTCCTCAGTCTTTGAAGAACAAAGAATCATTGCTCATTGTGTAAACAGGACCAGACCGGCCGGTGAAATAATTACATTCAGCTTCAAAACGATGATGTATTGTGATTGTTAAAGCTGGTTTTTCCGAAAATTGTCATGGAAAATGACAGATCGTGGATAACACGGGAGCCAAGCTAACGCAAACTAATGAAACATGGGATTTTACCGGTAATGTTATGATTTCAAAAGGAACCAGGCGCGAGAGTCCAAAAGTCAAAATCCAAATCCTTTAATCAGTCCATATTCAAAAATCAGGAAAAACTCAGTATACAACACCAGCGGGATATCCAAAAGTTGTGGTCGAACAGGCAAGGGGTCAAAAAACCAAAACAAGAACAGACAAGGCAAGGCTAAACTCATGGTCGTACAAAAAGCGGTCAAGTAATACAGTAACAATTGGCATATGAAATATTTTGCTCAAATGAATACTGAATACACTGACTGTGCTAAACAGAAGTGAAGTGCCTTAAATAGACAGGCCAGGGTGCTAAATTAGTCTCAGGTGGAACTAATGACAACTAATCAACTATGGGAGGAACTTAACAGGGGTTGGCTAAATACCAAACGAAACAATCAGGGAAAACATACCAGGTGCAACAAATCACTAAATGTGGCAGTAACAAAACCAGAAAACTACATGAACTGAAAAAAATAAAATAAAATAAAATACAAAAGCAAGACAAAGACCATCAAAGGTAAGACCAATTTTTTCTCTTGTTGTTACAACCCTGCTGAATATGACTATGATATGTGAATAAATGGCAGTATCAAACCAAAAACCCGGATATTAAGTAAACAGGAACTCCAGCAGCTGAAAATGGAAATAAAGTGGAGCAAACACAAAAGACTTTTCAGTTGTAACGGATGTTTTTATATAGTTCAACACAAGACTGGAACACAAAACCAGTGAGACTGCCAAACTAAAAATGATGTCACATGGTCTAGGGCAGCGGTTCCCAAACGTTTTAGGCCGCGCACCCACTTCTACCTCCTGATGTAGCTGACGCACCCCCAATGCCCGAAACATGAAGAAAAAAGAAAAAAAAGCGTAGTCTTTATAGCCATATAGGTATCAAGTTAAATAATATACGCTCCTGTTAACACAGAATAGATTGTGCAATAATGGGCCAAATGATCTCTCACTTTAGAAATGGTGGGGAGAATAATAGTAACAATACGAAAATGACAATAATAACATTTTAAGTCAAAATGGTTGCTGAGCGAGCCGACTACAGATGAGTGATGAACAGCAGTTATTACTATGTAACAAATACGCCTATTTAACTAACTAACAGTTATTAAATGGTAACAAATATGCTACTTCGCCACAAAGAATCAAAATAACATAGGCCCAAGTTCAACATCATATTTTCTCTATCGAGTCTCATTGTGTTCTTTACCCCCTTCTCCCGATGGAAGTGTCCGGGTGAGTTTTCTGTGTTCTGTGCTCCTCATTTTCAGTTTCCCCTGTCTCGTCATCATCACTCTCCTTTTCCTGCTCGATTTCTTCAGCCTGGTAGACTGCACAGCTCTCAGTTGTGGCCAATGTATCCTGTCCTCTTTCATTTCTCCCAGATTTAATACCGGACAGACTGCCCGTTTTCAACCAGTTATGCATTTCAGCATATTATTGTTGCTGCTATCACAACAAGCTAGCACGTAGCTAGGAGAAAGCTAAGTGCATTTTGGGTATTTTTTTTTATTTAAAATTTTCCCAAAACGTTTTTTAATTGAAAATTACAAATGATTTCCATGAATGAATTTAAATATTTAAACGTAATCCTCCATTAAAAAGTGTTCAAATTATTTATTTAATTATTTATGTATTTCAAGATGCTTCGGGAGTATGGGATAATGAACCCCTTGATAAGGGCTGTCTCTGTCCCTGTACGACCGATGTCAGAGTTTGGTCCGCATTGCCGGCAGTAAGTCGGATTAGTTTCCAGTGAGGGCTGGACTCCGCCAAGGCTGCCCTTTGTCACCGATTCTGTTCATAACTTTTATGGACAGAATTTCTAGGCGCAGCCAAGGCGTTGAGGGTGTCCAGTTTGGTGGCCTCAGTATTGCGTCTCTGCTTTTTGCAGATGATGTGGTGCTTTTGGCTTCATCAAGCCGTGATCTCCAACTCTCAATGGAGCGGTTCGCAGCCGAATGTGAAGCGGTTGGGATGAGAATCAGCACCTCCAAATCTGAGACCATGGTCCTCAGTCGGAAAAGGGTGGAGTGCCCTCTGCGGGTTGGGGATGAGATCCTGCCCCAAGTGGAGGAGTTCAAGTATCTCGGGGTCTCGTTCACAGGTGAGGGTACGATGGAACGGGAGATCGACAGGCGGACTCTGAATCGGTCCGTTGTGGTGAAGAAGGAGCTGAGCTGAAAGGCAAAGCTCTCAATTTACCGGTTGATCTACGTTCCTGCCCTCACCTATGGTCACGAGCTGTGGGTCGTGACCGAAAGAACGAGATCCCGGATACAAGCGGCCGAAATGAGTTTCTTCCGCAGGGTGTCCGGGCTCTCCCTTAGAGATAGGGTGAGAAGTTCGGTCATCCGGGAGGGACACAGAGTCGAGCCGCTGCTCCTCCGCATCGAGAGGAGCCAGATGAGGTTGCTCGGGCATCTGGTTAGGATGCCTCCCTGTTGAGGTTTTCCGGGCACGTCCTACCGGGAGGAGGCCCCGGGGATGACCCAGGACACGCTGGAGAGATTATGTCTCCAGACTGGCCTGAGAACGCCTTGGGATTCTCCTGGAGGAGCTGGACGAAGTGGCTAGGGAGAGGGAAGTCTGGGCTTCCCTGCTTAAGCTGCTGCCCCCGCGATCCGACCCCAGATTAGTGGAAGAAAATGGATGGATGGATGGAAGATGCTCAGCTGCCATTACACTCGCGCACCCCTTAGCGGCAGCTCGCGCAACCACAGGGGGTGCGCGCACCACACTTTGAGAATCACGGGTCTAGGACAATGGGTGTTGTCAAAATTAACAAAAATAATATAGAACAGAAACACAAACTAAACAATGCAGGTAACTCAGTCAATCATTTTCCTAACCCGTTTAATCTGCTTACGCAGGTCGTGGGGGAGCCGGTGCCTATCCCGGCAGTCTCAGGGCTTGAGGCGGGGGACACTCCGGGCACGATGCCAGTGTAGCCACATAGAGACAAACAACCATTCACATACGCACTCACTCCTACAGTCAATTTGGGACCGGCCAATCAACCTGAAGCGCGTGCTTTTGGAGGTGGGAGGAAGCTGGAGAACCCGCAGAGAACCCACGCAGACACGGGGAGAGCATGCGAACTCCGCACAGAGCGGGACTCGAACCTGGGTCCGCCGTGTTGTGAGGCGACAGCGCTACCAATGCAAGTAACTAAACGAGAAAATAATAACCCTGCCTACCTACACTACTGAGACAGTCAGAAACTGACCAAAAATACAATGGAAGGACAACATCCTTGTAGATGCCAACTCTTTGTGGCAGCTATAGCCTTTATAGTATGTTTGTTTATTGTATGGTCACGTATGGAGATGCGCGTCACGTGGTGGTGGTACATCAGCACCGGTAGTAGTAAAATCAGCTGTTCACCTGGTGGGACTTTGGTTTGAATGAGAGGGTGAATGGGGAAATACTACTTTTTGCTGACCGCTTTTTGTTCTTTTGTCGTATATTGAATCGCTGCCTTCCCCCCATGTAAGCATTTAATTTTGTTATCAGTAATAAATTTACAAAACACAGTACTCTGGAGCAGTGATCATTGACGCTTTGACAGCCAGCGCGTCGGGCAAGGTATTGTTTTTCCCCTACTCAGCCTCTCGGCGACTAAGTTGCTCAGGATAGTCGCCTTCATTTTGTCAGCAAAAACGACACAAAGCATCGGACTGGAGCCACAGAAGGACTTCACAAGCCACGGATCGCTTTGGACGCACCTCAAGGAGCAAGTGGATAATTGAATCATTCGTATACACGGGTTCGGGGGCATCCTGCCTGAGAGCGCACCAGCCGGACAGCTTCGCTGTGAACAGCGGTCTGTTACCTGATTTGTTTTGCTGTTATGTTGGCTTGGAAACAGTTTGAACTGGTTACTGCTGCGTGGAAATTAGTGTTGCTGTAGCGGTGTGTTGGTTGTTGCTGCTGCGGGAGTTTATGCAGCCAGCGGACTGCTGTGTTTGGATCCCGGTTAGTGTGTGGTTTGTGGCGCAACGCTGGATCTGCTTGTGTGATGTCATGCCTTTTCACGTGAAGGCTGCGGCTTGTTGTGGCTATTGATGTTGCTGGCTTTGCATTGGATTTTCTTCGTGATCAGTTTGTTGTGTGTTCAAAATGAGTGGTACAGAGAAGACTGGTTCAACTGGTGATAAAGAGGAGGAGAAAAGAAAACCAATCCTCACTGAGAAGGCCCTTGTAAATATAATCGAGTCAATTCAAAAGGAGCGCAAAAGGAAAGTGGATGAAATAAAACGTTTGATACTGTCAATGAAAGAGCTCATGAAAGATGAGAAAAATGTTTCACTTGTCAAATCACAGGTCGATGTAATTGTGCAACTGTCTGAAAATGCCACTGCTTTGCATGATTCTCTGTTGCCCTTAATTCCAAGTGATGAACAAAAAAAGCAAAATGAGTGGTTTTCAAGGATTTATAAACGTAAAGAAGGATTTGTTCAGGATGTGGAAGCCTGGTTTAAAGTGACCAGTGGACGTCCAAGCAAAGCTCTGTCAGAGACCCATGTCACTGGAAGGCTCCAGCAGGAGCAGGCCTTGCCAGGAGGAGGCCAGGAAGCGGCCTTGGAAAGGGAAACACAGGTGGATATGGAAGGTGGAAAACAGCATCAGTTTCACCTAAATCTAAATCGTCAAATCGATTACCAGGAGGAAATAGTCTCTCTGCAGCAAAATGATCAAAATGATGGCCAGAATGAAATGGCACAGCTTCACCAAGATCCTCAAATTGATTACCAGGATACAGTAGCACCTACTGACAGCATATCAAACCTAAGCAGCAAGTTGAGTGGCTCAAGATCTAAAGTTTCATCTACTGCATCTGCACGTCTCAAAGCTGAGGCTGAAATGGCTGCCTTACTGGCTCGGCAAAGGTTGCTCAAAGAAAAGCATGCTCTTGAAGAACAGGAAGAGCAATTAAGAAAACGAAAAGAGCAACTTCAGCTGGAGGCTGAGATAGCCGCATCTATGGCAAAGGTAAATGTTTTTAAGTCCTCTGGCTCAAGTGTACACAGTCGTGCTTCTCGGAAAAAGGATGGCATGGAGTCTTATTTCAAAAGGGGCCTCAACATTGATGCAGAGACTTTTGTGCCAAATAAAGATGGACAGGTGGGATGGATGCAGCCTGTAACTGGAAATTTAAATCCACACTTTGGAGGTGCAAGGCCAAAGTCACCTGTCAGAAGCAGGACCAATTATCTCCACCACGGGCCCTCAGTGCTCCTAAAACCAGAGACCACAGCCCCTACTGCTGTAGCACCACCTGTGTCTCAACATAAGGATGCACATATCCGTTTTCCCAGCAACAGCAGCAGTGAACACAATATTATGTCTATATTGGAAAAACAAAACGAAATGACATCAATATTAGTGCATCAACAAACTCTTGCCTCACTGCCAAAGAGGGATATCCAAGTCTTTGATGGCGATCCTCTACAGTACCATGCCTTTATGCAGACATTCGAACACACCATAGAGGCAAAGACTAATAATCCTGTGGACTGCCTGCATTACCTTGAGCAATACACCAGTGGGCAGCCACAACATCTAGTCAGAAGCTGTCAGCACATAACTGATGGCACAGGATATGCCACAGCGAAGGCTTTACTGCATGAACATTTTGGAAATGAGCATCATATAGCATCTGCCTACATGAACAAGATATTTTCATGGCCGCAAATTAAGTCAGAGGATACAAAGGCTTTACAAGCATACAGTCTGTTCCTGTGTGGATGCTGTACTGCCATGAAGGATGTATATAATCTGTGTGACTTGAACACACCAGCCAACATGCTCATTGTCATTAAGAAGCTGCCCTACAAGTTGAGGGACAAGTGGCGAACAGTGGCATGCGACATTCAAGAAAGGCACCGCCGAAGAGCCATGTTTTCCAATATCGCAGTCTTTGTTGAACGGCAAGTGAAGATTGCCATAGACCCTATATTTGGAGACATACAGGATGCGCCGACAGTTGGTGTAAGCAAAGACAGTGGCAAAGCAAAACCTATGCCTCGCTCAAAAGCTAGAGGGACTAGTTTTGCCACAACTGTTATGACACTTAAGAAAACGCCTCATTCAGAGAAGAGCAAGGTCAAAGATGGAGCTGAGAAGACTTGTCTCTACTGTAAGAAAGGCAGCCATACGCTGGAGTCGTGTACTCTACTGGAGAGAGAGGCTCATAGTGAGAAGATGGAGTTCCTGAAAACTAATGGAGTTTGCTTTGGCTGTTTGTGCACAGGGCACGTCAGTAAAGAATGCAGGAAACGTCTCTCATGTAAAATATGTGGCTCACAACACCCCAGCATGCTGCACATCCATCAAAGGGAAAAGGAAGCAGAGGCAGAGAAAGACAAGAAAAAATCAATAAGTGTTGTGGACAGTGCTCTGGTGAAAGTCAACACTGGTGGTCTCACTGGGGCCGGCGACCAGGACTGCAAGCTTGCCATTGTAACAGTCAAAGTCAAGTCAAGTAAAGGTCAAAAGGTAGTGGAAACCTACGCCTTTTTAGACCCAGGGAGTTCGGCCTCCTTCTGCACAGTGGGTCTGATGGAGAAGCTGGATCTCTCTGGGAGGAAAACAAGGATTCTTTTGCGCACCATGGGCCAAGAGAAAGTTGTTGAGAGTTGCATTGCATCTGCCTTGGAAGTTGCTGGATTGGACAGCGACACATACTGTGAACTGCCAAAGATTTTCACACAACAGGAAATGCCTGTAAAAAGAAGCAACATTCCACGTCAAAAGGACCTGAAAAAGTGGCCTCATCTGAGACACGTCCATCTGCCAGAAATAGATGCAGATGTGGAGATTTTGATTGGCACGGATGTGCCCAGAGCTTTGGAGCCGCTGGAAGTCATCAGGAGTGTGGATGGAGGGCCATATGCTGTGAAGACGATGCTTGGCTGGACTGTAAATGGGCCACTTGGTGATTGCAGGGACAGTCCTGTGCGTCAGTCTGGAGTTTTAGTCAACAGAATTTCTGCTGTCACACTTGATGAGCTCTGGAATCAACAGTTCAAGGCAGACTTTCCCGAAAGCAGTCAGGATGAACAACCAGGGTTGTCAAGGGGGGACTGCAGGTTCCTAGAAATGGCCAACAAAACTGTGAGACTGGTGGATGGCCATTATAGCATCGCCTTACCTCTAAGGGACAGAAAGGTGAGAATGCCTAACAACCGCAAGATCGCTGAGCAACACACCTTCAGCCTGAAAAGGAGGTTCAACAGGCACGCACCGTTCCACAAAGACTACACTGCATTCATGAATGATCTGATCACAAATGGATATGCTGAGAGAGTGCCAGACTCAGATCTGGAGCGCAGCGACGGCAAGGTTTGGTATATCCCTCATCATGGGGCATACCATCCCCAGAAAAGGAAGATCCGTGTTGTTTTTGCTTGTGGGGCATCATTCAAAGACACATCGCTCAATGCACATCTCCTGCAAGGACCTGACCTCACAAGCATGCTGGTTGGTGTTTTGACCAGGTTCAGGAAGGAGCCCATTGTTCTGATGTCTGACATTGAGGCTATGTTCCATCAAGTCCATGTGCCAGAGGAAGATGCAGACTTGTTGCGTTTTCTCTGGTGGCCTAATGGAGACTTCAGTAAAAATATGGCAGAGTACAGGATGGTTGTCCATTTGTTCGGGGCTACATCATCCCCGAGCTGTGCTAACTTTGCTCTCCGGAGATGTGCTGAAGATAACAAAGAGCTCTTCAGCCAACAGGTCTTTGAGACCATCATGCACAGTTTTTATGTTGACGACCTCCTCACCTCTGTAGCCTCAGAACACGACGCTATATCCCTGTGTGATGACTTGAGAACCATCTGCGCCAGGGGAGGCTTCCATTTGACTGAATGGATCAGCAACAGCCGTGGTGTGCTGGCAGCAATACCAGAGGAGGAAAGAGCAAAGGAGGTAAAGGACTTGGACACATACTGTGAACTGCCAAGTTCACAGTATGTGTGTGATCCAGATCAGGATCGTCCTGATCCTGGATCTGGATCAGGACGTCTTACCAGTGGAGAGAGCACTGGGGGTGCGATGGTGTGTACAGTACCTTTAAGTTCAGCATAACCTTCCAAGACAGACCATTGACCCGAAGAGGAATTCTGTCAACCGTCAGCTCGTTCTACGATCCCCTAGGGATTCTTGCTCCTGTGATTTTCAAAGCCAAGAGGATCCTTCAAGACTTGTGCCGGAAAGGGCTAGGCTGGGATGACCCCATACCAGCATCTGCCACCCAAGAATGGACAGACTGGGTGAAAGAGCTGCAATTGTTGGAAGGCTTCTGTATCAGACGATGCTTAAAACCCCCCAACTTTGGAGAAGCAACCGTGGCCCAGCTGCATCACTTTGTGGATGCAAGTGAGGAGGGCTACGGTACTGTCACCTACCTGCTGTTGAGCAATCAGCAAGGCCAGACACACAGTGCCTTCATTATGGAGAAGTCCATGGTGGCACCTCTTAAGCCTGTGACAATCCCACGTATGGAGCTGACAGCAGCAGTGGTGGCAGCTCGTATGGACAAGCTGTGGAGGAGGGAGCTGAGACTGCAACTGCAAGACTCCGTTTTTTGGTCAGACAGCACCACTGTTCTGAAATACATAAAGAATGAAACTTCAAGATTCCGAGTCTTAGTTGCGAACAGAGTCTCAGAAATTCTCAAGATGTCCGATCCATCACAATGGAGATATGTGTCCACTACAGACAATCCAGCGGACCTTGCCTCCAGAGGTTTGAGGACGGAGCTATTCTTGAAAAATGAGGTGTGGATATCTGGTCCATCATTTCTCATACAGCCAGAGAAAGCGTGGCCTGTCAACCCAGAAAGCTTGGGAGAACTTCCATCTGGAGACCCAGAGGTTAAGGTGTCAGGTGCCATAGTTTCCATGGAACAAGAGGAAGATGATACTGTGGTACGTTTGATAAACCTCAGCTCATCATGGACACGTCTCACAAGAGTGATGGCCTGGATTCTAAGGCTCAAGACTTCACTTCAGAAAATCAGGAAGAAAAGGGAGGTTGCTGCACATCTGGCTCAATCTTCATCTAATTCAACGCAAACAGATGCTCTCAACAAGGAGATGCATGACGACAAGCCCTGTCATGGTTGTCTGTCAGTGGAAGAGATCAGAGAAGCTGAACTGGAAATAATCAAGTTCTGTCAAAGGAGAAGGTTCCCAGAAGAATTCTCTTTCCTCCAAAAGGGAGAGTGTGTGAAAGCAAACAGTCACATATACAAACTCAGTCCCATACTGGAGGAGGGGGTGTTGAGAGTCGGAGGGCGACTTAGTAAGGCTGCCATGCCTGAGGAGTCTAAACACCCAGCTATAATAGCTAAAGACCTTCACATCTCAGACCTCATCATACGAAACATCCATCAGGAGGTTGGCCATGGCGGCAGGAACCATGTGCTGTCAAGGCTGCGGCAGCGCTATTGGATTCCTTCTGCCAGTGTAGCCATAAGGAAAGTCTTGGCCAAGTGTGTCATTTGTCGTCGGCTACATGGAGCTGCAGGACAACAGCAAATGGCGGACTTGCCTATTGACAGAGTTTCGGCAGATGAACCTCCCTTCAGTTATGTTGGGGTTGACTATTTTGGGCCCTTTGACATCAAGTGTGGGAGGAGTCTGGTGAAAAGATATGGAGTTATCTTCACATGTTTGGCGTTAAGAGCAGTACACATTGAAGTTGCTTCGTCTCTGAACACAGACTCATTCATCAATGCCTTACGACGTTTAATTGCAAGAAGAGGTCAGATCAAAGAGCTACGTTCCGACAATGGCACTAACTTCATCGGTGCAGAGCGTGAGCTGAAATGAGCCATTGAGGCATGGAACCTGGAACAGATCAATGATGCACTCTCCTTGAAAGGAATCAAATGGACCTTTAACCCTCCTATTGGATCACATCACGGCGGAGCATGGGAGAGGTTAATTCGTTCCATCAGAAAGATTCTCAATTCTACGCTGAGAACTCAAAATCTGGATGAGGAGGGACTCCACACAGTACTCTGTGAAGTGGAATCAATCCTCAACAGCAGACCACTCACCAAAGAATCTACAGATCCAAACGACTTGGAAGCATTAACGCCCAACCACCTTCTTCTTCTCAAATCCAAGCCCAGCCTTCCACCCGGTCTGTTTCACAAAGGGGACGGTTATGCACGCCGGAGATGGAAGCAAGTTCAATACATTTCTGACCTGTTTTGGAAAAGGTGGACTAAGGAGTACTTGCCACAGCTACAGGAGCGACAGAAGTGGGCAAAGGTCAAGCGAAACTTCTTCCCAGGGGACATAGTGCTTATAGTGGATGATTCTGCACCTCGGAATTCCTGGATCATTGGGAGGATCACTGAGGCAGTTCCAGACAGAAAAGGACTTGTACAACAGGTCCGGATCAAGACCCGGACCAGTACTCTCTGCAGGCCTGTGACCAAGATCTGCCTTCTTCAGGAGTCTGCGCAGTCGTGAAGTCTGTTTTGACTTCACCTTTGTTTTTGTTTTTTGCTTGTTTTGACTTGACTCGAGTGACCAGTCACTCTGATATAGGACATGTGCTAGTAACCTCTGTCCTGACATCATTTGACTTGACTCAAGAAGAATGAACACACACACACAATAGACAATGGACACTTTGTGTTGAAGAAAAAACGCCTTGCGTTGAAAAAAAAAAAAAGAGGAAATTGTATTGTACTGTCTATTATTCTGCACGTTGTATGAATTTCTTTCTTACAGGGGTAATACTTTTGTAATTATTACTTATTACTATGCAGGTAACTGTAATAATTAGGGGCTGGAATGTAGATGCCAGCTCTTTGTGGCAGCTATAGCCTTTATAGTATGTTTGTTTATTGTATGGTCACGTATGGGGATGCGCTCACGTGGTGGTGGTACGTCAGCACCGGTAGTAGTAAAATCAGCTGTTCACCTGGCGGGACTTTGGTTTGAATGAGAGGGTGAATGGGGAAGTGGTACTTTTTGCTGACCGCTTATTGTTCTTTTGTCGTATATTGAATCGCTGCCTTCCCCCCATGTAAGCATTTAATTTTGTTATCAGTAATAAATTTACAAAACGCAGTACTCTGGAGCAGTGATCATTGACGCTTTGACAGCCAGCGCGTCGGGCAAGGTATTGTTTTTCCCCTACTCAACCTCTCGGCGACTAAGTTGTTCAGGATAGTCGCCTTCAATCCTCCTAACTAGACAGAGGAATACTAAGTGTGGCAATGTATAGAGGCCTCTGTCTAGCTACCCCTAGGCCATGGACTAACAACATACAAATAACTAACAAAGAATAACTAAACTAAAATGGCAATACTCACCACACAGAACATGAAACCGAGATAGAAGGAGAGCTGAGATTCAAGCCCCCGATGGCTGGGTGATCCTGTCTTCAAGACGATTGCTCTACCACTGAGCCACTGCCGCCCCACTAACTAGTTAGCCAAATGCTAGCTGAATTCAGTTTGTGAGGAACTTTCAGTGTGTAGCTCTGACCTGGTCATTACCACACACTGCTACGTATCCTGAACACAAACCACACACATGCGCGCGCACAAACACACACACACAAACACATACACACACACATGCACATGAATGAAGTGGATCCAATTACCGTATTGGCCCAAATGTAAGACGACCCTGATTATAAGACCACCCCCTTTTTTTCAAGACTCAAGTTTGAAAAAAGACTTTTTGAACGCCAAATTAATTTTTATACAGAAAATAATTACAGTACATCTGAAACAAATGATTATAAAAATATATTTGAGAGAAAATGCATGTTATTTTGCCTCATTCAAATCATTCAAAAACTGTCTATCACATCTTAAAATCTGATGGGCATCCCGTCTTTTCGTTTCTTGTCCACGTACGCGCACACCCTTCTGTCGAGCTCTTGGAAGCGGCCGCTCTGAGGACCACGCAAAGCTTTTCACTGACTTCTCAGATTTTCGCTATGTTTATCCTTTTTCTGTTATCTCTTCTCTTCTTTTCTTTTCTTTCCTAAGACTATTTTTTAATTTTTCTTCGTGCTACCGCTATTTTTATATTTCTTCTTCGTGACAGGGGTTCGCTTTGGCCTGGGGAGTTCAGTTCAGCATTCGCTTTAAAGATATCTGGCGCCATCTAGCGTTGTGAATTGATATAATTTCTAGACCCCGAATGTAAGACGACCCCCACTTTTTCAGTCATATTTCAATGCAAAAAACACCGTCTTATATTCGGGCCAATACAGTAGTTAGCCAAATGCTAACCGAGTTCAACAGCTTGTGAGCAACTTTCAGAGTGCAGCTCTGAGCTAGGACATTACCGCACATTGCTACCATAGCCTGTATAAACTCTCCCCTCGGGAATGGCCACGCTATTGGGCATGTCAACGAATCAATATCTCCAATCACTCTGTCCAATCACGGAGCAGATTTGTGACATCATAAATTCCACTCTAGCAAAATCCTATCATTTTATTTCGGTCTGGTTGATGAATTCCTAAAACTCCAAATATCTATTAATGCAGGAATCATTTGTTTACCAGATTCTAATAGTTGGTCGGGTTGGGGAAGACAGCTATGTATATGCAGAGACCTGAAAAAGTGTGATTTTCATAAGAGGAGCTCTTTAAATACTAAATACAAAACTGTATTTGTATAACCCGGGTTCTCTCTGGGTTCTCCAGCTCCTCCCACCTCCAAAGGCATGCGCTTCAGGTTGATTGGCCAGTCCAAAAATTGCTCGTAGGAGTGATTGTATGTGTGCATGTTTGTATGTCTTTGTATGTCTAAAAATCCCCCACCTTCTTGATCTCTTCTCCTCCACCTGTTCCCTGCTCTGACTCAATGTCCCCAGCCTCCTGCGGGATCTGGGAGAAGCTCTCCCGGAGGTGGGAGTTGAAGACCTCACTGACAGGTTTCTGCCAGACGTTCCCAACAGACTCTCAAAACATATTCGGGCCTGCCGAGTCTGTCCGGCCCCCTGCTCTGCCAATGGAACCAACTCGCCACCAAGTGGAGATTGGTTGACAGCTCTGCCCTTCTCTTCACCTGAGTGTCCAACACACGCGGTCGGAGGTCTAATGATACAACAACAAAGTCGATCATCGACTTCTGGCTTAGGGTGTCCTGGTGCCATGTGCACTTATGGACATCCCTGTGGTTGAACAAGGTGTTCTTTATGGACAAACTAACTAGCGCAGAATAACAGAACACCGCTCGTGTTCAGATCGGGGAGGCTGTTCATCCCAATCATCCCAATCCCTGTCTCACTCTCATTGCCCACGAGAACATTGAAGTCCCCAAGGAAAACAATGGAGTCCCCAGCTGGACACTATTCTGTTCTCCTCCCAGGGACTCCAAGAAGGCCTGGTATGTGCACTGCCATTTGGCCCGTAGGCCGAAACGACAGTGAGACACCTCTCACCAGCCCGGAGGTGCAGAGACGCGACCCTCTCATTCACCAGGGTGAACTCCCAATATATGACGGCCGAGCTGTGGGGCCACAAGCAAGCCCACACC
Source organism: Antennarius maculatus (assembly GCA_013358685.1). Classification (NCBI taxonomy): domain Eukaryota; kingdom Metazoa; phylum Chordata; class Actinopteri; order Lophiiformes; family Antennariidae; genus Antennarius; species Antennarius maculatus. The sequence continues at coordinate 5,667,176 of CM023607.1, forward strand.
AGCCCGCCACCTCTCACCTTGGGCAACACCAGAAAAGTGGAGAGTCCAGTCCCTCTCAAGGGTTTGGGTTCCAGAGCCCAAGCTTTGGGTGGAGGTGAGGCCAACTATATGTGACATTCCATGTCCCTTGAGCTAGACTCTTTGTCTGAAGCTAGCCTGGTCGGGAGCAGCCCTTTCACAGCCGTTCGTGCCGTTTCATTTCCTGGCCCTGTCAGACTGAGAGTTTGACAGACGTAAGGTTTTATAAATAACTCCGTATTTTAGAGTTTTTTTAGAGGCAAACATGGCATGTCCATTTGACTAGGATACCATTGACGGAGTTTCAGCATTAAGTCACAGACAATTAAATATTTTTGCATCATGTTCAGATGTCCTGTCATACCCAGACAGTTCTCTTTATGATCGGTACCGGTTCAAATCCATCACACACACACACACACACACACACACACACACACACACACACACACACACACACACACACACACACACACACACACACACACACACACAAAACCTAATCCATCTTCACATCTGCAGAAGCACTGCGTGTAGCGATGCCTTCAGTTTTTTTTTTTTTTTTTCAGAAATGGTAATTTTTCTATGTGATGTGGGAGATGCTCAGTGGGCCTTGCCTTGAAACTTTTAACCCAGTTTTCCTATTTCCCTGGAGATAAAACCCATCAGAATCGTTAAGAGGATGAGTTCGACAGGATTGCAGGTGAATGATGTAGAAATCTGATAAATGAATTTGAAATTATGTTCTATTAATGACATTATGCTGCAACCTCAGAATTGGATTATTAGCTTTACATTTTTTTAGGATTTCCCAATGTAATTGGCTGCATAGATGGTACCCACATTCCCATCAAGGTACATGTAGACTGAACACTGTTTCAACATGTTAAAGACTGCATCATAGATGAACTAACATCTGTTCAGATAATGTCTGATGCTGCAGACTACATTTCTGATGTGGAGGTCTGGGTCTGTTCCTGATTCAAGGTTTTATGATGAGTCTTACCTGAGCAACAGACTGTAACGTGGTCAGCAACCTGAAGATTTGCACAATAATTCACTTGTCTTCATTGTTTAATCCACTCTAATGAATCCACTATACATTACAGGATACGGCACCTCAGGATGATTCATGCTATCCAGGACGGCAGAGCAGTGACAGACACTATCTGCCAAAATCATTTCAGAGTCACCATCACCACCATCACAGAGGGCAATAAAAACATACAATACACATTTCCTTTGGTCAACTTTATTTCTTACAAATACAAAGTTAGTTTTTGTATCGTTACAATAGTTAACATTCTAATAGTTAACATGATTCACCTGTGAACATCATCCACCTCTAACTTGTGCTCCAGTATTTCTATGTTCAGCTCTGCCCTCCTAATCTGGAGGTCCTAGTAAACAAATTCCATTTTCTATTTTTTCTATAATCTTCTTTTAGCAGATAGATGGGAATACATGAGGAGGACATTAAAACATATAGTTGCATATGATTTCCACAGAATGAACCGCTGGTGTTTACTGCGTAACTATTTCACTGTGATAATCTGTGCAGTTGGGACCCTTCTGCTACTGTCCATCCATGCTCTGTTAAAAAAAGGATGAGAATGTATTAATATTTCAGTAGAGGATAAATGTCACACTCTGTATTCCACCAGAATGTGAAGCAATGGGAAGAGAACAATCAACAACATAAAATATTAGACCACCTTTGTTTTCAATTTCTTGTTAATTTCTTTTTCTTTTTATCAGTTAATAACTCCTGTGTGTATCATGTGACTAAAACAGACAGAAAATAAATCATGGAATACCTTAAAGCAGCTATAAGCAGTACAATGCCACAGCCACTGATGTAAGAACTAAAGCAGTTATGGCTATTACTGTATCTGGGAAACCCTGCAAACGAGCTACATGTCAGCTCTTGATTTCAGTTCTTATATAATATAGGTATACGCAATGGTATGAATATCCTTCTCAACTGTTTTTGTAACGTGCATAAGCTGATTTACTGTTTTATTTACGCAACAATAAAACGTTTAAATATGTTTCCTTATTGAACAGAACTTGATATAGATGAGAGGACATTTATCTGAGTGAAAAGAGCATTATGTTGGCGATAAAACAACTGAATGTCAAACGTCCACTATATTTATAGTACAATATCAACCGTGATGAGGAGGATCCCTAATGAGATGATGCGGAAGTCTGACCTGTGTGAACAATGTTTTTATACATTATTCTCAGCTGCTGACATGTGCGCTTCTCCCCCTCTGGACTAAATAAAATAAATTAATACACTATTATTGAAGCCGTTTACCTAAGTAATTTTACCGTGAGTGCAATAGATAACGTTTCAATTTACGCGTTGACTTGAGCAGCAATTCACGCCCACGCCATCTCTCTCTTCTATGCAGCTGCACTGCTGTTGCTTTCTTCTGAAAATGTCCTCAAACTCTTCATGTGCATAAATTAAAATCTGTACTTGGACTGCCGTAAAGCGTTGCGGTGCGCGTCTCGTCCGTCGTCATTGTGAATCGTTGAATCGGGGCTCCATTGATAGCTTGTTTTCGAGTTGTCGCACCTGTTAAACTGCAGGTCATCTTACTCTGGGTTAACAAAACTAGTCCTGAAAAGCGTTTATGAAACCTAAATCCCTGGTTTGCCAAGTTAAGGGTAAGTCAACCCAGTACCACAGGTTTACCTCAGGGTTTGTTAACCCTGCCTTTGTGAAAAGGGCCCACAGTCTCTTCACATTGATGCCAAATAATAATTCAAGTTTTTTGGCTTATTGACTTCTTGGTTGACCAGCCCAATTACGAGCACATAAAGTTACTGGTATTTAGTTACTGTTTTTTCATAATGTATTTATTTAAAGCAACGTCTAGCTGGTGGTTTAACAAAAATTTTTTCAAACAGACCGAGACTCAAACTGTGCCACCACAGCACTACCCACTGCGTCACCGTGCCGTATTAAACAATAACTTTCCACGTTGTTAAATAGGAGCTAAATAGCTAATCTGGTAGTTGTTGCTGAGTTCATTATCTATTGCCATGTGATTGGCCTAAAGTTTACCAATATAATTAAAGTGACATCATGAATTAAAACATAAAACATGAAAAATTAAATTTATAAATGAAAAAAATCATTAAAAACGAATTATTTTTTCAAGTGAGAATTCATGATGACGTTTATTTAACAAACTGTTGATTCATTATCATACTGTATATGCAGAGTTCATTTTACCTTGGGATGCACTTCAGGAAAAAAATTGCATCCCAACATAATGTTTATGCATCCCAAAAGCAATAACAGAATATAGAAGCGTACGCAAGGATTGAGTTTTGCAAATAGTACAATATAAAAACTAAATACACTCTTAATTTTAATGTTTTTATTAATAACAGAACTGTTTCAATAGAAAGTTTTAGAAATAAAGATTTAATTTTTTTTTTTCACTTTTGCTTTTCACTCAGTAGTTTTCCTTGCCTCGAATTCATATGTTCTCCTGAGGACACTGCAACAAGCTAACAGAACTTTCTCCACACAAATTTCAGCAATATCTGTCTCTTTTTTTTCCCATTAACTTTTGATTGCTTTTTTATGCAAGACAGCACTCGTCACTTGGTTTTTCTCCAACTTTTTCGGAGATATGGTCACTCCATCAACCTTTATTTGTATAGCAGACATTTCAAAGTGCTTTAAAGGACAGAGAAACCAAATGGGACTCTTCAAACATAAGAGACAGCTTATGCATTGTTTTGCCGTTTGGTCGATCTTAATAAGGCAGAATAACGCAGGTGAGTCTTGTGACAAAAAACTCGCGCAGGATCAAAACATAATGGCAATTTCCGGGTTTGAAATATAAGTGGAGTAAAGGAAAAATTGTGAATATTTTTTTTGGAATGGAAGTGCATTTAAAGCTTGCGTCCCATCCACGCTGTCGGATGGTCGTGCATCCCTGTTAAAAAATGTGCGTCAAAGACGCAAGGACGCATGCAAACGAGAACACTGATTATATGTATATGTTTCACAGTTTGTTTCATATATTTACTTTGATATTCAACACTTTGGAGTTCCATAAGCACCTTCCTATGTTATATTATCTAAAAAAACCCAACATGTTATTGAGAATTCAAACTTTGAAAGTCTTTTTTAAGTGAAATACAGTAAATGTGAAGAGAAAAAAAAGTGAAGGCACTCAGGCCCAAAGGTTAGTTTTTGTTCTTCAACAAAGCAAAGATTATCAGGGTAAACCACTGAAGGGCAGCTTATGTCTCTAGTAGTTTTTTCATGGCAAACTCTTTAAAAAGTCAGTCTGGTTTATCACTGGTGATGAAACTTCCCTGATTCTCTCATACTTGCAAAAGTATGGAGAACAAAAACAGAGCAGAACAGAAAGAGGCCTTAAAACAGCTGTAAAACAAACTCACTGGACTTACACTAGCACAGCACAGAGACTAGTGGCACTATGAGATAGCAGACATGAAAATATTGTACAAATGTCAAAAAAATATATCAAGATCTTCACAGAATGTCATTGGCATGATCATCATTATTGAATAATAAAACGATAATTGTTTCCCCTTAGTCCATTGGTCTGAAAAGTACCCGTCCTCTAAGGCCGAATCCTACTTTTTTCGTAACAGGGGCAGCTTCAGAAAGAGACAAAGGGGAGGACAAGGGGGAGGAGGATGAAGAGGGAACAGGAGGGGCAGTTAGGGTGGGCTGCGGCATGGTGGGTTGGCGAGACAGGAGCTCTTTAAACACGGAGTTCATCTGACGGCTGATCATCTCCTGTGAGAGAGAGAGGGGTGGGGGGGTGGGGGTACAGGAAATTAAACTCTTTAAATTAAACATCTCCAGCCTCAGGGTGCATCTCTCAACTGATGATGCATTGATCCAGTTACCATTCAGATCATCTGGATGGTAACTGTATCAGATTAGATCAGATTATTCAAGTATTAATGTTCTTGCATTATCATAACTAGCTGCTGCACTCAGGGTACCTTATGGCCCTGAATTTGTAATTCTAGTAGGTGCAGTTTTAGTCATCTTATGGGGTGTGGGTAGAAATAATAATAATAACAATAATAATAATAGTAATATTACAGTTTTTTTCAGTTGCTAACAAGCATTTGTCCAAACAGCAGTTACATTTTCTAAACTCTTAACACAGACTCACACCTAGAAAGCACATTTGACCAAATGGTTAATTTTCTCCTCAAAAAACATTTTGTTAAATAAACACTAACTCTTCATTTCAAAATAGAATACATCTTTTTCTGTACACACACTTTACCAAAACACTGGATATACGACTCAAAATGAAATTACTGTGTCAAACAATAATGCTTGTTTTCACTTCATAAGGTACATGCAGTCAATCAAGTACACCAAGTTTCAAAATACTGGGTATCGTTGACATTTGAAAAATTACATAGACTTTTATGTTTCAGTTTTAATGGTATTTGCCTGCAAACTGTACACAAAATGTCTTGGTTGGGAACTTGATGTCCACATGCAATTTTCACATTCAAAAGCATTCCAGTAAAGAGCAAATTAGTTTTTTTTCCTTTACAGTTTATTACAGGAGGTACAGTAAAAATACTGTTTACAATATGATAGAAAAGAAAAAGCTTACAGTGAACAAAATAGCCATGAAACCCACAAGAGCATTCTGAAAAAAAAAACAACAACAGCAAAAAGCCCAGAAAAATAGGGGACGGGGGGCTTACGTAAAAAAACACAAAGTTACTGTCTCTAATCTCTACAATCTCTGATATCATCCAAGGTGATGCACCTGGGATAGAACTGCTTGGTATGCCGGATCCACCCTTGGCAATGATCAGCTGTGTGTCAATGGGGGGGCAGTGACTCAGTGGTAGAGGGGGTCATCCAATGTTCAAAGATTGGCGGTTTGATTCCCCCTCCCACCCAAAAATACCTGGAGTGTGAGCTGACAGTGGGAGGTGTCAGCTCACCTCCGGAGCACTGCTGACACGCCCTTGAGCAAGGCACCATCACCCTTACAAGTTGCTCATTTGGGCACACCATAAAGGAGCTGCCCGCCACTCTACACTCTACGCCCCCCCCTCCCCATGCATGCGTACGGGACCCCTGTATGTGTGAGTGTGTGTTCAGGGCCTGTTCACACTAATATATGCGCACATATGAATTACTAACACTAGAGTGTGCCACTAATTTCCCTTTCAGGATTAATTGAGTATATAAAATAAAAAAAATATTAAAAATTAAAAAAAATATTCAATTGTTTGTTTATCAGCTGCGATATAATGTTTTTGAACTGATATCATTGAAGAAGCAGAGGTTTTTATACTGTATCTAAGGTTTAGAATATTGATGATGCTATTGTGGGATGTGTTAACATTCGTAAATTATAAAAAAACATTCCATAATTTTGTTGGGAGGTATAGCTTGTCTGTTAAGAAAATGAAAGCATTGTGGAAATATGTTCATTGACTGCATATTGTGTGAAAGCAACATGAAATGTGTGAATGGTATGGCCACAAAAGACCGATGCTGTGCTAATTGTGTTTAGAGTTTTGAAAATGTGACTACTGTTTGGACAAATGCTTGTAAGCGACTGAAAAAAAATTTCATCTACTGAGCTACTGTTGCCCCTATATATACACTGCCTGGCAAAAAAAAAGTCGCCATCCAAAAAAGTCACAACCTCTCATATGTTGTTGGACTGCATTTAGCTTTAATTACAGCATGCATTAACTGGGATATTGTTTTGATGAGTTAATGCAATATCACAAGTTATTTCCTGACATTGTCATCTTGGAATATGCCCGTTCAGGTCAGGTCTAGGTTCAGCAACAGTGTGTGCTCGAAGAATGAGATCAGCTGATTACCTGAATATACTGAATGACCAGGTTATTCCATCAATGGATTACTTCTTCTCCAAAGGCACGGGCATATTCCAAGATGACAATGTCAGGATTCGTTGGGCTAAAATTGTGAGGGGGAGGTGCAGGGAGCACGAGACATCATTTTCATACATGGATTGGCCACCACAGAGTCCAGACCTTAAACTCGTTGAGATTCTTTGAAAGAATAATCTCAATGAGTGCTGGAGATGGCTTTACATAGTGGTCAGAACCCATCATCATAAATGCAAGACCTTGATGAAAAATATGAAAAAATATCACATCACTGGATGGAAATAACTATTGTGATATTGCATTAACTCATTAAAACAATATCCCAGTTACTGCATGCTGTAATCACAGCTAAATGCAGTCCAACAAAATATGAGAGGGTGTGACTTTTTGTGATGGCAACTTTTTTTTTGGCCAGGCAGTGTTAATGGCTGGGAAACATTGGACAGAGATTAGAGACATGGGCTGGCAGCCTTAAAGCTGAATCCAAAAGAATCTCTCCATATAGCCAATATTTATACAATAAGAACATAGTTTAGTTTAAATCTTAAGTGAAAAATGACAGAGAAAACAATCCTGATTTGTTCGGCAACTGTAATGACCCTTAACAGTGCTTTTGACTCCATTGTTAAGGTGCAACCTTAACAACTATCAAAGTGGGAACAGTCTAAATAAAAGATTTTTTTTGATTTTTGCAAAAACACTTTAATCACACTCAAACATTTTACAATTTTACATTAGATGAAAGTGATAAAGTGAGAAATACAATTTAAAAATCAGTGCTTTATGTCTGGAAATTCGCAAAAGTGAGTTGATCATCAACTAAAGTGCATAGGACATTTTTGTGACACCAGATGTTCCTAAAGTTATTTAGGTCTTTTGTCATTTTATAAAAAACAAATTCTAGTTTTAAGCGACATCTGATGTTACAGCAAAAAACAGTAGCTGCTTCTTGAACAGTATTGTTTTCAATTAAAAGAGGAAGAAGAAGAAGAGGAATAGAAGATTTGATTTTTAAAATCATGTTTATTCACAGCCAAATTACAAGATAATCAAGTTGAAAATAAGCAAAATATACGTGTATTAAACCAACCACTGACCGAACACAAGCTTCTCACTGAACACGGAATATAAGACGCCCGTGACACACCATGAGTTCGTAAAAGTGTCTAAATCATTCATAGCTCTGAAATAGTTGAAATAGATTCTGATTCTTGCTTGACACATTCTTCTTAAAATGGCTTCTGCACTGCAGTCAGGCGAACCTTCAACCTTTTTCCTCCTGTTTAGATAAATCGCCATCCTTGCTTGGCCCAGAAGAAAGTTTAAAATTTGAAGGGCTCACACCCTGCACCAGACCAAGGTGAACCCTCAATGGCCTGTCAACCCAATCTTTAAGTAAGAAGAAGATTTTTTGATTTTTACAAAAACACTTTATTTCACTCAAATATTTTACAATTTTACATTATACGAAAAGTGCTAAAGTGCTTCAAAAATATTAAAAACTATAAAATAAATACAATTAAAAAAATCAGTGCATTACATCAGGAAATTTGCAAAAGTAAGTTGATCATCAACTAAAGCGCATAGGACATTTTTGTGGCACCAGATGTTCCTAAAGCTATTTAGGTCTTTTGTCATTTTATAAAAAACAAATTCCAGTTGTAGTAGCTGCTTCTTGAAGTGTATTGGTTTCAATCTTCCTCTTTCTGGTCACATAAATTGCGAGTTTTGCTTCTCCAGAGATAAAATTTTAAAGCTGCCACTTTTTTTTATTCATTTTCTTGTACCCAGCATCATAAATAAATTTTCTGTAATAATAATTTTCTTTTTTTAAAATTTCAATTAAAATTTTCACTGAACAGATTAAAATCATTTGTCAAAAGAGTGAAGAGCACTGCAAGTCTCGTTACACTGACTAAAAACATGAAAGACTGTCTCACGAAGGGGACAGAAGGGACACTGGCTTGACACAGCAGGATTAAAAACAGAGATAAAAGCATTGGAACCGATGGCACTGTGTAAAATCCTCCACTGGAGGTTGGCTGTTTTTTTCTTGAGGGGAGTTTGTATAAAAGTCTCCATTGTGGGTCAGGTCCATTTCCTGTCATTCTGTTGGTCCTTGCAGTGGGCACTCTGTCACACAGGCCTTTCTTGTTAATTACTTTTACACAGTTTTTATACAGTATTTTTTTGTTGGCTGTGTGCAAGCTGACTTCTCGATCATCTCTGAGGAGAGGACCCTACAGCTCTCCAACCAGGGGACTGATGTGGACCTCAAGGAAAGGATCTTTGTTGTCCGGCACAGTTCCTCTACTATAATCCAGGAGGAGGCCTCTCTCCCTGCCAGAGTTTCTTTGCCTCCACAGTTCTAGCACCCTCTGAGCCACCCTGGTGGACTCGATGTTCAGCAGGGAGCTCACAGCCTGGGCATCCGCCAATGCCGGCCCAGGGTTGTCCACCAGCTGCTGGAGGGTCAGGGTCCTGGTTCTGTAAAGCCCTGTCAAAAGCCCAGGTGTGGCCCCACTGCAGACATCCAGCCTGGCTCCATACACTAGTGGTTCCTTCAGTAGCCAGAACAGAGTCAGAGCTTTTCGCTGAAATGCTTTTAAAAGGGCCCATGACTTAAAAATACCATAATAAAAAGGAGGCAAACTATTGAACTTTAGAATCAATTAAAAACAGTGCAGCATCCAGCCCTAAGTTATTGACACGTCTGAATATGCAAATGGCCACCTCTCTCCACGTCAGATCGACTGGTCCGGTCAGAAACCGCTCGATAAACGGTAATCTGAATTTGGCTGTTCTACTAGCCAGGTGGATGAGGCCCTGTCCCCCCTCCTCTCTCGATAAAAACACTCCCTGAGGCATCCAATGCTGCCCATCCCAGAAAAAGTCAATAAGTTTAGTCTGGATCTGGGCCAGAAAACCTGATGGAAGGTCCATACAGGCCAAGCGGTGCCACAGCTGTAAGGCCACCAGGTTGTTTATGACTAAAACTTGACCTCCGTATGACATTCTGGGGAGCAACCATTTCCATTTTTTAAGTTTTCCTTCTAATTTTTCAATGACACCCTCCCAGTTCTTCCTGGTTCTTGTCTCATATCCCAGATGCACACCAAGATATTTGAGACCATTGGTCTTCCAATACAAGGATACAATCCAAATTTTGAGGAAGAACCGGAAGGTTGTCATGCCATTCACCAACAGCAAGGGCTTCAGTTTTGCTCCAGTTTACTTTTGCCGCAGTTAGAACATTGAATAAATTTGTTAAAACCACTAAAACATCAACATCCCTCTGGTTTTGGTAAGAAAGACATCATCAGCATAGGCAGATAAAATAATGCTCTCTTTAAAACCAGGTAAAATCAAACCGTCGATGGTTTTGCGGTTTTTACAGAGGAGGGGGTCTAGGAAGCATCCCATAGAGCATCCCAGACAGAGCACAGCCTTGCCGGATGCCCCTGTGCACCCTGAAAGGAGCACACAAACTGACGTTAAACTTCAGGAGACTCTCAACGTTACTGTACAACACCCGGATCTTGGCAATAAAACCGGTGCTGAACCCAAACTTCTCCATAGTTTTCCAGAGGAAGCTGTGCTCAACACGATCAAATGCCTTTTCCTGATCTAATGAAATGAGACCAGCATTTATACCCAATGAGCTGGAAATCTCCAAAACATCTCGAATTAGGTAGACATTGTCTACCATGGACCTGCCGGGCACACAGTAGGTCTGATCCCGGTGGATGACCTGCTTCATAGCTTTCCTCAGCCTGGTAGCCAAAGCCTTGGACAGAACCTTATAATCCGTGCAGAGCAACGACATGGGGCGCCAGTTCTTGATGTCCTGCAGATTGCCTTTTTTAGGCAGGACGGCAACGACAGCCCTCCGGCAGGACGGTGGCCAGACTTTCATTAAACAATTCTAGCACATCATGTGCTAGAATGTCCCAGAAGGCTTTGTAAAATTCTACTGTCAGACCGTCAATGCCCGGAGCCCGTCGTCTCTGCATGCTCTGCAGGGCATAGTGGAGCTCCTCCAACTCCAGTGGCCGGTCGAGCTGTGAGTTTATCTCCGTAGAGTTGTGAAGTAGCTCTGCACAGAACTCCTCCAACAGTGGCTGGTTTTCCTGATATTCACTGTTGTACAAAGATGAATAAAAACTCACAGCTCACCTTCTGATCTGTCCAGGCTCTGTCAGCTCATGCCCTGTGTCACATAGCAGGGAGTTGATCACATTGGTCTGTCCATGCTTCCTCTCCAGGCCGAAGAAGAAGCTAGAGGGATTATCCATCTCAGTGATGTTTTGCTCCCTGGATCGGACCAATGCACCCTGTATTTAGTATCCAACAGGTTGGCTAAAGCCATTCTTTTGGACTTGAGGATTTCAATATACCTCTGATTTCCTGTGGAAGCGCTTGTCTCTAACTACACGATCCCAGCCTCCAGGTCTTTCATAGACCAGCAGGTGTCACACATGACGTTCAGAGTATAGTGCTGGCACAGGAGTTTTATCTCCGTTTTGACAGTCCCACCACTGCCTGAGAGAAGTAAAACCAGCTTTTCTAAGTTTAAAATTGCTCCAAAATAACTTAAAACCTCTCTAAAGCCTCTGTCTAAAGCTAAAACTGAATTAAAATGCCAGTATGCACTCATAGGTAAAATATTTCTTATCACAACGTGACATAGAAGCAAAGAATGATCAGTAAAAACAGCTGGCATTATATTACAGTCCCTAAAAACATTGAAATGGTGTTTAAAACAGTAAAAATGATCCAGCCTGGCTAAAGACACTCTATCTTCTGTCAGGTGGGACCAAGTGTACTGTCGGCAGTCTGGATGCATCCTCCTCCACACATCCACCAGGCCATGAGAACAGACCAGCTGTTTCCCCAACCTCACTTGCTCTGTCAGCTACCCTGCCACCATCCTCACTTCTCCCACTTTGACTCTTCCCCCCTCACCTCGATGTTATCACTTGTTGACGTTCTTTCCTGCACCTGACTCTCAGGTTCGCGTCTCCCCGCTCCGCATCTCCAATGCTTCAGCCCCGTGGAGCCGAAACGGGACGCCCCGGAGCGGCGGTGGCAACCGCCGTCTCACCGGGCGGGTCCCGCGGAGCAGCGCTGACGCGCTTTGGAGGGTCACTAACAATGTGACCCTCCTCTCCACAGCCAAAACATTTAAGCCGAGAGGAAGTGGCGCACAGTGTGTAGTCATAGTCATCTACTTTAACAACAAAGCGTTAATTACCGTGTTGGCCCGAATATAAGACGACCCTGATTATAAAGTAATCTGCCGTACGTCAGAGCTAGCTTAGTTTATCTTTGTTGCTAACTATGGCTACGCTTCCCTCTGTCCACTCTCCTCCCTCTCCTTCTTTCTGCTGCTCAGTGTGTCTGATGTACAGTTTTTCCCCCGCTTCCTTCAGTGAAAGGGGCATCTGCACGAAGTGTAGTGCTTTTTCTCGGATGGAAGCTAGACTTAGTCAATTGGAGGCACTGGTTCGGTCCTTAACTGAAAATATAGCTGTGCCACCTAGTCAGGTAGCTTTAGCCAGAGCGGACCCACCAGCTCATGCTAGCCACTCCCCAGCTCAGGTTAGCCGTCCTCCAGCAGCCCCCGAGCAGCAGCAGTGGGTGACTGTTCGTAGGAAACATAGTGGCAGGCGAAAGCCTCGGGTTCACCACCAATCCCCGCAACCACTCAATATCTCGAATGGCATTTCCCCACTCAGCGACACACCCACTGAGGAACCTACTCTGGTGATTGGCAGCTCTGTGGTGCGGCACGTTAAACTAAAGACACCAGCGACCATAGTCAAGTGTATCCCGGGTGCCAGAGCGGGCGACATTGAGTCATTTTTGAAACTGCTGGCTAAAGATAAACATACATATAGTAAGATAGTAATTCATGTCGGTGGTAATGACACCCGGTTACGCCAATCGGAGGTCACAAAAATTAATATCCAGTCGGTGTGCAGCTACGCAGAAACAATGTCGGACTCCGTCGTGTTCTCTGGTCCCCTTCCCAATATGACCAGTGATGACATGTATAGCCGCATGTCTTCACTCAACCGCTGACTGTCTAGGTGGTGTCCTGCTAATGACATACAGTTTGTTGATAATTGGCGGACTTTTTGGGGAAAACCCGGTCTCATTAGGAGAGACGGCATACATCCCACTTGGAATGGTGCTGCTCTCCTGTCAAAAAATCTGACCACGTTTATTTCTGCCCCAAAACCATGACCCAGAGTTGAGACCGGGATGCAGAGTCGCAGTTTTGAACAGGTCTCTGCACTCCTAGAACGGTCACCCACTGTGCCTTCACCCACTGTAAAGTTACTCACTGTAATGTCACCCACTACACTTTCACCTACTGTATTGTCACCCACTGTACACACCATTGAGACTGTGTCTGTCCCTCGACCGTTTAAAGTTAATTCATGCAAATTAAAGTCATTTCAAGTCCAGAGGGAAGCAACTGGACATCCAAATTTAATAAAAATCAAAACCAGGACTTCAGCTCCGGAGTACAAAACAATAACACGTGGTCTCCTACATATTAGATCTCTGTCTTCAAAAGCTGTTTTAATCAATGACATATCAGATTATCATATAGATTTATTCTGTTTAACGGAAACCTGGCTAAGTGGGGATGAGTATTTTTCCCTAAATGAAGCTACTCCTCCTTCTTCTTTTCCTTTCGGCTTTTCCCTTCAGGGGTCGCCACAGCGAATCAATTGCCTCCATCTAACCCTGTGCTTTGCAACCTCTTCTCTCACACCAAATACCTTCATGTCCTCTTTCACTACATCCATAAACCTCCTCTTTGGTCTTCCTCTAGGCCTCCTGCCTGGCAGTTCAAAACTCAGCATCCTTCTACCAATATATTCACTATCTCTCCTCTGGACATGTCCAAACCATCTCAGTCTGGCCTCTCTGACTTTATCTCCAAAACCTCTAACATGTGCTGTCCCTCTGATGTACTCATTCCTGATCCTATCCTTCCTGGTCACTCCCAGAGAGAACCTCAGCATCTTCATCTCTGCTACCTCCAGCTCTGTCTCCTGTCTTTTCCTCAGTGACACTGTCTCTAGACCAAACAACATCGCTGGTCTCACCACAGTTTTGTACACCTTTCCTTTCATTTTAGCTGAAACTCTTCTATCACACATCACACCTGACACTTTTCTCCACCCATTCCATCCTGCCTGGACACGCTTCTTCACCTCTTTTCCACACTCTCCATTGCTCTGGACTGTTGACCCTAAGTACTTAAAATCCTCCACCTTCTTGATCTCTTCTCCCTGTAACCTCACTCTTCCACTTTGGTCCCTCTCATTCACACACATGTACTCTGTCTTACTGCGGCTAACCTTCATCCCTCTCCTTTCCAGGACAAACCTCCACCTCTCTAGCTTCTCCTCCACCTCTTCCCTACTCTCACTGCAGATCACAATGTCATCTGCAAACATCATAGTCCATGGAGATTCCTGTCTAACCTCGTCTGTCAGCCTGTCCATCACCATAGCGAACAAGAAGGGGCTCAGAGCTGATCCCTGATGCAGTCCCACCTCCACCTTGAACTCCTCTGTCACACCTACAGCACACATCACCACTGTCTTACAGTCCTCATACATGTCCTGCACCGCTCTAACATACTTCTCTGCCACTCCAGACTTCCTCATACAATACCACAGTTCCTCTCTGGGCACCCTGTCATAAGCCTTCTCCAGATCTACAAAAACACAATGCAGCTCTGTCTTGCCTTCTCTGTACTTCTCTATCAACATCCTCAAAGCAAATACTGCATCTGTAGTACTCTTTTTTGGCATGAAACCATACTGCTGTTCACAAAAGCTCACTTCTGCCCTTAGTCTAGCTTCCACTACTCTTTCCCATAACTTCATTGTATGGCTCATCAGCTTTATTCCTCTGTAGTTGCCACAACTCTGCACATCTCCCTTGTTCTTAAAAATGGGCACCAGCACACTTCTCCTCCACTCCTCAGGCATCTTCTCACTATCTAAGATCCTGTTGAACAACCCAGTCAGAAACTCTACTGCCACCTCTCCTAGACACTTCCAAACCTCTACAGGTATATCATCAGGACCGACTGCCTTTCCACTCTTCATCCTCTTCAGTGCCCTCCTCACTTCATCCTGGCTAATCTTGGCTACATCCTGGTCCACAACAGTCACCTCTTCTAGTCTTTGTTCTCTTTCATTTTCCACGTTCATCAACTCTTCAAAGTACTCTTTCCATCTTCCCATCACACTGCTGGCACCTGTCAATAGACTTCCATCCCTATCCTTAATCACCCTAACCTGCTGCACGTCCTTCCCATCTCTTTCTCTCTGTCTTGCCAGCCTGTATAGATCAGTCTCTCCCTCCTTACTGTCCAACCTAGCATACAAGTCATCATAAGCACCTTGTTTGGCCTTTGCTACCTCTACCTTCACCTTACGCTGCATCTCCCTGTACTCCTGTCTACTCTCCTCAGTCCTCTCAGTGTCCCACTTCTTCTTAGCTAACCTCTTTCTTTGTATACACTCCTGTACCTCCTCATTCCACCACCAAGTCTCCTTATCTACTTTCCTTCCAGATGACACACCAAATACTCTCCTACCTGTCTCCCTGATCACATTAGCTGTAGTTGTCCAGTCATCTGGAAGCACCTCCTGACCACCCAGAGCCTGTCTTAACTCCTTCCTAAAGGTCATGCAATACCCTTCCTTTGTTAGCTTCCACCATTTCGTCCTCTGCTCTGCCTTTGCCCTCTTCATCTTCCTCACCACCAGAGTCATCCTACACACCACCATCCTATGCTGTTTGGCTACACTCTCGCCTACCACTACTTTACAGTCACTGATCTCCTTCAGGTTACATCGTCTACACAAGATGTAGTCTACCTGTGTGCTCCTACCACCACTCTTATAGGTCACCCTATGTTCCTGCCTCTTCTGGAAGAAAGTATTCACTACAGCCATTTCCATCCTTTTTGCAAAGTCAACTACCATCTGTCCTTCTGCGTTCCTCTCCTGGATACCATACCTGCCCATCACTTCCTCATCACCTCTGTTACCTGCACCAACATGTCCATTGAAGTCTGCACCAATGACAACTCTCTCACTTCTAGGTATGCTCTGCATCACTTCATCAAAGTCCAGCCAGAATTTCTCCTTCTCCTCCAGCTCACATCCTACCTGTGGAGCATACCCACTAACAACATTGAACATCAAAAATGAAGCTACTCCTCCTAGTCACCTAAATTATCAGATCCCTTGAGTCTCAGGCAGAGGTGGCGGAGTTGCATCTATTTTTAATTCCTCGCTAGAATTGAGCCCTAAACTAAAAATTGTCTTCAATTCATTTGAAAGTCTTAGTCTGAGCCTATCAAACCCAAACCAGAAACTACTTCAGCCCCTATTATTTGTCATCATTTATTGTCCTCCTGGTCCATACAGTGACTTTCTATCTGAATTTGCCGATTTCTAAACTAGTTTAATTCTTAAAACTGATAAGGTCATAATTGTTGGTGATTTCAATATTCACGTGGACAGTAATGATTGCCTCAGTAGGGCATTTATGTCATTACTAGACTCCATAGGCTTTAGTCAGTGTGTACAGGAATCTACCCACCAGTTCGAGCATACTCTGGACTTAATCTTGATTTATGGGATTGAAATTGAGGAGTTAGTCATCTTTCATCATAATCCTATCCTTTCTGACCACTGCCTGATAACTTTCGACATTCGGCTATTGTGTAATTCTCTTCCTGAAAAAAAAGTTTGTCCTAGAAATTTATCAGATCATACTATTTCTAAATTCAGGGAAGGAATCCCAAATATGCTTAATCTAATCCCACTACTGAACTACACAGCGGGTCATTTTCCGAACTCAGTTAATGTTAGTCCATCTCAAATTGGTGAGTTTGTTGACGTTACTTCAGACTCTGCGAAAAACCTTAGATTTAATTGCTCCACTAAAAAATAAGACTATAAAACAGGGGATGCGAGCTCCCTGGTTTAATTCTCATACCCACCAATTAAAGCAAGAATCCCGACAACTTGAGAGGAAATGGCGTTCTACTAAACTAGGAGATTGCCGCACTGCGTGGCAAGATGGTTTACATAAATACAGGAAGGAGCTTCGTTCTGCTAGAGCAGCCTATTATTCATCATTAATCGAGGACAATAGAAACAATCACAGATTCTTGTTCAGTACTGTATCCAGACTGACTAAGAACCACAGTGCCTTTGTGCCTAGTATTCCATCAAGTCCCCACAGCAATGATTTTATGAATTTCTTCAATAATAAGATCCTGCTCATCAGAGACAAAATTAATGGCGTCCTGTCCTCAAACTCTGGTCCTTCTTTAGGTCCCTTAGATCCGGAAAACACACAGCTGACTCCTGAACCCTTTGGTTCTATGGATGTCTTTTCTCCAATACAGATCAGTCAGCTGATTAAAATAATCTCCTCAGCTAAACCATCCTCCTGTCTGTTAGATCCAATTCCAACTAAACTCATCAAAGAAGCCCTACCTTGACTTAGCAACCACTTCCTAATATAATTAACATGTCATTATCTACTGGATATGTACCACGGTCCTTTAAAGTAGCTGTAATCAAGCCACTTCTCAAAAAACCTAACCTGGACCCTACTGTTCTAAATAATTATCGACCCATCTCAAAACTCCCGTTTTTATCTAAGATCTTGGAGAAAAATAGTCGCTAATCAGTTAGCGATTAGCAACAGTTTATTCGAGACTTTCCATTCAGGTTTCAGGGAACATCATAGTACGGAAACAGCACTTGTCAAGGTTAGCAATGACCTTCTAACTGCTTCAGACAGAGGACTTTTTTCTATACTGGTTCTCTTGGACTTTAGTGCGGCGTTTGACACAATTGACCACAATATTCCTCTGGCACGACTGGACCAAACAATTGGCATTAGGGGATCAGCACTGATGTGGTTTAAGTCCTATTTAACTGACCGTTCCCAGTTTGTTCACTTTAATAACGACTCCTCTAGGTCAACTACAGTTACCTATGGAGTTCCTCAAGGCTCGGTCCAATACTGTTTATCTTATACATGCTTCCTCTGGGTAATTTGATAAGGAAACACTCCATCAATTTTCGATGATACGCAATTATATCACTCGATTAAACCTGATGAAGTCAATCAGTTGTGCAAATTACAGGCATGTATCAAAGAGATTAAAGATTGGATGACCAATAACTTTTTGCATTTCAATTCTGATAAAACTGAGGTTGTTGTGCTTGGCAAAAAACTGTTAGGGATGTAGTACCAAGTGATGTAATAACCTTGGATGGCATCACGTTTCAGGCCAAAACCACTGCGAGGAACCGAGGTGTCATCTTTGATCAGGATCTCTTAACACACACATTAAGCAGGTTTCTAGAACGTCCTTTTTCCATCTCCGAAACATTGCTAAAATCAGGCATATTTTAAAACAGAATGATGCAGAGAAATTAATCCACGCTTTCATCACTTCCAGACTAGATTACTGTAACGCACTTTTTTCAGGCTGCCCCAAAAAGTTGCTGAAGGCTCTTCAACTAATTCAGAATGCTGCCGCCTGTGTTCTGACCAGGACCAGTACCAGAGACCATATTTCTCCTGTGCTGGCTTCTCTGCACTGGCTTCCTGTGAAAGCTAGGATAGATTTTAAAATACTCCTCCTCACTTACAAAGCCCTTTGTGGCCAGGCACCGACCTATCTGAAGGAACTTTTAGTTCCTTACAATCCATCTAGAGCATTACGCTCTCAACATACTGGCCTACTTGTGGTTCCTAGAATATACAAAAGTAGGATGGGGGCTAGAGCCTTTTGCTATCAAGCCCCTCTATTGTGGAACCACCTCCCTACCTCAGTTTGGGGGGCAGACACCCTCTCACTATTTAAGACTAGACTTAAAACTTTTCTTTTTCATAAATTTTACAATTAAGGCAACTTAGGTTACTACGTTTTTGTTTTTTGTTTTCCTTTTCTTATAGACCTACACTGCTGGAGACTCAACATCCAGACTCACTGAATTCCTCTCTCCTCCTCCTTCTCAACTCAACTTCTTCCCTGGAGTCTCTGTGCTCTATGTCCTCACAGGTTTTTCTCAGGTTCACCACTCATCCACCCATCTGCCATGGACCTGCTCTTCCCATCCCACCAGTACCACCCCTAACCTAATCATCGGCTGGGGTCCGACTTCCGTGTGCAGTGGAGCCACACCTGGGCTGTCTGCAGCGCTTTGCAGAACCAGGACCGTGACCCTCCAGCAGCTGGTGGACAACGCCGGGCCAGCGTTGGCGGATGCCCAGGCTGTGAGCTCCCTGCTGAACATCCAGTCCACCAGGGTGGCTCAGAGGGTGCTACAACTATGGAGGCAAAGACTCTCCGGTAAGGAGAGAAGCCTCCTCCTGGACTATAGTACAGGGACTGTGCTGGACAGCAACGATCCTTTCCCTGAGGTCCACATCAGTCCCCTGTTTGGGGAGCTGGAGGGTCCCCTCCTCAGAGATGAACGACAAATAAGCCTGCACACGGCCAACAAAAAAGTACTGTACAAATACTGTGTCAAAGTAATCAACAAGAGAAACCTGTGTAACAGAGCGCCCACTGCCTGGGCCAGCAGGATGACGGGAAATGGACCTGACCCACAGTGGGGACTTCTATACAAACCTCCCCTCAAGAAAAAAACAGCCGACCTCCAGTGGAAAATTTTACACGGTGCCATCAGTTCCAATGCTTTTATCTCTGTTTTTAACCCTGCTGTGTCCAGCCAGTGTCCCTTCTGTCCCCTTTGTGAGGCAGTCTTTCATGCTTTTAGTGAGTGTGGGAGACTTGCAGTGCTCTTCACTCTACTAACGAATGTTTTTAATCTGTTCAGTGAAAATTTTAGTATCAGGAAATTCGTCTACGGTGCTGGGTACAATAAATCGAATCAAAGAAAGTGGCAGCTTCTAAACTTTATGTCTGGAGAAGCAAAACTTGAAATTTATGTGACCAGGAAGAGGAGAATTGAAACAATACTGTTCAAGAAGCAGCTACTGTTTTTTGCTGTAACATCAGATGTTGCCTAAAACTAGAATTTGGTTTCTATAAAATGACAAAAGACCTA
This sequence comes from Antennarius maculatus, assembly GCA_013358685.1. Taxonomy (NCBI): domain Eukaryota; kingdom Metazoa; phylum Chordata; class Actinopteri; order Lophiiformes; family Antennariidae; genus Antennarius; species Antennarius maculatus. The sequence continues at coordinate 5,687,254 of CM023607.1, forward strand.
AATAACTTTAGGAACATCTGGTGTCACAAAAATGTCCTATGCACTTTAATTGATGATCAACTCAATTTTGCAAACTTCCTGACATAATGCACTGATTTTAGATTGTATTTCCACTTATTGGTTTTTAGTGTTTTTCAAGCTCTTTAGTGTTTTCCATCTAATGTCAGTCATTATCTTAACCCGCTTAATCCTCTGACGCGGGTCGCGGGGGAGTCGGTGCCTATCCCGGCAGTCTCAAGGCGTGAGGCGGGGGACACTCCGGGCACGACGCCAGTGTACCGCGGAGCCACACAGAGACAAACAACCACTCACACATACATTCACTCCTATGGTCAATTTGGGACCGGCCAATCAACCTAAAGCGCATGCTTTTGGAGGTGGGAGGAAGCCGGAGAACCCGGAGAGAACCCACGCAGACACGGGGAGAGCATGCGAACTCCGCACAGAGCGGGACTCGAACCCGGGTCCGCCGTGTTGTGAGGCGACAGCGCTACCCACTGTGCCACCGTGCCACCCCTCCATCTAATGTAAAATTGTAAAATGTTTTGAATGTGATTAAAGTGTTTTTGCAAAAATCAAAAATCCTTTTCCCTCCGCGCCACCATACTGTTCCACCCCTCATCCACCCATCCACTGTGGACCATCTGTGTAGACCTGCACCTCCCATTAACCAGTATCACCCCTCACCTAACCATCGGCTGGGGTCCTGCTGCCTCTCTTCCTTCGTGTCATCTTACTGTTCCACCCCTCATCCGCCCATCCGCTGTGGACCTTCCTCTGTGGACCAGCACCTCCAAGCCTACCAATATCACCCCCATCTCTCCATGTGCTGTGGACCTTCTCCTCCAAGCCCACCAGTACCACCCCTCACCTATCCATCGGCTGGGGTCCTGCTTCCTTTCTTCCTCCGTGCCACCATACAGTCATCCACGCAGCTGTAATTGTGCCTTGACTTTAGCAATGGGAAACATAACCTTAACCATATTGACACTGTCTTTATCTGGCCTATTTGTCACTCTCTCTCTGTCTCTCTCTCCCTGAGGCTGTTCTTATTTTCCTTTGATTTCTTTTCCACCCAACCGGTCAAAGTGGATGGCCGCCCAAAAGAGTCTGGGTCCTGCCCGGAGTTTCTTCCTCATCGAGGGAGTTTTTCCCCGCCACTATCGCTTATGCTTGCTCTGGAGGGTTCATTTGGGTTTTTCTGTCTGTTAAAGTGCTTTGAAATGTCTGCTGCCATGATTAAGCGCTATATAAATAAAACTTGATTGATTGACAGGACGACCCCCTCTTTTTCAAGACTCAAGTTTGAAAAAGACTTTTCAAACACCAAATTTAATTTTTATGCAGAAAATAATTACAGTACATCTGAAACAAATGATTATAATAATATATTTGAGAGAAAAAGCACGTTATTTTGCCTCATTCCAATCATGCAAAAACTGTCTATCACATCTTAATATCTGATGGGTATCCCATCCTTTCGTTTATCGTCCAAGTACGATACCCTCCTGTCGAACTCTTGGAAGCGGTCGCTCTGAGGACCATGGAAAGCTTTTCTCTGACTGAACATTATTTATGCAATCTTTTTGAGCTCTCCATCTCCGTACATTACACTCTGTGACACCATATTTCACAGCCACTTTGCAATTGTTTGAAGACTCTGCCTCATTTATCACCATCATCTTGGAGTTTGCATCATAACTTCTCCTCAGCTGCTGGTTAACCTGGCCGATCTTCGACCCAATTTTCTCCAAATTGTCGCTACGTTTCTCCATTTTCTGTTATCTCTTCTCTTATTTCCTTCTATTTTCTTTCTTACCGCTATTTTTTTTTTTTCTTCGTGACAGGGGTTCGCTTTGGCCTGGGGAGTTAAGTTCAGCATTCACTTTAAAGATATCTGGCGCCATCTAGCGTTGTGAATGGGTATAATGTCTAGACCCCGAATGTAAGACGACCCCCTCTTTTTCAGTCTTACTTCAATGCAAAAAACACTGTCTTATATTTGGGCCAATGCTGTAAATTATTCTGCTTTATTGTTAAGGATCATTGATACCTGTCGGCGGTGACACACAACGTTTCTCAGCTGCGGTGACTTGCACCCCGACGGGACTTTCGTAATGGGCGAGACAACTTTTCCGTGTTGAGAGAGTTCTTTAATCAGGAATTCGTCACTAATGAAACAGGGTATGTTTGACAGCGTGATTTTAGACGCCGGCTGTGACAACGGCATGACCTGTTCTAACAGTCCGTTTAGTTATCCCTTTTCAATTAGCAACTTCACCTGTTCCACTTTCTCCACGTAAAGAAGAATTGCCCTGTTCATCCGGCCAGCAGACTTCACCGCATTGCACCCGATAACGTCCCCCACCGCAAGTGCCACCTCTTCCACGCTCATTTTATAGAAACCAAATTCTAGTTTTAAACGACATCTGATGTTACAGCAAAAAACAGTAGCTGCTTCTTGAACAGTATTATTTTCAATTCTCCTCTTCCTGGTCACGTAAATTGCGAGTTTTGCTTCTCCAGACATAAAGTTTAAAAGCTGCCACTTTCTTTGATTCGATTTATTGTACCCAGCACCGTAGACGAATTTCTTGATACAAAAATTTTCACTGAACAGATTAAAAACATTCATTAGAAGAGTGAAGAGCACTGCAAGTCTCCCACACTCACTAAAAGCATGAAAGACTAGAAGAAGAAGAAGAAGGGGAACATTCAAACTCCTCACAGAACGGGACTTGAACCCGGAATTGCCTTGCTGTGTGGCGACAGTGTTACCCACTGTGCCGCCATGACGTCCTTGTACTGTATTATTGCTTACTCTATTTTCAGTGAGGATAGATTCAGTGGAAGGACACCTTCAAGTACAAATGTGTGAATTGCTCAAGCGTAAAGTATGATGCGTATTTTCAACAATACACCTTTTGCAGATTGGTTATAATTCATGACAAAATAACATTTTTTGAGAGGCTTAATCTTGCTTTAAAAAAAACAGTATTTGTGACTAAGTGAAGTGCGATGAGGCACCATTCACACAATTCAAAGGGATTTGTGATTGAATGGGACACATAAATATATAAAACACAAGGCTTCATTTTCCTAAATCAGATTTACTTCCTTTCCTACTGAGGTCATATTATAATTAGTAAACACTGCAGAATGTAGCTTTCACACATTTCATAGAACAAACTTTAACAAGCAGGTTAAAGTGAGCAACAATATTTCAGTGGTAACTTATCAACCACATTTACTTAAGCTGATAGAAATCATGAGCAAACAAGCACTATATCTTTATTCAGTGAAGGAGAACAAGATCCAGAATCAACTGATGTTGTATACATCCACAAACTAGTGGTAGTGTCCCGCACCACAGCTTGTGTCTCTCGATTTTTCTTGTATGTTGAACAAAAATATGGACAATCCGATGACTCATATCTCAAATGACTCGTATGTCTAGCAGCTCGTATCTTGAGCTATTATTGTAGTTATTTTCACATTTGCGTGAAGTACCACTGCAAAAAGTCCTTGTCAGGGCAGTGGAGAAGCTTATCATACCTGGGCTATCAGTGGAACTTTTGAAAATATGCATTTTATTTTAATACAGCTGTCGGCTACTTGCTATTCTAGGATTACTTGTGCATAACCGTGTGAGTAAACTCAAATTATCTATGAAATTCATGATTGATGTGAACACATTCCACTCTCTGTGCTTTTTATTTGGTGATAGTAGGATGTACCAACCTTGTCAATCGCTGTTCTCTCTGTCTGACTGAATGTAGGTCTGTCTGTAGGTCTGAAGCCGCCCTGTCTCACAGTGTCCAAAGTGTGTCTTCGCTCCTGAGACCTATAGAAAGATAATAGACAAACGCACTAGTAGCCACTTAAAAATTCAAGTGTGAAAAATTAATTCGTATATAATTTTTTACTGATATTGATTAATCATCCCAACTTCACAGCTGCACTTGCCAGACCACTGCGTCCATCCACCCAAGGTTGGTCATATCGATATCAAGATTGTTTGTATGGAGGCCTGTCATTTGCTGGTATGTACAATACTGTGCCAAGGTTGTCACAGTATTTGCTATGGCTGTGGTGCGTCACACTTACACTGGCAGGTGGCGTGCAGCAGGGGACGTTGGAGGATTTCGGCTAGGGCTCCCCTCACTTCCTTTCTGTCTCCCCGGCAATGAAGCACTATCACTGTTAACCCGCATCCTGTCAATGTGTGAGAAAAAAAAAAGATTAATGCATTCATATATACTAACTTGAAAATGGGTATTTCAGTCTGTGTGTGCTGCACTACATGTGTAAGATGGTGTTGTAGGAGCCATGAATAAATTTATAGGTATTTTGTATTATGAGATGAGGTGGGTTAAAGAATACTTATGATGGCTTAAATATTGTATTTACTGTTGTTTGTGATTTTGTTTTTTGTGATCTTATTGAGGGAATAAGCGGGTCAAATAGATGTGGGCGTGAACTTTAGTATAGGTTAAATGGGGCATCTTCTCACCTGTGTGGGGGAGAGAGAGAGGGTGAGCGGGGTTGCTGTATTTTTGTTGACCGCCGCAATTACGCAAAACGCAACACATCACTACGACTTTGTGATTATTTATGAATTTGTGAACAGTTTTTATGAGTTGATTATTCTTTTTTTTTTTTTTTTCGTTAATAAAGGATTAAACGTGTTATTTTTGTATCGTGGTGATTTTTGCCTGGAAGCGCGTCTGACAAAGGAAGGCCCCGTCGTCAGCCTCTCAGCGACTTATTGGTCTTGAAGTCGCTATAGGTGTGAATGTATTATACATTATACAGTATATATCTCATATTATATATTTGTACCGGACTTTATTCTCAGTCTGTGGATCTTCTACGGTCAAATTTCCAGTGCTGCCATCTCCTCCTCCTGCTCCTCCTCCTTGATCTCTTTTTCCTCGCTCTGACCTGAGGGAGAAGAAGAAAAGAGAGATATTCAGTATGTATTTCATTCTAGCAGTGGTGGGCGGTCAGGGCCAGCAAGTCCTCTACTGGTCTAACATAACCAGAAATCATAATAATATTTATGATAAAGGTTAATTATATTTTAATTAGTGCTGTCAGGTGATTAAAAAAATTAATCTAATTAATCGCATTTTAATCTCATACCTGCTAAAGGCCCCCAAATAAAGAATTTGAATTCTAGGACATGACAAAATTGTAGTGCATGACTAATCAATAGAATGCACCAAGAAGAGAAGATGTGAAATCCACATTTTTATTGGTTAAGTGTGCTTTATAAATGAAATTCAAAAGAAAAAAGGCCAAACACATCAGCAAAGCACTGCATTTCTCAAAAATGCAATACAGTTAAAAAAAATAAATGAAATTCAGAAATAAAATAAGGCTGTCTCAAATAGGCACATAGGCAGACTTTCAATCAAAATGAATACTAAAGCTGACTCAATACAGCAATTCAAAATGAATAGTATAACATGCCTCTAAATGAGGCAACATCAATAGCAAGCTAATAGTAAGCTAACGTTACAGGAACTGACAACAGACAACTCTGTGTCCTTGACATGTTTTGCATTTAAATGATAAGTTAGGCTGGAGCTGCTTCGGTTATATGAAAATTCTCTTTTACAAAAGGTACAAATAATAATAACAATGGATTAGATTTATATCGCGCTTTTCTGGACACTCAAAGACGCTTTACATCGGATCCATTATTCATTCACTCCTCATTCATACTTGGTGATAGTAAGCTACGTGTGTAGCCACAGCTGCCCTGGGGCAGACTGACGGAAGCGTCTGCAGAATCACTGCGCTTTTGTTGATAGTCTCGTCTTTGTTCTTTTTATAAATAAACTTTCCGCGCAAAGGTCTGAGTGGGCTTGCCTCGCTATCCTGTGTTGCGTCCATCTCTCTTGACAGTCACCCTGCTTTTGACTAGTGGCGCAGGTACAAAATGACGTACCGCTGCAGCCTACAGGTCCCTCAATGGGCCAAATTTAAAATGATTGCGCATTGACTTGCCATTTGCGATTAATTGCGTTAATTTTTATAGCGTGTTAATTTGCAGCGTAATTAATTAATCTAATTAATGCGTTAATGTGACAGCCCTAATTTTAATGCATTTGCATTAATGGTTTCTCTCCAAGCAACCATCACCTTATCATGATGGAGAGGTTTGTGTGCCCTAAGGATCCTGGGAGCTATGTTGTCGGAGTCTTGTACTCCTGGTAGGGTCACCCATGGCAAACAGGTCTCAGGTGAAAGGCCAGACAAAGAATGGTTCCAGAAGATCCCATGAAAAACAGAAAAGGGAAAAATGTGACCTTGCCCGGAGAAAGCCCGGGGCCGACGTCTGGAGCCAGGCCTGGACGTTGCCCGTCAGCAAGTGCCTGGTGGCCGGGTCTGCCACGGCGCCCGGCCGGGCTCACCCCACAAAGGCAACGTAGACTCTTCCCACCCCTGTGGACCCACCACCCGCAGGGCAGACCGATGGGGTCGGGTGCGCTGCCATATGGGTGGCAGTGACGACAGGGGGTCATGACGGACCAGACGCAGGCGGCAGAAGCTGGCTTTGGGGACGTGGAATGTCACCTCACTGGCGGGGAAGGAGCCGGAGCTTGTGTTGGAGGTGGAGCGTTACCAGTTGGATCTGGTGGGGTTTACCTCCACACAGAGCCTTGGTTCTGGAACCAAACTCCTGGGTAGGGGTTGGACACTCCAGAGTTGCGTCAGGCGTGAGGCACAGGGCGGGTGTGGGGTTACTCACAAGCCCCTGGCTGTGTTGGAGTTTATCCCGGTGAATGAGAGGGTCCCCTCCTTACGCCTTAAGGCTGTGGGAGGGAAAACTCTGACTCTTATTCGTGCATACGCACCAAATATCAGTTCAGAGTATTTGGCCTTCTTGGGGTCCCTAAATGGGGTCCTTAATGGGATCCCTGCAGGGGACTCCATTGTTCTTCTGGTGGACTTCAATGCACATGTTGACAATGATGGAGACACTTGGAGAGGCGTGATGGGGAGGAACGGCCACCCTGATCTAAACCCGAGCGGTGTTATGTATTTGGACTTCTGTGCTAGTCACGGATTGTTCACAACTAACACCATTTTCGAACACAAGGATGCTCATAAGTGTACCTGGTACCAGAGCACCCTGGGTCGAAGGTCAATGATTGATCTTGTGATCGTATCATCTGACTTTCGACTGTGTGTTTTGGACACTCAGGTGAAGAGAGGGGCTGTCACAGTCCGCTCCTGGTTTTCCTCTCATCTGCCCAGCTCTACCCGCCTGCCACTCCCACCTCATCAGTGCAACCACCTTCACCTGTGTTTCCTCACCTGATCATCACCTGTCTGTTCAGTACATATACCCTCCCATTCCTCTCAGTCTCTGCCAGATTGTCTTCGTATCATGCAAAGCTCTCTCGCGTTAATCTCCGGACTGCTCCCCTGGTTTCGACCCTGCCTGTCTTCGACCCGTCTTCCTCGTCTCTGCCAGGGTAATCTGACCAGCCTTCTGTCCTTGATTCCTCTACCTGCTCGTCCCTTGTCTGCTACCTGTCTGCTGGATACCTGTTTGCTGAGACTGTTTCGCTGTAATATTGCTGCCATCCCATGCGAATCTTCTGAGTAAACATTTGGACTATTCCTGTTCTGGTCTCTGTCTGTACTATACTTGGGTCCAACCTCACCCGCCTTACGGGGCAGAGCTGTCAACTGATCACCACCTGGTGTTGAGTTGGGTCCGTTGGCGGAGGAAACCTTTGGATAGACCTGGTAAGCCCAAACGAGTAGTGCAGGTGAACTGGGAACGTCTGGAGGAGGACTCGGTCTGCGAGGCCTTCAACTCCCACCTCCGAAGGAGCTTCTTGTGCATCCCTGTGGAGGCTGGGGGCATTGAACCTGAATGGTCGATATTCAAAGCTTCCATTGCTGAAGCTGCAGCTGAGAGCTGTGGTCTCAAGGTCTTGGGTAGCTCAAGGGGCGGTAATCCTGAAACACCGTGGTGGACCCCGGTGGTCAGGGAAGCCGTCCGACTGAAGAAGGAGGCCCTCAGGGGCATGTTGTCCCTGGGGACTCCTGAAGCAGCTGCAGGGTACCGACGGGCCAAAAGGACTGCAGCCTCAGTTGTGATGGAGGTAAAACAGAGGGTGTGGGAGGAGTTCAGAGAGGCCATGGGGGACTATCGGACCGCACCAAAGTTGTTCTGGAGGACCGTCCGACACATCTGGAGGGGGAAATGGGGGACCATCAAAACTGTATACGGCAAGGATGGGACACTGTTGACCTCAACTGAGGAGGTTGTTGGTCGGTGGAAGCAACACTTTGAGGAACTCCTGAATCCAACTACCCCAACTGACCCGTCCTATGTTGCAAAGGCAGAGCTGGAGGATGATGGGGGATTCCAGTCAATCTCTCGGGGCAAAGTTGCCGAGGTAGTTAAACAACTTCACGGTGGCAAAGCCCCCTGTATTGATGAGATTCACCCGGAAATGCTGAAGGTTGTGGGTGTTGAGGGGCTGTCATGGATGACATGCCTCTTTAACATTGCATGGAAGTCTGGGACAGTGCCGAAAGAGTGGCAGACTGGGGTGGTGGTTCCTCTTTTTCAAAAGGAGGACCAGAGGGTGTGTATCAACTACAGGGGCATCACACTCCTCAGCCTTCCTGGGAAGGTTTACTCCAAGGTGCTGGAAAGGAGGGTCCGGCCGATTTTCAAACCTTGGATTGAGGAGGAACAATGTGGGTTCCGTCCTGGTCGTGGAACAACGGACCAGCTTTTTACTCTCGCAGGGATCTTAGAGGGGGCTTGGGAGTATGCCCATCCAGTCTACATGTGTTTTGTGGACTTGGAGAAGGCGTACGATCAGGTCCCCAGGGATGTATTGCGGGAGTATGGGGTGAGGGGGCCTCTCCTCAGGGCCATCCAATCCCTGTACGCCCAAAGTGAGAGCTGCGTTTGAGTTCTCTGCAGTAAGTCGGACTTGTTCCGAATAGCTGTTGGCTTTCGCCAGGGCTGCGCTTACCACTTTCTGTTTGTGATTTTCATGGGCAGGATATCGAGGCGTAGTCACGGTGAGGAGGGGTTACAGTATGGTGGCCTGAGGATTTCATCGCTGCTTTTTGCAGATGATGTGGTCCTGTTTGCGTCATCGGCCTGTGACTTGCAGCACTCGCTGGTCCGGTTTGCAGCCAAGTGTGAAGCGGTGGGGATGAGGATTAGCACCTCCAAATCTGAGGCCACGGTCCTCAGCAGGAAACTGGTGGACTGCCTTCTCCAAGTGGGGGATGAGGTCCTTCCACAAGTGAAGGAGTTTAAGTATCTTGGGGTCCTGTTCACGAGTGAGGGAACAATGGAGCGTGAGATTGGACGGAAAATTGGGGCAGCAGGAGCGGTATTACAGTCACTTTACTGCACTGTTGTCACAAAGACGGAGCTAAGCCGAGAGGCAAAGCTCTCCATCTACCGTTCAATCTTCGTTCCTACCCTCACCTATGGTCATGACCGAAAGAACGAGATTGCGGATACAAGCGGCTGAAATGGGCTTTCTCAGGCAGATAGCTGGTGTCTCCCTTAGAGATAGGGTGAGAAACACTGCTGTTCGCGAGGGGCTCAGAGTGGAGTCGCTGCTCCTTCGCGTGGAAAGGAGTCAGTTGAGGTTGTTTGGGCATCTGATGCGGATGCCTCCGGGACGCCTCCTTAGGGAGGTGTTTCTGGCACGTCCAACTGGGAGGAGACCTCGGGGCAGACCCAGGACCAGGTGGAGGGATTATATCTCAACACTGGCCTGGGAACGCCTTGGGATTCCCCAGTCAGAGCTGGTGGATGTGGCCGGGGAAAGGGAAGCTTGGGGCTCCCTGCTGAAGCTGCTGCCCCCGCGACTTGATTCCAGATAAGCAGTTGAAGATGGATTGATGGATGGATGGATGGATGGATGGATGGATGGATGGATGCATTTGCCTTAAATAAATATATTCAAATATATGTACAGGGCTCGAAATATACGAATGAAATGTATGTTTATTCCTCCGTCAGGCAGTTCAAAACCATTTTACCTCATATAATGTGAACAATTAGCATGAATTAAAAGTGGTAACATGAAGCACCACTACAAAACAAAGCACAGATCTTTTGCGCAGAATTATCCCCTGAAGTCCGAGCTGAGGGCAAAATGACAGAGAAAAATGCAAACGAATGTTCACTAAAGGCATGGTGGAGTTTGGGGCAACATAAAACATCTTTTAGTGATGTTTTAAAATACAATAATAACCAAAATGGTTCAGTCCAGATACCGGGCTGGCCTGACAGCCCGTTACCTCATACAGTTTTTTGTGGATGTGGGGAAAACGCGTAGGCGCCGAGTGTGCACCCTCGAACTCACTACCGTGACAGCTTGTTTGATGCGGACACATGTGGACCTGCCGGAGAATGTGCGCGAAACAGTGTGAGCAGTCCGCGGTCCTGCCAGGAAACAATGAGGCGAGGGAGAGAGGCGCACGGAACGGAGATGGACGGAGCGGTCTCTATCGCTCCGTCACTGCCTTGCTTTTGGGTGGTGCTACTAACTTCTAAATTTGGGAGCGCCAGTGCTACCAAGAAAAAAAGTTAATTTCGAGGCCTGATGTATAAATATATCATTATACATTGGGATATAATACGACATAGGCTAACACTGGGTCAGTGTTCGATTTTTAGGTTAGAGAGGTTTTATCCAATCAGATTTCAGCTAGGTTGTGTTGCCAGGTTGAATGAAATCTGCCCAGGACCTTCAGAATCTAGAATGCAGGTCTCCCTGCATTGTGATTGAATGGAAACACATAGCTAATAGACAAATGCAATAGCCAATCAGATCACAAGTTGGACTCCTAGGACCTGCTAGTTAGCCCACGTTGTCCTGACATGTACCTGTACGTGTCCTGTGATTGGATACCCACTCTGAGACGGCGGCGCTATGCATCAATATGCAGACGCACATTTGAAGAGAAGCTCTATTGAAACTTGGGTCTGATCCCTGAACGAGCTAATGTGTCCTAGCTAACCTGTTCTAGCTAACCAGAACTATCTAACCTGTTCTAGCTAACGGAGTGGTCTTGAGGAAAGAAAGGAGAATGGATTTTGCCGTTTGAACAGCTGTTTCGGTGCGTACAAGCATTTCATTTAAGTTTTCATATTGAATGTTCTTGTAATTCAATTTCATTTACAGTATATCAAATCAATTATAATGAAATAAAATGACAAGTATACTAAAAATGACAAAAAAAAAATTCTAGCTCTTTTGCAGTGTTCGTAAATAATGTGGTGCACTTGCGCAGCTGTGTGATTGTAGTGGGAATACACAAAGAGACTTGTGTACCTGCTGGAAAATAGCCCACTTTATACATGATAGAGATGATTCCATATAGTAATGTGTTAGTGTATGTCTGTATTTCGTTTCTCTAACTGTGGTGTCTTAAATGATGGTCATTTCAATCTGTTTTGTTCTGTGATGTACTTGTGTGACGTCTATTAAAGGTGTGGCCGTGGGGTTCTTCTGTGCCAGTGACAATAAAAGGAGTGGGGCTGACACCAGTCTTTGTGCCATTTGAGAAAAGTTATAAACACCTCAGCCCTGAACACTACATTGTTGGAAGCTGTGGGAGCCGCTTACAGTATCATGGATCGCATTTATTCACGTTTGACTAAGGAGAACATCACTGAAAGCTTTGGTGTGAAATGCACGGCCCGCCACTGCATTCTAGCTACTGTAAACTGAGATATGACAAAAAGGTGGGGTCAGAAAATAATTGCAGATGGTACAAGAAGCAGGAGTAAATATAAGTGTGATAATGCAACACAAAGCAATACAACTAACAGAAATATTTCTTTTGTAAAATGTAGTGATGTTCAGGGCATTGGTTTTTTTATTTATACTGTAGATGTCACTCAGAGCAGACCAAGTGTTAGAATAATGGATATAAGTTATCTCATATTTACTCTTTTATATTCCTTTATTCTTTGTACTAAATATTGTGACCATATAAATGTTTATACCTGTGTGTAAGTGTCTAGTGCTATGTATTGAGTTGTTTTTTCAGGGAGACAACAGCAGCAATGGGATCACTGGAGTGATAGTAGAGGTCCCTCGAGCAGGGCGTGACCTCTGAACTGTTAAATTAGGAACGTGCCTGGTTGTTGTTTCTTAAGTAGAGGATGCCGTAAAAAGAAGATCATTAACTCTTTAATGGCATCATTCCACAGGTGTTCAGTTTCCCATTTTACCATCTCACATAAAAGTAGCAGTACCATGATAGAGTGACCGTCATAATGTTATTCTTGAACATGCTAACCTAGAATTGTATTTGTATCCTTATTCGTTGGACATTTATTCTTTAACATTTGACAATTTGTCAGATTTGATAAGGGAAAGGCTTAGTGCTGTTTCAGCTGGATTCTGTTCTCAGCCCAAGTCTGTAATAATATTTTCATTTCATCTTGTATTATCTATCCATCTTCAACCACCTATCCGGGTGGTGGAGGCAACAATCTGAGAACGGATGCCCATACTTCCCCCTGCACAGACACCTCATCTAGTTCATCTGGGGTGTTCCAAAGGTATCCCTAGACCAGCCGAGAGACTTAGTTTCTCCAACATGTTGGAGGTCTTCCCCGAAGCCTCCTCCTGGTTGGATATGCCCAGAACTCCTCCCCATATTAATTTTTTCATGCATTTTCAATACCAACTGTTGTTCGCTGTCGCGGGTCACGAGTTTGCTGCTGCCTACCCCATCGGTCCTGGGGTGTGAGGCAGGGTGCACAATGCCAGTGCACCACGGAGCCACATGAATGACAGGCAAACACACACATACATACACACACACAATTTGGGACCAGCCAATTAACCTGAAGCGCATGTTTTTGGAGGTGGGAGGAAGCCGGAGAACCTGGAGAGAACCCACGTGGACACAGGGAGAACATGCGAACTCCACACAGAATGGGACTCGAACCGTGACCTGCGTTGCTTTGCGACCACCTACTTGGCCACCGTTCCGCCGCACCCATATTATATGATCTTATTTATAATTCCATAGGCCATATTTTACTGAAGAGTTGACATCCACACAAATAGCCAATGACGGTCAAATCCTGCACGATGATAGGGTTAGGGTTAGATATATGATATAAAAGGTCTTTCTTTTTTGTCCACCCCTGTTTATATAACCTACTGTCATTACTACCGACAGACTGTTTTTTTCTACCTCAATCGGGCAATTTTTAGAATTGTGACGTTTTAAATTTAACATTCCTACCAGAAAAACCTGGTCGTTTGTGCTTAAAGACAAAGTGAAATATCTCAAATGTGATATGATTAAATTACATCAACAAAAGTGATGCATTCTTGCAGCTCTTACTTTGTGTGAAACTGATTTTGTCAAAATTTTCTTGTAATGCATTGAAGAAATCTTGCAGAAGAAGAAGTGTTTCCCTCAGTTTGGAGGACAATGCAGAAGATCCAAGACTGAAGTGACATTTACTGCCTCAAACTGGGAATGAGGCCACTGACGTTTTAATATCCTGTCATCAAGGAGTATCATCTTGGCAATGCCTCTGCAAATGGAGGCAAAAGGTTTGGTTTGGAAATAAATCACTCACCCATCCAGCACACTGATGTACTTGTGAGGGATGAGACCTTTAACCCCTCCCACTTCACCTCTCCACCAATCGCAAGAGGCCTTGCTGTGAAGGACGAGAAGCTCTCCCATCTTGAAGGACAGCTCTGCTGGAGATCTTGCCACATAGTCGAACATAGCAACTGCCTCTAACTCTAAACACACACACAACCACACAATGTGGTTCAACTCTGGCATTTTTAGATATGACAGTCTAAATCATTATTATCTATGAACAAGACTTAATGCTTAACGTAGATGTCAGCAATGTAAATCTGGCTTTGTTTGTGTTTGCATTTATGCACACATTATGCCTGCACTCACCATCCTCATTTGTCAGATGCTCAGCATCTCCATCGCCCTCCTCTGTGATTGGTTCACTGCAGACAAAAGTTTATAGTTTGCAGAGTTCCTAATAGACCAACTGTCATGTTTATTAAATTGTAAAGTTACTCATTTCACTTATGCATTTTCACGAGGCCTCATGTGAATTTGCCATCTGACCTCAGTGCTGTACTGGGACCAAGTCAAAAATAATGGTCTGTCACCCATCCGTCCGTCTGTCCGTCCATCCATTCATCCATCCATCTTCTTGAAAACAAGAAGTCTCGTCTTCTGCTGTTTTTTCACCTTATATGATACAACTAATTTTTTTCATGTAATTCACTTTATTTCTTACATGTAATTTCTTCTTCTATTCCTTTCAGCTTTTCCCTTCAGGGGTCGCCACAGCAAATCGATTGCCTCCATCTAACCCTTCTGCATCCTCTTCTCTCACACCAACTAACTTCATGTCCCCTTTCACTACATCGATAAACCTCTTCTTTGGTCTTCCTCTAGGCCTCTTTTCCACACTCTTCATTGCTCTGGGCTGTTGACCCTAAGTACTTAAAATCCTCCACCTCCTTGATCTCTTCTCCCTGTAACCTCACTCTTCCACTTGGATCTCTCTCATTCACACACATACTCTTTCTTGCTGTGGCTAATCTTCATTCCTATCCTTTCCAGGACAAACCTCCACCTCTCTAGCTTCTCCTTCACCTGTTCCCTGCTCTCACTACAGATCAAAATGTCATTGGTGAAGATCATAGTCCATGGAGATTCCTGTCTAAACTCGTCTGTCAGCCTGTCCATCACCATACCAAACAAGAAGGGGCTCAGAGCTGATCCCTGATGCAGTCCAACATCCACCTTGAACTCCTCTGTCACACCAACAGCACACCTCACCACTGTCTTACAGTCCTCATACATGTCCTGCACTGCTTTAACATACTTCTCTGCCAGTCTTCCTCATACAATACCACAGTTCCTCTCTGGGCACCCTGTCATAAGCTTTCTCCAGATCTAAAAAAAACACAATGCAGCTCCTTCTGGCCTTCTCTATACTTCTCTATCAGCATCCTCAAAGCAAATACTGCATCTGTAATACTCTTTTCTGGCATGAAACTATACTGCTGCTCACAAATGCTCACTTCTGCCCTTAATCTAGCTTCAACTACTCTTTCCCATAACTTCATTGTATGGCTCATCATCTTTATTCCTCTGTAGTTTCAACAACTCTGCACATCTCCCTTGTTCTTAAAAATGGGCGCAAGCACACTTCTCCTCCATTCCTCGGGCATCTACTCACTATCTAAGATCCTGTTGAACAACCCAGTCAGAAACTCTCCTGCCATCTCTCCTAGACACTTCCATACCTCCAGAGGTACATCATCAGGACCGACTGCCTTTCCGCTCGTCATCCTCTTCAATGCCCTCCTCACTTCATCCTGACTAATCTTTGCTACTTCCTGGTCCACAACAGCCACCTCTTCTAGTCTTTTCTTTCATTTTCCTCGTTCATCAACTCTTCAAAGTATCTTTCCATCTACCCATGACACTAATGGCACCTGTCAATAGACTTCCATCCCTATCCTTAATCACCCTAATCTCCTGCACGTCCTTCCCGTCTCCGTCTCTCTGTCTCGCCAATCTGTATAGATCAGTCTCTCCCTCCTTACCGTCTAACCTAGCATACAAGTCATCATAAGCTTCTTGTTTGGCCTTTGCTACCTCTACCTTCACCTTAAGCTGCATCTCCCTGTACTCCTGTCTACTCTCCTCAGTCCCCTCAATGTCCCACTTCTTCTTAGCTAACCTCTTTCTCTGTATACACTCCTGTACCTCCTCATTCCACCTAGACAAGTCTCCTTATCTACTTTCCTTCCAGATGACACACCAAGTACTCCCCTACCTGTTTCCCTGATCACATTAGCTGTAGTTGTCCAGTCATCTGGAAGCATCTCCTGACCACCCAGAGGCTGTCTTAGCTCCTTCTTAAAAGTCATGCAACACTCTTCCTTTTTCAACTTCCACCATTTCGTCCTCTGCTCTGTCTTTGTCTTCTTCATCTTCCTCACCACCAGAGTCCTCCTACACACCACCATCCTATGCTGTTTGACTACACTCTCGCCTCCCACTACTTTGCAGTCACTGATCTCCTTCAGATCACACCGTCTACACAAGATGTAGTGTAACTGTGTGCTCCTACCTCCACTCTTATAGGTCACCCTATGTTCCTGCCTCTTCTGAAAGAAAGTGTTCACTACAGCCTTTTCCATCCTTTTTGCAAAGTTAACCACCATTTGTCCCTCTGCGTTCCTCTCCTGGATACCAAACCTGCTCGCCACCTGCTCATCACCTCTGTTGCCTGCACCAACATGTCCATTGAAGTCTGCACCAATTACAAGTCCTTCACTTCTAGGTGTGCTCTGCATAACTTCATCAAAGGCCAACCAGAATTTCTCCTTCTCCTCCGGCTCACATCCTACCTGTGTAGCATACCCACTAGCAACACTGAACGTCACACCTTCGATTTCTAGCTTCAGACTCATCACTCTACCTGATACTCTTTTTACCTCCAGGACATTTCTAACAAACTCCTCTTTCAAGATAACTCATACTCCATCTGTCTTCCTATCTACACCATGATGGAACAACTTGAACCCTGCTCCTAAACTTTTAGCCTTGCTACCTTTCCACCTGGTCTCCTGGATGCACAGTATATCTACCTTCCTCCTCTGCATCATTTCAACCAACTCTCTACCTTTTCCTGTCATAGATCCAACATTCAACGTCCCTACTCTCAGTCCTATACTCTTGGCGTTCCTCTTCTCTCTCTTCCTACGAACACACTTTCCTCCTCTCCTTCTTCGACCAATGGTAGTCCAGTTTCCACTGGCACCCTGTAGGTGAACAGTGCCAATGGCAGTTGTTGTTAACCCGGTCCTCGATCGATCCGGTATGAATGTCATATGTTTGATTTGCATGTTGATTTGGCAAAAGTTTTTCGTCAGATGCCCTTCCTGACACAACCCTCTGTATTTATCCGGGCTTGGAACTGGCACAATAAGACACTGGCTTGTGCCCTCTTGCGGCTACATTTCTTACATGTAACTTACATGTAAAAATAAAGTGGGTTACATGACCAGTAACAACCACTCATACTGTTGAGTGCTTGTTACTGTTGATTTCTGTTCATGTACAGTGACTTAGTTTAGTCGAGTAAAGTATCAGTATTAACCCTGATATTGAGCTAGATACAGAAATGTTGTTGTGGTTTTAGGAAATGTGTATTCCAGGACAAAATCACCTCGAAATATAAAATATTACAAAAGTTTATACATGTCATATAAATGCTTAGAGCAATGAAGAGAACTTTTTGTAAACAATTATTTGTGGATAAAATGAATTACTTATTCTAAACTAGTTTGTTGTGCCTTTTTTCAACAGAGATCATTTGTTATTCTTGGTTGGGGGCAAGTGATGGTGGGGCACCTCATCTTCTTCACAACAGAAAATGTTGCTGATGAGCATTTTTCATCATAGGTTTCATCAGTGAATCCTGGTTCTCCATGTCTCTTGGAACCAAACTTTAAGTCTGTTTGCTACCATACTATAGCAAATGGAACCAGCAAAATTTTTTCTACACTTTTATAGTACGGTAATTGACAATTATGGGATTGAGTGCAATTTATATCAGATTTTTAAAAATATTTTAACACTTGCAGATACAGTATGTTATCACTGTTCAATGAAACAAAATTAAGAATTTTTGACAACAAAATGTCCACAAGCAGATGGACGGACATAACTATTTACGTATATCTATCACTGAAATGTCATAAATACTGCTAGTCAGGTAACAATATTAGCATTACGTTGTAAGCTAAAATGCGTAATTCTCACGTGGAAATCTGTCTTATTTCTGATATTTTTTACAGTGGCAATCCAATTCTCACCAGTACTCCTGCTCCAGAGTCATGTGCTTCTCATATACAGGGCCCGGCACTTCTGATTGGCTGGGGTAGATGATGTCATGTTGAAGGATCATGGTTTTGACAAGATCATTGACCTGGGGTTGCCTAGCAACAGCGTCATCAGCATCCATCCCTCTTAGGAGGCTTGGACCAAAGCAGACGGCTAAATTGTAGGGTTGCATCATGTTTTCGTCACTGTACTGAGACACACTAGGGAAAAACATTCAGAAAAAACAAACTTAAAAAAATTACATGAATGCTGAGTTTTATGACAATAGGAGATATTGTATGTCATGGAATACTGAGTTATATTGTATCTTACTGATTGAGGAAAGCAAAGAGGTAACGCAGCACAATGAGGAGAGGCCGTGGGAAGGTGGAGACAATCGCCTTAATCTGGGCAACTTTCTCTGTTACAGCCTCGATTTCTGATCATGGCAGAGAATAGAGACATCAGCTGAAACAGTGCAAACTTTCAAAAGTTTTATTTCTTACAGTTCCTCCTGTTTGCAGCACTTATAACATAACAAATACATGTTAACCTATATGTAATTGAAAATAAAAATTGTGTCTGAAGTCTGTGTGCATTGTCTTCATAGATTTTTGTGAATATGTGCTTTTTCTGAACATATTCAGCAGCAACACTTTTCCTTGGGTGTATGTAGGTCAGCAGCTTGAGCACTGCTCTCTCATCAGATAGTCCTTGTCAATATCATCATCTAAAGATTATATTGACATCAATATCATCTTGTTTCTTTTCTCTGAGTCCAGAGAAAAGAAACAAACCAAACACTGAATACCTGGTGAAGACACCATTAATGGTGAAAGGTACACACAGATTTGGGAACAACATGTGCTTCTATCCAGATGGTAGTTTTATCGGAGACATCTGTGTTTATTACTAAAAATCACCAAATACGACAAGGAAGGCCTCAGACTGCTGAGTGGTTGAAGTCAATTTTTAGAACAGGACAATATTCTACGTAATAACAACAATGATTAATGTTACCTCTTAAAAGTGCGTTAAAGAAAAGGATTGGTCAGGAAGAGAGTGTGGAGCGGTTGAGGGTGGTCCTTCAGAGAATGTAATGCTGGAACTCTGTGTTGTGTTAAATGAAAATTATTATACTAAAAGTCTATATTGGAGGTGTCACTGAAGAGGTCAAGCGTTCACCACTGCAAACACAACGGTGAAAAGAACCTGTCCCAGCTTTTCAGAAACGTGCTGCACGCATCACTGTGCTTTTGAATAGTACATATCCTTAACTGAAACATTCAGCAATAATGAGTCTCTTCTGATTATCATGATAACAATATTTGAGACAAGACAAAGCAGAAGAGGAGGAAAGTGTGTTCGTAGGAAGAGAGACAGGAGGAACGCCAAGAGTATAGGACTGAGAGTAGGGACGTTGAATGTTGGAACTATGACAGGAAAAGGTAGAGTTGGTTGACATGATGCAGAGGAGGAAGGTAGACATACTGTGTGTCCAGGAGACCAGGTGGAAAGGTAGCAAGGCTAGAAGTTTAGGAGCAGGGTTTGATCAAGTTGTTCTATCATGGTGTAGATGGGAAGAGAAATGGAGTAGGGGCTATCTTGAAAGAGGAGTTTGTTAGGAATGTCCTGGAGGTAAAAAGAGTGTCAGACAGAGTGATGAGTCTGAAGCTAGAAATCGAAGGTGTGATGTTCAATGTTGTTAGTGAGTATGCTCCACAGGTAGGATGTGAGCTGGAGGAGAAGAAATTCTGGTTGGACTTCTGGTTGGAGAGTTTTCATTGGTGCAGATTTCAGTGGACATGTCGGTGCAGGAAAAAAAAGTGATGAGGAGGTGATGGGTAGGTTTGGTATCCAGGAGAGGAACGCAGAAGGACAGATGGTGGTTGACTTTGCAAAAACGATGGAACAGGCTACAGTGAATACTTTCTTCCAGAAGAGGCAGGAACATATGGTGAGCTTCAAGAGTGGAGGTAGGAGCACACAGGTAGACTACATCTTGTGTAGACGGTGTGATCTGAAGGAGATCAGTGACTGCAAAGTAGTGGTAGGCGAGAGTGTAGCCAAACAGCATGGGATGGTAGTGTGTAGGAGGACTCTGGTGGTGAGGAAGATGAAGAGGACAAAGACAGAGCAGAGGACGAATTGGTGGAAGCTGAAAAAGGAAGAGTGTTGCATGACTTTTGGGAAGGAATTAAGACAGGCTCAGTGTGGTCAGGAGATGCTTCCAGATGACTGGACAACTACAGCTAATGTGATCAGGGAAACAGGTAGGGGAGTACTTGGTGTGTCATCTGGAAGGAAAGTAGATAAGGAGACTTGTCTAGGTGGAATGAGGAGGTACAGGGGTGTATACAGAGAAAGAGGTTAGCTAAGAAGAAGTGGGACATTGAGGGGACTGAGGAGAGTAGACAGGAGTACAGGGAGATGCAGCTTAAGGTGAAGGTAGAGGTAGCAAAGGCCAAACAAGAAGCTTATGATGACTTGTATGCTAGGTTAGACGGTAAGGAGGGAGAGACTGATCTATACAGATTGGCGAGACAGAGAGACGGAGACGGGAAGGACGTGCAGCAGGTTAGGGTGATTAAGGATAGGGATGGAAGTCTATTGACAGGTGCCATTAGTGTCGTGGGTAGATGGAAAGATACTTTGAAGAGTTGATGAACGAGGAAAATGAAAGAAAAGACTAGAAGAAGTGGCTGTTGTGGACCAGGAAGTAGCAAAGATTAGTCAGGATGTGAGGAGGGCATTGAAGAGAATGAAGAGTGGAAAGGCAATCGGTCCTGATGATATACCTGTGGAGGCATGGAAGTGTCTAGGAGAGATGGTAGTAGAGTTTCTGACTAGGTTGTTCAACAGGATCTTAAATAGTGAGAAGGTGCCTGAGGAATGGAGGAGAAGTGTGCTTACGCCCATTTTTAAGAACAAGGGAGATGTGCAGAGTTGTTGAAAATATAGAGGAATAAAGATGATGAGCCATACAATGAAGTTATGGGAAAGCGTAGTTGAAGCTAGACTTAAGGGCATAAGTTAGCATTCATGAGCAGCAGTATGGTTTCATGCCAGAAAAGAGTACTACAGATGCAGTATTTGCTTTGAGGATGTTGATAGAGAAGTACAGAGAAGGTCAGAGGGAGCTGCATTGTGTTTTTGTAGATCTAGAGAAAGCTTATGACAGGGTGCCCAGAGAGAAACTGTGGTATTGTATGAGGAAGACTGGAGTGGGAGAGCAGTACGTTAGAGCTGTGCAGGACATGTATGAGGATTGTAAGATAGTGGTGAGGTGTGCTGTTGGTGTGACAGAGGAGTTCAAGGTGGATGTGGGACTGCATCAGGGATCAGCTCTGAGCCCCTTCTTGTTTGGTATGGTGATGGACATGCTGACAGACGAGGCTAGACAGGAATCTCCATGGACTACGATGTTCGCAGATGACATTTTGATCTGTAGTGAGAGCAGGGAACAGATGTAGGAGAAGCTAGAGAGGTGGAGGTTTGTCCTGGAAAGGAGAGGAATGAAGGTTAGCCGCAGTAAGAAAGAGTACATGTGTGTGAATGAGAGAGATCCAAGTGGAAGAGAGGTTACAGAGAGAAGAGATCAAGAAGGTGGAGGATTTTAAGTACTTAGGGTCAACAGTCCAGAGCAATGAAGAGTGGGGAAAAGAGGTGAAGAAGCGTGTACAGGCAGGATGGAACGGGTGGAGAAAAATGTCAGGTGTGATGTGTGATAGAAGAGTTTCAGCTAAAATGAAAGAAAGGTGTACAAAACTATGGTGAGACCAGCGATGTTGTTTGGTCTAGAGACAGTGTCACTGAGGAAAAGACAGGAGACAGAGGTGGAGATAGCAAAGATGAAGATGATGAGACCAGATTGAGATGGTTTTGACATGTCCAGAGGAGAGATAGTGAATATTTTGGTAAAAGGATGCTGATTTTTGATCTGCCAGGCAGGAGGCCTAGAGGAATACCAAAGAGGAGGTTTATGGATGTAGTGAAAGAGGACATGAAGGTAGTTGGTGTGAGAGAAGAGGATGCAGAAGATAGGGTTAAATGGAGGCAATTGATTCGCTGTGGTGACCCCTGAAGGGAAAAGCCCAAAGGAAAAGAAGAATATTTCAGACAAGTAAGTACTCATGGGAAGTAAACAACCTGCAGCCAGACTCACAGGGCCCGTTTCACAAAGGCAGGGTTAACCTACCCTGAGATAAACCTGTGGTTCTGGGTTGATTTAACCTGAACTTGGAAAACCAGGGATTTCGGTTTCACAAACCGAAATCCTGTTAGTTTTTGGAACACAGAGTAAGTTGACATGCAGTTTAACAGGCGTGACAACTCGAAGAAAAGCCATCATCAATCAAGCCCCGATTCAACGATTCACCATGACGACAGACGAGACGCGCACCGCAGCGCTTTATGGCAGTCGGAGCACAGATTTTAATTTATGCAAATGAAGACTTTGAGGACATTTTCAGAGGAAAGAAAACAGCGTTGCAGCTGTAAAGAAGAGAGAGATGGCGTGGGAGTGAATTGCTGCTCAAGTCAAGTTTAAACGTAGTCTGTTGCACTCACGGTAAAAATACAGAGGGAAACAGCTTCAATAATAGTTTATCAGTTTATTTTATTTAGGCGCGATCCAGTGGGGGGAGAGGCGCACATGTCATCAACTGAGAATGAAGTATAAAAACATTGTTCACACAGGTCAGACTTCTGCATCATCTCATTAGGGATCCTCCTCATCCTCATTATGTTTGACAGTGTATCGTAAATATTAAGTGGACTTTTGACTGTTCAGTTGTTTTATCGCCAAATAATGCTCTTTTCATGCACATAAATGCGCTCTCATCTATGTCAAGTTCTGTTCAATAAGGAAATATATTTAAACGTTTTATTGTTGTGTAAATAATAACAGTAAATCGAGATATGCACGTTACAAAAAACAGTTGAGAATAATATTCATACGATTGCTTATACCATTATATAAGAACTGAAATCAAGAGCTGACATGTAGCTCGTTTGCAGGGTTTCCTTGATACAGTAATAGCCAAAACTGTTGTAGTTTTTGCTTCAGTGGCTGTGGCATTGTACTGCTTATAACTGCTTTAAGGTATTCCAAGTTTTATTTTCTGTCTGTTTTAGTCACATGATACACACAGGAGTTACTAATTGATAAAAAGAAAAAGAAATTAACAAGAAATTGAAGAAAAAAAAGATGGTCTAATATTTTATGTTACTGATTGTTCTCTTCCCGTTGCTTCACATTCTGGTGGAATACAGAGTGTGACATTTATCCTCTACTGAAGTATTAACAAATTCACATCCTTTTTTAACAGAGTATGGATGGACAGTAGCAGAAGGGTCCCAACTCCACTGATTATCACAGTGAAATAGACACTCAGTGACCACCAGCGGTTCATTCTGTGGATTTCATATGCAACTATGTTTTGTAACTACGTCCTACTCATTTATTCCCATCTATTTGATGAAGAAGTTTATAGAATTCACTTTCTAAAAAAATACAGAAAATAGAAATGGTTTACTAGAACCTCCAGATTAGGAGGGCAGATCTGGACATAGAAATACTGGAGCACAAGTTAGAGGTGGGTAATGGTCACAGGTGAATAATGTTTACTATTAAAATGTTAAGTATTGTTATGTTACAAAAACTAACTTTGTATTTGTCAGAAATAAAGACCAAAGGAAATGCGTATTGTATGTTTTTATTGCCCGCTGTGAAGGAGACTCTGAAATAATTCTAGATTATCTATGATGCAGTCTTTAACACGTTGAAACAATGTTCAGTCTACATGTACCTTGATAGGAATGTTGCCAATTACATTGGGAAATCCTAAAAGAAATTTATGCTAATAATCCAATTCTGAGGTTGTAGCGCAATGTCATTAAGAGAATATCATTTCAAATTCATTTATCAGATTTCTACGTCATTCACCTGCAATCCTGTGGAGCTCCTCCTTGATGATTCTGACGGTTTTCTCTCCAGGGAAATAGAAAAAGTGGGGTAAAAGTTTCAAGGCAGACAGAACTAGGAAATGAAGTCGCGCGAGCGGCGGTGAAAGGGGGCGAAGTCAGAGGAAACCCTGGGTTTGTGGAATAAAACCTGCTACCGACCAGGTTAGCTTCAGTGAGTCTGTTACTGCTGTAACAAACCCAGAGGTTCAGTTTACCTCGTTTCATGAAACAGGTCAGGGTTACTGCTCTAACTCTGGGTTAAGTTACCTCCCTTTGTGAAACCAAAACTCTAGTTTTGTCTGATTTCAGGGTTGACTTACCCAGGTTTTTCACTAAACCTGCTTTGTGAAATGGGCCCACAGCCTAGATTAGATGAAAAAATTGCAAGTCAGAGTTTCACATGTGAAAGTAGAAAATGCCTTAAGTGACAAAAATGAGGACATAAATGAGTTGACAACTGAGCAAACAAGACAGTGAGATGTTCCAAAACAGAAAGGAAAAGCTTTGACATCAACACTAATCTGCCAACACACTGCATAATGCTAAATGAAAATAAGTGGGTTTATTCATTGAGGTTCTCTCCTCATTGTAGAAGGCATAAATCTGAAAAATCAAGGTATAATAAAATCTAACAAAATGATACACTAAGGAACTGAAAGCACTAAAACCAGTATTCCATGAAAACAAAAGCACAGGCAGACAGAGAAGTTTACTGAAAAAGAGGTCTTACGGACACAGTCCAGCAGCTGAGAGTAGCTGTCGTAAGGGAAGAGAGGAGGCTCCAGGCCCCTGAAGTAGAGCTTCAACACACCAGCCACGGAGTCAAGGTCACACTCACTGTCTGACAGTGGATCATCTCCTACAGGTAGGAAAATAGACATAAGGGAAATGTATCTATCTAGTGGCAGACCTTGTGTCTAATTCATTCATTCATCTTCCGAACCGTTTCTTCCTATTTCTCGGGTTACAGGGGTTGCTGGAGACTTACGGGCATTAGGCGGGATACATAGCACCAGCGTGTCTGGAACACACAAACTCTGCACAAAAATAACTCGAACCTGGAACCTTCTTGCTGTGAGATGACAGTGCTAATGTTTTCATTATTGTTATTGTGTAGCCACTTTCATCGTCTTCACCCCACTTGAAACCACCAATAATGAATATTTTTTATGTTAACTGATTAGTTATAGTCGGCTTCCTCCCACCTCCAAAAACATGCACTTCAGGTGAATACTTAAGATGAATGAATGATTAGACATAGTGATGAAACAACAGATCAGTACCATGTAGTGATTCACTGAGCTATTCTCAGTAACTATGAACTGTGACCGCAAACCTGTGCTCGCCATTGCTTTTTCTGTATTTTTTAATTTTTTATATATTTGATTAATCCCCGAGGGGAAATTAGTGGCACACTCTAGTTAGTCAAATCCCATGCATTCAGGGATCAAAATCAGTATATATATACTGTAACTTCACTCTCTTCTTTGAAGGAAAATATGATGCAATTTAAAAAACTCTTTTACCTCTTTCGAATGCATCTCTGATGAGGTTAACTTCCCTTTGTGACCCAGGAACTCTAAATATCCCTTCATGGTGGAGGCCTGACAGACACACATTTAGATTATAATATGTTCATTGACAGAAATGGGACACGTATTCGACAACAATTTTCCAGTTGTTTCTTACTGCCCCAAGCTCTTACTGCATGGGTCACATTGTATCATAAAGACTGACTCACCATGAAGGTTAATAAAACGAATACAGCTTTCAACTACAACAGGAATCTGCTGCCCAGAGCTCTGGAGAAGACAGATGAGCGGAGGAGGAGAGATGAGAGCATGACAATAAGAGGGAAGGAAGAGAGGGGAATGCAAAGAGTTTGAAAAATAAAATCAATATCAAATTGAAAAAATATAGGAAGTATATAACAAAATATAGACAGGACCTTGCAATGCAAGAAAAATGATGTTGAAACAGAGAAAAAGAGAAGGAGAACATAACACAGTTTTTCTCGATTGCTTACACACATTTTCTGGTACTTGAGACACAATGACCACAACATGTAACTCATGCACCAGCCCCCT
Source organism: Antennarius maculatus (assembly GCA_013358685.1). Lineage (NCBI taxonomy): Eukaryota > Metazoa > Chordata > Actinopteri > Lophiiformes > Antennariidae > Antennarius > Antennarius maculatus. Next base: position 5,713,233 of record CM023607.1, read on the forward strand.
GAACCATTTCTGCTAAACTGCAAACACAATTTCTGCTTTCCACTCAAATTTCAATTGTAAAACACACTTTTTTCAAAACACTATACACAATTCTCTGCGTTAGACACAATTTTCATGAAGAAAACCTCTTTATTTCACAAGGAACACAGTGTCATTCAAAATTCAAAACTTACTCGCCCTACTATGTGCACTGACTCACCACATCAGCAAGCACTTGCCACAAAGTTTTACAATCAGCAATCACAGCTTTAGCATAAAAGGGCAACAGGTGAGCGTGTCTGTTTTGGAACAATGGATGCCAACAGACAAAGAGGCAGAGCCAGAGGAAAACATTGCCTGTGATGTGGATGAGGAGACAGGATGCAGCATAGTTTTTCTTTTTTTTCTTACTGTAACTGCATTTTTCTATTTTGTATTTGCAACTTTGTGTTGGTTTGGATGTACACTGTGTACATTGCTTTTGTTGGGAAAAATAAAATATATTTGTTATGGTGTATTTTTCTGTTCTGAGTATAAAAAAATATTCTAAAATATTTTACAACACTTTTTTCTGTACTGTCTGTAGTAAGTGTAACACTGAACAAAAAAGGCCAAAATCCTTATGATGAAAGGAGAAGTGTTTTCCATTAATCAGTGTTTTACATTGAGCACATCAGTGTTCAAATGGTTCTTATAAATGTCTACTCATTTGATGGTTTGTGTTTGTCATTTGACAACAAAACACCATTTTGAGAAGAGATAACATTGTTTTGAAAGTAAAGCTTCATTTTGCAAGAGAAGTGAGAGGTTTTGATCATTGTGTGTGTGTTTTTGGATTTGTGTGTAGAGTTCTGAGAGTATGAAGCATACTTTCAGAAAATGTGAGTAAGCAATCGAGAAAAACTGTAATTGAAATTTAAAATTACTATTATTTAGGCTTCCCTATTGTATTTATTGAGCTCTGTTCAAAATTGTCTCTATTGTAAAATCTTACGGTCTGAACTCTCTGTTTTCTAAAACACACCAAATTGAAAACAGTCCTTCAGATTATGAGATTCATACTGATGATTTGTTAATTGTTAATTCATTGGATTCACAAAAACTGAAATATTAGATGTTAAGATCAATACCAGTATTTTGTCTCTCTGTTAAGTGTACAGCTGGAAGTTGTTGTTTATATATCCAGTCTGACTCTGTCCTCTCTTTGTGAATTTGTGTGAAAGTGAAAATGTTACAATGATAATGAGCTCAAGAACTGCAAGCCAACTGGTTGGAAACTCATTCCACATTCACATCAAAAAAATTTCATAGTGCATGCAAACAATTTAAGAACTTTCTCAACATTAAATGAAGACGACACAATGATGTAAGACCAAACTTGAAAAAAATGCCCTTTATGACAAATAAACCATATTGTATCATCATAATACTGATAATATTTAAAATGTTTGCTTACTAAACTGATTTTGTCTGGCCTAAATTAATAGAATTAAGCTGGATTTATGGAGTGTGATCACAAATGTGAAATTTGACTAATTCTGGTAATTTGACAAGGACTTATGCTGATACTTCAGGCAGAAAAGGAACAACAGCATTAATGGTTTTTAATTTTCTGGTTTACATTTGTGATAAATGTGAAGAGAATTGGAAGATTCTATTTTCATCAGCATGACCATAAGATGATGGCAGCCAAAGGGTATAATGGTGACAAATGCATCTGAACAATAAGAGAATGATGGGAACACTTGTTTTGTGTTTTGTTTCAGTTGTTCGTATACCATTGAGTTACAATGAATGACTTAAATCAAATGGTATACTACAGGTGGGGCAATATATGAATGTCTTTGATATGAAAGCTACTGAAGCAGTCATCTTAATGATGTGATGTGAAGCATGATGTTTGTCGATCATGGGATGTTTTTTACTGTTCAGTGGAACATTAGACTCAGCAGACGAACCTCTCCATGACATTCCAATTTATTCATCCATATCTCATTTGACACTTATCTATGGAGACTACGTGGTAGTAGACATCCTCTTTTATTTGTTTTCAGATAAAAATTATGTTTTTTTTCTCTTGTATCTTTTAAATTGATGTTAGAGCTTATTGTTAAGTTTCATTTAGTTTAGTTTCATTTAGAAGTTTCATTTAGTAAAGTTTTGATCTCTCCTTCTGAAATGGTATTTCTTTTTTCCCTCATCTTTAGTCAGAAATGTCACGTGACACTTTGTGGTTTGATGTGACACTTACATCTGCTGGACTTCTATTATTTTTTGTTTATTATTTATTATGCTTCAATATACTGATTACAAAGGAGAGAAATGGGTCTGAACATCCGTGCCTGGAGTTTCCCTCACACCCTAAGCCAGCTGGGATAGGCTCCAGCTCCCCATGACCCACGACAGCGGACAAAGCGGTAGAAGATGAATGAATGAATATCAGCACCAGGAAACAGAATGAGGAAAGGAGACATAGTGGAGGCTAGAAGACACAAAAAAGTAGTTCCTCAGAAAGCTGAAAAAAGCCACCCTCTGCAGCGTTTCTGTTCTCACTTGCACAAGCTAGTGTGGTATGTTACCTGCACTGCAGCAGACAGAAGAATTCGCTAGAGGACATCTAATAACTACCTTCATGTCCTCTTTCACTACATCCATAAACCTCCTATTTGGTCTTCCTTTAGGCCTCCTGCCTGGCAGTTCAAAACTCAGCATCCTTCTACCAATATATTAACCATCTCTTCTCTGGACATGTCCAAACCATCTCAGTCTGGCCTCTCTGACTTTATCTCCAAAACCTCTAACATGTGCTGTCCCTCTGATGTACTCATTCCTGATCCTATCCTTCCTGGTCACTCCCAAAGAGAACCTAGGCATCTTCATCTCTGCTATCTCCCGCTCTTTCTCCTGTTTTTTCCTTAGTGACACTGTCTCTAGACCAAACAACATCGCTGGTCTCACCACAGTTTTGTACACCTTTCTTTTCATTTTAGCTGAAATTCTTCTGTCACACATCACACCTGAAAACTTTCCTCCACCCGTTCCATCCTGCCTGCACACGCTTCTTCATCTCTTTTCCACACTCTCCATTGCTCTGAACTGTTGACTATGATGAACCAAGATGACCATGATGAACCAAGTTGAACCAAGATGAACCAAGATGAACCAAGTGCCACTAAAGCATTAAAATGTACTGTGTACTAAAATATGAATTATTACAATAAGGGGAATATGTACGTAGGTGTAAAACATTTGAAATATAAAATGAGCAATATCATGTAGATTACATAGATTATTTTTTTCGTATCTTATTGTCATACTTTCGTAAATAATGTAACTGCTTGTCGATGATGCTTCCTCAAACTGTTTGTACCGACAGACAGACAGACAGACAGACAGACAGATAGATCGATTGGTTGATTGACTGAATACTGAGTAATAAATGGATTGATTAATTGAGTGACTGAATGATTGTATTGTCTTTTGCATGAGATGAAGAGACCGTTCATGCATGAGGCCTAACAACTATTTCCTCAAAATAGGAAGTATTTCTTTAGGTTTTGAACAAATCAACGTCCAGGTTGCTGACCAAAAATTGAAAAGCAGCATGACCTTGTTGGTAATTAAGGGCCTGGTCAGTGTGGGAATCAGTTCACTGGTGTATATATATGATAGACACAGTGATAGCAAGAGTATGATACCTGTGTCCGGGACATCCTTCTTCTTCTTCTGCATAAAGCAGAAAATAGAGAAGTAACAGATTAGAAAAGGATGCAGAAAAAGAAATATGGTGAATAAAGAATGAGAAATAGTGGGAAGAAGAAGCACAGTAGCACATAGAGACTCAGTAGAGGAGTTGAGAGAGGAGGCAGCAAAGAGGCCAACACATTTTAATCCTTTTCATAGTACAGGAGGAGATAAAAGGGGGGAATGATTTGATAGGGGCCATGCTATAAGCATGGCCTTATGCATGAAGGCTGCAGTAGACTGGGGGAAGACTGGCTGTGTATGTGCTGCGAGAATCCCCCACCAATTCTTCTGCCTCAATGTGACAGGGTTCTCTAATTAATTTCTATTGGAGGGTTGAATAGCTGTGCGGCCCAATACAGAAAGCAAATAACATCAAGGTTAAAAGAAAGGCTGGTTTCTGCATGTGTGTGTGAGTATTACCTGTATGTAGGAGATTATATCTGAGGTGAAGAGTGTGTAGCAGAATACAGAAACCGGTCTGGACTTCCGAACACGCATTGACCGTGCACATTGCATTCTGGGAAATATAGTAAATAATAATAAATCTTTACATGCTGGTATTGATACACAAGATGTAATGATGTTTGATGTTATCAGTTACACGATTAGTAATCTCTCTTCCAAAATTTTGCTCTTTCCACCACAGAAAATTGTCCAGACTTTCATTTTGATTTGACTTTGGTTAATCTCTCTCCTCCTTTCCTTGTCCTCTCTGCTCTCTCCATATCTCTAAACCTCTCAGTCATTCTTTCTTCATTATGTACTGTGTAAATATACTGTTTACCTTGATGGGTCCCTGTCAACAGCCTCAGCTGAAAGAAACAAATAGATAACAAATGAAAGAGTAAACATAGAAATACCGTAATCCTATAGAAATCCTTTCTTTTCCTGTAGTATAAATGTACCTTTCTGTATGGCACCTTGTAGAAGATCATGTTTGGCTTGAAGCTTGGAGGTCATGGAATTGCTGGTGAGGAACTCCTTAACTTTCTAAGACAGAAAAACAAATGTCACAGTAGTGTATATTACTGTTGAAGTATGATTTCAGAAACTATTCCAGGTTTCAAAGTCATCACCACAACATTTTATTAACATTTTACAGTAACGTGTCAGTGCAAATCTCACAATGGAAACAGTTGAAGGAAATTAGCCCAAGAGTAGAGACTGCTCTTAAAAAAGAATGAAAAAATGGTTGACTGTACTTGACTGTACAATGTCTGTCAACCAATATTAATCTATATATGTGATTTCTTTTGGCACTTTATAAGAATTTTGATTCATGTGGGACTTGAGCCAGTCGCCATGCGATCCCCAAGCCAAGTCCTCTTGAACTGATCTGCTGCCGCTCTAAGTATATGTCACGGTTCGGCCTGGCAGTGCTGGTGTGTGGCAGGGAGAGCGGCCAGGCTTGTGGGTGGAGCCACGGCTCCACACCTGTGGGTCCTCTCCACACCCGATACTCATTCACACCTGAACTTCATTAGTGTTATCATCATGAGGCTTTATAAGCCAGGTTGGATGAGAGCTCATTGCGAGTTTGTTTCTCAAGTTTGGTTCCTGGTAATCTGTCCTGATTTTGAGATTCTTGTCTGTCTGGAGAATTTTTGAGTTTGTTAATAAATCATTGATGAAAGATTCGCTTTTGATGTCCTGCCGTTGGGTCCATATCCCGCCACACGTGACAGAACAAACCCGCCAGAACTGGACCCAGCAGACACCGACCCTCTTGCTGCCCTGACCAGCAGCAAATCCTGGAATCCAGAACAGGTTGCCGAGTGGAGACATCGAGGGAGAGACACCTGGGCATGGCTGGCAGCTTATGCTGGAATTCCAGCTCCACCTTTTTTGCCTGACCTCGAGCCTGTTCCAGTGCCTGCTCCAGTCCCCGCGCCCGGACGCCAGCCTGCTTCTGTGCCTGCGTCCCAAATCCAGCATGCTCCCGTCCCCACGGCCGGACGCCAGCCTATTCCTGCACCCCAGTCGGAGTCTGCTCCTGATCCTGCACCCCAGTCGGAGTCTGCTCCTGATCCTGCACCCCAGTCGGAGTCTGCTCCTGATCCTGCACCCCAGTCGGAGTCTGCTCCTGATCCTGCACCCCAGTCGGAGTCACAAATTACCAGAATGCCCGCACCGGGGAGAGGCCCGACACTGGAGGAGTTTGAGGAGATAAAACTCTCTCCCCACACTCTGTAAGGAGATGTGACTGCGGTCAGAAAGCAGCAGGAGCAGCTTCTGAGGCTACTGGAGGAGGTGAAACGACTACGTCTCCAGAACGCAGAAAAGGATAAGCACATTGTGGATCTTGAGCGGCGAATGGGCTAGCTGGAGCAATACTCCCGCAAAAATGATGTGGTCATCACCGGCATAAAGATCAGGCCGCGCTCATACACGCGTGCGGTGGCCGGGGACAGCGGAGAGCCCAGTGAGCAGGAGAGGCAATCGGTGGAGCAACAGGGGGCTTCCTATCTCCAGGGCAGGGGGATAGAGTTGAACCAGGAGCACATCGAGGCATGTCACCTACTACCAGTGAAGAACGACAGACCACCAGCGCTCATCATAAGGTTTACCAATTGGAAAAAGAAAACGGCACTTCTGAAACGGGCGCAAAGTAAAAGGAACAAATGTATTCATTAATTGTATTAATTAATTAATTCATTAATCACTTAACAAAGAAAAACGCTGACATCGCAAGGATTGCACAACAACTGAAAAAACAAGGCAAGATTCAACACACCTGGGTAACGAACTGTAAGATTTTCATCAAAGTAAATGGGATACCGGAGGCAGCAAAAGTCTTGGTGGTGAAGAACATAGAAGATCTTGAGCAGTATCGACATCGATGCAGTTTGTAACTCTTCATCATCACAATGCCAAACACACCAAGAACAAAGACTACACCAAGCACCAATATGGACATGTTATAGAAGATCCTACAGCATCAACAAATAGAACTGGAAACGTGTGAGTATCACGAGCACACCACCACAGATACTGAAATAGACCCTAATAATAATTTCCTCTCTGCCATTGTTAAAAACTGTAACTATTTCACCCAAGAACATTATGAAAACAGTGTAAATTCAGCAGATAACCTGTCAATAAAACATTTTAATAGTCGAAGCATGTACATGAACTTTGAGCCTATCAGACTACTTGCAACATTTCACTCATTCATTTAGCATCATTGCAATAACTTAAACCTAGTTCAATGATGATAAAGGCATTGATTTTTGTCTTGATGGCTATGAATTAAGATATATAAACAGAGTAGGTAAAACTGGAGGGGCTTATACATTCATAAATCTGTTAAATTCAAAGTTTTTAACCAATATGACAATAGCTGTGGAGGGATTATTTGAATGTTTAACAGTCGAAATTCTAGATGACAAAAAGAAAAATACCGTATCATCATGAGTTGTGTATACTGGTTCAGATATAGAAACTTTCATTGACTGGATTGGTAAACTGTTTTCAACTGTCAACCATGAAAACATATTTTTCTGTGGTCATTTTAACATTGATCTGTTAAATCCAACCAAGCACAAAACTGTTGATGACTTCACTGACACAATGTACAACTTGTCTCTGTATCCAACTATAACAAAACCGAGCAGAAAAACGTCACATAGTGCCACAATCATTGATAACATCTTTACTAATATTACGGGAATTCAAATCACTAGTGGCCTATTTATATGCGACATAACTGACCACTTACCTGCTTTTACTTTGTATGATGGTAATAACAAGAAATTACCAAGGCACTATGGCAAAAATCTCGAAACGAATATTAACTAATGAAACGATACAAGCCCTAAACAATAGTTTCGCGCTCCAGGATTGGACTTCAGTGTGCTGTGACCCTAATGTGGACAGTGCTTATTGTACTTTTTTAGACATCTTCACTTCATTGTGTAATAATCACTGCCCTGGGAAAGAATACAGCAATGAAGGAAAAACATCACAAAAGCCCTTGGATTACCAAAGGAATAATGAATGCCTGTAAAAAGAAAAACAATCTCTACAAATTTTTTATCAAAGTAAAAACATAAGAAGTGGAACAAAGATATAAGAAGTACAAAAATAAATTAAACGATATCATAAGACTGGGCTTGCACTAGGAGCTAGTACGACTAAGCCGCTATGGCTCGTTGTAAAAGAATTGAGCAAGCCAGAAAAAGCCTCACTCTGTGACCAAGACAGTGGCGCAGCGCGCAGACAACCAACGCTTGTTGCGGGGGGGCATGAAAATAAAAACAATATAAAAGGAACTTGGAATGCTTTGAATAGCCTAATCAAAAAAACGTCCTAAAAGTTGTCATTACTTTATTGATGAAAATGGTGAAGATTATAATATGAATAATGTAGTAAATAAGTTCAACAATCTTTTTGTGAATGTTGGCCCTAAGTTGGCTGCTGATATTCTTGATAGCGGAATTGCAAAGTCAACTATTGAAAATAATGCCTTGTCATTCTTCCTCTCAGCTACAAATGAGCAGGAAGTCACAAACATCGTGCGGAAGTGTACAAGTAAGTCCTCCACCAACTGTCGTGACATTAGCATGTCATTGGTTAAAAAAGTTATACTAAATATAGTCAAACCTTTAACTTATATCTGTATTTGTCATTCCAGACTGGCTCTTTTCCAAGCAAAATGAAAATTGCAAAAGGAATTCCACTCTTCAAAAATGAAAACAAACGTGCATTTACTAATTACAGACCAATCTCACTTTTGCCTCAGTTTTCAAAAATTTTAGAGAAACTTTTCAACTATCGACTTGAAAAGTTTCTTGAGAAACATCATATGATTAATGAAGGTCAGTATGGCTTTAGAACCAAAAGAACTACATCAATGGCAATAAATGAAGCTATTGAAGAAATAACTAATACATTGGAGTATAAAAAGTATGCAGTTGGTCTCTTTATTGATCTGCAAAAAGCTTTTGATACTATTAATCACGCAATATTACTAAATAAAATGGAAAGATATGGATTTAGGAGGTTGTGAGAGTGGTGAGAGTCACCCACTTGTGCTCCAGTGGGTGACTCTCACCACCCACTGGAGCACAAGTTGGGCGTCATCAGGACCCTGCAAGACAGGGCTGATAAGCTACCAACCAGTGCCCAAGAACAGGTGAAAGAACACCAACACCTGAAAGGGGCACTGAAAACGTGTGGATATCCTGACTGGACCTTTGTGAAAGCTCACACAAGATCCAGAAAGGAGAACAACCCAGTGAGGGCGGAAGAGAGCAAGCGCAATGGTATAGTGATCCAATATGTGTCTGGAGTGTCTGAAAAGCTGAGGAGGATCTTTAACAAACACAAGGTCCCCGTGTATTTCAAGCCGGGCAACACCCTCTGACAAAGACTGGTCCACCCAAAAGACCCCACACCACACAGCCAGAAGAGCAATCTGGTGTATGCAGTAAAATGCAGCAAGGAATGCTCGGATGTCTACATAGGGTAAACCAAGCAACCACTACACAGACACATGGCTCAACACAGAAGAGCCAACACATCAGGACAGGACTCGGCAGTCTTCCTTCACCTCAAGGAAGAGGGTCACTCATTTCAGGACACCGATGTTCAGATCTCGGACAGGGAAGATAAATGGTTTGAGAGAGGAGTGAAGGAGGCCATCGACGTCAAAGTGGAGAAGCCATCTCTGAATAGAGGGGGTGGTCTGCGACACCACCTTTCTCCCATTTATAATCTTGTCCTTTCGACACTCTCAAAAAGATTGTCCAGCAGATTGACCCAGGTGATGTGTCTCATGCTAATGACCCTCATTAGCATACAAAGGTGCAACTCACATCCCAACGACCCCCTTTGGACCCCCATCAACAATCGTTGAGGAGCCAGACGGGTTTTGGCGACGTTCGTTGGAATGTGAATAGCACTGACCACACCCCACAGGGTTTATAAGCTGGGACTTCATCAGCCACTCTCAGAACTGAAGAAGTCTCTTGGATGAGAGACGAAACGTCTTCAAGAACTTTCTTAAACATCCAGTGGATCGACTCAACAGCTTTTGGATAACCATGACCTGGATGACTGAGAACCTACACAGACATTTAGGAGGTTGGCTGGGGACTGGTTAAAAAGTTATTTAACAGGGCGGGTACAGTTTGTAAAAATGGGTCAATATTTATCAGATGTACGAGTAAACCTTGTTTTTCAAACGGTTTAGACATCTAACAAATCGGAATTCGACCAAAAAATTCAGAATTTTTATGTCTTAGAAGTTGAACAAAATTCGGAAGTCAAACGCAAAACAAACGCAGTAACATCCATCCTCCTCCTCCTCTCCCTCTCCAACAGTCACACATGCCAACTGCTCACCACCACTAATGTAAAAATTCTTATCTTTATTGTTCTTATACTTTAACCGTAATGTTTTTTTATTTTAGTTTATTGTATTCAATCATTTTTCACTTAATTTTCGTTCCATTGCCTATGGTACGAGTTACGGTACCATAAACTTCTGTCCAAAAGACGACAGTAACTCTTACCTTAGGCTAACCTGATTATGTTGATGGTTTTTTTCTCTTTCTTTCTTTCTTTCTTGGGGACAGCAAAGATCCTTTCCCTGAGGTTCACATCAGTCCCCTGTTTGGGGAGCTGGAGGGTCCCCTCCTCAGAGATGAACGACAAATCAGCCTGCACACGGCCAACAAAAAAGTGCTGTACAAATACTGTGTCAAAGTAATTAACAAGAGAAACCTATGTAACAGAGCCCCCACTGCCTGGGCCAGCAGGATGACGGGAAATGGACCTGACCCACAGTGGAGACTTCTATACAAACCTCCCCTCAAGAAAAAAACAGCCGACCTCCAGTGGAGAATTTTACACGGTGCCATCAGTTCCAATGCTTTTATCTGTTTTTAACCCTGCTGTGTCCAGCCAGTGTCCCTTCTGTCCCCTTCGTGAAACAGTCTTTCATGCTTTTAGTGAGTGTGGGAGACTTGCAGTGCTCTTCACTCTTCTAACGAATGTTTTTAATCTGTTCAGTGAAAATTTTAGTATCAGGAAATTCGTCTACGGTGCTGGGTACAATAGAACGAATCAGAGAAGGTGGCAGCTTTTAAACTTTATCTCTGGAGAAGCAAAACTCGCAATTTACGTGACCAGGAAAAGGAGAATTGAAAACAATACTGTTCAAGACGCAGCTACTGTTTTTTGCTGTAACATCAGATGTCGCTTAAAACTAGAATTTGGTTTCTATAAAAATGACAAAAGACCTAAATAACTTTAGGAACATCTGGTGTCACAAAAATGTCCTATGCACTTTAATTGATGATCAACTCAATTTTGCAAACTTCCTGATATAATGCACTGATTTTAGATTGTATTTCCTCTCACTTATCGGTTTTTAGTGTTTTTGAAGCTCTTTAGTGTTTTCATCTAATGTAAAATTGTAAAATGTTTTGAATGTGATTAAAGTGTTTTTGCAAAAGTCAAAAAAAGTCTTTCTTTCTCGTGTTTGCTTCTTTCTTTTACATGTCTTTACTATGCAATTTGATATGTAAATGACATTATGAAATAAGTATTACGTGGATACAGCGGCAGAAAATGGATGGACATTGTTGTAGTGTTGATGGGTTATCACCGTTTTAGTCCACAAGGTGGAGTTAATGTTTTTAAAGCCCCAGGTGCGTCTGCATTTTCTCCCTTGACAGATGCGTAGAATAAGAAGTTGAGTGTCTAGTTTAGAGCAACGTGCTGTACTTGATTTGTGTACGTGACCTGTTTTATTTACTTTTATAAATTTCTCCACTCAAAACTATCTTTTATGGCCTGGTGTCTGTCTAAGGTATTCTGTTGAAAAAAGGTAGTTTTCTAGCATCTTGGAATGGATTAAGACCATTTAAATTATTTGTAATGGGAAAAATGTGTTTGGAATTTGAACAAATCGGTATTCGAACAGCCTTCCGGAACGAATTGTGGTCGGAAACCGTGGTTTGCCTGTACTTGGTATTGCTTGTGGTGTCCCCCAGGGGTCAGTGTTGGGGCCAAAACAGTTTAATCTGTACATAAATTATACACTGAGCGGCCAAATAAAAAGTCACCGTTTGGGTTTCAATAAGCAAATTGCAGTGTTATGATCAGGGGTTGCTTCGGTTGGTCAAGTCTAGGCTCAGCAATATTATTCAGCAAAAAAATTAAGTCAGTTGAGCATCTGAATGTACTGAATGACCAGGCAATCCCATAAATTGATTTTTTCTCCCAGATGGCACGATCATATTCCAGGACAACAATGCCAAAATTTATCCAACTCTAATTGTGAAAGAGTGGTCCAGGGAGTGTGAGGAGTCATTTTGACACATTAATTGGCCCCCACAGTCCTGAGCTTAACCCTATTCAAAGTCTATGGGATGTGCTGGAGAAGACCTTGCAGAGTGGTTTGACTCCTATCATCAATACAAGAACTCGGCCAAAAGTTTATGCAATTCTGGACAGATATAAATGCTGTGACGTTGTACGAGGTTGTCGAAACAATGCAGTGGCAAATGCGCACCGCAATCAAAGCTACAGGCAGTCCCGCAAAATATTAGAGTGTGTGACTTTTTTTTTGGCCAGTGTGTATTTAACACAACCAAAGTAACTCATACTATTTGCAGATGACACAAATATATTTTACAGTAGTGATGATTATTTTGAGCTTGTAAATACAGTAAATAGGGAATTAAACACAATAAAAGAATGGATGGACACAGATAAATTATCTTTGAATATAAATGAAACCAAGGTGATGTTTGGGAATCACAACAAAATGTCTGAACAGAAAATAAGTATTGATGGCACCCAAATTGAAATTGTAAGTGAAAATAAATTTCTAGGAGTAATAAATTAGTAAATTGTCATGGAAATCTAATGTCAGACACATAAAAACAAAAATCTTCAAAACCCTCTCAATTTTAAATAAAGCAAAACTATACCTACCGGGGCCTCCTCCAGGTAGGACGTGCCCGGAACACCTCACCAGGGAGGCGTCCAGGAGACATCCTAACCAGATGCCCGAGCCACCTCATCTGGCTCCTCTCGATGCGGTGGAGCAGCGGCTCGACTCTGAGTCCCTCCCGGATGACCGAACTTCTCACCCTATCTCTAAGGGAGAGCCCGGACACCCTGCGGAGGAAACTCATTTCGGCCGCTTGTATCCGGGATCTCGTTCTTTCGGTCATGACCCATAGCTCGTGACCATAGGTGAGGGCAGGAACGTAGATCGACCAGTAAGTCGAGAGCTTTGCCTTTCGGCTCAGCTCCTTCTTCACCACGACGGACCGATACAGAGTCCGCATCACTGCAGACGCTGCACCGATCCGCCTGTCGATCTCCCGTTCCATCATACCCTCACTCGTGAACGAGACCCCGAGATACTTGAACTCCTCCACTTGGGGCAGGATCTCATCCCCAACCCGGAGAGGGCACTCCACCCTTTTCCGACTGAGGACCATGGTCTCAGATTTGGAGGTGCTGATTCTCATCCCAACTGTATCACACTCGGCTGCGAACCGCTCCAGTGAGAGTTGGAGATCACGGCTTGATGAAGCCAACAGCGTCAACGTCATCTGCAAAAAGCAGAGATGCAATACTGAGGCCACCAAACTGGACACCCTCAACGCCTTGGCTGCACCTAGAAATTCTGTCCATAAAAGTTATGAACAGAATCGGTGACAAAGGGCAGCCTTGGCGGTGTCCAACCCTCACTGGAAACGAATCCGGCTTACTGCCGGCAATGCGGACCATACTCTGACATCGGTTGTACAGGGACTGAACAGCCCTTATCAAGGGGTTCAGTACCCCATACTCCCAAAGCACCCCCCACAGAACCCCCCGAGGAACACAGTCGAACGCCTTCTCCAAGTCCACAAAACACATGTAGACTGGTTGGGCGAACTCCCATGCCTCCTCGAGGACCCTGTGGAGGGTGTAGAGCTGGTCCACTGTTCCACGGCCAGGATGAAAACCACACTGCTCCTCCTGAATCCGAGATTCGACTTCCCGACGGACCTTCCTCTCCAGAACCCCTGAATAGACCTTGCCAGGGAGGCTGAGGAGTGTGATCCCCCTGTAGTTGGAACACACCCTCCAGTCCCCCTTCTTAAAAAGGGGGACCACCACCCCAGTCTGCCAATCCTGAGGCACTGTCCCCGACGTCCACGCGATGTTGCAGAGGCGTGTCAACCAGGACAGCCCCACAATATCCAGAGCCTTTAGGAACTTCGGGCGGATCTCATCCACCCCCGGGGCCCTGCCACCGAGGAGCGTTTTAACCACCTCAGTGACCTTAACCCCAGAAATAGGAGAGCCCATCTCAGAGAACCCAGACTCTGCTTCCTCATGGGAAGGCGTGTCGCCGGAATTCAGGAGGTCTTCGAAGTATTCTCCCCACCAAGTCACAACGTCCCGGGTTGAGGTCAGCAGCGCCCCATCCCCACTATACACAGTGTTGTCCATTACCATTGTTGGTATATTGTTCATAACCATTGTTGGTGTATTGTGCCTTTCCTTACATTGTTGCATAAATTGTTATTACAATGTAATAATTATTGTTGCCTATGGTGATGCCACCATGATGCAATTATTGTATAATTGTCCTTGAACGAAGTAGCATTGAAGCTCAATGTGTTAATCACTGAATGAGGAACTGGGGTGGGATTAAATACATTTTCTTCTTCCCGCTCCTTTTCAGGCAGAATTGTATTGTTGAGTTATGTGCTTTGCTTATTCATTTGCTTATTTATCTATTTATTTATTTTTTCTTCCTTGCCTTGCCTGAAATAAATGAATAAAAAAATATTCTGTGTCTGATCAATTTAGCCTCAGTATTTGGAAGGTACCAGTGGGTTTGTTAAATATCAATCCTTCCATCCAAACACAAACTGGATGGATAGGTTAGCTTTGGGATACTTTGATCCTTGATGAGTGGTCTGGGCTCAATTATATGATTTATGACGTCTATTACCGTAAGTGGATGATAAGTGTAATAGCTCAATAATTTTGACTGTCTCCCCTACTTTTTCCTACATGGTCTTTTCCTCCTACTGTCTGTCTGTATCCACAGCTTCAACAGTTTCATTCATTCCTCTCTTCTTTTGACCTTTGTCCCTCTTACATCTAGCCTTGTGTCTGACATCTAGCCGCGTGGAGATCAAAAGGGGGGAGTGTAATCCACATTGCTCTTATGTAATAGTGTGTAACTGTGAGTAGGTAATTGTATGTAATAGTGTATAATAGATGATAATAGGGTGTAATAGATAAGAACCTGCCTACCTTTAGATATGCTAAAGTAAATGTCACAACACGGTCAGGCAAAATAGGTTAGATAAAGCAGAATTTAAATAAAGAAGAGATAGGAATTGGGTTAAGGAAAAGCAAAACAGATAGTAATAGTCCAAGATTTTAGAAATGCTGTTATGGTACAAATGGTAAATGGTAAAGCATACATGTGCATATGTGTTTATTGATGTACATTAGGAATATTGAACTGTTTAATTGATGATATGGTCATAGTTTGTATAAGGAGAACTGAACAAACATGGTAGAAATGTTTATTACTTTAACTGATTTTGGATTTATCACAGTGTAAGAACATGGTTAGGACTATTGTTGTTTATTTCATTGTTTTTTTATTTGTTATTTGAAAACAAAACGGTTATTTTGAGTATTTATTCATTCCAGGAGTTTTGTTTATCGCAATATGACAACCTGTTAGATGCAACAATGTCTGTTTAGATTAAGAATGCCTGGATCTGTACATACAAAAATGGATTGGTTTGGTCTGCGACCAGACAGGAGAGTTTCGCGGGGTTTTGTGTGAAAAAAAAAAAAGAAAAAAAGGAGAGCGAAGGAGACGAAGGAGTTGGCGAGCAGATGGACAGATGAAAAATTAATAAAACAAACACCTGGATTAAGAAAACGGCATCGCTCGTTGGTGATTTTAATCCCCCCCCTTTTTCCGGAGTGTAACACTTACGGTCTTCTCGCTAATTTTGGCTGATATTTTGTGAAAGTGAAAAATTAAGGCTACTTCTGACGGTATGTTTAACCAAGAAATTATTTCCATGTTTTCTACGGGAATTAAATTTTTTAACTTTTAAAAATCAAAAAAAAAATTATACTTAAGTGGAATTTTCAGATGTAGTCAGCTTTGGTTACACATTGCTTAAAGCAGACCGATAATCCTGATAAAGTGCTCATGAAGACTGAATTGAGTAACTGAAATGTTTTGAATAAAATTAACCCAAAGCCCTCTGACCTCACAGAATAGTTTGGTCAACCCACACATGTAACCAATAGATTCTTACTCATCCAGTTCATGGTTAATTGAATTAAACCTTGTAGGTGTAATGTGAAGTGATTGAAGGTGTGTTTTAGTGCTTGGATATGTTTGACCTCTCATCCAAGAGGCTTCTTCTTTTCCAACTGACTGGTAGGGGGAGCAGATATGTTGAGAACTGATGTGCCGAGTTACCTGACACGCAGTGTTAATGACCGTCAGCGATACTATCCTTAGAAGAGTTAGAATATCTGTACTCTGTCTCAAGCTGTAAAACAGAAGTCCAGTTGCTTCATATTCAAGAGTCATGTGCGCTGTGTGAGCTGACACCTCTCACTGTCAGCTCACACCTCGAGGTAGCTGGGCAGGAGCGGGAATTGAACTGCCAATCCGGCGATCATTGGACAGCCTGTTTTACCAACTGAGTCACTGCTGTCCCGGATTGTAGAGTCTATACGGGACCTTTTTTTTTCCAGGGTGTAGCAGTTGGTAGGGTTAGAGAGGACCACTATATAGATGGAGAGACCAGAAGAAATTAAAAAAAAATGACCAGTTTTGGCTCCCATCACACCCTGTTGTTGCTACTTTCAAAACACATTTGGGGTAAACTATGTTCAACAGTGTTGAATTATCACTGAATAACAATACAGTCACAGAATTATTTTTCCTGCTATTAGTAACATGAGTGTATCAGAGGGTTGTATCTTATTTGTCAGGTGAATGTTTAAGTTATACTGCACGTTTTCCTTATTCATTAATAAGCTAGGACGAACCTGTCACGAGGCATCCGAGTGGCCAAGAGACAGTACTCCAGGAGGATCACCACCCACTTCAGCGACAGCTGAAGACACCAGGAACCTGTGGCAGGGGATTCAGTCCATTACGGACTACAAGCCCCTTCCGCAGTCCTGCGACAGCTCCATCACTCTGCTGAATGACTTCTTTGCGCGCTTTGAGGCAGACAACGGCATCCTGGCACAGAAGGCTCCACCCCCTCCTTGCGACCAGGTGTTGACGCTTTCTCCGGACAGTGTGAGGCAAATCCTCAGAAGGACCAATGCACGGAAAGCCCCAGGTCCTGACAACATTCCTGGTCATGTCCTGAGAGACTGTGCTGATGAGCTTGCAAATGTCTTCACAGACATCTTCAATATCTCCCTGAGCCAGGCTGTTGTCCCTACCTGTCCCCAAGCCATCACCATCATCCCAGTCCCAAAGAAGTCGCTCCCATCCTGCTTCAACGACTACCGCCCAGTTGCACTCACTCCCATCCTCATGAAGTGCTTCGAGCGGCTAGTCATGCAGCAAATCAAGTCTGCCCTCCCTTCAACCTTGGAACCTTTTCAGTTTGCTTACTGGTCCAACCGCTCGACTGATGACGCCATCTCCATTGCACTACACTCAACCCTCACCCACCTGGAGACCAAAGTCTCATACGCCAGAGTGCTGTTCATCGACATCAGCTCAGCATTCACCACAATCATCCCACAGCAGCTCATCTATAAACTGGTCCAGCTTGGACTCAACACCTCCATATGCAACTGGCTGCTGGACTTCCCACAGGCAGTTCGAGTTGGTAGCAACACCTCCAGCACCATCATGCTGAACACGGGAGCCCCCCTAAGGATGTGTTCTGAGCCCCCTCCTCTTCACTCTGTTGACCCACAACTGCACACCAACTTTCAGCTCCAACCTCTTCGTCAAGTTTGCAGACGACATGACTGTGGTGGGTCTCATCAACAACAACGATGAGACAGCCTACAGAAATGAGGTGGGCCACCTGGCTATGTGGTGCAAGGACAACAATCTCCATCTGAACGTGGAGAAGACGAAGGAGAATGTTGCGGACATCAAGAGAGCATGCACCCAGCATGCTCCACTAACCATCAACGGTTCTGCAGTGGAAAGGGTCAGCAGCACCAAGTTCCTGGGTGTGCAAATCTCCAAGGCCCTGTCCTGGGACCGCAACACCGCATCGCTGGCCAAAAAAACCCAACAACGCCTCTACTTTCTCCGCAGACTGAGGAGAGCAAGAGCCCCACCCCCCATCATGCTGACTTTCTACAGAGGGCATCCTGACCAGCTGCATCACCGTGTGGTACGGCGCCTGCACCGTTTCCTGCCACAAGACCCTGCAGTACATTGTGAGAGCAGCTGAAAAGATCACTGGTGTCTCTCTCCCTTCCCTTACAGACATTTATAACACCCGCCTCACCCGCAAAGCCATCAGCATTGCAGGTGATCCCACCCACCCCTCTCAGAGCCTTTTCAGCCTGCTGCCATCAGGTTGGAGACTGCAGAGTCTGCGGGCCAGAACCAGCAGGCTCAAGGACAGTTTCTTTCACCAGGCAGTCAGGAGGCTCAACTCCCTCCCTGCTCTGCCCATTGCCACAACTCTGAACTCTACCCACACCCTGCTCTGCCCCCTCCCCAGCACCTGACTACCTATCTCTCCCTCCCCCCGTCAACTCAGGGACTGTGCACATCTCACTTCCCCTATGGGATTAGAGTGTATAGAGATGTTAACCATCCCTTGTGTTTCGTCTTATACTTCGTGCTGTTCTGTCTGATGTACTGTCTGTGTTGTATTGCTTGTTGCACTGCCTGTGTTGTACTGCCTGTGTTGTACTGCTTGTTGCACTGCCTGTGTTGTACTGCTTGTGTTGTCCTGCCTGTGTTGTAGTGCCTGTATTGTCCTGCCTGTGTTATCCTGCCTGTGTTGTCCTACCTGTGTTGTCCTACCTGTTGTATTGTCTACCGTGGGTCAGAGAGGACTGTAATTTCATCTGTGCTGTATGTCGTGCATATATGGTACATTTGACAATAAAGCTGACTTTAACTTTGATAAATCATGAAGACAAGGCTTAATTAAGTGATTATGCTATAAGCAAGCTCATTAAACAGCGATCCAATGATCTAATAATAGCATTTGATTGCACACAGTCAATAACACAAAGTTGTTAACCACAACACAACTTATCAACACTTAGCTCCATCAACAATAGAGGATACTATCAACATGTAAATATAACATGTATGTCTTCAAAATGTCTTCATGTCAACATCAACTGTAGGCTACCAGTCTTCTTCTTTTCCTTTTGGCTTTTCCCTTCAGCGGTCGATACAGTGAATCAGTTGCCTCCATCTAACCGTCTTCTGCATCCTCTTTTCTCACACCAACTACATTAATGTCCTCTTTCAGAATAATTGTAAAGAACAGCACTAATAATTAATCATTACATGCCCTCAAATATATTTTTCTCAGAGCACGATGACACTACTTTGAAGATAACACAACAACATACAGTATTCATTTAGCCAACTACATTAACTCACTGTAAAATAGTAGGTCTCTGTCTCCTGCTGATTGGCTCGACGCTTAGCCAGAGTAAGCTTTGGGATGGAACTCCCTCCAGGGGGCTCGTGTGATAGGCTGCTGGGCATGTCACGGGTGGGGTTACAGTCACTTTCACACATACTGTCCAGTAGGGCTGTAAGAGTGGCTTTAAGTGTTTTACTTATCTGAGAAGAGAAAGAAAATTTATTCAGTTAATAAATTCAGTTAAGTAATTGCAAAAAAAATGTCAATATTCAAAGTTTAGGGTCACCAACTAACCTCCTCTGTTTCCAAGGTAACGGCAGCCAGTCGAGACTGAAGCTGTTGGAATCTTGTCTCCAGCTCGTACCTCACCTGGCTCTCTGCACTCACCTCACAAACCTGAAATACAAAAGCAAAATAGGCTATAACAATGATGATGATGGAGGCAAATCCATTGGAGCAGGGGTGTCAAAGTCAAATACACAAAGGCCAAAAAGACAAATTTGCTAGAAGCTGAGGGCCGGACTCGTTCAATGTTTTTTAAAACACAAATTAGGACATTAACTTTGTTCAAAATGGTTTTGTCAAAGTTAAAATGGGCTGAATTACTGCTTTGTGGGGAATGTAGTTTTTCCTCAAAGCACACTTATGTCCTATTTATTTTTAGACACTCTGACCTTTAATGCTCTCACGGGCCACATAAATGATGTGGCAGGCCACATTTGCCCCCCGGACCTTGAGTTTGACGCATGTGCTCTCCAAGGTAGAGTCAGCTTCCTATAGCATTGTGTGGTCATGAAATCTGCTGCCTTTAGTATTCCTTTAGTATATATGTTTCAGTGGTCAGTGGCATCTGTGCTGCTATAAGTAAAACACACCAAAACTCTTTTTACTGTAGATGTGTATGATCCATCTCAGACTACAGATCAATTTTATTGGCAAATACTAAATCAGCTGCAGATAAATAGCTAGTTATTGATAACTTTTTTTATCAGCCAATGGTGTGATTGGTTAATCTCCAGCCCGAATTGAAACAGCAAAAGAAGTTTTAATCAGAGTTATTGATTCACATCATTCACTGACTATTTATAATATTCGTATATGAAATATAAAATAAAATATTGGAAATTGAGGCCGTAGCCGGTAGCCACATGTAGCTGGATCTTTTTGAAAACGCAATGTCTTTTCTTACAGTTATGCCTTCAATCCACATGACAACGCAAATATCCAGGACAAAAACGGAACTTTTTATATTTTGAAAAATAAATTTTTCTGGTCTCTACATGGTCCTATGTGTTCCTGCATTGACTCTGCAGCCCACCCCCTGGTGAAATGCTGCTCAAACACGCTGCTCAGACGTAGCTCCTGTCGTGACGAAACTGCAGGAGTGATCTATAGAGGAGCTGTAGTCATAGCAGTACATCCACCACAAACTTTACCCCATGTTACCGTTAGCCACATCCTCTCTGTGAGTGTAACAGGCAAGGCAGGAACAGAAACAGCCTCTTCTCATTTGAGCAACTTTTAGACAGCTGAAATTCAGGACCATGGATGAGTTAGAGGCAAATACAGTGTAGTTGGACGTCTGACAGCTGTGTGAAATTAATTTAAAATAAAATACTATGGGACCTGTAATAGAGTCTACTCTGGCCAAAGACCAGTAAAGGTACCAGGTAAGCCAGGCCAAAGATAAACTAATTCTTTGATATCTAAAAAGTTAAAAAGATTCATATAAAATATTTTTTATAAACAGGCTCTATATGTGTACAAATCTACAAATGTAAAAACAAAAAAACAAAAAATACAACCCAAACATTTAAGGATGACTTTTTTGCAAATTAAAACAAGAAGTGCAGTGGCATGACCTGGTCCCCCTCATGTGGGTGATAATTGAATCTGAAGGGGAGGCAGAAAGCAGTGTCATGTTGCTGTAGCAACGCATCTCTGTCTCCACTTTGGTCCAGGGTTGTCACAGTGGCCTCCAGCTGCTTTAGCCCCATCTCCTCCGTTTTCTGGATGCGCCACCTACTGGTCAAGAAGCATTTCATCACCCTCTCCACTGACAGATGGAAACCCAGGTCACAGCACTGTCATGAGGGAGTAAAGGAGGAAATGATGATGAAGTATGTTGGTGGGGGTGGGGGTGCAGGGGGGTTGATGGAAGTGATGTGGTGTGAGAGAATGATATATATGAGAAATAAGGCTTGGTCTAATAAACAGATGGGCACACACAGACACATGTATTGAGGTTGCATACATCAATCAGGGTGCTGACATCCTGCAGGTAGTACTTGTTCATGGCAGCATTGGCTGCTGCTAGATTCAGAAGGTAGTCATTACGAGCCTTGGTACACTTCAACTGGGTCTCCTGCACTCTGCCATGTCTCTACACACACACACACACGCACACACACACACACACACACACACGTCATGAATGACATATGTTATTAACAAATTTTAGCATCATAAATCAAGCCATAAAGAATATGCCTTTATGCCTTTACATACTTTGAGACTTCATGTCATGCAATAACTCTCTGTCTCTCTCCCTCTCTTTCACACACACACACACACACACACACACACACACACACACACACACACACACACACACACACACACACACACACACACACACATACACACGCACACACACACACCATAAGTTTGTGTGCAGCCACTATTTTTTGTTTGACAGCAGAGGTCAAATAGCTTAACTCTTCTGACCCTCTTTTCAGCAGCTGTGAAGACTTCCACTGCCTTCGCCAACTTCCACAGATTTCTCGATAACTTCTCATCTTGCAGCAGCAACTTTGGCATTTCTTCTGACCTACGTCCATTGTCTTTGTTGCTACAGATTAAGTAAGTACTCCTTTCTCCACCTGGTCCAGTACTCATTTGACAGGAACTGAACTCTTCCATCTTTGGTGAAGATAGAGATCGTCCTTTGCCTCCACCTGGTCATAATGCCCAGGTGGAGGCATTATGACCAAAGACTTCATGGTAAGGATGTGATTGGGAGTCAATGGTTCTGGGCCGGATGGATCATTGAGATGTACAGTGGACAATGGTCTACTATTCATGATAACCATTACTTCATATAAGTACGTTCTCAGTGATGAGCTGTATAGTCGGTTTGCAGATTGGTTGAGGATAGATGTGAGGACACTCCTTATGGTGCAGATCTGTCTCTGTCACACACCACTCATGTGACTGGGAGAGACAGATCCACTGACGAAGCTGCATGGCAAAGCTGCATCCCAGTTCCTTCATATGTTCTTCTGTTAGTCCTCTCATCAACTCTTGGAACTCATTGCACGCACCTGCAAAGTTGGTGTCTTGGTCGCTTTGGAGTTGTCTCATACTGCCCCTTATAGCAATAAAGCAACGCAGCACATTCAGGAAGCAATTAGTGGTGAGGTCATCCAGTGCCTCTACGTGAATTGCTCTTGAGCACATGCAGGTAAATATGAGCCCATATTTCTTCCAACTCCTTCCTTCCTTTTTTTAACATAAAACGGTCCGACACAGTCCATGCCGCTGTACATGAGTGAAGGCGTACTTTCCATTCTCTCGCCTGAAAGATCGTCCATTTTTTGTTCTTTACTTCAGAAATCCATGGAAGTTGGCAAATGTAGTGGAAGTCTTCCCAGCTGCTAACAATACGGTCAGAAGAGTTAAGCTGTGAGTCAGTGATATGACACTGGACAACAAAAGCACACACATCTCAGCCACTCTATTTAGAGAGAGCCATACACAAAACAGGGCTTCTGTTAGAAGCTGAGTAAAGGGTTAATGTGGTGGAAAGTTTTTAATACAACAAAATAATACAATAAAATAATATAATAAAATAATATCCTTTCATAGAACCAAAGATCTGGATTGTTGTGCGTGTCAAATTATTCAGAGCTCGTGAAGGTGGCCCCAGGATGTTTCGAGGTGATGAAGACGCTGCATGAAAATAATTACTGTTTGATCATATTTGGAAATGCTTGCATGACTGTCGGTATCCTTGGAAGAAGTTAGACACTGACAGAAGCAGCTGGCCAGATCATTTCATATACTGCACCTGAAATTAGAATATTTTTGTATGTTTCTGCACAGGGTCATCCAAAGAATGTCTGCAGCAGATATGTCCTCACAGGGTTCGCGTGACTGATTATATTATGTCATCAAATAGTTTTGTGAAACTGTCGACTTGATATTTTTGGTAACGTCCGGAGGTCATGACGTACCAACTGAAAGCCCGTAAAGAACTGATTGAAAGCACGCCTTTAGAGTATAAATAATGTGTGATTCTTTTCATATTTTGTACCTGGAACCCCGCTGCAGCTCTCGTCTGTAAAGTTTTTCCTGTACCCAGAATATTCTGTAACAACACTTCAAAGGACTGTTCATCGTCTCCAGAGCTCTCATCATAATTAGATAAATATTTGTTGAACTTGTCTGTCTGTCAATATCATCGATGATATTATTGGACTCATACTCAACCTATGGTTGATATTATTGTACTGCTACTCAACCTATGCATGATTTGAATTGACAAATAAAAATCTTGAATTTATAATAAGTGTGTCTTGTCCTAAGAAAAACAAAACCCCCACCACATTGATTCAGAGAATCCCCTTCACTTTGTTTTTTTTGTTTGTTTGGAAAACAATTTTTTTGTATATTGTTTGAACAATCACTTTGTGTGATTAGTGGGAGTGTGAATGCTGTTGTTATAAAGTTTGTGTGCAGCGGCTAGTTTTTGTTTGACCACCAGAGGTCGTGCTGAATCCTGTGAGGGAAAATATTGCTTATGGGTTCAAGAGGAGGATGGGTAGCCGACATGTTTGTTATTGTACGGCAAAAGATAAAAATCCTTCCATTTTGGAGCTGCAAGCGGGCAAAGTGGTCAATGCTCTTTTATTCTGTAACTTTTATTTCTATTTTTTTGTAATTTTTTGTACTGTGTTTAAAGTTCAATGTCATTTCGTGTCTGTGTGTAGTTCTACGGGGGTGGTGATGATTAACTGTGCAACGTGAAGCTAGTCAAGCTAGATATTAAAGGCATCAATAAAAGATAACACCAGCTGTATAAAGAACCAGAGTCCTTGCATCTTTCAAATAGGAGCACGCACACACACACAAACACACACACACACACACACACCTATAGCTACACTTACTTTTTCCATTAATCTCTCCATCTTCTTGACTGAACTCCGTCTCTGTCCGCCTGATTGGCCGAGGCCAAGGTCAGCCGACTTGCCGGTGTGCCTCTCCTCCAATCGCTCTGCTTCCTTCAATTTCCCCTCTGCTATGAGACAGTCTGTATGGTATTGGTTATACGTCTTCAAGGCCTTCATGAGAAGACACAACAGAAACAGTTCCTGCCATTGGGATGCTACATTAATTTGCATTATTTTAGATATAGAACATGAGAAAATGCTCACCGTCTGCAGCTCAGTGGTAACCTTTAGCAGCTCATCCTGCATTTGGATACCAACTTCTTTGCTCTGCAATTCACAGAAGTAGGATTGGAGATTTTGGGATATTTTATTACATTAAAATATTGATTCTCAAGCTCAAGGAGAGAGCATCTTAGCTAAGGACCAAAACTTGAAATTGGAAATTGAGGGAGGTACAGTTAGCCTGACTGTCACATCAAAGATTTGCACATCAGACCTCAAACACTCTGTAACAAGAAATAATATTTCTTGTTTCACATATTTCATAACTCATATGAAAACACTTCTTGAAAATCAAGAGAAAGGGGCTTCCATTTCATTTTCATTTTGATTTTAAAAATCACGTTTATTCAAAAAAGCCAAATTACAAGATAATCACGTTGACACAAAATCCAAAAGAGAGTCATGCAAAAAGGAATTCACATCTCAAAAACACACAATGGTAGGATTTTCAACAGTACTGGTTAGGTTAGATGTTGTCTTTGTTCCCTGAACAAAGAAAACATCTAACCTTTTTAACATTTATCAAACTAGACAGAGGCTCTAGTCTCCATGTCTCCTGCTCCATTCCCATTCAAAGTACTTTAAACACAGGTTTAAAAAAAACAGACCAAAATCGAAAACTAACTAACCGTTCTCCACAATCATACTTTTTACTTTTGTCATTAGTTTCTTCTTAAAAACCTCTTTGCTCGTAAAAACTGGTTGGTCACTTCCTTCTGGATTTTTTAAATAGAAACGGATGCTATCCAGAAACATGTTGCGGTCAGGAAATAAATTTTCTACTTTGACCTTCGAACCTTTTGTGTCTTGCAGGATTATTTTTTTTGCGAATCATATTTTTCTGTTATGGCTTCTTTCAGACTTTCAATTACAGCCAATTTTAAATTTTAGGTTGTAACTGTTAATTGCTTTCCCTTTCATTTTCTGGAATTTAGTCGCACAGTTCGGAACAAAATCACTGAACCATAAATCGCTAGGCTCTGAACATTTATCATTAATCATTGACGGCACATAACTACTTTACCAGTGGCAATATAATGTTGGCAGTGACTTTAGAGAAGTTTCAGGCCTTTGAGTATGCTTTATCTGCTCTAAAGTGACTGTAAATGCTTTGTTAAAATTTTCAAGTATGCTTTGCAGAGAATGTGCCTGACAAGCATTAATCTGAGCATGTTTAGTCTGTGTACTTCATAAAAGCAGTGAGACTTAGGTGCTCCTCGTAGCAGGACAGATAACATAACAAATACATAAAGAAGTAATTATACAAATGCTGCTTTGTGTGCAGTGTCAACTTAGAGCTAGTTTGGCAAATCTACTAACATTTCAAGGCTAATAGTATCAACATTAATCTAGCAGCACATAATATAAACTATTATATTTCTTGCAGGCAATGAAGCTCACAGAGTTGAGTGATGCCAGTTGTGAATTAGTGTAATCTAACACACTGGTGATTTCTGTTGAGATGGGCTCACTATGCTTTGATCTAGATATTGACTGTCTATCATGACAGTTCATGACCTAAAATATGTGATTTAAAAACAATTAAATAGGATTCTTGTTATTTGCAATCATGAACAAAGTGAGGAAGTGAGGAAGAGGAGGACATACATCTCTCCCTCACCTTTTATTTTAAATGGAATACACACAATACACACAACAATGAATTACTTGAGCCTGTGTGTGTATGTGGGGGGTTGCCTACAGTGAATTCTTATGTTTCCATGGTTACAAGTTCCACTTCATTCCGAGTGGAAATTGTCTAATGTGAGGATTTCTGTCGTGTGATTAAAAAATGTTTCAATTTTTTTCACTAATTATTATGTTCACATCTTTGTGTACTGAAGAAATGCCTTTTGACATTTTGGAAATGCTAAAAGAAATTTCATTTTACAATTACTAGGAAATTATTTGAAATAACTCTCTACATATCGTCAATAGAATAGATCTTATGGTATATCTTGAGTATTTCCTGTTTGTTTACTGGACTTAGGTCTTTTTCCTGAAAATAATAATTTTTACATTCACTAATGTGTTTATGTATTCACTTAGGTCCAGATTTTTTTTGTGTTATTGTTGGCAGCAGAAAAAAAATCCTTGGACAGATTTCCACTTAACATTGTGGAAGAATGAGGCATCCTGGGAAATTTTAGGGCAGATCCTGATAAAAGCGAATTTATTCGTCATTATTTATTACTGTCAATTCTGAGCTGCACAAAGCTACCAAACTGATTCCATAGGAGTTGTGCAATAATGAGTCCCGATCCTGTTTACGTCAGTTTATGGACATAGACTAAAGATACATCTCAGTTTGTCCATTGTTATCACTTTCACAATGAGATAATACTCTCAAAACCGCAGTTTTCAGAGTAATATGAAGTTGAACGAAGGACTTGTTTAATGCAACTACTGACTCTGCACCACAGCCACTCACCCGTTTGTGCAGACGGTGTGTATCTTCTATACTATGTGTCAGCCTCTGTGTGAGCGTGTTGCAGCAGGTGTCACTCAACGCTGCATGTTCCCGGCTCTCCAGACGAGTTTGAGTTAGCAAAACAGACCAGACCTGGCACACAGACTGACCCCATTGTTCTTTCCTGAAAAAAACAAAACAAAAAACAAAACAAAACACATCCTCTCTGAGATATGGTCAGATGAAATGCCCACAATCATCCAAGAGATAGGAAAGACAAGTGTTCCCTCACACTTTGTGCATACTCACTTCTTTGTCTTGTGGGTGAATCTTTCCGTGAGTTTATCGAGGGCTCGAGCATATTCAGCTTCAATATCACCTCGACGCCGTAGGAACTCAGAGATGTCTGAGAGCTGCTGCTGTTTCACCTCCACCTGGGAGTCTAAAATCTTTATCTGGTCTGTCAGCTGGGCCCGCAAGTCTGACAGACAGATGGTAAAAAAAACAAGTCCCTGCATGCTTCAGATTCTGAACAGTCTGATGTGCAAACACAAAGTGAACAATTGCCGTAAGGATGTAGTTATTGTAATTACTAGAAGCATGTCTAGATATATTTGTTTATATGTACAAGGTGAAATGCAATCTTATTCATTTAACGTACATCACAGCAATGAGGGAAGGATGTCCTCTTTTTTTTTTTGCATGTCAGATTTGCTCCTATGTGCAGACTTTACATGCTTGCGGTATGGCAACAGACTGTAATGTTTAAAGTATACTTAGGAAACTAATGTGCACTCGGGGCGGCAGTGGCTCAGAGGTAAAGCAGACGTCTTGAAGTATATATATGTGTATAT
This sequence comes from Antennarius maculatus, assembly GCA_013358685.1. Taxonomy (NCBI): domain Eukaryota; kingdom Metazoa; phylum Chordata; class Actinopteri; order Lophiiformes; family Antennariidae; genus Antennarius; species Antennarius maculatus. The sequence goes on from CM023607.1 coordinate 5,741,287, forward strand.
ATATATATATATATATATATATATATATATATATACACACACACACATATATATACATATATACATATACATATATACACATACATACATACAACGAACTGCATGCCTAGTGGCCCCTAGTTTGTTGTGAGTTTGTTCAGGGGCCTGTATACAACATATATATGTGTGCATGTCTAACTGTATCAGGAGAGTGTAAAGAGAATTTCCTATTTCAGGATGAATAAAGTAAAATTATTATTCTTCTTTTGCATTATGAAATGCACACTGATGCAAATGCACACATACATACAGAACCATCATACAGAATAATGCTCACTGCAGTGCCTTAGGCCTGTTGTGGATTGGATGATGTCTGGGAACCCCCACGCCTAGATTAGAACTATTTTATCACAAAGACAATAATTTACTGACAGAGAAAATATAACAACAGCCCTTGTTCAAGGCAAAAGACTTGATATATATTGTCAGTCTTGTCGTTTTGAGGTGTGCTTACAACCGTTTTAAGTCCAAAGCAACACAGGAGCTCAGCCCTTTTACCCAATTTAAGATTGTGTTACACACAGAAGCTCATATGTAAACATGGCTCAGCTAGCAGCAACTTGACCCTTGCTTTTCATTGGTTTGAAAGGCTTATATAAGCTCACAAATAACTCCATATTGGCTTTACTCTTTCTCCTTGTTGCTCTCTTTCCTTTCTTCAGCACATTCACCCGCTCTGTTTCCCTGCTCCTTCTATCCATCCTTTACTCTTTTTCTCTGTCTGTGTGAGTACACAGCATTGGGCTGACTAGATATGAGGAGACAGCATCACTAATACTGACTATAAATACACTGCTGTAGTACAGTACAGAGCCACCCAACAACGGCAAAAAAAAACAAAACTTGGCAAGCAACACACAAGACATGATAATGGTCATGTGTATGTTTTCCTCACATTCTGTGTCTTCAAGAAACCCTGCTTGGATTGTCATCACACTCACAGGAAGGAATTTATCAACTTGTGAACAGACCCTTTTCAGTGGATACAGGTGAATGGTTGTGCAGAGCAACTGGAAGCATATGTCTGTGTAGGTTCTCAGTCATCCAGGTCATGGTTATCCAAAAGCTGTTGAGTCGATCCACTGGACGTCCAGTGGATCGACTCAACAGCTTTTGGATAACTGGAAGCATACATTAATTCTGTTTTGAGTGCAAGATCAATAGTTGACTCTGATGTACACAGTGATGAGCACATGATTTGAGCAGATTCAGAGTGACTTACCTTTCATCTGTGATTCATACTCGGCCAGACTCCCCTTCTCCCTCCTCAACTTTCCATGTGATGTCATCATCTTTGACCCCCTGACTCTGGTCTGTTACTGAGACCTCTCTCCCTGAACCTTGATTCTTCTTTTGCCCTAACAAAATATCCCCTCCTCAAAACTCCCAACTTCAACTCCTGCTCCGTCTCTGTAGTCTCTGACTTTTCGGCCCTGGCTACCTTGGCTTTTGAATGTGGCACATCAGCATTACTGTCTGTTGGCTGCGCTTGACTGGGATGCCAGTGGTGTCAAGGTACTCCTGGAATCCCCTTGGTTTCTGATGTGAACACTGATCCATAGGTGAACTGGCCTGAGCAGCATACAGAGGGAAATTAGAGGGAAGAGTAGAAATTAATATGGATGACAGGACTTAATGAGATCAGAATGGAAGGGAGTCACAGAAAGAGGACAAATGAGGCCATAGAGACGAAACAAAAAAAGACAGAAAGTGACAGAAGACAAGGGTTATTTACTGGGACAAACAGTTAAGATGTGAGATGGGTGACACACCTCAGAGTGGACAGTAACACAGCCATGTAACCGACTGTGGGACCAAAACGATGAAGAATGGGGGATGAGAGGATCATTTGACTAACTAATATAATGAGGGTTATTTCAGATGGGGGGTGTGAGGATTCCTGAGAGGAAGATGGCAAAGATGAGAAATGCTCATCCTCATGAGTCACAGGAACATGGTCTGTAGTAGAAGCCAGTAAATGTGTTACTAGCTTTTGAGAACAGTTGCTGAATTCATAAAAAATGACTTTAAATGAAAAATGTATTGATTCAAACTGCACTTTGAAATTTTTGAGCTGTGGAGGTCAACTCTCATACCAAACCTAAATGGCATATTACAGAATTTAATGCACCACGATGTTGATGAAACCAGTCAAGACATTTGTCATTGTGTCCACCATTTTTTGAAAGAGTCAGATATTTAAAAAAAAAAAAAACATTTTGCTTTGACTGCAGATTTAGATAGAACACATGAATAATTTTCAGTCAATGGGGCAAAATAACATCAATGAATGTCATGTTGTTGGTTTTTTTAAGGAAAATTAACAGAGGTAAATGGTAGACAAGCAGCATTTCTGGCTGAGCAGAACACAAACACATACAAAGGCATACTCCCACACACGGCTGGTGCCTGTATTGCTAGCTGGCTAACAGCTGACATCTGAAGAGTTGGTACATTGGATATTCAGGGTGTATAACATAATTTTGCAAAAAGGTCCAGTGGTTAAATTTTTACATTTCAGTTCCAGTTGTGCACTGACAGGTATTATGTAATACTGAGAAACTGGAACTTTTATTCAAGAATCAAAATAGGTTCTTTTGATGAAGAGTAGCTTCCAAATAGCTTCTTCTCCTATGAGAGCTGCAAACTTATAGTGGTGGGGGAGTTTGAGTGCCTGAATGATTCTAGGAGCTATGTTGTCAGGGGCTTTATGCTCCTGCTAGGGTCTCCCCTGGCAAACAGGTCCTGGGTGACGGGCCAGATGAAGAGCAGTACAAAAACCCCTATGATGAAAGAAATATCAAGGAACATGATGTCACCTGGTGTGGCACACCTGGGGCCCCACCCTGGAGCCAGGCCCAGGGTTGGGGCTCGTATGAAAGCGCCTGGTGTGGGCCTCTGCCCACGGGGCCTGGCCGGGCTCAGCCCGAAAGTACGACGTGGGCCCAACTTCTGGTGGACTCACCACCCACCGAGAAAACCGTAGGGGACGGGTGCAGTGTGGATTGGGTGGCACTCGTCAGCATGGGGCTCGACGACCCAATCCCTGGACAAAGAATCCAGCTGTAGGGGGGAAAGGAGCCAGAGCTTGTGAGATAGGTTGAGAGGTACTGACTAGATATACTCAGCCTCACCCACATCCACAGCTTGGGCTCTGGAACCCAAACCCTTGAGAGGGGTTGGACTCTCCACTTTTCTGGTGTTGCCCAAGGTGAGAGGCAGTGAGCTGGTGTGGGCTTGCTTGTAGTCCCACAGCTCAGCCGTCATATGTTGGAGTTCACCCCGGTGAACAAGAGGTTCGTGTCCCTGCGCCTTCGGGTTGGGAACAGGTGTCTCATTGTCGTTTCAGCCTACGGGCCAAATGGCAGTGCGGAATACCGGGCCTTGTTGGGAGTCCCTGGGAGGGGTATTGAATAGTGCTCCGACTGGGGACTCCATTGTTCTCCTTGGGGACTTCAACGCTCATGCGGGCAATGACAGTGAGACCTGGAAAGGGGTGATTGGGATGAACCCCCTCCCCAATCTGAACACGAGTGGTGTTCTGTTATTGGACTTCTGTACTAGTCACAGTTTGTCAATAACGAACACCTTATTCAACCAGAGATCTTGTTCAGCCACAGATCTTGTTGAATTGTGGGACTCTGACCGGTACAGGCAGGTCAGGCGTACTGCAGCTCTAGTAGTCACGGAGGCAAAAACTCGAGTCTGGGAGGAGTTTGGAGAGGCCTTGGAGGAAGCATCGAAGAAATTCTGGCAAACCCTTTGACGCCTCAGGAGGGGAAAGCAGTGTACAGCCAACATTGTTTACAGTAGAATTGGGGAACTGCTGACCTCGACTGAGGATATTGTCGGGCAGTGGAAAGAATACTTTCAGGATCTCCTCAATCCCACTACCATCTCTTACACAGAAGAAGCAGAGGCTGAGGTCTCAGAGGTGGACTCGTCTATCATCCAAGCTGAAGTCACCGAGGTGGTTGCCACACTCCTCAGTGGCAAAGCATAGGGGGTGGATGAGATGTGCCCTGAGTACCTCAAGGCCCTGGATGTGCAGGGACTGTCATGGTTGACATGTTTCTGTAACATTGCATGGTAGTCGGGGACAGTACCTCTGGATTGGCAGATCGGGCAGTCAGCCCTCTTTTCAAAAAGGGGGACCGGAGGGTGTGTTCTAACCATAGGGGGATCACACTTCTCAGCCTCCCTGGGAAAGTCTATTCCAGGGTACTGGAGAGGAGGATTAGACCCATAGTCGAACCACGGATTCAGGAGGAACAATGTGGTTTTCATCCCGGTCAGGGAACACTAGACCAGCTCTATACTCTCCATTGAGTGCTCGAGAGTTCATGGGAGTTTGCCCAACCAGTCCACATGTGTTTTGTGGATCTGGAGAAGGCATTTTATCGTGTCCCTTGTGGTATCTTGTGGGGGAGTAATTCAGGAGAATGGGGTTCGGGGCCCTTTCCTGAGGGCTGTCCGGTCCCTGTATGACCGAAGCCAGAGCTTGGTTCGCATTGCTGGCAGTAAGTCAGACCTGTTCCAGGTGCACGTTGGACTCCGGCAGGGCTGCCTTCTATCAACGGTTTTGTTCACAATTTTTATTGACAGAATCCGGAGGGAGTCCGGAGCCAGGATCCAGAGAGTCTCCGGTTTGGGGACCAAAGGATTTCATCTCTGCTTTTTGCAGACAATGTTTTTATGTTGGCCTCATCAAACCTGGACTTTCAGCGTGCACTGGGACAGTTTTTAGCTGAGTGTGACGTGAGTGAGATGAGGATGAGCCCCTCATTCCGAGGCCATGGTTCTCAACCGGAAAAGGGTGGTATGCCCTCTTCAGGTCGGTGGAGAGTCTTTGCCTCAAGTGGAGGAGTTTAAGTATCTCAGGATCTTTTTCACTAGTGAGGGAAGGATGGAAAGTCAGGTTGACAGACGGATTGGTGCAACTTCCACAGTGATGTGGACGCTGTAGAGGTCTGTTGTGATGAAGAAAGAGCTGAGTCACAAGGCGAAGCTCCCGATTTACCGGTCAATCTACGTTCCTACTCTCACCAATGGTCATCGGCTTTGGGTCATGACCGAAAGTCAAGATCCTGGATACAAGCGGCTGAAATGAGTTTCCTCCGTAGAGTGGCTGAGTGCACCTTTAGAGATAGGGTGAGGAGCTCAGTCACCAGGGAGGAGCTCGGAGTAGAGCCGCTGCTCCTCCGCCTTGAGCGGAGCCAGCTGAGGTGGCTCGGGTGTCTGTTCCGGATGCCTCTTGACAGCTCCCTGGGGAGGTTTTCCAGGCATGTCCTACTGAGAGGAGACCTCGAGGAAGACCTAGGACATGCTGGAGGGACTATGTCTCTCAGCTGGCCTGGGAATGCCTCGAGATCTCCCCGAGGAGCTGGAGAAGGTGTCTAGGGAGAGGGAAGTATGGGCATCCCTGCTGAGACTGTTGCCCCTGTGACCAGGCCCCGGATAAGTGGTTGAAAATGGATGGATGGAGGGAAAATAGCTTCTTCAACTTTGCAGTTCTATATAGCATGCCAGAATGCATGTGACAAGTGGGCGGACGCCATTTTAAGGGACCGAGGCGTCACAGAGAAAAAACAAAGATGAAGAAGAAGAAGAAAAAGAAAGAGTAGATTTGATTTTTAAAATCGCGTTTATTCATAAAAGCCGAAATACAAGATAGTCACGTTGATACAAAACCCAAAAGAGATTCACTCAAAAAGGAACTCCCATTTCAAAAACAAATTATATAAAATGTAGGAACATAGGCAAATTATACTTGAATTGCTTTATACGTCAGTTTATATGTCAGTCAGTGGTTGTTTTATACGTAAACCAACCACTGACTGAACACAAGTTCCTCACTCAACAGGCAACATAAGACACTTTTGACAGACCATAGGTTTGTAAAAGTGTCTAAATCCTTCATAGCTCTGAAATAATTAAAAGCTATTCTGATTCTTGCTTCACACATTCTTCTTAAAATGGCTCTTGCACTGTATTCAGATGAACCTTCAACCTTTTTCTTCCTGTTCAGATAAACTGCCATCAGATTTAGAATCTGGCAATCCTTTTTTAAAAAAATTTTCTACGTTTGAAACCAATAATGTTTACCTGCCTGTTGAAAACATGACAGAGAGAGAGAGAGAAAAATTTGATTTGATTTTCAAAAGTATTTATCCATGAAGTTGATATTACAAGATAGTTACATTAACAACATCCAAGAGAGATTCACGCAAACAGGAACTCACACTTCAAAAACACACCATATGAAATGTGGGCAAAATATGCTTGACAGAGATAGAGTGAGAGAGAGAAAGAGAGAGAGAGTGGCTGAGAGAGAGAGTTAATTTCCCACATCCTGTGACAGTTTCTCTACAGGTTTCAGCATTTTGCACTGGGTAGCTTAGTGTTTTGACTTTAGCTTCAAGAAAAAAACAATTCTTTCCTTTCTTTTCTACTTTTTTTTTAACGCTCTCCAATAACAGATACAAGTAATGGCAGAGATATAACCAGTAAAGTCCACTCACTCCGTACATGACAGTGACTGGGGAGACAGATTTGAAATATGAATGATTTTGACCTGGCACATTGTATGTAGTAGAACTGTTATCGTTACAGGATATGATGTGATGTGTTCTCTCATTTCCTGTGGTGTTGTGGAAGTGATCCAGACAGTCATGGTTTTGGTGTTAGTTTCCTGTTTTTACTGTGAAACTTTTTCGTTTTACACCCCTTGTCTTTGTTGGTCTTCTAATCTATTTTTTCCCTATTCCTTGTTTAGATTTATGTTTTCTCTTGTCTACTTTTTCTCTTCCTGTGCCTGATCTGGCCCTGCATTTTGTTTCTTGATCTGTTACTCATCTGTCTTCCCTTCTTAAATAGCAGCTTCCTTTTTAACAGCTCCCTAAAGCTGTCTCCATTCAGGGGCCGCATCTTTTGACCCATTTTGTTGGCTCTCTTTACCCAGCTGGGATGAAGCCACGCGACGACCCACCATAACCCAGAATTTATTGCTCAGTGGCATAATGTTCTCTCTCAGTAGGTGAGGAGTTAAGGTGAAGCATCTCATTTTCTTATTATATTTCAGCATGTGCGCGTGCACACTCACACACACACACAAGCATGCACACCCACACACACACACACACACACACACACACACACACACACACACAATCAACACACACACACACACACACACACACACACACACACACACACACACACACACACACACACACACACACACACACACACACACACACACACATTACTGCTTCCATTATAACAATTTTAATAATAACATATTTTATACTACTCCACAGTTTCTACGAAAACTCACAACTAGGCTGCTTTAATTACACTGACATTGACAATGTGTAATCATCATTTAATCAACTCAAGCTATCAATGTTGCTAGGTGGAATCATTTATGACACGAGAATAAAAGCACAAAGAGATAGAGAAATTCTCCATTGACCCAGTAGTCTCATTTAACATGATTCATTGCAGCCGGGTCCTTGGAAGGATGCAGCACCTGAATTCAGACACAGATTGTTTACCTTCCCTCCACTGACTGACATCCTTGCCCTAATTGATCTAACTTGTGTCTTATTATCTCCTCTCGGAATTTTTAATGTTTCCCTACCGTTATGGTCCGGTCAATTTTTGTACCTCTATGTCAAACATTCCAGCCTTTTTTATTGTATTACTTGTAGTTGTCAGGAAGTTTACCTTTTTTTTTCTTTGATTGCTTTCTGATGTGGATTAGTTCCTTTAGATTTTTGTATAACTGTGAACCAAACCTATTTTGCCTGTTTTATCGCCAATTGTGGACATGGTTTGCCTCTTCACGAACCACCCTCTAGCCATTGCATGTAAATTTGTAAGACTCTTCTAATTAAATTCCTGAAGGGCACCGTCATTGCCCCTCACTTCTGCAGTTGGGCCCTCTCCTCTGAATTGAACATGACATTAGCGGAGGTTTCAGAAAGAACTATGGGGTAAATGAATAAGCACAATCAACAAATTCAGAGAGATTTGTGTCGGTGTGAGGCCTCCGGAGGCACTCATCAGCGTGAGACCTTAATCTGCACAGAACAAAGCGAATGTAAATGATCTGATGGAGAGAGAAGGAGGGGTTGTGAGAGATTAAGCAATAGAAGGGGCCATATACAGTAGATGGAAGTTATTGGAGAACAGAGTTTCCAACTTCAAGTCAAGGTCATTGAAAGAAGGCAGCCATGTGGTGTGAATTTTGAATATAAAGTGCATTAGAGAAAAGAGGGATACAGTGTGGTTGATCATTATTTGTACCTTGTGGGATTTACTGCTTATTTCTTCTCAAGAATTAAAAGAACCACACAGCAGAAGTTAGTACACATGACTTACTGTCTCCTGCTGAATTGGTTAATATTGTATGGGGATTTCCTAATATTACAGAGACTGCTGGCCTCACAGTATCACAATGACCCTGTTACTATGTATGACATTATCTTGCGATGTCCTTGCAGCTAAATTATTGCTAAACAGTTGTAGAAAGCCTGACCCCCATGACCCTGGAACAAGAACCATTACCAATGCAGTGGAAAATATGAAAGGGAAATCCCTGGGTGTAAAGATGGGTGTAAAGAGGTTTTGGTTAAACAGAAGAGCTGTTGAATCTGCTGTTGAAGGGTCATCTCCATTAGCACAGTATGATCACAGATAAGGACTTAAATGCTGAAAGAATTGATCAGCAAATAAAAACATACAATTAGTCTTCCACCTACTAAATTTCTCACTTCAGTTCAAATTAATGATTTCTATACTGTATAGATATTTTAACTGTCACATGGCACATGCACACACGCACACGCACAGACACACAAACACACATGCTCTCTCTCTCTCTCTCTCTCTCTCTCCCTCTCACACAGTCACATACATATGCACATATGTATATCATTTGTATTATCGTTAAAAATATCTAAAAATTGGTGGAATAGATAAAAGCAAATCAGGACACTAAATTAAAACTATAATGATAAAATGTTTTATTTATTCAATTGACACAACATAACTTCCCTGCAATTCCACATCCAAACTCAAACTGTGAAATAAAAACAAATGTATCTGTGAAATTAAAACAATTGTGTCCTGCTTCAAAATAAATTGGTGTCATCATGAAACCTTAACAATAAAAATTATTAACTATTATGAAAATTCAATAATACTGTGATGGCTGCCAGCCAGCTGGAGACACTTATGTTACAATGGCAAGTTGTTGCTTATGCCTCACAAACACTCAGTCAACACAGGTAACTTGTGTTGAGGGGGGAAATATCACCACTGATCACTTCTATACTCCTCTTGAACTTTCCAAGGCACTAAAGGCCCAGAAAACAAGCCTGGTTGGTCCAGCAAATAAGAGTAGACAAGAGCTTCCTCCATCTGTAGAGGAGCAAAAGGAACTGCACACTACAGAGGTGCAACCCTAAGAGTCTATCAGTGCTAACCAAGGAAATTGTCTACATTCTAATCACAATCCACACAGATGTCGGCATCACAAGTGGCCGCGAGGCTAAACTGGAGACTGTCACGTACTAACCAAGGTTGGAGTAAGTGTGCTTGATCGAATGGGGAGGAAATATTCAGCGTAAGCTCCTACATGTTGGTGGTTCGTAATATTCTTAACCTGGCTGCAATAGATGCTTCGATCCTGTTTAAGAAATGCACCAATAAGATGATGTCACAGAGGAACCTCATAATGCGACTCGCAAAGGAACTTTGCTCAGGACACATGAAAGCAAAAGCCTGACAAATGATGGTGCAAGAGCCCCATGTGGAGCAGCAGAAGATGGAGAGGAGAAGGCAGTGCCAAATGAAGAATGTGTAAGAAAAATAAAGTAAATGTGTAAGAAAAATAAAGCAAAAGATAATTGTGTCTAATGTCATAAGGTAGTAGGAGCTACACAAGGAAGGTACAGGTTACCTGTGTTGACTGTGAGTGATTGGGAGCAATAAGCAAACCATGTTGGCATCGTAACATCAGTGTCTCCAGCTGGCTGACAGCCACCACAGCATTTTGGATTGTTCGTAATAGTTAATAATTTTTATTTTTAAGGTCTAATGATGACACCAACATAGTTTGAAGCAGGATAAATTTGTTTTTATTTCACAGAATTACATTTGTTTTTATTTCAAAGTTCGAATTTGGATGTGTAATTGCAGAGAAGCTTTGTTGGTTCAATTAAATAAATAAAACACTCAAACATTATAGTTTTAATTTCGTGTTCTGATGTGTTTTTCCCTTTTCCACCAATTTATTCTTGGATATTTTACTGATAATCCAAATTATATACAAATATCCATTACAATATACAATACAATATCTGAGCAGTCACTACTCAGATCTCTTTTGTGTTTTGAAATTTTGAGGGGATGTTTGAGGGGAAGAAAGTTTCTTCTTTCAAAAGCTACATTGTCGTATTTTCAAATGAAGCATACTTAACTAGTCAGATGTCCCTATCTCTTCTAAACTGAGTTTGATCTATTTTATGCTAGCTGGCTCATGAAACCAACCTGAGCAGGCCACAACTGGGTGAGCTCTTTCATTTAGAATGTGCCAGGAGAATTAGATTTGTCACACATTGACAAAGTTCATGTGTGACAAAATGTTCTACATCCTCTTCAGCAGCCACTTCTGCACAACAGGAAACCGTATCATAGTACGCTCCCACAGGTTTTTTCTCTCGTGCCATCTAATGAGAATTACTCTGTACCTGCAAATATCATTGGAAGATTTCAGCTGCTGCTTAATCCCGTTTCTCCTCACCAATAAAAAAGACAGCACAGGATGACTAGTTTCAAGGTGGCAGCGGAGAAATGTACATGATACATCATGTAAAACAATGGGTAGTAATGACCCAATAGCTCTTCTTGTAGTATACTGTAAGTGTGTATATTAATTATTATGGGTAGGAATATCAGAATTTTGTAATATAACTGCATGTATTTTACTGAGAGAACAAAGTCACTTTCAGAGTTTGGTGTGGTGTCTATAGAGAGTGGATCATCAGGAGTCAGACAATTTGGAATCAAACAGTGCCAATAAATTAAGCCACAAGCCACAGAAGAATTTCCACTGAGGTCTACATTTTTAATTCTTCAGAGTTTTATGTGAGGATCATTTAGAGATGCTCCTTGCACAAAGCATACCTTTATATCCTGGCAGAAAACAAAAAATAATCTGAGGAAAACCCTGAAATGAAAACTGGTTGGGACAGTCAGACGCTAACAAGACCTCAGGCTGACCACATCCACTCTTCTTGGCTTCTGATAGCTCCACTTCACCAACACCTCTGAATGTTGGAGGTCAGACAGTCTTACTTTTTGTTGACTGCACCATGGGTTGTAGGAATGAGTGCCATTGTGAAATATATTGTGTGCCATTGTGAAATATATTGTGAAACAAAGTGATAAGATATTTATTCATTCAAAAATATTTCCATTCTATGGCATATCATACTGTTTCTCCACATTTGTCCTCACTGTCCATATACACTCTGACAAGTTGCCAGTTTGTTACTGGGCCACACAGAAGGACAAACACCCACTCATGTTCACAGTTATACCTGAGGTCTGTATAAAGTGTCCAGTTGAGCTAAGTTGCATAGTGGTGGGAGGAAGTTGGACAACCCAATTCAGCACAGAAAAGTGGAATCAAACCAAAGATATTTCTGCTATCAGGAAACAGCACTACACTTGCACCACCATGCTGTTCATAAAGCCTGGAAAATATATTATTATGAAATATGGGCGGCACGGTGGCGCAACGGGTAGTGCTGTCGTCGCACAACAAGGCAGTTCCTGGTTCGAGACCAGCTCCGTGCGGAGTTTGCATGTTCTCCCAGTGCCTGCCAGGGTTCTCTCCGGCATCCTCCTACCTCCAAACAACATGCACTTCAGGTTAATTGGCTGTTCCAAATTGCCCGGGTGTGAGTGTGAGCGTGAATGTTTGTCTGTCTCTGTGGCTCGGCGGCGCACTGCCGTCGTGCCCAGAGTTTCCCCCGCCTCAAACCCTAAACCAGCTGGGATAGGCTCCAGCTCCCCATGATCCGCAAAAGCGGATGAAGCGGTGTAGGAAAATGGATGGATGGATGGATTTTGAAATATGTGATTTGAAAGTAATTAAGTGCTCTATGAGTACTTACATTTTATGTACAGTACTTAAAGACACACTTCACACAGAAACTTGAATATGGTTATTATTTTTTCTATTTTCATTTTGATAGGAAGGTGCAGTTTGTCAGCAAACAAGAATCATTTGTTCTGTATGTTTAAGTTTGTACATCTTGCTCAAATGGGATGCAGTGAAGACTTGGATTTTTATCATAAAGAATTGGGATGCCAGGGCTTCTGAAGCTTTAAGTCCGGCCAAATGAGCAGTATTGAGTTAATTAATTTCTATTTAAAATTTAGAGAAAAAGAAATGCTCAAGTTATGTAACATTTTAATTGACACTGCCTACCACAGCTCATAGGTGAAGTAGTGCTCTACCTTCATCCACCTCATGCATGAGGACATGAAATACACCTCATACACATTGTCTGTTATATAGGGACTACGATTATTTTGCATGTCTTGACTGTGCCAACAAAGCTATTATTTTTTGATGCAATTAAATTAAAACAGTCAACCATAAGTTCACACTGGACTGCAGTGTAAATAGTATTTTAACCTGTAGCATGTTATAAGTAAAATCAATATGGATAGCATTATGGAAAGCAGATGGAAAAAATGCTTTGATACAACTCAAATTAATTTTCAAAAAGATGTACCTGATGCCGAAACCAGAGTATCTTGTCCAAAAATAACTGAAGTTCAATTTATTCATACAAAAATAAATAAATAAAAAATCAAATAACCAGATTTTAATGGACGGTTTTAATTCAACCTCCCATTATATGTTTATGCATGCTGAACCAATAGCAGCACAAAAGAAATGCTATTTTGCAGGAACCTCTGAGGAGGACGTTCAAGCCACTTGCTTATTTTCATTAAATAATAACAGAATTGAGAGGAGCTTTAACAGGCATGACTTATTTACAATGGCTGTGAATCAAACCAAATGACCAAGTATTGACACAATGACCACATAAACACCCCAGCATAAATGCATAAGCATGAAACCATACACACAAGCACGCAAGCACGCACACACACACACACACACACACACACACACACACACACACACACACACACACACACAAACAGCGTTAACACTGAAAATGGTGCAAACATATTATATAATTGATATCCCTGACAGTAGCTTGAATCCACTTGTCCACTAAGTAAACCCCAAGTGAAAACAGAGTTTCTGTGTAAACTAAAGTATATCTAAATAAACACATGCACAAAAACATAAACACACATATACAAACACACAGATTGTTGTTGACTTGACAAGAGGCATGTCATCCGTACATACCTCACTCAGTGGCCCTCTTCTGCCTCTCTCTATCTGTTCCTCTCCTGTCTTCCTCGTTATTACACACGCACAGAGCAGTGTTTGAATCTGACAGATTTCTCTCAGGTCAAAACCCTCCCTCTCTTGTTCGTCTCTCACCTCTCAGGCGCACACGCAAACACTCTAAAAACATCCCTCCCTCCTTCCCTTTCTTTCTTTCCTCAACTGCCAAATATGCCAAATAGCCTCCCCTCTCTCGCTCGCGCCAGAGCTGTCACGCCTCCCATTCCTTCCCTCTCGCCTTCTATGCCTTGTGATGCTGCGAGAAAGCCGCGGCTGAAGCCACGCCCCTCACTCGCTGCTCTCCTCTGGGCGGCTATAAATACCGCTGCTGCTATGAATACACCGTATTCCTCCCTCAGCATCCCTCATTCTCCCACTTTGCATCCATCACTCATGCTTCTCTCCGTTCCTCCATCTCTCGCTTCAAAGGTTTTTCTGACGACCTTCTATCATTTGCCCTTATCGAGCCACATCACGACAGCATCCTTTCTGATCACGATCTTATTCAAGATTTAACCGCGTCCACGCAGACACACATGCACAACGTTGAGGAGGCATACCCTCCAGCAACTGCATGTATGCACACACACACACACACACACACACACACACAGACACACAAACACACACACACACACACACACAGAGAGAGAGAGAGAGAGAGAGAGAGAGAGAGAGAGAGAGAGAGAGAGAGAGAGAGAGAGAGAGAGAGAGAGAGAGAGAGAGAGAGAGAGAGAGAGAGAGAGAGAGAGAGAGAGAGAGAGAGAGAGAGAGAGAGAGAGAGAGAGAGAGAAAGAGATTTGATTTTAAAATCATTCATTCATTTCATGTACTGCCGCTGTATCCGCCGTAGAGGGTCACGGGAGCTGGAGCCTATCCCAGCTGGCATAGGGCGTGAGGCAGGGGACACTCCGGGCACGATGCCATCATATTTATTCATATTTATTTATGAAGTCGATATTACAAGATAATTACGTTAACAACATCCTAGAGAGATTAACTCAAACATGAACACACACTTCCTCCTTTAACACGGGACATAAGACACCTTTGACACACCTTAGGTTTGAAAAAATGTCTAAATCATTCATAGCTCTGAAATACTTAAAATTGATTGTGATTCTTGTTTGACACCGTCGTGTTAAAATGGCTTCTGCACTGCAGTCAGACAAACCTTCAACCTTTTCCTCCCTGCCAATTATTTGATTCTTCCTGCGTTTCAAACCTATAATGTAAATCTGTCTGTCAAAAAACAAGACCGAATGAGAGAAAGATTCCCTCTAAAAACAGGAACAGATTGTCGAGTCTCTGACATTCTAGGAAGCAGTAAAAAATAGTTTCCGTGTGACAACAGAACGGAGAGTTTTCCGATATATTTGGATTCAAAACTGCAATAAAACTGTTGACGGCTAGAGCACCATGTAAAATCCTCCATTGGACATCTCCAACCCTCTTTGTTAACGGCTGCTTGTAGAAAGACTCCCAAGAAGGATTCACATTTGCCGTCAGCCCAAGGTGAACTCTCCATGGTGTATCAACCCTATGTTTAAGTTCATCATCGTTTAGAACCTTTACCATCAATTTCTACATGTTTTTTCCATTACTGTCACTGAGACTGATCGGGTCTGACACTGAGTCATTAGAGCAAAGAGACAAATTCTCTACGGGGAAAGAATTTATGAAAGTCAGTTGCTGTGGGGTGAGTTGGCTCTTCCAGCTCTTCAACAGTCTTCAGATAAGTCTAACTGAGGTCACACCCTCAGTAGAGGATAGAGCAGCAGCTACATCCAAGGTGGGTCCACAAATCTCCACCACACGTTCAGACATGGAGGTTTTGGCCGCGATGAATTTGGACTCTACTGATTTTTTGCAAAAGTTCTTATATTAAACAGGTTCCTTTAAAAACCAATAGAGTGATTTAGAATTCTGTGACCTCTTCTTGGGCAAAAGTCCGCAGATTTTAAAAACACTCAGATAAAAACATGGAATCGAGTCCCAGATGCCAGCACTGGGCCAGTATTGCCTGTGTTGTGGGCCACCACACCAGGTCCTCAGGGCCAGTCAGGAACTGCTGAATTAATTGCAGCCAGAACACAGCATTTCTGCTGGTCAGATGGATGAGTCCCTGCCCTCTCTCCTTCTTGGACAGAAAGAGGGCGTTCTGAGGGACCCAATGATGGCAGTCCCAAAACAAAAACGACATCACCGTTTGGATTAGATTCAGCAACATTGGTGGGGGTTCAACGCAGGACAGTCGGTGCCAAAACATTGATGCAACCAAGTTGTTTATAATTAAAATTCGACCTCTAAAAGCCAGTTCTGATAGAACCCATTTCCAGTTTTGTAGCCATTCTTCCGCTTTCTCTAAAATGTTTTCCCAGTTCTTTTTCATGTTAGCCTGGTTTCCCAGATACACTCCAAGGTATTTTAACCCGTTTGTTTTCCCTTGGAGTCTATCCAGGAGTCTGATTTTGTCCAGCCCACCTCCCACCATAAGAGCCCTGCTCTTTGCCCAGTTGACTTTAGCGGAGGAGATCTCACTAAAAAGCTGTACAGTGCATTCCAAAGAGCTTATATCATGCTGGTCTTTGATTGCAACATTAATATCATCAGTATATGCAGATTTTTGAAACTACAAGAAGAACCAGGAAAATTAACACCAGAGAAACTTGTTCTCAGTTGGTTTAAAAAAGGTTGAAGTGCCAGAGAGTAGAGCATCCCTGAGAGGGGACAGCCCTGTCTCTTTGGACGTTAAAAGGAGCACTCAAGCTACCGTTAATCTTAAGTACACTCTCAATGGGTCTATTTCACAAAGGCGGGGTTAACATACCCTGAGGTAAACCTGTGGTTCTGGGTTGCTTTACCCTGAACTTAGAAAAACCAGGGATTTCGGTTTCACAAACGCGCTTCAGGGTTAGTTTTTCTAACCCAGAGTAAGTTGACCCGTAGTTTAACAAACACGACAACTTGAAAAAAAGCCATCATCAATGGAACCCCGATTCATCGATTCACCATGACGACGGACGAGACGCGCACCGCAACGCTTTACAGCAGTCGGAGTACAGATTTTAATTTATGAATATAAAGACTTTGAGGACATTTCCAGAAGAAAGAGAACAGCGTTGCAGCTGCAAAGAAGAGCGAGATGTCGTGGGAGTGAATTGCTGCTCAAGTCGATGCGTAAGTTCTAAGTCCGTTTCACTCACGGTAAAAATACGTGGGTAAACGGCTTCAATAATAGTTTATTAATTTATTTGATTTAAGTGCGATCCAGTGGGGGGAGAAGCGCACATCAGCAGCTGAGAATGAAAATAAAAACATCATTCAGACAGGTCAGACTTCTGCATCATCTCGTTATGGATCCTCCTCATCCCTATTATGTTTGATATTGTACAATAAATAATACAATACAATACAATACAATAATGTAGCCGCAAGAGGGCACAAGCCAGTGTCTTACTGTGCCGGTCCCAAGCCCGGATAAATACAGAGGGTTGCGTCAGGAAGGGCATCCGGCGTAAAACTTTTGCCAAATCAAAGATGCGAATCAAACCTATGACTTCCATACCGGATCAGTCGAGGCCCGGGTTAACAACGACCGCCATCGGCGCTGTTGACCTACAGGGCGCCGGTGGAAATTGGATTATTGTTGGTCGAAGAAGGAGAGGAGGAAAGTGCGTTCGCACGAAGAAAGAGAAGAGGAGCGCCAAGAGTATAGGACTAAGAGTAGGGACGTTGAATGTTGGAACTATGACAGGAGAAGGTAGAGAGTTGGTCGACATGATGCAGAGGGGGAAGGTAGACATACTGTGTGTCCAGGAGACCAGGTGGAAAGGTAGCAAGGCTAGAAGTTTAGGAGCAGGGTTCAAGTTGTTCTATCATGGTGTAGATGGGAAGAGAAATGGAGTAGGAGTTATCTTGAAGGAGGAGTTTGTTAGGAATGTCCTGGAGGTAAAAAGAGTGTCAGATAGAGTGATGAGTCTGAAGCTAGAAATAGAAGGTGTGATGTTCAATGTTGTTAGTGGGTATGCCCCACAGGTAGGATGTGAGCTGGAGGAGAAGGAGAAATTCTGGTTGGACTTTGATGAAGTGATGCAGAGCATACCTAGAAGTGAGAGAGTTGTCATTGGCGCAGATTTCAATGGACATGTTGGTGCAGGTAACAGAGGTGATGAGGAAGTGATGGGCAGGTTTGGTATCCAGGAGAGGAACGCAGAAGGACAGATGGTAGTTGACTTTGCAAAAAGGATGGAAATGGCTGTAGTGAATACTTTCTTCCAGAAGCGGCATGAACATAGGGTGACCTATAAGAGTGGTGGTAGGAGCACACAGGTAGACTACATCTTGTGTAGACGATGTAACCTGAAGGAGATCAGTGACTGTAAAGTAGTGGTAGGCGAGAGTGTAGCCAAACAGCATAGGATGGTGGTGTGTAGGATGACTCTGGTGGTGAGGAAGATGAAGAGGGCAAAGGCAGAGCAGAGGACGAAATGGTGGAAGCTAAAAAAGGAAGGGTATTGCATGACCTTTAGGAAGGAGTTAAGACAGGCTCTGGGTGGTCAGGAGGTGCTTCCAGATGACTGGACAACTACAGCTAATGTGATCAGGGAGACAGGTAGGAGAGTATTTGGTGTGTCATCTGGAAGGAAAGTAGATAAGGAGACTTGGTGGTGGAATGAGGAGGTACAGGAGTGTATAAAAAGACAGAGGTTAGCTAAGAAGAAGTGGGACACTGAGAGGACTGAGGAGAGTAGACAGGAGTACAGGGAGATGCAGCGTAAGGTGAAGGTAGAGGTAGCAAAGGCCAAACAAGAAGCTTATGATGACTTGTATGCTAGGTTGGACAGTCAGGAGGGAGAGACTGATCTATACAGGCTGGCAAGACAGAGAGATAGAGATGGGAAGGACGTGCAGCAGGTTAGGGTGATTACGGATAGGGATGGAAGTCTATTGACAGGTGCCAGCAGTGTGATGGGAAGATGGAAAGAGTACTTTGAAGAGTTGATGAACGTGGAAAATGAGAGAGAACAAAGACTAGAAGAGGTGACTGTTGTGGACCAGGATGTAGCAAAGATTAGCCAGGATGAAGTGAGGAGAGCACTGAAGAGGATGAAGAGTGGAAAGGCAGTCGGTCCTGATGATATACCTGTAGAGGTTTGGAAGTGTCTAGGAGAGGTGGCAGTAGAGTTTCTGACTGGGTTGTTCAACAGGATCTTAGATAGTGAGAAGATGCCTGAGGAGTGGAGGAGAAGTGTGCTGGTACCCATTTTTAAGAACAAGGGAGATGTGCAGAGTTGTGGCAACTACAGAGGAATAAAGCTGATGAGCCACACAATGAAGTTATGGGAAAGAGTAGTGGAAGCTAGACTAAGGGCAGAAGTGAGCATTTGTGAGCAGCAGTATGGTTTCATGCCAAAAAAGAGTACTACAGATGCAGTATTTGCTTTGAGGATGTTGATAGAGAAGTACAGAGAAGGCCAGACGGAGCTGCATTGTGTTTTTGTAGATCTGGAGAAAGCTTATGACAGGGTGCCCAGAGAGGAACTGTGGTATTGTATGAGGAAGTCTGGAGTGGCAGAGCAGTACGTTAGAGCGGTGCAGGACATGTATGAGGACTGTAAGACAGTGGTGAGGTGTGCTGTAGGTGTGACAGAGGAGTTCAAGGTGGAGGTGGGACTGCATCAGGGATCAGCTCTGAGCCCCTTCTTGTTTGCTATGGTGATGGACAGGCTGACAGACGAGGTTAGACAGGAATCTCCATGGACTATGATGTTTGCAGATGACATTGTGATCTGCAGTGAGAGTAGGGACGAGGTGGAGGAGAAGTTAGAGAAGTGGAGGTTCGTCCTGGAAAGGAGAGGGATGAAGGTTAGCCGCAGTAAGACAGAGTACATGTGTGTGAATGAGAGGGACCCAAGTGGAAGAGTGAGGTTACAGGGAGAAGAGATCAAGAAGGTGGAGGATTTTAAGTACTTAGGGTCAACAGTCCAGAGCAATGGAGAGTGTGGAAAAGAGGTGAAGAAACGTGTGCAGGCAGGATGGAATGGGTGGAGAAAAGTGTCAGGTGTGATGTGTGATAGAAGAGTTTCAGCTAAAATGAAAGGAAAGGTGTACAAAACTGTGGTGAGACCAGCGATGTTGTTTGGTCTAGAGACAGTGTCACTGAGGAAAAGACAGGAGGCAGAGCTGGAGGTAGCAGAGATGAAGATGCTGAGGTTCTCTCTGGGAGTGACCAGGAAGGATAGGATCAGGAATGAGTACATCAGAGGGACAGCACATGTTAGAGGTTTTGGAGATAAAGTCAGAGAGGCCAGACTGAGATGGTTTGGACATGTCCAGAGGAGAGATAGTGAATATATCGGTAGAAGGATGCTGAGTTTTGAACTGCCAGGCAGGAGGCCTAGAGGAAGACCAAAGAGGAGGTTTATGGATGTAGTGAAAGAGGACATGAAGGTAGTTGGTGTGAGAGAAGAGGATGCAGGGACAGGGTTAGATGGAGGCAATTGATTCGCTGTGGCGACCCCTGAAGGGAAAAGCCGAAAGGAAAAGAAGAAGAAGAAGATTGTACAATAAATGTGGACGTTTGACTGTTCAGTTGTTTCATCGCCAACATAACGCTCTTTTCACGCACATAAATGCGCTCTCATCTATATCAGGCTCTGTTAAATAAGGAAATACATTAAAACGTTTTATTGTTGTGTAGCTAAAACAGTAAATCGGCATATGCACATTACAAAAACAGTTGAGAAGACTATTCACACCATTGCGTATACAGTACCTATATTACATAAGAACTGAAATCCAGAGCTGACATGTAGCTTGTTTGATACAGTAATAGCCAAAACTGCTTTAGTTCTGACATCAGTGACTGTGACATTGTACTGCTTAGAAAGGCTTTAAATGATACACATGTGACAGGTTATTTTGTGAATCACTCACCCCATAGTTAATTTAAAATACAAGGGCAATCCCATCATACCTTGTTAATGTTGTTTGTTCATATGAGGAGTTTGATTATTTGGTAATATACTGGTGATGCCTCAGCTGTGTGTAGGTAGATCGATTGCTCGGTGATCGGTTGGTAATGCCTCAGGGCTCCGGTAGGGGGAGACGCGCTCTGCTGCTTCGTTCAATACAATAAGTGAACGACAGAGCTGCGTGTGGTTTCCTCAGTTCTTACACTATTGTTTCCCTATTTAAGGTAATTACCGTTCACAAAGCAGCTTCATATGGCACGTTAGCAATGTTTTACTCTGTGTTACTGTGATTTTAGTTTGTAGAAATGACATATTTTGTTTTGTTTTATTGTTAAGAGTTTCATTTGTTAAGTTTTAAGCTAGAGGCGGCATCGTGGCGCGGCCATATTGGACAGTTTGCCTTTCCAGGTTTGCTAGCTAACACTTCTACATTGAGGATAAAATGCTAATTTTGCAATTCATGTGTCATTAGTAAGCTAAAAACATATTTCATAATATGCTGACAATAGAATAATTTAGTTGAAAACAAAAGTGTATTTGTAATGATATTGTGTTACTGACACTGGGTTAGTGAATGTGTTATTGTTTTTGTTAAATATAAATAAATTTTGTATGATGTGAAAAATGGTTCAATACAATAAGTGAACGACAGAGCTGCGTGTGGTTTCCTCAGTTCTCTCACTATTGTTTCCCTGTTTAAGGGCACAACATTTGGAGGCACCGCTGGGATGTTTGGCTTGAGGATTATCCCTGAGTAGTAGTGGAAACCTCTCGTCGATCATCCCTCAAAATTACCCAGGTATCTGAGAAATTAGTCAGCAAGGTAGGCGGACTTCAGACAAACTGGTAACCTGTATCCTGAAGTGAGCAAAAGTGACTACTAGGGAGCAACAAAGGGCCAATAAAGTCAACTAAACCCCTGTTTTTACTGCTGATGCCCAATTCTCTGATAAAATGGAGTCTGGATTTGAGGACCTTCAACTGGAAATTAAAAGTGCACTGTACGAACTGACTGTAGAACAACTGATCAAAGTATGCCAAGCATTTCAAATGTCTGGACCAGGAGATGAACAAGTGACGGGTAAAACTCGTAGTAAATTAATTGCACATGTAATAAAGTACCTTGAACGGGAAGAACTGGCCAACTTAGAGGACGAGGGCATGTCAGACCTCCTTAATGCTCAAGACATTATAGGCAGAATCCAAATGACAACCGGCCAGAATGAAGGGCAAACCCTGACTCAAACTGATGAACAACAAAAATTACAGAAAGAGGTAGAGGCACTAAGGTTGTCATTGCAAGAAAAAGAGAATGCCTTGTATGGACTTGTGAGCACAAGCACAAAACCCACTGCAGCGTCCACCACCCCAGTAAACATTATGCCTTCAGCCCCTTCTAATGGCAACATGTGGCGCAAAGACTTTAAGATATCAGGCCAGATTGGCGAGCCAGGGCAAAAAGACATGCTAACCTTTTCTAGCTTGGCCAGACAAATTGAAAGTGGACTGAGCAAAGGCTACCCAGAGGTGGAAATCATTGATGCAGTTATCCACGCCATCACACCAGGTCTGCAGCTAAGGAGTTACCTTGAGGGAAAAGGTGAACTGACACTGCCTGCTCTCCGTAGAATCCTTAGGTGTCATTACCAGGAAAGAGGTGCCACAGAACTATATAAACAGCTCACATCTGAAGTGCAGGGTATCAAAGAAACTCCTCAGAACTTCCTCATTAGGGCAATGGATTTGAGGCAGAAGATTCTCTTTGCCTCACAGGAAGCTGATTCAAGTTTAAAATATGACCCAGCACTAGTCCAGAGTTTATTCATGCACACTGTTCTAACTGGCCTACAGAATGATAATATTAAAAGTGACCTGCAGCCTTTCCTCCTGCAAACAACCACTTCAGATGAGCTATTGTTGGAAAAGCTGAACATCGCCTGCGCCAATGAAAAGGAGAGGCAGGACAAAAAGAAACATGCCACGCCATCACGAGTAAGCAGTGTGAATATGAGAGGATAAGACCCTGATTTTTGAGCCTCATGAGAACCCACAGTGGCCTGAGGGACTAAAGTTTTGTGATGCTCTCGTGTCAGTGAAGGCAGGCACGACCCCAAAAATCATTATCAGTGTCCAGAACCCTACAAGTCATGACATCACGTTGGCTGGAAGGACTGTAATTGGAACTGTGCAGCCTGTCAGGTCAGTGTATCCTGCCAACATATTTGAAACAGATCATACACCAGCTACATCCATCCACCATGTTCAAGCACAGAGCTCGAGTGCAAGTACCCCTGCTCATGAACAATGGGACCCTCCTGTTGACTTGACTCACCTGGATGAACAGCAAAGACAAATTGTCAGCCAGATGTTAAGGGAGGAGTCAAGGTCATTCTCCAAGTCCGATGACGACATAGGCTGTGTGGAAAATCTGCAAATGAATATTTCGCTAAAAGACCATGAACCAGTTTCGAGAACATATCTGTCTGTCCCAAGAAAATGAAGGACTACTTACAGGACTTGATAGCACAAGGGTGGGTTGAAAAGTCTGCTTCTTCCTACTCTTCCCCTGTCGTCTGTGTGAGAAAAAAAGATGGTACCCTGCGCTTATGTATCGACTACAGAGAGCTCAACAAGAAAACGCATCCAGACTGCCACCCCATTCCCAGAGTGCAGGATATTATGGACAACCTGGGAGGAAACACACTCTTTATGCTGCTGGATCAGGGTAAGGCATACCACCAGGGGTTCATGGCCAGGGACAGTAGGCATTTAACAGCTTTTGTGACCCCCTGGGGTCTATATGAGTGGATCCGAATCCCGTTTGGTCTCATGAATGCACCAGCCGCATTCCAACGCTGCGTGGAGGAGTGCCTGGTTGGTTTAAGGGACGAAATATGTGTGCCTTACCTTGATGACGTCCTTGTGTTCAGCAGAACATTTGAGGATCATGTCAAGGATGTCCGGAGGGTACTGCAACGACTGAGGGAGAATGTAATAAAACTGAAACCTCGAAAATGTGACCTGTTTAAAGCAGAAATACAATATCTTGGTAGGATCGTGTAAGCTGCTGGAAGCAGGACAGACCCGGCTGATACGGCTGCAGTCACAGCCCTGAAAAGCAAACAGCCAGGTACTGTCAGTGAGTTAAGAGCCATCTTAGGACTGTTAAGTTATTACCGGCAGTATATCAAAGATTTTTCTCGTATTGCCAGCCCCTTGTATGACCTTCTTAAAGCACCTGTACAGACTGAGACAACACAAAACACAAACAAGTGGCGAACGAAGCAAAACACCAGAGGAATTCCATCCCATACACCGGTAGAGTGGAAGAATGTGCACCAGTCAACCTTGGAACAGTTGATAGACTGCCACACTCAGCCTCCTGTTCTAGGCTTCCCAGAATTTTCACAGCCTTTCATTCTCCACACTGATGCATCTAACCAGGGACTGGGTGCTGTTCTGTACCAAAAACAGAATGGAAAACTGCGTGTAATTGCGTATGGCACTCGTACTTTAACTGCAGCAGAGAAAAACTATCACCTGCATTCGGGCAAGTTAGAGTTCTTGGCCCTCAAATGGGCAATCACGGAGAAATTCCGCGATTACCTTTTCTACGCACCATCCTTCACAGTGTACAGTGACAATAATCCACTTACCTATGTATTGTCTACTGCCAAATTGAATGCTACAGGGCGCCGATGGGTAGCAGAACTTGCGGACTTCCATTTCACAGTCAAATACCGCCCTGGCAAGGAAAATATTGATGCAGGCAGCTTGTCCAGAATGCCTTTAGATATGGAAGCATATATGAAAGCGTGTTCAGACAAAGTCTCATATGATGTTATTGGAGCAGCTACACAAGCAGTGGAAAGTCAGGATGAATCCAGTGTGTTTTGGTCCATGGGTGTCTCAGTCGAAAGTGCAACAGTAAATGAAAGTGCACCCCTCACTCCACTAACAACAGGACAAATCAAAAGTGATCAAAAAAATGATCCCACTATTGGACCAGTGGTTCAGTACAAACTGTCAGGAGCAAAACCATCAGGCCCAGAACTAAAACAACTCAGTTCACAGGTCACATGTCTCCTCAGGGAGTGGGACAAGCTTGAGATCAATGAGAGTGGAGTAATGTACAGGAAAACAGTGAACAAAAGTCAGTTGGTGCTCCCAGAAAAACATAAAAGTACGGTGTTGAAGGAACTCCATGATAACATGGGCCATCAAGGAGTAGACAGGACTACATCATTGATTCGGGACCGGTTTTACTGGCCCTACATGCAACGAGAGATGGAGGATTATGTCACAAAGAGGTGTATCTGCCTGAAACACAAACAACCAAGCCAAGTGACAAGAGCACCACTAATGAACATTGTGACCACCCAACCGTTTGAACTTGTCTCTATTGATTTTTTGCATCTTGACAAGTGCAAGGGTGGTTATGAATACATTCTTGTTGTCATTGATTACTTTACACGTTTTGCCCAGGCGTATGCCACAACTTCCAAATCAGGTAAAACAGCTGCAGACAAAATCTTTAATGACTATGCACTGAGATTCGGCTTCCCGACAAGAACTCATCATGATCAGGGGGGTGAATTTGAAAACCAACTGTTCAGACAACTGAAAGTACTGTGGAGTTACTGGTTCCAGAACTACCCCCAACCATCCCCAAGGGAACGTGCAGGTTGAGCGGTTTAACCGGACTCTGCTCCAGATGTTAAGGACACTCACAGAGAGACAGAAAACTAATTGGAAAGATTCACTCAACAAACTCATTTATGCATATAACTGTACTCGGTCTGAAGTTACAGGTTTTTCCCCCTTCCACTTGTTGTTTGGGCGCTCCCTACAGTTGCCAGTTGACATGTTGTTTAACCTGACCCCATCACACGTAGATGGTAATTATCACAACTACATGGAAAAATGGAAACGGGGTATGGAAGAAGCATATGAGATCACACGAGAAAATGCTCACAAGGCTGCTGTGAGGAGTAAAATACATTATGACAGCAAAGTGAAAAGCTCAGTGTTACAGCCTGGAGATCGTGTCTTAGTCAGGAACCTGACACCTCATGGTGGGCCAGGCAAGCTGAGAAACCACTGGGAGGAGAAGGTCCACACAGTCGTGCGCCAAGTGAGTAAAGACATCCCTGTGTATGAACTCAGACCTGAGAAAGGACAGGGGAGATCCAGGATTTTACATTGTAATCTTCTCCTCCCATCACCTGCCACTGGAAATTGCAGTACAGCCACGAGCAAAGAAAAGGAGTGCAGAGAAAGTTCAAGACATGGAAAGGTCTGAGGTGGATGACGACGACGACGATGATGAGTATTATCCAGTGCCAGTACCACCTCAGCAGCACTCCGGACTGTGTCCACCAGAGACAGTGAATCCTGTCTGCACCACCACACCTCAAGAACTTGAATGCACCCAGCTTAGGAAAAACATGCCACCTGAGCAAGAGGAAGTACAAGAACTGACAAATCAGGAGAACTTACTAGAGCTTGAGAACAACTACATTGAGGATCCGCCTGTGGAAGCTGCTGTCCCCCCACCTGTTCCTGGTGTTGAGGTGCTCCAGCGACCCAGACGACAACACAGACGGCCAAAGATTTTCACATACGATAGGCTCGGTTCACCAGCCTGTTACAACCTGAGAACACTACAACAGCACAACTGTAGGGTGCCATGGATATACACAGTGCAACCATACTACATCCAGCACTAGTGATATGCACAGTAGGGACATTGTGTATCATAACATACACACATGGACTGTTGAAAAAAAGATGGACCTGTTTTAAGGAAGAATATTGCTGAGTTAAGCATACTGCATGAACAAAACGATTGATAAAAGAGTAATGGACTGTGGTATCATTGTTTCGGGAACATATGCAAGTGAATGGACACTTAAGGTCAAGGGAGACTGCCACAAGAAAAAACAAACAAACAAATGGACTGAGTAATTACTCATGTTTGACAGAATGTATAAAAAAGTTCCAGTCTGTAATATTGCACTTTTAGGGGTTAAATGTAGCCATAGATTGATGGTAACACCTAACAAGGTGACTTGTGTGCACACTGATGAGAGAAAAACCTTATTTGCACTAGAGGTCCAGGGTTAGGATGTTGGGGACAACATCTTTTCTGAGGGGGAGTATGTGAATCACTCACCCCATAGTTAATTTAAAATACAAGGGCAATCCCATCATACCTTGTTAATGTTGTTTGTTCATATGAGGAGTTTGATTATTTGGTAATATACTGGTGATGCCTCAGCTGTGTGTAGGTAGATCGATTGCTCGGTGATCGGTTGGTAATGCCTCAGGGCTCCGGTAGGGGGAGACGCGCTCTGCTGCTTCGTTCAATACAATAAGTGAACGACAGAGCTGCGTGTGGTTTCCTCAGTTGTCTCACTATTGTTTCCCTGTTTAAGGGCACAACACACGCAGGAGTTAATAATTGATAAAAACAAAAAGAAATTAACAAGAAATAGAAGAAAACAAAGGTAGTGTAATATTTTATGTTTCTGATTGTTCTCTTCCCATTGCTTCACATTGTGGTGGAATACAGAGTGTGACATCCGCTACTGAAGTATTAACACATTCTCATCCTTTTTTAACAGAGCATGGATGGACAGTAGCAGAAGAGTCCCAACTGCACAGATTATCAAAGTGAAATAGACGCTCAGTGACCACCAACGGTTCATTCTGTGGAATTCATATGCAACTATGTTTCAATGTCCTCCTCATGTAAACCCATTTATCTGCTGAAGAAGTTTATAGAATTTACTTTCTAAAAAAGTACAGAAAATAGAAATGGTTTACTAGGACCTCCACATTAGGAGGACAGATGTGGACATAGAAATACTGGAGCACAAGTTAGAGGTGGGTAATGGTCACAGGTGAATCATGTTAAGTATTGTAACGATACAAAAACTAACTTTGTATTTGTCAGAAATAAAGATGACCAAAGGAAATGTGGATTGTATGTTTTTATTGCCCGCTGTGATGGTGGTGATGGTGACTCTGAAATGCTTCTGGCAGATGGTGTCTGTGACTGCTCTGCCTTCCTGGATAGCAGGAATCATCCTGAGGTGTCGTAGGCTCTCTCCTGTAATGTATAGTGGATTCATTAGAGTGGATTACACAATGAAGACAAGTGAATTATTGTGTAAATCTTTAGGTTACTGACCACATTACAGTCTGCTGCTCAGGTAAGAACATATATCCAAGAGTCAGAAACAGACCCAGACCTCCACATCAGAAATGTGGACATCTGGACAGATGTTTGTTTATCTATGATGCAGTCTTTAACATGTTGAAACAATGTTCAGTCTACATGTACCTAAAGAAATCCTAAAAGAAATTAAAGTTAATAATCCAATTCTGAGGTTGTAGCACAATGTCATTAAGAGAATATCATTTGAAATTAATTTATCAGATTTCTACATCATTCACCTGCAATCCTGTGGAACTCCTCCTTGATGATTCTGATGGGTTTATCTCCAGGGAAATTGGAAAAACTGGGGTACAAGTTTCAAGGCGAGCTACACTGAGCATCTCTCACATTGTATACAAAAACTACCGTTTGCATGTAAAAAATAAAAAACTGACCGGACCACTACCTACACACAACACTGCTGCAGATGTGAGGATGGATCAGTACCGATCAGTATGATCGGTACTGATCATAAAGAGAACTGTCTGACATGATATGACAGGACATCTGAACGCGATACAAAAAAATTAAAATGTCTGTGCATTAATGTGGAAACTCCATCAAGGGGCTCCACGTCGAACGGACATGCCATGTTCACCTCTGAAATACGGAGTTATTTATAGAGCCTTACTTTGGTCAAACTCTCTGACAGAACCAGGAAATCAATCAATCAAGTTTTATTTATATAGCGCTTAATCATGGCAGCAGAAATTTCAAAGCGCTTTAACAGACAGAGAAACCCAACTGAACCCTCCAGAGCAAGCATAAGCGACAGTGGCGGGGAAAAACTCCCTCGATGAGGAAGAAACTCCGGGCAGGACCCAGACTCTTTTGGGCGGCCATCCGCCTCGACCGGTTGGGTGGAAAAGAAATCAAAGGAAGATAAGAACAGGGTCGGAGAGAGAGAGACAGAGAGAGAGTGACAGAAAGGCCAGATAGAGACAGCGTAAATATGGTTAAGGTTGTTAAAGTCAAGGCACAATTACAGCTGCGTGGATGACTGTATGGCGGCACGGAGGAAGAAAGGAAGCAGGACCCGAGCCAATGGATAGTTGAGGGGTGGTACCGGTGGGCTTTGAGGAGAAGGTCCACAGTACATGGAGAGATGGGGGTGATACTGGTGGGGTCGGAGGTGCAGGTCCACAGAGGAAGGTCCACAGCGGATGGGCTGATGAGGGGTGGAACAGTAAGATGACACGAAAGAAGAGAGGCAGCAGGACCCCAGTCGATGGTTAGGTGAGGGGTGATACTGGTGGATGGGAGGTGCAGGTCCACAGCAGATGGTCCACAGTGGATGGGTGGATGAGGGGTGAGGGGGCGCGGAGGAAAAAGGAAGCCGGACCCCAGCCGATGATGAAATGAAGCCGCACGAGCGGCGGTGAGAGGGGGCGGAGTCAGAGGAAACCCTGGGTTTGTGGAATAAAACCTGCTACCGATCAGGTTATGTTCAGAGAGTCTGTTACTGCGGTAACAAACCCAGAGGTTCAGTTTACCTCGCTTCATGAAACAGGTCAGGGTTACTGCTCATAACTCTGGGTTAATTTACCTCCCTTTGTGAAAATGAAAGCCCTGGTTTTCCTTGATTTCAGAGTTAACTCACCCTGGTTGTCCACTAAAACTGCAGTGTGAACGGCCCCATGTCACGAAGCGAGGCTAAGGACCCCCGAGTACAACCTGTGGTTCTGGGTTGCTTTACCCTGAACTTGGAAAGCCAGGGTTTTGGGTTTCACAAGCGCTTCTCGGGGTTAGTTTTTGTAACCCAGGGTAAGTTGACCCGCAGTTTAACAGGCGCGACGCCACTTTAAAAAGCCATCATCAGTGGAGCCCAGATTCGACGATTCACCATGACGACGGACGTGACACGCTCCGCTTTACTTCATGCAGTTGAAGTACAGATTGTAATCTATGTGTATGAAGACTTTGAGGACATATGATGAAAAGAGGAACAGCGTTGCAGCTGTAAAGAAGAGAGAGATGACTTGAAACTGCTGCTCAAGTCGATGCGTACGTCTAAACGTAGTCTGTTGGACTCACGGTAAAATTACTGAGGTAAACTACTTGAATAATAGTTTATGAAAATATTTTCTTAGATGCAATCCAGCGGAGGAGAAGCGCACATGTCAGTAGCTGAGAACGAAGTTTAAAAACATCGTTCACACAGGTCAGACTTCTGCATCATCTCGTTAGGGATCCTCCTCTTCCTCATTATAACATAATGACATTGTACAGTAAATAATAAGTGGACTTTCGGCTTTTCAGTTGTTTTATCGCCCACAGAATGCTCTCGTCACACACATACATGTACTCTCATCTGTAGGCATTCCATGTTTAATTTTCTGTCTTTTAGTCAAATAATAAATTATTGATAAAAAGAAAAAGAAATGAACAGGAAATTGAAGAAAAGAAAGGTGGTCAAATATTTTCTGTTACCGATTGTTCCGATTGCTTTACATTCACGTGCAATACAGAGTGACATTTAGCCTCCACTGAAGGATCAACACTTTCTCATCTTTTTTAAACAGAGCAAGCTGGACAGTCCGTCACATCCACTGTACAGATAGATGCTCAGTGAACACCAGCGGTTCTTTCTGTAGAATTCATATGCAACTGTATGTTTTGATGTCCTCCTCATGTATTTCCAGCTATTTGTTAAAGAAGTTTATCCAATTCACTTTCTATGAAATACAGACAACAGATAAAAAATGGTTTCTTTGGACCTCCAGATTAGAAGGGCAGATTTGAACATACAAATACAAAGTTAGAGGTGGGTGTTGTTCACAAGTGAATCATGTTGAATATTAGAATGTTCACCACTGAAACGATCTAAGAAATAACTTTGTATTTGTAAGTAATAAAGATGACCAAATGAAATGTATATTGTATGTTTTTATTGCCCGCTGTGGTGGTTGTGACTTAGACAGACTCTGAAATGATTCTGGCAGATGGTGTCACTGCTCTGTCACCTTGGATAGCTGGCAGGTGGACGGGGTCATCATCGGGTTAAGTTTGTGGGGTAGGGTGTTGTTCTCCTCTGATAGTGGCAATACTCTGAAGAACAGAACTGCATCACAAGTCCTCTCAGGAATCATCCTGAGGTGTCATAGACACTGGAAACAGCCTTTCAGCAGGCCTATGGTCATCTCCACCCGGGTTCTCGTCCTGCAGTGAACCCATTTGAAGGTCCGTTGGAGGCCTGGGTTAGTAAGGGGTCAGCAGCCTCGGTTGGCACAGGTAACCCCTGTGCCCCAGGAAACAACCATCAGACTCTCCTGTGATGGAAAGTAGATTCATTAGAGTGGATTAAATGATGGAGACAAGTGAATTATTGTGCTAATCTTTAGTCATTAGTCTGTTGCTCAGGTGAGACTCATCATACACCTGTGAGTCAGGAACCGATCAGGACCACTCCATCTACACATCAGTATGCTATGCTTGCTCTGGAGGGTTCTGTTGGGTGTCTGTCTTTTAACGCTCTTTGAAATGTCTGCTGATGTGATTAGGCGCTATACAAATAAAGGTGGAAAATGTAGTTTGCAGCATCACATTTGATCTGGACAGATGTTAGTTTATCTATGATGCAGTCTTTAACGTGTAGAAACAGTAGTCAATGTACTTGTACCTGCATACATTTGCTGTGAATGGACATCCTCTTCACATCATCACCTTCATTATGTGAGGGAGCCTTGATGGGAATGTGGGTACCATCCATGGCAGCAAATTATATTGGGACATCCGAAAGAAATTAATGTCTGGGATTGCAGCACAATATCATTAACATACTTTCAAATTAATTTATCAGATTTCTACATCATTCACCTGCAATACTGTGGAACTCCTCCTTGATGATTCTGACGGTTTTCTCTCCAGGGAAATAGAAAAACTGGGGTGAAACTTTAAAGGCGAGGTGCACTGAGCATGTCTCACATTGGAGAGGAAAATTACCGTTTGCAAATAAAGAATTAAAAACTGAACGGAGTGCTACACGCAGCGCTGCTGCAGATGTGACGATGGATGTGTGTGTGTGTGTACCGATCAGTATGATCGGTACCGATCAGTATGTTCGGTACCGATCATAAAGAGAACTGTGTGGATATGACGGGACATCTGAACGCGATACAAAAATATTTAATTCTCTGTGAATGAATGCGGAAACTCCATCAAGGGGCTCCACGTCAAATGGACATGATATGTTCGCCTCTAAAATACCTCTAAAATACGGAGTTATATATAAAACCTTACTTTGGTCAAACTCTCCAATGTAGCCGCAAGAGGGCAAATGTAGCCGCAAGAGGGCACAAGCCAGTGTCTTATTGTGCCGGTCCCAAGCCCGGATAAATACAGAGGGTTGCGTCAGGAAGGGCATCCGGCGTAAAACTTTTGCCAAATCAAAGATGCGAATCAAACATATGACTTCCATACCGGATCGGTCGAGGCCCGGGTTAACAACGACCGCCATCGGCGCTGTTGACCTACAGGGCGCCGGTGGAAATTGGATTACTGTTGGTCGAAGAAGGAGAGGAGGAAAGTGCGTTCGCACGAAGAAAGAGAAGAGGAGCGCCAAGAGTATAGGACTAAGAGTAGGGACGTTGAATGTTGGAACTATGACAGGAAAAGGTAGAGAGTTGGTCGACATGATGCAGAGGAGGAAGGTAGACATACTGTGTGTCCAGGAGACCAGGTGGAAAGGTAGCAAGGCTAGAAGTTTAGGAGCAGGGTTCAAGTTGTTCTATCATGGTGTAGATAGAAAGAGAAATGGAGTAGGAGTTATCTTGAAGGAGGAGTTTGTTAGGAATGTCCTGGAGGTAAAAAGAGTGTCGGATAGAGTGATGAGTCTGAAGCTAGAAATAGAAGGTGTGATGTTCAATGTTGTTAGTGGGTATGCTCCACAGGTAGGATGTGAGCTGGAGGAGAAGGAGAAATTCTGGTTGGACTTTGATGAAGTGATGCAGAGCATATCTAGAAGTGAGAGAGTTGTCATCGGTGCAGACTTCAATGGACATGTTGGTGCAGGTAACAGAGGTGATGAGGAAGTGATGGGCAGGTTTGGTATCCAGGAGAGGAATGCAGAAGGACAGATGGTAGTTGACTTTGCAAAAAGGATGGAAATGGCTGTAGTGAATACTTTCTTCCAGAAGAGGCAGGAACATAGGGTGACCTATAAGAGTGGTGGTAGGAGCACACAGGTAGACTACATCTTGTGTAGACGATGTAACCTGAAGGAGATCAGTGACTGCAAAGTAGTGGTAGGCGAGAGTGTAGCCAAACAGCATAGGATGGTGGTGTGTAGGATGACTCTGGTGGTGAGGAAGATGAAGAGGACAAAGACAGAGCAGAAGACGAAATGGTGGAAGCTAAAAAAGGAAGAGTGTTGCATGACCTTTAGGAAGGAGTTAAGACAGGCTCTGGGTGGTCAGGAGGTGCTCCCAGATGACTGGACAACTACAGCTAATGTGATCAGGGAGACAGGTAGGAGAGTATTTGGTGTGTCATCTGGAAGGAAAGTAGACAAGGAGACTTGGTGGTGGAATGAGGAGGTACAGGAGTGTATACAAAGAAAGAGGTTAGCTAAGAAGAAGTGGGACACTGAGAGGACTGAGGAGAGTAGACAGGAGTACAGGGAGATGCAGCGTAAGGTGAAGGTAGAGGTAGCAAAGGCCAAACAAGAAGCTTATGATGACTTGTATGCTAGGTTGGACAGTAAGGAGGGAGAGACTGATCTATACAGGCTGGCAAGACAGAGAGATAGAGATGGGAAGGACGTGCAGCAGGTTAGGGTGATTAAGGATAGGGATGGAAGTCTATTGACAGGTGCCAGCAGTGTGATGGGAAGATGGAAAGAGTACTTTGAAGAGTTGATGAACGTGGAAAATGAGAGAGAACAAAGACTAGAAGAGGTGACTGTTGTGGACCAGGATGTAGCAAAGATTAGCCAGGATGAAGTGAGGAGAGCACTGAAGAGGATGAAGAGTGGAAAGGCAGTCGGTCCTGATGATATACCTGTAGAGGTTTGGAAGTGTCTAGGAGAGGTGGCAGTAGAGTTTCTGACTGGGTTGTTCAACGGGATCTTAGATAGTGAGAAGATGCCTGAGGAGTGGAGGAGAAGTGTGCTGGTGCCCATTTTTAAGAACAAGGGAGATGTGCAGAGTTGTGGCAACTACAGAGGAATAAAGCTGATGAGCCATACAATGAAGTTATGGGAAAGAGTAGTGGAAGCTAGACTAAGGGCAGAAGTGAGCATTTGTGAGCAGCAGTATGGTTTCATGCCAAAAAAGAGTACTACAGATGCAGTATTTGCTTTGAGGATGTTGATAGAGAAGTACAGAGAAGGCCAGAGGGAGCTGCATTGTGTTTTTGTAGATCTGGAGAAAGCTTATGACAGGGTGCCCAGAGAGGAACTGTGGTATTGTATGAGGAAGTCTGGAGTGGCAGAGAAGTATGTTAGAGCGGTGCAGGACATGTATGAGGACTGTAAGACAGTGGTGAGGTGTGCTGTAGGTGTGACAGAGGAGTTCAAGGTGGAGGTGGGACTGCATCAGGGATCAGCTCTGAGCCCCTTCTTGTTCGCTATGGTGATGGACAGGCTGACAGACGAGGTTAGACAGGAATCTCCATGGACTATGATGTTTGCAGATGACATTGTGATCTGCAGTGAGAGTAGGGACGAGGTGGAGGAGAAGCTAGAGAGGTGGAGGTTTGCCTTGGAAAGGAGAGGGATGAAGGTTAGCCGCAGTAAGACAGAGTACATGTGTGTGAATGAGAGGGACCCAAGTGGAAGAGTGAGGTTACAGGGAGAAGAGATCAAGAAGGTGGAGGATTTTAAGTACTTGGGGTCAACAGTCCAGAGCAATGGAGAGTGGGGAAAAGAGGTGAAGAAGCGTGTCCAGGCAGGATGGAATGGGTGGAGAAAAGTGTCAGGTGTGATGTGTGATCGAAGAGTTTCAGCTAAAATGAAAGGAAAGGTGTACAAAACTGTGGTGAGACCAGCGATGTTGTTTGGTCTAGAGACAGTGTCACTGAAGAAAAGACAGGAGGCAGAGCTGGAGGTAGCAGAGATGAAGATGCTGAGGTTCTCTCTGGGAGTGACCAAGAAGGATAGGATCAGGAATGAGTACATCAGAGGGACAGCACATGTTAGAGGTTTTGGAGATAAAGTCAGAGAGGCCAGACTGAGATGGTTTGGACATGTCCAGAGGAGAGATAGTGAATATATTGGTAGAAGGATGCTGAGTTTTGAACTGCCAGGCAGGAGGCCTAGAGGAAGACCAAAGAGGAGGTTTATGGATGTAGTGAAAGAGGACATGAAGGTAGTTGGTGTGAGAGAAGAGGATGCAAAGGACAGGGTTAGATGGAGGCGGTTGATTCGCTGTGGCGACCCCTGAAGGGAAAAGCCAAAAAGGAAAAGAAGACTTTGGTCAAACTCTCCGTCCGACAGAACCAGGAAATGAAGCTGCGCGAGCGGCGGTGAAAGGGGGCGGAGTCAAAAGAACCCCTGGGTTTGTGGAATAAAACCTGCTCCCGACCAGGTTATGTTCAGAGAGTCTGTTACTGCGCTAACAAACCCAGAGGTTCACTTTACCTCGCTACGTAAAACAGGCCAGGGTTACTGCTCTAACTCTGGGTTAAGTTACCCCCCTTTGTGAAACCGAAGACCCTGGTTTTGTCTGATTTCAGGGTTAACTTACTCTGGGTTCCCACTGCACCTGCTTTGTGACACGGCCCCTCCTCCAGACCAGGCTAGCTTCAGAGTCTGTTACTGTGGTGACAAACCTAGAGGTTTACCTCGTGACACAGGCTAGGTTTACCCCTCTGACTCTAGGTTACCTCCCTGTGTGAAACCGGAAACCGTGGTTTTCCCTGATTTCAGGGTTAACTTACCCCGGTTTTCCACTAAACCGGCTTTGTGAAACAGACCCATTGTCTCCATACAGGGTCTGAATCCTGGTAATAAAGTTAGAGTTGAAACCGAAACCTTGTAAAATGTGCCACAAGTACGAGTGTTTAACTCTATCAAAAGCCTTTTCCTGGTCTATAAAAATTGTGCACAAGACCAAATCTTGTGCCCAATGAACTTGAGAGGTTAAAAAAACATTATCAACTTAATGTACGTTATCCGTGATTAGCCTGACACAGTAAGTCTGGGTAACATTAACGACCTGATCCATCACTTTTCTTAGCCTGTTGGCGAAGACCTTGAAGATGGTCTTATAATCTGCGCAGAGGAGGGACGCAGGCTGGCAGTTTCTGATATCTTGCAATTTTTCTTTTTTTGGCAGGAGTTTGAGGAGTGCCCTCCTACAGCTCAGGAGCAGCTGACTTGTCGTCATGCTTTCCCTGAGCTCGGAGGGCAGGTTCTTACCAATCACCTGCCAGAATTCTTTGTAGAACTCAATGGGCAGGCCATCTAGGCCTGGAGACTTACCAGGTTTCATCTCCTGCAGGGCTTCAGACAGCTCATGCAGGGAGATGTTAGCATTTAGGTGGCGGTTTTGTTCCGCCAACACCTTCGGCAGACCAGATCGAAAGGATGACAATGTCAGGTTTCTCAGAGTATTCAGAGTGAAACAACTCTTCATAGAAACCTGCTGCGTATGTACTGATTTCTGCACTGTCCTCCATCGCCGTCCCCTCAGTATATTGGAGAGAGTGAATCATCTTTTGCTGCCCGTTTTTTCTTTCCAACCATAAGAAAAAACGAGTGGGAGCATCCATCATAATGATGTTGTTGAACTTATTGCGTACCATGGCGCCCCTTGCGGACATGCTCAGTAGATCGGAGCGATAGAGAGAGATTTTGATTTTGAATGTCACGTTTATTCAAAAAATCACATTGACACAAAATCCAAAAGAGATTCACATTAAGAGGATCTTCAATAGTACTGTGTGTTTCCTGAGCAAACATCTAACATTTTAATATTTATGAAGCCGTGGCTCCACCCACAAGCCTGGTCCCTCTCCCTGCCACACACCAGCATTGCCATGCCGAACCGTGACAGTACCCCCCCTCAAAGGATGGCCCCCGACGTCCCATCAACGGTCCCAGGGAGGGTCAGGAACAGGTGCAGGATCTGGAGCAGACTGGGGCAGGAGTGCAGGATCAGGAACAGACTTGGGCGGGGGTGCAGGAGCAGGATCAGACTCGGGCGGGGGTGCAGGATCGGGATCAGACTCGGGCGGGGGTGCAGGATCTGGAATCGACTCAGGCAGGGGTGCAGGATCTGGAGCAGACCCAATCTGGGATGCAGGAACAGGAGCAGACTCCGACTGGGGTGCAGGAACAGGAGCAAACTCGAGCTGGGGTGCAGGAACAGGAGCAGACTCCGACGGGGGTGCAGGATCAGGAGCAGACTCGGACTGGGGTGCCGGAACAGACTCGGGCTCAGGTGCCGGAACAGACTCAGGCTCAGGCACCGGGGCGGGAGCAAGCTGGCGTCCAGGCGTGGGGTCGGGAGCAAGCTGACGTCTGGGCGTGGGGACGGGAGCAAGCTGGCGTCCAGGCTTGGGGACAGGAGCAAGCTGGCGTCTGGTCGTGAAGATGGGAGCAAGCTGGCGTCCGGGCGTGGGGACCGGAACAGGCTGGTTTCGGGACGCGGGCACAGGAGCAGGCTCGAGGTCTGGCAAAAAAGGTGGAGCTGGAATTCCAGCACAAGCTGTCAGCCATGTCCAAATGTCTCTCCCTCTCTGTCTCCACTCAGCAGCCTGTCCTGGTTTCCAGGATTTGCTGCTGGTCAGGGCAGCAAGAAGGAGGGTGTCCGCTGGGTCCAGTTCAGGCTGGTTCGTTCTGTCACGGAGGTAGGGGTTTGGACCCAAATGCAGAACACCAAAGACACCACTTTTGTCCATAGCTTTAATCAAAAAAAAAAAAAACTAAAACTACACGGGCAAGATACAAACAAAACTCAGGTAGAAAAACAGAACAGACTTACAGGAACCAAACTAGAGAAACGAACCCGCACCTAGCTCTCATTCAGCCAGGCTTAAAAAGCCTCATCATGATAACACCAACGATGTTCAGGTGTGATAATCAGTTATTGGTGTGTGGATGAGTATCAGATGTGAAGAGGACCCATAGGCGTGGAGCCGTGGCTCCACCCACAAGCCTGGCCCCTCTCCCTGCCACACACCAGCACTGCCATGCCGAACCATGACAATGGCATATAAGAGCACACTAGAAAAGACGGACTGATAGAACATGAGAAGGAGGTCAGGACAGATGTTGAAGGAGGCCAGCCTCCTGAGGAAGTACATCCTGCTCTGCCCCTTCTTGTACACGCAGTCCAAGTTGAATGACCACTCCAGTTTGCTTTCTAGCTGCAGTCCCAGTTACTTATCGTTTCCTAACACCTCTGCCTCATTGCCCTCGATGATCACTGGCTGTGGAGAAGGGGGGTGCCGCCGGAAATCCAGCACCATCTCCTTTGTCTTGGAGACGTTGAGCTGGAGCTGGTTCTGTTGGCACCACTCCACAAAGTCAGCCACCAATGCCCTGTACTGCCCCTCATCACCCTCCCGGATACATGCCACAATCGTAGTGTCAGCGGAGTGCTTCTGTATGTGGCATGCATCCGACTTGTGCTTGAAGTCCGACGTGTAGAGGGTGAAGAGAATGGGGGAAAGCACAGTCCCCTGTGGCGCCCCCGTGCTGCTGGTCACCATAGTAGACCAGCAGTCCCCGGACATATGAGGTCTGTCCGTCAGGTAGTCCGTGATCCAGCTCACGAGGTAGGGGTCCACAGCCATGGAGGTTAGTTTATCCTGCAGGAGCCGGGGCCGGATGGTGTGGAAGGTGCTCGAAAAGTCAAAGAAAAGCACCCTGATGGCACAGCCCCCGGCATCCAGGTAGGAGAGCACACGGTGGAGGAGGTACAAGACAGCATCGTGAACCCCAACCTTGACTTGATATGCAAACTGGAGAGGGTCCATTGCAACTTGCACCTGTGGACGCATGAGCCCCAGGGCCAGTCCCTCTAGGGTCTTCATTACGTGGGAGATAAGAGCGACCGGTCAGTGGTCGCTGAGCTCAGGGGCATTCTTTCTTGGGTACAGGGACGATGCAGAAGGTCTTCCACAGTGTTGGGACCCTCCCCAGCCACAGACTGAGGTTGAACAATCGTTGCAGGGGGTCCCCTAGTTCCGAAGTACAGGCTTGGAGGAGTCTTGGGGAGACCTTATCCTGCCCAGCCGCCTTATAGGGACGGAGCTTCCGCAGCGTTGTCATCACCAGCTCTGCAGTGATGACAGTCTCGGTCGTGGTGGGAGCAGGAGGTCGTGGTGAGGTTGGAAGTCCAGTGGTTGAGATGGGGCCATTGAGCTTCACAGCTCTTGGAGTGGGCTCGGGAGGAGTGTCAGGGGTGGAAGGAGAGGAAGCACAGGAGGAGGGAGCATCAGTGGAGCGGTCTGCAGGGCTAGGAGAGGCCTGGAGTGGTGGGGGAGCTGAACCGATTGAAAAAGCTGTTTAGTTCATTCGCTCGTTCACTATTCCCCTCCACAGTGCTGTGCCCTTTCCTGTGTCCGATGATGGTTCTCATCCCATTACAGACCTCATGCACCTGGTTGCGCACCAGCTGCTTCTCCAGCTTCCTCCCGTACGTCTCCTTGGCCTCCCTCAGGCAGAGTCTCACTTCCTGCTGGGCCTTCCTCATCTCATCCTCGTTCCTGCTACTGAATGGCCACTTCTTCCTGTTCAGGACAGCCATGGTTTGTTGTTAGGGTAATACCTAACTGTCCTGACAGGGGCCACAGTGTCCACACAGAAGTTCATGTAATCTGTAAAACACTGAGCTGCCCCCTCAATGTCCTCCCCATGTGAGCCCATAATAACATCCCAGTCCGTGGTCTGGAAACAGTCCCTCAGCGTTTTCTCGCTTCAGGGGATCACGTCCTGACTTGCCGTGTTGTTGCTGGCAGCCGTTTCACCAGCGGAATGTAGGTGGGCTGTAGGTGCACTAGGTTATGGTCCGATTTAGCTAGTGGGGGGAGGGGGGTGGCGGTGTATGCCTCCTTAGCATTAGGGTAAAACAGATCGATAGTTCTGTTCTTCCGTGTGGGGCAGTCTACACACTGGACCATTGTGGGGAGAGATGAGTCCAAGGTGACGTGATTGAAGTCACCGGTGATAACAACAAGCGCCTCCGGGTGCCGGGTCCGAAGAGCAGAGGTGGTCGCACAGATGGTCTCACGCGCAGTCTCTGGGTCCGCACGTGGAGGGACATAGATGGCGAAGATAATAACGTGTGAAAATTCACGCGCCAGGTAGCATGGCCTGATGCTAACAGCAGTTAGCTCCGGATCGCGGTTACACAGTGTTGATTTCACCGTCACCTGTCCCGAATGGCACCATCTATCGTTGGTTTTGATAATTAATCCACCTCATTTCATCTTACCGGCGGTGTTTGTGTTCCGGTCCGCTCGTACGGAGGAGAAGCCAGTTAGTCCGACGTTAGCGTCTGGTACGTTGCCAGTTAGCCACGTCTCGGAGAACACAAACAAGCTTGTCTCAGTCCTGCACAGCGCCATCTGTTCATCCAACTTATTTGGTAGAGAGTTAACGTTTCCCCCTGATGACGGAGGGTACAGAGGGCTTAACTCACCTACTACTGGCTACTGGCTCTAGCCGTTCGCCTAGCCCTTTCAACGTGACCCGCTCTGCAGCCGCGATATCTCCATCGGAGCTTGGTGGGGATAAGATCTCCTTGCTGCGTCTCTTTTGACCCTCATAGACATCAACTCCTCCCTGGAGTACACAAGCCTAGTGCTATCCATTATCTAAAATTAAGTTAAAATAATACACATAGAAACACGGAAAAAAATGCAAAATTAAGCACAACAAACTCGCTCAGAGCAGAGAAAACTGCAGCCTGCTCACGCTGTTGAGGTCAGGAAAAAAAATTTCTAGAGAGAGAGATTTTGATTTGATTTTGATTTTTAACATCAGGTTTATTCACAAAAGTCAAATTACAAGATAATCACGCTGACACAAAATACAAAAGAGATTTACATCAAGAAGATTTTCAATAGTACTGTGTGTTTTCTGAACAAAGAAACATTTAACCTTTTAACATTTATCAAACTAAAAAAAACTAATCTAAAATTAAGAAAAAAAACAATTATCCGTTCTCCACAATCATCTTTTACAAACATGTCTTTTACTGTTTCTTTAGTTTTTTCAAATCTATAAAACTCTTGGACTGTAAAATCTGGTTCACCACTTCTTGTTTTACTTTTCATGTAAAAGCTGATGCTATCCAGAAACCCCCTCAGCCTCCATCAATCAGTCTGTCCATCCTTTGTGCTGTTACCTGTTATACGTGTCCTGTTGTCTGTGTAGGTTCTCAGTTAACCAGGTCATGGTTATCCAAAGCCGTTTAAATCAATCCACTGGACAGAAGAGCCAACTCATCAGGACAGGACTCAGCAGTCTTCCTTCACCTCAAGGAAGAGCGACACTCATTTCAGGACACAGATGTTCAGATCTTGGACAGGGAAGACAGATGGTTTGAGAGAGGAGTGAAAGAAGACATTCATGTCAAAGTGGAGAAGCCATCTCTGAACAGGGGGGGTGGTCTGTCACATCATTCGCCCATTTACAATCATGTCCTTTTGAAACTCCCAAAAAGATTGTCTCAGCAGATTAACCCAGGTAATGTGTCTCATTCTAATGACCCTCATTAATACACAAAGGTGAAACTCGCATTTCAACGACTCCCCTTTGACACTCCCATCAACAATCGTTGAGGAGCCAGGGGGGTTTCAACAATGGTCATTGGAATGTCAACAGCACTGACCACACAGGTTTAATAAGCTGGGAAAAGACCAGCCACCTTTAGAACTGAAGAAGTCTCTTGGATGACAGATGAAACGGATTGAGTTAAACAGCTTTTGATGTCCTGTGTGTTATTCTGTGGCTCTGAGTTGGTAACCGGCAACTGTGTAACCTTTGTGCTGTCACCCGTGAACTCTGGGTTGATGACCGTCAATTCAGCATGGGAAGGAGTTGGAACCTCACAAACCTCAATTGTGAAATCCAGACTACAGCACTGGAAACCACCACAGATTGCGGCTACTGGCTGCTTTACCTCTGCGCTGTGTAATGGGAATTTCACCTGTTTGAATACAATATAATTGCTTCATGATGTCGTTGCTGGGGGCATGCTTCAAAACCTCTCCCTCTTCTCTCTCAGGAGAGGTGAGGGAGAGGAGAGGGAGATCTGTTCTCAGTCAACTCTGCTCATTTAAGTTGTTTTGGTGCATTCCAATGTGCAAGGTCGCCTGATTAAGCTCGGGGTATGCGCAAGCCTCCTACACTGCCTTCCCAGGTGCAGCAAGATCCTCCCCACACTGCCTGGGAAACCACGTTTTTCCCGGACAGTGTGGTGCCTTGTTTATTCCAACGTATAAAGGTGGAGTTTCCGGCTTCAGGTTAGAGTCAGCTGCGGGTCACGTACGGACGCCCAGCCGGTTGAAGCTACTCTGCCTGGGTTGTGGGCTCTCCTTCCCGTGTGTCAAGGTAAGAGATTGAACACATTTGGAATGTTACAATTTGATTGCTTTAGCTCAACCACAGAATTCTTGATACCTGTCTATGCGCTGTGGGGGGTAAAACGACACATTTATCCTAGCATCATAGGGGTCTTTTGACCTAGGGTACAGTGCTATGCTCTGCGGGGAATAAACAACACATTTATCCTAGCATCATAGAATTGATTATGGGTTCTGTGCTCTGAGGAGGATGAAATACACTTTTATTCTAACAACACAGACATGTTTGTTCGTTTGTTTGTTTGCTTGTTTGTCTGCTCTATGCTCTGCGGGAAATAAACCACCATATTTTTCGGACTATAAATCGCTCCGGATTATAAATTGCACCAGCCAAAAAATGCATAATTATGAAGCAAAAAACATATATAAGTCACACTGGAGTATAAGTCGCATTTTTGGGCGAAATTTATTTGATAAAATCCAACACCAAAAACATACATGTCATCTTGAAAGGCAATTTAAAATAAAAATAAAATAGAGAACAACAGGCTGAATCAGTGTACAGTATACTAACGTTACATGACTGACATGCCTGGTAATGTCAGTAACGACATGATATTTTACTGAAAAGTGCTGTAAAACTGAAATAAACATACAAAAACAACATGTCAGACCTTGATTCCCATACATTCACAAACACAAAATGTAGTAATACAAACTAGTTATTATTAACTCCACACAGTCTAACAGTAGCAAACAGCGATTAGCTCAATGCTAATATAGCATGAAAAATCCTATTAACGGGCTAGCGCATTAGCTGATAGCACGATCAACTATAACATACACATAGCAAACGAACTGCGACACCACGACCAGCAAATTCACTCCAAAAATAAATGCATGTAC
Source organism: Antennarius maculatus (assembly GCA_013358685.1). Taxonomy (NCBI): domain Eukaryota; kingdom Metazoa; phylum Chordata; class Actinopteri; order Lophiiformes; family Antennariidae; genus Antennarius; species Antennarius maculatus. Next base: position 5,784,416 of record CM023607.1, read on the forward strand.
TCACAGACTTATGAGCTTTTGAGGCACAGCAGAAAAACGAGACGGTGAGTGGAAACAACTGTCGTTTCTTGCTGAACTGCGGGGACAAACTGCACAACAGCTCAAAACTATCCTCCGAAACTGTTAGAGGGTCAGAACATACCGGCAATGTTGAAATTATCAACAGCGCCCTCTTGCGGTTTAGTGTAAAAATAACGTGAAATGATATAATAATGTGTTAATAATTTCACACATAAGTCGCACCCCCAGCCAAACTATGAAAAAAACTGCGACATATAGTCTGATAAATACGGTACACATTTATTTTAGTATCATAGGAGTGGTTTGATTTATTGTGTGAGTTTTCTGTGTACCTACCTCCGCGGACCTGTAAAATTTTTCACAAAACACGCTGTCACCTGTACCCTGCATGATTTTACGCAGTTCCAGGTTGGCAGCCCTTGACCCAGTTGGGAAATGAGGCCGCGGCCTCGGAGCCCGGGCCGCAACACCAGAGGCTGCCACAGCCGCATAAGAAGCTGCAACCACCGGCTCCCCGGCAACCACAGCAGCTGGTTGCATAGCGGCCTTGGCGGCCTGCCCTACGGCAGCCGATGGCCGGTACTCACCCTCTGCCTCCGAACAGTGGCCGATGAGATGTCCCTCCCCCCTGCATCGGGAGTATTTCATACTCTCGCTGATGACATAAACCTTGTTAATCATAGTAATCATTTTAAATGTGAGCATAATGTTCAGCTCTTCATTTATCCGATTAGGGAACCTGTCTCCAGAAGTTGTAACATGCCTGAGTGGTACTGCCAACCGGGAATGTATTTATGGGAGTCAGGTGTCGACCATGTTGCAGCAGCTCCCTCTCCAGGACCTCGTCGGTGAGGTACGGCGGTGCGTTCGATATGATCACCGTTTTAACTGGGTTAGCCACAGGAGGAGGGGCGTGTTGGGAATTTCCATTTAACAATGGAAACGACCACAAAAAGCATCTGCTTACACAAACACAGAGAGCACAACACTTGTCTATCTAGTTCTTGTCTATCACATAATTTTCTGAACACAAAAGTACAGCACAAGCACAGCACATAGATACTGATACTTATGAGGCTGAGTCAGGCTGCTGGTGACTCAAGGACTGTCTAATCAAAACACTATAAAGATCATGGCCAATAAACATTCGGGGCTCTTCTGCAGAGGTTTGTTGCTACGTCTGTTGGAGAGCCCAGCGCTGTATCCTCACCAACTTGTAAACTGTTGAACTTCTTCAGTAAACTTTTTTTATAATACAATTTGTCTCATCATTGAAAATACACCTCTCAACCAAGCTAAAGAACCGAAGAGGGTTTTGTTGAGAGCAAAGCCTCCCATCCCAGTCTTCAGTGTCATCTTTAGATTGAATTTCAGACAAATTTCACAAGTATTTACACAATATTTAAAAAATGTCACTCAGGTAAGGATGCCGACAGTTTAACTGAATCATGGTCTGAAGCCTGGTTGCTGAATGATATCCCCTGTAATGACTTTGTTGGCCTAGTACTTGTAATACCCCACTAGGTGCTACTATCTTACCGTCCTGTGTTCTCCAAATCCCATCTAGTTTTGACTTGGTTGCTCCCTTTGCTAGCCACTTCTGTTTGTCTGTGGGAGCTGCAGCTTTCTGTGCTTCTTTGATTTCTGCTGTTCCTGTCTGTAATCAGGAACAAAAAATTATCAACAAAGTTCTGCACTAGCTGCCTGGTGGCTGTTGCCCAATAATCTGTTGTTTATTTTGCAGCCAAATCAGCGCTAGCATTTCCACGATATTCAAATATTTTATCTTTTGAATGTGAGCTCTTTTAATCAATGAAACGGTTTTGGGACATTTTACCAAATCGACTAAATCTAGAAGCAATTCATGATGTCTTACAGGGGGCCCCGTGGTGGTCAGGAAATGTGGTGCTGAATATGCTCTCAGATTCTGAATCCATGGGAGCCATTTTTCAATGTGTGTCTTTAATGGTGATATTTCAAAATTGGTCAACTTACCCCACCACACCACGTCACCAGCTTCGACAAGACCATCTGCTGCAGTCACCTGCAGCATGCAACAGTACACCTTCCTACCTTCTGTTTTCATGTAACAAATCACGTGCACAAAGGTTAATCGGGCAACTCTTATTAGCAAGAAATTGATACATGGATGTTTGATTGTCAAAATTGCAGATTACAGGTTACTTAAAAAGCGGTTTTCTGGGTTACTCTAAAATCCAACCACACTTACAAAAGTGGACGATAGAGGGAGTCTGCTGTTGATTGTACTATATCTGGCTCCTGTATCAACCATAAAATGGAAACAAGTACTATTAACCCGTATGTCTACAACTCCCTCTGGATATACCTCATCGTCACAGGTTGGATCTCGGCTCCCCTACTGGGGCATCATGTGTTAGTTTGGGGGTTGCTGTCTTCCATTTTGGGGTGGCATCCCCACCTGCTGACTTGGATAAAAACAATTATTTTGATATTGTTGTAGAGGCATCAGTTGTTGACTTAAAACAGTTGTTGACATAAAATTTCTCACACCAAATTTACCCGGACCCCCTCTGCCCCTTCCTCTAGAACTGCCCATGTTTTCACCCTGAAATTTGTAATATTTCACATAGGGAAAGAATTTTGCTCAATGATCTGGTCCCCTGTAAATAAAACAGCTTCCAAATCTGGGGCAGGTGCATGGGGAGGCTGATTAGCCCCTCTCCACATTGGTTGTCTTCGCTGCACCATTGTTAGGACCGCTTCCTGCTCAGAAGTGTTATATATGTTTGTTTTGAACCATTTGTGTCTTGGTTTGAGTCTTCTTAATTTGTAGTTGAGCTTTAGCTAACTGCAACTGTGTTTTATGTAAGTTTTTTATTTTTCCATTTTTTTAAATCACTAATTTTCTTTTGGTATTTGTCATAGAAGTGGCAAACATGTTTTCCCCAGCTATCATTTGGTTTCTCTTCAAGGTGAATCACATCTGTTAACTCTTGTTGTACTTCTGGTTCTAGAGATTTTATTAATGTCTGTCTAAACAAAGTTTCCGTCGTATCAGTAAACTGCGCCGTTTAACTTTCCCAGAGTGTCTTGTACCGTCTGATATAGTCATCCAACTTAGGTTTACATAACATGAGGTAAGTTATCTACTTTAGTTGGGAACTCCTGCCGCTGAGTGGGCTATAAATATTCCGCAGCTACTTCAGTTAGGGGTGTGCCATTTTCTAATTTATCAGTTCCTGCCTCTTGTTCCATGTCTTTTAACTCTTCCCGTGTCAAATGTCTTTGATAGCATTTCTGAAGTCCCCCAGCTCTAAAATTTTATATTCTAGTAATTTCATTCATTCATTTTCCTAACCCGCTTAATCCACTTACGCAGGTCGCGGGTATTCTAGTAATTTATCAATGGTTTTTGCTTTTGGTCTTTCAGAAATTCTTCCCCTGTGCTCTTTCTTCAACATCCTCTTCCCTGTCTTCCTTATCAACCTTCCTTTGCTCTCATGACCTTCCAACAGGGACCGCTGATATCCCTTCCCTCTCACTTACAACACTTACAACTTCCGCTTCTCTTCCTTGTCTGACTTCTTCTAGTTCCTTTCTCATTCTCAACATATCATTCTCCACTCTCTCTCTTCTCTGTCCTCTCTGTCTCTTGATAATATTGCCGTGTTTAATCAAATAGATTTTGATATGCATCCTCTGTTTCTCTGTCCTCTTCAGTTTTAACACTCCTTCTTTTAAATGGCACAGGGCTTGTTGATTAGCTGGACTAGCTACAACATTTGTGGTTGATGTCTTCATTTGTGTTTGTTGTAACATTTCTCTGTCGTGGGCATAAGGTCCACTGGTGAAATGTTCCTCCCTACTTTGAATTGGCCTGTTCTCAAATGGAATGTTACCCTTGTTTTCAAAATAAAATTCCTCCCTTTCTTTAGTATAACTGTTGTCGTTGTCCATGGGCCGTGGCTGTCGTGGGCGGACCCTTCCCCCGCCAGACGGAACGTCATCTTCTACTTTTTTTTCTTTTTACAATTTATTTCAGTTCACCCTTTTCTAAAAAGCTGTTAAGACTTGAATGAATGAATAATACTTAAATAATCCTAAAAAAGGGAAATTATTTCCCTCAGCTAAGTACACGTACAGTCATACGTTACACAAGAATGCACAAAAAATACAGCTATCACAACAACACAGCATTCAGACAACACAACATTCACACTAAGAAAACACATACTTATATTGATGGGATAAGGACAAGAGATATATAAACACAACTGCAGAGACAAACACAACAAAATCTAACACCATAAATAGAGTGCAGAGATCGCACAATAGCTCATAGATCCCATTGGATCTCAAGCTAGATGCCCACACAGTGGGCAGGCACGTTCATCATAACGCAACAGGGTACAAGACACATCATCGTCAATCACATCACACCCAAGTACCACCCAGCAGATCTCCCATTTATCACCTTCCCCACAATCAGTCGCAGTTTGATGACCTTCCTCTCCTTGACTTGTTTTAAATGCCTCATCTTTCGTTCTTTTATTTTTATTACATTTATTATTTGTGAGCTTGTTGTTTTGGGATCAGATAAAGGTCTCGTCAGACCGTAAAACAGATTTACAGACCATTTGTTCAATCTTTCACTTTTATTTTATTTTAAACAAGTTTTAATCGCTTGTTTGGTTGGAGTTTAGTTGATTTTTATTTTGGCAAGCTTGCATAACATGTTACCTCAGGTATCTGATTTTAACTCGGCGGCCGCCATTTTTTGAATCAGTCTTCTCAGATGTTGCTGTTTTTGTACCGACAGTGGGGTCACACTATTTCTCTTTTACACTGTTATTTCACTCCTATTTCTATAGCGCTTTCTCACTTCTCTTTATAGTTTATAGTCCCCCCAATTTCCGGAGGGATTTTTATTCCTTCAGGAACAAAACTCCCTCCAGATATTTTTTGTGCCTACGATGCCGCGCGGTCACGGGATTCTCAACCTTTTAGGGCCAGTATGCCGACGTGACCCAGGGCACCTCTAAACCCTTCTAAGATTGGTTTGCCAAAACAATGTAAGGTATCTAAACCTGTTTAGGTGGGAGTACGCCGACTCCCACCACGGCCTTTAACCCGGGACTCTCCCAATTTCCCTTCCTGACCAACGTTTTCATCATGTAAAACACAACTATAAATATTTATTTTGAACTGGTGCCTATTTGTAACGAAATTTACACAAACTCACGTGATAAACCAGGCAGGCTATCTGGCAGAATTTTAGAAACGGTTTCTGCTTCTCTTTTGTTTGCGCAGTACCGCCTGGTTCTCACGGAGAATGCCACCTCTCTCTCTACGTTTCAAACCAGTAATGTACACCTGCCTGTCGAAAACATGACAGAATGAGGGAGAAATAATCTAAAAAAAACTGAACATATTGTCGAGTCTCCGACAGTCTAGGAAGGAGTGAAAACCAGTTTCTCTGTGAGAACAGAACGGACAGTTTTCTGACATATTTGGATTAAAAACTGTAATAAAACTGTTGACAGCCACAGTGCCATGTAAAATCCTCCATTGGAGATCCCCAACCTTTTTTGTTACCATCAATTTATATATATTTTTCACATTACTGTCACAGAGGCTGATAGGGTTCGATACGGAGTCGTTAGAGCAAAGAGATAAACTCTCTATAGAGAAAGGGTCAGTATGATTCTTGTTTGAAAGGCTTTTACAATAAAAATCTATCAGAGTCAGTTGCTGTGGGGTGGGTTGGTTCTTTCAGCTCTTCAACAGGCTTCTGATGAGTCTCAGTGAGGTCATACCCACAGTTTAGGACACAGCGGCAGCGCCATCCAGGGTGGGTCCACAAATCTCCACCACACTTCCAAACGTGGAGATTTTAGCTGTGATGAATTTGGACTCCACTCATCCTCCTGCAATAGTTCTTACATAAAGTCGTTTCTCAGGTCCACTCAAGCCACCGTTAATCTTAAATAGACTCTCAATGTCTCCATACAGGGTCTGAATCTTGGCAATAAAGTTAGAGCTGAAACCGAAACCTTGCAGAGTGTGCCACAAGTACGAGTGCTCAACTCTATCAAAAGCCTTTTCTTGGTTTATAGAAATAAGGCCAAGTATTGTGCCCAATGAATTTGAGAGGTCCAAAACATTACTAATTAAATGTACGTTATCTGTGATTAGCCTGCCCGGTACACAGTAAGTCTGGTCAACATGAGCAACCTGCTCCATTACTTTTCTTAGCCTGTTGGTCAAGACCTTGGAGAAGAGCTTATAATCTGTGCAGAGGGACACTGGCCGCCAGTTCCTGATATCTTGCAAGTTTCCTTTTTTTGGCAGGAGCGCCAGGACAGCCCTCCTGCAACTTGTGGTCATGCTTTCCCTGGGCACGGAGAGCAGGTCCCCACCAATCACCTGCCAGAATTCTTCTTAATGGGCAGGCCATCTAGTCCTGGAGACTTACCAGGTTTCATCCCCTATGGGGCTTCAGACAGTTCTTGAAGGGTGATATCAGCATCTACAGTAGATGGCGGTTTTGTTCCACTGACACCTTCAGCAGACCAGATAGAAAGGATGGTAATATTTCAGGTTTCTACGAGGATTCAGACTGAAACAAATCTTCATAGAAACCTGCTACGGATTTCTACGGATTTCTGCACTGTCCTCCAGAACCGTACCCTCGGATTGGAGAGAGTGAATCATCTTCCCCTGCTTGTTTTTTTTTTCTCCAACCCAAAGAAGAAATGAGTGGGAGCATCCATCAGAATGATGTTATTAAATCAATCGATCAATCAATCAAGTTTTATTTAAATAGCGCTTAATCATGGCAACAGACATTTCAAAGCGCTTTAAAGGTCCCATATTACAGTATTACACTGTATGCATTTTTAACTTAATGTCTTTCAGCTGACAGATGTCCAACTAGACTACAGTATATTCCAAATATTTTGACCTAAAATGATCTGTGGTCCTAAATATCAGCTTTTCAAAATTTCTCATCTGAGCTACTCACAAAACGCTTCGTTTCAGGCCTCCGGCTGTAGTATGCTAATGAGCTCCACTGGTCAACGCGTCCTTCACATGGGTCACACCCCTCTGAAGGAGAGCGTTAGGCTAACGGGACACTAACTGGCGTTACATTTGTTATCACTATGGCGATTGGAGGCCCAATTTATTTATTTGTATGGTTGAGCCGCTGCAGCATCACCTCTTGCAAAGTTTTCCAGTGGTGAATGACTGCAGGCTCAATAAAAGATCTGGAATGCCGGCAAAATGTGTCATATTTGAAAAGCTGTAGATCCATCGCCTCGAACACCTGTTGGAAGGCCATTTTTTAAAAATGACGCACGTAACTTAATCAGACATACTCTACAGTGAGAATATTTATTTAAATTGAAGGGAATGCAGTTGCATATTATTTACCTGTGCGATTTTTACAAAGGAAGCTCCACTGAGGTACACAGCTGCCGAAAGGTTTACGTTCCCAGCTGATATACTCACAAGGACAGGCTGGCTATTGCAGTGCCTGCGGAACTCGCAATGGAAGCATCTCTGCTCCACAGACAGAAATGTTCCCAGCTTTGTGGTCCTTACGTCACATTTCCGGGTGCAGACAAGACACCGCAAATACTTTCAGAAGACAGCGTTCATACACTATGTATTTTTTGATCTTCTGGCTGGGAGTGGATGATTCCTGCCTATATCAAAGAAAATGAGAACACAATTAGCAATTAAACAGTTGTCTTCAGTAGTATACACTTAATTTTAACATGGGTACAACTACTGATGTAAATAACAGCAGCATTACATAGGCAAATATAGTCAAAAATTATAGATCTGCAGGACAGGAACTTCATTTTCAATAGAGGCTAAAGTTTTGTGAATACAAATCGTACAATAGAAACATAATGAAATAAGGAGCCAAGACAACATCATATGACATGCATGAATCTGTCTCAAAAAATGTATACTAAACTCTACATTTCACTTACTGTCTTGCTGGAATATTCTAATACACAACACTATTATTTTACTGAACTACTATCAACACATGTGCACTCACCAACACACACAACAACATAATGGGTAACTTACGACCCAAGTATTGACTCTGACAGTGCTGTGATGGACTCTGCAGGATCATAGGTGCGATCCTCCCCCTTTGCAGCTGACATAGTAGAGCTGCCCTCTAATGGATCTTCCTCCAGCTCCTCTTCAAGGTCCAGAGGAGGTCTCTTTGAGGGTCTCTTTATAGGTGTTGATGAAAAAAAGAAGGGATGTTCCAACACCAAAATTTTAACACCTGTAGACAACAATGTATAGAAAATTAGTATATTTAACCAATTTTATTAGAAGAAGAAGAAGTATATTTTATTGATCCCCGCAAGGGGAAATTACAAAGTCACTTGGTTAGTTGACAAGTATACAGGGCCCCTGAACACACAAGCACACAAGTGGGCCTGTAAACATGCAGTTAGTACAATCACATCACTGCACACATCAGGGGGGCAGAGTGACGGGCAGTGGCTTCGGAACGTGCCCCAATTTGAGCAGCTTGTAGGGGGGACGGCGCCTTGCTCAAGGGCGCCTTGGCAGTGGCCTGACACCTCCCACTGTCAGCTCACACTCCTGGTGACATCATGGCGGGAGCGGGACTCGATCCGCCGATGGCTGGGGCGATCCGTCTACGAGACATCTGCTCTACCGCTGAGCCACTGCCGCCCTGGCAGTGGCTCAGCGGCAATATTAAAACATGGCAATATTAAAACATATTGTATGAAATATGACTTGTACATACCTTTACTTCTATAGTGGAAATGAACAGCCCTGAAGGACAGCTGTGTACCAACAGTATGAGTGTCCACTTGGGTCAGTTTGGCACACCACGTCCCTTGAACCTGGTGGCTGAATGGATGCACAAGGAAGAGGGACACTAATTTCCGGACACCAAGGATCAGTCTCGAGGCAAAGGCACTTCTGTACTGAGCCTCATTGCAAAAACAGGCTGGAGTTAAGTGGTTTGCACACACAAACAAACGTGCAGGCAATGTAGCCGGCACATTGCCATTAAAAATGAAATGCAACCACGGTCTCTTCTGTTCTTCTTTGGATGGCATGAAAAATAAACACTGGTGTTGATTTGTACAAACAACAACTGAGCAAGTATCATGTCTCCCTCTGACGGACGCCATTTCAACAGACTGCTACCTCACGTCCGAGACAAAGAACTCCTTCTCGAGGATGGCCATGCCCTTGGGCATGTCACCCAAACAATATCGTTAATTTCTCTGTCCAATTGCACAGAGCCCCTTGGCTGACGTCAAGAAAGGGCATTCTAGCAAAATACTATCGGTTTGATTCGTTCAGAGCCATGACTTTCTAAAACTCCAAATATCTATTGATGCAGGAAGCGTTTGTTTACCAGATTCTAGGAGTTGGTCGGGTTAGGGAGGAACACTATGTATATGTAGAGACCTGAAAAAGTGTGATTTTCATTATAGGGCCTCTTTAACAGACAGAATAACCCAACCAAACCCTCCAGAGCAAGCATAAGCGGCAGTGGCGGGGAAAAACTCCCTTGTTGAGGAAGAAACTCCGGTCAGGACCCAGACTCATTTGGGTGACCATCGCCCTTGATGGGTTGGGTGGAAAAGAAATAAAAGGAAGATAACGACAGGGAAAGAGGAAAGAGACAGGGAAAGAGAGACAGAGAGAGAGTGGCAGACAGGCCAGATAAAGTCAGTGTCTTTATGGTTATAGTTTGACAATTTGATGCAGAAGAAGAAGTATACTTTATTTATCCCGCAAGGGAAATTACATAGGGAAATTGCAGGCGCTGAATTGGGGATGAGAAAGTCAGGCTGCCTTCACCAACTCCTGGGTTGTTGCCTTCAATACATGTTCCCCATCATGTAGTTGGTAAATTCATGGCACAGTTACAGCTGCATAGATGACTGTATGGTGGCACGGAGGAAGAAAGGCAGCAGAACCTCATCCGATGGATAGATGAGGGGTGATACTGGTTGGATGGGAGAAGCAGGTCCACCGCGGATGGGCGGATGAGGGGTGGAACAGGATGATGGCACGGAGGAAGAAAGGCAGCAGGACCCCAGCCGATGGATAGGCGAGGGGTGATACTGGTGGGATGGGAAGAGCAGGTCCACATGGGCAGATGAGGGGTAAACCTGAGAAAACCTGTAAGGACATAGAGCACAGAGACTCCAGGGAAGATGTTGAGTTAGAATGAAGAACTGATCGCACTGGAAGAAGAAAGAGTGGAAGAAGAAGAGAGAAGAGAAGCAGAGAAAGAAGAGGAGGAACCAGAAAAAATGTTCACCACCAAAGGCTTGTCAGAAGGCTTTTCCCTGTTAAATAAACTCCTTGCAAACTTTGAAGAAATGGACCCAGACATAGAAAGATTTGCTAGGATTGAACGGATGGCAAACAACGCTTTCCGTCCATATCGTGAAATTTATGAGGAGAAAAAGAAACAAACAATTCAGACAAAGCTCACAATGTTTATGAAAAGATCGTCTCCCGCTCCCACCAACCCACGCGCTGCCCCGGCTGATGATCCGGACGACCCACAGCCCCATGCTCCCTCGTGTCTCCCGCGCCCTCCGCTCCGACGCTCTTCTGCCCTCAACACCACACCTCCAACCTACATTGTGGCTCACAATAGGCGAGAAAGAGTCGATTTATGACCAAGTCGAATAACGACCAATCTGTCGGGACCAATCGCGTAAGTTGACGACTACCTGTAATTATTACGTTGGAAATTACGTGGGAAATTAGGTATTGTGGTAGGCGATGGTATTACGTTTGTGGGAAAGTTATTATATTTGTGGGATTATTACATTTAAAGCTGCAATTTTTTATTACGTTTTTTTTATTACGACATTGCTTTAGCAAAGCTGCCCACCGACTGGATGTTCATTTTAGTGACCTCCGATTGGCGTAACCTGGTGTCATTACCGCCAACATGAATTACAATCTTACTATATTTATGTTTATTATTAGCCAGCAGTTTTAGGAATGACTTGATGTTGCCCGATCTGGCTCCCGGAATATATTTGACTATGGTCGCTGGTGTTGTTAGTTTAATATGCCGCACCACAGAGCTGCCAATTAACAGTTTCTTTCTCAGCGGGTGTGTCGCTGAGATGGAAAAAGCTGTTCGATACACAAAGTGGTTGCGGGGATTGGTGGTGAACCCGAGGCTTTCGCCTGCCACTATGTTTCCTTCGAACAGTTACCCACTACTCGTTCTCGGGAGCTGCTGGAGGATGGCTAACGTGAGCTCGTGGGTCCGCTCCTGGCTAGGTGGCACAGCTATATTAAACTTACTACCTTGCCATGGCGCCCTTTGTGGGCACTCAGCAGCTCAGCTAAAGCCCGTTTTTGGTCCTTGAGGGCTGTAATATGCGTTCCGTCTCCTGTGGACTCTGCTATTGTCTGCAGTCTGAGAGAGAAAGACACCAACAGGTTTGCACAAACGCATCCACAAATTTGTGCTTCATAGAACCGTCTTCTACACTTCCTGTCAGTTGTGCCGGATGTGATTTCCATTTTGCTCTTGACAGGTGAGAAAAGCAATGACGTTGAAAGAATGAGTAGCATATCATACTTTGCTAACTCATGTAACAGGGATACCCTTAGGACCCAGGGGAATGGGCGGAAGCTATTTAAGCACGCTGGTAGCAACGATCTCTCTCTACTATTGGCAGCAGACGTCACATGCGGAAGTGCAACAGCAGTGTAGTGACTCACGCCAATATAGTTTAGCGGTATGTGTGACTTTAGAGTTTTAAAGAGTAGTACGGTATTAGCTTTGCATATGGTGACAGCTCAAAACACGCCCTGATATAAATGCACTGGCTATGGGACAGCTAAGAACTGGGTGTTTAGGGAGTTATTGTTCACCATGCTTCCAGCCACCTGTGTGTATTTTCATAAATGCCGTTCTTTTTTAGTATTGGTTAGTTCGGTGGCAGATACATGCCTGACCCACACCTTAGTGTGATCAAGTCCCTGGATGAATCCAGGTAACGCTCATTTGTTGGACTGTTTTATGAATGAATATGGTTTTTAGAAAATGTATGAATTAATGTATCCTAATTTCCTGTTCATTTTTATAGCATTATCCACAAGTGAGATGACTGTCACTGTTATTTCCCAAGTATTTTAGAGTTACTGACCTTTGTTTTATTTCCCCTTTTATTTATTTTTATTTTATCTTGCACATTACGAGGGCAGAGGTATCATCCCCTGCACCGACAGGTACAAAAATTTAAGAGTGGGGTAGGCGCATGGCTCCATTTATCTAGTGACCCTCCTTTTTATTGTTTTGAGTCATTGCTTTATTTATTCTATATTTTATTCTTTGGAGTGCCTTGCCTGTTAATTGGCATCATAACGTGTGCATTGTGTTGTGTCCGCAGTGACTCACAGTTTTTTATTGTGTGTTTTGGGCACTAAATTGTGAAGCCTTTTGGGTACTTTCGCGCGACCTACCATTGATTATAGGCCCTTGTGCGGTGTACCTATCGGGTGTTTTATACTGTGTGGCTCTAGGCTTGTCTCATTGGCCTGCCCTGTAATCTTATGTGTCAGACTTTTAATTGTTTTGACTTATGTTTTAATTCAGCAACTTATTTTAATAAATTTTAGATTCCTTTTTTAACTACCAGCCTATTCTCCCGTTTGTTCTGGACACTTGAGTTGTGTATCCAGTGGGTAGATTGAACTTAGCATTTATAGTCTTAACGACCACTAATTTAATACGACACTCGTATTCTATTTGCATCATCATTTGTATGAACACCTACTCAATCTGCATGAATGATGAAATGATGCTGACATTTATGCAAAATGTTGTAACAATAAATCTACTCTAAAACTGACTAAAAGTTGAGTGTAGCCTTATTGCTATATTGGCGCAGTATCTCTTCATTGTACAGTTATACAACTAGGATAATGTCAGCTTCATTATCTGCAGAACAGTAGTGATACAGTAGATCTCATTAGGCAGCTCATTCGCTCAATGCCAGTTATATTCTGTGGGAATGAGGCTACAAACATCTGGTGCAGGCACACTATGTGCACCAAGGGTTCACTTAAGCAGAATCGAATCTTTGCCTGTGGGTTTATAGTATGTCAAGGCCATATTTAATCCTCGGAAGTCATTATCATCGCCACATAATAATTGTATAAATTAAGTACAAAAATGTGAGCAGCCAAGAGATGGACAAGAAAACTACCCCACGGAAGAGAGTATTGTTACATTTTATCTATAGAATAAATCAAGGTCTTGAAATAAGGCATCCCAGTCCCTGATAGTACCTTTTCTGATTGCTTGAGGGAAAGAAAAAATACGGAATATGAGACAGTGGAAATGATTTCATTTTATTCATGATAAAGCAGTTCACATTTACCCTAAACTTTGACGCAGAGGGCAATTCTGAATTACCTGCTCAGAACAGTGCATGAAGAGATGTGTGAATATTTCTGATGGACTAATTGTATCTCAGGCTATGTTCACATTGATAGCTTCATGTTTCAGTTCTGACATTTCTGGTCAGTTCATATTTATCATGATGCTTCATAATTAGTGACCTGGATCTGTCTAATGTGGATTACTTTGTCCTCTGAAATGGCATACCAGTATGTTTTTGCACGAGTCAAATGGATACACTAGCAGCAGATGCATGACATTTTGCTCTGGAGGATGGCAAACACTTGCTCAGGATCATCTCACAAACAGCTGATAGTGTCTTTGATTATTTTACAGCACCGCTGGGGCAGGCTGACGACAACACCTGGCAAATTCTCATCTGACGGTTCCAAAATGTCTTATGGCCACAATTTAGACATGTAGTTCATCTAGGACCACATGTGAAAGTGATTCAGAAAGACTTGAGAAGATCAGATTCTTTAATGTTCACACAACTCTGAAACAAAATCATGTATGTACCATAAGACAAAACATAGGATTTAATGTCCTCAGCATGCTGATGAAAATGTAGTCGCGAGGAATTCTCATGGGAATGTGATGCATGTGCAAGTGTGTTTCAGAAGAGTTTCCTGTTCTATTCTGTCAATATGAGGGCAGCTTTCAAATCCTTTGCTGTGTTTGAGCATATTCTCAGAGAGTGTGTGTGGGCTTTGTGCAACTCTTCAGGGGTGACCAGGTTGAAGCGCAGCAGAGAGTTGACCAGCTGGAAGCGAGCATTGCCAATGAACGAGTGCGAGAGGAAAGCTGCAAGGCCTCCCCCATCCTTCATGGTATAGATTGGGACTCTGACTAGCCCCAGGACCTGAAGAGAGCGAGAGATGGAGAGAAGCAGGGAGGTGTAGAAAATAGGTGATGAATAACAGAGCATGAGATTGGGCAAATGGCTGCAATCAGTTATTCTAGAAGGAAAAGTACAAACACACTCTTACTACCTCCTGTCCATGATCCACTGCAGCGGATGCAGCTGCTTTCTCTACCTCCATAATCTGCTTTTCATCCACCTTCTTCACGTAGAAGTGAGTGATAAGGTGGGAGGTGGATGAGGAAGTCGATGAAGCAGGTACATGGGAGGATTCCACATGATCTTCTACTGACACAGGAAGATCTACACCCATCTCCTCCAAAAATTCCCTACTAAGCCCTGCTTCCAAGGTCTCTTCTGTTGGTTTAACAAGCCTGAAGTGTGGGAGGTGGGGGTCAAACATGAGGTTAGATATTAAAAATGATAAACAATGTCAGCAACATAGCTCTCCTGAGACTCCTCAGTAGGCAAGTAAATAAATCAAGTTGATCAAAATGTCACTGTAAGGCCAAGGAGTTTGTGCACAAGTCACTTTGGGTCCAGATAGTGATCAAAATAAAGGAACAAAAATGAAGATGGGAACTTTTAAATTGTATAAAAACAAAAAAAATGAAATTCATTTCATACAGTTTATACATTGTTATCCAAGTCTCCAGAAGCCACAACACCAGAAAATAATTAACATTTTTAAAGTAAAAAAAAAAAAGATCTCTTACAAACTAAAACCATTAGCATACACCCTGTCTGAGGAAGGTGTCAGACCTTGTACTTGAATACATGTAAGGTTAAACAAATATCAATTTTCTTCTGCTTAATCCGTCACAGTGGGTCACAGGGAGCTGGAGCGGATTAAGCAATGAAATCAATGAGCAATCAATCAATGAAATTGTATAAATTCTGCATATCTCAGTGTTTGACTTGGTATCACATGCAACTGAGAGAGGTTTGCTGAAGCTGTAGTAACAGCAACTCATTTGTGGCATGTGGATAAAAAAAATTCAAATCAAAATGTGATCTCACTCTGGCATGTGATCCCATTATCCATCAAAGAGCTGTCCACACACTTGTCAGCTCTATTTACCATATCACCTAAAAGCTTACTCTCTGAAAACTCTCCATAAAAATATGTGTAATATTCTATTTAATTAGACAATAGCTGCTGTCAGTGCAGCAACAGCAAACTGCATCTTTGTGCCACTGTTAAAGTGATTAAAAGCAAAAGTAAAGCCAGTCTGGTCAAATGAGTACGAGTCAATGACAGGGTGGGACAAGGCAAAACTGTCTTGGGGAAATGGAAACATGTTTGGCTGCACGCACATATCCATGACATTTTGTTTCTGGGTTAGACCGAAGAGAATTCAGCAGTAACACTACCACCACTATAATGACAGATGCACATGATCAGCAACCAGCCAAGTTATATAAAGTATAAAAAAAACAATTTTCAGGATTATGACGAACACTAGTTTTCCATGATGCACTGAAATTTAGAATTTCAGCATATACCATTTCATACAATTGTGATGCCATCCAAGTTAAGCATAACTTTGACAGTTATATTTTCTGGTGAACCTTTCAAAGAAACCCTGATGATTTTATAACCTGTTACCAAAGAACCTCTTCACCAGTCCAATCGGTTGAAAGAAAGTCATTGTTCATCTTTCCCAGTCTTTTCTTGTACTTCTCACAACTTATTTCAAATGTGTATCTGGTGTAAAGTTGCGAACAAGAACATTATGTATTTAACCTTAATGATAATTCTTATGGTGCTCTGAATATCTGTATTCCAGTGATAAATTGTGAACATTTGCTTGGTTGTTTTATCGGTTCACAATACTTCATAAGACTCAGCTGCGAAGAAAAAAAAGCTTCCAAAGCTAAATGTACCTTTGCACATATGACGACCAAACAAAAGCAGTACCAGGAAAGACTCACCCTCCAGGGAAACCCAACAGACCGTCAAAGCGCATCTGCATCTGTGGGAAGTGACGGACGCTGTAAAACACATACACACATGCTCGAGCACGTGTGCGCGCGCGCTCGCTCGCACGCACACACACACATACACCTTTGTTTTTTCCAAAACGGACAGAAAAATAAAGGTCTACATCACTTATGGGTGCAGAATTAACAGTGAAATACACATACAGAGAGAGAGAGAGAACATTTCGCTTCTCACCAGTATAATATGTCTGATGGGAGTTCTCCCAAACAGCTGAGCATTTGTGTCAGAGTAGAGCATCACATGACATGCATGCATGCAGTCTGAGCACGCCAGTGCCTCCGCTCTCGATAGCTGTCCACTCGCCATCTAGAACACAGAAGTACACACACAGAGCTGAACTCACTGATCAATCTGCAGACCTCTCAATGTCAATAAGACACCATACAAAAAACACAATATTTTGTATATTCTTATCTTTACTTATAAGCTCAAGTCAACAGCATTTGAACTTGCGCACGAGTTTGAAGGCCTGTGTGTGTCTGTGAAGCCTATCACGGTACTGACAAGAGCAGGACTTTTAAGGAAGCACAATCTTACCTTGACCATTGTGGCTTTAGCTCCCTCTGCTGGTGTGGAGTAAATTGATAAGAAGGATTCTGCCTTAAACAAATCCTTATATCGGCATTTATGAAGCCACTTGAGTAAGTCTTTTACAATGATTCAAATATTTGGTTCTGCATATAATTCGTTTTGCTGTCGTACAGTTCCATTTTTCAATTTTATTATTTTTCTAAATTTATATTTTATTACAGGCTAACCATATGACATTCAGTGTGACCAGTTTTCACAATATCCCACACAAATGCAAATGTGTGTATCTTTCACTAAGTAAAACTGGAGAAAACGTAAAGGCTGTCTGAATCCATGCTCCTTTGACACAAAAATAAAGTCGCAAAACTAAACAATACTGACCAGCTATGAATCAAGAATTACTCTACATTTTTTTTCATTAGTTTAACAATAAAAGTTTGAATCTATAGATATCAGATATGTGGAGAGTTGGACATCCTTTAAAGGGACAGTAAAGTTAATTTTAAGTGACATGTTGTTCATCATTATGAAAAATAGAAGAAAAAATAAATTTTATATGTGTAGCATCATCCCTTTGGTCAGAAAATCTTGAAATCTGCTTCCACATTCAGTGGTCACGTGGGCGTCACACGTCCCTGGCACCCAACACAGCATGGCAGCCATAAGAAACAATGCAATCCACAACACGATTAACTCCAAAAATATCATGGTTACCTGCGCGGTGAACAGTTGTGTCAACAGAACATCAAGAAGACACACCTTTAAGCAGGGTTGGGTGTGGAGGAATCAGGGGGTTTCTTTGTTTTGAGGTGAATTGTGTTCCTCCAAAATCCCTTCCTAGCACATGCTATTGGCTGACAGCATCCGTGTGTGCGCTGAGTTCTGAGACTCACGGAACACGGTTCACTTCCGTGTATTAAAAAAACATCCACCCATCCATCTTCTAATCACTGCTTTATCCGCCGTAGTGGGTCACGGGGAGCTGGAACCTATCTCAGCTGACTTAGGGCGTGAGGGCAAACTCCAGGGAGACGCAAGTGCGCCGTGGAGCCACACAGAGACAGGCAACCACACTACGGGCAATTTGGAAAGGCCAATTAACCTGAAGCGCATGTTTTCGGAGGTGGGAGGAAGCCAGAGATCCAGGAGAGAACCCACGCAGACACGGGCAGAACATGCAAACTCCACACAAAGCGGGACTCAAACCCTGAACCTCCTTGTTATGCAACAACAGCGCAACCCACTGCGCCACCGTGCAGCAAAATTAAAGAAACACTTTTCTTTAATACAGAAGTGCTTTAAAGAGTCTGTAAGAGGGTGGGTGTTAGGTCTAAATCTCAAACATTTGCTTAAAAACTATTCTAAGTTAAACAAAAACTATTCTAAGCTAGACCAGGGCTATCAGACAAAGGCACCCAGAGAGGTTTCAAAGTTTTACCAGCTGCAGCAGGGAGAGACACAGAAGAGATGCTCTTAACTCAGTGCAATTCAAAGTAGACTCTGGCTCTGTCTCACCCGGCTGCTTCTTTTTATTAAAAAATGGATAGAGCAGGGTTAGATAAAGACGCGCACAGTTTAGATCACACACAAGTTCAATGATAAAAAGGTGCTTTTGGGCATTGTAGGGAGGTGACTTATAGTTAACATTCTAACTGTTAGCAAGGTTGCAGCTGTCTGCGACTGGTGATTAACAAGAACAGGATGTGCTTGTTAGTACATTCGGGTGCAGCACTTCTGAGGTTATCTGACACTTTAGAAACACACATATATTTGATTTGAATTTTAGCTTATCTTACATTTCCCTCCTGTTGTGGGTTTCTAAACATCAAACACAACTTGTCTCGAAAGCTTTTTATCGTGTCATCATAGGAGAAACCTTTACATACAGGTGGTCAATCCAGGGAGGGGCGAAAAACCCTAAGCAATCTAGAATGGGAACATGGAGAAATGCACAGTTAGGGAAAATTCCCCTCCTACCCTCCGCATGGAGCGATAGTCTCATGACCTGGATGACCTGTGGGAAAAAGGGTGAGCCTGACCGAAGGCGCCACAATCCCCTAAAGTGCGACGGGTGCTTGGTGGTGGCTATACCACGCAGCAGGGGACCAGGCGGGTGCCTGTTCCCCCGACGAAAGAGAGAGAGAGAGTTCTTTAGACAGAGGATAGGTCCTCGTCAATGTCAGAGTCAAAGTCTTCGATCTTGACGAGGTTGTACGCGTGGAGGTGGGCAACAAACATCCGGCTCACCATGCGTTTAGTCATGGGGACCACACAGCACAAGCAAAAGGCACATGTCAGGAGGAAGAGAATGACGATGGCGACAAAGGCAAAGATGAGTTTTACCAGCACCTGGGACCACGTGCCGGAGAAGAGCCAATCAAACCAGCCGGCTTGGGGGTGGGGGTCATCGGACATGGCGCAGCGAAGATTTGTCATGGTTCGCATAGCATCAATGATGGTGGAGTTCTCGTCCAGGATGTAGGTACAGCAGGATTCACCAATCATTGCACAGACACCGCCTTGGGGAGCAAGGCTAAGATCGAGGGCCATCCTGTTTTGGAGAACCATGAGACGTGTGGCTGTAAGTTCTTTATTCTGGGCATTGTTGACGGCAATGGAGGCGTTGACAAAACTTTGGAGGCAATAGTCGATGGTCTCGAGGCGCAACATGTTTTTTCCTACTCCAATGTTGGGAAAAAGGGCTAGGAGGACTTTTTGTCCTGTCGTCCAATGTTTGTCTTCCAAGGGGACATCGGATCCCCAGATGGGATCATGAGGCTTGAAATCCACATATCGGCGTCTTCTGGTGGACTTGGGCAGGTCCTCCAGAGTCAGAAGGTAGGTGTGGTCGGATACACAAACTGGCGCACAGATGGCAGACGAATTTCGGGGCAGGGCCATGTATACTCTCCAACCGCAGAGTCACCAAATCTCGTCCAGGGCGATGGTGGGAGTAGTATAGAGAATGGAATGGATTGTTTTGCAGTGACTTGGAATGATGGAGCCTTTCACGTTGGCTCCAGTGATGTTGACGCACAATTGAAAGCAGGTGCTATTGATACCAGTGCAGTGGTCCAGGTCATCGTGGTTGAGAGTCGCTCTAAGACCTAGGGGCGTAGCGTTGGTCAGACGTGGCAGTGGGGTGTACCGAAGTGCGTTTGGGTCTGTGGGGGTGAGTCCCAGGGTCTGGTTCAGGATACTGAGAGAGTGGGTTTCGCTGAGTGGGGATGTGTAGAGGTGTGGTTGGGACACAGCGTGGGGGAGGATGGAGCAAACATAGCAACCAGACTTGTTGGCTTTATGGGCTGTAAGGTTGGCGTACTTCCACCAAAGGTTGGCGTGGAACGGAGAAGGATGATCGGGGTCGTTCTCATCGTTGTGTATAGTCCATGTTAACCCGAAGTGGCTGGGGTCGTCGTGTGGTACTGGTGGGATGACGGCCGGAGCGATGAGTCTTTTAGCTGCTGGGAGGGCGGGGTTGACTCCGACGACGGAGGGAATGGTTTCAGGTGATAAGACACAGACGCGAATGTTGAAGTCTGGGTCCGGGCCATCTGTTGCTGGGCACAGGCTGAATCTGACGCATCCTGGGGTGGTGGGCACAACTGTTATTACTGCGTGGGTGTCGTTTGTTGACATCTTGGGGAAGAGCTGACAGTAGGCTCTGGCGGTTTCCGATACTGCCCATTGGTACTGATCGCCAGAGTGCGTTTGCCATTTTGTGTAGAGGAAGACTTCACTCCATGGTTCCTCGTAGGGCTCTCCTTGGTTGGAGCCATAGTGGACCACTTGAGGATTCCTTGGTGCTCAAGCATAACAGTAGAAGTCGTGGTATTTGGTTCCGTCACATCGTTGTTCATTGGTTTGTTTCCTCCAGGAGTTACAACGGTAGCAGTAGGTGGTGAGCCCCTCCAAGGGGATGGTAATCGATGCCTTGGTTCCATTGAGGGGCAGGCAGTATGTATAAGTTTGAACACCTCTATCAAAGCTGGTGGCGGTTGGGCATTCTGTTGCTTTGTTCTCGTCCCCCCAGATTTTTGCTTGGATGTTCTGCTGGGTAGTTGGAGTGGTCATCAGGAGTCCAATGGTTATTACCAGGAGTTGCTGGACCTTCATTGTAGTTCTTGGACCTTTTTGCAGTGGGACTGGTGTATCCACGTGTCTCGTTCAGCAATTTTGATGGCCGTGGGGGTGGTGATCAATACTCTGTAGGGTCCGTCCCACTTTGGACTTGACCAGTTTTTTCTCTTGATCACCTTAAGCAAGATCAGGTCCCCAGGTCTCAGCAGCTCCTGTGTGGGCGACAGAGATAAAGAGGAAGGGGGCAGATCATTTGCTCTTTGGATTTCTCTTTTTTCAAAGAGTTTGCACAGCCATTCTGTCAGGGGATCGAGCTGGCCTATTTGTTCTTGTACCGTTTGACCCTCCCACAGTGGGAGGTTGAATGGTCGGCCGTGTACCGCTTCGAATGGTGTCAGACCTGTGTTTGTGGGTATGATGCGCATGTATGTTTTGACTAAGTCCAAACACTCTGGCCATGGTTTTTTGGTTTCTTCCATGGTTTTGCGGAGTCGCAATTTGACCGTACCGTTTGTTCTTTCAACCAGGCCTGCACTTTGCGGGTGATATGCACAGTGATGTTTTAGTTCAATGCCGAGGTGTTTGCTTAAGTTTTGGACAATTTCGTTGACGAAGTGTACCATTGTCGCTACGAATGACGCATGGTATACCGTGTTCTGGGATGATGTGTTTGCATAAAGCTTTGGCGACTGTGAGTGCGTCTGCATGTCTGGATGGGACTAGTTCGACCGATTTGGTTAGTGTGTCAATCAACACTAGGCAGTACTTGTAGTTTTGGACTGTGTTAAGCTCGATGAAGTCCATGTGGATGATTTCAAATGGGTAGGAGCCGACTGGATGTTGTCCTCATTTTGGTCTAATGTTGCCTTGGCTGTTGTGGCGGCAGCATGTGATGCAGTTCCTGCAAAAGTTTTTGAAGAAAGTTTAGAGGCCTTGTGACATATGAAAGGCTTGTTCCACTATTGATATCATCCCTCCTGTTGAGACATGGCTCCTGCCATGACTCAGCACAGCAATCGTGTGGAACAAGCTGCGGGGAATGCATGGTTTTGTATCAACATGGTAAAGGTCGTCGGTGACGGCAGCACCAGACAGCATCCACGAGGTCTTTTTCTGGGGCAGCCGATTGCATGTCTTTGAGGACTTCCAAAGGGATCGATTCAGGAACATGCGGTTTGGAGGCTTGATGGAGGTGTATGGAGACGGCGTGTTTGGCTGCAATCTTGGCGGCTGCATCAGCCTTGGCATTGCCTAGGGAGACCGGGTCGGTGCCTGACGTATGGGCAGCACATTTGCAAACTGCTATGGTTCTGGGTAGAAGGACAGCCTCCAAAAGGTCTTTGAGGAGCGTGGCATGCATGATGGGTCAGCCCGAGGAGGTCTTCATACCGCGCCTGGCCCATTGAGCGGAAAAATGTGGAGTGTGGAAAAGGCGTATTGACTGTCCGTATAGATGGTGACGTCATCGACACTAAAAAGTCTGCATGCTTCTGTGAGGGCTGTTAATTCTGCAGCTTGGGCTGACCAATTGCCAGGCAGTTTTCCAGACTTTAGGGTAGAGGTTTGTGTGACTATAGCATAGCCAGTGTGGTTCGTTCCATCGGGGGCTTTGGAAGAGGAGCCGTCAACAAACACAACATGGCCAGTCGTAAGTGGTGTGTCTTGGAGATCTTTTCGGGGCTTACAGCAGATGGATGTGCGTTCTTGGCAGTCATGTGGGTCACCGTCTTCGGCAGTAGGCAATAGTGTAGCTGGGTTCAGGGTGCCGCAACGTTTGATGGTTAAATTGGGCTGTGAGAGTAACGTAGCAGTGACGGTGAGATGTCGTGCTGGTGAGAGGAAGGACATTTTGGTTTGGGTGAGCAAAATGTCGATTGCATGGTTAACAAGTAGGGTCAGGGGGTGGAACAGGACCAGTTCAGCTGACATAGTGATAGCCATGGCGGCAGCACAGACAGCTTGAACACATGAGGGTAGTGCAGCGGCGACAGGGTCCATTTTCTTGGAGGAGTAGGCTATTGGCTTGAGCTTTTGGCCATGGGGTTGAAGGAGGACAGATGTCATGAAGCCGTTTTTGCAATCTACCGTTTGGGTGAAGGGTTTCTTGTAGTTGGGCAGGGCCAGAACCCTGGAGTCAGTGATGACGTGTTTGAGTGCTGTGAATGCCTCAGCAGCTTCGGGGGTCCAATCCAGGTGGGCAGACAGCGGCAAATCCTCTGAGTATATGAGGTTTAGTAGTGGCTGTGTTTACTAGGCGTAGGATGCAATCCACGCACGGCAGTAGTTTGTCAAACCCAGGAAGGCCATCTGTCTCTTCGTGGCAGGACGAGGTGCTTGCAGAACAGCGTCTTTTCTTTCTGCGGTCAGTTGTCGACCTTCTCTGGAGATCCTGTGGCCCAAGAAGGTGACTTCCTGCTGGCACCATTGTATCTTGGTAAGCAAGGCTTTGTTTCCTGTGTTGGCCAGGTGCATGCACAAGGATGCTGCTTCGAGTTTGTTTTCGTCAGTTGTAGGGCTGGCTACGAGGATATCATCGACGTAGAACAGGATTTGGGTGATTTGGGCATGGTTGTGGAGTGCGATGCAATTGTTGATCTCCTGGGAAAAGATGGTGGGACTCTCGGAGAAACCCTGAGGGAGTCTTGTATAGGTGTATTTCCTTCCATCAAAAGTGAAACCAAACCAACCCATGGCAGAGGGGTGGAGAGGAATGGAGAAAAAGGCATTGGCGAGGTCGATGACTGTGAACCATCATGGTTCCGGGCGGAGCTCATTTAGTAGAGTATGTGGATCTGGAACTCATGGGGCTCGCTGGACGATAGCTTGGTTGACTGCTCGGAGATCATGGACCAGGCGCCACGTAGTGGAGTCCGCTTTTCGAACTGGGAAGATGGGTGTGTTACACTCAGCTGTGGGGCACTCCACGAGGATTTTAGCAGCAATCATGGTGGCAATGACGGGACGGATGCCTTCCCTGGCGTCGGGCTTTAAGGGGTATTGCTTCACTCTGGGTCTGTACGTTGTCTTTGGCTCGATTGTCACTTGGGAGGCTGTGGTCAAAAGACCCACATCGGCTTTGGAGGTGGACCAGAATTTCTGTGGAATCTGTGGAAAGTCGGAGGCTACGTGTAGGGCTCGGACTGGCTGTCAGGCAGACAAGTGAGTCATTGGAGAGGCCATAGTAGTCCATCCAAGGGGGCGTTTCCACATGGTGCCGTAGTAGCTATGGTCCAAACGAAAAGTGGTTGGGTCAATTTTTTCCCAGAGACGTGTCTTTTCAGCTGCCGATGCTCGTTGGTTCGGCTGTTGCCACGACATCTCAGCAGAACGAGCTAAGGATACATGTGGTGTGGCATCGAAGGGCATCATGGCTGATACTTCCTCCTGGACGGTTGTGACCGCACAGGCCCAGTCTGGACCCCACAAAAGGTATTTGATGTGTAGTCGTGAGGGCTGTAAGCGGTGGAACCTCGATAGCCACTGGCGGTCCACCGGCTGGTGAGGGAAGAGGATGGTCACATGGAGGGGGAATTGCGTTTGGATGATTGCAGAACGGCATGGAATTGAAGATTTGGTCTGTGCGAGGAGGTCTAGGGTCACCGAAGAGGGCCCTGCTGTGGTTAGGTCCACGGCATAGAAAGTAGTAGGCGTGGACGGACTTTCGAGGACCAATAGCGATGCGATGTCCACTTTAGAGACTTTGAGCGTCGTCCCATCAGCAAGAATACTGAGGCTGAGTGCTACAAGGAGATCTCGGCCTAAAAGGTTGACTGGACAGTGTGGGCTTAGAAAGAAGGTGGTCGTGACTTCTGTTCCATCTTCGTCGATGACTTTACATTCTTTGGACCAGGGGTTGGGCGTTGGTTTTCCAGAGGCCCCTACTACGAGAATGCTTCGACCAGAGGGTTTTAGACCTGGAACTTCATCTCGGATGAGAGACACTTCAGCTCCAGTGTCACAGATGAAGGTGACGGCTATCTGCAGTGGGCCTACCAGAAGGGTTCTGGTGGCTTCGGTTGGAATTCCTAAGGACGAGAAGATGGCTTGCAGGTCTAGGATCTGGAGGGGTGCGTCTGGATCTGGTGCGTCACTTCCTCCATTGTCCGCACTGCGGTCCCGTGCTAGTCATTGTGAACGACTGGGGTTGAACGGGGGGTCTCGTCTTGAAGGGCCTCTGCATCCAGTTTTGGGAAGGGGGCAGTCCCGGGCAAAGTGACCTGCCTTGTTGCAGTTATAGCAGATGTCGTCTTGGGTAGCTGTGCGGCGTGGGTAGCGTCTGCAGTCCTGGGTGGGACGGCCTCGGCCTCTGCCGCGATGGGCGTTTTGGTAGTAAATGCCAGTCGGTGCTGGGGGGTCGACCGTAGTGAGGGCGTCGACTCCTTCCAGGATGGTCATGAGTTTGGCTGTGGCGCCCGAAGCTTTGCGTTTTTGTTGCACCTCAGCAGCATGCGTTGCCCACTGTACGATTTCCTGGACTGTGGCAGTTCTCCAGGTAATGAGGTGTTTCTGGATGAATCCTCGAATGGTCTTTGCATGTCATCCATGAGGTGACTCTTAAGTTGGCTTTGGTAAGCGCCATTTGGGTTTTGGTCATCTTGGAGGCCGCTATTGGCTCTAAAGACCTCTTCCAGGCGGGCTCTGTATTCCTCGACAGACTCAGAGGGTTTCTGGCGGCACTGGCGGATCTTGGAGTAGTCTGGGACTTTTCTGAAGGTTTGTTCCACTCTGTGGAGGACTGCTGCTGTCCGTCCGGCCAGGTCGTCTGAGTCGTGTGGGAGGGGGGCACCATCGGTTCCGTTCGGGTTGAAGGGGCCTCGCACTCTGCTCCAGCGATGTCCCAGAGCCATTCTGAGGGCGTTTTCTATTTCCCTGCCATTGAGGTGGTAGCTAAGAGCCAGGCTGCGGAAGTTTATTGTCCACTCTGTGGGGTTGTTTTCGGCGTCCCCAAGGCCCTTGCAGGCTTCAGCACATTCCTGCTGAGTCCATGGGTGGTGCACCAGGATGGTTGGTGGCTGGCCATCCGGCTGGCCTGTGTAGGCTGGATTTGCAACGGCGAACATGGGATATTGGGTGACGGCTCCAGGTGATTGGGCTGGGCTTTCGAGCCATGAGAGGGAGCCATTGGCTTTGGGAAATGGTTGAAACTGTGGGCTGCCTGTGTATGTTGGAGGGTTACTGGTGGCGAAGGGGTTGTTCATTTGTTGGGGTGAGGTTTGCATGCCCTCTTGTGGCAGCTCAGGGTACAAGCGTTCTTGCTGTCTCCGGGCATGGCGGGTGAGGGAGGGAGAGCTATCATCAGGGAGGCGTGGGTTGGCAATTCTTCGGAGGCGGTTCGTTTGGGTCCGCCCCTCGAGGGTGCTCCGAGGATCTTCCTGTTTCTCGTCAGACTTGCTTTGGCTTTCGTGGCGATCTCTTGTTTCAGTTGAGTGTCTGGATGGCTGTTTGGGCATTGTCTCATGGTCTGGGGAGATGCCCAGCGCGGCCATCGTGGCTGACTGCTTTGTTTTCTTTTTCTTGTCTTTTTCTTGGATGGCGAGGACTCTTTTTGTGCTTTGTTCGAGCCAAAGTTTGGCCATTTTCAGCTCCTCATCTTTCACATTCGTTTTCTTTCCTTTCCTCACTTTTTCCTTTCGTTCTTCTCGCAATCTTCGGACCAGTTCTGTCATTTCCTCAGAGTTCCTCAAACATGGATCGAATCCATGTTTCTTGATCCATTTTTTCAAAAATTTACAATAGTCCGCATGATATTGTTGCATAAAGCGGACATCGGGTTTGGTTGCAATGTCTTTTGTTTGGGTCTGTCCCATGGTGTAAATGTTTGTGTGTATGCGTGTGACTATGTGTGTATGGGTGGCGTCGGCATGCGAACGGGATTTTGCGCGTGAACAGGCGACGCGTGTGAACGGAACAAACGCTTGTCCACAGACACAATCTGCCACACAGCACAGAATGGATCCGCTGATCCGATATTAGTTTATCATTCACTCTTAACTTTTGCGTTTATAGCCAAGCAGTGGACACAACGAAGACAGACATGACATGAAACAATGATTTTAACACTTTTGGGTTCGAACCATTTTATAGTGCACTTTTCCTTCTCTGGGCTTTTAAAATTTTTTCTGTGAAGGCTGGACCAGCGTTTGGCTCTTAAAATTTAGGGTTTCTTTATAGTCGACTCTAGTACGTGGAAACGTTGCACCGAAGACACACTGCGTCGGTCTTGACGGACTTTTAACGTGTTTCGCTGCGGAATCAGTTTTAGACACCGTGGGTCGGTTCCCGGACCTCGACGCGCACAGCTGTGACTGCAGGAAGATTCAGGTCCTAACTCAACTCAATAGGTACCCCTTTTCCAGCTCTCACGAGTTACTTTACGTGGGAGGGGGCCTGGTCAGCCGTCCCGGACGAGCTGAACCTATTAGGAGGTCTCTTGATCATTTAAATTGGTATTCTATGGTCCAGCGTTGTAACTCAATAAAATTTCACTTGAATTCTTTTTATTCGTCAGATTTTACCTTGTCTGATGTTGCCCTGGTTCGTGGGGGGACCCGTCACCGGAGCTTCTCCTCGGCGCAGGAAGTCGAGTTTGGCCTCTTTCGGAGTGACGAACGTGGTTTGACGGAATGTGGTTTGGTTCGATGGCCTTCGAGTTCCCGCGTCGACTTGAAGTCCAGGTCTTGGGTCCCGGGTTTCGGCACCAGAGAAATGTTAGGTCTAAATCTCAAACATTTGCTCAAAAACTATTCTAAGCTAGACCAGGGCTATCAGACAAAGGCACCCAGAGAGGTTTCAAAGTTTTACCAGCTGCAGCAGGGAGAGACACAGAAGAGATGCTCTTAACTCAGTGCAATTCAAAGTAGACTCTGGCTCTGTCTCACCCGGCTGCTTCTTTTTATTAAAAAATGGATAGAGCAGGGTTAGATAAAGACGAGCGCAGGCGCCGCAACAGTTTCGATCACACACAAGGTCAATGATAAAAAGGTGCTTTTGTGCATTGTAGGGAGGTGACTTATAGTTAACATTCTAACTGTTAGCAAGGTTGCAGCTGTCTGCGACTGGTGATTAACAAGAACAGGATGTGCTTGTTAGTACATTCGGGTGCAGCACTTCTGAGGTTATCTGTGACACTTTAGAAACACACATATATTTGATTTGAATTTTAGCTTATCTTACAGTGGGAAAAGGTAATACAGATATAACATGGTTAAATATCAGTATTTGGAGGGTTCATCAACGTTTAAATTATCGTAAATAATAAAATAAAAAGTTTGTGGCCGTATCGTGGAATTTTGTTTTTCAACGTGTAGTCCTGGTACGCATTAACTATGATTAATGAGGTGTTACTGTTTACCTCTGCATACACTTTTCTCTTATCTATTATCTATTTACAGTAATCCCTTGTTACTCGTGGTTAATGCGTTCCAGGACCACCCGCCAAAAACAAAATTCAATCACTCTGTCACTCATGCCAGCTGTGATGTCACACAGAGCGTTGTTATTAATCCGAGCTTTCTCCTCGTTTATTTTGAAATGTTTCAGATATTTATTGATGCAGGAAGCATTTGTTTTCAAGATTTTAGGATTTGGTAGGGTTAGGAAGGACCACTATGTGTATGTTGAGACCTGAAAAAATGTTTTTCATAATAGGATCCCATTAACTTCCAAACATCTCCTGTTGGTTCAGGAGGCTATGGCCACTAGATTCCCCTAGTGGCCATAGCAAATATTACATTTAGGGAAAGCAACTGCAGATTGTCCTCCAGGAGCTCAGACAGGTGGTGTCCATCAGAAGGCAGGCTCTTCTTCTCTGTGAGATCATTTTTTGCAAACTCCAAACTTTCAGAGAGTTTGTGTGGGCCCTCATTTCTCTGAGCCAGCTGCTCTCTCAGAGTGGCACCCTGGACTCTGGCCTTCTCTATAGCTGTTTGAGTGTCATACAGATTATAGTCATAGTCACAGTCAACTTTATTGTCAAATGTACCATGTATGCACGACATACAGCACAGATGTGCATGTACCACCATCCTATCCTATATCAATTGGCAAAAGAACTCAACAGAACCCTCCATAGTAAGCATAAGCAACAGAGGTGGGGAAAAACTCCTTCATTGAGGAAGAAACTCTGGGCAGGACCCAGACTCTTAAGGGTGGTAATTCAAAAGTAATTTTAAAAAGAATGTTTCAAAGGAATCTGAATTGATTTTAACTATTAACTATGGTGAAAGATTTGGACATTTTTAAGGACTTGTGGTGTGTCAGTGATGTATTGTGTTCTGTTTTCAGTGAGAATTTTGTATTTGGTGATTGGTTAGTTTAACTTGTGTATTTTCTCAATTCATTTATTTTTGGATGAATTTTTTGTGTGAATCTCTTTTCTTTTTAGTATTGTATGTGTGTGAGTAATTTGTTAATTTGTTTTTCTGTGAATAAATATACTTTTAAAAATCAAATCTTTCTTTCCTTCTTTCTTTCTATGTCATGTTTAATTTAATCATTTATTTAAAATATTAAAATATATGTTTTCCCAGTTTGCAATGTAGGGCACAAGCCAGTGTCTTATTGTGCCGGTCCCAAACCCTTTGCCAAATCAAATATGCAAATCAAATGTAATACTTCAATACCACATCGGTCAAGGCCCAGGTTAACAACCACCACCATTGGTGCTGTTCACCTACAACGTGCCGAGAGAAGAAGAACGCCAAGAGTATAGCACTGAGAGTAGGGACGTTGAATGTTGGAAATATGACAGGAAAAGGAAGAGTTGGTTAACATGATGCAGGGGAGGAAGGTAGACATACTGTGTTCAGGAGACCAGGTGGAAAGGTAGCAAGGTTAGAAGTCTAGGAGCAGGGTTCAAGTTGTTCTATCATGGTGTAGATAGGAAGAGAAATGGAGTAGGAGTTATCTTGGAGGAGTTTGCTAGGAATGTCCTGGAGGTAAAAAAAAAAAGTGTCAGATAGAGTAATGAGTCTGAAGCTAGAAATAGAAGGTGTGATGTTCAATGCTGTTAGTGGGCATTCTCTACAGGTAGGATGTGAGCTGGAGGAGAAATTCTGGTTGGACTTTGATGAAAATTAGTTGAAGCTAGACTAAGGGCAGAAGTGAGCCCCTAGTCTAGCTAAGGGCTCACTTCCTTCCACACACCTCCTAGAGGAAGACCAAAGAGGAGCTTTATTTATGTAGTGAAAGAGGACATGAAAGTAGTTGGTGTGAGAAGAGGATGCAGAAGACAGGGTTAGATGGAGGCAACTGATTCGAGGGAAAAGCCGAAAGGAGAAGACGATTTTCCGAGTTTGCAAAGACCTTAGACAGCCTCTACATGTTGGTATGACCTCCTGCAGCCTCTTCCTTCTCAGAGATTTGCTTCTTCAGCAGCTCTTTCCTTTCAGTAGTCTGTGTGTTCTCTACCAGTGCATTTTTAAATGCCACACAATTTTGGTAGATTTTGAAAGTGGAGCTAATCCCTTAGACACCAGGCGCAGAAATTATGGCCACATCTCCATACCGATGGAAATTCCAGTGAAGCGAGGCTTGATAATGTGAACGTATCAAAGTCAAAGGTCAGCCTTATTGTCAAGTGTATCATATATGCATGACATACAGCACAGATGAAATTGCAGTCCTCTCAGACCCATGGTAAACAGGCAGTACAACACAGGCAGGACCACACAGGCAGGACAACAGACAGTACAGCACAAAGTATGAGACGAAACACAAAGGGATGGTAAATATCTCTATACCCTCTAATCCCGTAGGGGAAGTGACATGTGCGCAGCAGTCCCTGAGTTGACGGGGGGACAGAGAGAGAGAGGTAGTCAGGTGCTGGGGGGTGGGCAACGTGAGGGTAGAGTTAAGGCTGTGGAAGGGGGCAGAGCAGGGAGGGAGTTGAGCCTCCTGACCGCCTGGTGAAAGAAACTGTCCTTGAGCCTGCTGGTTGTGGTGAGGCGGGTGTTACAGGGGGCTGTGAGGGACGGGAGAGAGACACCAAAGATCTTTTCAGCTGCTTTCACAATGCGCTCCAGGGTCTTGCAGGACATGGTGCAGGTGCCGTACCACACAGTGATGCAGCTGGTCAGGATGCTCTTGATGGTGCCTCGGTAGAAGGTGAGCATGATGGGGAGTGGGGCTCTTGGTCTCCTCAGTTTGCGGAGGAAGTAGAGGCGCTGTTGGGCTTTTTAGGCCAGCGATGCAGTGTTGTGGCCCTGGGACAGGTCCTCGGAGATTTGCACACCCAGGAACTTGGTGCTGCTGACCCTTTCCACTGCAGCATCGTCAATGCTTAGTGGAGCATGCTGGGTGCTCTCCTGAAGTCCACAACAATTTCCTTTGTCTTCTCCACATTCAGATGGAGATTGTTGTCCTTGCACCACATAGCCGGGCAGCTCACTTCTTTTCTGTAGGCTGTCTCATTGTTGTTGTTGATAAGACCCACCACAGTGATGTCGTCTTCAAACTTTATGAAGAGGTTGGAGCTGAAAGTTGGTGGGCAGTCATGGGTCAGCAGAGTGAAGAGGAGGGAACAGCCCTTAGTATGTCATCTCAGCACGTACAGCAGGTCTAGTTGGAGAGCAGTGGTAGACATACATAAAATGTAAAGTAACTGGGAGTTATTTAATCTTGTTGTTGACGGTTGTTGATCCAGCTTATAACAGCTTTTCGTGTCTACTACAAAAATGATAGGCCAAACAAGCATAACATTTTCTTCACGAAAGAGCATGTTTCTGGAAACTTGCTCTTATCAGCAGCTCTTATTGCTACGTCAATCACTGTCACGCTGCTGTTTCATCAGCTCCAGCTGCAGCTGAGGTAAAGTCTGATTAGGATCCACTGTGAAAGGACAGGAGAAAAACAACACCTCCTTTCTGATATCAGCAAAATCTCTACAGCAGTTGTTACACCCTTCAATGAGGGGGCGAAATAATCACAAATGTGACGAGAGATATTTCCAGTCAGTAGTGTCTTTACTGCCTTGCGGGAAAAGTGCCGCGAATCTCCGGAATAACACATCAAGACTTTAGCAATCGATCTCAGACGATCGGATCAAGACAGCACTGATGAACAATGATAACATTGATACGTCTTGACTTTTAACAATTACAAACAGAATAAACAATGAATTAATTTGACTTTTTAGCGTTTTAACTTTTTAACCCTTCTTAAACATATCTGAGTTTTTAATGTTTTTAGTCCATTTTCAAAACACATTATTATTATATTTCATTTCTTAACTAAATGTTCATCTTCTTATAAATCTTCAAATAAGTCTTTTAAACTTACTATTTAATAATTATTATAATCATTTCTAACTTGTCACGCAGTCATTGAACTCATCAGTGAGGTAAGCATTGTCCGCTGCTTGTCATTTGCTCACCTGTATTACCAACCATGGTGCCCTTGAGATCTGGAAATGTATGATGAACATCTTCATTATTGACAAGTGTCTCTGGAAAAGTTTAGCTTTGTCCCAAAGGTTGTGATGTGTGCAAATAGTTGGCTCATAACTGCATCTTTACAGACTTCATCCCTGGGATCCCTCAACATCCAATTAAACCATAGATGAGTGTCCCTTGACACTCATCTCCACTCTCCACTCCAAGAGTGGAGTGGCGATTAAACAGATGAAGCCCAATAAGGCACCTGGCCCTGATAACATACCAGTTGAGCTTATCCAACACAGTGGGGACTGTCTCCTGAGGCATATCCATGTCCTCTTCCTGTCAATTTGGGAATCCAAGTATGTTTCTCAAGATCTACAGGATGCAAGCATCATGACCATTTTCAAGAAGGGAGACTATTCTGCCTGTGGAAATTACCGTGGCATCTCCCTGCTCTCCATCACTGGAAAGATTTTGCCTAGAATCCTCCATGAGCGCCTCCTTGACCTCAGTGAATCAGTTCTCCCAGAGTCTCAGTATGGGTTTTGACCTGGTCATGGAACCACAGACATGAACTTCTGTGTGAATCAGCTGCTTGAAAAAGCTACGGAACAACAGCAACCAATGACGATGATTTTCCTCGACCTGTACAAGGCCTTTGATTCCGTGCCCCATGCTGTCCTTTGGGGTGTGCTTGCAAAGTTTGACTTTCCGCAACACATTGTCCAACTAGTACGGGGTCTGCATGATGATATGAGGGGCTCTGTCATCCATGCTGCTTCTGTTTCACCTTCACTCCCCATTGCCACCGGGATCCAGCAAGGATATGTGCTTGCACCAAGACTCTACTCCCTACACCTTGTAGCAGTTGCATTGCATATCAAATCATCTCACCCTCATCTTGGAGTGCGTATCAGATACAGGACGGATGGTGGTCTATTTAACCTGTGACATCTGAAGGCCCGAACAAAAACATCTGAGGTGAACCTCTCTAAACTCCAGTATACTGATGACAGCTGTGCCCCAGCCTTGCTGAACTACAGGAGACCACCAGTGCTTTTGTGGAGACATACGATAGTGCAGGAATGGAGTTCAATGTTGGAAAGACAAAAATCCTGGCGCAATCACACCCTGCTCATCCTCTCCAGCCTTTTGATATAACTATCCATGTCAATTCGGTAGAGCAGCGTCCCAGATTCTGCTACCTTGGGTGTATGATCAACAACACCAATGACTCTAGCAAGGATGTCAATAACAGGATTCATTCTGCCCATGAAGCCTTTGGCAAGCTATGCCACAGTGTCTTCTCGCAACACGGCTTGTCAGCACAAACCAAGATCAGTGTCTACAGAGCTGTTGTGATTCCAACCCTTTTCTATGGATCAGAAAGCTGGACCCTCGGAAAAACATCAGGACCCTGGAGAGGTTCCACCAGCAAAAGTTGTGGGCTATTCTGGGAATTGCCTGGGAAGACCACATCACCAACAATGATGTTCTAACCTGTGCCAGCCTCCCAAGCGTCGAAGCGATCATTGCCAAGAACCAGCTGCACTTCCTTGGTCACTTATATAACAAGGAAGACTCATCCCTCCCCAAACAGACCTTGTTTGGTGAACTGGCCCATGGCAAGGCCAGGACCCCGGATGTAGAGTACAAGAGCAAACAGGTTATTAAGCACAAAGTAACAACAGAAAATCACTCTTCAGGGAGACGCTTGACTAACAAAGTAGCAACGGAAAATCACTTTCTAACCTAACAAAGTAGATAGAAAATCATCTTCTAAGAAAAACTTCTACCTAACAAAGAATCAACAGAAAATCACCTTACTCTGGGAGAAGACCAAAAATAAGAGAATTGCCATAAACTAAAACTTGCAGTGGGAATGGGTGGCAGGAGATGAGGTCAGCAACGTGACGAGACACAGAATGCATGACAAGGAAAATCTTGTTGGGCATCAGTGGACCACAAAAATGAATGTTGGTGGACGTTAAACATGTGAGTGGAGCTGCAATGCTGCTTTAATTACGATTGAACCATCTGTAAAAATTAGCAAACCCAAGAAAATGCTGTAGATGCTTTCGACTAGTAGAAATTGGCCAATTCCTGACCGCCTCAATTTTGGCTGGAGCTGCCCTAAGTTGTCCCCTTTCCACCACGTAGCCCAGGAACTTTGAGTAAACGTGCCTTTACAAACAGCTTATTCTCCAACAAACTCCTGAGAACATCCCTCACATGGTTCTTCTGCGACTGAGAAAAAATCAGTATATCGTCCAAGTAAACAGTCTTATTTAGTAATTCACTGAGAACATCATTAATCATAGACTGGAAAACACCTGGTGCGTTTGTGAGTCCAAAAGGCATAACCATGTACTCAAAGTGAACCAAATGGGTTTTAATACCGGCCTTCCATTCATCTCCCTCATGGATTCCTACTAGGTGGTAGGTCTAGTTTCGAAAACACCGTTGCGTTATAAAGGGGGCTGAATGCAGAGTCGAGCAGGGGCAAAGGGTACTTGTTCTTAACTGTGATAGCATTGAGGCCAATGCAAGGACGCAGGGTTTTATCTTTCTTTTCCACAAAGAAAAACCCTGCGCCCACCAGAGATGAAGAAGGTCTCATGAGACCTGCAGCCAATGATTCATTGATATATTTCTCCATCGCTTCTCATTCGGGCTTAGTCAGGTTGTAAAGCCTCATGTTGGAAGAGGAGCTCCGGGAAGGAAGTCTACAGTATATCGCAATCATATGGCCTGTGCAGCGGGAGAGATCACACCGAGTCCTTACTGAAAACCTATTTTAAATTGTGGTACTCACTGGGGATATTACTCAAATCTATCAATTCTGAGGCGTGGTCAGGACTCTGGGCTCTGGTGGGTACTGCAGATTTGAGGCAATGAGCATTGCAATGGTTACTCCAGTTTCGAATCACCCCCTGTGGACCAGTCAATGTGGGGGTTGTGCAGTTTTAACTAGGGAATTCCTAAAATCATTGATGCGAGTGGGGAAGATATTACATAAAACTCAATGGTTTCCTGCGATTACTGGAGAGGGTCAAGTTAAGCGTTGTGGTTCGGTGCGTTACCTCTTCCAGCGGAGTCAGTGAATGTCTGTTATTTTTTTCAGAGTGTCTATAAAATTGTCATCAGCCCCTGAGTCTATTAGCACCTGGACAGGCAAAGAGTGTTGTGAGTCAATGTGAAGTCAGCTGGGTAACTTCCAGCCCCATTGTAATTTTACATAGGATCAGAAGTTACATAAAATGAAGGAGAGTTTTAAATTTGAATTTGTGTTGTAGGTTGTTTCTGTTACAGATAGTGAAGACTTGTGATAACAAATGTTCACCATCTGTAATTGTACTGTATGAGTGAAGACAGTAAAAATTAGAAGTGCTTTCAAGACGCTCTTGCAAAATGATTGTTGGTGTCTCTTAAGTAATGCCTGAGGAGACGGGGTCATGTATTCATTTGGTTTTTAAATCCAGAATGGTTTCCTCTTTCACTGTGCCAGGCATTTGGAGTGGCAATTTTAATTTTCAATTTAACAAACCTAATTAAAAAACAACAGTTTTGAATATTCATGCTACTGATTCTTAATCAAGTCCTTGCAATAGATTTTCTCCACTAAAGTAAAAAGCACGATGGGTGTTTTGATCATAGTTGATCAATTGATCAACTTTTCATTATGATTGTGGATTGTAGTGAATTTTAGTCTGATGATGTATGACAAATAAATAAGGCAGAGAGAACCTAAAACAAGAGAATATGGGCCTGTTTCACAAAGCCGGTTTAGTGGAAAACCTGGGTAAGTTAACCCTGAAATCAGGGGAAACCAGGGTTTCCGCTTTCACAAAGGGAGGTAACTTAATCCAGAGTCAGAGGAGTAAACCTAGCCTGTGTCACAAGGCGGGGTAAACTGAACCTCTAGGTTTGTTACCACAGTAACAGACTCTGAAGCTAGCCTGGTCGGGAGGAGGGGCCGTGTCACGAAGCAGGTTCAGTGGGAACCCTGGGTAAGTTAACCCTGAAATCAGGCAAAATCAGGGCTTTTGGTTTCAGAAAGGGAGGTAACTTAACCCAGAGTTAGAGCTGTAACCCTGGCCTGTTTTCACGTAGCGAGGTAAACTGAACCTCAGGGTTTGTTACCGCAGTAACAGACTCTCTGAAGCTAACCTGAGGCCTGTACCATAAAGCTTGATTAACCTAGCCGGGCTTCCTCTTATCCTCTTACTTATCTGGCTTCACTTACCGAGACATCTGCCTTCTGGAATTTTGGTACCATAAAGCCGGCTATCAACTCACTAATTCAATTCAGGGATGTCCACTCTAGATCTGTGCGCGCTCACATACAAAGAGCGGAGTTTGCTGCATGCGACCAATCGCAAACATGCAACAAACGGCCCGAGCCGCATATTTCACAATGGAGGAGCAAACAATAATAATTAATAAATACGAGCAATGCAAATCAATAATCCAGGCAAAAAGCAACACAGTTGCAGCCGCCGGCAAAAAATCGCCAACTGTGTCAATGCGGAAGTTAGTGCCATTATAATATTACTTCCCCACTATGACTGCACTTGTTTATTTGACTACAGTAACATTTGTGTGTTCCATAAATATATGTGTGTACGACATATTTCGTTATGGCATGTGATTGTAGCCCCCGCAACTTTATGAATAGCTCTACATACTGTGTTTTTCCTGAGGTTTTTGGCATCGCCAACACAATAAATAAAAGTACCTATGAATGAATGAATCAATCCATGATTTACTTAAACAAATAATTGATTAATGGCATTTTATCTGTGGCTTGCTTGTAACCCATCCAACAAGGGATTTAAGGACATCATAATAATTACAAACATCATTAATAAATACAGTATATTAACTGTGGCAAAACATCTCAGTGCAATGCACACTGTCTGTGGGACTGTCAGCGCGTGGTTACGGTGCGTCACATTACTGACGTAAGGCTCCAGCAGCTGACAGATGTAATGTAACCCTTCTCCCCAAAACCTGTACCTTTCGTACAGTGATTGTTCAGGCAATTCAAATGGATTACAGCAATCTCTAAATATTCTCTCGCACCTGAACGCTCTTCACACAAGCTGTGCACCAAGATCCACCGGGTTCTCATAAAACGAACAGCCCATTTTTAATACCAATGTTATAAAACCCCAATGTTATAAAACACCAGATTAGTGGAGGTCCTGACAGTATAGAATAGACCACCAGAGGAAACCATTGTAGGAGGAAGATAGAGGGCAATAATTGGACTCGACAGGAGCTGGTAAGCCCTGACCCAACTTACATGCGTGATGGAAACCAACGACCAGATAGGCTACTAGAACCCAACAGGGCCATTCTAGCTGAGTACCCCCAACTCCGTCAGCCAGGAGCACCCAGAAGCCATCACCCGAAGAGACTCTGGGGCACCGAGAACCATGTAGACCAGAGACCCAGAGGAGGCAGCGGTTGCCACCGCCAGGGCGCACGGGGCAGGCCCAAGAGGCACAGGGCAAGGAGGCCCCACCACCACCCCCCACCCCACCCCCAAAACCCCTATCTGCCACACCCACATTCCGCCCATCCCCCCAGCCCCAGGAGACAGGAACGCCCCACGCAGCCCCCGGGGCCAGCTGCAGTGACCGAGCGACATGCGACCCACCCCCCTCCATAGCCCCCCCAGTCCGAATATAGGGTCTTGCAACCCCATATGCACGTCAGGTCTCCCGAAAGCCGGGCAGACCAGAGATAGGGGCTACACCAACCCGCCAGATACAGCAGAGATCTTTCATACTTATTACTCTTACTCGAATACATTTCCAAGGCAAAGATTTTTACTCTTACTCGAGTTAATTTCTGAGAAGGCTCATGAATATTCATTACTTTCAGGTTTGCCTGTTGTTGTTTTTTTGTCGTCCCCCCCCCCCCAAAATGCAATTGGCCACATGCAGTGTTCGTCAAAGAAGGAAACCTATCACAGTACACTTTCTCAACTGGGATTTACGTAAAAGCGGAAATACATCACCCAGTCAGCTCAAAACAAGACCGCGGTGGTAATGGCGACTGCTGAAGAAGCCTCCGTTGAATCTGATGAACATGATGAGCCGGAGTTTTATGAGGCGGAGGAAAAAAACCCATGGCCTTATCTTAAAGATATGTTCGAGTTTGTAGAAGTGAAAAAGGACAACGCGGACTCAGACAAGAACAACTACATTTTCAAATGCTTATTGTGTTTGCCGAAGAAAAACTACCTCTCTGCTTTCAACAACTCCACGTCCAACCTGAAGAAACACGTTAACGTAAGTCAACGGCAGATTTTCACCATGTGTAATGTATCTCACAGTCCATTGCCACCTGTTTTGACTTGTCAGAATGTGATTGTGTTGATCTTCACAAACGTGTGTGCGCGCGTGTGTTTCATGCGATGGCCGATCAATAAAATGCTCATAACGTTATATGATTGAAATATTAGTCATTCACCAAAGTTATCCTCTCTACCCCCTTGCCTTGTTATGACACTGACATGGGTCCTTAGTTAATCGATTGACTGATATTTTTATTAGAAGTCAGCATAGGAAAGGTACAGTTTCATGACAGTACAGTAAGGTCAACTAAAAGGATGAACAACACAACAACGCTTCTAGGCAGAAATGTGGTAATGGTAAAATTATCCGGAATCAATGGGGGAACATACGTATATTAAAATTAAATTATTGTTTTAGGAATGTGACTATTCAAACAAATATTATTGAACTTAAGTTTCCTTGGCATGAGTAATCGATATATAAAAATTCATTTTGTGGGTGAAATACTCCTGGTAGAATGAAAGTGACAATGTTAAATGTATTTATTTTTAAGCAGTCACCTTTTGATGCTAATCTGTGTTTACAATTTTAAATAAAGTATACTTTTGCCTTTTTACAGAGGTCCCATTAAGCACACTTAAGTGAATACTCACAACTGACTTCAGCATCCTTTTAGAGGAAATCTAAATCAGAGCCTGGGACATCTTCCACGGATCTCAAACAGATGAAGCTTGAAGAAACCAAGCAAATATCCCAGAAAAAAGTTGACAATGCAGTACTCAACTTCATAGTCCAAGGTCTCCAACCCTTACCAGCTTTTCAGAGCCTTGTCAAAGATCTACAGCCAAGGAGTACCCTTATGTCTCGAACCACTGTCCAGCGCAAGCTTGCCAATGCCACAGGGCTGATGAAGGAAAAGATAAAGGAAGAAATGAGGAAGGCTTCGTATATAGCTAAAACAACGGGCTGCTGGTCTGCTAGAAGGATACGTTTTATTGGTATTACAGCACATTGGCTGGATCCACATAGCTTTAAGAGGCATTCTGTCGCTCTTGCATGCAGGCAGTTGAAGGGCTCTCACACATTTGATGTCCTGGCAGGTGCGTTAAATGACATACACTCAGAGTGTGAAATCCACGAGAAAATTGTAAGAACCACAACTGATAATGGATAAAACTTCTGCAAAGCGTTCTGTGTATTTGGAGAAGATGAAAACAACAATGTTGCTGCTGAGGAGACAACTGCTGAGGAGACCACTAATGAAAAAGATGAGCCTGATGACCCAGAGACTGAGGAGGAGGTGGACTTCATTGATGTTGATGCTATTTTGGCTGAAGATGGTCTCCAATACGAGCTGCCAAAGCACCATTGTTGTGCTTGTCATCTGTTAAATCTTGTGTCTTCAGTGGATGTCCATTAGGCAAATAAGACCGTGCAATACAAGAACCTTTCAAGGTCCACCTTTGCCAAATCTCAGGCTCTGTGGAACAAGACATCAAAGTCAACAGCTGCTGCAGAGGTCGTGGAAAAGCACTGCAAACTCCAGCTTGTGCAACCTAATGCCACAAGATGGAACAGCTTCTATGTGGCTGTAGAGCGAATACTGAGGATCATCAAAGACCAAGGAGAGGGTGCTGTGAGAGCTGTCTGTGCTGCATTCAATCTGCCAATATGAGTAGGAAATGTTTGTTTCATTACCTGCACTCACTGTAATACAAATACCCTTTGCTGAACCTGTAGGAAAAATCCTAGTAAAGCATGTGTGAGAAAATGGGGACCAGTTTTCTCTATAGTACCTAATAAGCACTCTGTCTGTGTCTTTCTGTCTGACAGGTACAGTCCAGCTGAAATCGCATTTTTGGGTGAATATGTCACCACCATGGCTCCACTCTCGAAGTCACTGGATATACTGCAGGGAGAATCCAACATTCACCTGGGATAGCTCCTCCCTACAATCACCACTCTCATCTCCAAGCTTGAGAAACTCAGAGCATCGCTCAAATACTGCAAGCCGCTGGTTGATGCACTCCTAGGTGGGGTGAAGAAACGGTTTGGGGAAAGGATGTCTGACCCAGAACTGATTGCTGCAGCGATTCTTCACCCAAAGTTCAAGTCATCCTGGACGACTGATGATGTCCTCTAACTAGGTGAGAAAACATCACTCTCCTTCATTCTGGTTCTCATTTTCATTTTTTTTCAACACAAGTATGTCATTCAGACCAGAAGGATCACAATCTAGGATCTAGCCTAGTTATTCCTTAAAAGCAAAATTGTTAAATCCTGAAAATGGCCAATACAATTAAAATTGGTATAATGAAAGATTATAATGATTGTTTCTTTCAGGCCTTGGATACATCAAGGAACATCTTCCGGACCACGATGAACCTCTTCAGCAGCCAAATGAGTCCTCAAGCACCTCTGATGAAGATGACTTCTTTTCCAGCATGAAGCGCACACACAGCCAGGAAACCAGTACCACCAAGCAATTGGATACATACCTGGCATGCACAGCTGGCGGTATGGACATTTATCAGTCTTGCCTGACTGTGGCCAAAC
Source organism: Antennarius maculatus (assembly GCA_013358685.1). Classification (NCBI taxonomy): domain Eukaryota; kingdom Metazoa; phylum Chordata; class Actinopteri; order Lophiiformes; family Antennariidae; genus Antennarius; species Antennarius maculatus. Next base: position 5,825,601 of record CM023607.1, read on the forward strand.
TGTCGCTCAAGTTAAACACAGCTCTACCGCTTCTGCTGCCTGTGAAAGGCTCTTCAGTGCAGCTTGACTGCTCTTCAGCCCAAGACGGGGGAGAATTAATTGACAGAACTTGGACAACCAGCTACTACTGAAGTTGAATAAGGACTTCTTCAAGTTTCAATAGTTTGACCAGGCTGACAAAAGTCACACCGAGAGACCTCTTGTCACTTAATTTTACAGTACTAAAGACTGACGGAGACTGGCGGACACAGGGCCACAGAGACACACAGACTGGGGGGCAGGGGGAGACACACAGATTGGGGGGGGAGACAGACAGACAGACAGGTTGGGGGAGACAGACAGTCTGGGGGAGACAAATATTGTGGTACTGGGATATGTCCTTCCTGTAAACATTGAGTTGTTGAAAGCACAGATTTAGTTTGTTGTAAAGCAGTGGTTCTCAACCAGTAGTCCACCAGTGTGTCCTTTAGGGGTTCCAGTTGGTCCCCAGTTAAACGAGTTGGTTGGGCCTGTATTGCTCCATTTGGTCTTGTGTGTTTATGGAAGGGGGGAATTGTTTAATAAAATGTGAAAATTACATAATTGTCCTCTTTGATTATTCCATTAATTTTATTTCCATTTTTGTAGATGTTGGGGAAGGCTTGGTACAGTATAACATAATGGTTCTACAGGCAAGCACATCAGTGCAGGTGGTTTCAAAGAGTTTTCTCTGAAACAAGAGATACAAGGTACTATATATAAAATTGTAAAATGACAGTAATTCAGTCAGGTCCATTCTCATCAAAGATAAAAAAAATAGGAATTTACTCTTACTCTTACTTTTACTTTAAGTACATTTAAAAGCATTTACTCTTGAATACTTAAGTACATTTAAAAGCAAGTATTTTTTTACTCAAGTAATGTATTGACTGGGTTACTCTTACTTGTACCGGAGTAAATTTTGATCAGAAGTATTTGTGCTCTTACTCAAGTACTGGGGTCAAGTACTCAGTCCATCTGACAATCGGAACGTGGCGAATCAATGGCCACGACCGACAACCAGCAATCCCAAACCGGCAGCCACCGATAACCATCCACCACCATAAAACGCACACAACCAAGCCCAACTCCCCAGCAGTCCAAGCCCAAACCGAGCTGCAGGCCCAGGCCAAGTAGCTTGTCCCCAGCCATAGGCCCCAGAGGGCCGCGCCCCACCAGAAGTGCCATTTCATGTGGAGTCACCACTACCCTCCCTGTTAATACGCTTCCCCAATCCCTGACGAGGAAGCGATCCCCAAACCCTGTGCTCCTGTGCTACCTTGTGTGGACTGTGGTACATTAAAAGTATTTAGAGGTATTTTAGAGGCAATGGTATGTCCGTTTGATGTGGAGCCCCTTGATGGAGTTTCCGCATTAATTCACAGAGAATTAAATATAAATATAAATATTTTGTATTGCGTTCAGATGTCCCGTCATATCCACACAGTTCTCTTTATGATCGGTACCGGTTCACGTCCCGATCAAACACACACACACGCATACACACACACACACACACTCGATCTGATCCATCCTCACGTCTGCAGCAGCGCTGTGTGTAGCGCTCTGTTCAGTTTTTCATTTTTTATTTGGAAACGGTAATTTTCCTATATAATGTGGGAGATGCTCAGTGGGCCTTGTCTGTAAACTTTTATCCCAATTTTTTCTATTTCCCCGTAGAGGAAATAGAAGGAGGAGTTCCACAAGATTGCAGGTGAATGATGTAGAAATCTGATAAATTCATTTGAAAGTATGTTCTCTTAATTATATTGTGCTGCAACCTCAGACTTGGGTTAGTAACATTAATTTCTTTTCGGATGTCCCAATGTAATTTGCTGTCATAGATGGTACGCACATTCCCATCAAGGTTCCCTCACATAGTGAAGGTGATGATGTGAACAGGAAGTCCATTCACAGCAAATATATGCAGGTACAGGTAGATTGACTACTGTTCCAACATGTTAAAGACTGCATCATAGATAAACTAACATCTGTCCAGATCATGTGTGATGCTGCAGACTACATTTTAACCTTTATTTGTATAGCGCCTAATCACGTCAGCAGACATTTCAAAGAGCTTTAACAGACAGAGACAACCAACAGAACCCTCCAGAGCAAGCATAAGAAGCAGCAGCGGGGAGGAACTTCCCTCAGTTCTCATGTGGAGATGGAGTGGTCCTGATCGATTCCTGACTCACGGGTGTATGATGAGTCTCACCTGAGCAACAGACTGTAATGCAATAACTAAAGATTAGCACAATAATTCACTTGTCTCCATCGTTTAATCCACTCTAATGAATCTGCTGTCCATCACAAGAGAGTTTGATGGTTGTTTACCGGGGGACAGGGGTTACCCATGCCAACTGAGGCTGCTGACCCCTTACTAACCCAGGCCCCCAACAGAACTTCAAATGGGTTCACTGCAGGACGAGAGCCCAGGTGGAGATGGCCATAGGCCTGCTGAAAGGCCGTTTCTAGTGTCTAGGACACCTCAGGATGATTCCAGAGAGGACTTGTGATGCAGTTCTATTCTTCATAGTATTTCCATTATCAGAGGAGAACAACACCCTACCCCACAAACTGAACACCCTGATGATGACCCCGTGCATCTGCCAGCTATCCAGGGTAGCAGAGCAGTGACACCATCTGCCAGAATCATTTCAGAGTCTGTCTAAGTCACCATCACCACATCGGGCAATAAAAACATCCAATACACATTTTGTTTGGTCATCTTTATTACTTTCGAATACAAAGTTATTTCTTGGATCGTTACAGTGGTGAACATTCTGATATTCAACATGATTCACTTGTGAACAATACTCACCTTTAACTTGTGCTCCACTATTTGTATGTTGTATGTCCAAATCTGCCCTCCTAATCTGGAGGTCCAAACAAACCATTTTTTATCTGTTGTCTGTATTTCGTAGAAAGTGAATTCGATAAACTTCTTTCACAAATAGCTGGAAATACATGAGGAGGACATCAAAACATACATTTGCATATGAATTCCACAGAATGAACCGCTGGTGTTCACTAAACGTCTATTTCACTGTGCAGTGGATATGACGGCCTGTCCAGCTTAATATGTTAAAAAAGGATAAGAAAGTGGTAATACTTCAGTGGAGGCCAAATGTCTCTCTGTATTGCACCAGAATGTTAAGCAATAGGAACAATCGAAAACAGAAAATATTTGACCACCTTTCTTTTCCCCAATTTCCTGTTAATTTCTTTTTCTTTTTATCAGTAATGTATTATGTGACTAAAAGACACAGAGAATTAAACATGGAATGCCTAAAAGCAGTTATAAGCAGTACAATGCCACTGCTATTGATGTAAGAACTGAAGCAGTTGTAGCTATTACTGTATCAAGGAAACCATACAATATGACTAGATGTCAGTTCTTCATGTCAGTTCTTAGACAATATAGGTATACGGGATGGTATGAATATTCTTCTTGTCAACTGGTTTTGTAACATGCATATGCCAATTTACTGTTTAAATTACCTAACATGAAAACGTTTAAAAACATTTCCTTATTTAAAGGGACAGTAAAGTCAATTTTAAGTGACATATACTGTATGTTATTCATCATAATGAAAAATACAAGAAAAAAAAAACAAACCCAAAAACGTGACCACTGAATGCGGAAGCTGCTGCCGCGCAGATTTTAAGCTTTTTTGACCAAACTGACGATGCTACACACACAAAATTTATTTTTTCTTCTATTTTTCTTAATGATGAATAACATGCTTAGTGGAACATGCTGGGTGTGTGCTCTCCTGAAATCCACAACAGTCTTTTTTGTCTTCTCCACTTTCAGATGGAGATTGTTGTCCTTTCACCACTTAGCCATGCGGCTCACCTCATGTCTCATCGCTGTTGTTGATGAGACCCACCACAGTCGTGTCGTCTGCAAACTTTATGAAGACTTTGGAGGTGGAAGTTGGTGTGCAGTTGTGGGTCAACGGAGTGAAGAAGACAGGGCTCAGTATGCATCCTGAGGAGCCCCCCATGTTCAGTGGGATGGTGCTGGAGGTGTTGCTGCCGACTCGAACTGCCTGTGGTCTCCCTGTCAGGAAGTCCAGCAACCACTTGCATAGGGAGGTGTTGAGTCCAAGCTGGTCCAGTTTATGGATGAGCTGCTGGGGGATGATTGTGTTGAATGCTGAGCTGAAGTCGATGAACAGCATTCTGGCGTATGAGACTTTGGTCTCCAGATGGGTGAGGGTAGAGTGTAGGGCAGTGGAGATTGTGTCACTGGTCGAGGATGAGGATTTGGACCAATAAGAAAACTGATAAGAGTCCAGGGAGGGCCGAGTTGATGTGCTGCATGACTAGCCGCTTGAAGCACTTCATGAGGATGGGAGTGAGTGCAACTGGGCGGTAGTCGTTGAAGCAGGATTTCGGCAACTTCTTTGGGACTGGGATGATGGTGGTGGCTTTGAGAAAGTAGGGACAACAAACCTGGCTCAGGACGATGTTGACATCTGTGAGCTTGTTAGCACAGTCTCTCAGGACATGACCAGGAATGTTGTCAAAACTCTGGGCTTTCCGTGCATTGGTCCTTCTTAGGGCTTGCATCGCGCTGTCCAAGCGCGCTTTCCAGGCGCGCTTTCCAGGTGTTGAAAGCGTCAACGCCTGGTCGCCAAGAAAGTGCAGAGTCTTCTGTACCGGGATAGTGTTGTCTGCCTCAAAGCGTGCAAAGAAGTCATTAAGATGGTTCAGCAGAGTGGTGGAGCTGTTGCAGGTCTGCGAAGGGGGATTGTGGTTCACAATGGACTGAATCCCCTGGCGCAGGTTCCTGGAGTCTCCTGTCGCTGAAGTGGGCGGCGATCCTCCTGGAGAACTGTTTCCTGGCCATTCTGATGCTTCGTGACAAGTTGGCCAAACCAGTGCTTAGGCCCACCTCGTCCCCAGCTCTAAAGGCCATGCCCTCAGGAGCCTGTGGACTTCCCGCGGCTATGCATTTCCTCATGCATGCAGTGATGGTCTCCATGTACTCCTGGAGGTCTGTGGTGTTGTTGCAGGTGGCTGCATCTTTGAATATGCTCCAGCCTGTGATGGAGAAGCAGTCCTGGCGTGCCTATGAAGACCCCTCAGGCCACTCTCGTATCTACCTTTTCGCAGGTCTGACGACTTTAACAAGCGGTCTGTATGCTGGCATTAGCATTACAGTGGTGTGGTCTGATGCCCCAAAGTGGGGGAGGGTACGGGCTTTGTAGGCATTTTTATGTGTTGTGCAGACATTGTCCATGATGTTAGCTCCTCTGGTGGCAAAGTTGATATGTCCATGTAACTTGGGAAGCACACTCTTGAGGTTTGCATGATTAAAGTCCCCCGCAAGAAGGAAGAAGGCATCTGGGTGGGCTGTCTGCTGCTCACTAATGTGATGGTAGAGTTCGTTCAGTGCCTCACTCCTGTTGTGGTTGCTGGAGGTGGGAGGGATTTATACTGCAACCAGCAGTATGGCAGAAAACTCAGGTAGAATGGCTGGTATCTGATGATCATAAACTCCATCAGAGGGGAGCAGTGTGTGCAGTCCACAAGAGCGTTGCGGCACCAAGCGTCTCTGATGTAAACACAGAGTCCCCCACCGCGGGTCTTCCCCCCCTTGACGAGTGATCTGTCTGCCTGGTAGCATGTTAGCCGGGCGAGCTTAATGGCACAGTTGGTGAGCCATGTTTCCACAAACACTAAGACACAGCACTTATCCACAGACTTACCTCTGCGCTTGCCCCTTCTCTGCTTCCTCACACTCCGCCTGTGGTACTTCCACTGCGGGCTGAGTGCAGAAGTGGAGGCCGGTGGTTGAGCAAGCCTCCAGAGCAGGCCGTACTCGCGTAGCACTTCTGCATCTGCTTGGTTCAAGTATGGAAAAGTTGTTCTGCACAGGTTGAGTACAAACTCACGGGACTATGAGCGCCTTGTGACAAATACATGTGACAAAGATGAACAAATACTCTGAGTGAAAAGACAGAAAAACACACGAAAGAACCGCTCTAGCTGGAGCGATAGGAGCCGCTGCTTGTGCATGCGCTGCCATCCAACAATGGTTTCAAGTTTCAAGTTTATTTATTGTGATATAGCCCAGATTCACAAACAATGTCTCAAAGGGCTTTACAATCTGCACATGGACGATATCCCTCTGACCTTTGTGCACTGCGAGCAATACGACCCTCACATCGGATAAGGAACAACTCCCCCCAAAACCCTTCTAACAGGGGAAAAAGTGGATGGGAGAAACCTCAGGAAGACTGCAGAGGAGGGACCCCTCTTCCAGGTGTGGACAGATGAAGCAATAGATATTGCATGTACAGATTAACAACACAATAATAATAACAATGACAATAACAATAATAAATGTATGACAAAGACACACTGATCCATCCAGTACAGCAAGTCACCACCAGCTGATGAAGCACACAGAGGTCACCGATTGCCGAGGATCCACCACTCTGAGGACAAACCAAACTGTGCCTAAGTCATTGATCTCAAAAAAGTTATAGTTTAAGATTACTCTGTCAAAACCCAAAATCCACAGCAGAACCAAATGAGGCAGAACCAGCACTCCCCTAGTGGATGGTGAAACAGGACCATTGTGCAGCTTGTGATATCGCCAGCCATGGAAGCGGACAGAGGTAGCCGATTGCCGATGATCCACCACACAAAGGCCTGAGAGAGAGAACAGGAGAAGGAGGGAGAGAGATAGAGAGAGCAGGGGTGAGAGTGGTGCTAGAGGGACCAGAATGGCAGAGGATTAATGGGAGGCAGGGGCCTAACTCAGAAATCCTATGGCTCATCAGCAGGACTAGGCTAAACCTAAACATTGAGACTGCCACCCCCGATATTATTTATATGTTAGGTAGAACAGATACATTTTGAGTCTAGATTTAAAGACATCTACAGATTCAGACTGTCTAATACCTATAGGGAGATTATTCCATAAAAAAGGGGCACGATAGGAGAAGGCCCTCTGGCCAGCTGACTTTTTAACTCTAGGAACACACAAGAGACCTATATTCTGAGAGCGGAGAGCCCTAGTCGGCGTGTAAGGTTTAACAAGATCAGACAGATAGGTTGGAGCAAGCCCATTAATGATTTTGTACGTCAATAAGAGTACCTTAAAATCGGACCTAACATGAATCATGAGCCAATGTAATGCAGCGAATACTGGGGTGATATGGTCAAATTTCCTAGTTTTAGTTAATATTCTTGCTGCTGTGTTCTGAACCATCTGAAGGCCCCTAGTACTAGACCGAGGCAACCCCGATAACAGAACATTACAATAATCAAGTCTAGAGGACACAAAGGCATGAATTAAAATTTCTGCATCAGCCATGGCTAGAGGACCTAATTTTGGAAATATTACGTAGATGAAAGAAGGCGATCTTTGTCACCTCTTTAATATGCTTGTCAAAGGCAAGAGTTGAATCTAACGTTACTCCAAGATTCTTGACTGTTGAACTTTGGGTTATAAAACAGTTATCTACAGATATTGTTAGTTGTTGAAATTGGTTTCTATGTCGGGCAGGGCCAATGATTAACATCTCTGTTTTGTCTGGGTTTAGGAGCAAGAAATTACCGGACATCCAACGATTCACGGCAGAAAGACAGGCCTCTAGTTTAATTAATTCAGATCGATCATCTGCTTTTAAAGGCATGTAAAGTTGTGTGTCTTCAGCATAACAATGGAAACTTATTTCAAAGCTGCGTATAATTTGACCAAGAGGTGCAACATACAGGGAGAATAACAGAGGACCAAGTACAGACCCCTGAGGTACGCCATATTTGACGTCGGAGAAGGCAGACGTTTTATTATTGTAGGAGACACATTGAGTCCCATCAGATAGATAACATTTTAACCATGGAAGAGCTAACTCACAGACACCAAACTGTCTCTCCAGTCGGTCAAGGAGTATACAGTGATCTATAGTGTCAAACGCTGCACTAAGATCCAAAAGTAAGAGAACAGAAGTGGCATCAGAGTCCATATTTAATAGGAGATCATTTACAACTTTGGTAAGTGCTGTTTCAGTGGAATGGCAGGCCCGAAAAGCTGATTGGAATGGTTCAAAAAGACCGCTTAATGTTAAATAATCTAAGAGCTGTTGAGATACTACCCTCTCTAGTACTTTAGATAAGAATGGAAGGTTAGAAACTGGTCTATAAGTATTTAAAGACTCAAGATGTGGCTTTTTAAGCAGAGGTTTAACTACAGCCGCTTTAGAGCTAATGGGAACAACACCAGTTGTAAGAGAAAGATTAACTACATTTAACATAGTAGGGCCCAGCAATGGCCATAATTCTTTAACAAGTTTAGCTGGGAGAGGGTCTAAGAGGCATGTAGTAGGTTTAGAGATTGAGACCAACTTTGACAATTCTTCCAGAGAGACGGTCTCAAAGTGTGTTAAAGAGAGAAGTTGGGTTGGTGATGTCATGTGGTGAGGGTTCGCCAACAGCCTGATGGAGTTGGTCAAAGAAGGCATCCTTGACATCCTCATCACCAACATAGGTAACAATAACTGTCATCTTGTCGTGTTGGCAGAAAACACAGACCAACAAGTCTGTCGCTCAGAGGAGTCCAGCTGGTGAGGCACTTACTGAGGGTCTGTGGGAAGGCATGTGCCATGCCATAGAAGCTTGTCCGTCTCTCGGGGCTGCTCCAGATTTATCAGTGATCGCCTGCTGTTGTTTTGCCATTGCCTTGCCGTTGTACTTCACAGAGCCCTGCCAGGGTGATGTTATAGTGGCGGAGCTCTTGGGACAGCAGACTGGCAGTTCTGGGGCGAAGGAGTGTCTGGACGTCCCATGTGGCAACACGCTGGGGTCTTTGTTTGTCTGGAACCTTCTATTTGCATTTGTAGCAACAGAAACACAATGAACAAAAATGGAGACAGGGTAATTAAGAAATATATACAACGTATAAACTATATAACTCCAATAAAGAAAAAACGGAAGAACAAATATTCTTGTCAAGCATGTTTTTCAAGATGTCTTCAACGTGGAATGTTTATCTATTAGCCAACCGTCTGTGCTCAATGTGCAGCAGCAGCACTTAAAAGTGGCTAAAAACGCCTGGGAAATTGTTATCGCCAACACGGTTTTAACAATGTCCATTCTATTTCTACTTGTACTGTAGCCACAAGAAAACACAACCCAGTGTCTTATTGTGCCGGTCCCAAGCCCAGATAAATACAGAGGGTTGCGTCAGGAAGGGCATCTGGCGTAAAACTTTTGCCAAATCAAAGATGCGAATCAAACATATGACTTCCATACCAGATCGGTCGAGGCCCGGGTTAACAATGACAGCCATCGGCGCTGTTGATCTACAGGGTGCCGGTGGAAATTGGACTACTGTTGGTCGAACAAGGAGAGGAGGAAAGTGTGTTTGCACGAAGAGAGAGAAGAGGAGCACCAAGAGTATAGGACTGAGAGTAGGAACGTTGAATGTTGGAACTATGACAGGAAAAGGTAGAGAGTTGGTTGACATGATGCAGAGGAGGAAGGTAGACATACTGTGTGTCCAGGAGACCAGGTGGAAAGGTAGCAAGGCTAGAAGTTTAGGAGCAGGGTTCAAGTTGTTCTATCATGGCGTAGATGGGAAGAGAAATGGAGTAGGAGTTATCTTGAAGGAAGAGTTTGTTAGGAATGTCCTGGAGGTAAAAAGAGTGTCAGATAGAGTGATGAGTCTGAAGATAGAAATAGAAGGTGTGATGGTCAATGTTGTTAGTGGGTATGCTCCACAGGTAGGATGTGAGCTGGACGAGAAGGAGAAATTCTGGTTGGATTTGATGAAGTGATGCAGAGCATACCTAGAAGTGAAAGAGTTGTCATTGGTGCAGACTTCAATGGACATGTTGGTGCAGGTAACAGAGGTGATGAGGAGGTGATGGTCAGGTTTGGTATCCAGGAGAGGAACGCAGAAGGACAGATGGTAGTTGACTTAGCAAAAAGGATGGAAAAGGCTATAGTGAATACTTTCTTCCAGAAGAGGCAGGAACATAGGGTGGAGGTAGGTAAAAGTGGAGGTAGGAGCACACAGGTAGATTACATCTTGTGTAGATGATGTAAGCTGAAGGAGCTCAGTGACTGCAAAGGTAGTGGTAGGCGAGAGTGTAGCCAAACAGTATTGGATGGTGATGTGCAGGATGACTCCGGTGGTGAGAAAGATGAAGAGGGCAAAGACAGAGCAGAAGATGAAATGGTGGAAGCTAAAAAAGGAAGAGTGTTGCATGACCTTTAGGAAGGAGTTAAGACAGGCTCTGGGTGGTCAGGAGGTGCTTCCAGATGACTGGAAAACTACAGCTAATGTGATCAGGGAGACAGGTAGGAGAGTACTTGGTGTGTCATCTGGAAGGAAAGTAGATAAGGAGACTTGGTGGTGGAATGAGGAGGTACAGGAGTGTATACAGAGAAAGAGGTTAGCTAAGAAGAAGTGGGACACTGAGAGGACTAAGGAGAGTAGACAGGAGTACAGGGAGATGCAGCGTAAGGTGAAGGTAGAGGTAACAAAGGCCAAACAAGAAGCTTATGATGAGTTGTATGCTAGGTTGGACAGTAAAGAGGAAGAGATTGATCTATACAGGTTGGCAAGACAGAGAGACAGAGATGGGAAAGACGTGCAAGCAGGTTAGGGTGATTAAGCATAGGGACGGAAGTCTATTGACAGGTGCCAGTAGTGTGATGGGAAGATGGAAAGAGTACTTTGAAGAGTTGATGAACATGGAAAATGAGAGAGAACAAAGACTAGAAGAGGTGACTGTGGCGGACCAGGAAGTAGCAAAGATTAGTTCGGATGAAGTGAGGAGGGCACTGAAGAGGATGAAGAGTGGAAAGGCAGTCTGTCCTGATGATATACTTGTAGAGGTTTGGAAGTGTCTAGAATAGGTGGCAGTAGAGTTTCTGACTGGGTTGTTCAACAGGATCTTAGACAGTGAGAAAATGACTGAGGAATGGAGGACAAGTGTGCTGGTGCCCATGTTTAAGAACAAGGGAGACGTGCAGAGTTGTGGCAACTACAGAGGAATAAAGCTGATGAGCCATACAATGAAGTTATGAGAAAGAGTAGTGGAAGCTAGACTAAGAACAGAAGTGAACATTTGTGAGCAGCAGTATGGTTTCATGCCAAAAAAGAGTACTACAGATGCAGTATTTGCTTTGAGGATGTTGATAGTGAAGTACAGAGAAGGGCAAACGGAGCTGCAATGTGTTTTTGTAGATCTGGAGAAAGCTTATGACAGGGTGCCCAGAGAGGAACTGTGGTATTGTATGAGGAAGTCTGGAGTGGCAGAGAAGTATGTTAGAGCGGTGCAGGACATGTATGAGGAATGTAAAACAGTGGTGAGGTTATGCTGTAAGTGTGACAGAGGAGTTCAAGGTGGAAGTGGGACTACATCAGGGATCAGCTCTGAGCCCCTTCTTGTTCGCTATGGTGATGGACAGGCTGACAGACGAGGTTAGACAGGAATCTCCATGGACTATGATGTTTGCAGATGACATTGTGATCTGCAGTGAGAGCAGGGAAGGGGTGGAGGAGAAGCTTGAGAGGTGGAGGTTTGTCCTGGAAAGGAGAGGAATGAAGGTTAGCCGCAGTAAGACAGAATACATGTGTGTGAATGAGAGGGACCAAAGTGGAAGAGTGAGGTTACAGGGAGAAGAGATCAAGAAGGTGGAGGATTTTAAGTACTCAGGGTCAACATTCCAGAGCAATGGAGAGTGTTGAAAAGAGGTGAAGAAGCGTGTACAGGCAGTATGGAACGGGTGGAGAAAAGTGTCAGGTGTGATGTGTGATAGAAGAGTTTCGCCAAAATGAAATGAAAGGTGTACAAAACTGTGGTGAGACCAGCAATGTTGTTTGGTCTAGAGACAGTGTCACTGAGGAAGAGACAGGAGGCAGAGCTGGAGGTAGCAGAGATGAAGATGCTGAGGTTCTTTCTGGGAGTGACCAGGAAGGATAGGATCAGGAATGAGTACATCAGAGGGACAGCACATGTTAGAGGTTTTGGAGATAAAGTCAGAGAGGCCAGACTGAGATGGTTTGGACATGTCCAGAGGAGAGATAGTGAATATATTGGTAGAAGGATGCTCAGTTTTGAACTGCCAGGCAGGAGGCCTAGAGGAAGACCAAAGAGGAGGTTTATATGAGGGAGGACATGAAGGTAGTTGGTGTGAGAGAAGAGGATGCAAAGGACAGGGTTAGATGGAGGCAATTGATTCACTGTGGTGACCCCTGAAGGGAAAAGCCGAAAGGAAAATTGAAGATTCTATTTCTACTTGTAAAGAACACATCCAAACGAAGGGTGAAGGGACTCAAACACTAAATTTCAATGGAAGCTGGGACCCCTGATCTAATGCCAACCTAACTGCTGAATTGTCAGCATATGATAATACAGTGGTACCTCTACTTACGAAATTAATTGGTTCTGGAAGAAATTTCTTGAGTAGAAAAATCTGTAAGTAGAGACACGTTTTCCATGCAAATGCCCTAATCCGTTCCAAACCCCCCGAAATTCGGACATAAATGTTTTATGAAGCATAAAAGTGCATCAAAACATGTAACAAATACATTTTACAATTAGATTATTACACATTAACGTAAATAACAAAGATAAAGAATAAAAATAATGGTCATTTACCTTTTAATTGCTGTCATTGTTTTTTGCCCTCTTTGGTTCATGTTCTCTCTCAGAAGTGGTTTTTGCCTGGCGTTTTGTAAAGAACTGATCCAAGAATGTTTGCTTTTGTCGGCTTTTAACAGTCCTTCGAAAATGTCCAAAGCAAACATTATCAAAGTGAGCGATTGCCCAACTGGTGAACACTTTTTCTGAGTGATTCTTTTCAATAAATTCCGAAACGTCATGGAATTTTCCTAGAATGTCTTTGATTCAGGCTGATGGAATCATGACTGCCTCCTCCTCATTGTCCTCTTTGAACTCCTCCTGCACTGCCGTGTATTGGATCGCCTCCAAATCCTTCAGCTCCGTCATTGAAAGCTCCTCGTCGTGCTCCTGAATCAACTCATTGATGTCCTCTTCATTCACGTCAAGACCCATGCCCTTCCCCAGTGAAATAATTTCCCCAACTTCAGGCTCAACTTCACCCTGCTACTCGAACCCCTCCGTATCCTGTGGGGCAACAGCATCGGGAAACAGTTTTTTCCAAACTGCATTAAGGTTATGCCTGGTCACCGCTTGCCAAGCCAAGTCGTTCTGCTTGATGCAATCAACGATATTGAAGTGCTGCTTCCAAAACTCACGAAGGGTAAGCTGTGTGTTTTCAGTGATGTCGAAACACCTCTCGAACAGGTGTTTTGTGTAGAGTTTCTTGAAGTTTGAAATGAGTTCTTGGTCCATGGGCTGGAGGATAGAGGCGGTGTTAGATGGGAGGTACAACACCTTAAAAAACGACAACTCCTTCAGGATATCATCTTCGAGGCAGGGTGGGTGGGCAGGGGCATTATCAAGAACGAGAAGGCACTTGAAGGGGAGATCGTTCTCCTCTAGATACCTCTTAACAGCAGGGCCAAAAACCAAATTGACCCACTCAACAAAAAATTGACGGGCAACCCAGGCCTTGAAATTTGCCCTCCACAGCACATGAAGTCTTTCTTATGATATTTTGTGAGCCTTGAATGCTCTGGGATTATCGGAGTGGTACACCAGCAGGGGCTTGATTTTACAATCCCTACTTGCATTGGCACAAAGGCCAAGCGTAAGGCGGTCCTTCATGTGCTTGTGGCTTGGCAATTTCCTTTCTTCTGCTGTGATAAAGGCACGGTGAGGCATCTTTTTCCAAAAAAGGCCCGTTTCGTCTCAATTTAAAATTTGCTGTGCAATGTAGCCTTCATCAATCACTAATTGTTTGAATTTTTGCACAAATTCATCGGCCGCTTTCTGGTTGGCGCTACTTGCCTAAACATGCTGAACAACAGAATGAATTCCAGTCTTCCGTTTGTACTTCTCAAACCACCCACAGGATGCGTTATACTCCGGGTGTTCTTTCGCCGACGTTCCCTCGCCTGAATCCTCCTTCACGAGGTCATTAAAAATGAGAGTTGCCTTTTCGCAAATTATTATACCTTTCCATCTCATCGTTCAGTGCCGACCTCTTCTTCAAAATTATAGCAAGGCATTTGGTAGGAGTTATAGCTTTTATGGCGTCCTTTTATTTTAGCAATGTGGCGATTATCGATGCATTACGGCCATATTATTTGGAGAGATCAACCAAACGCATCCCTTTTTCATGCTTTTCTATTATCTCTTGCTTTGTAAGGACAAAAAACTTTTTTCTTCACCTTTTCTTTTCCTCTTTTCTCCATCACTTTCTTGGGATCCATAGTGAAAACTCTATCAGAACACCTCATGGGTCGAGGGGCCGAATGACGAGGATGCTACACAGACACCTATCTAGCTACACATAGAGGCCCCTCTTAGCCAATGGGATGCCAGGAAGATGCAAGTTAATAGCCAATGGAAGAGCAGCTATAAGAATGTTATGTTCAGGGAACTTTGGGAGCTTCGAGTAGCAGCCCATTGTCACGGAGGTAGGGGTTTGGACCCAAATGCAGAACACCAAAGACATCACTTTTATCAATAGCTTTAATCAAAAAACTTAAACTACTCAGGCAAGATGCAAACAAAAACCAAGGCAGACCAAGGCAGAAAAACAGAACAGACTTACAGGAACCAAACTTCAGAAAAACGAACCAGTAACTAGCTCTCATTCCACCTGGCTTAAAAAGCCTCATCATGGTAACACCAACGATGTTCAGGTGTGAAACTCAGTCACTGGTGTGTGGAATGAGTATCAGGTGTGGAGCCGTGGCTCCACCCACAAGCTTGGCCCATCTCCCTGCCACACACCAGCACTGCCATGCCAAACCGTGACACCCATACTGTGTTTTAACCTTTCATATCCTGAAATTTCTTTGGTAGCAAGAGGCAATTTTTTCCTGTTGACGCGTTTCATAAATTTGAAAATTTCGTATGAAGAGACGTTCGTAAGTAGAGGTACCACTGTATATGTTGTACCATAGACGTTTGATCAGTCTTGTTCTGAACTGATTTAGTTTGCCTGCTGCACAAACTCCACACAAACAACAGATGGGCACGGAGAGAGATTCAACCCAACAATTCTTGTAGTATCTTCCTGGTGAAAGGCCAACTTTCCAATGAGAGATGCCGCAAAAATGACAAGCCAATACCAACAATACAAAAGAAACCCATCAAAAGCCTTGGTTGCTGATATAATGCAGATACAAAAGACACCACTCAGGAACAAAAAAGAAGATTTGATTTTTAACTCAATCAAAAAAGTCGAAATACAAGATAGTCACCTTCACACAAAATCCAAAAGAGATTCACGCAAACAGGAACTCACATTTCAAAAACAAATTATATGAAATGTAGGAACATAGGCAACATATACGACGTTGATACAAAATCCAAAAGAGATTCATGCAAACAGGAACTCACATTTCAACAAGTAATATGAAATGCAGCAACATAAGCAAATTATACGTGGATTAAACCAACCACTGACCGAAAACGAAGTTCCTCACTAAACACAGAACTTAAGACACCCTTGACACAACATAGGTTCATAAAAGTGTCCACATCATCTATAGCTCTGAAATAATTGAAATCGATTCTGATTATTGCTCAACACATTCTTCTTAAAATGGCTTCTGCAAAGCTGTCAGACGGACCTTCAAACTTTTTCCTCCTGCTTAGATAAATTGCCATCTTTGATTGGCCCAGAAGAAAGTTTAGAATCCACCAATCCTTTTTTTGATTCTTCTTGCGTTTTAGACCAATAACGTAGACCGAGTGAGAGGAAGATTCTCTCTAAAAATAGGAACAGATTGTCAACAGTCCAGGAGGCAGTGAAAAACAGTTTCTCTGCGAGAAAACAACACAGTTTTCCAACATATTTGGATGGGGAAATTATCTTTTCACTCTTGTGAAAAGACTATATATATATATATATATATATAATATATATATATATATATATATATATATATATATATAATTAGGGATGAGCGAGTACACCACTATCTGTATCTGTTCAACCAACTAGATTATCTGTATCCGTATCTGTATTCGGAATGGGCGGTGCTTAAACCGGAAGTGGGTGTGGTTTGACCGGAAATGGGTGGGGCTTAAATTGCTACATTATTTTAAGTCTTAAATTGATATGGATTGATCACAAGTTGCTGTATTTTTGCTTATTTTAAAACTACTTACAGAACAGCCTCAAAATTGAAATTCAAATAAATGTTTTTGATCACAAAAGTAAGAGAACTATTGACAGAACAAGTTTTTTA
Source organism: Antennarius maculatus (assembly GCA_013358685.1). Classification (NCBI taxonomy): domain Eukaryota; kingdom Metazoa; phylum Chordata; class Actinopteri; order Lophiiformes; family Antennariidae; genus Antennarius; species Antennarius maculatus. Next base: position 5,841,946 of record CM023607.1, read on the forward strand.
TCGAACTGAGTCAGAACATGAATATTCTTAAGTCTATGAATGAATATTTACAAAAGAGCCTCAGAATTGAAATTCAACGCTTTGGGTCACAATAGTAAAGGAACTATATATAGAATGATAGAATGAGTAAACACAAAGTGCATTAATGAAGTGCATGCAATAAAAAAAGTAATTAACTACAAAGTATGCATGAACAAGAATTGCCATACTCAACAAAACTTTTTAATTTTTTTTTCTTCTTTTTCATTTAAATTTTTTTCTAGTACTTTTTTTTCAATTATCTATTTTTAGTACCGAATGCTATTGCCATTTTTTTCACATAAAGTTAAACAATATTGATTATGGTGTGTGTGTGTGTGTGTGCGCGCGTGCGCTATGTCTCGGTTACAATTTTAAGTACAGACATTGTTAATTTGAAGTTTAGAACAGGTAAAAAAAAAAAAGACTTTAACCACTGAGGCGGTGGTTAAATGCACACGTATGTGCAACAAAAAAACAAACAAACAAAAAAAATAATAATTTCACCACATAACCAAACACCAAAATAGAGGCAAGCTGAAGAAAATCTAATAAGGACGTGAGCAACAGTGAAGCCACGAACATAGAGATCAGTAACTGCGTGTACCGGAGACAGAGAGTGAGACAGGGAAACTCCGCTCTAACTGCAGTCTGTAGGGAGGGGCGGGAAGTATGTGTGACTGGCCAATCACAGAGCGTGAAAACAGTCCGGCTGATTTTCCTTCAGTCACGAGTATTAACGGGCTTTATTCGTATTCGTACTAGTACTCGTCAAAATGCATTATCCGTACCAGATACTCGTATGAAACGAGTATGAAACGAGTATCCGGCTCAACCCTAATATATATATATATATATATATATATATATATATATATATTTTTTTTTTAACCTTTATTTATCCAGGTTAGCCTCATTGAGATTAAGATTCTCTTTTTCAAGAGAGACCTGGGCCAAGAAGGCAACAAAGTTTCAGACACACATCAGATCATTACAGATACAAACAAATTACAACATTTTACAGAAAAGAGACGTACAGTATAAAATAGATAACAACAACAACAACAACAAATGATTTGTGCTATAGGCTATGGGGAGAAACAGTTGCGTGTTTCAGCATCTGCCCTACTTTTAACTATTGTTTTAAAAGCATTTAAAGATGAGCTCCTGTAATTTCAAAGCCTTCTGGAGCTCATTCCACGCCATAGGGACTGCGAACTGAAATGCTTTTTTATCAAACTCAGTACATTTTTACATTCAGCAAAAACAAGTTTTGTGAGCATAGACAGTAAGTTGTGTTTGTCTGCTGGACAATGTATGTACATAAATAGCCTGGGAGCAGTTTCAATAGTGCCTTATAAATAAAAAACCTACCAGGAACGGCCATCCCACTTTCTGATAAAGAACACAGTGGTGAGTTAACGATTTGCAGTTTGTCACAAACCTCAAGGCACCATGATATACAGATTCCAGCAGACGCAACGAAGCCTTAGAAGCATGCAAGTAAGGAATGTCTCCATAATTCACCATAGGAAGAAAAGTAGCAGAAACAAGTATTTTTCAAATCCTCAAAAGAAAAACATGATTGATTCCGAAATAAAAACCTAACTTAAGTCTGAGCTTTTTCACCAGAGACTCAATATGGGGATGAAAAGTAAGTCCATCATCTATTAAAATACCCAAATACTTGTAAATTGATACTCTTTCTATTGATTTGTCATTCATTGTAGCAGTCTGAGGTAAGGGTTGGGGCTCCTTCTTTGACCTGGTAAATGCCATCAACTTTGTCTTGTCTGCATTTAAAGTAAGTTTTAGCTGACAGAGCTACATTTGTAAGCTATTAAATGCACTTTGAATTATTTTAAAAGCCTCTTCTAATGTCGGTGCACAGGAGTACATTATTGTGTCATCTGCATAGATATAAAATTTAGCGTTTTCTACGCCTTTTCCAATGTTATTTATTTAAATTGTGAAGGGGAAAGGTCCAAGAATCGAGCTCTGTGGCACCCCCCTGTGGATACTCAGCTTGTCAGACGTCATACCTTCAAATTGCATACACTGTGTTCTATCTGACAGGTAGTTACTGAACCAACCCACTGCCATTTCAGATAAACCTACTGTATGTTGACTAATCTTTGTTTCATGATGTCATGGTCAACTGCGTCAAAGGCCTTTGACAGGTCAATAAAAAGGGAGACACAATTCTGTTTATCATCTAGAGCACTGATGACATCATTAAGAACTTTCATTGCTGCTGTTGTGGTGCTATGTTGTTTTCTAAACCCCGATTGGTACTGGATTAGTATATCATCTTTTAAAAAGTCTTTAAACTGATCACATACCAGGGTTTCTAGAATCTTAGCAAGAGTTGAGATCTTATAAATGGGCCTGTAGTTGTTCATATTTGAAGGGTCACCACCTTTCAATAGAGGAACAACAAAAGCTGACTTCCATGCCCTGGGGATCACATTTAATTCAAGGCTAAGATTTAGTAAATAAGACAGGGGCTCAGCTATAATATTGGATGACAGTTTCAAGAAATAAAGGTCTAAACCATCTGGACCAATTGCTTTATTAGCATCTATACCTTTAACAGTTTTATGTACCACAGATACAGAAACGGGAGTAAAACAAAAATGTTTTCCTGTGTTTTGCTTTATATCTATAAATCCTTGATCATTTGATATAGCCTTGAACAGAGAGCCAGAGGAAATAAAGTGGTCATTGAAGCAATTTAATATTTCAACTCTATCAACAACTATTTCCACACCCTTTTTAATGGCAGCTCAGGCTTAGAAATTGTATGCAGAAATTTGATTGTTTTCCAAAATTTATGTGGATTATTCAAATTTTTAGATATGTTTGAGAAATAATAATCTGATTTTTGTTTCCTAATTTGGTGTGTACACTTATTCCTTAAAAACCTAAATCTAGTGCAGTTAGAAACTGAACCATTTTTTCTAGCTTTGGCCCAGGCTAAGTTCCTCTCATGTATCTGTTCAACCAGTTCTTCAGAAAACCAAGGATATTTCCTACCCTTAATCCTATAACTTCTTATGGGAACATGTTTGTTTGTAATGTTTAAGAAATGATCCCTAAAAAAGGTCCAAGCCAGTTCAACATCAGGAATAAGTCTGATCCTACTCCAGTCATAATAATACATATCGTATAAAAAACTTTGTTCTGAGAAATGCTTAAAACACCGTTTGCTTATAAAGCGGGACTTGGTCTTAGGAACCTTAGTGTTGCGCACAACTGCGATTGCACAGTGGTCACTCACATCATTTGAAAAGATACCTGTGGCTATGTATTTATGGGGAACATTAGTTATGAAGATATCAATGACGGCTGATTTTTCTGGAGATTTCAAATTCGGACACGTTGGGCTATTTATTAATTGTGTCAGATTCATATTATCAGGGCTGGCAGAGGCTCAGCGGTAGAGCAATCGTCTTGAAGACAGGATCGACCAGCCATCGGGGGTTCGAATCCTGCTCCCACCAGAACATCCAACCGAGTGTGAGTAGACGGTTGGAGGTGTCAGCTCACCTCCCAGCCACTGCCGAGGCACCCTTGAGCAAGGCGCCATCCCCCCTACAAGATGCTCATTGGGGCGCAACCCTCGTGCGTGTCCCGTCACTCCGCCTCTCTTGTACTCTATATGTCCTCTCTTGACTAATTGCATGCCTACAGGCCCCTAGTGTGTGCTGTGTTCAGGGGCCTGTAACCTGTAACCCCGTTTGTGTAGTTAACACATATATATGTACATGCGTGAGTGTAAAAAGAATATAGATTATTATTATTATCAGTAAATTTTAAGCTCATCAAAGCTTGGCTTTAACCAGTCCCAATTTAAGTCCCAAGCTATGACAACTTCATTATAATCTAGTTTGGACAAGCAATTTGAGAAAGAAGCCAAAATGTTGCTCACAGCAGATGGAGGTCTGCTCAATGTGAGGAACACTTCTTTAGACACTTCTACTTTAACAGCAAGTATTTCATACTGTCTGCACAGTGATTGTGAGAGTAACACACTTATACCAAACTTAGTTTTGGCATAAATAGCAGCTCCTCCTCCTTTTTTTGGGCCTATCGGAGCAAAACACATTATATCCATTTATGGAAATATCTCTATCTGAGACTGACTTTTTCAGCCAGGTGTGAGATATTACAATTAAATCTGCATCAGTTGACTCAGCCCAGATCCTTATTGAATCAATTTTTGGAAGTAAACTGCGAACACAATAAAATGTATTATACTCAGACCAGGTGCATTTTTCAGATCTAATGGAGTATCTAAACACCTAAGGCCTTCATCTGGTCCAGGATTTGATTTCACATTACCAGATATCAGCAAAAGTAAGACAATCAAGGATCTCAGTTTAGTCGCTTTAGACAACTCATTTTTTACATTGATTCTGGTGACAAAATCTGACACAGAAATTTCTGTTTAAACAAAGTAGTCTTTCAAAAGTAGGATACTATATAGATAGTGTTTGATTCCAGAGTTATTTGTTGATAAAATAATACTCAGTACATGGTTATGATAAGACACTGTATCCACAGCAGATATTGAGGAGGTTATCTGTGGTGAGTATACCTGATAGAAATTTGGGTTACTCACCCTGCTCTGTTCACAACAGAGTACAATGAAACAGTATATTGCAAGTAGAAACATTGTTTTTTATGCTTAGCTGGCCTGGTGGAGCCGGGCCCAGCTGCTGGAGCTGGCCCGCTGCTGGAGCCTGGGCTCTGTTCAGAATCACACTGATGTCTCTCAGCGCTGAATTCCGTCACAGAACCAGCTCCTCCTCCTCCTGTTGATTTTACCACCTGAGACTGATTCCGGTCCAGGGAGTACCTGGTACCGTCAGCTGGTCATCCTCCGGTTCGATCCACTTGACTCGGATCCTTGACGTCAGCGGGCTCCGGGGGGGTCCGGACGCGGCTGTAGGTGGGGTGGTGGCTCCTCCCGGTGACCGGGGCTTCCTCTCTCCGTCAGCAATGTGCGGGAGGTGGGCGGGCAGTCCCCGCTGGAAATCTCCGCAGCGGCCGGTACACCTCCGCGGGATCGCTCCCCCCTCCGCGGTGGAGGCTCAGAAAACAGATTCACGGGACACTTCAGTGGTACCTCTATTTACGAATGTCTCTACTTACGAAATTTTCTACTTACAAAATTTCTCAGCAGAAAAATATTGCCTCTAGTTACGAAAGAAATTTCGACTTACAAAGGTAAAAATACAGTATGGGCTGATACTCGTAGCTCCCACAGGTTCCTGAACGCAACATTCTCATAGCTGCTCTGCCATTGGCTATTACCTAGTACAGGGGTCACCAAATGGCAGACCGCAGTCCGGATCCGAACCGCATGATGGTTCTGTCCGGACCTGTGACCACTCCATGAAAAATTCACAAGAGTAGATTTTATTGGCGCATTTTTACTGACGGTCGTGGCTACAGATGGCGGGCGCTGCTCCTCCAGTTAACTCGGTATTAGCGCCACTCAGTTCAGCCAATCAGATCGGCTGTTTACCTGCTCTATCAGTGGGTGCCACAGCCCACTACTGCTGTGAGTTTATCACTGCAGGAGCACAGAGGAAGGGAGACAGTGAGGACAGAATAACTCCAAACGAAGGGAGGTTAATGAATAAAACCGCTGATTAACATTGAGTATACAGAGAAATTTATGTTTATTCTTCCGTCAGGCAGTTCAAAACCATTTTACCTCATATAGTCTGAACACATAGAACTAATTAATTAATAAATAACATGAAGCATCACTACGAAACGAAGCACAGAACTTTAGCGCAGAATTATCTCCTGAAGTCCGAGCTGAGGGCAAAATGAAATAATGAAGAAAAATGCAAACAAATATTGACTAAAGGCATGGTGGGTTTTGGGGCAACATAAAACATATTTTAGTGATGGAAAAGTTGTGAATAAGTGCTTAAAAGCTGTTGTTGATGCATTGTTTGAGGGAAAACAGAAAGATGAAATGTGTGGAAAAACTCCCAATATCAGCTTCAACAGCAACCAGAAAATCAGAAATATTAACAGCTTGATGCAGCTATTCAGAGAGCACCATGCATATCTGTGGCCATTGATGAGTTGTAGCTTGTGTATGTCAGGTTCTTTCACAAAGATAAGGAGGTCTTTGCTGAGTGTAACACCACTATGAAACACGCACAAGAGGAGAAGACATACATGCAGCAATAAAAGATGCTGACAAAGTCCAGTGGTCTCTTTCCCCACACATGACAGAGACCACCACAAGGTGACCACCACCACAAGGTGTGCACAGGCACAAGGTGTAAACAAGTAAATTACTGGCAGGCCACATGCCCCTTTCTCACATGAGAAAAGGGCATCTCTCATCCCATTGGCTGTTGGCATTTTTCCCCTGAAAGAGTCAGTTTTTGTTCATGCTTTCTGAACATGTTATGTTTTTTTACTTGAAGTTTAGGCCTTCAGTTCTTTAGGCTGGGATTTCTTTAATTTATGAGAAAAAGGATTATTCAGCTCTTTTTTCACTTAAAAAAAATAAAATAAAATAAACTCTGACGTTTGTGTGTTCTTCAATCTAACATAAACACTTTAAATTTATTTGCCTGGGTCTACTTTTATTTATGGTGAGGTAAAAGAGCTAGCTGTGCACTCACTTAAACATATCCTGCATTGAAAATTTATAATAAATGATAATGTAGGCATAGGGACTGGCTATAAGACAAAAACTGGACTTGGGTTCGGAACTTTTACTAAGAGGAAATTTTTGTAGCCGGACATTTTAATTGAATACACCTGACCTAGTATCTTCCTGGCATCCCATTGGCTAAGAGGGACCTCTGTGTGGAGCTAGATCAGTGTTTATGTAGGGTCCTTGTTATTCAGCCCTCGACACGTGAGGTGTTCTGATAGTTTTGCGCAAATATATTAACTTTATGAGTATTCCCTATGGACCCCAAGAAAGTGATGGAGAAAAGAGGAGAAGGAAAGACGAAGAAAATAGTTTTTTTGTCCTTACAAACAAAGCAAGAGATCATAGAAAAGCATGAAAAAAGGATGCGTTTGGTTGATCTTGCCAAAGAATATGGCTGTAATGCATCTACAATCGGCACGCTATTAAAACAAAACTGAGAATGGGTCAAACTATGGGTCAACCTATCGGCATCAGGTGGCCTATTAAGAATTTTAATTCTGGAGGTAAAACTCATCAAATGAAAACAAATACTGAAGACGTGTAATGCTAAAATATTTAATTTTAATCTATTACACTTTCAAAGTTGTTTTCTACATTTCAAAATTCATTATAATTTTTAGACTGACACAGCAGGAAACCGGTGGACTGCCTTCTTCGAGTGGGGATGAGGTCCTTCCACAAGTGAAGGAGTTTACGTATCTTGAGGTCCTGTTCTCAAGTGAGGGAACAATGGAGCATGAGATTGGATGGAGAATTCGGGCAAGAGGAGCGGTATTGCAGTCGCTTTACCGCACTGTTGTCACAAAGAGGGAGCTAAGCCGGCAAAGCTCTCCATCAACCATTCAATCTTCGTTCCTACCCTCACCTATGGTCATGACCGAAAGAACGAGGTTGCAGATACAATCGGCTGAAATGGGCTTTTCAGGTGGATAGCTGGTGTTTCCCTTAGAGATAAGGTGAGAAACACTGCTGTTCTCGAGGAGCTCAGAGTAGAGCCGCTGTTCTTTCATGTGGTAAGGAGTCAGTTGAGGTAGTTTAGGCATCTGGTGTGGATGCCTCCGGGGCGCCTTCCTAGGGAGGTGTTTCTGGCACGTCCAGCTGGGAGGAGACCTCAGGGCAGACCCAGGACCAGGTGGAGGGATTACATCTCAATACTGGCCTGGGAATGCCTTGGGATCCCCCAGTCAGAGCTGGTGGATGTGGCCAAGGAAAGGGAAGTTTGGGGCTCCCTGTTGAAGCTGCTGCCCCCGCAGCCCGATTCTGGATAAGCGATGGAAGATGGATGGATGGATGGAGACTGAAACATCTCTTTTTTTGTAAATGTTGGCTTTGGTGAGAGCTCCTCACTAGATTAGACATTAGGTGCTAATCACTTCCAAATTTGGAATCAGTCCAAACAGCAGACAAGTCAGACAGACGGAAAGCAAACAGGCAGAATCCAGTAATCAGGCAGGGTCAGGTACAAAGCAAATGAAAACCGGGCGGACAGATCCGATGAGGGTTTGACAACAGGCACCCTGCCTGTTGTCAAACCCTCATCGGACCTCATCGGATCCAGAAAACAGATGAGGTCCAGCAAAGTCCAAGTGTCAGGCAGGAAACAACGACTGCAGGTGAAGGAAGGGAAGGCAGGTGCAGGGTATGAACTGATTGCAAGTGGGGCCAGGTCTCGAATAACCGATAGTTTAGTTTAGTTTATTCAGTTTATTTTTCTTATTTCCAGACAAGTTAGTACAACAGATTTCACTTTCACCAGTGTTGTACAGATATGTTAGTAACAGGAAAACAAACAGGATAATAAGTGTCCAGAGACGTGACATGTATATGTTCAGGTAATTTGAGTTTTGTGTTAGAGATGGACATAAAAAATAACATATTTCATTTTTCACTTTATGATCAACCAACCAAAACTGACACAAAAAACACTTCGTTTTGTAAACAAACAGGGAGCAATAAAGTTAAAAAAGAAGAAAACGCTGTTGGTTGGATGAGATCAGGTTACAAAATAATTTTCCCACTGTAACCATACCACCCCCAATAAGACAAAAGATAAATGCTGATTCCAATATCAAAATTTTTGTTTATGTCACTCCAATTAAAAAAAAAGTAGCATACATCAGGTCTCTTCCATAATACTTTTTAAGCACGAGGGAATTCTATGAAATGTTAGCTAGAGTATGAAGGCTTGAGATTAACTGAGAACCACTGACACTTACGTCATATCCTTCTTATGCACATACTGTATTTACAGTATATTCATGTACATTGATACATAGAGTTGTATAGCCTTCATAACTGGTGCCCATCTTGTCAGAAATGTCTCTGTTTTCAGTTGTAATTTTGGGGTAATTTTCTCCATAATGTACACATTTTTGATTTTCTGTCTCCATTGTGTTACTCTGGGGGGATGTCGGTCTAGCCAAGTAGACGTCACGCATTTCTTTCACTACCAGGAGTAATATTCTTAGTAAATAAAACAAATCTTTATCTATCATATCAGTTGAGGGTATCCCTAAAAAGCTGGAAGATATTGAAAAAAAATTCCAATGATACATGTAAAAAAAACAAAACTGCAAAGTGAGGAAACTCAACCAAAAAAAGAGAAACAAAAGAAACAGATACACAAACCTGCAGCTCCACTGCCTCATGAGTAGGTGGCAGCAAAGGCATTATTGACACATAGACAGCGCACGGCAGAGTTCACGACAAGAAATAATCTTCTGGATAGCAACCTTTTTGCTTCAAGGTTCATTATGCTATTGAAACATGCAAGTGCTTTATATATATGAGAAAATATCCCTCTCACCTTGTGCAATGGTATCCGTTTGTCATCCTCAAGCTTGGGTCCTCTACCAGAGGCCTAGGAGTCTGAGGGTTCTGCGCAGAATCTTAGCTGTTCCTAGAACTGCCCTCTTCTGGACTGAGGCTTTAGATGTTGTTCCAGGAATCTGCTGGAGCCACTCCTCCAGTTTGGGGGTCACTGCCCAAGTGCTCCTACTACCACGGGGACCACATTAACCTGGATCTTCCACATATGTTCCAGCTATTCTTTTAACCCTTGATGCCTGTCAATATTTTTATATTCCTTCTTCCTGATGTTGGCATCAGCTGGAGTCACCACATTTATCACCGCTGCTCTCTTCTGCTCTTTGTCCACCACCACTATGTCCGGTTGGTTAGCCAATAGCTGTTTATCAGTCTGAAAGCTGAAGTCTCACAGGATCATAGCCTTGTTGTTCTCAACCACCTTTGGTGGTATGTCCCATTTGGATTTGGGTACTTCTAGTACATACTGGGTACAGATGTTCCTGTACACTATCACAGGTACTTGGTTGTTCCTCTCCATGTATGATGACCTGGCTAGATTCTTACACCATGCTACCACATGCTGGACTGTCTCTGGGGCTTCTTTACATAGTTTGCACTTTGGGTCAGATCTACTGTGGTAGACATTGGCCTCTGTCGCTCTTGTACTTGGGGCCTATTCTTGTGCTGCCATGATCAGTGCCTCTGTGTTGTCTGTCAGTTCAGCTTTATCAGCCATTGGTAGGTCTTTTTGATATACTTCGGCTATCTGATGTGGGTACATGCCGTGTAGGGGTTTGTCCCTCCACGTTGTCTCCTCTTCCTCCTGTTCCTCCTCAGGTTTCTGCTGTCTAAGGCATTCACTGAGCAGTTCATCTGTTGGGGCCATCTTTCTGATGTACTCTTGGATTTTCGATGTGTCAACCTGGACAGTGGCCCTGATGCTACAGCCTCAGAGTGCTGGACTTGGGGTGAAACCCTCCATGCACGGTGAGAAGCTTTCTAGTGTTAAAATCTATGGCTTCTATCTGGGATCATAGGCCAGCCTATGATCCCAGTGAGGTATCTGATGACTGGCAGTGCATACATGTTGATGGCTCGGACCTTGTTCTTACCATTCAGCTGACTAGTTCCTGGTGGTGTGAACCAGTGAGTAAATTTATCGCTCATTCCTAGCATACAGCTTGATGTCATCCATGTAGAGGAAATGGGTGATTATTTTCTTGCTTCGGAATTGGTATCCGTAACCACTCTTTGTGATAATGTGACTGAGGGGCTCAGGCCTATGCGGAACAGCAGTGGTGATACTGCGTACCCTTGGTATATGCCGCACTCGATGTTAACTTGGGCAATTGGCTTGGAGATGGTCTCTAGGGTTGTCTTCCACATTCCAATTGAGTTCTTGATGAAGGCTTAGTGTCCTGTTGATCTTATAGAGTTCCAGATATTCTAGTATCCATGTGTGTGTGGCATTGAATCAAAGGCTTTCCAAGCAGTGCACAGGTTGGTCAGTCTGTCATTACTGTCTCTGTGGACTGCTCTGTCCACCAGTAGCTGGTGATCTGCTCCCATGGTGTTACTACTAACTCTTTTCTTTGCCCCGCTCAGATATTGATCTATGTGCCTATTCATATCAGCCACCATGATGCCTGACAGGAGCTTCCATGTTGTACAGAGACAGGTTATTGGCTGGTAGTTGGATGGGGTGGACCATTCTGGGTGTGTCTCATCCCTTAGCAGCTGGTTCATCTGTGCTGCTAGATGCTCATGGAGTGCTGTCAGCTTCTTTTCCAGTATGTTTGATGTTTGCCATTGAGATGGTTACTGATTCTTGTTCTGGGAGGCTGCTGTGGTCATTTCTCAGGTCCACTAGCCACTGGACATCGGTGTTGTGTGATGCTTCTCTTTCCCATATGTCCTTCCAGTATTTCTCCAACTCAGCCCTTGGTGGGTCTGACTGGCTGCTGTTATTTACCTGCCACCAAGACTACACCTTTGCTGGTTTAGTGGAGAAGGTCTTGTTTATTCTCCTTGGTGTATCTCTTCAGTCAGGTAGCCAGAGCTGTTAGTCTCTGGCAGTTTCGAGTGCTTCAGGTATGGAGAGCTTATTGTATTTCCTGGGTACCCCTTCATTCACCATGTTCCCTTACTGCAGCTTGGCTTGCTGGCTGACTTCTCTCCATGTTGCCTTTATCTTGGCCTCCAATCGTCTCTTCCATGGAGGGTATTGCTTGTTATGCCCTGTATTGATCTTATATCCCAGCATCTCGAGGATTACTATTGCTGTACTGTGAATCAGCCTGTTGGTCTCAGTTATGTTCCCTGTAGAAATGGTTGTTATTTCAGCACTCATATCTTCTAGTAGATTTTCTGAAGGTATTTAACAACTCAGCTTCGGTATTTGTCCGAGGCTGGGTCACGATCTTCCTTCTCAGGTCCGCAGCTCTTGTATTGTGTCTGTCTATGTCTCTAGGGGCTTGGTACCTGATCTTGGGTTGTGTGTGTGTGTGTGGGGGGGTGAAATTCCCCTGCTGACCTGGCGTCCTGGCTCCCCCTTGCCACAGTATTGTTGTAGTATTTCATCAATCTGTAGTTGCCCCGAGGTATCCTCCCAGCTGGACGTGCCAGGTACACCTCCCTAGGAAGGCACCCCAGAGGCATCCTCACCAGATGCCCCAACCACCTCGACTGACTCCTTTTGATGTGAAGGAGCAGCAGCTCTACTCTGAGCCACTCTTGAATAGCAGTGTTTCTCACCCTATCTCTAAGGGAAACACCAGCTATCTGTCTAAGAAAGCCCATTTCCACAATCTCGTTCTTTTGGTCATGACCAATTGCTCATGACCATAGGTGAGGGTAAGAAAGAAGATTGAACGGTAGACAGAGAGCTTTGCCTGTCAGCTTAGCTCCCTCTTTCTGACAACAGTGCGGTAAAACGACTGCAATACCTCTCCTGCTGCCCCATTGCTTTGTCAAATATCACGCTCCATTGTTCCCTCACTTGTCAACAGGACCCCAAGATACTTAAATTCCTTCACTTGTGGAAGGAGTTTAAGTATGGCTAAGGACCAAATTTGCCCTCAGATTTGGCCTCAGATTTGGAGGTGCTGATCATCATCCCCGCCGCTTCACACTCAGCTGCAAACCAGACCAGTGAGTACTGCAGGTCACAGGCTGATGACGCAAACCGGGTCACATCATCTGCATGGGCATACTCCCAAGTCCCAAGGGACCACACGCCCCTGAAAGTCTCCATTGTCAGTCGGACGGCTTCCCTGACCACCAGGGTCCACCACAGTGTTTAAGGGTTACTGCTCCTTGAGGCAACCAAGACCTTGAGACCACAGCTCTCAGTTGCAGCTTCAGCAATGGAAGCTTCAAACTTTGACCATTCAGGTGCGATGCACCCAGCCTCCACAGGAATGCATGAGAAGCTCCTTCGGAAGTGTGAATTGAAGGCCTCGTGGACAGATTGGTGCCTCTGTAGAAGGTGAGCATGATGAGGGGTGGGGCTCTGGCTCTCTTCAGTTTGCGGAGGACGTAGAGGAGTGATTCGGTGTAGTGGCCCCAGGACAGGTCCTCGGAGATGTGCACACCCAGGAACTTGGTGCTACTGACCCTTTCCACTGCAGCACCGTTGATGGTTAGTGGAGGATGCTGGGTGCATGCTCTCCTGAAGTCCACAACAATCTCCTTCGTCTTCTCCACATTCAGATGGAGATTGTTTTACTTGCACCACATAGCCAGGCGGCTCACTTCATATCTGTAGGATGTCTCATTGTTGTTATTGATGAGCTCCACCACAGTGCTGTCGTCTGCAAACTTTATGAAGAGGTTGGAGGTGGAAGTTGGTGTTCATTCGTGGGTCAGCAGAGTGAAGAGGAGGGGGCTCAGTACACTGGGGGGCTCTCGTGTTTAGCGTGATGGTGCTGGAGGTGTTTCTACCGACTCAAACTGCCTGTGGTCTCCCTGTTAGGAAGTCCAGCAGCCATTTGCACATGGAGGTGTTGAGTCCAAGCTGGTCCAGGTTATGGATGAGCTGCTGTGGGATGATTGTGTTGAATGCTGAGCTGAAGTCGATGAACAGCATTCTGGTGTATGAGTCTTTGGTCTCCAGGTGGGTGAGGGTTGAGTGTAGGGTAGTGAAGATGGAATCATCGGTCGAGCGGTTGGTCCGGTAAGCAAACTGAAAAGTGTCCAGGGTTGAAGGGAGGGCTCCTTCCGCTTCACTGATGACACCATCTCCCCTGTGGTCCACACATCCCTCACCCATCTGGAGAGCAGGGACTCATACATCCGCCTTCTCTTCCTGGATTTACCTCGGCATTCAACACCATCATCCCACAGATCCTGGTGCAGAAGCTGTCAGGGTCTGCAACCACAGGGAACTGGGTCCTGGACTTCCTGGCAGACAGATCACAGACTGTCAGGATACACAACACCGTCTCCTCCCACATCACCCTCAGCACCGGCTCCCCACAGAGCTGCGTGCTCAGCCCCCTCCTGTTCAACCTACTGACATATGACTGTTCGGCGAAACACCCGCGCTGTCACATAGTAAAGTTTGCAGATGACACAGTAGTGGTGGGACGCATCCAAAACAACAATGAGTCCAAATACAGAGAAGAGGTGGAGCACCTGGTGCACTGGTGCAGACACAAAAACCTCTGCATCAACGTGGGGAAGACCAAGGAGATGGTGGTGGACTTCAGGAGGAAAAGACACTCCCCCCCCCCCCGCACATTGGAGGAGCAGCTGTGGAAGTGGTCTCCAGCTACAGCTACTTGGGGGTTCATCTCATCAAGGACCACACCTGGAGCTGTAACACCGTCTACCTGCTCAGGGAGGCCCACCAGCGGCTCTACTTCCTCAGGAAGGTGAGACGTGCTGGAGTGGGGAGCCCCATCCTGAAGGCCTTCTACAGGGGTGCGGTGGAGAGTATATTCACCACCAGCATCACCGTGTGGCATGGTAGCTGCTCTGCAGCAGACAGGAAAGCTCTGCAGAAGGTTGTGAAGGCTGCACAGAGGACTGCAAGGGGTGGCCTACCTACCACCACAGATATCTACATGAATAGGTGTAGAAGGAGGGCCACCCACATCATGGCAGACCCCACTCACCCAGCACACCGTCTGTTCCAACCCCTCCCCTCAGGCAGGACACTACGGAGCCTCTGGAGCAGGACCACCAGGCTGAAAAACAGCTTCTTTCCAGAGGCTGTTAGACAGCTGAACTCCTGTGGTGCTCTGTAGTCACCCTCATGATGCCCTATATGTCACCACAAACACACAGTGCAATATATTGCTTTTTTTTAAGTGCAATAGACTGAACACACACACTTTAATCTGTTACGTTGTACATAAAATTGTTGTTCAGACACTGTATATATCTTAGATATTTAATTTTTTTGTTTTCTTATCTTGATCAGACGGGCTAACTGGGACTTTCAGAGGGGTATTTCGTACTGTCTTGTGTGAAAACGTGTCTTAAGCATGACAAATAAAGATTCTGATTCTGATTCTCCCTTGCCAGTGAGGTGACATTCCAGGTCCCCAAACCCAGCTTCTGCCGCCCGGGTCTGGTCTGTCCTGAGCCCGTGTCATCACTGCCACCCATATGGCAGCGCACCTGACCCCATTGATCTGCTCTGCGGCTGGTGGATCCATAGGGGTTGGAAAAATCCATGTTGCCTTTTCGGGTTGAGCCCGGCCGGAAATATGCTCATAAAGTAAAAAACAAAATGAAAATGAGTTCCTGGATCTGCACCTTAATCAGATTCCACCTCTAAATCCAATGACCCCTTTCCCAATCCAATGTGTTGAACATTGTTAGGTATTCTTCTGACTAGCAAACAAAAGTATTTATAAATACGCCAGTCAGAATTGTAGTAATTTTACACATTTCTCCAGTCTTTGTTGGTAAGATAGTACATGTGCCCATTTGGGCATCACTTAATCACATAAACCGATCTGAGAAATATAAACAGAAAATACAATTTTAGGAGCTGCTAAAAATAAAAATGTCAATGCAATAGGGAGATGTTGCTTTGTTGTAGGAATGCTACAGGTCAGACAACTTGAGAAACACTAGTTTAATTTTAACAGCACTACTTCCATGTCCTTTATTACATGGAGATAGTGGAATAAAAAGTCAAATACTCCCTACTAAAATGTAGGACTTTAAACCACTACCTGCATCTCACTTAGTGATGTTTTAATGAATACTGGCAGAGCCACATCTTTAAATCGATCAAAATCAAAAACTATCCCTTCCCTCAATTACGCCACTTAATTCTCCCTCATAGCACTGCTATTACCACAAATATCAATATGTTGTACTGAGTATGATCTCATGTGAAAATATCTGAGAGAAAATAAAATATTGCTCTGATTTTCTTGATCTCACGTGTTTGTTGTCAACAGAGTAATAATCAAATATCTGGCTCAGATCACCAAACAGAAAATTACTCTCCTGGTTTCCATTGTATTGGTTTTGTGTGTTCAGGATAAAGCTGCATAAATGGTATCTAACTGCTCACAACCCAGCAACAATTTGAGTGCAGTAATAAGACAGTTATACAAGCATTGGCCCACTTAACCAGTGACCCCTCTCTCTTTAAGTAGACAGTGTGCATTATATTGTACATTGCTCTGTCACAGCAAGAGGACGAGTTGCAATGTGGGTCATGGGAGTATGGAAGTGGGTCAGACTGCTCTACTCAAGGAAAGGGGTTTACTCAGGAACAGTAATGCTAGCAAAAATCAGATATTGGTTTGCCTGCATGTGTGAGAGATTATTTCTAATGAAAAACGGCTTGTTTTACTCATTAATTTCTAAAGCTTTTTGTCTCTTTTTTTGGCATATTGATGACTGCAGGAGGATAGGAAAGTGAGGAAAAGCAGCAAATTCTCACCCTAGCTCATTACATACATCTTGATGTAAAGTCTTTCTGAGACATGAATCAACACTTTAGCTTGAGACAACTTGGCAGAAATTATGTGGTTATGATTGCTGATGTACTGTTATATTTGTGTGGAATGCAATATCTAGTCCCCTGGCTGAAAGTCAAAGGTGTATCAAGATAACACGCCTCAGTTTTCAGTCATCCCATCAGATGGAGAAGGCAGCCTTTTTTATCTGATGAGAAAACACAATAGAAACACATTCCTGTCAGGGCGAGATGAGTGGAGCTACTACACAATGACTTGACCTTCGTCACAAATGGAGGTCAGACAATGGGAGGTGAGTCATGCACATGACATTTGCCCATGACAGTCTGTCCTTTAAGAAAGCAAACACAATTCACAATTTTTGCATTGGCTAGATATGCCAAAAGGTGTACAGGTCTACCTCGGCTTACGTCGTTAATTGGTACCAAGAGACGGAATGTAAGTCGAAAAAAAAATTTGAGTCAAATTAATTTGTCTCCAGCTAAATTGAAAACAACCAGTTCCAGTTCTGCACTGTACTGTACTTACTAATGCATTTTCAATAATATTTGGTTAATATAAATGTATTCTAATCTAATTCCTGCGTGGCTTCTCTCCAGGTTCTCCGTCTTCCTCCCACCTCCAAAAATACACGCCTCAGGGTAATTGGATGGTTCCAAATTGACCTTTGGTGTCAGCGCGTGCATTTTTTTCTGTGTCTCTGTGTGGCTCCGCGGCGCACTGGCATCGCACCCGGAGTATCCTCTGCCTCACGCCCCAGCCATCTGGGATGGACTCCAGCTCCCCGCGACAGCGGATGAAGCGGTTAAGAAAATGGATGGATGGAAGGATAAATCCTTTTTCATTTTTAATATAGTACAGAAAAAATGTTGCCGTCTGGTCTTCAGTAGCTTCTTCTTCATTGAGGCTAACGGGGGTTGCTACAGAATAGTATTATATATTTTTATTCTTATTTATTGTACAGTAACATGATATTGTGTGCTTTTAATGGTTTATTGGTGATTTTACGATTCCAGTAATTCTGGCGGACAGATGTAAAGTTGAGTAAAATTACATGAACTTATTTTTTATTTTTCTGGGGTTTTTTTTGAAAACCAACATAACTCAAAACAACGTGAGCCAATGTAAACCTGTATTGTTCACTGAGCTGTTTATCTTCTAAAATTAAACAGCAAAAAGGAAATCCTGTGCTAGTGGTGTGTTTGTTAGACCACTTTGTCCAGACTGGCCGAAGATGAATCATTTGGATTGTTTGTTGAGATCCCAATACCTATACAGATGTAGCCTAAAATGAAATAAATGAAATTAAATGGAATGAATGAATGAATGAATGAATGCAGCCAAAAATTAATTTGATACGCAAGACATTGCTCCTTCCCAGCAGCATGCTGGACACCAATGTATACTTAAACAGATTAATGTGTTTTGTCCTAGCTAATCAGTTTTCTAATTTGCATTAGTGTCTTGCTTGTATCCTGTGATTTGAAAGGAGACAGTACTGATTTACTGATTGCATAGTTCAACTCTCAGGAGGTAAATATTCCATTTGCAGGATTTATGTTATGATTTTGGGTTTTACTATGCATGCTGTATAGATGCTTTTTTGTTTTCCCCTTTTGTTTTTCCTGTCCTTCCAGGACCTGCAAGGGCTTGTGTGTTGAAGCACACCAGGTTGCAATCAACCTTCATCACCCTCCCTTACTATATTTTTATGTTTATTTATTTGACATGAACATAAAAATCACATTGCTGATTGCACAATTGCACAACTTGTAGATGCATCATTTACAGTGTGTTAGCACTGAGTGCTAATTTTCACCACTTGTCCATGGGAGACTTTTCTTAAAAAACAAGAGAATACAAATAGAAAAACAGTATCACTATAGTTAAAAAGAAACCCCCAATCAAGTACAAAAGATGAAATACATTCTGGTAGTATTGAGAGCAACGTTTCAGTACATTACATAACCTTCAGTACAAAAGTAAACATAATTTAGTAACCAGTCAGAGGCTATACATGTGAGCACAGTTGATTTGATTTCAACCATAGTTTGAGCCCTCTGTAGAACACAATACCATCTGTTTCTAGTTTTAGAACCGTGGGCAAAGAGTTCCATAGGTTTGCTCCCTTTACTGAGAAGGCAGACTGTCCGAATGAGTTGTTACACCTGGGAACAATATAGTTGCCACTTGCTGAGGCTCATGTGGTTGCTCTACCAGAGCTCGGGAGTCTATTAATCAGTCCAGAGAACAGAGGTGAAACATGACCATGCAAACACTTAAAAACCAATTTGATAGTAGCAAAGAAGTAAGAAGGTTGTGTTTTTTTAGGATACCACAAAGGTGCCATGATTGTGACCATGTTGTAATACTGTATGATAGGTGTGAGAAAATCATGGCATGCATGTATAGTAGTGCAGTTTTGGCTGATGGATCCCTTCTAATATGATGGAAACAATTTTGATTTGGTTTAACCTTCTTGCATATACGTATGCTTTACTTGTTTTTCAAATTTTAGGTTTTTATCCAAGATTATACCTAAATATTTTACTTCACTCATTTCAGTAAGAGATTAATTTTTGATACGAACCTTAAAGGTATCAGCAGATGAACATTGAAACTGTTTTTTGTACATTTAAAGTTAGTTGTGACAACTCTGGCCAGTTTGAGATGTTATCTAATTCCTGTGTCAGCTGCACAGCTGCCATGCTGGCTGTTTTAGCAGACGTATAGATGACAGTGTCATCAGCATACATCTGGCAGCTAACACCTGGACAGGTATTCGGAAGATTGTTTATGTACATAGTAAACAGCAGTGGTCCAAGTACCGACCCTTGGGGCACTCCCATGTTGTTAGGGAGCAGCGTTGATTTCTCCCCATTGACCCTGACACACTGCTGTCTCTCTCCCAGATATGACTTAAACCACTGTAGAACTTCTGCTGACATTTTAAAGTGTTTTAACTTTGACAATAAGACTCCATGATGGACAGTGTCAAAGGCCTTTTTGAGGTCCAAGAACACCATCCCCACAACATGTTCCCTCACCAGTAGTCCTTTGAACCTGTCAAGTAAGTAGCAGTTAGCTGTTTCTGTAGAGTGCTTAGGTCTGAATCCAGACTGCTGTGGGTGCAGTAGTTGTTTAGACTCAAGATGTTCAGTGAGTTGTGTAGCAACAATCTTTTCTAATATTTTAGAAACAACAGGAAGAATGGCAACAGGTCTGTAATTACTAGCTAAGTCCTTGTCCCCTGATTTGTGGATCGGGGTAATTATTGCCATTTTCCAGCTCTCTGGGAATCTATTTGTTTTTATAGATAAATTAACTAAGTAAGTGATGGGCTCTAGTAAGCAGGTCTGATTTCATTTTTTTATTAGTTCAGCATATAAACTATGGATGTCCTTTGCCATTGAGCTACTCATATTTACGATGCATTTTTTTACTGCATCACTCGATACCACTTTGAATGTAGCCGCAAGAGGGCACAAGCCAGTGTCTTATTGTGCCGGTCCCAAGCCCGGATAAATACAGAGGGTTGCGTCAGGAAGGGCATCCGGCGTAAAACTTTTGCCAAATCAAAGATGCGAATCAAACATATGACTTCCATACCGGATCGGTCGAGGCCCGGGTTAACAACGACCGCCATCGGCGCTGTTGACCTACAGGGCGCCGGTGGAAATTGGATTACTGTTGGTCGAAGAAGGAGAGGAGGAAAGTGCGTTTGCACGAAGAAACAGAAGAGGAGCGCCAAGAGTATAGGACTAAGAGTAGGGACGTTGAATGTTGGAACTATGACAGGAAAAGGTAGAGAGTTGGTCGACATGATGCAGAGGAGGAAGGTAGACATACTGTGTGTCCAGGAGACCAGGTGGAAAGGTAGCAAGGCTAGAAGTTTGGGAGCAGGGTTCAAGTTGTTCTATCATGGTGTAGATAGAAAGAGAAATGGAGTAGGAGTTATCTTGAAGGAGGAGTTTGTTAGGAATGTCCTGGAGGTAAAAAGAGTGTCGGATAGAGTGATGAGTCTGAAGCTAGAAATAGAAGGTGTGATGTTCAATGTTGTTAGTGGGTATGCCCCACAGGTAGGATGTGAGCTGGAGGAGAAGGAGAAATTCTGGTTGGACTTTGATGAAGTGATGCAGAGCATACCTAGAAGTGAGAGAGTTGTCATCGGTGCAGACTTCAATGGACATGTTGGTGCAGGTAACAGAGGTGATGAGGAAGTGATGGGCAGGTTTGGTATCCAGGAGAGGAACGCAGAAGGACAGATGGTAGTTGACTTTGCAAAAAGGATGGAAATGGCTGTAGTGAATACTTTCTTCCAGAAGAGGCAGGAACATAGGGTGACCTATAAGAGTGGTGGTAGGAGCACACAGGTAGACTACATCTTGTGTAGACGATGTAACCTGAAGGAGATCAGTGACTGCAAAGTAGTGGTAGGCGAGAGTGTAGCCAAACAGCATAGAATGGTGGTGTGTAGGATGACTCTGGTGGTGAGGAAGATGAAGAGGACAAAGACAGAGCAGAAGACGAAATGGTGGAAGCTAAAAAAGGAAGAGTGTTGCATGACCTTTAGGAAGGAGTTAAGACAGGCTCTGGGTGGTCAGGAGGTGCTTCCAGATGACTGGACAACTACAGCTAATGTGATCAGGGAGACAGGTAGGAGAGTATTTGGTGTGTCATCTGGAAGGAAAGTAGATAAGGAGACTTGGTGGTGGAATGAGGAGGTACAGGAGTGTATACAAAGAAAGAGGTTAGCTAAGAAGAAGTGGGACACTGA
The DNA here is from genome assembly GCA_013358685.1 of Antennarius maculatus. NCBI lineage: Eukaryota > Metazoa > Chordata > Actinopteri > Lophiiformes > Antennariidae > Antennarius > Antennarius maculatus. Next base: position 5,863,193 of record CM023607.1, read on the forward strand.
GAGGACTGAGGAGAGTAGACAGGAGTACAGGGAGATACAGCGTAAGGTGAAGGTAGAGGTAGCAAAGGCCAAACAAGAAGCTTATGATGACTTGTATGCTAGATTGGACAGTAAGGAGGGAGAGACTGATCTATACAGGCTGGCAAGACAGAGAGATAGAGATGGGAAGGACGTGCAGCAGATTAGGGTGATTAAGGATAGGGATGGAAGTCTATTGACAGGTGCCAGCAGTGTGATGGGAAGATGGAAAGAGTACTTTGAGGAGTTGATGAACGTGGAAAATGAGAGAGAACAAAGACTAGAAGAGGTGACTGTTGTGGACCAGGATGTAGCAAAGATTAGCCAGGATGAAGTGAGGAGAGCACTGAAGAGGATGAAGAGTGGAAAGGCAGTCGGTCCTGATGATATACCTGTAGAGGTTTGGAAGTGTCTAGGAGAGGTGGCAGTAGAGTTTCTGACTGGGTTGTTCAACAGGATCTTAGATAGTGAGAAGATGCCTGAGGAGTGGAGGAGAAGTGTGCTGGTGCCCATTTTTAAGAACAAGGGAGATGTGCAGAGTTGTGGCAACTACAGAGGAATAAAGCTGATGAGCCATACAATGAAGTTATGGGAAAGAGTAGTGGAAGCTAGACTAAGGGCAGAAGTGAGCATTTGTGAGCAGCAGTATGGTTTCATGCTAAAAAAGAGTACTACAGATGCAGTATTTGCTTTGAGGATGTTGATAGAGAAGTACAGAGAAGGCCAGAGGGAGCTGCATTGTGTTTTTGTAGATCTGGAGAAAGCTTATGACAGGGTGCCCAGAGAGGAACTGTGGTATTGTATGAGGAAGTCTGGAGTGGCAGAGAAGTATGTTAGAGCGGTGCAGGACATGTATGAGGACTGTAAGACAGTGGTGAGGTGTGCTGTAGGTGTGACAGAGGAGTTCAAGGTGGAGGTGGGACTGCATCAGGGATCAGCTCTGAGCCCCTTCTTGTTCGCTATGGTGATGGACAGGCTGACAGACGAGGTTAGACAGGAATCTCCATGGACTATGATGTTTGCAGATGACATTGTGATCTGCAGTGAGAGTAGGGACGAGGTGGAGGAGAAGCTAGAGAGGTGGAGGTTTGCCTTGGAAAGGAGAGGGATGAAGGTTAGCCGCAGTAAGACAGAGTACATGTGTGTGAATGAGAGGGACCCAAGTGGAAGAGTGAGGTTACAGGGAGAAGAGATCAAGAAGGTGGAGGATTTTAAGTACTTGGGGTCAACAGTCCAGAGCAATGGAGAGTGGGGAAAAGAGGTGAAGAAGCGTGTCCAGGCAGGATGGAATGGGTGGAGAAAAGTGTCAGGTGTGATGTGTGATCGAAGAGTTTCAGCTAAAATGAAAGGAAAGGTGTACAAAACTGTGGTGAGACCAGCGATGTTGTTTGGTCTAGAGACAGTGTCACTGAAGAAAAGACAGGAGGCAGAGCTGGAGGTAGCAGAGATGAAGATGCTGAGGTTCTCTCTGGGAGTGACCAAGAAGGATAGGATCAGGAATGAGTACATCAGAGGGACAGCACATGTTAGAGGTTTTGGAGATAAAGTCAGAGAGGCCAGACTGAGATGGTTTGGACATGTCCAGAGGAGAGATAGTGAATATATTGGTAGAAGGATGCTGAGTTTTGAACTGCCAGGCAGGAGGCCTAGAGGAAGACCAAAGAGGAGGTTTATGGATGTAGTGAAAGAGGACATGAAGGTAGTTGGTGTGAGAGAAGAGGATGCAAAGGACAGGGTTAGATGGAGGCGGTTGATTCGCTGTGGCGACCCCTGAAGGGAAAAGCCAAAAGGAAAAGAAGAAGAAGACTCGATACCACTTTGATTTGAAAATCATCTGGATGGGCATTGTCATTCTCCTCACATGGTGACTCAATGGTTCTAAAGTTAGTGGACAGTTTCTCTACTGAATTAATAAAGAAATTGTTGAAAGCATCAGCCATAGCCACATTATTATCAACAAGGCTATTGTGTACTTTCAGACCTTTTATTTTAACGTGTTTATGCTTATTTGAGTCGGCTACACAGTTGATATGCTGCTAGAGCTTAGAGCTGTTGCCATTAGCCTCTTCAATAAGCTTGTGTAAGTAGTTACTCCTGGCCTTCCGTAGCTCAGACAGCACTTTGTTCCTCAAGCCTGTGAAGAGGTGATTAGTGCTGTTTTTTTGTTCTTAGTGACTTTTTAAGGGCAAGATCTCGCTTTTTGTGAGCTGGAGGATATCAGCTCACAAAAAGCGATATTCTCTCCCCTCATTAAACCAGGGGAGAGAATATTTCTTTGCCCTGATTTTCCATGTCTTGGTGTATTTATTAAGTTGCCCAGGATTGAGGTGAAATTATTCACACTAGATCCTGCTCTCTAGTCACCCTATCCCAGTTTATTTCCATTAAATCCTGTTCAAAGTTAGCTAAGTTTGCCCTAGGGATTCCTGATGTTAAGGTTCGACTTTCCGTTTTACAGTGGTGGATCAGACATTTTCCTGTTAGTTTTATTACTATCGAAGTCATGTTGTGATCTGAAAGCCCGGTGACAAAATTCTAAGTTTTTTATTATTCTCTCTGGCCTGTTTGTGAGAATCAGGTCTATAAGAGTTTCACTCATCGTAGCGATGCGGGTGGGTTTATCTATCATCTGTTTATATTTATACTTCTCCATTATGGATTTCAGTTTGGATTTGACCTTTTTATCGGCCCAGTTCACATTGTAGTTCCCCCAAAATATAGTTCCTTATAAAAATCTGTGTCATGAGATGAAGGATTATACAGCACAACTATGTTGAAATTCATGTTGGGAGAAAGTGTTACATTGAGTCCCAGACACTCCGTGTTTACAACAAGTTCGAACTCTGCACATTTGATACTTTCCCTAATATAGATTAGTACCCCCCTCCTGCTTTCCCTGTGGTCCTATCTTTCCTAAAACATGTGTATCCAGATATATTAATTCTGTCATTGGAGACATTGCTATTCAGCCAAGTTTCAGTTATACACAAAAAATCCAAGTTAGAATCAATTAGCACTTTCTGTATCTGATCTGTTTTTGGTAACAGGCTTCTGATTTTTAATTGACCTCCCATACACCTTTTGTCACGACCCGACTCGGGGTCTGCCCCCAGCCTCGCGCTGGGTTTCCAGCAGCGCAGATCCCACACCTGCGTCCAATCATCCCAGACACACCTGCCACCGTTTTACCCCTAATCACGGACTATAAAAACCCAGCTTGAACACGGACCCAGCGTCAGATCCTCTGTGTCGATGCTGTGTTTGTTGCCAGTTCTTCCTGACTCCTGCCTTGACCCCAGATTGTATTTGGACCCCGACATGCCTGCCTGGACCCGTATCTGAACTCTGCTTTGTCCCCGACCATGAACTCTGCCTCTCGGACTTGTACCTCTGCCTGCCTGCCTGTTTCCCCATAAGTCCTGTCTGTATCCTCCCGTGTCTGCACGCCGCCCGTCCCACTCTGTTTCCCTGGACTTGTGTGTGATGATTATGGATTAAATGTAGCCAGAAGGTGTCAGTGTTCAGGGAGACAGGCTGTACCTATTCCATATAAAGAGTGGCAGACAGGAAGTTCAACAGATAGTAGTGCATGGTTATGATCAAGGCATGTTTGACTATTGGATTTAAATAAATAAGGCTTTGGAATCAAAGCAAGTGTCATCCTTCGATTGACAAACAAAACATGGTACCAGGAGTGAAAACTCAACTTTGAGCAAAGGAGGTACTGCAACAAGCAACATGGATATCCTGGATAAACCAGAGCGTTTGAAGCTGACTGGGAATGTCGACAGCAACTGGCGGGCCTTCAGACAACAATTCCAGCTGTACATCGCTGCTATGGGACTGAAAGAAAAGTCTGGTGCGAGGAAGGTAGCATTACTGCTCACAATGGCAGGCCCACAAGCTATTGAAGTGTACAATACTTTCGTCTTTGCCAGTCAGGAGGACAAGAATAAATTGGATAAAGTGCTTGAAATGTTTGATGTGCATTGCTCTCCTAGGAAGAACGAGACGTATGAGAGATATGTATTTCGTTCTCGAGTGCAGCAACAGCGTGAGCCTTTTGACAGTTTCCTCACTGATCTGAAGCTAAAAGCATAGACTTGTAACTTTGATGCTCTGAGTGACTCCATGATCTGGGACCAGATTGTGTTTGGTGTGGAGGATCACAAACTCAGGGAGAGGCTACTGACGGAAACGGAGCTGACATTAGAAGGAGCCATAAAGATCTGCCATGCAAGTGAGCTGTGCCAAATGCATGTAAAGACATTCAGCGAGATGGGGATATATGGAATAGCAAATGTGAGTGACAGCGCTGTGTGCGTAATATCAAGAGGAAGAAAAAGACGTACGCAGATGCGTCCTACACAGCAGCAAGTGAGCGAATCTACATTCCACTGCAAGCGGTGTGGTTCACAGCACAGACCCAAACAGTGTCCAATCTTTGGTAATCAATGTTCTAATTGCCAGGGCAAGAACCACTTTGCTAAACAGTGTTTCTCAAAAGGAAAAGGGAGAAAGAAAGTTAAATCTGTACATGTGGTGGATGATGCTGATCTGAATGATCTGAGTGACACATTTTTCGTTGGCATGGTGAACTGTGATGATGAGCCTGTGAAAAGGGTTAATGCTGTTTGGTCACCATGAAGCTAGACACTGGTGCAAAGGCAAATTTGATCAGCATGTCAGATATCAAACAAATGAAGGAAAAGCCAAAAATACAGAGAAAGACACTTGCACTGAAAGACTATAATGGAAAAGGAATTGACAGTCTTGGCACATGCAAACTCAAAGTAACTGTCAAGGGAAAAGTGCACCACCTGCTGTTCTCTGTTGTGGCTGAGGAACGTGATTCAATGTTGAGTGATAAATCCTGTAAAGATATGGGGCTGGTGAAAAGAATATATCGCATAAATACAGCTGTCAGTGCACTAAATGACTCTGTAGACAGCATTGTACAGAACTTTGCAGACGTCTTCAGGTGTTTTGGAGAGTTGCCATTCACCTACAAAATACAGCTGAAGGAAAATGCACAGCCAGTTATGCATGCTGCACAACGAGTCCCAGCTCCACTCAAAGAAGCTCTAAAGAAAGAGCTGGACAGGATGACCGCATTGGGAGTAATCAGAAAGGTTGAGGAACCAACAGACTGGGTCAACTCCATGGTGTGTGTAAAGAAGAAAAATGGAGAACTGAGATTATGTATGGATCCAAAAGATCTCAATGAGAACATTAAGCGGTAGTAATATCAAATCCCAAAACGTAGGGAGATCACCAGGGAAATGGCAGGAGCCAGGTACTTTTCAAAACTAGATGCATCTCAAGGCTTCTGGCAAATAAAACTGGATGAGTGCAGCACCAAATACTGTACCTTTAATACGCCTTTCGGCAGATATTGCTTCCTAAGACGACCATTTGGAATAATCTCTGCCTCCGAAATCTTCCACAGAGCAGTAGAATACATTATTGAAGGACTGGAAGGTGTAAGGGCCTATGTCGATGACATCTGTATTTGGGGGTCCACAATCCAACAGCATAATGAGCGGCTGACAAAAGTGATGGAAAGGGTGCGAAAGTATGGACTAAAGCTCAACCAAAAGAAGTGTCAGTTTGGAGCTCAAGAAATTGTCTTCCTGGGAGATAAGCTCTCTGCACGAGGTGTTGAGCCGGATCAAAAAAAATAAGTGCCATACAAAGCATGCCAAGACCCACAGATAAGTCAGGTGTGTTGCGCATAATGGGAATGCTGAATTTCATTGGCAAATTCATTCCCAATCTATCAGTAAAAACCTCCTGCATCCGTGAGCTGCTGCATAAGAACAATCAGTTTAACTGGACTGGCAAACATCAGAGAGAGTGGGAAAATCTCAAAAAGACACTAACCACTGCACCTGTATTGACATTCTTTGACCCAACCAAGAAGAGCAAGGTGTCAACAGACGCATCCAAAGATGGAATTGGAGGTGTTCTCCTGCAGGCTGAAGGTGAGCCCTGGAAACCAGTGGCTTATGCATCCAGAACTATGACTGAAACTGAATGCAGATATGCTTAAATAGAAAAAGAGTGCCTTGGTTTGGTGTTTGGCCTAGAAAAGTTTCACAGCTACATATATGGCCCACCAACCTTCACTCCTTCACTGTGGAAACAGATCACTGTCCATTAGTAGCCATCATTAAGAAGAACCTGAATGACGTCACCGAGAGTTCAACGTTTAATGATGAAGTTGCAGAGATATGACTTTGAGCTGATGTATACACCAGGAAAACATCTGATTCTTGCCGACGCACTCTCACGAGCCCCGCCAAGAAGCTGTGAGAGATAAAGATAAAGATGTGAAGTGCCATGACAACATGGTATATTCTACACTGCCTGTGTCAGAGAAAAAATATATCCAAATTGCTGTGGAAACCGAAAGACACAGAGCTGCAGCATGTCATGGAAAATATGCAGAATGGATGGCCTGTAAGATCCTGCCCACTGTTCTACCACATCAGAGGTGAGCTGAGTGTTGTGGATGGATTGCTGTTGAAACAAAACAGAATTGCCATTCCACACAAACTAAGACAGGATCTGCTACAGAGAATCCATGAAGGTCATCTCGGTGTCGAGAAATGTAAAAGAAGGGCAAGAGACACAGTCTATTGGCCTGGAATTAACAAGGACATTGAGAAAATGATAAGCAGATGTGAAATATGCCAGAAGCATAGGAACAAGCAAACCAAAGAGCCTATGGTGCTATCTGATGGACCAACAGCACCATGGCAAAAAGTTGGAATGGACTTGTTTCATCTGAAGAGGAAAGACTATCTCGTGGTCATTGACTACTACTCGAACTTCCCTGAAATGGCATTACTCTCAAACACATCATCATCTTGTGTCATAACACATGCAAAATCCATCTTTGCCAGACAAGGCATCGCAAATATTGTCCAGAGCGACAATGGTCCATGTTTCAGTAGTAAAGAATGGCAGAGATTTGCAGAACAGTATGACTTCAAACACGTGACTTCTAGCCCTCTGTATCCACAGTCAAATGGGAAAGCTGAAAAGGGAGTCCACATTCTAAAGCAACTGCTCAAGAAAGCTGCTGATAGTGACTCTGACCCTTACTTGGCTTTACCCAGCCACAGAGCAACACCACTTGAATGCGGACTGTCACCTGTTGAGCTGCTGATGAACAGAAAGTTGCGTACTGCACTGCCATCTCAAAGCAAAAGAAACATCTGAAACTGGAGCACAAACTGCTACACCAGAAGATTAAGCAGAAGTCATTCTATGACAAGACAGCAAGACAGCTTCCACCACTGTCAAGCAATGACATTGTCAGAATTGAAGAGCCTGGTGGATGGAAAACAAAAGCCACTGTTCTTCAAGAAGTAGCTCCACGATCATTCACTGTGAGGACGGAGGAAGGACAGATCTTCAGACGCAATCGTCGCAGTCTTCTCAAAGCACCAGATACTGTTGAAGAGCTCAGTGAGACTCAAACTGAGTCTGAGTCTATCCCTCCACCTGTCACAGATTCATAAAAACACCACATGCACATCACACACAAGAGACACACAGAAGAGACACTCCATCTACTCCTGTGCTCAGAAGATCCACAAGAGAAAGCTAAAAGCCTGACAGACTAATGTTGTGATTGAAAAAGAAAATTAAAAAAGAAAAACTTAAAAAAAAGAATGAAAATTGTAAAAAGCTAAAAAAAAACAACAAAAAACCCCAAATGTTTAAAGTGAAATGGTTGATATTTGATGTCTAGATTTAGTGCAGAATAGGAAAGTCAGATTATTGACAAAAGGCTTTGGAATCAAAGCACGTGTCATCCTTCGATTGACAAACAAAACATCGTGCACCGGTCTTTCCCGTGCTTCCCTCGTTTGCCTTTGCTGGAAATAAAGACTAATTCTGACACACCTGGTCTCCGCTCCTGTCTCAGTCCTGACACCTTTGGGTTTTGATTGTGGGTACCAAATGACCTGTGCGTGATTTACAGTTTGAAAAAACTGTTTTAATGCTGCGTGATTACGTAATTCAAGTGACTGTTGTTGTTTGGTGACCCTCGCGGGGTGCTGTCTGTGTTTACACTGTACTATTGTCCCAGACGAGTCGTGTTGCACACTGTTCAGTGATGAGGCGCATACAGCCCCAGGACTCATCCGAGTGTCAATGGCAGCGGCCTGGGCGGATCAAACTCCGCTGGCTCGACGATGGCTCAATCACCCATCCATGCTCCTGCCAAACAGCCCTTCTCTGTGGCCAGTCGACCCCTGTCTATCACGGCTGTGGATGGACAAACGCCACCCAACGCCATGGGTGCTACAGTCTCTCCGGTGAGGTGCGGGGTTGTTAATGATGGTGTTGCAGTCTGGTGGAGGGTTTCAGTCGCTGGATATGTTGTTAATTGCGCCGACGGGATGATGTTTGTTGCATAGCCGCCCTGTTGCGAGGAGGGCCCAGGGTTTAGTTGAACGTCCCCTTCTAATGGTAGCAGTAGGACAAGCAGACGCAGGTGTGTGTGTTGTCTCGATGATCTGAGCACGGCCGTCCTTGAGGACCCGTGCAAAGATGACAGCATAGCCACATCCAAAAAATGTCACTTTCAATTTTGTTACTGGTGGAATGCCAGACAGTGGAGCCAAGGGGTGCCCCAAACAGTGTTGCCCTTTATTCACAGTCCCAGGTATGTTACAGGTGGTTAGAATAAGCACCAGCAGAAGTATGCTACAAACGATGCACAGACCTGCCTGGATATAATTATATTTTCGTTTGCTTTTAGAGTTGTGCAGTGGTTCTGAAAGCTGGTCCTGACTCTCACTACAGTGCCAGATAATTCCATCTTGTTCGGAAGTGCTATCCAGACTCTTTGCAACCTTGTGAGTACCTTTTGTTGTTTCCAGTGAACAGCATGACTAATTCTTGTTTTTTGTTGATTGCAGTTTGGTGCCTAATCACCGTTATTGGAGCCCCAGCCTCCTGCCACCACCAGGCTACTTGCAGCTTTTGTGTTCTTGCTTGCTTTAATAATAAACTTTCTGAACATTGATCTGCCTGTCTCCTGCAATTTGGGTCCACAACAGTCTCCAGTCAGCCTTAACAGAATTATCTGGCCAAATGAATCCAGCGGAGACAGAGTGTTTGAGACAAAGCGCTCATTTGCCAAGGAGCCAAGACACCACGCTAAAGAAGAGTGCTGACCATATGAACCAGATCACGAACAGAGTCACCGAGATTGGAGGACGCTTGGAGGCAGTCATGGACCAGCTTTCCTCTTCTGGAAGTTCCACCCAACAACCCGCTCCACCGACACTGTCACCCAGCGGGGTGACAAGTGGAAAACTGCCTTCAACACACATTTGGGACTCTTTGAATATTTGGTAATGCCATTTAGTTTAACGAATGCACCTGGAGTTTTTCAGGCTTTGATAAATGATGTTTTTGAGAGACCTGCTGAACAAAACTGTTTTTGTGTATCTTGATAATACATTAATTTTCTCACCAACTCCTGAGGAGCATGTTGAACATGTTCGGGAGGTCCTCAAAGGACTACTGGACAACAAATTATTTGTAAAGGCTGAAAAAAATTTAAAAAATAAAAAAAAATGTGAATTTCATGTCAAGTTTCTAGGCCAGGGATCCCCAAAGTGTGGTGCGCGCACCCCCTGTGGTGCGCGAGCTGCCGCTAGGGAGTGCACGAGTGTGATGGCAGCTGAGCACCTTGAAATACATAAATAATTAAATAAATAATTTAAACACTTTTAACTCTAACAGTTTCAAATATTTAAATTCATTCACGGAAATCATTTGTAATTTTCAATTAAAAAACGTTTTGGGAAAATTTTAAATTAAAAAAACAAAGAAAACAAAATGCATTTGGCTTTCTCCTAACTACGTGCTAGCTTGTGATAGCAACAACAATAATATGCATAACTGGTTAAAAACGGGCAGTCTGTCCAGAATTAAATCTGGGAGAAATGGAAGAGGACGGAATACATTGGCCACAACTGAGAGCTGTGCAGGGTACCAGGCTGAAGAAATCGAGTAGGAAAAAAAGAGTGATGATGACGAGACAGGGGAAACTGAAAATGAGGAGTACAAAACGCACCCGCACACTTCATCGGGAGAAAGGGGTAAAGAACACAATGAGTACTCTCATATTCGAAAGAGAAAATATGATGACGCGTAACTGGGTCTGGGGTTTACATGGACTGGTGATGTTGCCTACCCAAGCTAGTGTGTGGTGTGCGGTGAAGTTCTGTCCAACAGTAGTCTTAAGCCCTCATATCTACGCCGCCACCTCAACACCAAGCATCTGTGTATAAGTCAGAAACCCCTTTCATTTTTCAGAGCTAAATTGGAGGAACTGAAAAACAGCAAAAACAACTGCAGTTCTATTCATGCGGTGGATCTTCAAAAAGTGCACTACAAGCTTCTTATCTTGCCAGCTACAGAGTAGCAAAAAAAGGGCTCCCTCACACAATTGTAGAAGATGTATGCTTGCCAGTTGCAAAGGATATGGTTCAATACATGACTGGAGGGAAAGAGGTAAAATTGTTGGACACGATCCCGGTGTCCAAAAATACTGTGTCACGCCGCGTCGATTCAGTGTCCGAAAACATCCTCACAACACTCGTCAGTCGTGTGAATAAAAGCGAGTTTTATTCACTTCAGGTAGACGAGTCCACAGATGTGACAAATCTGGCGAATCTGTTGGTTTACATTCGCTACATCTTTGAAGGCACAGTGAAGGAGGATTTTCTGTTCTGTTGGCCGCTCGCTACCCGAGCAACAGGAGAGGAAATCTTCAAATTAATTGATGATTTTTTGAGGTCCCATGAAATCGACTGGACGCGCTGCATGGGAATATGCACGGATGGAGCAAAGGCGATGACAGGGAAGCACACAGGGCTGATAGCTCACATCAGGAAAGTATGTCCATCTATTCACTGGTTACACTGCAGTATTCACAGGGAAGCCCTCGCAGCCAAAAACATGCCAGGGGATCTACTTTCCACCCTCAATGATGCGGTGAAACTGGTGAACTTCATTAAAGCTCGTCCGCTAAATTCAAGGCTGTTCACACTACTTTGCAACGAAATGGGCAGTGAACACAGAGCATTGCTTTTGCACACTGAAGTACGTTGGTTGTCACGAGGAAAAGTGTTGACAAGGCTCTTTGAACTGCGACATGAAGCAATTTTTTGAAGACAACCCTTTTCATCTGGCCTCCAATCTGCATGATGAGGATTTTCTGCAGAAACTCGCCTATCTGGCTGACATATTTTCGGCTCTGAATGAACTGAATTTGAGTCTTCAGGGGGTCAGTGTCACCCTGTTCAACATTCAGGACAAGACCGAAGCTGTGATAAAAAAAGCTACGTTTCTGGGTGAACTGTGTGAGTAGCAACATAGTCTTGTGTTTCCCCACACTTCATGCATTTTTGGAGGCAAACGACCTTGTCATGGGTGAGCATGTAAAAACAATCATGACTGAACACCTCAACCACCTTGCCGAGCAGCTGCAGAAATATTTCCCACCCATGGACGAATCTCATGCGTAGATTCGCAACCCCTATGAAGTGTCCCTCCCTGTCCCACAGCTGTCACTTCAGCAGCAAGAACAGCTGATTGACGTGACATCCGACGGAGCGCTGCAGCTGCATTTCAAGCGAAAGCCACTCGTAGACTTCTGGACCGAGGTAATGACAGCATACCCGGTCCTGGCAAAGAAAGCCTTGAGAGTTTTGATGCCTTTTGCAACAACCTATCTTTGTAAGGCAAGATTTTCCGCTCTCATGGCAGTGAAAACAAAATATCGCCAAAGACTGAATGCTGTCGAAAAGGATCTGCGCATTAAACTGTCCTCCACTGAGAAACTTCACAGAGCTTTGTGCAGAGAGTCAGGCCCATCCTTCACATTAATGTGGGTAAGTATTTTACAATCCATTGCACGTTTTAATTTTAATAAAACAACACAGAAAAAAATAAAGTTGCACACTACCAGGTCAATAACGCTCTCTTTCTCTCTCTTTCTCTCTCCTCCACTCCAGCTCTCTCTCTCTCTGTGAATCGGGCTGCCAGTATTACTGCAATTGCCCCCCCCCCCCCCCCCGAAAATGTTTTTGTTCTTTTCACAAAACATGTTGAACTTGGGCCTATGTTATTTTGATTCTTTGTGATTCTTTGTATATTTGTTACCATATAATAACTGTTACAGTTTGTTAAATAGGCCTATTTGTCACATAGTAATAACTTATTATTATTATTAAACTTGATAGCATACCTAGAAGTGAGAGAGTTGTCATCGGTGCAGACTTCAATGGACATGTTGGTGCAGGTAACAGAGGTGATGAGGAAGTGATGGGCAGGTTTGGTATCCAGGAGAGGAACGCAGAAGGACAGATGGTAGTTGACTTTGCAAAAAGGATGGAAATGGCTGTAGTGAATACTTTCTTCCAGAAGAGGCAGGAACATAGGGTGACCTATAAGAGTGGTGGTAGGAGCACACAGGTAGACTACATCTTGTGTAGACGATGTAACCTGAAGGAGATCAGTGACTGCAAAGTAGTGGTAGGCGAGAGTGTAGCCAAACAGCATAGAATGGTGGTGTGTAGGATGACTCTGGTGGTGAGGAAGATGAAGAGGACAAAGACAGAGCAGAAGACGAAATGGTGGAAGCTAAAAAAGGAAGAGTGTTGCATGACCTTTAGGAAGGAGTTAAGACAGGCTCTGGGTGGTCAGGAGGTGCTTCCAGATGACTGGACAACTACAGCTAATGTGATCAGGGAGACAGGTAGGAGAGTATTTGGTGTGTCATCTGGAAGGAAAGTAGATAAGGAGACTTGGTGGTGGAATGAGGAGGTACAGGAGTGTATACAAAGAAAGAGGTTAGCTAAGAAGAAGTGGGACACTGAGAGGACTGAGGAGAGTAGACAGGAGTACAGGGAGATACAGCGTAAGGTGAAGGTAGAGGTAGCAAAGGCCAAACAAGAAGCTTATGATGACTTGTATGCTAGATTGGACAGTAAGGAGGGAGAGACTGATCTATACAGGCTGGCAAGACAGAGAGATAGAGATGGGAAGGACGTGCAGCAGATTAGGGTGATTAAGGATAGGGATGGAAGTCTATTGACAGGTGCCAGCAGTGTGATGGGAAGATGGAAAGAGTACTTTGAGGAGTTGATGAACGTGGAAAATGAGAGAGAACAAAGACTAGAAGAGGTGACTGTTGTGGACCAGGATGTAGCAAAGATTAGCCAGGATGAAGTGAGGAGAGCACTGAAGAGGATGAAGAGTGGAAAGGCAGTCGGTCCTGATGATATACCTGTAGAGGTTTGGAAGTGTCTAGGAGAGGTGGCAGTAGAGTTTCTGACTGGGTTGTTCAACAGGATCTTAGATAGTGAGAAGATGCCTGAGGAGTGGAGGAGAAGTGTGCTGGTGCCCATTTTTAAGAACAAGGGAGATGTGCAGAGTTGTGGCAACTACAGAGGAATAAAGCTGATGAGCCATACAATGAAGTTATGGGAAAGAGTAGTGGAAGCTAGACTAAGGGCAGAAGTGAGCATTTGTGAGCAGCAGTATGGTTTCATGCCAAAAAAGAGTACTACAGATGCAGTATTTGCTTTGAGGATGTTGATAGAGAAGTACAGAGAAGGCCAGAGGGAGCTGCATTGTGTTTTTGTAGATCTGGAGAAAGCTTATGACAGGGTGCCCAGAGAGGAACTGTGGTATTGTATGAGGAAGTCTGGAGTGGCAGAGAAGTATGTTAGAGCGGTGCAGGACATGTATGAGGACTGTAAGACAGTGGTGAGGTGTGCTGTAGGTGTGACAGAGGAGTTCAAGGTGGAGGTGGGACTGCATCAGGGATCAGCTCTGAGCCCCTTCTTGTTCGCTATGGTGATGGACAGGCTGACAGACGAGGTTAGACAGGAATCTCCATGGACTATGATGTTTGCAGATGACATTGTGATCTGCAGTGAGAGTAGGGAAGAGGTGGAGGAGAAGCTAGAGAGGTGGAGGTTTGTCCTGGAAAGGAGAGGGATGAAGGTTAGCCGCAGTAAGACAGAGTACATGTGTGTGAATGAGAGGGACCCAAGTGGAAGAGTGAGGTTACAGGGAGAAGAGATCAAGAAGGTGGAGGATTTTAAGTACTTGGGGTCAACAGTCCAGAGCAATGGAGAGTGGGGAAAAGAGGTGAAGAAGCGTGTCCAGGCAGGATGGAATGGGTGGAGAAAAGTGTCAGGTGTGATGTGTGATAGAAGAGTTTCAGCTAAAATGAAAGGAAAGGTGTACAAAACTGTGGTGAGACCAGCGATGTTGTTTGGTCTAGAGACAGTGTCACTGAGGAAAAGACAGGAGGCAGAGCTGGAGGTAGCAGAGATGAAGATGCTGAGGTTCTCTCTGGGAGTGACCAGGAAGGATAGGATCAGGAATGAGTACATCAGAGGGACAGCACATGTTAGAGGTTTTGGAGATAAAGTCAGAGAGGCCAGACTGAGATGGTTTGGACATGTCCAGAGGAGAGATAGTGAATATATTGGTAGAAGGATGCTGAGTTTTGAACTGCCAGGCAGGAGGCCTAGAGGAAGACCAAAGAGGAGGTTTATGGATGTAGTGAAAGAGGACATGAAGGTAGTTGGTGTGAGAGAAGAGGATGCAGAAGACAGGGTTAGATGGAGGCGGTTGATTCGCTGTGGCGACCCCTGAAGGGAAAAGCCAAAAGGAAAAGAAGAAGAAGAAGATTATTAAACTTGATACCTATATGGCAATAAAGACTACGCCTTTTCTTTCTTTTTTTTTCATGTTTCGGGCATTGGGGGTGCGTCAGATAAGTCGGGAGGTAGAAGGGGGTGCGCGGCCTGAAAAGTTTGGGAACCGCTGTTCTAGGCTATGTGGTGTGGAAGGGGCAGCTCAAACCAGATACATTTAAGATTAAAGCAGTGGCTGGTTTCTTCTACACAAAAGCAGCTACAGAGGTTTTTGGGTTTTGCAAATTTTTAGGAACTACAGCCACATTGCTGCCCCTCTCACCCAGTTAACCGCTGTCAAAAAACCTTTTGAATGGTCTAGTGCTTTTAATAAGTTGAAAAGGATGTTTACAAACACTCTTGTCCTGATTCACCCAGACCCCATGTTCTAGTTTGTGGTTGAAATGGATGCCTCCGATTCGGGGGGCGGGGGCATCCTCTCCAAGCGCTCACCTATGGACCAGAAACTCCACTCATGTGACTTTTTCTCCCATCGCCTCACTCAAGCTGATCAGAACTATGATGTGGGGAACCAAGAGTTTCTGGCGGTAGTCCTGGTTCTTCAGGAGTGGAGGTACTGGATGGAGGGGACTGTTCATCCTTTCGTCTGGACTGACCACAAAAACCTGTCGTACCTTCGTTCTGCTCATCAGCTGAAGCCAAGTCAGGCTCAGTGGGCTCTTTTCCTCGGCAGGTTTAACTAGACCCTCACTTATCGGCAGGGGTCAAATAATCAGAAACCGGATAAACTCTCACATCAGTTCACCCCCACAGAGGATGAAGGGGAGCCAGAAACCATCCTTCCCCCATCGTGCATGGTAGGAGTGATCCGGTGGGAGGTGAAGCAGACCGTTCAGCCCCTGAGGAGTGCCCAGAAGGTAGACCGTTCATTCCCCCACCTGCTAAATCCCCAGTGCTTCAGTGGGGGCACTCCTCTCACTTGGCATGCCATCCCGGGGTCCATCAAACCCTCTCCCTGATTCGACAATGGTTTTGGTGGCCTTCCATGACCGCAGACACCAGGGAGTTCATTGCAGCATGTCCAGTTTGTGCCCGTAATAAATCCTCACATCGTGCCCCAGCTGGTATCCTGTTGCCCTTGCCTGTCCCGCACCCACCTTGGTCTCACATAGCAGTAGACTTTGTCACCGGACTTTGTCACCGGACACCACAATACCCTCTGATGGTATTGTGGTGTTACCCTCAGAGGGTAACACCACAATAGTCACCATAGTAGATCACTTTTTCAAGGCCGTTCACTTTTTCCCTGCTGCCCAAGCTCCCATCAGCCCTGGAAACAGCCAATCTACTGGTGCAACAAGTTTTCTGCCTCTCTGGTATCCCTCAGGACATTGTATCGGACAGAGGCCCCCAGTTCACCTCTGAGGTATGGAAGGCTTTCTGTCACACCTTGGGCACCACGACCAGCCTCTCTTCAGGGTACCACCCACAGTCAAATGGTCAAACACAGCGGGCCAACCAGGATCTGGAGTCTGCTTTTCGGTGTGTGGCTTCCTTTTTTTTTTTTTGTCTTGTCTGCATGTATTCTCATAGTTTAACCCCATAAAAGGGGGTTAACCTTTTATGAGATCAATGCTTATTTTAGTCTTGCAGCAAAATCTTTTACATATTTTAATGCGTGCATGTGACCGTCACCAATCCTCTCTGTAACTAAATTGTCAGTCTTTATTAGAATTTCCTATTGTGAGCCAGAGAGGGGGGTGCTGCACCTCTGTGAGTTAAGGGGGAAGGAAAAAGGAGACAGGGAGAGAGAACATAAACAAGGTAGTGGATAGACAGGCAGTGCTGTTGGGGTGAAAAAGGTTTAGGCTGTTTTATTCTATCTTAGAACTGATATCTCAACACCAATGTTACAAAACATCAGATTAGTGGCGGTCCTGATAGTATAGAATAGGCCACCAGAGGAAACCAGTGTAGGAGGAAGATAGAGGGCATAAGATTGTGATGGCTGAAGTGGGACTCATCATGTTCTGACGGGACCCAATGGTTCTCAATAATTGGACTCGACAGGAGCTGGTAAGCCCTGGCCCAACATGCATGTGTGATGAAACCAATACCCAGATAGGCTACCAGAACTCAACAGGGCGATGCCAACCGAGCACTCCCAACTCCGGCAGCCAGGAGCATCAAGAAGCCACCACCCAAAGAGCCACCGGGGATACCGAGAACCATGTAGACCCGGGGACCCAGAGGAGGCAGCGGCCGCCACCGCCACGGAGCACGGGCCAGGCCCAAGGGGCACGAGGCAAGGAGGCCCCCCCATCACCCCCCCCCCCCATCCCGCCCCGCCACACCCCCCAACCCCCCCCCCCATCCACCACGACCATACCCCGCCCAACCCCCCAACCCCAGGGGACAGGAATGCCCCCCACAGCCCCAGGGGCCAGCCGCAGTGACCGGGCGACATGTGACTCACCCCCCTACATAGCCCCCCTAGACCGGACATGGGGTATTGCAACCCCACATGCCCGTCAAGCCTCCCGCAAGCGCGGGCAGACCAGAGATAGGGCCCACACCAACCCTCCAGATACGGCAGGGATCCCCAGTGGGCCGCAAGCCCCCCCGCGCCGCCGCCCACAATTGGAAAGCCGACCAGAGGCAGCCAGTACACCGCCGGTCGTCCGAGGCAGCCCATGCCAGGCCGTATCAGAGGCCCACCGCAGCCAATCCGCCCACAGGTGCCCCCACGCCGAGCCCCGCCCATAGCCCAGGTCCATCCGGAAACCGACAGTAACGCCATCCCACGCCCCAGCACCCAGCAATGTAAACCAACTGCTGGCCACCAACCGCAGATCCCCGGCCAACAGCGGCGGCAAGGCACATGCCACAAAGCCGACCTAACGTGCCATGCCCGATAGGCCAGCAGATGAGCCATGCAGCACCCACAGGTAGATGGGAGACAGGGTCCGCGGGGGAGAAGTCTAGCCGCCCAGCAACCATCCCGCCCCCAAGCGCAGCGACGACTTCGTACCACCCAATCACCCCCGCATCCACGGGCCATCCCCCCGCAGCCCGACCCCCAGGCCAGGCCAGACAGCCCACACACCGCCCCACCCCCACATCAGAGCCACAGCGCCACATCCTCGGTCCCCACCGCCGTGCGGCGAATCAACGGCCACGACCGACAACCAGCAGCCACCAACAACAATTCGGCTGCCATAGAACGCCCGCAACCAAGCCCAACCCCCCAGCAGCCCAAGCCCAAGCCGAGCCGCAGGCCCAGGTCATACAGACCCTCCCCAGCCATAGGCCCCAGAGGGCCGCACCCCACCAGAAGCGCCATGTTGTGTGGAGTCTACGCTACCCTCCCTGTTCTTATGCTTCCTCGATCCCTGACGAGGAAGCGCCCAACCCCGTGTTCCTGTGCTACCTAGTCTGGGATGTGGTGCATTAAAAATTTGAAGGGGAAGCCAAGCGCTGTCCAGACTACTCCAATCATCGCAGGGCCCCCTCCAAAGTGTGTGTGTGTGTACGTTGCATTAAAATTGGAGGATGGGGGGAGACAAGTGAGGCGTATATGGGGAGGATACAGCGCCCTAGACGCCCTAGAGCACTGCAATCCGCCCCACAACCATGCCCACTGCCCTCACCCCCATCCATTCCCAAAGCCCTAACTGTGCCCTGCATGTGCCTAAAAGTTATCATGTATAGTGCAGTGTGAGATATGTGAAGTGAACATTAGGAGGCAATCTGGTGTGGGCCTGGCCCACATGAACAGGGCCATGAGGAGGACCAGGATCACAGCCGGTCAACCACCCCAAGCCCGCAACACGGCCCGGCTAAGACCACCAGGGCGCCAGCAAGGTCACAGGCGCCTTGCGTCCCCCAAAGCTACCGATGACCTACCGGCAACCGGCCCAGGCCACCAACCCGCCCCGCAACAGTAACAACCCAGAGATGCACCACCATGGCACCACAGAGGGGAATGAAAGCGATGCATGCACCGCCCCACCAGGCACGGCCGCCGGACCACAAAGGGCCAGTCCCGCAGGACCGAGGCCAGCGAGTAGCCCAAAGCCACCACACCGTCCAGGGGAGGCAGCCGCCGAACAGCCAGGCCCCCCAGGAGTCAGGGCCAGGCAGGCTCCAGAGGTCCAGAGAGCAAACCCAGGCGTAAGATGGAGAGGGGTCCCCTAGTGCATGCATACATCCATGGTGTCCCAGATTCATTATTGCACTATAAGTGGCAGAACAGACATAGGTTAGTCATCAGATCATGAGCGCAGACAGCATGTTCAGAAACATATCAGTTGTGTGAGAATGGAAGCATACGCTGACAGACAAGAGAAAGCTAAAAATTTATATTTAAAGATCTAATAAATGGAGACCATTTTTCTGTAAATGATGCCAATTGTTTTTTTCGAGCAGCAGATATTTTCTCGAGCGAAATGTGATCAATGAGGAGATTCAACCAATGGATGAAGGTTTTTTTATCTTTCCAATTGACCAAAATGGTTTTCTTGGCTATGGCAAGAGCTACAAGTGTGGGCTGTAACTGAGCGTGAGGTAAGGCCGTTTCTGTTAGATCGCCAATTAGGCAGATGTTTGGACATTGTGGAATCCTGCAGTCTAACATAGAGGACAGTTTCTGAGTAACTGATACCCAAAATTGATTGACGGGTGAACATAGCCAAAGGACATGAAAGTAAGTGCCGATTGTGTTTTGTGTGCATTGGGTGCATATAGCTGTTTTACAGAAACCCATTTTAAATAATCTATGTTGTGTTATATGTGCTCTATGAAGTACTTTAAATTGAATTAGTTGTAAGTTAGAGTTCTTTGTCATCTTAAATGTATTTCCGCAAATCTCGGTCTAAGAGTCATAGTCTAATGATATGTTTAAATCCATTTCCCATTTTGCGGTTGGTAGATGTATCGAGCCAGTTTTTGAGAGTGAACTATATATCTTTGAAAGATTTTTCTTAAGTTTTGGGGACAACTTTGTAATATATTTGGTGAATTCAGGTAGCTGTAAATCCGGTGGTGATGACGGTGGTGGAAGCTTTGGAATACTTTTTTATGATTGTCTTCTTTATTTGCAGATATTGGAGAAAATTTCAATTTTTTATTTCAAATGTTTCGAATAGTTTTGTACATGTCATTAGTCTATTATCTTAAAGAAGGTGATGGTGGTGGTTGATCCCTTTCTTTGCCCATGTGCTAAAATAAAGAGGTTTTTTATTGTTAATAAAGTCTGGGTTATGCCAAATTGGGGAGACAATGCCAGGGTGTAATAGAGATCCTGTAAAATCTAGAGCTTTCCATCAAGCAGACAAGGTGGAGGCAATCAAAGGATTCTTGAAGCAAAGATGTTGTTTAAGGGTTGTGGTTATAAAAGGAAGATCGGAGAGATTGATGTGATTACAGTCTCTCTGCTCTAGCTGCAGCCAGGAGTTGTAGTCCTCATGTGAATGGATCCACTTGATCAGATACTGTAGTTGGTTTGCTAAGTAGTAATGCATAAAGTTGGGCACATCCAAACCACCTCCAGATTTCTTTTTCTGGAGGCTAATTTTAGCTGTCTTGTTTTTTGAATAGAATTTTCCAATGGCAGAATCTAATGATTGGAACCACTTTGATTTCGGTTTAAATGGGATCATCGAAAAAAGGTAGTTAATTTGAGGTAATATTTTCATTTTAACAGTAGCTATTCTTCCCATAAGAGATATTGGGAGGTTGTTCCAACGTCTTAGATCACCAGAAACTTTTTCTAAAAGTGGGGTGAAGTTCAAGTGGACTAGATCAGAGCGTTTATTAGAAATATTTAAACCCAGATATCGAATATTACCCACGGGAAAAGAATAAAGTGATTGTTGGACTGCAGGATTCCACGAGTTCTCTGTTAATGGAAGTATGGTTGACTTTGACCAGTTAATGGAATAATCTGAAAGACCAGAGAAGGTTGTAATTAGTGTACATACTTCCTTCACTGATGTATTTGGATTTTCTAGATAAAGTAAAATGTCATCCGCATATAAGTTAATTTTGTGTTCCGACACCTGAAAGCAGATACCTTTAATATTCAGGTTTTGACGTATTGCTAGTGCCAGCGGCTCAATGAATTGAGCCGCTGGCAGTAGCGGCTCAATTCTCCCCTATTGCAAACAATAGGGGAGATAGAGGGCATCCCTGTCTGGTTCCTCTTTCTAAAGTGAAATTTGGTGAAATTATCCCATTAGTGGTAACTGTGGCCTTACGTGAGTTATATAAGGTTGATACCCACCGGATAAACGATTCACCAAAGCCAAATTTATGAAGCAATGTGAAAAGAAAAGTCCAGTTAACTTTGTCAAAGGCTTTTTCTGCGTCAAGTGATATAACAATTGCTTTCCTGTTGTTGCGCTGTGTCAAGCTAATCAGATTGAGTAGTCTTCTCACATTGTTGGTAGCGTGTCGACGCTTAATAAATCCTGTTTGATCACTGTGAATTATTGATGGAATAATTTTCTCCAATCTGGAGGCAAGTGCTTTAGATATTATTTTAATGTCGTGTTGATTAATGAAAGGGGTCTATAGCTAGAAGGATAAGTGGGATCTTTATCTGGTTTTAATAACAATTTTATTGCGGCTGTATTAATGTGACAACTTATATAACCATTATTTTTTATTTCTGTTACTACTCTGAAGAAGAGAGGGGCTAACATTGATCAGAAATGTTTGAGAAATTTAGCAGGGAAACCATCTGGACCTGGTGCCTTACCTGCTGGCATACCGTCTAGCGCACTCTGTAATTCATTGATAGTCAGTGGAGCGTCTATGATGTCTCTGTCTTCAGATTTTAGTTTGGGTAGGTTTAGGTTGGCGAGGAAATTGTGGATATCTTCTTTGTTCGGTTTTACAGAATTTGAATATAAGTTACGGTAATATCTATAGAAGACGTCATTAATTTCTAGAGGTGATTGTGAATACATACCAGAGGGATCCTGGATTGTTGTTATTAAAGATTTTTCTCTGTTGCGTTGGAGTTGGTTCGCAAGAAATTTGCTTGATTTATTGTTATGCTCAAAATTGTTATATCTCAGTTGTTGTTGTAAGAATTCTGTTTTCTTTGACAGGATGTTATTAAGATTTGGTTTTGCATTTTGTAGTTCAGTCCATAATTTTTTATTTGGATTTACAGCATAATCCTCAGTCAGATGTTTGAGTTTTTCTTCCATTTCTGTTTGCATTTGTTGTTCCTGTTTTTTTTTGAATGAGGAGTATGATATTATTTTACCCCTGATTACAGCCTTCCCTGTTTCCCAAAGTAAGGAAGGGGAGGAATCAGGGAATTCATTATATTTTAAAAATTCTGCCCATTCTTGCCTTATTATTTTATCAAATTCTGGATCTTTAAGCAGAGAAATGTTGAAGCGCCAAGTCTGTGGAGGTTTATGGTGGTTAACTGTTTGTAGCCTGATGGATATCGGTGCATGGTCACTAATAATGATTGGATGAATTCTAACAGAAGATTTATGTGCAATAGAATTATTTATGAGGAAAAAGTCAATTCTTGAAAATGACTGGTGCACCGCAGAGAAAAAAGTGTATTCTTTTTTTGTTGGGTTTTTAATTCTCCAAACGTCGTCTAGTCCAAAATCTTTCATATAATCCTGCAGAACTTTAACTGATTGTAGTTGCTTTATTTGTATTGTTGAAATTTTTGATCGATCCACTGAGGTATTCAGAACTATGTTGAAGTCCCCACCAATAACAGTTGTTGAGTTAGCTGATAAATCAGCTAAATGAGAGAAGACTGTAAGGAAAAAAGCTGGATCATCATTATTGGGTGCGTATAGATTACTGATTGTGTATAGTTTTTCACAGATTGTTGCCTGAATAATAATGTATCTGCCCTCAGGGTCTGTAACTGTACTGTTTCAAATGAAAGGAACTCTCTTATGGATTAGAATAGAGACTCCTCTTTGTCTGTTGTTATAACAAGATGAAAAGATGATATTATAGTTTGGATCAATGAGCCATTTTTCTTCAGATTGTTCTAAATGTGTTTCTTGTAGGAGGAAAATATCTGCTTTTAGATTGGGGATATAGTCCATGATTTTAATTATTTTTGTCTGTGAGCGCATGCCGTGTACATTCCAGGAAACTAAATTTAAATTAGACATACGAATATATGTTCTGTCTTGAGATTAACGATGATATAACATAATTTAATTGTCTGAGTGTGGCTTCCCATCTCCTTGTCTCCTGGTGCTCTCATCTACCATGGGTAGAGTATTCTCACAACTCCATGGTCAGCTCTGTGACAGGAATGTCACCTTTCATGGTCACCCAGGGTTTTCAGCCTCCCCTATACCCCAACCAGGAGGTCGAGGTAGCAGTTCCTTCGGTCCAGGCCCAGTTCCGTCGAACCCGCAGGGTCTGGCAAGAAGCCAGGGCCTCTCTGGAGAGAACGGCAGCCCGAAACAAGCAGACTGCAGACTGTCATCGAACACCTGCACCCGAGTACAAAGTTGGTCAGTAAGTCTGGCTGTTATCTCGGGATCTCCCTCTCCAGACTGATTCACAGAAAATGGCCCTCAGGTTCACTGGTTCCTACCCTGTGGAGCACATCATCAACCCCAGTGCCATCCGATTGAAGCTCCCCGCAGCTGTCAAAGTTCACCCCGTGTTCCATGTCTCACTACTAAAGCCGGTGGTTGACAGTCCCTAACAACCTCCAGCTGATCCCCACCCCCACCCCCCGTCTCATTGATGGTCACCCAGCATACACTGTTAGCCACTGCCGCACCTGCGGGCATCCAAAATGTGGCTATCAGTATCTTGTGGACTGGGGGTTGCGGCCCCGAGGAGCACTCCTGGTTGTCAAAGTCTCTGATTTTGGACTTTACATTATTGTCTGATTTTTATACACTGTTTCTCGACAAGCCTGGTAGAATGCCAGGGGATGTCTGTTAGAGGGGGGATACTGTTATGGTTTGGGGGTTTTCTATGCATGCTGTGTGGAAGCTTTTTTGTTTTCCCCTTTTGTTTTTCCTGTCCTTCTAGGACCTGCAGGGCTTGTGGAGGAGGCATGACAATGAGGCACACCAGGTTGCAATCAACCTTACTATAAAGCTGGTCCTAACTCTCACTAGAGTGCCAGATAATTCCGACTTGTTCGGTAGAGCTATCCAGACTCTTTGTGACCTTCAATGCAAACAACCTTTTGTTGTTTCCAGTGAACAGCATAACTAATTCTTGTTTTTTTGTTGATTGCAGTTTGGTGCCTCGTTACTTGGAGCCCCAGCCTCCTGCCACCACCAGGCTACCAGCAGCCTTTGTGTTCTGGCTTGCTATTATAATAAACTTTCTGAACATTGATCCGCCTGTTTCCTGCAACTTGGGTCCACAACAGTCTCTAGTCACCCTTAACAATTTATATGTAGATTTTGTCATTGTATGCATGTTTTATATGTCTCGATGCAACGCTATCTGTTATGGATGTTTTTTTGTAGTGTCACACCGATGTTTAAAGTTTAAAATTTCATCATTAAGTTTTAAACCTAATGATTAACCAGCACTTTATCACCGTCATTACCTCTAGAGGTGACAGTAGCTCAGTTCACTAAGTTGTGGGCTTGGGACTGGAGGGTCGCCGATTCAAGACAGGGAATAAAAATTTTTTGGAGTGTGAACTGGCAGTGGAGAGGTAGCAGTTGACCTCCCTAGCAATGCCGAGGCGCCATTGAGCAAGGCACTGTCCCCTTTATAAGCTGCTCATTTGGGTGCCCGGTGCTCAACCTCTGCATCACTTGCATGCTGAGTTACGGGCCTGTATCCACTATATATATGCATGTGACTACCCACCAGTGTGGCTACAGTTGACTAATGATTTCCTACGGCATTAATAAAGCTGATTATATTTACACTACATTTACATGTGATATCCTATAGCCATTAACAGGAAAGACAGTGACAGACAGCTTCAATTTATGGGAATCCTATTTCATGGACTTTCCAAATACAACACACTTTCAAGCCTTTGTCCACCTGTGTTTGCTCAGAGGAAGCAGAACTGCTAAGGTCTCACACACACAAACAGCAGGATGACTCAAGGTCAGTTCCTGTTTTTGTAACTTTTTGAGTTCTTCACAACTATAAACTGCAGACCACACAATCCCCAGTTTCCTTCACTACTAATGGTTGATTAACAAACAACTCAATGGAAAGTTCAGCAAGGACAGTCAGGGGAAATTTGTATAGCTGATGCTCAGCAGCAACTCACAGGCTCTCCCTACTCAGCAGTTACTATCAGCCTGACTGGAGCCAGAGAGACGGAGAGTGGGAAATTCATGGCTTGGTGTAAATCACTGCCAGAAGAGGAGATATTATAGAGGAAGAAAGGTGCTTGAAAAGTGTTTACACATGCAGCACAATCACCAGGAATGCTCTTCATAGAGTGTGAACCATCGGCTTATATTCGTCAAATTACAAATGTAGCCTAATCCAATAATTTAAGCCAATACGCAAAGAGCAGGAAGTAGCAATTCACCTCTATTGAGTTTATCCTCCACAGTACAGTTGTAACCTTGTTTGAATTATTAACAGCACCATGTTAACTGCTGGACATGTGAAGTCAATGATACTTAAAGTCAAAAGTCATCATTACCTGTTTTCACCTGAATACATTCGTTTTTTTAGAAGGGTTATGCACAAATTAATGGAAGGACATGTATGAAACCTGGTAGAAGACTTGAGAATATGGGCCACAGTTTAGTCAGGACCATTTTCCCTTATCACACAAAAACATTTGAAACAATATTCATGACTCAGTGAAGAATTGTTCAGTATGCACTCTACCGAAAGCCATTCTGCTTTGTTTTATCTGGAATATATTCCAGGTGACAGTCAGAGACATGCCATAAAAGCTGAAAAAAAGAAAGCAGCCAGACTGTATAAGGAATATATAACAGCCTCTTTAAAATTATGCATAATACATGATGATCATATATGATCCTTTCATGATGTAAGATATTTTATGCAGTGCAGGTGGAATAAAATAATTGTTACATAACTTAAATGAGACTTTGTGATTTCTCCCAAGAATGCAGATGAAGTGTTGGAGTAGGGTGACTATACATTATCGCCAAGAGTAAACAGACACTCATCTGTGTGCTGTAGACACTATGTGCTGTAGTTATCCTATTGTTGGATGTATAAAATTATTATAATGTATGATCGTTTAAGTTTTAAGTTGAATATTAGTGCGAGCTAATGCACTTGTTTCTAGTGTATAGGGTCATAAATGATGTGGTTCTGAAATTATTTTAACTTAAGAGCAGCACTGTTAAATCCTCATAAAATCTGTCACCTCTAAGGTGACATTCATACGGTATGGTTAAACATTATCTAAGGTCACTTCCACAAACACACTTATTTAAGCCTGTAAAGGACAGCGCTAGCAAGCAGAAGCTTGAGCGTTGCCACATCAGTACTTTTGTAGGTTTTTCAGGAATGAGGAAGTGTGTGAGACAGCATTTTTACGGGAAGGCTGTGTGTGAGAGGGAGGGGCTAATGGGAATGCATGTGGGTGGAGAGGTTATGACAAATATTTGCTAAGACAGACAGGAAGAGACAGACAGAGAAGAAAGGCAAAGTGCAAAGGTGGAAAACTTAACACATTCTGAGCGTAGTAATCACAGATGCTATCTTACACACACTGCCACCAAATTATAATTCTTACTGTGTTACTGCTTGCAACCTCTTGAGAAACCTGGTGGTTATTGTGACAGGAAATTTCCAACCCTAGTCATATTTGGCAAAGGCTCAATCAAAATGGGAATTATAGCATGGGGCAAAGATACATTCTGTTCTCTTCCACGTCACAAAAGTATTAGTAAGATATGTTCCAGTTCAGGGTAAGTCCAAGTCACCAGACAGCATAAAAACCTTAGGCAAGAGATTGTGGAGGCCAAAACTTGATTTATGTGTCAATGACACACACGTTTATATCATTTTCTTATATCTGTGTTCTGAGGCTGCATATGGGGTGGCTATGGCTCAGTTGGTAGAGTGGGTTATCCAAGCTGCTCATTTGGGGCGCACAAAAGATGGAGCTGTCCATCACTCTGCCTCCCACTCGTATTTACTGCATGGATACAGGCCCCTTGTGTGTGTTTCATTGTTTCAGGGACTTGTTAGCACTAAAAAAACCATGAGCAAACATAATAATTTCCCCAAGAAGGATCATTTAAGTGTATTTCATTTCATTGCCTTTCATTTCATGTAAAAAGTATGTTTCCATGATTGCATAGAAGGCTGACACTTGGACATTCCTATGTTTTGCTCTGCAGTCTTTGATTGTATTTTCCATATCTGGTGTTGCTGTATCCATTTTCTCACTGACTGACAGAGACAGATAGCAAACTGACCTTTTCCACTGAAGTATTTGGCAGCCTCTGCTAAAGTGTGAGTCAGCCAATAGGAATGTGGCACTCCCCAGCATGCCCTGGAATAATTTTTAAAAAATGCATAAAATTAGTACAAATACATACTTTTATACAATTACATACTTTTATACAAGTTACGAACAGTCCTTCTAGAAGACTAAAAGTCACCCAAAACCAAATTTAGATACTGTTTAATTTGTCACAGTCTACACACTGTATGGTCATCAGGCTCTAGTTTCAGTGAACCTTGACATTTCCTCCTCTGTTATGGGTGACAGTCAGTTATGATTTCTTATGACAATGTTCCAACTGAATGAAACATCTAAACTGACTAGACCTGGGTGCAAGCCTGCCTGTTTAGTCCTGCAGCTACTGCCTCTCCCTAACCTCAGGCATAACCTCATTCTCCAGGGAAGGGACCAAACAGCAGCAACTTTCACTTCTCTCAGGATACATACTTCTGGTAATGCAAGTGAAACTAGGTGGAGTTCAAAGGAGGCATTTCTGTGTTAGGTATCGGTGTAACACATCATCTAAGTATATATATAAAAATAAATATATATATAAATATATAAATATATATACTTAGATGATGTGTTCATTATCTGACAGGAACGGTCACTGGTACAGGTTACAAAATGTTGCCGGATTCAATTCAATGCAAAAAAGTCACTTGCTTTATTTGTGACTACATGTCTGACCCAGATTATAATCTTCTCACTCAATCAATGATCATTAAAAGCTACTGAGCAATATAAAAACCTCATTTCTAAGAGGAAGAACAAACTGCAGAAGAACGTTAACACAGCAATGTTAATGTTCTTGTGCAGTTGTTAATGAGTGATGCATAAAGATACACTATGTAAAAAGGTGCCCTTGGTTTACTGTGTGCATGGAGTGAAAATTCTTCAGAACAGTTTATGAAGTTGTATGCAAGGATAATAAACTGTGCACATAGGTCTTCCGTACCAGTGTCCATGTGATACTGTATATTCAACTGAGCTATGCTGGCTTATTTATTGCTTTGAAGAATAGTTCTAGTGTTTATTAGATTAGTCCTGAACTAAGCAAATTGCCTGAGTTTCACACTGAAAATTGAGACAATATTGATGTATCTTTCTTCTATCCTTAAAATATTGCTAGAAATGTTCAGACTTAACATATCTAATATTTAATTTTTGGTGGCAGACTGGGGTAATACACTATTTATACATGGTACAAGGTAGACAAAGGTCATTACAAAAAGTCAAACATGCCATAAAGAATGTAGAACAAAACCCTGTATTTGTCATTTGAAAAAAATCCATTCTCCTGAGCTTCCTCAACCTCTCCTTCCCATAACCTTTTAGATTCAAGCATCCACTTCTTCCCCTTCCTACAGCCTATCAGCTGCTCAGGGAATAATCCAAGAATAAGTCAGGGTCACCCTTGCCTGAGACAACCTACTCCCACTACCCTGGAAACCCATCAGGCATCCTGGAGACAAATACAGACCCATTGAGTAACCATATTGAGTTCCTGGACTCCCACACTTTCTAGCCAGGCCTGGGAAAAACTGAAAATATTTCAACAAGGCCAACCTAAGAGAAAATTATGTTCAAGTGCGTCTGATGAAGCTTTAGTGTGCCTGTGTTAGCCTCCAATTCATTTGGGGAATTTTATAATATTTGAAATTTGAACAGGAAAATTAAGTTTCTCTTGTCATAATCAATACAGTACTTCACAATTTCAATAAGTTGGATAACTTTGTAAGAAGGCTATGCTTGCATGCTAATCGGTGTTGAACAGATTTATGTCTGTTGCTCCTATTTGCTTAAAATATTTTTGTGGTTGAAATGTTGTTTTTGTATGTCATCAAATTCTATTGTTTGTGAGCAACTTTCAGTCGTTCAGTTCAATCAAGGACAGTGTTAGAATATGTGTGAAAATGTAATTTTTCTCCACGTAGAGAGGAATGAATTTCATGAACATTTCACACAACAATCTTAATCTGACAGGCACTGTGCTGCCTTTTGGGTTATTCGTCTACGTGACAGCATTCTGGGAGTCAGAAAATGCAACCTTCTCAAAATTCCAGCACTCGTGAAAAACAGTGTTGGCACAATTCAGCTTCACATATACAGTACATATTAAGGTTCTACCCTGTGTGCAGAACACTACAAATACAATGCAGTGTTGTCAATTTTATTTGTACTACAGATTATGGAGTTTATTTCTAAGATCCTCTACGCCAAGGTTGCAAAGTACAACACCACCTACTACCCTGGCATACACATTACAGTGTTTTCAATAGTTCTTGCGGCATTATACTATATATCCAAGGTTCTTCTTATGTACAATTAGATTTATTTTTTGACTGACACAACACTCTTGTTTATTGTCTAATCTTGTCTAGTCTGAAATCCCACTGCCTATAACCTTCCTTTAAATAAAAAAAAAAAAGAATTGTCTCCTTGTTGTAAAAAGCAGCTACAATACTGAGAAGAAAAAACACAAAACATGTTTCTTTGATAAACTGGGAACTGGGAATAAGCTCTAATGAATAAATGTTGCAAAAGAGGTTTACCTGTAAAGTGATTGGATTAATGAGTTTTCCTGTCCTGGAAAATAAATATTTTACGAAGGGATAAAATGACAATGCATGCAATGCCATTTCCAGAGAGATTTTCCATATAAATGTCAAAATGACAATGTATGACCTCTGATTCCCATCTCTTATCTTGAAAACTTCAACTCACAGTCTAGCTGGGAAATAACACTGCAAGAAGAGCACCTGCACAATATGGAGATGCCTGTGTGTGTGTGTGTGTGTGTGTGTGTGTGTGTGTGTGTGTGTGTGTGTGTGTGTGTGTGTGTGTGACCTCAACATCGGAGCAGGCGGAGGATGGTGTTCAACAAATAGTTGGACGTCCACAACGGCTGTAAAGGTGGAGGAAGGCTGCAGTAGAGGGGGACCTCCAACTGTCATGGAGTCCATGCCGTTGGCCACTGGTCTCTCCCTGTCAAGGATCGTGTAAAAGAAGTCACGCATAGGCGTCCATCTGGTAAGGAAATCTACACTGCACAACAACGCCTTTAAGCCCTGCGGCGATCAGAGAGTGGCGACGGGAGCAGGATCAAGAAATCTGGAAGCTCCCAGTCACAAACTGACACAGGCGGAGAGTGAAGTTTGAGTCGCTGGATTCTCGGATTGAGGCAGGAGAGTCCTTCGGTACCTTCACCCACGATTGAGCAGGCCTTTTTAGGGTCCACACTGCTCACCCCAGTAGGGGAAGGGACTGGAAAAGATGTCCCAAAACTTGTCTTCCTCACCAATTTCCTGGCTGGATTACCGCGTCCAGTGGGATCTCTTTCAATGCGGTCAGAAACAAAAAAGAATGAATCTTGGAGCGTGGAATGTGCGCACTCTTCTGGACAATGACTCATGTGAAAGGCCGGATAGAAGAACTGCCTTTGTAGTAAGGGATTTGCGGAGGTTCAACATCAACATTGCAGCCCTGTCAGAGACCAGATTGGCAGAAGAAGGCCAACTGAGGGAGGAAAAAGGGGGATATACCTTTTTCTGGAAAGGGAAGCCTGCTGGTGAACCCAGGATACCTGGGGTTGGCTTTGCCATCAGAAATAACCTGATTGGACAGCTTACTGAACTGCCACAGGGCATCAGTGATCGCCTAATGACAGTTAGGGTAAAACTGGACAACAGCCGGATGGCTACCGTTGTGAGTGCATATGCTCCCACAATGGACTCACAAGATGACATCAAGGAAGCCTTCTATGCCAGTCTAGATAACATCCTGTCAGGCATCCCCAAAGAAGACAAAATCATCCTTCTGGGGGACTTCAATGCCAGAGTTGGTAGGGATCACAGGACGTGGACTGGCGCCATTGAGAGGGATGGTGGAGGGAACATCAACTCCAACGGGGCTCTCCTCCTGACACAATGCATAGAACACAGTCTAACTATCACCAACACCCTCTTCAGACAGAAAAACAAAATCAAAACCTCCTGGACGCTCCAGGCATTGGCATCTGATTGATTACGTCATCATCTGAAACAGGGACAGGCGTGATGTACATCTGACAAGGGCAATGGCCTGTACTGATGGATGCTGGACGGACCACCGTCTCACCCGATCAACTATGGCCATTAGACTGATGCCCAAAAGAAGAGGGAAGAAAAAGCAACAGCGCCCCAGCCTCAACATCAGGAACTTGGAAAAGCCCGAGACACAGGAGCTCCTCCAAGCTGCAATAGATGACAACTTGCCAACTGAGTATCCTGACGATATCGAAGCACACTGGAATTCACTGAAGACCACCATCCTGGACACTGGCCGAGAAGTCCTTGGTTTAAAAACCAAAAGAAATCAGGACTGCTTTGACGATAATGATGAGGAGATTGAACAACTAATCTCCCAAAAGCGGCAGGCTTTCAGGGCCTGGCAGAGGGACACTTCATGCCAAACCAAGAGGGAGGCACATTCTAGAGCCAAAGCCCTCGTCCAACGCCGGGTCAGGGAGCTTAAAACCAAATGCTGGACAGAGAAAGCCAGTGAAATTCAAGAGCTTGCAGATGCTGGGGATACAAGGAGCTTCTTCAATGCGACTAAAGCTATATATGGACCCAGTCAGCGCATATCAAGCCCCCTCTGGTCCAAGGACAGGCAAAACATCATGAAGACAGATGATGAGATCAAGAACCGCTGGAAAGAACATTTTGAGGAGCTCTTAAACCAGAGAACAATGGTTAATAAGGACATCATTGACAGAATCCCACAGTGTCCCACGAAGGAGAGCATGGGTGATGCACCAGGACTGTTGGAGGTTCAAGATGCCATCGCACAGCTGTGGAACAACAAAGCTGCTGGACCTGATGGGATCCCAGCCGAAATCCTGAAGGCCGGAGGAGATAACCCCCTTCAGTATCTGCATGCCTTCATCACCAAGATCTGGCAAAGGGAGGCAATACCTGCAGACCTCAGAGATGCACTCATTGTCATCCTGTTTTAAAAAGGGTGTCAAGGCAGACTGTGGGAACTACAGGGGCATCTCACTACTCTCCACAACTGGTAAGATCATTGCCTGCATTCTGTTCAAGAGACTCCATCCAACATCCGATGAAATCCTCCCTGAATCCCAGTGTGGCTTTCGTCCTGCCCATGGTACAGCTGACGATCTTCACTGCCCGACAGATACAAGAAAAATGCAAGGAACAAAAACAACCATTATATATGGCATTCGTTGACCTAACGAAGGCTTTTGAATGGGTGAACTGTGAGGATCTCTGGAAAATCCTTTCAAAATGTGGATGTCCAGAAAAGTACATCAGGATCCTGCGGCTCTTACATTACACATGTCAGAGTGTCCTCTGCAGTGGCAGTGAGACTGAGCCTTTCAAGGTAGAGACTGGCGTCAAACAAGGATGCATTATTGTCCCCACTCTGTTTGCAGTCTTTATTGCAGCTATTATCCACCTAATTGGTCACAGCCTACCCTCCGGTGTTCAGATCATCTACAGAACTGATGGCAAACTGTTCAACCTTAACCGTTTTAAGGCAAAGTCTAAGATCTCCCGCACGTCCATCGTGAAACTGCAATATGCAGACGACAATGCCATCGTTGCTCACACAGAGGAAGATCTTCAGAGCATACCTGATGCTTTTGCTGGAGCATACATTGGCCATAAATGTGAAAAAGACCAAGGTTCTCCATCAACCTCCACCAGACTCCTCCATAATCCAACCAACAATAATGATCCACAATGCAGTCCTTGAAAACGTGGACCAGTTCCCCTACTTGGGTAGCCATCTCTCCTCAAGGGCAGACATTGACTGCGAAGTACATCATCACATCTGCTGTGCAGGTGGGGCTTTTGCAAAGCTTCGCAGAAAAGTCTTTGAAAACTCTGACCTGATGGCTAAGACAAAGCTCCTTGTCTACAAGGCAGTTGTCCTGCCCACACTCTTATATGGTGCAGAGACATGGACCACCTACAGCAGACACATAAGAGCCCCTGAGTCCTACCACCAGAGGTGCCTCCGCAAAATCTTGCACATCGATTGGAAGGAGAGGCGCAGAAACGTGAGCGTGCTTGAGGAGGCAGACATAGACAGCATTGGCACAACCATCTATAAGCATCAACTCAGATGGATAGGCCACGTTGTGCGAATGCCAGACACTCGCCTTCCCAAGCAGGTCCTCTACTCAGAGCTGGCGACTGGTCAGCGAGCTCCTGGAGGTCAGAAGAAGCGTTTCAAGTACAACATTAGGATCAGCCTCAAGCGGTTCAATATAAACAGCATAGGCTGGGAAGACCTTGCTAGAAAAAGAAGCACATGGAGGAAATGTATACACGAGGGAGCCATGTTCCATGAACGTAATCTCTGCCGGGTTGCCACAGTCAAGAGGCAGCAATGAAAGGAAAGAGCAGCAACCACCGTCAGAGCGGCCATTCCACACTCCACTCCCAGCACCTCATACCCATGCCCACATTGCCCAAAAGTGTGTGGTTCCAGAATTGGACTTCACAGTCATCTGAGGACCCACAACAAGGACCAACCAGGAAGACCATCATGCTCGACCCCGAGTGATCGCCGATGGTGTGTGTGTGTGTGTGTGTTCTTCATAGAGATGCAATACAGACAGGGATGTGTATAACCCAGAATAGTTTTTGATAGAGTGCTGAGATGGGATGGGGAAGAATATGTTTTCGCTCTCTTCCTCTCTCATTATGAAATCTGAGTCATTCATAAAACCTGAAAACAATGCCAACAGCATAAAGTGCTTTCAAGTGAAAACAAGTTGATGAAGAGAATGACTGCAATGCAGATTAAACTGAACGGGAACTTTTATGGAGAAGAAACAGAAAACCAGTCTTTGTTAATGAGGCAATCAATAACATCACCATGCAAGCATAATCTATACATAAATGCTTTGAATAAATGCTTTGCTACTATGTTCCTTTCATAATTTTCAAACTATATTATATTTATACTTAAATGCAACTGTACGGATGTACTATTCCAAGAAGTATTAGCATCATTTTTGAGAATACTAATTGATCTGTGAAAAAACTGACTTGGGACAGGTCGGATCACTTCTACAGAAGTTAACACTGTAGAGGAAGACCTCATCAATTATGAAGCTTAGAATAAAATATGACAAAGTACTGCAATGTAGTTCTGTACCTGAAATTGTCAGTGATGTTACATAATATCAAGTGATGCATGTCTGTGACACATTGAGAATATCCATGGACATTTGGTGGCTGTGCTGATAAGCAGCTAGTGGCCATAGATTTATCCACCTTTAGGACTACTTCACTGTCTGAGTCTGTTCTGAAAAGATGGAAAATTAAAGCTTCAGGTCAATGAAAATTCTTTTTTTTTTTAGTCTGAAGACAAATACTTGCATGCTAAATCTGCCTGAGCAAAAAAGCTAAGCTGCCCCGACTGTCTGGTGCCCGTAATCCTCCAAACACCACACACACACACACACACACACACACACACACACACACACACACACACACACACAAAGGGAGTAAACTGAGTGTCCAGTGCTCCCGGAAAGGTCATGATGAACTGTCTACTCTTTCATCACATATTTCAGATCACACCACTTGGCATAAAGCCTGCTCTTGTCATTTGCTAACTGTGGGTGTGTGTGTGTGTGTGTGTGTGTGTGTGTGTGTGTGTGTGTGTGTGTGTGTGTGTGTGTGTGTGTGTGTGTGCGTGTGTGTGTGTGTGCGAATTTGTCTGAATTCCTGCACTACTGGCTTTAAAAAAAATCCATATGACCGCATGAAGACAAAAAAAGGGTAATTCTCCAAATTCCAAGAAATCTAGAAATCAATTTAAGGTTTCCATCCATCCATCCATCCATCCATCCATCCATCCATCCATCCATCCAGTTGGATGAGCAACATCATGCTCATTTGAAGACTTGTAGAAGCAAGACAAAGATGAACTAATCTACTGTTATTGGTGGGCAGTTTAAAGGTGAATCAATTTCTTCTGCTTATCTGGCAGGATGCTCAAGATGCCCAATGTCCTTCTTGGGCATGCTGAGGCATTCCAAGGCTACACGAGACATTCAATCCCTCCAGGGAGTTCTGGGTCTCCTCTCGGGTCATCTTTCTGTTTAAGCTGCGAAAAACCCCAATGGGGGGTAATTAGGAGACATTCTAACAAGGGTTCTACTTGCTATTTCAATGCAATCGAGCAGCAGCTCCACTAAGACCTGCATCTTATTTTTGAGGCTGAGCGTAGTCACTCTATGGAGGACGACTATTTGAGGCTCTTATACCCACGGTGGCGCAGTGGGTAGCGCTGTCACCTCACAACACGGCGGGTCTGGGTTCGAGTCCCACTCTGTGCGGAGTTTGCATGCTCTCCCCATGGCTGCGTGGGTTCTCTCAAGGTTCTCCGGCTTCCTCCCACTTCCTCCCACTCCTACGGCCAAATTGAGTGAGTGTGTGTGTGAGTGATTGTTTGTCTCTATGTGGCTCCGCGGTACACTGGCGGGTGCCCGGAGTGTCCCCCGCCTCACGCCCTGAGACTGCCGGGATAGGCACCGGCTCCCCCGCGACCTGCGTAAGCGGAATAAGCGGGTTAAGAAAATGACTGACTGACTGACTGACTCGTCAATCTGGAGCTTTGTCTTCTGGGTCAGAACCATGACCTTAGGTGGTAACTTTAATGCTCTTTTTCACACTGTGGATCGAAATGATTTTGCTTGCAATCCTTGCTTCCTTTTCTTTTTTCAGGAACTGATTTCCTTTTCTTTGAAAGACAATTCAGAGTGATTTCTCTCACTGGCAAACTCCACGACCAATTCAACATGCTCAGTCAGCCAGACAGCCATTGAGATATACTGCCAAGCCACAAATGCCCACCAAATGGCCTCACCACGGCTGTCATCAGATTTTCAACCTGATCTGCAGGGGCTTCTTTCACGATAAATCAGGAGAGCTTTTGAGACTTAATTTACCATCATTCTTTCTCTTATGTTCACAGGCCATTTCCATGAGTAGCTGGGGATTTTTCAAATCAAATATGTTTCCCCTCCACTTAGAATTAAAATTAAGTCCATACAACCACATGTAAGAAAAAAAACTTCATCCACACATAACGGCATAAGTGCATTGATAAGTATAACAACGACAGGAGCGAGGAGCGACAAAGTCTTTGGCGAGGAACATGAATGAATAAATGAATGATTTTTATCGTCATTTTTATCGTTACACAAAAACAGGGTTCCATTCATGTACATGTAAACAAACATATGATGTCATAGCACTTTTCGTCGCAGGCAAGACACATCAAAACCTAAAACTTTGGTTACAGCATTCCACACACAAACACATAACTGGTGTTTTCAAAAATCTTCACTTTGGCCATTTCAAAAAACATTGTTTTTGTCACAGAAATATGCATCGTCGTCAGGACGATAGGCATAAACGTAGAAAAATACATTCATTCTTGAAAATACCTGGCCTCGGCCATTTCACTGATGGAAGAACTGTCCTTGAATGATAGAATACCTATAATATATAAAAGCAAAAATTAAGCAAAGGTGGAAGTACAATATTTGGTAGACCCTTTAGAAATTTTTTTAAACTATTGATTACCAATACATACTTGTATTTAAACAGCCCCTAAAACATGTACCTAGAAGATGATATTTAAAAAGAATGAATGGACAATTTATTTATCTGTAAGCGACACCTTTTAGCCCTTTCATCTACTCTTACTGGAGCCTTTCAACTCTGAATAAGCAAGAAATCAGAAACAGGAACAAAATGTTTAAGTCCAATGCAATTATTTATTCACGGTAATAAAGACTGATGTTTTAGCAAGCAACCTTGTTCGGGTCAGGGCAACCTTAATCACCAGTCAACTGACTGATATTTAAGTAGGACATACAGCAAACAGACTGCCTCAAAAGGAAACCCAAAAGAGGCATTAAAAAAATGGCAACATTTCAAAAAAGAGGTTGTTTTAAGCTTACATGCAAATTAGTAAATCTGGAAACACCTTCAGAATGAAACACATGTTTATCTATAAATTTTGTCAAATTTTTTTCATCTCTTTTACTAAAAGAGAAAATGCAATAAAAAGACTGTTGAAAGTATATTAATGATGTGTATCTTTAAAATAATTTGACTGTACAGTCTGCAATGTGGCCTGTACGCAATATTGTATTGTATGCAAAAAGTCCAACTTATTGCTTGAGTGACAAGACAACTGGGGACAACAAAGTAGAAGCTTCTTTCTTACAAAAAAACTACTTTTACATCATCACTCATAAAATATCTTCTCTGTTTTTTGTCTTAAATAATTTTAACAACCTGAGACTTTTACAAAACATCCATCAATCCATCCATCTTCATCCGCTCATTCGTAGTTGGGTCGCAGGGGCAGAAGCAACAACAGGGAGCCCCAAACTTCCCTTTCCCCGGCCACATCACCAGCTCTGACTGGGGTATCCCAAAGTATTCTCAAGCCAGTGTTGACATATACAGTGGTACCTCTACTTACGAAATTAATTGGTTCTGGAAGAAATTTTGTAAGTAGAAAATTTTGTAAGTAGAAAATTTTGTAAGTAGAGATGCTTTTTCCATGCAAATGCCCTAATCTGTTCCAAGCCCCCCAAAATTCAGACATAAATGTTTTATAAAGCATAAAAATGCATCAAAACATGTAACAAATACATGTTACAATTAGATTATTACACAATGAATGAGAGTAGTGCATGATGTAATAAACAAAGAATAGAGTAAAGAATTAAAATGATGATCATTTACTTTTTAACTGCTGTCCTCATTGTTTTTTGCCCTCGTTGGTTCATGCACTCCTGCCTCACCATGCCGAACAACAGAGTGAATTCTAGTCGTCCTTTTGAACTTCTCCAACCACCCACACGATGCCTTAAACTCCTTAAACTTAAAGTCCGTGGTGATTGTAGATGCATTACGGCCATATTCTTTGGCTGGATCAACCAAACACATCCCTTTTTCATGCTTTTCTGTTATCTCTTGCTTTGTTTGTATGGACAAAAAAACTTTTTTTTTGTCTTTTCCTCTTTTCTCCGTCACTTTCTTGGGGTCCATAGCGAATACTCAAAAAGTTAATATATTTGCGTAAAACTGTCAGAACACCTCATGGGTGGAGAGCTGAATGACGAGGACGCTGCATAGACACCTATCTAGCTACAAACAGAGGTCCCTCTTAGCCAGTGGGATGCCAGGAAGATGCTAGGTGATAGCCAATGGCAGAGCAGCTGTAAGAATGTTGCGTTCAGGAACCTGTGGGAGCTATGAGTAGCAGCCCATACTGTATTTTTACCTTTCGTAACTCGAAATTTCTTTCGTAACTAGAAGCAATATTTTCCTGTTGAGGCGTTTCGTAAGTAGAAAATTTCGTATGTAGAGACATTCGTAAGTAGAGGTACCACTGTAATCCCTTCACCTGGACCTGGGTCTGCCCCGAGGTCTACTCCCAGCTGGACGTGGCAGGAACACCTCCCTAGGGAGGCACCCAGAAGCCCAAACCACCTCAACTGAGACACCAGCTAACCGCCTGATATAACCCATTTTGGCTGATTCTTTCCGCAATCTCATTCTTTTGGTCATGACCCATTACTCATGACCATAGATGAGGGTAGAAACAGAGATTGAATGGCAGAATAGCTTTGCCTCCCGATTTAGCGCCCTCTTTGCTTTAACAGCGTGGTAATACCACAACTGCAATACCGCCCATGCTGCCCCAAGTCTCCGCCCGATCTCATGTTCTATTGTTCCCTCCCTCGTGAACAGAACCTCAAGATACTTAAACTCCTTCACCTACGGAAGAACCTCATTCCCCACTCGGAGAAGGCAGTCCACCAGTTTCCTGCTAAGCACCATTGCATCAGATTTGGAGATGCTCATCACACTTTGTGTGATGAGGATCAGCAATTACGAAAAAAACACACACAAAAAAAATATCTTTTTTTTTTTTTCTCGTAATTGGCTATTTCTCCAAATATCAAACCATCACATGATACATACAAAATCAGTACAGTGTCATCTTGATTGTCTCATTATTTCTTTATGATGGTATGATTGTTCATATATAATATATATATATATACAGTATATATATATATATATATATATATATATATATATATATATATATATATATATATATATACAGCTGGATAGTACAGTGGTTAAGTCAACTGAAATGAATGCAGGAGGTTGTGGGTTCGAATCCTACCTCAATCATGAGCGAACACAATAAAGATAGAGTCATACCGGCTCGGACGTCGCCCGGGTCAACAAGGTCCGCGTCAGTTGCTAGGGAACCAAGGCAATCTGATGAGAAATGGGTTACTGGAACAAGACACACATGGACAAGGGCGGAGAACACGGAGTTGTTGGAATGCTACTATACGAGTAATCCCAGAGAGAGGGGATATATGGGGCGGATGTGGGACCAATGGATGCTTTGATAATAAAGAAGAGAAGCATTTATTTATTATTATCTATTATTATTATTATTATTATTATTAAAAATCCGAATTTTTTGGTCTAATTCCGATTTGTTCTATGTCTAAAGCATTCGAAAACCAAGGTTTGCTTGTGTATGTATATATCTTGGGTACCCAGGAAAGCAGCAGGCTAGCTTGTTTACCAGACTAGATACTATAGCAAAAAGTATAAAGAACTTAAGTAAGTAGTACACAGTTCTCAGAATTCAAAAGGAAATGGATGGCAGTGCCTTTCAATCAATCAACTTTCAACAAATATTCCTGTGGTCTGAAGTATTGCTATCTTTGGGAAAATTGCATGTTGTCTCAGTAACTGCAGACAAACACTAGCATCATATTAAAAATGTCACTGGTACGTAAAACTATTGTTTAGAGTCATGTTGAGATTATATTTTATTTTTAGGTCTGATTTTCTTTAATTAGACCTAGTTATTAACTGACAAAACAACAAAACAAACAACTGGATACAATGAGTTGCATGGAGCCACTACAGGATTTGATTTTCTATATTTCTTATTTCAATCCTGACAATCTTAGTGTTTGAAGACTAAATCTTTGTGTGAGGCAGACAGGCTGAAGATTAGCAGGAACTGATGTGGGACCAGATACCAACTAGAGACTGAGGATTAGGTTTATGACTTAGGGAGGCTGATTTTCATTTGTAAAGCATGCGTAAAACATTTGGAATGATTGGCTGCAGCAAATGAATATTGCTATGAGGTTGATGTAGCTATGTGTCATGCAACGCAAGACAGAGAATTGATTATAAAAAAAATGTTCTGTCTTATGTCAAAGTGGACAAAAAGAAAATAAATGTATTCTGAGAAACCATTCCTGAGCATGAGATTAAATCCAGCAAAATAAAGCAGTGCTTTAACACAGCAACATATACATAAATTGACTACAAGCATACTGACACTTAGAAGGAAATGTTTACAATGACAACAACTAAGTACCATGTTAGCATGGCAACAGACAAAAAGTCACAGCTCACTCATGGTATTCATATTCTTCCTGGAGGTAAGCATTAATTTCTG
Source organism: Antennarius maculatus (assembly GCA_013358685.1). Taxonomy (NCBI): domain Eukaryota; kingdom Metazoa; phylum Chordata; class Actinopteri; order Lophiiformes; family Antennariidae; genus Antennarius; species Antennarius maculatus. The sequence goes on from CM023607.1 coordinate 5,903,924, forward strand.
AACCCACTTTCCTGACAATACATCCGCCTGCTTTCAAAACACTACTCTCAAAATCTCATGGAGCTGTCTGAAGAAAAATCAAAAGCAGCATGGGTCATCTTTTGCAGCTCATGGATACTACACTGAAATACAAGGCAAGTGAATAACAACAATCAATTCAACGCACATCACAAAATACAAAATGTTAAAACATAAAACAACATAAAAATAAATAAATATTGTCGTAAATGACAAATATTGAAAAAGCAAACTGAGACAGAAAAGATGATGACACTAAAATAAAGAATTCTAATTCTAATGTTTTAAGGCAATGTGGCTCACATCTCTGCATGCTTATATTTCAATCTTGTCTATCCATTCAGTTCACAGCAGGTAATTAGTCATTTTATTCACCTGATAGGCACAAAACCAGGCCGACGGAAGCAAATTTTGGTTGTGCTGTAGGTGGGAATCTTGCAGCACTGTCTGGAAGATAAGTAGCAGCGAGGCCAGGAGTCCCCTGAAAGCCATACTGATTAAAGCCACAACTCTTATCTGTCCAAGAGAGCAGGCATATTATAGGGTTCTGCCTGCTAGTCACTTTCAATGTCTGCATTGAGCCACAAGAGTGCCTGTAACTTGAAGGTTGTGTTAAACCCACAACAGTAGACAATGGCTCACTGTCCAGCTGCAAATTGGCAGAAGCTGATTACTTGATTTCTTGTAAGTGATACATCAAGGAGCAGTGGTGGGAAGAAAATCAAAGTCTTTTCCTTGAAAAAGAAAAACACTTTTTAATTCATCTATACGAAAAGGCAAAGTAATTTGAAAGTTGAGGATGGCAAAGAACAGGACTCCAGACAAAGTGTTTTCAGCATAGCATTCCAACAGGTTCATCAAGCAGGACCACCTTCAAACCACAAATTTAATGGCACAAGGATGAACATGCCTGACCTGTATGCCATCCCATCAGTTCAGTCGTGTTTTTGTAATAAAGGCAGAATATCTTGAAATGTATGATCTAAAAATCTGCACTGTGGATGGATGGATGGATGGATGGATGGATGGATGGATGGATGGATGGATGGATGGATAAATGAATGAATGAATGAATGAATGAATGAATGAATGAATCATTCCAAAGGGAAACAAGAACCAAGGCAGTCAGAGACTGCAACATCCCGTGAAGGGTAGGTCAGGGTACCCTGAAAGTAGTACCTGACAAGTGCATAGCTTTGAACTTTCAGGGTAGGTCCAAGCTATGCACTAGCTTTGACCATAGATCAAAGCTAGTGCATAGGTAGATCAAAGCACTAGCTTAGATCTATGGTCCTGCTCACATTGGCCTTCTCCCTTGTGTTTCTATCTTATCTGGTTCCTGAGTGTCCAAAAGTTGAAATTTGACCGTGACCTTGTTTTCTCAAGGTCAAGGTCATCATCTCATTTTCCTCCCCTTTGCCACCCAAGTAATCTGCTTTTTGTTTCATTTTTCTATCTGCAACAGTTGTCAAGATATTTAGTGGAATAACAAACGAACGGACGAACGAACGGACGAACGAACAGACAAACACACGAACACTGATAATTACGATACATCGCCACTTTGAAGCGGGATGTAATTATTTATATTTACACCTCAACATCAGATTAAAGTAGTCTATTAAAGAATATCGACCCCAAGCACACCAGAACATGCTGTATATTCACCTGTAACTACTTGAGATATACATTAATTCTCCATTGGTTCTTTATTATTTTCAGGTATTACATTCCGCCTCAAAGCGATGATGTATTGTAATTGTCAGTGTTTGTGTGTTCGTCTGTCCGTTCGTCCATCCGTTTGTTTGTTAGTATGTCCACCAAATATCTTTGCAATCGTTGCTGATAGAAAGATGAAAAAAAGCACATTACTCGGGCAGCAAAGTGGATGAAAATGAGATGATGAACTTGACCTTGAGAAAGCTAGGTCAAGGTCAAATTTCAACTTTTAGATAGAATAAGATAGAAAGACGACGGAGAAGGCCAGTGTGAGTAAGACCACAGATCAAAGCTGGTGCTTTGATCAAATAATAGCAAGTCAGAGCACTAGCTTTGATCTTTGACCTATGCAAGTAGGTCAGGGTAAAATTTTGATTTCAGGTGTGTCATGGAATGTTGCTGTTTGTGACTGCTTTGTTCACCTTGAATCTCTCATCCATAGATTCTTAAATGTTTTTAGTGATTTCTGGAAAGATGCAGCCTCTGTATAAGGAGAAAAGAAGATGAAATAAGACGGTCTCTCATCTCTTCATGCAATCTCTCAGCTCTCTAAGATGTGAAAACAGGAACCCATCCATTCATTAATTTTCTTGCAAATGAGAAGACCGCATCTACAGCTGCTTATCCCTCTTGACTGAGGGATAAGCAGATTCATGTGGATCATGAATCTGTTCAAGTCTATCTCAGCTATCTATGGACGAGAGGTGGGGTACACCCCAGATATGATGACAGCTCATCACAGAGCCAGATAAAATACAAACCAGGCATGCTCACACTCATAGACAATTACATCCCGCTTCAAAGCAGTGACGTATTGTTATTGTCAGTGTTCGTCCGTCTGTTTGTTCGTTCGTCCACCAAATATCTTCCCAGTTGTTACAGATAGAAAGATGAAACAAAAAGCACATTACTTGGGCGGCAAAGGGGATCATGGGTCTTTTTATTAAATGACCCTGACCTATGAAAGTAGGTCAGACTAAAATTTTGAATTCAGGGGACTTGCGGCATGCTGCAGTCTGTGACTGCATATTTTCCTAGTTTGGTTTAGACCAATTGGGGGGAAGCCAGAGTACCAGAATAGAACCCACGCTGACATGGTGAGAACATACTAACTCCACACACCAACGAACCTTTAACCTTCTTGCTGTGAGGCTATAGTGCTATCCATGCCTCCCCCAAACAGGAACCCTTACTGATCAAATGTACTAATTTGTATTATGAATAAATTCCATCCTCAGCCAACTGTGTGGAAACCTATGTTGTTAATGCCAAGTTATGTGGCATTTGCCTTCAGTTTGATCAGAACAAGATTTTTATTAACACACCAAGTTACACAACTGAAAGAGCACAGAAGTCATGTTATAGATTAAAAAAATATTTATTGAAATAGTATAAAAATAGCTTCTAACATACCATAATTTACAATTATAAATTCAATGGATAAAAAAAACAATCCAGACAGAAGTCATGAAACCAGAATTTTATAATTTTTTTCATCTTTCACCCACCCACACACACACACATAAGACACAAATACCCTCAAACAGTGGACCCATTTTTTCCATAGCAGACATCGGTGTAACAAAACCAGTCATCATCAGTAGACTCAATATTCAGGTACACTACAATAGAAGTGCTTTCAAGACTATGTACGTTATTTACATTATAAACAAAAATGCACTCAAATCTGCTCTTTAAAATTTCAAGCCATAAATATCATTTTAAAAAATTCATGCAATCTTTCTCTTTTAAATAACCTGTGGGCCCTTCATTGCGGAATGAAACATATATGTACATCCGAAATTCTCTCATAAATAAATAAATATATTTTGTGTTTATTGAGCGTGAGAAAGAAGTCACAGTAAGAATAAATATTGTTGTTTACAGTTCTTGTCTCTACTGAATTTTAAGACCTGTGTGAGGCACTGTTTAATCTAAGAGGAGAAACCAGCAGAGGAGGTTGTTATTTAGGAAAGGTTAAGTTTGCATTGTGGTGTGCATTCAGGTGGATGTGAATGATCTGCTGTCCTTGTATACAGAACAACACACAACATGCAGAGGAAGCAGAGGTTGTAGAGTAGAGGTGGAGTTGTAGTAAACATAATGTACTAAGTCCAGTGTTTCAGGTTTTATAATTTGTTTGCACAGGTTTCTCTGTTGGAGCTATGAGGTTCTCTGGTTGCGAATGACATTGGATCAGTAGAAGTATTGATAGTACAGGTTGTAAATGGCATAGGCTTTACTGATCTAGGCCCATGAGAGGAAAAACGTCCAAAAAAATCATCTGAAGTCTTGTACGGAGTAAAGTACAAAAAACAGGTGGCAAAAAAAGCCTTTTTCTTTCAAGTATTTTCAGGTTTCCCCAGACAATCTCACAGAAGGCACTTTTTTGACAATCATGCTCTTCATCAGCAACTCTGCTCTTCCCCTGTGACAGGGAAATCAAAGGGAGTGCAAAGGGCAGTGTAGCAAGACGTTACATAACTCGAACCATTTGCTTGCAACTCAGCAGTAAGCACATGTACTGTAGTTGCTCAACAGAGATGCAAGAACAGCATGCTCCTCTACTGACTAACAAACACCCACTGTCCAGACTAGACTCCTGCTAGGATGATGTTCTGACAGACACAGGTAAATAGCTGGGAAGTCACTGCGGTGGAGCAGCTCTGGCTTGCCAGGTTGACACTACTGGATGATGGTTTTGTCAACACATGGACCTCCTGTGTGTACACATATACGCCTTGCTATTGCCTGTGTCTACACCTAATGTGCCCAGCTCTCCTCTCCTCAGTGTAGAGTCTGTTACATAAGTGTTTTGTAATAGTCTCTCAAGCCAGTGCAGACCAGAGTGGACCTCCATCACCGAGCCAAGGGCACTGGAGTGTGCATGAAAGCTGTGGGCTCGTGACTAATGCTGTGCAGCCAGATCTCTGTGCTGGTCTTCTCTATCTGCACTGTGGATGGGACTATTGAAGAGGATGTGCACTGCATCCACGAGTGGTTAATTATATCTTCAAATGATGGACGATCAGCTGGTCGCAGAGACAGGCACCACTTGATCAGTTGTTGACATTCTGCAGGAAGAAGACAGTCAATGAGTATGGAGCACTAAACTGAGGATATGATATTGCACACACAACCAAAACAACATCTCAATGTGAATTTACCTGTTGAGATTCTCCTCCGAAAGAGGACCTGCCCCTTTGTGATCTCCTCATCATGTTCAAATGGGATGTCACCACACACCATATCATATAGCAAGACACCCAGCGACCAAACTGTAGCAGAGCGTCCATGATAGCGATGATATTTGATCCATTCTGGAGGGCTGTACACTCTTGTGCCTGTTAGGTGTAAGGACATAGAGAAACACAGTCATTAAAAAAAGCACACAACTGATGTGTTAAACTGAAAATGAGAGTTACATAAATAAAGTTATAACTGATAGAGGGTGAGCTGCATTCAGTTGGGCCTGATGTTGAGGGTATTATCTGAGCTCAGGTGCCCAGCAGCGAGACAGGTGGTGTGTTTGTGTGTGTATGATAGAGTGGAGTGTGTGGGAGGGGGAGAAGACATGTGACTTTGTTTACAAACTTTGAGTTGTAAAATTACCACTTATCCCCTATAGGGGACGACAAAGTAAAGGTAATTGTGCTGAGTTCGTGCTAATGCTGACTGAGGTATCAAAGATGACACAACTTGGGAATTTCTGGTAATTTTTCAAAAGGCAAATCATATGACTACAAATGCACAGTTTTGCTACTGGAGAGCTCTAATGTGAAAAACATCCATAGTGCAATGCATTAGGACAATGCATACAAATAAAAATAAAATTCATCACAGTTGTGACTCACCATCAAAGTCCGTGTAAATGGTGTCTTTCAGTAACGCTCCTGATCCGAAGTCAATGAGTTTCATCTCTCCAGTGCGGAGGTCGATGAGGATATTCTCGTCCTTGATGTCCCGGTGCACTACGCCACAGTTATGGCAATGACGGACTGCCTCCAGCACCTGGCGGAAAAAGCTCCGCGCCAGCTCCTCTGGTAAGGCTCCTTTCTCCGTAATTAAGTCAAACAGGTCTTTGACGTTTTCAGGTCTCTCCATCACGATAATGAAGCTATCCGGTCGCTCGAACCAGTCCAGCATTTTGATTACACCGCGGAAGCCCGTCCCGACTTTCTTCAACAACACAATCTCCATAGGGACCCGAGAACCACTCGGCTGTGAATACGATAGACAAAAAAATTAAATAATGTTAAACTCAGGTATTAATATTTATAGAAAACTTGGCGCTAGCTTAAATTATTATGAATCGTTTCTTACCAGCTCTCCCCACTCCGAGACTCGGTCCTTGGCCACATGCTTGACGGCAACCTAATGAAGACGCAAAGAGGCCACTTCAAGAGTCATATACCTCAACAAGCATGGCCTCATTTAACCGTGATACGTAGTCAAATAGATCACAGTATTGAGAAATACTAACCGAAGCTCCATCAACAATCCTCGTGCCAGAGTAGACGGTTCCGAAGCCGCCGCTGCCCAGCACCCCACCGACATGATAGAGCTTCTCGAAAGGCTCCTTCTCCTTGACTGCAACAAACAGTCAGTTAACTACAAGGGACGAAGCTTTACGCCGGTACCCGTACTAGAGTAACAACGGCTTCAATATATCATAACGAAATATCTTACATTCTGAATAAATGTTTTAGATTAACCATCATTAACATTGAAAATAAGATAATTGTGCGTGTATGGTCTCGGTCACGATACGCGGACGCGCCATTACAGCAGTTACGTCCTCCATGACAACAGCGTGTAAAGAAGGGCGTCTAACCTTGATGAACCTGGAGCTGGATCTTCGCTGGCATGTCGGTCGAGATGTGGGCCAGAGAATTGAGCTTTGACAGAAGCATTACTTCAAAGATATCCACCACAGGTTGAAGAAATGCGTTTCTTCGTTGTTGGAGTTGGTTCTACCTGTATTTTTGCTGCGATTGTGCGGCTCTGCCGTCCCGCGTGTTACGTTTTAGGATTAAGTCCACGTTGCAGTGAAAAAAAATGGTATTAGTATTCTCTCATCAGGACAGAATAAAATCAGCTTTCCAGCAAACTATGGCACCAGATGTCGTCCTGTTGAAATGCAAAACTGCTGCTCCGGCAATGTTTTGTTAACAGTTACTTACAATTTACGGTACAGACAGGCAACAAAATACGGAAACCAATACCTTCGTCTGACACCGGCTCCTGGTAAAAAGGGATTTGGGGGAGGTCGTTTATAACGCAGTAGTAAGAGGGCGTGAAAATACCTTTGACGTCTACCATGTTACCACCCCCTTCCGCTCTCTCCACCAATAGAACTGGAGATACGCGTTCCACACGCACGTCAATCACCAAATAAAAATGCCAGCCTTATAACCGGCTGGGCTAGACACAGACGTGGCGGGAATAAAAACGCGCTAAAAACGTGAGACTGAAGTAATAACTAGATTCAAGTTGCAAGGAAATGTAAATACAAATCTAACTCCTCCCCCTTTCGCCTTTCTTTCAAACGGGATTGCACTATTGTTAATGGAGGAGTGCCAACTAAATGAAACTCCATACATAGCTGGTTCATTTTTTCAAAGATATACAATAAGACATTTTAGTGTATCTCATATTGACTTATCTGTCACAAAATCATTTAATGTTCTGTCTGTTCCTGTTGCAACTGTACCGAGCAGTAACAGACTGTTGCTGTTGGCCACCATTAAAAATCCTCATGGATCTAATAGACAAGAGGAGTCAGGTCATTCCTGGTATTCTGTGTTTTGGCTTTTACCCAATTGTTTTGACATCTATAACTGAGATTATATGCTGAAGTGAAGTCCAGGACTGTTTTTATTTCAGTTGCTTGACAATACCTCACAACTGGCTGAGCATCAAAGTCTACTGGAAAGAATTTGTGCATTCCTCACATTCTTTCAAATTGGGTGGCCACGTTTGCAGTCTTTCACAGGATGTGGAAAATGGAGATAAAAAGACTTACCATCCCCCCCTCCTGTCTCTGCTCCCCCTCTCCAGACTTCTTTTCCCGCTCTTGCGATTGTGGGTGGGGTAGAGTGCTCCCCCTCTATCTGTCCTCCCTTCAAATGTCGTGCAAGAAAATAAAAATCCGAATACATTACATAAATATGCAGTGTGAAAAAATATCCAATTGGAGTATTGATATCTATTGTTGTTTATTCATTTTTAATGTACTGCATGTGTGTTTAACATAACTAAGTTATAGGTATGTGTGTGCGTATATATATATATATATATATATATATATATATATATATATATATATATATATATAACACTAATATATATATATATATTAGTGTTGTCAGGCGATTAAAAAAATCTAATTAATTACAGGATTTGTAATTAATCTAATTAATCACATTTTAATCTCATACCTGCTAAAGGCCTCCAAATAAAGAATTTGAATTCTAGGACATTACAAAATTGTAGTGCATGACTAATCAACAGAATACACCAAAAAGAGAAGATATAAAATCCACATTTTTATTGGTTAAGTGTACTTTATAAATGAAATTCAAAAGAAAAAAGGTCAAGCACATCAGGTCAGGTGCATTTCTCAAAAATGCAATACGAATACAGTTAAATGAAATAAAAAAAATTCAGAAATAAAATAAGGCTCAGTCTCAAATAGACACATAAGCAGACTCTCAATCAAAATGAATACTAAAGCTGACTCAATACAGCAATTCAAAATGAATAGTATAACGTGCCTCTAAATAAGGCAATATCAACAGCTAGATGCCAACAGGCTTTTCCTTTAAAAGGGTAAGCTAACATTCAACTCTTGTGTCCTTGACATGTCTTGCATTTAAATGATACGTTAGGCTGGAGCTGCTTTGGTGATGTGAAAATTCTCTTTTATAAAAGGTACAAATAATAATAATAATAATAATAATAATAATAATAATAGTAATAATAATAATAATAATGGATTAGATTTACATAGGGCTTTCTCAAAGACGCTTTACATTGGATCTATTATCCATTCACTCCTCTTTCATACTTGGTGATGGTAAGCTACGTGTGTAGCCACAGCTGCCCTGGGGCAGACTGACGGAGGCGTCACAGCGCAGATTGGCAGAATAACTGCCTTTTTGTTGATAGTCCCGTCTTTGTTCTTTTTATAAAGAAACTTTCCGCCCAAAGGTCCAAGTGGGCTTGCCTCGCTCTCCTGTGTCGCATCCATCCCTGTTGTCAGTCACCCTGCTTTTGACTAGTAGCGCAGGTACGAAGTGACGTATTACTGCAGCCCTCAATGGGCCAAATTTAAAATGCTTGCACATTGACTTGCCACTCAAGATTAATTGCGTAAATTTTTATAGTGCGTTAATTTGCAGCGTAATTAATTAATCTAATTAATGTATTAAAGTGACAGCCCTAATATAGTGTATATATATATATATATGTATATATATATATATACACAGTGCGCCCCCGTTCTTTGCAGTCAACACGTACCAAGAACCACACGCGATTGAGGAATCCACGATCGACATCGCAATCTATTTATTGTATTATTTACGGCAATTTAAACGTTTATTAACCCTCGCCATACTGATATCAAACAACTTCTATAACCTTTTCCCACATGATTATTGACTGTTTAAAGCACTTTTGTGTCTCACAAAAGTCCGGAAAAGTCCGGGCCTGATGGAACAGAGCACACATCCAGATGCCGTCAGCCAACAGAATGCGCATACTGTATCACGTGACTGCCTACTCAAAATCCGCGATGAGGTTGAGTCACAATCATTGATGTGAGAATGCGCGAGGGAGCACTTTATATATATGCAGTATATATCATATATATGTATATATATGAAATTTCACTTGAAAACCTCATGATGTCACGTTTTAACTCCACCCACCCAACCAATCACGGTGATCTGCCAGAATGAATCACGTGAACAATATGGCGTAAGGCATTGGCCAGCGAGACTTTTTGTTGCAGTTACGTCTTTCGTCCACACGACAATGCAGATATCCGGGACGAAAACGCTGGCCAAAGTGAACTTTTTTGAAAACGCCGGCTCTTTGTTGTCGTGTGGACGCTGTAACTGAAACCTTTTTTATCTGGGGGGCGTCTCCCTGCGACTAAAACTGCTGGGATGTTATTGTGTGTGACCCATGTCTACATGTACACACAGAATGGATGGAGTTAAAACCGGCTATTCTCTAATGTATAACAGCTCCATGTCGAAGACGCATTGATAAAAATGCTTGACAGTTGGATATTTATGTTTCTTTCTTTATTTGTATATTTATTTATTTATTCATTCATTCATGTTCCTCGCCAAAGACACCGATGCCAGTTCTGGGTCAGACCGGGATGTGCTGCCTGCTGGTGGGAGAAGTCTGTGATGCATACGCTTGGTATATAATACCAATACATTTGTTTTCACATGTTTGGTAAGAAGTCTGATATTATTGTTTTATAGTGGAATTTACATGGGTTCACGCGTAGTGTGTGTGTGTGTACTGTATATTGTTAGGTAAACGGACTTTTATCCTGAAGTCCACCCAGAGCAGTTGTGCGCGTTCAAAACCGGAAGGAAGAACAAGAAACAAATCATCTCGTTTATCAAATATATATTGCTGCCCTAACACAATATTTCTAAACAAATCTGGGTTCTCTGTCCCTAACCCAAAATCTTGTGTTGTATGAACCGTGACAGGAGGCAGGAACAACACATTTCAGAGAATCTCAGATATTTATTATGCACGTCACTAGGCTCCACCTTAAAGATGGGCCACTATACATTAGCTCATATACATCGTGTTGTTCTCCGACTGGTCAACTCATGGACACCGTGTCGTTCTCTGGTTGGTTGGTTCTCCTTCCGGTCTTCATCTAAACAAAGAGTCGAACAAGTTACACAACTGACGTCCGCCGCCAAGCGGTGGACGCCCATTACACAATATGTTTAGCTATAACATTATTGAGTGAAATACAAAGTAAATACAGAATCTGAGAATATATTTGATTATGTTTTCCTTCAATACATATATATATATGTACAGTATATATATATATATATATATATATATATATATATATATATATATATATATATATATATATATATATATAAATCTTCTTCTCTTCCTTTCAGCTTTTCCCATCAGGGGTCGCCACAGCAAATCAATTGCCCCCATCTAACCCTGTCGTCTGCATCCTTTTCTCTCACACCAACTACCTTTATGTCCTCTTTGATTAAATCCATAAACCTCCTTTTTGGTCTTCCTCTAAGCGTCCAGCCTGGCAGTTCAAAACTCAGCATCCTTCTACCAATATATTCACCTCTGGACATGTCCAAACTGTCTCAGTCTGGTTTCTCTGACTTTATCTCCAAAACCTCTAACATGTGCTGTCCCTCTGATATACTCATTCCTGATCCTGTCCATCCTGGTCATTCCCAAAGAGAACCTCAGCATCTTCATCTCTGCTACCTCCAGCTCTCTCTCCTGTCTTCTCCTCAATGACACTGTCTCTAGACCAGGGGTCACCAACACAGTGCTCGCGGGCAACAGGTTGCCCACAAGGACCACATAAGTCGCCCGCAGGCTGTTCTAACAATAGAACAACTTATGTCACTACTCACTAAAACTTAAATTTTATTTTGTTCAATTGCTATTCTTTTTAAATCACACGTGACTAAACTAGTGCTAGTGGACAGTAAGCTTGCGGGCGCAGCGCAGATGGACGCTGAATGTAGTTTCTGACCCCAAAACAGCAGAAAAAAGAAAGAAATCTTATCACTTTTACATGGGAGGAGGAATGCTTTTTTAAACTGTGAAAGAAACCTGCGTGTGTCTCATTTGCGGGGCGGTTGTGGCGATGCCAGAGTGGCACAGTGTGGAGAGACACTTCACTACGTGTCATGAAAGCTACCATGCTAACTAACTACCCACCGGGAAGGGCAATATGGGCAGAAAAAGCTTATGAGTTAAAGGCAGCTTTGGGTAAGCAACAGTCAGTTTTCACGAAGCCGGTGAAAAAATCCCCGAACGCAACTGAAACTTCGTTTAGAGCTTCACATTTTTTGATAAAGAACAATAAACCTTTTTCGGATGGTGAGGTTTTCAAAGAAGCTGTAATGCTTGTGGCTAACACGTTAGTCAAAGATGAGAAACACAGTCCTGATGTCATCTCCGCATCTCCGATGTCCAGCTTGGAGCAAGTACGAAGGCTAGATGAGTGACCCCATTGTGAATTTAACAGTGCAGCTGGACCGGTGGGATCTCGCTGCCTGTAGGTGGTTTAGTGTCCAATATCACGAGTGGATAGACAGTGACAGCACTGCTGATATTTATCCGAATGGTGTTTGATGACTTTTCTACAAAAACAACTGCTGACACTTCTGCCACTGAAGACAACAAGGCGGGGAGTTGTGAGCATGTGAGCTTTATTGCAAAATGCAAAAATGATCCAGACTTCACAAAATTTCTGCACCACCATTGCAAACGATTTGTGCGAAAGTGACCGGCTTTGAAAACGTGATGACTCCGGTCGTGAGGATCATAAACAGCATCCTCTCCAGAGCTAAGATGCTACTGGAGGAGCTGTCCACTGAATACGTTAAATGTTTTGAAAGAATGTATTCTTGTTCAGACAAAAGTTTTTTTTTCTGTCTTCATCCATCCATCCATCTTCTTCCGCTCTTATAAGTGATAAAAGTTATCATTTGCATTAAAAATACAGTAGGCGTTCCCCTGACCTTCAAATGTTTGAGCAAATAAACATAAAGTGTTTCATGTTTAACATGTTTTTCTGATTGTTATTGCTATGTAAATTACTAATATTTGTAGAAAATAATTATTGAAATGTGGACAATAACTTTACATAGTGTTAGAACAACAACTGCTATTTTAATATCAGTATTATAATGTTAGTTATCCATGCAGTTTTGTTATTTAGGAGGTTTGTAGCAAACTGGTCCTGTGTAGCCCTTCATACTACTTGATGGCCATAAAGTAGCCCTCAGCCTCAAAAAGGTTGGTGACCACTGCTCTAGACCAAACAACACCGCTGGTCTCAACACCGCTGGTCTCTCCACAGTTTTGTACACCTTTCTTTTCATTTTAGCTGAAACTCCTCTATCACACATCACACCTAACACTTTTCTCCACCCATTCCATCCTGCCTGTATATGCTTCTTCACCTCTTATTCACACCCTCCATTGCTCTGGACTGTTGACCCTAATTACTTAAAGTCCTCCACCTTCTTGATCTCTTCTCCCTGTAGCCTCACTCTTCCACTTGGGTCCCTCTCATCCACACACATGTACTCCCACCTCCACCTTGAACTCCTCTGTTACACCTACAGCACACCTCACCACTGTCTTACTGTCCTCATACATGTCATGCACCGCTCTAACATACTTCTCTGCCACTACAGACTTTCTCATACAATACCACAGATCCTCTCTGGGCACCCTCTCATAAGCTGTCTCCAGATCTACAAAAGCACAATGCTGCTCCCACTGGCATTCTTTGCACTTCTCCATCAACATCCTCAGAGCAAATACTGCATCTGTAGTACTCTTTTGTGGCATGAAACCATACTGCTGCTCACACATGCTCACTTCTGCCCTTAGTCTAGCTTCAACTACTCTACTGCAGATATATTATCAAGACCAACTGCCTTTCCACTCTTCATCCTCTTCAATGCCCTCCTCACGTCATCCTGACTAATCTTTGCTACCTCCTGGTCCACAACAGCCACCTCTTCTAGTCTTTGTTCTCTGTCATTTTCCTCGTTCATCGACTCTTCAAAGTACTCTTTCTATCTTCCCATCACACTACTAGCACCTGTCAATAGACTTCCATCCCTATCCTTAATCACTTTAACCTGTTGCAGTTCTTTCCCATCTCTCTGTCTCCCTGTCTTGCCAACCTGTATAGATCAGTCTCTCCCTCCTTACTGTCCAATCTAGCATACAGGTCATCATAAGCCCCTTGTTTGGCCTTTGCTAACTCCATTTTAACATTACGCTGCATCTCCCTGTACTCCTGTCTACTCTCCCCAGTCCTCTCAGTTTCCCACTTCTTCTTAGCTAACCTCTTTCTCTGTATACACTCCTGTACCTCCTCATTCCACCACCAAGTCATCTTATCCACTTTCCTTTCAGATGACACAACAAGTACTCTCCTACCTGTCTCCCTGATCTCATTAGCTGTAGTTGTCCAGTCATCTGGAAGCACCTCCTGACCACCCAGAGCCTGTCTTAGCTCCGTCCTAAAAGTCCTGCAATACTCTTCTTTTTCAGCTTCCACCATTTCATCCTTTGCTCTGCCTTTGCCCTCTTAATCTTTTTCACCACCAGACTCATCCTACACACCACCATCTTATGCTGTTTGGTAACACTCTCGCCTATCACTACTTTGCAGTCACTGATCTCCTTCAGATTACACCGTCTACACAAGATGTAGTCTACCTGTGTGCTCCTATTTCCACTCTTATAGGTCACCCTATGTTCCTGCCTCTTCTGGAAGAAAGTATTCACTATAACCATTTCCATCCTTTTTGCAAAGTCAACTACCATCTGTCCTCCTGGATACCAAACCTGCCCACCACCTCCTCATCACCTCAGTTTCCTGCATCAACATGTCCATTGAAGTCTGCACCAATGACAACTCTCTCACTTTTAGGTATGCTCTGCATCATTTCAAAGTCCATCCAGAATTTATCCTTCACCTCTAGCTCACATCTTACCTGAGGAGCATACCCAATAACAACATTGAACATCACACCTTCGATTTCTAGCTTCAGACTCATCACTGGGGAAAATTGGACTACTGTTGGTCGAAGAAGGAGAGGAGGAAAGTGTGTTGGTAGGAAGAGAAAAGCGGAATGCCAGTATAGAACTGAGAGTAGGGGCGTTGAATATAGTTCCAATATTCAACGCCCCTACTCTCAGTTCTATACTGGCATTCCGCTTTTCTCTTCCTACCAACACACTTTCCTCCTCTCCTTCTTCGACCAACAGTAGTCCAATTTTCACCAGCACCCTGTAGATGAACAGCACCGATGACGGTCGTTGTTAACTCGGGCCTCAGCCGATCAGGTATAAAGGTCATAGGTTTGATTCGTATGTTTGATTTGGCAAAAATTTTATGTCGGATGCCCTTCCTGACACAACCTTCTGTATTTATCCGGGCTTGGGACCAGCACAATAAGACACTGGCCTGTGCCCTCTTTTGGGTACATTTAGCATAGCATAATTTAACCTAGCTAACTGAAATCTGCTTAATCTGTAGCTTTGGTAAGCATAATGAGTTTAGTATAGCTTAGCTTAGTATGCTAAAAATGATTGAATGGTTGATTCAATGTCTGGAAGGACTGTGCTGGCAGCATGCATGCTTGATTCATATAAAAACATTCTGAATACGTGTAATTTGAGATTTTTTTCTCTGTTCTCTGTCTGTGGTTGGCTTGTGATATCTCAGTACGCATTTTTAATTTTTGTAGTTGTTATTCGTGTCGATTGCATAGAGACTTGATACTCTGGTGTTCCTGGCAGTTTGAAAGTTAACGTTACCCCCTAAGGAAAAAAAAAAAGGTGGGGGGAGGTTGTAGAGAGAGAATCACACAGCTTTGACATTTATATTATAATATATAGAAAAACAACATATTATAAACATCATATACATATTCTTGCATAATTTTACACATATAGAAACTGTCTCCAGATCTTCAAAAACACAAAGCTGCTCCCACTGGCATTCTTTGGACTTCTCTATCAACATCCTCAGAGCAAATACTGCATCTGTAGCTGCATTCAATAGAAGAATTTTTATTTCACTACTGTACTGTGTGTTATTATTTTATATTTCAGATTTACAACATATTATTTTTCAACATCACATACGTAACTGTATACCCTTCATTTATAATTATTTTGACATTAACATTAGATGCTATATTTTACAACACTAGAATTGGAGAAATTTGACCAATAAAATATGACCAAAAATAAAAACTCTGTAACTTCCACATAGCAGAGAACAGTCATCTCTGCACTGTCTGGAGAAATGAAATATCCAATACAGAGAACTGCTGATCAAATAGTTTGGATTTGAAAACTGATCATTTTGTGGATTATGCCCTGTTTGACCCAAATGGAATTTTGGACACTTCAAGTATTACATGGAACAGTAGAAAAATCATTCAACATCATCAATGTCAGAAACATGGATTAATGAACACGAAGGGCCTATTTCATGAAGCAGGTTTAGTGGAAAACCTGGGTAAGTCAACCCTGAAATAGGGTTGAGCTGGATACTCGTTTCATACGAGTATCCGGTATGGATATTGCATTTTGACGAGTACGAGTACGAATACGAATAAAGTCCGTTAATTCTCGTGATCAGACTGAAGGAAAATCAGCCGGACTATTTTCACGCTCTGTGATTGGCCAGTCACACATACTTCCCGCCCCTCCCTACAGACTGCAGTTAGAGCAGAGTTTCCCTGTCCCACTCTCTGTCTCCGGTACACGCAGTTACTGATCTCTCTGTTCGTGGCTTCACTGTTGCTCACGTCCTTATTAGATTTTCTTCAGCTTGCCTCTATTTTGGTGTTTGGTTATGTGGTGAACTTGTTCTTGTTTTTTTTTTTTGTTGTTGTTGCACGTACGCGTGCATTTAACCACCGCCTCGGTGGTTAAAGTCTTTTTTTTTTTACTAGTTCTAAACTCTGTTCAAATTAACAATGACTATACTTAATATTTTAACTGATAACATAGCGCGTGCGCACACACACACACACACACACACATACACACACACACACACACACACACACACACACACACACACACACACACACACACACACACACACACAAATGGCAATAGCATTAGGTACTAAAAATAAATAATTGAAAAAAAAGTACTAGAAAAAAATTTAAATGAAAAAGAAGAAAAAAAATTAAAAAGTTTTGTTGAGTATGACAATTCTTGTTCATAGTAGTTAATTACTTTTTTTATTGCATGCACTTCATTAATGCACTTTGTGTTTACTCGTTCTATATATAGTTCCTTTGCTATTGTGATCAAAAGCGTTGACTCTCAATTCTGAGGCTCCTCGGTAAATATTCATTCATAGACTTAAGAATATTCATGTTCTTACTCAGTTCCATAAAAAACTTGTTCTGTAAATAGTTCTCTTACTTTTGTGATCAAAAACATTTATTTGAATTTCAATTTTGAGGCTGTTCTGTAAATAGTTTTAAAATTAGCAAAAATACAGCAACTTGTGATCAATCCATATCAATTTTAGACTTAAAACAATGTGGTGATTTAAGCCCCACTCATTTCCAGTCAAACCACACCCACTTCCGGTTGAAACCCCGCCCATTCCGAATACAGATACGGATACAGATAATCTAGTTGGTTGAACAGATACAGATACAGATAGTGGTGTACTCGCTCATCCCTACCCTGAAATCAGGGAAAACCAGGGTTTTCGATTTCACAAAGGGAGGTAACCTAACCCAGAATTAGAGCAGTAACCCTGACCTGTTTCATGAAGCGAGGTAAATTGAACCTCTGGGTTTGTTACCGCAGTAACAGACTCTCTGGTCGGGAGAAGGTTTTATTCCACTGACCCAGGGTTTCCTGAGTCCGCCACCTTTCACAGCCGCTCACGCAGCTTCATTTCCTGGTTTTGTCGGACGAAGACTTTGACAGACGATCGGTTTTATAAATAACAGTATTTTAGAAGTATTTTAGAGGCAAACACGGCATGTCAGTTTGACGAGGATCCCGTTTGTGAAGGTTCAGCATTAATTCACAGAGAATTAAATATTTTAGTATCACATTCAAATGTCCCGAGCATATCCAGACAGTTCTCTTCGGGCCCGTTTCACGAAGGCGGGGTTAACCTACCCTGAGGTAAACCTGCGGTTCTGGGTTGATTTACCCTGAACTTGGATAACCCAGGGATTCTGGTTTCACAATGGCTGTTAAGGGGTAGTTTTAGGAACCCAGGGTAGATTGACCCGCAGTTTAGCAGGTGCAACAACACTATAAAAAGTCATCATCAATGGAGCCTCGACTCAACAAGTCACAATGATGGCAAATAAGAAATGCTGTGAATATTTCACCTTGCTTTAGGTCGAAACGTTAATGCACGCTTACGCTGATGTGCAGCACGTATTCTGAGGCAAGGGCAACAGTGCCGTGGCTGCAAAGGAGAGGGAGAAGGCGTGGGAGGAAATCGCTGCTCAAGTAAATGTGTAAGTTTAAATGTAACACTGTGTAATTACGATAAAATTACGGTGGCGAACAGTGTGAATGGTAGTTCATTAATTTATTTAATTCAGGTGCAGTTCCACGGGGGTGAAGTGCACATGGCAGCAGCTTAAGATGAAGGACAAAAACATCCTTCACTCAGGTCAGACTCAGGTTTCCCCACATTTTCATCATGTTTAATATTGTACAGCAGCGGTCCCTAACGTTTTTTGCGCCACGGACCTGTTTCATCTAAGACAATATTTTCACGGACCGGCCTTCATTACCTCAATAATTGTTAATGACGCCAGGATGGCTGTAGTCTATTAATAAATCACTGTAGCGGTCTGATGTCAACTGCAGACATCAACAGAAAAAATAAACAACCTTTTTTCCATAAATTGATTATCAACATCTCTGTAAACAAAATTATTCATTTTAGAACAAAAATCATTATTAATAAGAAATAATTATGTCAAAAAACTCGACTAAAGACACTGCGCTGATGAGGTTCATCCTGAAATATTGCGACCACTAATCAGTGCATTCACCGTAGGAGAAATACTGATAATTTCCACATAAAAAGGTGAACAAGTCAATCAAATAAAATTAATAATGAAAATTGGTGGTAGGCCTTGCAGCTAGCCAATCCCATCTAGGCGTAACGGGAGACAATGACACTTGAAGTGTGTTCCTTATGTCCAGTGTACTTCAGTCTACTCTGTAATTATTTTTATTTATTTTTGTTTGCTGTCACTGCCGAAAATCTCGCTTCAGGACTATGGGAGGTTGGACATCAATTTTAAATGCTTTTTGGTTGATCTCAGGATATTTTGCCTTGATTTTAGTCCAGAACACTGGAAGAACACTCATTTTTGCTTGTGGGCTTAAATTATGAGCTAACAACTGGTAACCTGTCACGTGACTGAGACCTGTCAAGAGACACGGGCATTCGTCTGTGCCTCATTCCGCACAGAAGTCACTTTTCAAAAGAAAACATTTTTGTACCAGATTTACCTTATGAAAAAATTTTTAAAAAGCGATCTGGAAGCAGAAATTCTGCAGCACCAGTCAGAGGTGGATGATGGCCACAGGTGAATCATGTTAACCATTGGCAAGACACAAGAACGAACATCTGCATTTGTATTTGTAGGAAATAAAGAAGACCAAATGAAATGTGACTTGTGCTTTTATTTGTTACTATGGTGGTAGTGAATGTGATTTAATTTGAAAAATAATTCTCGCAAATGTTGTCGCGCACCGCTCTGCCCTCCTGGTCAGCAGGCAGGTGGATGGGGTCATCATTGGGGTCATCAATTTGTGGGGCAGGGTGTTGTTCTCCTCTAATAGTGACAATATCATGAAGAACAAAAGATAACACAATTATATCACAGGCCCTCTCAGGGGTTGTCCTAAGGTGACGCCGGCACTGGAAACATACTTTCAGCAGGCCTATGGTCATTTCCACCTGGGCTCTCGTCCTGCAATGAGCCCGTTCTGTTCTGCCTGGGACCTGGTTCAGGGTCAGGGTAAGGGGTCAGCAGCCGTGGTTGGCATGGGTATGCCCTGTCCCCAAGCAAAACGCCATCAAACTCTCCTGGTAAAGTGGATTGATTACAGTGGATTAAAGGACAGACATAACAGAAGATAACAGATCAGGAGAGCCAGTCTAGACGGGAAAATATATAGATCTATGGGGTTGCCAAAGGAGCTGAAAAGCAGTTCCAATCCATGACTTCATTTGTGGAGAAGTTACTCTGCGAAAACCTCGAAATACCTGACGATATGCTGCTGCAGCTGGAAGGAGCGCGCCGTGCGCTCTGTCCACAACCACCTGCGGACACAGCGCTGAGATCTGTCCTGGTGAGATTCCTCACTTCATTTTCCTTCAAAACTAAGGAAAATGTTTTTCATTCAGCTTGACTCGTCTGGATTCAGGGAGGGGCTAGAGACTCTAGGGTCACAACAAAGAGCTCTGAAATGGAAGTCATACATCATTTTGTTATACTATATATTTATTTGTTTTTTACTTGTGGTTTAATAATCCTTTTCTATGTCCACTCCCTGTCAGTTCCTTCAAGGATAGGGGAGATTTCCTTGGAAGTATATGGAGATTGATTTTTGTTTACACTTATGCAAGGTAAAACTTTAAAAGTAGCCTCTTTTAATGTCAATGGTATACATAGTCCAATTAAAAGAGGGAAAATTTTGTCCAGATTAAAAAAAGAAGAAATTCAAATTGCTTTTCAACAGGAAACACATTTGAGTGATACAGAGCATAATAAACTAAATAAAATGGGATTCAAATACATTTATTCATCTTCTCATAAATTAGGGCAGTGCAGTGGCCGTACTGATATCTGGTCAAGTTAATTTGAACATGTGTCAGAAATTAGGGATAAGGAAGGAAGATTTGTTTTGGTCACCGGGAGAGTTAACAGAGTTTTAATAACCCTCCTGAATGTCTATATCCCCATGGGAAGTGACTGGTTATTTTATAAGAACATATTTGAAATGATGACTACAAAAAGCCAGGGCACTTTAATCTGTGGAAGGGACTTTAACATTCGATTGAATCCCAAATTAGACTTCTCTAATGGAAAGTCTGATTCAAAGGCTATAGGTAGGAAAGCAAATGCCTTGATGAAAGAAGTGGGAATTGTCGATGTTTGGAGAGAAATGTACCCTTCTGGCCGAGATTTTACCCACGTCTCCTCACCACATGCAGTCTACTCCAGAATAGACTACTTTTTCACCTTGACTTTCACAGAATAGGACAGTGTCATATCGGTCCGATTACCTTATCTGACCATAGTCCCATATACATGTCAATAAATTGGGATAATGAACCAAGATAATTACCTTGGCGCCTGAATTAAAATCTTCTTAACAACCCACAAATTAAGGAACAAATGAGAAAGGAAATCAAAACATATCTGAAGCTGAACGACAATGGGGAGGTGACACTGTCTGTGCTCTGGGATGCGCTCAAAGCAGTTCTCAGAGGAAAAATAATAGCTATCTCGTAGTATGAAAAGAAACTCAGAATAGAAAGGCTTGTTAACACTAGAACGCCAATGGCCAAGCCATTTGGCTCAAAAGGTGCTCATTCCATACAACCGTGCCGACTGGCAAAAAGGTTTTTATCTACACCTTTTATCTTTTATTTTATCGACAGGGGGATGCAGCGTAAGGTGAAAGTAGAGGTAGCAAAGTCCAAACAAGAGGCTTATGATGACTTGTATGCTAGGTTGGACAGTAAGGAGAGAGAAACTGATCTATACAGGTTGGCAAGACAGAGAGACAGATGGGAAGGACGTGCAGCTGGTTAGGGTGATTAACGATAGGGATGGAAGTCTATTGACAGGTGCCAATAGTGTGATGGGAAGATGGAAAGAGTACTTTGAAGAGTTGATGAATGAGGAAATTGTGAGAGAACAAAGACTAGAAGAGGTGACTGTTGTGGACCAGGAAGTAGCAAAGATTAGTCAGGATGAAGGGAGGAGGGCATTGAAGAGGATGAAGAGTGGAAAGGCAGTCAGTCCTGATGATATACCTGTAGAGGTTTGGAAGTGTCTAGGAGAGGTGGCAGTAGAGTTTCTGACTGGGTTGTTCAACAGGATCTTAGATAGTGAGATGATGCCTGAGGAATGGAGGAGAAGTGTGCTGGTGCCCATTTTTTTTTAGAATAAGGGAGATGTGCAGAGTTGTGGCAACTACAGAGGAATAAAGCTGATGAGCCATACGATGAAGTTACTCTGGGAAAGAGTAGTTGAAGCTAGACTAAGGGCAGAAGTGAACATTTGTGAGCAGCAGTATGGTTTCATGCCAAAATAGAGTACTACAGATGCAGTATTTGCTTTGAGGATGTTGATAGAGAAGTACAGAGAAGGCCAGATGGAGTTGTATTGTGTTTTTGTAGATCTGGAGAAAGCTTATGACAGGGTACCCAGAAAGGAACTGGGGTATTGTATGAGGAAGTCTGGAGTGTCAGAGAAGTATGTTAGAGCGGTGCAGGACATGTATGAGGACTGTAAGACAGTGGTGAGGTGTGCTGTAGGTGTGACAAAGGAGTTCAAGGTGGAGGTGGGACTGCATCAGGGATCAGTTCTGAGCCCCTTCTTGTTTGCTATGGTGATGGACAGGCTGACAGACGAGGTTAGACAGGAATCTCCATGGACTATGATGTTTGCAGATGACATTGGGATCTGCAGTGAGAGCAGGGAACAGGTGGAGGAGAAGCTAGAGAGGTGGAAGTTTGTCCTGGAAAGGAGAGGAATGAGGTTAGCCACAGCAAGACAGAGTACATGTGTGTGAATGAGAGGGACCCAAGTGGAAGAGTGAGGTTACAGGGAGAAGTGATCAAGAAGGTGGAGGATTTTAAGTACATAGGGTCAACAGTCCAGAGCAATGGAGAGTGTGGAAAAGAGGCGAAGAAGCGTGTACAGGCAGGATGGAACGGGTGGAGGAAAGTGTCAGGTGTGATGTGTGATAGAAGAGTTTTAGCTAAAATGAAAGGAAAGGTGTACAAAACTGTGGTGAGACCAGCGATGTTGTTTGGTCTAGAGACCAAGTGTCACTGAGGAAAAGACAGGAGGCAGAGCTGGAGGTAGCAGAGATGAAGATGCTGAGGTTCTCTCTGGGAGTGACCAGGAAGGATAGGATCAGAAATGAGTACATCAGAGGGACAGCACATGTTAGAGGTTTTGGAGATAAAGTCAGAGAGGCCAGAATGAGATGGTTTGGACATGTCCAGAGGAGAGATAGTGAATATATTGGTAGAAGGATGCTGAGTTTTGAACTGCCAGGCAGGAGGCCTTGAGGAAGACCCGAGAGGAGGTTTATGGATGTAATGAGGGTGGACATGAAGGTAGTTGGTGGGAGAGAAGAGGATGCAAAGGCCAGGGTTAGATGGAGGCAATTAATTCGCTCTGGCGACCCCTGGAGGGAGAAGCTGAAAGGAAAAGAAGAAGAATCTAATTGTAACATGTATTTGTTACATGTTTTGATGCATTTTTACGCTTTATAAAACATTTATGAATTGAATTTTGGGGGCTTGGAACGGATTAGGGCATTTGCATGGAAAGCTCTACTTACGAAATTTTCTACTTACGAAATTTCCTCCAGAACCACTTAATTTCATAAGTGGTTCTGTTTTAATGCTTTAATTAGATTAATTAATTAAGCGGCAAATTAACGCGGTATAAAAATTAACACAATTAATAGTGAGTGGCAAGTTAATGCGCAAGCATTTTAAATTTGGCTCATTGAGTGACCCGTAGGCTGCAGTGGCACGTCACTTCATACCTGCCCCACTAGTCAAAAGCAGGGTGACTGACAACAGAGATGGACGCGACACAGGAGAGCGAGGCAAGCCCACAAGGACCTTTGGATGGAAAATGTATTTATAAAAAGAACGAAGACGGAACTATCAACAAAAACTCAGTGATTTGTACCTTTTGTAAAGGAATTTTCATATCACCAAAGCAGCTCCAGCCTAATGTATCATTTAAATGCAAAATATGTCAAGGACACATAGAGTTGTCTGTTGTCAGTTCCTGTAACGTTAGCTTACCCTTTTAAAGGAAATGCCTGTTGGCATCTTGCTATTGATGTTGCCTTATTTACAGGCATGTTATACTATTCATTTTCAATTGCTGTATTGAGTCAGCTTTAGCATTCATTTTGATTGAGAGTCTGGTTATGTGCCTATTTGAGACCCAGGCTTATTATATTTTTTAATTTTTATTTATTTTACTTAACTGTATTTGTATTGCATTTCTGAGAAATGCACCTGGCCTAATTGGTTTGCTGATGTGCTTGACCTCGTTTCTTTTGAATTTAATTTATAAAGCACACTTAACCGATAAAAATGTGGATTTTAAATCTTCTCTTCTTGGTGCATTCTATTGATTAGTCATGCACTACAATTTTGTAATATCCTACAATTCAAATTCTTTGTTTGGGTGCCTTTAGCAGGTATGAGATTAAAATGCGATTAATTAGATTAATTAATTACAAGTCCTATAATTAATTAATTTTCTTAATCGCCTGATAGTACTAATATATATATATGTGTGTGTATATATGTGTGTGTGTATATATATATATATATATATATATATATATATATATATATATATATACTGTATGTATATATATATATGTATATACAGTATATATACATACATATATATACATGCAGTGAGTGCGCATTAACACTCGCGACTTCACCTCATTGCAGATTTTTTGTAGGCAGTCACGTGATAGTGTACACGCATTCTACTGGTTGACAGCATCTGGAAGAGCGCTTCGTTCCGTCAGTCTCAGACTTTTTTGAGACACAAAATGCTTTAAACAGTCTATCAGAGTGTGGTAAAAGGTAATACAGATAAAAGGTGGTTTTATATCAGTAAGGGGAGGTATCATAAATGTTTCAATTACCGTAAATAATAAGAAAATAGACCACAATCTCCATCGCGGATTCCTTAATCATGTGTGGTTCATTGATTTTAAATTCTCTCGCGGCTGCTCTGTTACCTTTCACAAGCACGTAACTGATAGCCTGGAGTTTAAATTGCGCTTCATATGTGTGTCTCTTCGCTGATGCCATTGGTGGGGGTCTTCAGCCAAACAGATGTGCTACCTGCCGGAGGTAGCCTTGTATTATCTTCTCTAATTGGTTTATCGCTGCTGGCGTAATTAGTGACGTGTTATGTCCTATGTCAGTGGAAAATGGCCAACGGTCAATTTAGCGGAGCGCTGACTAAAATCGCACAAAATTTTTTACAAAGTTTAGAATGCACTGTACACGGTAGACACTTCATGTTCAGAGGCGCAGTGCTGATTTTTGAGAAAATTAAAAGCTTTTAAGCGAGCCTTACGGTATGGAAAATACGGTACACACACACATATATACATACTGTACATGCTTAAATAGTACAGGCTGGTGCAATACACCGATAGACCAGCTTCAATGCATGTATGGTTATTTATTTGTCAGCCCGATAGATATGCATAGACAGAACAACAGAACCAAAGGTTGACCATTGAGTTGTGTCTGTGATGAAGATTCTGATTAATTAATTAAAATAATTACAGCTCTGATCAATAGAGACACATTTAAATGTTAGAGTACAGACTAATGGCTTTCATGCAGATCAAAAAGTAACAACTTCTTAAAATGCAGCGAAGACATTTTTCAGGTTTTGTTAGAGCTGATACCATGTAAATGGGGCCTTAGTGCAAAGGAGTGTGAGATACTGGCTTTTGAGATTGCAAAGACAAATTCCATGAATTCCTCGTAAACATTTGATGACAGCAAACAAACTAAGAGCTAAACAATGTTATCAGTGACTGCCATTAATCAATCATTACACAAGAAAGTGGTAAAACAGAAAAAAAATGATTGAATGAACTTATTTGTTTGATTTGATGAATGCTGTGTGCAACCTGTTTTTATAGTGATAATTAATGGAATTAAATATATGACTGAATATGTTATGGTTAGGCTACAGTTGTAACATTAATTGTTACAATAGTAGTGAATATTGAAGGTGAAGAGAGGAGTGTGTGAGTTCATGCACAGTCAGGAGCATTGGAGAGGTGTGTGAAATTGGAGATGTCTCAAGCAGTGAGTGTGAAAGTGATTGCATGCCTATGAAATGCCACCAATGAATGCAGTTCTCTGAGGCCTGCATGATCAGCAGCACTCAAATGACAGCCATCTAACCTCATCTGTCAGGGGGGCAGATTTTTTAGTTGCACTGCTAACCTTGAGCCCAGCTGCTCAGTCCAGTCTTTGAAAGTCTCAAGTCTTGAGGCCAACAAGTTATTTCTATAAAATGGGACGACCCAGTTCTGATGTCAATGACGACAAAATAATTTCAGCCCTTTGTCTTTTGAACTTTCGTCACTGTTACTCAGTTTCCACTTTGTCATCCACAAATCTTTCCCACACGCTTACACTTTAGAAGCCATTAGGAAAAATATCACTGTAGTTAAAGATCTGGTTTATGTAATAGTTTTAAGAATTACTTCCTATTTCTAAATAAATAGAAACCCTGCGTACAGGAAAGTTTCACAACACCAAGGTACATTTCCCTACTTAGAATTAGAACTTCTGAAATCTATTTATTGACATTTTGATGTTAAATCTTAAAGGTGTAGGACCATTGAATGATACATGTTTGTGTTTGGAGAAGTACTGTATTGGCCCGAATATAAGACGACCCTGATTATAAGACGACCCCCTCTTTTTCAAGACTCAAGTTTGAAAAAAGACTTTTTGAACACCAAATTCAATTTTTATACAGAAAATAATTACAGTACATCTGAAACAAATGATTATAACAATATATTCGAGAGAAAAAGAATTTTATTTTACCTCATTCAAATCATGCAAAAACTGTCTATCACATCTTAATATCTGAACATTTAAATATGTAAACTAAAGTGCAATCACATTTATAAATGAATTGCTTCTGGTTTTTGAAATGTATGAAATGTAAATAACATTTTGTTGCTACGTTTCTCCATTTTCTGTTATCACACCTCTTATTTTCTTCTCTTTTCTTTCTTACCGCTATTTTTTATTTTTCTTCTTCGTGACAGGGGTTCGCTTTGGCCTGGGGAGATTAGTTCAGCATTCGCTTTAAAGATATCTGGCGCCATCTAGCGTTGTGAATGGGTATAATGTCTAGACCCCGAATGTAAGACGACCCCCACTTTTTCAGTCTTACTTCAATACAAAAAACACCGTCTTATAATCGGGCCAATAAGGTAAATGGTCTCTTTCTCTGTGCTCTATGCCCTCACAGGTTTTCTCAGGTTCTCCGCTCATCTGTCTATCCACTGTAGACCTGCTCCTCTAATTCCACCAGTATCACCCCTCATCTGTTCATCAGCTGGGATCCTGCTTCCTTTTCTCCTCTGTGGCCATCATAAAGTCCGCCATGCAGCTGTAATTGTGCTTTATAAATAACCAACTAGATGATGGGGAGCAAGTATAGAAGACAACAACCCAGGAGTCGGTGAACGCAGCCTGACATTCCCATCCTCACTTCAGCACCTGGATCAAAACTCCTAACTCTAACCATAAAGACAGCCTCTATCTGGCCTATTTGCCATTCTCTCTGTATCTCTCTTTCTTTTACCCTGTCCCCATTCTCCATTGTATTTTTTTCTACCCAATCGATCAAGACGGTTGATTGCCCTCCAGAGTCTGGGTCTTGCTCGGAGTTTCTTCCTCGATTAGGGAATTTTACTCACCGTCATCACTTATGCTTGCTCTGGAGAGTTCTGTTGGGCTTCTCTGCCTGTAAAAGCGCTTTGAGATGTCTGTTTGTGTGATTGTGTGATTGTGTTTATAATTAAAAGCTGAATAAAGCTGATAATAGTAATTGTTTGGTCGTAATGAATAGTTTAAATATGCAAACTAGGTGGTTAAATAAATTCTGACTTGAACACAGTCCATCCATCTTTCTCCGCTTATCCGGGGTCGGGTCGCGGGGGCAGCAGCTTAAGCAGGGAAGCCCAGACTTCCCTCTCCCTAGTCACTTCGTCCAGCTCCTCCGGGAGAATCCCAAGGCGTTCCCAGTCCAGCAGCGGCTCGACTATGAGTCCCTTCCGGATGACTGAACTTCTCACCCTATCTCTAAGGGAGAGCCCGGACAGCCTGCGGAGGAAACCCATTTCGGCCGCTTGTATCCGGAATCTCGTTCTTTCGATCACGACCCACAGCTCGTGACCATAGGTGAGGGCAGGAACGTAGATCGACCAGTAAATCGAGAGCTTTGCGTTTCGGCTCAGCTCCTTCTTCACCACGACGGAGTCCGCATCACTGCAGGCACTGCACCATTCTGCCTGTCGATCTCCCGTTCCATCGTACCCTCACTCGTGAACGAGACCCCAAGATACTTGAACTCCTCCACTTGGGGCAGGATCTCCGACTGAGGACCATGGTCTCAGATTTGGAGGTGCTGATTCTCATTCCAACCGCTTCACACTCGGCTGCGAACCGTTCCAGTGAGAGTTGGAGATCACGGCTTGATGTAGCCAACAGCACCACGTCATCTGCATAAAGCAGAGACGCAATACTGAGGCCACCAAACCGGACATCCTCAACGCCTTGGCTGCGCCTAGAAATTCTGTCCATAAAAGTTATGAACAGAATCGGTGACAAAGGGCAGCCTTGGCGGAGTCCAACCCTCACTGGAGACGAATCCGACTTACTGCCGGCAATGCGGACCAAACTCTGACATCAGTCGTACAGGGACCGAACAGCCCTTATCAAGGGGTTCGGTACCCCATACTCCCGAAACACCCCCCACAGAACCCCCCGAGGAACACGGTCGAACGCCTTCTCCAAGTCCACAAAACACATGTAGACTGGTTGGGCAAACTCCCATGCCCCCTCAAGGACTCTGCGGAGGGTGTAGAGCTGGTCCACTGTTCCACAGCCAGGACGAAAACCACATTGCTCCTCCTGAATCCGAGATTTGACTTCACGACGGACCCTCCTCTCCAGAACCCCTGAATAGACCTTACCAGGGAGGCTGAAGAGTGTGATCCCCCTGTAGTTGGAACACACCCTCCGGTCCCCCTACTTAAAAAGGGGGACCACCACCCCAGTCTGCCAATCCAGAGGCACTGTCCCCGATATCCATGCGATGTTGCAGAGGCGTGTCAACCAGGACAGCCCCACAACATCCAGAGCCTTTAGGAACTCCGGGCGGATCTCATCCATCCCTAGGGCCCTGCCACCAAGGAGCTTTTTAACTACCTCGGTGACCTCAACCCCAGAGATAGGAGAGCCCGTCTCAGAGAACCCAGACTCTGCTTCGTCATGGGAAGGCGTGTCGCCGGAATTGAGGAGGTCTTCGAAGTATTCTCCCCACCGAGTCACAACGTCCCGAGTTGAGGTCAGCAGCGCCCCATCCCCACTATACACAGCGTTGATGTTGCACTGCTTCCCCCTCCTGAGACGTCTGATGGTGGACCAGAATCTCCTCGAAGCCATCTGGAAGTCATCCTCCAAGGCCTCACCGAACTCCTCCCACGCCCGAGTTTTTGCCTCAGCAACCACCAAAGCTGCATTCCGCTTGGCCAGCCGGTACCCATCAGCTGCCTCAGGAGTCCCACAGGCCAAAAAGGCCCGATAGGACTCCTTCTTCAGCTTGACGGCATCCCTTACCACCGATGTCCACCAGCGGGTTCTGGGGTTGCCGCCACAACAGGCACCGACCACCTTACGGCCACAGCTGCGGTCGGCTGCTTCGACAATGGAGGCGCGGAACATGGTCCACTCAGACTCAATGTCCCCCGCCTCCCCCAGAACGTGGGTGAAGATAGTCTCATGTTTTATTTTGCCTAAAGACGTGGTGGAACTACTGCAAAATTAGTTTCCATTTTTTGTAACATCATCTTGATAGATGCTGCAAAGGTAAGTTTCCACTACACTGTATGTTATCCACTCAATCCCTCTGTGCACCCATGACCCAGTACACCACCCTTCACCACAATTCTTCTATTACATATTAACCAAGCAGGCAGATAATTCACTTTCCTATATGTGACCTCATAGATCTCCAAAGAGTGTGGTTCTCTCCTTAATTAATTTCTGTGTTCTTTGGCTGTCTTCGAAGGCTCAGCCACTTGTCTGCACTTAAAGCACTTGTTCGCTCATCAGTCAAAAAGAAGTCAATCACCTCTCCAGCTGTCCTCAGATCCCACCTGCTGCCACTCTGCAAGTGGCAGGAAATATAATTAAGTAGGTTGACTAACATGTGGGCTTCTACTTGTTTGATGGCTTCCGATTTGTCCACTATATTAAATAACAATTAATTTAAAGATCAAGGAGGATAAATAAAACAATCATAAAAAATGTTTATTAGTATTTTATATTCTGTTATCTTGGCAGATCCTTCTTTAGAGATACATATAATGATGACTCTAGCAGAGGACTAAATCCCCACTAGTTACAGATTTCACAAACTTTTACTCATTCCTAATAGTAATGTAGATATTTCCAACTAAAGTTTAATTGCTGTTTTAACATTAAAACAGTTTGAACTCATCTGACATGGCAATGAATTTAAATACCCCCCCCCCAGCTGCAGTGACGCTAATGCATATAAATTACAGCTCCAAATAGATAGGCTTGAATGACTAAAGCATTTGTGTTCCATTTCAAGTGGTCAAGTGGTAATCTAAGTTCACACGCACACGCACACACACACACACACGCACACACACACACACACACACACACACACACACACGCACACACCATGATTGTAGTCTAATATGCAGATGGATGAGTTTTAATAGGAATATGATCTTGAAAATGTGCAGTTTTCTTTATTTGGCCTTTATGTCTCTGAAAAGAATTTCTCAGCTGCTTTTTTGTTTCACGTACGTGTGCATTTAACCACCGCCTCGGTGGTTAAAGTCTTTTTTTTGTTTTTACCTGTTCTAAACTCTGTTCAAATTAACAATGTCTATACTTAATATTTTGCACACACACACACACACACACACACACACACACACACACACACACACACACACACACACACACACACACACACACCATAATCAATATTGTTTAACTTTATGTGAAAAAAATGGCAATAGCATTTGGTACTAAAAATAAATGAAAAAAAAGTACTAGAAAAAAATTTAAATGAAAAAGAAAAAAAATTAAAAAGTTTTGTTGAGTATGACAATTCTTGTTCATGCATACTTTGTAGTTAATTACTTTTTTTATTGCATGCACTTCATTAATGCACTTTGTGTTTACTCGTTCGATATATAGTTCCTTTACTATTGTGATCAAAAAGCGTTGAATCTCAATTCTGAGGCTCTTCGGTAAATATTCATTCATAGACTTAAAAATATTCATGTTCTGACTCAGTTCCATAAAAAACTTGTTCTGTAAATAGTTCTCTTACTTTTGTGATCAAAAACATTTATTTGGATTTCAATTTTGAGGCTGTTCTGTAAATAGTTTTAAAATAAGCAAAAATACAGCAACTTGTGATCAATCCATATCAATTTTAGACTTAAAACAACGTGGTGATTTTAGCCCCACCCATTTCCGGTCAAACCACACTCACTTCCGGTTTAAGCCCCGCCCATTCCGAATACAGATACGGATACAGATAATCTAGTTGGTTGAACAGCTACAGATACAGATAGTGGTGTACTCGCTCATCCCTAGTTTTTAGTCTACTCTTAAATAAGCTGAGAGTGTCTGCCCCCCGGACCGAGGCTGAGAGTTCATTCCAGAGTAAAGGAGCCAGATAGCTGAAGCTTCTGCCTCCTGTTCTACTCTTAAAAACCCGACGGGTCACCAGAAATCCTGCATCCTCGGATCGAAGGGCCCTTGATGGGTGATACATTTCAATAAGATCTTCAGTGTAAGATGCAGCCTTACAGTGTAGAGCTTTATATGTAATCGTAAGGAGTTTGAATTGTATTTCTATAATTAATCGGGAGCCAATGTACTGATGCTAGGACAGGAGAGATGTGCTCACTCCTCCCAGTTCGAGTCAGTAAGCGGGCAGCTGCATTCTGAACTAACTGTAGAGTCCTAATAGAGGAGCTAGAACAGCCCAATAATAAGGAATTGCAGTAATCTAATCTAGAAGTAACAAAGGCATGAATGATTTTTTCTGCTGTAAGGATAAGAAATTTCTAATTTAAGCAATATTTCGCAAGTGAAAGAAGGCTGTCCGGGATACAGACTTAATATGAGAATCAAAAGACAGATCTTGATGAAAAATCACTCCCAAGTTCCTGACTTCATTGGTGGAGGATAGAGCAATGCTATATAAGTGAATTGCAATGTTAAAGAAATCATCTCTAAGATGTTTCAGCCCAATAATAATGACTTCAGTTTTGTTACTGTTCAATATTAAGAAATTGTGAAGCATCCAGGATTTAATATCCCTGAGGCAGGTTTCCAATTGAATTAGCTGATCAGATTCATTTGTTTTAATTGATAAATATAATTGAGTATCGTCAGCATAACAATGAAAATTAATGTTATGTTTCCTTATAATATTTCCCAATGGTAACATATACAGATTAAACAGAATTGGCCCCACAACAGATCCTTGAGGTACTGCACAGGTGAGAGTCCCTTCATCTGAAGACTTATTATTGACATAGAGAAACTGAAATCGGTCGTATAGATGTGACCTAAACCAGTCTAGTACTGAGTTTTTAATCCCAACTTCCTCTTCCAATCTCCTTAAAAGAATATTATGGTCAACAGTATCGAATGCTGCACTCAGGTCTAATAAGACTAGAACGGACAGAAGACCTTTATCTGACACTGTTAAAAGGTCATTTGTGACTTTTAGCAGTGCAGTCTCTGTACTGTAGTTTGTTCTAAAACCTGACTGAAAATCCTCCAACAGATTTTTCTTTAACAGGTAGTCATTTAGTAGTCATTTAGCTGTTTGGACACTACGTTCTCTAGGATCTTAGATAGGAATGGCAGGTTAGAGATCGGCCTGTAATTTGAGAGGATGCCAGCATCTAGGTTTGGTTTTTTAAGGAGGGGCTTGATCATAGCCACTTTGAAAGATTGCGGTACATAACCTATTTCTGAGAATTGATTAATCATGGATAGTACAGGTTTATTTATTAACGGTAAAACCTCTTTGAGGAGCATACTTGGAATTTTGTCTAGTAGACAGGTGGTGGGTTTAGCAGAGGAAATTAGGGAATTTAAATTGGAGAGTTCCATTTGCTGAAAACACTCCAGGGAATTGCCAGAATTAGTCGATTCCTCTGCTATCTTATTTGTGTGTGGCAATACATAATGGATCTCATTTCTAAGATTTGCAATTTTGCTTTGGAATAACCTAAGAAAGTCATCACATTCAAGATTTAAAGGAATGGTATGCTCGATACTGTTGTGTTTCTTAGTCAGCCTGGCTGCAGTGCTGAAAAGAAACCGAGAGTTGTTTTTATTTTCCTCTGTTAAAGTAGAGTAGTAAGTATTTCTGCTTCTACAGAGAGCCTTCCTATATGACGAAAAGCTGTCTTTCCAGGTTAAATAGGCTAGGTCAGTTTTTGTCGATTGCCAGATTCTCTCCAATCTGCGGGAGCGTTGTTTAAGGTTGTGGACTGACGAGTTAAACCACGGGTCTGACCTTTCCTGTTTTTTAATTTTTCTTTTTAACAGGGCTATGTCATCAAGAGTTGTTTTTAGGATGTTAGCCACACTATGAGAAATTCCATATTTTGGCTAGTACTGGAATAGGGTCAGCTGACTTCAAGGTTAAGGGGATTTTTTAAAAAAATTTAGTTATTACTGAATCAGTGATTAATCTAGTCAAGATGGTTTTATTCTGTGGGTTATTGTTAATTAGGGCAAAGTCAAAAGTAACTAGGGAGTGATCTGACAAGAAGTCGTTTTGTGGGAAAATAGTCAAGTGCCCAAAATCTACACCGTGGGTAAGAATATGATACTGTGTGTGTATATATATATATATATATATATATATATATATATATATATATATATATATATATATATATATATATATATATATATATACACATATACATACAGTATATATGTGTGTGTGTATATATATATATATATATATACACACACACACACACACATATATATATACACACACATATATATGTAAATATACATATATGTATCTTCTTCTTCTTTCCTTTCGGCTTTTCCCTTCAGGGGTCGCCACAATGAATCAATTGCCTCCATCTAGCCCTGTCCTTTGCATCCTCTTCTCTCACACCAACTACCTTCATGTCCTCTTTCACTACATCCATAAACCTCCTCGTTGGTCTTCCTCTAGGCCTCCTGCCTGGCAGTTCAAAACTCAGCATCCTTCTGCCAATATATTCACTATCAATCCTCTGGACATTTCCAAACCATCTCAGTCTGGCCTCTCTGACTTTATCTCCAAAGCCTCTAACATGTGCTGTCCTTCTGATGTACTCATTCTTGATCCTATCCTATCCTTTCCTGTCATAGTTCCAACATTCAACGTCCCTACTCTTAGTCCTATACTCTCGGCGCTCCTCTTCTCTTTCTTCGTGCAAACGCACTTTCCTCCTCTCCTTCTTCGACGAACAGTAATCCAATTTCCACCGGTGCCCTGTAGGTCAACAGCGCCGATGGCGGTCGTTGTTAACCCGGGCCTCGACCGATCTGGTATGGAAGTCATAGGTTTGATTCGCATCTTTGGCAAAGGTTTTACGCCGGATGCCCTTCCCGATGCAACCCTCTGTATTTATCCGGGCTTGGGACCGGCACAATAAGACACTGGCTTGTGCCCTCTTGCGGTTACATGAAGTATATATATGTATATACTGTAGTGGACACTTGGGAGAGCTGTCTCACATCAGGCAGGCACAAGGGAGGTGTGATGTCACGGGGTTAAGGGGTGTGATAGGGGAAGCGGGTATTTAAAGGAACTGTGTTGATTGTTGAGGGGCACTTGTGAATAAATACATTGAACTCACCCGTATCCTTGCCTCGTTCCTGCGAACCTCCACATTGGTGACCTCGACATGATCATGGATGCCAGTCACGAAACCCAGCCGGGTAGTTTGGCGCAGCTTCCTGCCGCTTCTCCCGCGATTTTTGCGGCTACAGTTAAGCTGCCGGAGTTTTGGCAGCACGACCCGGATCCCTGGTTCCAACATATTGAGGCCCAGTTTCACCGTGGAATCACAGCCGATGAGACCAGGTATTTCCATGTGGTCTCAGCTCTGGACTCCTCCACCACCCACCGCGTCATGGGGCTGCTGAGAGACCCGCCGCTGACTGGGAAGTACGGCGCGCTGAAGGCCATGTTGCTGCAGGTGTTCCAGCTATCCGACGCCGAGCGGGCGGAGCGGCTGCTGTCGCTCAACGGCTTGGGGGACGCAAAGCCCATGGAGCTGATGGAGAACATGCTGGCGCTGATGGGATCCGATGATGCTTCCTTCCTCTTCATCCATCTGTTCCTCCGCCAGCTTCCACCGCCGGTGCGCACCGCTCTCGCCACATCGCCTCTCACGCGCACGAAGGATTACCGAGGGTTGGCAGAGGAGGCCGACAGGATTCTGCTGGCGTTCCATTGCTCTCACATGCACGCTGTGCTCCTGGGACAGCCACAGCCCCCGCCAGAGGAGGGGGCTGCGCCAGCCGTGGCCGCTGTGACGGTGCGCCGGAAGGACAATCGGGAGCTCTGTTTTTATCATCGCCGTTTTGGAGCCAAGGCAAGGCGATGCATTCCGCCCCGCTCCTTCTGCGACCAGGGAAACGCCAGGGCCGGTGCTCAGTATCAGCTGTGGGCACTGGCGCGGCGGAACGGCTGCTTCTCGTGGAGGACAAGTTGTCTGGGCGTCGCCTGCTGGTGGACTCAGGTGCTCAGCTGAGCGTCATGCCAGCGTCAGTCACGGATGCCCTGGCTGGCGGCGTCGGACCTCCGCTCGACGCGGCGAACGGGACGCCCATTCGCACCTTCTGCTCAAGGTTTGTGACTGTGTCTTTTAATGGACGACGGTTCGGGTGGGAGTTTATTGTAGCTTCTGTCTCGGTACCCATACTGGGTGAGGATTTCTTGTGCGCGAACAGACTGCTAGTGGACGTAGCGAATCGCCGCCTGATTGACGCTGTTTCGTTTGCCACCTACCCCTGCATGCTGGGGAGCTCCGCGCCGCTCGCCCTCACCAACATCCTCGCTAGGGGGGACGTATATCAGCGGCTCCTTGCTGAGTTTCCGTCCCTGACCATCCCGACTTTCTCTACTGTGGTCGCGAAGCATGGTGTGGAGCATCACATCACCACAGCCGGGCCACCAGTTTTCGCCCGGGCGCAGCGTCTGGATACCGCCAAGCTGGCAATCGCAAAGAGAGAATTTGCCACAATGGAGCAGCTCGGCATCGTGCGCCGCTCAGACAGTCCATGGGCATCCCCCCTGCATATGGTTCCGAAGCGGGAGGGGGGTTGGCGTCCCTGCGGGGATTTCCGGCGCCTCAATAATGCCACCACCCCGGACAGGTACCCCGTCCCGCATATCCAGGATTTCTCTGTGCACCTGGCAGGGGCAGTAATCTTTTCAAAGGTGGATTTGGTGCGGGGTTACCATCAGGTGCCAGTCCACCCGCAGGACATTCCTAAAACTGCTGTCATCACTCCGTTTGGATTATTTGAGTTTTTGCGGATGCCGTTCGGCCTTAAAGGGGCAGCGCAGACTTTTCAAAGGATGATGGACTCCGTCCTGCGAGACATGCCCTTTATTTTTTGTTTACCTGGATGACATCCTGGTGGCCAGTGCTTCTGTAGACGAGCACCTGTCACATCTTCGATTGCTGTTTGCTCGGTTAAGTGAACATGAACTTATTGTGAACCCGGCCAAGTGTCAGTTTGGCCGGACTGCTATTGACTTCCTGGGACACCGTGTCTCGCCCCCGGGAGCCGTTCCCCTGCCTGCCAAGGTTGAGGCTGTTTCTGCCTTTCCTCAACCCCGGACTGTTAGGGCCCTGCAGGAGTTCCTCGGCATGGTGAACTTTTACAACCGGTTCATTCCCAGGGCGGCTCACCTCATGCGCCCACTGTACGACGTGCTGAGAGGTCAAAAGGCCAGCGCACCTGTGGACTGGTTGCCAGAGAGGGTGCAGGCTTTTGAGGACGCCAAGGCTGCACTCGCCAATGCTGCCCTGCTGGCACACCCATCGGCTGCTGCTCCTGTGGCCCTGACGATGGATGCCTCAGATTCTGTGGTGGGGGCGGTCTGCGAACAGTGGGTGAGAGGCGCATGGCAGCCCCTGGCCTTCTTCAGCCAGACGCTGAGGGACAGTGAGCGGCGGTACAGTACATTTGACAGGGAGCTGCTGGCTCTTTTCCTGGCTACACGTCACTTCAGGTTCCTGCTGGAGGGCCGCGAGTTCACCGCCTTTGTGGACCACAAGCCTCTCACCTTTGCCATGGCCAAGACTACTGAGCCGTGGTCTGTGAGGCAGCAGCGCCACCTCTCTGCAATTTCAGAATTTACAACTGACATTCGCCATGTGGCAGGGAAGGATAACCTGGTTGCTGACTGCCTCTCCAGAGCACAGGTCACCTCTGTGCATTTGGGGGTGGACTACTCTGCCATGGCCGCTGACCAGCTCACAGATGGGGAGATCCAGGCATTCTGGTCGGCAGAAACTGGGCTGCGCCTGGAGGATGTGGCTTTTCAGGGCTGCGGGGCCACGCTTCTCTGTGATGTTTCCCTAGGGCAGCCCCGCCCCTTGGTCCCCTCCAGCTGGCGCCGCCAGGTTTTTGACTCTGTGCATGCCCTTTCACACCCGGGCGTTAAAGCTTTGGTAAACCTGGTGGGGGCAAGGTTCGTCTGGCCGGGCCTCCGGAAGGACGTCCGGGGATGGGCTGCTGCCTGCGTGCCCTGTCAGCGTGCCAAGGTGCACAAACACACTAAAGCACCTCTGGAGCCGTTTCTCATTCCTCAGAAACGGTTTGACCATGTCAACGTGGACCTGGTGGGTCCGCTTCCCCCATCTGGGGGTTTTACTCACCTCCTCACCATGGTAGACAGGACCACCAGGTGGCCGGAGGTGGTGCACCTGTGTTCCAACCCGACAGTGGATGTTGCCCGGGCATTCATTTTTGGCAGGGTGGCCAGGTTTGGTACACCCTCTGACCTGACATCCGACCGGGGGCCGCAGTTTACCTCTGAGGTCTGGACGGCAGTAGCGGGGAGCTTGGGCGTGAAGCTCCATCGCACCACAGCGTACAACCCACAGGCCAATGGGCTGTGCGAGCGTTTTCACCGGTCCCTGAAGGCAGCGCTCCGAGCTGCACTCACAGACGCCATCTGGATTGATCGACTGCCATGGGTCTTGCTCGGCCTACGTTCCGCTCCAAAGGAGGATCTGCGGGCTTCATCAGCGGAGTTGGTCTACGGCCAGCCGCTGAGGGTCCCTGGGGAGTTCCTGCCAGAGGTTTCGCCCCCCAGGCCAGCAGTGGTTCCCCGGCCCGTGCCCCCTATTGCTGACCGCGTTTGTGTCCCTGTGCCCTGTCACCACAGTCTCCCCAGATCATACATCCCGAAGGACCTTCTCGCTGCGGAATACGTTTTCATCCGGCACGATGCTCACCATTCTCCACTCCGGCCTCCTTACGACGGGCCCTTCAGGGTGATTGAGGCAGGGCCAAAGTCCTTCAAAGTAGAAGTGGGGGGACGTTCAGAGCGGGTTTCGGTGGACCGCCTTAAGGCTGCGCATGTCCTGGCAGAGGAACCGGTCACGGTGGCTCAGCCCCTGCGCCGCGGCCGGCCGCCCCTTGTTTCATCACGTAAACCTTCTGCTCTTGATTCAGGTCATGCCTTTAAGACAAGCCACCGACCAGAGGAGCCGCCCCCGACCCCTGCACGGCCCCTGCCAGCTGTTAGGCATAACCGTTGAGGCCGGATTATCAGGCCGCCTGTGCGGGGCTGAGACTTTTTCGGTGGTTGGCCTGTTATGGATGTTCGGGGGGGGCCTGTGTAGTGGACACTTGGGAGAGCTGTCTCACATCAGGCAGGCACAAGGGAGGTGTGACGTCACAGGGTTAAGGGGTGTGATAGGGAAAGCGGGTATTTAAAGGAACTGTGTTGATTGTTGAGGGGCACTTGTGAATACATTGAACTCACCCGTATCCTTGCCTCGTTCCTGCGAACCTCCACAATACTGTATATACTATACACACATATATATGTATATATATAATACATGTATATATATATATACACATATATACTATGTGTATATATATATATATATATATATATATATATATATATATATACACACACATTATATCTTATTCTTACCCACGGTGTAGATATAGGGCACTTGACTATTTTCCCTCAAAACGACTTCTTGTCAGATCACTCCCTAGTTACTTTATATATATATATATATATATATATATAAAGATATGTGTTGGGTAAATTGGTCTACAGAGATGGAATGAAGCAATTGTCTCATAATGTTGTGTGTTCTGTGACAGTAATTCAAAAAGTTTAGCCCACCGTTAGAGGAATGTCGCAATACTACTCTGCAGCTCAGCAGGAGGAGTAGCTCCTCTGTTCTCAGACAAACAAAGACTGCCAATGCCAGTTATGTTGATTGGGTTTCCGGACAATGAGGCCTTCAGGGTGATCATGTCTTATTACTTCAGATTGGATGGTCAGTTCTTCATTGTTTAACAAGGTCTTTTATACATTAGGAGACATAAACAATCTATTGAACCATATTGCATATTGCGAGTTCCTTTGATGTTGCATTCAACTACTACTAAATGTTACCTCGTTGACCTCCTAGTCTGATCTCAGTCTAAACAGATGAAGGGAAAATTGTGGTTTGCAGCTGCCCTCTCTGACAACATAGGACCTGAAAGGCACTTAATAAATGCAAACACTGAAACACTATGTCATGATTCCAGATTAGTTGCAATTAGGCTTTTTAAGTCAGCCTGAATAAGAAAAACATCAATATTTGTGAAAGTTTGGGATGTGTGTGTTCGTTGTGAATTAGGGAGGTTAAACAATTTTTAGAGGTGTCTTAAACAAACAAGGAAGAGCTGTGTGGTGTGCATCCTCTGCTGTGGCTTGACC
This sequence comes from Antennarius maculatus, assembly GCA_013358685.1. Lineage (NCBI taxonomy): Eukaryota > Metazoa > Chordata > Actinopteri > Lophiiformes > Antennariidae > Antennarius > Antennarius maculatus. Next base: position 5,943,601 of record CM023607.1, read on the forward strand.
TCTCCTCAGGTAGCCTCTTAACCCCTCAGGTCCTGAGAGGTCTTGGCTTGCAGGGCCATGGGAAACATTTCCAGGGACATCTAAGCGCAAATCTGGGAAAGCCCCAAAAAAGGGCTGGTAGAGGACACTAAAGATCACTATGGGTCAACTTTCATGTTAGCACAGGCTTGATTATGGTTGTTGGCATACCTGTCCAGTACAAATCTGAAAGTTCTTCCAGGAAATTATTTCCCTTTGTCTCAATTAGGTTTCTGGCCCTGAAGGGCACATATAAGGTTTATTTATGACTATTGTTGTGTATGTTAGGAAGGAGGGTACAATAATAGTACTGTCACTTTTAGTCCTGTTCCTAAGGGGGCTCATATGGTTCAAGAGAAATTGCTTTTCTGTGGTAGTCCCTGTGGTACTAATAATTATAGTGTGGAGAGAAATACTTCTGTATAAAAAAAGAAAATCCAAATGATCATTCCATTTCACTATTCCATAAAGACTTTGTTACCCTACTGATATAAAATCTAAATGACTATAATCAGTATTGGGATTCCAATCCCTGAAAGCACTGTTTCTGTATAAACAGATGGCCAAAACACAACAAAATGTTGAGTGTTGTTTTGGTGAAATGGTGGTTGTGTAACTGGGCCAACAGTCTCAGTACTTTGTGTGTGTGTGTGTGTGTGTGTGTGTGTGTGTGTGTGTGTGTGTGTGTGTGTAGGGGAGTCAAATATATAATTTTTTACAGGACTCTGTTTCCAAAATGTCTATTTCAAATGAAATTTGTTTATTTCACAATTGTATACACCACACAGTGCAAGTATTGAAAGGTGCAGCAGTAGCTAAAGTGGGTGGGGGCTTTGTGTCAAGTGGTGATCTGTCATCTCTGCCAAGCAAACCCAGTTCAGTTCACAAAAAAGTGTGCACATTGGAGGGAGCTATCAGGCCAACAAGAGATACAGAAGAATGTGCTGAACCAGGAAGAAGGCTGCTGGTGTCACTTTCCCATGGATGCTAAGAGGAGACAGGAGTGACGTGGGGGTTGGGATTGTTGTTTGGTGGGGGCTGTACATATTTATCCGTGTGGGAAAGAGACAACGGTGACATATTAAACTGCTGTCGCACAAACAGTCTGGTGACACTGTTGTCTCTCGTGAAGAATGTAGGCTTTGAGATCATAAAAAAACTTCCCACAGGGAGGGAAGAGGGATTCCTGCCATTGCCTTTTTCTATGTTTGGCAATCAGCTGGTCTCTTTTTGTCTTGGTTAGGATGGAAGCAATGTGAATGCATCATACATTCCCATTATCAAGTGGGAAATAATGGGAAAGTATGATGATTTGCCCTTTCCCAAATGTATACCTACCAATTTGGCTATAGAAAATAGAAAAACCCCTTTACTGTTGAGAAACTACTTTGAGATTTCTGTTTTTTTTCTTCTTTTTTTGCATGTCTCTTCCCCACCTCCTCCCCAATCACACACCGTGTACAGTCGATTTGCATCATGGCCGAGAGAGAGGGGTAGGCATTTATTGTTGTAACGTCAGAGGGGGTTTCCCATCAGCCTTTCTTTCTATTCAGGCTCAATCAAAACACTTCTATGTTGCTGGTGCTTATGTCATGGTTCAAAAACTACTCAAAGCCACTTCCCTGGGAAACCCCATATCAGGAAGTCCAGACAATTTTTCCCCTTCTTGATTGATATAGCAGAGCAGCTTTGAGAACTGTGAAGTTTCTGATTAGGTTGCCATACAAGGCAGGTTGAAATGGCCAACAAGAACTCACTGAACTCAAGTAACAGTGCTCAGCCCTTAAGTACAGTAAGACCTGTACACACATTGTAGCAGTCTTACAAAGAGATGACTAGTATATTTGTTTTCATCATTTGTTTTAGCTGCCATGTGAATTACTAGAATTTGTTTTCTTTTCCTATTTGCCACTTTCCGCCACCTTTTGCCACCTTTCCTGTTGCGGCTATACTGTATATAGCATGGAGTTTGTACAGTGATGCAAGGTTTACTTCACACTTAGAAATATAAAAAACTGATAACTGATGCTAATGAAGAATAAGTGAACGTCTAATGAATGTCTGTTGCATTGCATTGTCTGTTACATTGCATTATGCAGCATGAGTGTGTGTGTGTGTGTGTGTGTGTGTGTGTGTGTGTGTGTGTGTGTGTGTGTGTGTGTGTGTGTGTGTGTGTGTGTGTGTGTGTGTGTGTTGGGGGTGTAGTCTATCTCTCTACTATTGGAAAAGAAGTTGTCACTAGATGTTACATTTGGTTCATATGTTGTTTTTTTCAAATCACAATGTCTAAAGCAATCACAAAATCTCCTCTTTTCATATTACCTCACAAGTAAAATGATGACACCAAGATACAAAACTAGCTACACAGCACTGAATTCACACAAAAAAAATAGTGTTAGCTTCACCTGACAATGTTTGTTCTAATGTCATTGTAGCGATTGTGACATTTTTTACTTCACAGCAAAATAGCACTGGCACATTCTCTCAAGATTAAAAATGTGAAAAACAAAATTTTGCTAAAAAAGATGGATGTTGAACAGAAGTCAAAGCAAACACAATCCTAATCCTTGGTCAATGTAACTAATAGTTACAGTATTGGTTGTTTTAATATCTATAAAACACTTTGTCTGGCAGGATTACTGATGCAAAAGCAGTTGTGTATGCACTTCCAGAGATTTGAGGTACTCAGGGTGAATCTCATACAATCCCATACAGACAATTGTTCTGAATTAGTAATTAATGTGTTACTGGCTGTGTGTTTGCTGTGATGCTGGGGATAGCCTCGGCTGGACACACACACACACACGGACTGCTAACTAGTTAGCCAAATGCTAACCAGCTTATGAGGAACTTTCAGAGTGTAGCTCTGATCCAGATCGTTACCACACACACCGCGTAGCCTGATCACGAACCGCGCGCACACACAGTCACACACATGACTGAAGTGGACCTCTAACTAGTTAGCCAAATGATAACGGAGTCCAACAGCTTGTCAATGTGCAGCTCTGAGCTAGAACATTACGACACAATGCTACCAGAGCCTGAATGAACTCCCCCTTCGGGGATTGCCACGCCCTTGGGCATGTCAACCAATCAATATCGGCAATCACAGAGCAATCCGATCGTTTTGATTCCCGTCCGGGCTATGAATTCCTAAAACTGCAAATATCTATTGATGAAGGAAGTATTTGTTCACCAGATTCTAGGAGTTGGTCAGGTTAGGGAGGACCACTATGTATATGTAGAGACCTGAAAAAGTGTGATTTTAATAATAGGACCCCTTTAACAGACAGAAAAACCCAACTGAACCCTCCAGAGCAAGCATAAGCGACAGTGGCGGGGTAAAACTCTCTGGGCAGGACCCAGACTCATTTGGGTGGCCATCCACCTTGACTGGTTGGGTAAGAGAAAGAGAGACAGATAGAGAGAGTGGCAGATAGGCCAGATAGAGTCCGTGTCTTTATGGTTATAGTTAGACGATTTGATGCAGGCAATGAATTGGGGACGAGAAAGTCAGGCTGAGTTCACCGACTCCTGGGTTGTTGTCTTCAATACATTTTCCCCATCATGGAGTTGGTGAATTCAAGGCACAATTACAGCTGCATGGATGACTGAATGATGGCAAGGAGGAAGAAAGGCAGCAGGACCCCAGCCGATGGTTAGGTGAGGGGTGATATTGATGGGATGGGAAGAGCAGGTCCACAGTGGATGGGCGGATGAGGGGTGAACCTGAAAAAACCTGTAAGGACATAGAATACAAAGACTCCAGAGAAGTTGACTTAGTAGGGTGTGACTGGAGACTAGGAGAGTGAGATCGGAGAGGAGGAGTAACAGAGATGGTCAGAGAGAAGGAGGAGGAGAGAGGAACTCAGTAAGTCTGGATTTTGAGTCTTCAGCAGTGTAGTTCTATAAGAAAAAAAATAGCAGCCTTAACTGCCTTAATTGTAAAATTTTTGAAAAAGAAATGTTTTAAGTCTAGTCTTAAATATTGAGAGGGTGTTTGCCTCCCGAACTGAGGTTTCACAATAGAGGGGCTTGATAGCTAAAGGCTCTAGCCCCCGTCCTACTTTGGTATATTCTAGTGTGGTATCTGGGGAGTCTGGCTACCTCCCTTCGAGTCCGACAACGCCACCTCCTGAGACTGGGCAGGAGGACCCACAAAACTTTGCTAAGTGTGGCGTGGCTGACACTATATCTTCCTCGCTGAGGGACAATTGATAAGAGGCAGGTATATATAGCTGTACTCAAAATTTATTTTAGCCCCTCAGACATAGCATAAAAACAGTTAAAACATTTCCCTCAAAACTTATAAAAGGCTGGTGGATTCTCCACGGTCTACGAAGGCCGGTCCCGCAGATGCAAGACCCCTGCTATGGAGACCCCTGGTGAGACAACGGTAAGAACACAAGCCCAATACCAACACAAGCATGCAATAATAAAACTCCACACTTAAAATCTAATAAACCTATAAAATATCACACCGTTAAAATTGTTAAAAGTTCACACCGCGGTCGTGTCTCATCAGTACAATCCCCCCTATAAGGTGCAGGCATCAGCGTAGGTGCGGCCTTGTACAACGAGTATCCTACATCAAAGACAGTTAGAGAGGAGAACCACCAGCACCCCTTAAAAAAGAAAATTGAGGAGGGCAACACAGAAAAAAAGAAATTAAAAGTACAGATTTTCTTATAAAACAGTGGCTGGCCCGGTCCCTTTAAGAAAAGAACAACCATGTTAGATGTCAGCCTCATTAAAACAATTCAACACAAGCAACTGTGAACATAACTAAAAGGTGTGGGCCTACTTTTTGGTCTCCTCAGCTGTCCCACCGCATATTTGGACAGGAAAAATTGTGGTTCACGTTCTGTCTACCAAACAAACCAGCAATGTGACCAACTTATCCCAATGCCTATACATAAAATATTCAATAAAAATATGTATTTTTAGTAATTTACCCGTACAGCCTGGCAGCTCAGGTCTCAGTGAGGTAAATCATTGAGAGGTCTCATGCTGAAATCTGTCCTCCAAGCAATTGACAATTATCCTGGTAAAATGAAATGGACAGGCATTTAGAAGATCAAATGGCAGTGAGTAACATTTTACCATGAAGTACCTGCAGACAAGTGAGTGCAGCTCCCACAACCAACGAACCGAAAACCTCAAGGAGAGTCATCCTACCGTCAAACATTTATCACCTCCTAATTGGACCCAAAACATGTGACCTGGCCATTGAGTGGATGTGATGCAGCTGTGTTGTCTGCCTGCCTGTGTAGGTTCCCACACTCACTGCTCCCAGTCATCGCCCCCGACAACCAACTATCAAAGCCAGGAGATGCAGCATCCCTTACCGCCCCCACATCGACACTGGATACTGTGGACCTGGGTAGGTTGTGAGGGTTCTTGTGTGTTCCGGCGGTTACTCTCTGGGTGCGCCTAAGACCTGGCGACCTGTCGCAAGGTTGGAGGTCCCCCCCATTCCCACTTTTGTCACCATTGCCAGGTGACCCCAGGTCGCCACTACTATTGTCCTCATTCAAATTGCCATTCTCACCCACCTGCGCTTCTGACACTTCGTTGGTGGCCGATGATGGCGGATCTGAGTTGACAGCAACTATTGGAGTCGGTCTGGCTTCTTCTATCCAAGCAAGGGTATCTTCATCGCTACAAAATGAGTTATTTCCTGAGCGAGCAGATGATGTGGATGGTTGAGGGACCGTTGGTGCTGATGGTATTGTGTCTAGTTGCGATGCTCTGATCTCTGTTCTGTGGACTTGTTGGACATTACCAGTTCCATTGGCCAATGCTACAGTGTAGGGTCCACCAGGCTCAGTTGGCACCCTGATAACCTTGTACAGTTCCGGCGACCAGACATCCTGGATCTTGCGACGCCCTTGGCAGCGATGATCTTTCAGGTAGACCAATTGACCCTCTGTAAAGCCCTTATCACAGTCACCTAGATTATGCTTATGCTGCCTGTAATTTGCGGCTTCCTCCAAATTCTTGCGGGCTAATTCATGGGTTACCTGAATCCGCTCCTGATGTTGCAGGACCCATTCATCCCAAGAACTTGTTCCCTCAGTGTCGTCTGCTCCTAAGAGGAAATCAATGGGAAGTCGAGGTGGCACACCAAACATCAATGAGTAGGGAGAATGACCAGTGGAGCAGTGGGTTGAGGTGTTATATGCCCACACCAGTTGAGAGATGCACTTTGGCCATGCCCTCTACTTCTCTGTAGCGAGTGATCGGAGGAGGTCATGGAGAGTTCTGTTAAATCTCTCACACTGACCATTCCCTTGGGGATGGTATGCTGTTGTTCTGGACTTCTCAATCCCATATAGCTGGCACAACTGTGCAATAAGTGCATTCTCAAAGTTCCTCCCTTGGTCAGAATGTATTCTTTTGGGCACCCCAAACCGGTTGAACCAGCAGTCGACGAGGACTCTTGCCACCGTACTAGCGGTTTGGTCTTTAGTTGGGATTGCCTGTGTGTACTTGGAGAAAACATCTGTCATGACCAAGACATTTTCCTTACCATCCGTTGCAGACTCAAGTAGGGTGAAATCTATGGCAAGTACTTCTAGTGGCTGCTGAGCCAGCAAGACCCCCTGGTAAGTCTTGACTTTGGGCTGGACTGCTTTAGATAGCACACAACGTTGGCAATTCTGGCAATACCTTTCGATATCCACTCCCATCCCTGGCCAGTAACAACGTTGCCTCGCCAGGTCAGTAGTCCGCCGTACTCCCTGGTGTCCATGCTGATCATGGAGACCCCGGAGCAGCTCCTGGTGAAGACACTGGGGCAGGAGTAATTGGGTGTATGGCTCTCCATGCGGGGCAGTTGCCTTCCGGTATAGCAGGCCATCCTTCTCCAGGATACGGTCCCACTGCCGGAGAAGCTGTTGGACATCTTTGGCGAGTTTGGCTCGCTGCTCCTTGCTAGGGGGTGTCCCTAGTCTCCAAAAAGGCAGAAAGGCTTTCAAAACAGGATCTTCCTCCTGCAATGTTGCCAGCTGAGCATTTGATCGACTTGGAAGGACTCCAATTTGGTGAGCCATAGCCTCCTCAGTTCTGTCATGGGGGAGCAACTGGGGCGCTTCCTTCCCCACCTGGCCAGCCTCCAGCTCTGTAGTCTCCACCTGGGTATTATACTGGCGAGAAAGGGAATCGGCATTAGCATTATTTTTGCCAGGTCGATAGTGCACAGTGAAGTCAAAAGCTGCCAACTGGGCAACCCATCTTTGTTCGGTAGCTCCCAGCTTCAGAGTCTGGAAATGACTTAAAGGGTTATTGTCAGTATAAACCACACATTTGCTACCAAGCAAATACTCTCTGAACTTTTCAGAAACTGCCCATTTTAAAGCTAGGAACTCCAGCTTCATGGAGCTATAATTCTCCATGTTACGCTCTGAACCGCGCAACGAGCAACTAGTGTATGACACCGGTCGCAATTTCCCCTCCTTCTCCTGGGACAGGACTGCGCCTAGTCCTTGGTGACTAGCATCTATCTCCAAGATAAAGGGCTTGGTGAAATCAGCAAAAGCTAAAATGGGAGCAGTGGTCAACCTCCTCTTCAACTCAGTGAAACTTCTCTCACATTCTCCAGTCCACATACCAGGTAGGACTGCAGCTGGCCTGGTCCTACTCATCTTTGCAGTCTTGATTACATCTGCCACTATTCGGTGAAGTGGAGCTGCTAACTGGGCAAACCCCTTGACGAAACGACGGTAATAACTACAAAAACCAAGGAACGACCGGACTTCCCTCACATCGCTGGGCCTTCTCCAATGACTCCCAGCATATACACACAGCAGATACTTTCTCCGGATCTGTTGCCACACCTTCTTTGTATACACAATGTCCTAGGTACTGCACCTCCGTCCTGAAAAAGTGGCACTTACTCAGCTTTGCCTTAAGTCCTTTCTGTTGAAGTCGACTGAGGACCATCTCCAGTCTCTGTAAATGCTGAGCAACAGAGGAAGAAAAGATTATAACATCGTCTAGATATAAAAGGACCGAGTGAAAGCTCTGGTCACCAAATATTCGCTCCATGAGCCTCTGAAAGGTCCCAGGGGCATTGCATAGTCCGAATGGCATCCTTTCGAATTCAAAAAGGCCAAACGGGGTGCAGAATGCCGTCTTTGGTTTATCCTTCTCAGCAACAGCAACCTGATTGTAGCCACTAGCCAAATCCAAAGTTGAGAACCACTGGGCACCCGACAAGGCGTCCAATGACTCCTCAATGCGGGGCAATGGGTAAGCATCCTTTCTCGACTTGGCGTTGAGTTGGCGGTAATCAACGCACATCCGTAGCTCTCCAGTTTTCTTTTGCACCAGAACAATGGGTGACGCATAAGGACTGCTGCTCTCTCTAATCACTTTGCTATTCAGAAGCTGTTTGATATGGTCTTTTACAGCCTGCCACTGTGTAGGGGGTATTCGTCTATATCTTTGCTGAACTGGGGCGTCATCTAGAAGGGGTATCTCGTGCACAATCTCATCTGTGCAGCCCAGATCTCCATCATGTTTAGCAAAGATCCCACTATACTTCTCCAACAGCTGTTTTACTTGACCCTCCTCTTCAGGTGAAAGCTCTTACCAACGTAATGCTGCAAGAGCTTCTGAAATGGAGCTAGTTGCCCTGTCAGCGGTGTGTAAATTAACTAATGCTACATCACCAACTTCCCCTTCAAACCTCAGTTTGAGGAACCACCAGCAGGCCAGTATGTTTAGAGCATAATGCTCTAGATGGATTATATGGAACTAAAAGTTCCTTCAGCTGGTCGGTGCCTGGCCATGAAGGGCTTTGTAAATGAGGAGGAGTATTTCAAAATATATCCTACCTTTCACAGGAAGCCAGTGCAGAGAAGCCAACACAGGAGAAATATGGTCTCGAGTATTGGTCCTGGTCAGAACACGGGGAGCAGCATTCTGGATTAGTTGTAGTGTCTTCAGTGACTTTTTGGGGCAATGCTCCCCCGCGACCTGCGTAAGCGTATTAAGCGGGTTAAGAAAATGACTGACTGACTGACTGTTTCAGAGATGGAAAGTCTGTCCAGATACCTGTTTTATGTGTGTGTTAAACGACACATCCTGATCAAAGATGATAACTACGTACCTCGCAGTGATTTTGGCTTCAAAAGTGATGCCATCCAAGGCTTTTACGTCACTGGGCACTACATCTCAGTGTTTTTTTGGGCCGACCGCAATGATCTCAGTTTTACCAGAATTTAGGTGCAAAAAGTTATTGGTCATCTAATTTTTAATCTCTTTAATGTCTGTTTGATGAGGATACCATTGATGGAGGTACAGCATTCATTCACAAAGAATAAAATATTCATTGGTAGATCAGACCGCATTTATTTGTCCTGTCATATCCAGACAGTTGTCTTTGTGAGCAGTACCGTTTCACATCCCAAACCATCAGATACATCCACAACCTAATCCGACCTCACATTTGCAGCATAGCAAATTGTAGTCATGCTGTCATATCCTTGCAGGTACTGTGTGTAGCAGTGCATTCATAGTTACTTTCTTTTTTCTTTTTGCAAATGGTAGTCTTCTCATAGAACGTGGGAGATGCTCAGTGTGCCTGACCTTGAAATGGGTTTCCGGGAAGATCCAGGCTCCAGCCCAAACTCAGGAACTGATCTGGGTCAGGTACATGCTCGGACAAGGGCCCAGGTCCAGGCTCAAAAACATGCTCAGGTCCGGTTCAGAAACAGGCTTGGGATCAGGGTCAGGAACAGGCTTGGAAGCAGCTATGGTAGCTAACCACTGCTGTATCTAATTGGCAGCCAGAGCCTGGAGTATGCTGAGCAATCAATGCGTGAAGAAAGAAAGGATCTGCTGGGTCCAGTCTTTGCCAGATTGTTCTGTCATGGAGCTAGAGCTAGGATCCGCATGCAGAACACTAATAGAGAAGCTTTCATAGTTAAATCAAAAAAAGCAAAAATCCAGGAAACAACAGAAAATTATAGAAGTCCAACAAATTAGATGTGTGGGCAAAAGTATAAAACAATCTGCCACCAAGCTCTGCCCAAAAGTTTAGCCCCGCCTCCTGTCACACTCGAGCACAGCAGAGCAACATGAGACAGATTCCAAACAGTGACGAGGAACTGTTGCAAACAGCTTTCTATGTGTAGAACAACTTGTTCATTTCCCACTGGAGTGAGGAAACAGGGATATATAACTTATCCTGGCACAACAAGAGTGCCAGGACGGTAGAAGAACATGATCTTTTTACAGTGCAGAGTGTTCCAGAAAGAATGTGGGCAGAGAACTGGTTTTCCAAGTTTTTAACATTTTGGAAATTTTTCCCCAGGAAAGGTCAAAGTGCAAGAGTTTCAGAAAGGTCATGCGGGTTTGTATATGATTTTACAAAGTGTGAAATCATATACAAATCAATTCATCCTTACAAAAAAAGTATTCAAAATCTTTTGTTAGATCAAAAGACAGTGTTCAAATGCTTTCTTGTGTCACAGTCTGCATTTTTCCCATATAATCTCAAAATCCTGATGTTTTTCAACCTGCTGTCCTCCTCTGCACCTGTTTACCAGTTACTCGGTCCTCATTAAGCCAGTTTCACTCCCCTGTTGCTGCTGTCTCTGGTCCCCAATCAACCCTCCACTCATTCAGCTTTCCACCATAGAATTGCTACCAGATTACTCATCATTCTGTATTTTTGACTTTCCAGCATTTTTGAATGCCTTCTCTGTATTGACTTTTTCTCTACCTGGATATTGTATCAGTAAGATTGCGCAGATTCTCCAACAACACAAAGCCATGATTTCCTCCTCCTACGTGTATGTCAGGCTGTCGCTAACCAGGAACAAAAAACCGATTTCTGCTCTTCCACCCAGGTGAAACTTTTTTCTCACTCAAGCTACCCTGATTCTTCACCACATCTAAAGCGCACTTCAGTTCCACCACAGCTCCTAGATGCTTGTGGTAATCCTCTGGAAATCTTGAAGGCTGAAGATTATTCATCACAAACTGTTCCTTCCTCTTCTGTCTATGGCCTCACAGCTTTCCATCAGAGGACACCAAAGTGACTCTCAAGCTCACTTGTAGGAAATGGCGAAGTGGGAACCTCCCATGCCAGCCTGTTTATTATTGGAGGCCTTTGCTGCAGAGGTCTGCGAGGTTTTTAGTGGGGTTTCCTAGGGTCTCGGTGCTGCCCGTGGTTTAATGGGTCAGAGCAAAGAGGGAAGGACAGTTGCAGGTTATACTATTGACTTTCACACTTGTGTACTCCAAAGTGAGTGGAATGTGCTTTCCGGCTTGGATTGGAGGATGACTGATTTTTATATGATCCCCTAGATGGATGCATAGACTAATTGATCTGACTTCCTGAGTGGATGATCACATCCAGATGAGATGTAGGGAGATACACTTCTTGTTCCTGACCCACCATCTTTCTGAGAAGAGGGTGGGTCAGGGTCTTCCTTTACACTCCTAACAATGAACAGTACTCTGTTGAGGTACTCTAAAGAGGAAATACTGTCCCTGAAGGTCAGAGGAGAACCTGGGGTTTGCAATCTCATCCTTGCCAAGATCCAGCAGAGGTACAGAGAGAGTTGAGTGAGTAAACAAAGACAGGCTAGGCTAATGGCTAGAGCCACTAGCCACCGGCGGGTCAGATCCTCGGTTCCCTCTGTCATCACGAATGTGAACTCGCTGCCCAACAAGGTGGATGAACGGTGCTGTGCCAGACTGTTCAGCACTACAGGGAGACCAGTTTGCTTGTGTTTTTTGAGACATGTCAGACGGACTTCGTACCTGATGCTAACGTCAGACTGACTGGATTTTCTTGGTGTGAGCAGACTGGGGACACGAAACAGGTAAGGAGAAGGGAGGTGGTTTGATTTATACCAACAATAGATGGTATCACCCAGGATATGTGACCGTGAAAACAATGCTGTATGATTGGGATCTGGAGCTAACAGCTCTTAGCATCTGGTCCTACTACCTAGCATGTGAACTATCACACATCATTGTCCTTGCCGTTTATGTCCCTCCATGTACGGACCCGGAGATGGCATGAGAGACCATCTGTGTGACCACTTCTGCTCTGACCCAGCATCCGGGAGGCGCTTGTCATAAGTACAGGGGACTTCAATCACATCATTTCAGTCGCTGCTTACAATGGTTCAGTGTCCCACTGGGAAGAACAGGACCATTGATCTGTTCTACACTAATGCCAAGGAGGCATACACCGCCACCCCCCTCCCCCTACTAGGTAAATTAGCCCACAAGCTAGTGCACCTACAGCTCACCTACATCCCGCTGGTGTAATGGCTGCCAGCAACAAACTGCCAGCAGGTCAGAAGATTCCAGGCCATCAACTGGGATGTTATTGTGGGCTCACATGGGGAGGACGTCGAGTGGGCAGCTCAGTGTTTAACAGACTATATGAACTGCTGTGTGGACACGGTGGTCCCTGTTAGGACAGTCAAGTGTTACCCCAACAACAAACCATGGGTGACCAAGGAGGTCAAGGCTGTCCTGAACAGGAGGAAGCATCGTTAAGGAATGGGAATGAGGAGGAGATGAGGAAGGCCCAGCAGGCAGTGAGACTCTGCCTGAGGGAAACTAAAGAGACCTACAGGAGAAAACTGGAGAATCAGCTGGGGCGCAACCAGGTGTGTGAGGTCTGGGGTTGCATGAGGGCCATAACCAGCTATGGCGAGGGGCACAATACAGTAGACAGAAACGTGGAGCGACCTGATGAACTCAACAGATTTTTTAATCATTCAACTCCACCGACACTCCATGCGCCTATCCCCTGAGGTCCTCCAAACCTGCAGACCACCATCTACATGCTTCCACCTCCTCTCCGTCAACCTCACCTGCCTCTCCCTCTCCGTCCACCTCATCTACCTCTTCCGGGCCAAATCCAGATCCTTCCCCCACTTCAATCGCTAGGCCCCTCGAGCCAATGGACCAATATGCCACCCTTCCCTACATGGCCATCACTGCAGACCAGGTGACGTCTACGCTGAGGAGGCTTTGTCCAAGGAAGGCAGCTGGACCAGACCAGGTCCCCCCAAGACTCCAAAGGGCCTGTGAAGCTGAACTGGGTGAGCCTCTGCACCAGGTTTTCAATTTCAGCATTCGGCTGAGGAGGGTCCCGTTGCTACGGGAAACATACTAGATTGCTCCTGTCCCTAAGCGGAGACACCCCACAGAGCTCAATGACTACCGACCAGTCGCTCTCACCTCGCACTTGATGAAGACCCTAGAGTGACTGGTCCAGGAGCTCATGCGTCCCCAGGTGCAGGGTGCGATGGACCCTCTCTAGTTTCCATATTGGCCTCAGGTTGGGGTTGATGACACTGTCCTGTACTTTCTCCACCGTGCACTCTCCTACCTGGATGTTGGGAGCTATGCTGTCAGGCTGCTCTTCTTTGACTACTTGAGTGCCTTTAACACCATCCAGCCCCAGCTCCTGCAGGGGAAACTATCATTCATGGCATTGTCCCCCCTCCTTGGATCATAGATTATCTAACGGACAGACCCCAGTGCAACCATATAGGGGACTGTTTGTAATCAGCGGTGACCAGCAGCACAGGAGCTCCACAGGGAACTGTGCTCTCCCTCTTCTCTTCACCCTCTACACGATGGACTTCCAGCATAACTCGGGTACATGCCAAATGCAGAAGTTCTCGGATGACTCCGCGGCTGTGGCATGTATCAGAGAGGTTGATGAGGAGAAATACAGGAGGGTGGTGTGGATTTTGTGGGATGGTGTCAGCAGCTTGAACTCCAGCTGAACATTTCCAAAACCAAGGAGATGGTGCTGGATATTCAGCGGGCACCCCCTTCCCCACAGCTATTGGTCATCGAGGCCAAGGAGGTGGAGGTGGTAATTGAAATGTTTATGATCCCTCCCTTTACTGATATAAAACCACATTTTATCTGTATTACCTTTTACCACACTCTGATAGACTGTTTAAAGCACACTTGTGTCTCAAAAAAATCCGAGACTGACGGAACAAAACGCACTTCCAGATGCTGTCAACCAATAGAATGCGTGTACACTATCACGTGACTGCCTACAAAAAATCCGCGATGAGGTGAAGTCGCGAGTGTTAATGCGCACTGTATGTATATATCCATCCATCCATCCATCTTCCTCCACTTATCCGGGGTCGGGTCGCGGGGGCAGCAGCTTAAGCAGGGAAGCCCAGACTTCCCTCTCCCTAGCCACTTCATCCAGCTCCTCCGGGAGAATCCCAAGGCGTTCACATCTGGGAGGGACTCTGAGTCCCTCCCAGATGACCGAACTTCTCACCCTATCTCTAAAGGGGAGCCCGGACACCCTGTGGCGGAAACCCATTTCGGCCGCTTGTATCCGGAATCTCGTTCTTACGGTCACGACCCACAGCTCGTGACCATAGGTGAGGCCAGGAACGTAGATCGACCAGTAAATCGAGAGCTTTGCCTTTCGGCTCAGCTCCTTCTTCACCACGACGGACCGATACAGAGTCCGCATCACTGCAGACGCTGCACCGATCTGCCTGTCGATCTCCCGTTCCATCTTACCCTCGCTCGTGAACGAGACCCCGAGATACTTGAACTCCTCCACTTGGGGCAGGATCTCATCCCCAATCTGGAGAGGGCACTCCACCCTTTTCCGACTGAGGACCGTGGTCTCAGATTTGGAGGTGCTGATTCTCATCCCAACCGCTTCACACTCGGCTGTGAACCGTTCCAGTGAGAGTTGGAGATCATGGCTTGATGAAGCCAACAGCACCACGTCATCTGCAAAAAGCAGAGACGCAATACTGAGGCCGCCAAACTGGACACCCTCAACGCCTTGGCTGCGCCTAGAAATTCTGTCCATAAAAGTTATGAACAGAATCGGTGACAAAGGGCAGCCTTGGCGGAGTCCAACCCTCACTGGAAACAAATCCGACTTACTGCCGGCAATGCAGACCAAACTCTGACATCAGTTGTACAGGGACCAAACATCCCTTATCAAGGGGTTCGGTACTCCATACTCCCGAAGCACCCCCCACAGAACCCCCCGAGGAACACGGTCGAACGCCTTCTCCAAGTCCACAAAACACATGTAGACTGGTTGGGCAAACTCCCATGCCCCCTCAAGGACCCTGCGGAGGATGTAGAGCTGGTCCACTGTTCCACAGCCAGGACGAAAACCACATTGCTCCTCCTGAATCCGAGATTTGACTTCACGACGGACCCTCCTCTCCAGAACCCCTGAATAGACCTTACCAGGGAGGCTGAGGAGTGTGATCCCCCTGTAGTTGGAACACACCCTCCGGTCCCCCTTCTTAAAAAGGGGGACCACCACCCCAGTCTGCCAATCCAGAGGCACTGTCCCCGATGTCCACGCGATGTTGCAGAGGCGTGTCAACCAGGACAGCCCCACAACATCCAGAGCCTTTAGGAACTCCAGGCGGACCTCATCCACCCCCGGGGCCCTGCCACCGAGGAGCTTTTTAACTACCTCGGTGACCTCAACCCCAGAGATAGGAGAGCCCGTCTCAGAGAACCCAGACTCTGCTTCGTCATGGGAAGGCGTGTCGCTGGAATTGAGGAGGTCTTCGAAGTATTCTCCCCACCGAGTCACAACGTCCCGAGTTGAGGTCAGCAGCGCCCCATCCCCACTATACAGTGTTGATGCTGCACTGCTTCCCCCTCCTGAGACGTCTGATGGTGGACCAGAATCTCCTCGAAGCCATCTGGAAGTCGTCCTCCAAGGCCTCACCGAACTCCTCCCACGCCCGAGTTTTTGCCTCAGCAACCACCAAAGCTGCATTCCGCTTGGCCAGCCGGTACCTATCAGCTGCCTCAGGAGTCCCACAGGCCAAAAAGGCCCGATAGGACTCC
Organism: Antennarius maculatus; assembly: GCA_013358685.1. NCBI lineage: Eukaryota > Metazoa > Chordata > Actinopteri > Lophiiformes > Antennariidae > Antennarius > Antennarius maculatus. The sequence goes on from CM023607.1 coordinate 5,959,474, forward strand.
TTCTTCAGCTTGACGGCATCCCTTACCGCCGATGTCCACCAGCGGGTTCTGGGGTTGTAACAACTCAACCCCGAACGAATCGTTGTTAACACACACAAGGGGTTCTTTATTGGGATGATAGCAAGTTTAAATAAGGATGTGTAAGAAATAATACCAAACAAACACCGCCTGCATTACTTGCTCTAGACGAAGTGTATTTGGGAACATAGGAACAACAAAAAAACAAACTTAATAAACAACACTCCCCTTTTCCTAGAATAAAGTCATAACTTAATTGTTTAAAACCAGTTTACGCATCCACCGCTACGCGCCCCGATGTCCACGCTCAGACGCGAATGACAGTCGCGTCACTGGATGGTTCAGTCAGAGGGGGGAAAATGAATAACCAAAAAACTCGTAATCCTCAAAAAATGGAAAACTGAAACCCCCCCAGTCCCGGCCGGGAACCCAAAAGTCACTATGAAAAAAAAAAGGTTCGGTCTCACCGGGGAGGGAGATGCGCCCGCTGCCTGGTAGGATTTGAACATCCACTGCGCTGACTGCTCCGACGGGACCGTTTCCTCCTTCTCACGCTGTAAGGATCAATTTTCGTTTTGGCATCCAGTTATTTTACCGTCAGCACAGGTGTCTCTACTCGGGTACTGGACCACTTCCTTCTTCCTCGCCCCTCCGTCTCACCTGGGAGACTCGGTTATATGGCCTCTGGTTCACGCCCCCCTGTCTGGTGCGACTATTTCCTTGGCCATTAGTCCATCATTGATAATTACAATGGAATTTTTTGTCCCTTTATGTGCCATCTGACATACACAGCAAGAATATATGTATTACACCATACGTTTATCGCACATTTTACCCCAATTTAATTGTTCCATACATTCAAAGTCACATTAATGTGACGGTGTCACAGGGTTGCTGCCTTACGGCCACAGCTGCGGTCGGCCGCTTCGACAATGGAGGCGCGGAACATGGTCCACTCAGACTCAATGTCCCCCGCCTCCCCCGGAACATGGGTGAAGTTCTGCCGGAGATGGGAGTTGAAACTCCTTCTGACAGGGGATTCTGCCAGGCGTTCCCAGCAGACCCTCACAATACGTTTGGGTCTGCCAGGTCGGACCGGCATCTTCCCCCTCCATCGGAGCCAACACACCACCAGGTGGTGATCGGTTGACAGCTCCGCCCCTCTCTTCACCCGAGTGTCCAAGACATGCGGCCGCAAGTCCGATGACACGACCACAAAGTCGATCATCGAACTGCGGCCTAGGGTGTCCTGGTGCCAAGTGCACATATGGACACCCTTATGTCTGAACATGGTGTTCATTATGGATAGTCCGTGACGAGCACAGAAGTCCAATAACTGAACACCATTCGGGTTCTGATCGGGGGGGCCGTTCCTCCCAATCACGCCCTTCCAGGTCTCACTGTCAAGTCCCCCAACAGAACGATGGAGTCCCCAGTGGGAGCGCTCTCCAGCACCCCCTCCAAGGACTCTAAAAAGGGTGGGTACTCTGAACTACTGTTTGGTGCATAAGCACAAACAACAGCCAGGACCCGTCCCCCAACCCAAAGGCGGAGGGAGGCTACCCTCTCGTCCACCGGGGTGAACCCCAATGTACAGGCGCCAAGCCGGGGGGCTATAAGTATACCCACACCTGCTTGGCATCTCTCACCATGAGCAACTCCAGAGTGGAAGAGAGTCCAACCCCTCTCGAGAGGACCGGTACCAGAGCCCAAGCCGTGTGTGGAGGTGAGCCCGATTACATCTAGTCGGAACTTTTCAACCTCATACACCAGCTCGGGCTCCTTCCCTGCCAGAAAGGTGACATTCCACGTCCCAAGAGCCAGGTTTTGTAGCCGAGGATCGGATCGCAGGAACTATATATACAGAAACTGTATATACTGTATATATACTGTATATATACTGTATATATACTGTGTATATATATATATACATACTGTATATATACACACATATATACACACACATATACTGTATATATGTATTAGTGCTATCAGGAAATTAATCTAATTAATTATAGGATTTGTAATTAATTAATCTAATTAATCACATTTTAATGTCATACCTGCGAAAGGCCCCCAAATAAAGAATTTGAATTCTAGGATATTACAAAATTGTAGTGCATGACTAATCAATAGAATACACCAAGAAGAGAAGATTTGAAATTCACATTTTATTGGTTAAGTGTGCTTTATAAATGAAATTCAAAAGAAAAAAGGTCAAGCACATCAGCAAACCAATTAGGCCAGGTGCATTTCTCAAAAATGCAATATGAATACAGTTAAATAAAATATATAAAAATTAAAAAATATAATAAGGCTGGGTCTCAAATAGGCACATAAGCAGACTCTCAATCAATAAAGCAATTAAAAATGAATAGTATAACATGCTTCTAAATAAGGCAACTCCAATAGCAAGATGCCAACAGGCCAGTGGTTCTTAAACTTGTTGGAGGTGCCAAACCCTGCCGATTTCATATGCTCACTCACCAAACCCTTCTTTAGTAAAAAAAAAAATATTTTTTTTTTTTCAAATTTAAGATTTAAGATATTACTGGTATATTTAAATGAATTGCTCATTAATGTCACCTTTTTCAAAGAAAACCAAGACAGTGCATGAACTCACATGAAATTACCTACTTGCAAATCAGTGTGACTTCTGCTGTTGTTATTGAGAGACCAGTTCAGATATGCATGGCTTCACCTTGGCAAGTGCTACTCTTATGTTATTTTCACAGAAAAGTCTGTTTCTTTTTTTTTTCCATGCAGCTTAAGGAAGTGTTTCTTTACTTTGCCAGTACGAGACTAGAATTGCTCAACTTGACATTGCAAATCATGCAGAACGCTGACTCCCACAACGTTCCATTATACAGTACATGTAAATTCACGTTGCACATATTAGTCCGACCACTTTCTTTTTTTGCTTAACATAGTTACTAGGGATGAGCAAGTACACCACTATCTGTATCTGTATCTGTTCAACCAACTAGATTATCTGTATCCGTACCTGTATTCGGAATGGGCGGGGCTTAAACCGGAAGTTGGTGTGGTTTGACCGGAAATGGGTGGGGCTTAAATCACTACATTGTTTTAAGTCTAAAATTGATATGGATTGATCACAAGTTGCTGTATTTTTGCTTATTTTAAAACTATTTACAAAACAGCCTCAAAATTGAAATTCAAATAAATGTTTTTGATCACAAAAGAAAGAGAACTATTTACAGAAGTTTTTTATGGAACTGAGTCAGAACATGAACATTCTTAAGTCTAAGAATGAATATTTACTGAAGAGCCTCAGAATTGAGATTTAACGCTTTTGATCACAATAATAAAGGAACTATATACAGTATAGAACGAGTAAACACAAAGTGCATTATTGAAGTGCATGCAATAAAAAAAGTAATTAACTACAAAGTATGCATGAACAAGAATTGTCATACTCAACAAAACTTTTTAATTTTTTTCTTCTTTTTTATTTTAATTTTTTCTAGTACTTTTTTTTCAATTATTTATTTTTATTACCTAATGCTATTGCCATTTTTTTTTCACATAAAGTTAGACAATATTGATTATGGTGTGTATGTGTGTGTGTGTGCACGCGCTATGTCTCAGTTAAAATATTAAGAATAGACTTTGTTAATTTGAACAGGTAAAAAAAAAGACTTTGACCACCGAGGCGGTGGTTAAATGCACATGTACGTGCAACAAAAAAACAAAAAGAAACCAAACAAACAAGTTCACCACATAACCAAACACCAAAATAGAGGCAAGCTGAAGAAAATCTAATAAGGACGTGAGCAACAGTGAAGCCACGAACAGAGAGATCAGTAACTGCGTGTACCGGAGACAGAGTGAGACAGGGAAACTCCACTCTAACTGCAGTGAGTAGGGAGGGGCGGGACGTATGTGTGACTGGCCAATCACAGAGCGTGACAACAATCCAGCTGATTTTCCTTTAGTCTGATCACGAGTATTAACGGGCTTTATTCGTATTCGTACTCGTACTCGTCAAAATGCATTATCCGTACCAGATACTCGTATGAAACGAGTATCCGGCTCAACCTTAATAGTTACTATGAATTAAAGTATTAAGAAAGCAATCAGATGACGTGCCATCATGACAGGCATAAATCCAGTACTGAGTGCGCAAAATCCCATGTAGCACAGGTAGGCTAATCGATGAAGTGTGATCACCTGCAGTCAGTGATGGCTAAGGGGGGCGTGTCATCACAGATTGACACAATGTGTCAAACGTACACAGAGATTTGTGTATGTTTGGCAAAAACACCTGACACATCGTGTCGGCTGTTTTGTCTTGACCCCCTTTCCGCCGAACCACTGAGACCGAGTCACCGAACCCCTAAGGTTCGATTGAACCCAGGTTAAGAACCCCTGCAACAGGCATTTCCGTTAAAGGGGTAAGCTAACGTTACAGGAACTGACAACAGACAACTCTGTGTCCTTGACATGTTTTGCATTTAAATGATAGTTAGGCTGGAGCTGCTTCAATGATATGAAAATTCTCTTTTACAAAAAGTACAAATCACTGCATTTTTGTTCATAGTTCCATCTTTGGTCTTTTTATAAATAGACTTTCCGCCCAAAGGTCCGAGTGGGCTTGCCTCGCTCTCCTGTGTCGCGTCCATCTCTGTCATCAGTCACCCTGCTTTTGACAAGTGGCGCAGGTATAAAATGACGTGCCACTGCAGCCTACGGGTCCCTCAATTGGCCAAATTTAAAATGCTTGCGAACTGACTTGCCACTCACAATTAATTGCGTTAATTTTTATAGCATTTTTATAGCACGTAATTTTTATAGCACGTAAATTATATTATATATATATATATAATATATATATAATATATATAATATATAATATATATATAATATATATAATATATATATATATAATTATAATTTATATATATATATATACATACATACATACATACATATATATAATATATATATATATATTATATATAAATATAATTAGGGCTATCAGTTTATATATATATATATATATATATATATATGGGTGGCACGGTGGCGCAGTGGGTAGCACTGTCGTCTCACAATACGGCGGGCTCGAGTCCCGCTCTGTGCGCATGTTCGCACTCCCCGTGTCTGCATGGGTTCTCTCTGGGTTCTCCGGCTTCCTCCCACCTCCAAAAGCATGCGCTTCAGGTGCATGTGCATGATTGTTTGTCTTTGTGTGTGGCTCCGTGGTGCACTGGTGTCGTGCCCAGAGTGTCCCCCGCCTCACGCCCTTTGCAGGCTGAGATAGGTTGCAGCTCCCCGTGACCCGCTACGGCGGATGAAGCGGCAGAAAATGTATATATATACCAGGGGTCACCAAATGGCGGTCCGGATCCGGACCACGTGATGGTTCTGTCCGGACCCGTGACCACTCCATGATAAATTCACGAGAGTAGATTTTCTTGGTGCATTTTTACTGACAGTCGCGGCTACAGACGGCGGGCGCTGCTCCTCCAGTTAACACGATAGTAGCTCCACTCAGTTCAGCCAATCAGATCGTTTGTTTACCTGCTCTGTCAGTGGGTGCCACAGCCTGCTACCGCTGTGAGTTTATCACTGCAGGAGTACAGAGGAAGGGAGACAGTGAGGACAGAATAGCTCCAAACAAAGGGAGGTTAATGAATAAAACTGCTGATTAACATAGAGTGTATGGAGAAATTTATGTTTATTCTTCTGTCAGGCAGTTCAAAACCATTTTACCTCATATAGTCTGAACACGTAGAACTAATTAATTAATTTATAACATGTAGCTCCACTACAAAGCAAAGCACAGAACTTTAGCGCAGAATTATCTCCTGAAGTCCGAGCTGAGGGCAAAATGACCGAGAAAAATGCAAACGAATGTTCACTAAAGGCGTGGTGGGTTTTGGGGCAACATAAAACTTATTTTAGTGATGGGACAGTTGTGAATAAGTGTTTAAAAGCTGTTGTTGACACATATTTTGAGGGAAAACAGAAATTTGAGATGTGTGGAAAAACTCCCAATGTCAACTTCAACAGCAACCAGAAAATCAGAAATATTAACAGCTTGATGCAGCTATTTAGAGAGCACCATGCATACCTGTGGCCATTGATGAGTTGTAGCTTGTGTGTTTCAGGTTCCTTCACAAAGATAAGGAGCTCTTTTCTGAGTGTAACACCATTATGAAACACACACAAGAGGAGAGGGCATACATGCAGCAATAAAAGAGATGCTGACAAAGTCCAGTGGTCTCTTTCACCACAGATGACAGAGACCACCACTAGGCGACCACCACCACAAGGTGTGCACAGGCACAAGGTGTGCCCAAGGTTACTTGTGCACAAGTAAATTACTGGCAGACCACATGCCCCTTTCTCTCACGAAGAAAGTTCCGTTTGCATTTTTTCCCCTGAAAGAGTCAGTTTTTTTTCATGCTTTCTGAACATGTTAATGTTTTTTTTACTTGAAGTTTAGGCATTTAGTTCTTTAGGATGGGATGTCTTTAATTTATGAGAAAAAGGATTATTCAGCTCTTTTTTCACTTAAAAAATAAATAAATAAATAAATTCTGAGGTTTGTGTGTTCTTCAATCTAACATAAAGGCTTGAAATTTATTTGCCTGGGTCTACTTTTATTTATGGTGAGGTAAAAGAGCTAGCTGTGCACTCAGTTAAACAAATCCTGCATTGAAAATTTATAATTAATAATAAAGTTGGCATAGGAACCGGCTATAAGACACAAACTAGACTTGGGTTCGGACCTTTTACTAAGAGGAAATTTTTAGAACCGGACCTCCGTGACTTTTAATTGAATACCCCTGATAGTATATATGTATATAATCTGTCTGTCTGTCTGTCTATCTGTCTACCCATCCATCCATCCATCCATCTATTTTGCCAGTAAGGACCCAGTGGCTGCTGCCTTGAACCTCTATTGGTCTCTACCTCTCACCATTCTGGAGTCCTCCAGTGGGCCGACAACTCCAGACTCACCAGTCATCAAGGGATTCAGCGCACCAGCGACATGATTCTGCAGGGCATAAACCTCCCTGTCAGACTCCTACTGACCTGCTCCAGGTCCTCCCTGTGCCTCACGATTCATAATCCTGGGACGCATTAACTGCGAGTAATGAGGGATTACTGTTTATATACAGTGTATATATATATACTGTATATATACAGTCATGGATACCACTTCTGAAAAAATAAAATAAAGGGAACACTTTAATTAGAGTATTGCAATCTATTGGTCAAACTTCTGGGATAAAACGCGGGTAAAACCAAGGAACTGGTGGTGGATTTCTGCAGGTGAGGACTCTGCCCAGTTACACCGGTGAAGATCCAGGGTACGGACATCGAGGTGGTGTCCTCGTACAAGTACCTGGGTGTTCACCTCAACAATAAACTGGACTGGAGTACTAACACTCACTTTCTGTATAAAAAGGGTCAGAGCAGACTCTATCTGCTCAGGAGGTTGAGGTCTTTTGGAGTGCAGGGGGCACTCCTGAAGACTTTTTATGACACAGTAGTAGCCTCAGCTATTTTTCATGGGGTGGTCTGCTGGGGGAGCAGCATCACTGCAGCTGACAGGAAAAGACTGGACAGGCTGATTAGGAAGGCGGGTTCTGTTCTAGGATGCTCCCTGGACTTAGTCGAGGTGGTGTTGGAGAGGAGGATGACAACCAAGCTGTCATCGATGATGAAGAACCACTCCCACCCCCTGCAGGGCACACTAAGATCATTGGAGAGCTTCATCAGCAATAGGTTGCTTCACCCAAGATGCGTGAAAGAAAATGCTATTGCAGCCGTCAGGCTGTATAACCAGCAATCCTCCCAGCAGACCACTCAGCGAACACCACATTCTAAATCCGGATGACCGATTTAATCTGCAGTTTTGTATTTTAAATATAAACTGTAAATTGCTAATAATATGATATATGTTAATATGTATACCATATGTGAATATGTTTATTTGATGTTACATATGTTAATATGTATGTGTATTATTTAAGTATTTATGTATGACCCCCCTACCCCCCACTGCCACGATCGCACAAATTCCCCACTGTGGGACAATAAAGGATGATCTTATCTTATTGATCTGGCCACTTAAATAGCAGAGGGGGTTGTTGATCAGTTTCAGCTGCTTCATTGTTAATGAAATCAACAACAGGTGCGTCAGAGAGGCAACAATGAGACGGCTCCCAAAACAGCAATGGTTTCCAGGTTGAGGCCACTGATACTTTTTCCCTCCTCATCTCTTTTGGCTGATTTTTTACTGAATGACTTTCTACTGCTGTAGTTTTTCTTTTGGCTTGGATCAACATCTCTGTTGATAGCATGGTGCGGTACCTGTTTGCTGTGTCTCCCAGCACAGTCTCAAGAGCATGGAAGGAGACTCCAGGAGACACGTAGTTACTCCAGGAGAGCTGGACAGGCCCGTAGACGGTCCTTAAACCCTCAGTAGGATCGTTATCTGCTTCTTTGTGCAAGGAGGAACAGGATGAGCACTATCAGAACCCTACAAAATGATCTTCAGCAGGCCACTGGTGTGAATGTTTCTGACCAAACAATCAGAAACAGGCTCCATGAGGGTGGCCTGAGGGCCGGACGTCCTGTAGTGGGACCTTTGCTCACTGCCCAGCACCTTAGAACTCGATTGGCATTTGCCATAGACCACCAGAATTGGCAACTACGCCACTGGTGCCCTGTGCTCTTTACGGAGGGAGTAGATTCAACCTGAGGACAAGCGACAGACATGAAAGGGTCTGGAGATGCCGTGGAGAATGTTATGCTGCCTGTAACATCATTCAGCATGACCGTTTTGGTGGTGGGTCAGTGATGGTCTGGGGAGGCATATCCCTGGAAGGACGCACAGACCCCTACAGGTTAGATAATAGCACCCTGACTGCTATTAGGTACTGGGATGAAAACCTTGGACCCACTGTCAGAACCTACACTAGTGCAGTGTCACCTGGGTTCCTCCGGGTCCACGACAATGCCTGATCTCATGTGGCTAGGCAGTTCCTGGAGGATGAAGGAATTGATACCACTGACTGGATCCCACTTCACCTGACCTAAACCCAATCTCTGGGTCACTATGTTTAGGTCCATCTAACGCTGCCAGGTTGCTCCTCAGACTGTCCAGGAGCTCATTGATGCCCTGGTCCAGATCTGGGATGAGATCCCCCACGACACCATCCGTCCTCTCATTGGGAGCATTCCCTGCGTTGTCAGGCACATGTACAAGCACATGGGGGCCGCACAAACTACTGAGAATCATCTCCCCACCTATATATTTGAATAAGCTCACTTCAGAAAGTCTGACGGTGTCACGCTGTCATCAATTCCACCCACTACCTGTCAATCAAGCACCCAACAAATCATCGCGCCCAACCAATCACGGAGCATCTGCCAGAGGGAATCACATGAATTTGGCGTAAGGCATGACGTGGTCCGGATCCGGACTGCGTGATGGTTCTGTCTGGATCCATGACCACTCTATAATAAATTCACGAGAATTTATTATAGACTGGCTACAATTTTCTTTGTAGCCGCGGCTGTCAGAAAAATGCTCCGACGGCAGGTCCTGCTCCTCCAGTTAATACGGTAATAACACCACGCAGTTCAGCCAATCAGATAATTTGTTTACCCTGCGCTGTCAGCGCACCTGGAAGTGCCGCAGCCCACTGCCGCTACCACTGTGAGTTTAATGCTACAGCGGAGCACAGAGGAAGGGAGACAGGGAAGACAGCATAGCTTGCTCCAGACGAAGGGAGGTTAATGAGGAAAACCACTGGTTAACAATGAGTGGACTGATGAATTTATATCTATTCTTCCATCAGGCAGGTCAAAGCCATCGTGCTTCAGATGCTCCAAACACGTAGCATTAATTAAACGTGGTAACATGAAGCGCCACTATGAAACAATGTCCTGACACAGTTTGATGCAGCTATTCAGAAAACCATGTATATCTTTGGACACTGATGAGTCTAGTGATGTTCCTGGAAATGCCCAGCTTTTGTGTGTGTCAGGTTCCTTCACAAAGACAAAGAGCTCTTTGCTGGGTGTACCACTAACACACACAAGAGGAGAGGACATATATCAGCAATAAAAAAGATGTTGACAAAGAGGGGCATAGATCTGAAGTTGATTTTTGACTACGTTGGGTTCACTTGGTTTATAATACCAATACATTTGTTTTCATATGTTTGGTATGAAGTCTGATATTATTGTTTAGTCATGGAATTTCCATGTGTTCCTGCTAGTATAATATATAAAATTATAAAAATGACATGTATATTCACATCCTGAACTTCCAAATGTTTAATTATCAACATTTTCAACAGTACCCCGAAAGAAGAAAAATATAAGGAATGTGACAAACAACTTTGTTTTTTCAGGTGAAATAGTTTATGCTTAAGATGTACATATTCTTCAGCGTGAAAGAAAGTAATTACAAGTTCAAAGGCTTCACTGTACCAAAATTTAAAGGTCCCATATTATGTACTTTCAACTTAATGTAATTCAGCTGCCAGATGTCCAACTAGACTGTATTCCAAATATTTTGACCTCAAGTGGTCTGTGGTCCTAAATATCAGCTTTTCAAAATCGCTCATCTGAGCTACTCACAAAACGCTTCGTTTCAGGCCTCCGGCTATAGTATGTTAATGAGCTCCGCTGGTCAACGCCCCCTTCACCTGGGTCACGCCCCTCTGAAGGAGAGTGTTAGGCTAACGGGACACTGACCGGCATTACATTTGTTATCACTATGGCGTTCGGAGGACCAATCGTGTCGCCGTACATTTGTGACCCTGAGTCGGACCCAGAAGCAGGGGCTCCTAAAGAAACACCGACTGTGCGGCTGCAGCAGGACGTTTCTGAATGGTTAGTACGTGTGAACGTTACTTAGTTGTTCTGTGTTGTTTTGTAACCTACGTCATCACAGGACGTTAGCATCGTCCGGTAGCTACTTTTTTTTCTACTCTCGCCTCTCATCGCACAGTAATAATGTCATATGTCTTATTTTGTATTTTGTATGTTGTATATATACGGACGTTCAAGGTTAAAATGTTGCTGCATTTCTATAAGTGACAGTAAAGTCTGATGGTGGTTCTAATAGTTATTACCATGTGGCTAATGCTAGTTATTTTTGTGACATTGATTTAATCCGTTACTAAGCTGCAAAATATTTGAGGCAGTCCTCTGTGACAAGACACACGGAGCTAACATTTGCCCCCATCACACCAGGTTAATGGTGAAATGATGTAACCATATTGCAGTGATGCCTTTATCTACTCTATTTTGAGATGTCTTCACCTTCAGTTTATTGTACAGGTGTTCCTGTGGGCACTGAACGGATGCCAACGGAAGCAGAAAACATCTGCTGTTTGGAGATACCACAGGTAGCAAACTCACAGCTAAACCACAAAGTTATGTCTCTATTTGGCTACTTTTACAATTATAAATTCAAATAACCTTTACCATGTTTTTCACTGTAGGTCAGGAGCTGTCTGCAGGAGGTTGATGAGATTCTGTGCATGACTCAACATCCTGGGTTCCAGCCTGTGTGCCTAAACATGTACACCCTACAAACAGCCGGTCACGTACTGAGGGCTGAGTATGGCCCTTCACGTCTGAGACCAATACATCGGTAAGTCGTTCTTTGAAAAATGTCAGAATAAAAACTACAGTTATGTCTTATTTTTCTTCAACAGGCAGTAACACATGACAAATATAGGTACAATAAAGTTTAATATATTGTATTTGCGACACCTTGATTTGTCTTATTAATAGACATGTTGAACATTTTTTGGTATTCATAATCCATTTCTGTTGACATATACAAGCATTTATTTACATAAAACAATATATCCAACAACAATAATGAGAACACAGGGCTATCCTATCAGGAAATCAACAACAGTTGTAATACTCAGGATTGAAAACATTGTGAAATAAACAATTTTGTGTCCTTTTTCTATAGATGGTGCAGACATCTGGCCTATCGCACCTTTGTTGGCTGGGGCTGGGGCTACTTAGGGTGCAGAATCTGGGTCGTCATTCCAGCCTATGTGGTCCTTCACATACACCGAGAGTTTCCTGAAGACAAAGGCCACTACCCTGGATGTAGACCGAGTCTTGGTTGAACCTGGTCATGTAGCTGGCAATGACCTCCTCATTATCCGGACACTTATACTGGGCAGACAGATTCTCGGGGAGAGGAAAGGAAAACATCTCATTTGTGTATGGCATGGGGTCCACCAAGACTTTGTCAAATATGAGGTCCAACATGTCAGCTACAAAACCTGTTCAATAAAACACAAAGATATATCTTTACTGTTATTGATACTGTTTGATTCATTTCTTTGTTTAGAAAAATTTTGTTCAAAATACATCCTGGTACTTGCTACTAATTTATTTGTATGGTTACTTTTTACTGTGTTTTGTTGTGAGCCGTTACTAACCACAATTTCAAAACATGTTTGTTTGAAATATTAAAATATTGCAACACTAACAGAATGTTGGCTCTGTCTTCTGAGGTTTGACTCTGCATTGTCCCTTCAAAAGCCTTTGGAAAGTGGATCTTGTAGAGAGGTACACCAAACATAACGAAATAAGGAGCCAAAGCAATATCATATGGCATGCATGAATCTGTCTCAAAAATTTTTATACTAAACACTGTCTTGCTGGAATATTCTAATACAGAACATTTGTTACAGAACACTTGTTACAGAACACTTACTGAACTACTATCAACACATGTGCATTAACTAACACCTGTAGATAACAATATTTAGAAAATTAGTCTAACCAATTTTATTAAAACATTGTATGGAATATGACTTGCACATAACCTTACTTCTGTAGTGGGAATGAAGAGTCCTGAAGGACAGCTGTGTACCAACAGTATGGGTGTCCACTGGGTCAGTTTGGCGCCACGTCCTTTGAAGCTGTAGACTGAAAGGATGCACAAGAAAGAGAGACACTAATATCAGGACACCAATGTTCTGATTTTGGATAAGGAGGACAGACCTGTGTGCGTTGTCGCTATGACGACCAACAAACAATCGACTCTAACACGTGCGCGCGCACACACAATAGAAACAAAAAACAAACCCCTGCTTAGCCTAGCATAAGTTGACTTTATTTATGCTGACAAATAATAGGAAAGAAAATATGAGACCAACTTCTGTGTGTTGTACACGTACACACGTACGGGTGTGCACGCGCACACACGCAATACATAAACGCGAAACAAAGGAGACCTCTCTACATAGCCTAGCATAACATGACTTCATTCATGCTAACAGACAGCAGGAAAAAAGATAAAATGTGAGCCCAACTTATGTGCTTTGTACCTAGATACTGTAGGTCCAACATACACACGTGTTGGAGCGCGTACGCAAACGAAACAAAGCAATACTACCTGATTAGCCAAATAGCACTTGATCACTCATGCTAACAGACAACTGCTAAAAAGATAAATGTGGTGAGACTTACCTGTAACCAGGGTGCAGTTTCTTGGTCCCGTATGGTTGGGAGTGATCCTTGAATGAAGATCAGTCTCAGGCAAAGCCCCTTCTGTACTGACCCTCATTGCTAAAACGTGCAGGTGATGTAGCTGCACATTGCCATTAAAAATGAAATGCAACCACGCTCTCTTCTGTTGTTCTTTGGATGGGATTAAAAATAAACGCTGGTTTTGATTTGTACAATCAACAATTGAGCAACTACCTTGTCTCCTTCTCAGGGACGCCATTTTAGACGCAAATAACTCCGTGTTGGGGATGGCCGCGCCCTTGGGCATGTCAACCAATCCCTATCGTCCAATACTCTGTCCAATAGCACAGAGTGCAAAGTCTGACGTCAAGAATACCCATTCTAGCGCTTTATGGTCGAATCGAGTCGTTCAGAGCTATGACTTCCTAAAACTCCAAATATCTATTGATGCAGGAAGTGTTTGTTTACCAGATTCTAGGAGTTGGTCGGGTTAGGGAGGACCACTATGTATATGTATAGACCTGAAAAAGTGTGATTTTCATAGTAGGGCCCCTTTAAAGGTAGACTAAACTCATTTTTAAGTGACATATAGTTTGTTCTGTGTGTGCATGGTTGTCTGTCTTTGTGTGTGGCTCCGAGGTGCACTGGCGTCGTGCCCAGAGTGTCCCCTGCCTCACGCCCTATGGCAGCTGGGATAGGCTCCAGCTCCCCTTGACCCGCTACGGCGGATACAGTGGCAGAACATGAATGAAGGATGTGGTTTATCATTATGAAAACTATAAGAAAAAAAATGTCAGATGTCTAGCATCATCCCTGTGGTCAGGAAACTTTAAAATCTGTGCTGCAACAGCTTCCGTATCCAGTGGTTACGTGGGGTCATACGTCATTGACGACACCTGTCGCTTCATCAGTCAGGGCAGCCATTAGAACACAGTGTGATCACTGAAGCGATAAACCCGATAAAGCCATGGTTACCTGTGAAGTGAATGGTTGTTCCAACACCACAGGAACCTATCTTTCTTCAAAATACCTTCTGGAAATCTTGGAAGGAAATGGAGAGCAAGGATAAACAGGGTAAAAATGACCAAAGATCCAAGAATCTACCATGAACACTGCCAAGAGATTTGAAGGTAAGATCATTTTCGGATAACCCATATTATTTATTCTGAATTCTCAAGGTTTAGTGGATAATTAATTCATGTCTGGAGCTACTGGACATATTGCATAAATGTTTTTATGACCAGATTATCACGCAATTATAGCACTCGCGAAAAGTAAACAATATCAAAAGGTCATTTTACTGAGAAGATCTGTGAAACTGAAATAAAACATACAAAAACAGCATGCCAGGCCCTGATCCTTATACATTCATAAAGACATATTAATATAAACTAGGGCTGTTATTAACTACACACAGTCCAACAGTAACGAATGGCGGTTAGCTCAATGCTAACCACCATTTGCCCATTGATGGGCTAGCGTGTTAGCATCGGTAACGCAATTAACTTTTACATACACACAGTAAACCAAACCGGATATTATAACTAGTTTGATATCTCTGTCAGAATCTGATTCAGATGAAGCCACCTGGGATGAGTCGCTAGTTGTCCAAACTCTCCTCCTCCACATACATCGGGTGATAATTATAGGAGATAATTACACCCCCAGGCGGGTTCACAGGGAACTTGTCCTCAGTATCTGATGATGATGACATGGTTTTAGGCGATATTAACCTGTTAAATAATAGTGAAAATGTCAGCTCGTTACCTTGTTTTATCGGCATTGATATGGATTCACCCCAATGTCTACAATTGCATCATTTGATAAATTTTGTTTTTCTAAGTCCCCATTGCTCATAAAAAAATAAAAATGCCACCAAGCCTTTTGTTAATTATGAACTTCAAATACAGACCTGGTTCATTTTGACTTTACTGTCCCTTTACTTAGTATACTTGTCACCATCTTTATGCTAGGATAATATCGTCACACTGTTTTATATGAAGTTCCAGAAATATTTTGTGGGTATGTAAACTTAAATATATAATAATAGCTTTAAGCTCATTGCCTTGTGTGCAGGGAAAAAGTAGAGAAGCCAGACTATTGTACAATTTTATTAACTCAGAGAAAGTCAAACAAACAAACAATGAAAATGAAGTGGACAATTTTTTTAAATGAATCAAATGAACTGTCTCATGTGTCCCTCAAGTCATTGTAACACAAATTTAAATGTGTTTTGAATGAAATCAGTAGCTCAGCCATAGCCTGTAGTGCAGGGTTCTCCATTAAACTTATACTGGCGCACCAGCAGACATATTATCACCAACACATGATTTTAGTGTCTAGAATCTTTGATCCATCATGAATTTCATCATCTTCAGTAGACAATTATCTGAATTGCAAGTGACACAACAGAAGTCACATCTAAGGTCAGTTTTATGTTCTGAACATTTACCCTGATAAATACCACTACAGTCTTTGTCAACTGGAAATAACATCAACTATAGACCCTGGAAATTCAGCTGTGTTGAAATGCGGATTTTCACACATCCAAGAAGGAGGAACTTAGCCGACCATGACATAGTTGCATGTTAAATGACACAAGGCTTTGTGCTCTTCTGGTAATCTTTAAAGCGTTTGTTTTTAAGGTTAATATATTTCAAGGTTCTCTCCAATACTTGACAGTGCCTTATAGCAGTACAATTATATAGAGAAAGTGTAACCACATCAATACAAATGCTAATTTATATATTTTACCTGCCTTTTGGTTTACATGCAGGAGTATTCCTCAATGCATGAAACCTTTCCTTCGCCTGTCTGGTTTTGTTTTACACTTCAAAAATATGCTCAAGCGTTTTTTCATTCGATATTGAGGCCCTCTATCAATGTGACTCCTCGGTTGCTGACCCTGACCTTTTACCAGCTTAAAGTAAAGTAAGAAAGAAGAGTGTCTCTCCTTCAGGGATTAATAGAATATCACAGAGAAAAATTATGCTGCTGTGCTTCTTCATGGATAGGGCACTTCTCTAGGGGAATTCATTTTGGATTACCATGTGTGGAAAAGGACTCTACATAGGGTGTGGGTCTATTACTGATCCATCCCTTTATGATAATATGTTTTAAGAAGCATTGATTCAGAGCAAGGATCTGCATTTAGCAGATTTTTGTAGTTTTAATTAACACTTGAGAATCTCAATATATTGTGCTTTTGTTTTTAACGGTAATGACAGCTTTATTATTATTATTATTATCATTATTATTACTATTATTACTCATTCATTCACTCATCGTCCACAGCTTCATCCGCTGTGGCGGATCGGGGGGAGCTAGAGACGATCCCAGCTGACTGAGGTTGTGAGGATGGGGAAACTTCTTGCACAACGCCAGTGCCCCATGGAGCCACACATAAACAGACAAACATGCACATTACGGGCAATTTGGTACAGTCAATTAACCTGAAGTTTATGTTTTTGGAGGTGGGAAGAAGCCTGAGAGCCCAGAGAGAACCCACATAGACAGAGAGAGAACATGCAAACTCCACACAGAGTGGAAAGCGAACCCAAAATGTTCTTGCTGTGCGGTGACAGTGCTACTCACTGTGCCACCGTGCCGTCGTATTATTATTATCATCATCATTAAATTATTGATATTTTACATGTGATAGAATAGAGGATTTTTTAAATTTTTCTTCATGTGATTTTTTCCCCGTCACACTTGCCTTTTTTCTCTTGAAATGTTTTGCCTGATATAATTCTGTATGTGGATGGTCAAGCTCCAAAAGCATAGCAGCAGATAAAGGGTCTCCCAATACGGAGGCAAAAACATGTCATCAAGGGTGAGTTCATCCACGTCAAACCCTGACAGAACGGTTACCATCACATGATAAACAGTCGGACATACATATTGAAGACCCAACACATTTGCATAAACTTGCACACATAAGTACACAGGCTTCACTTCTGCCTGCACAGATTCAGGAGCTTACAGTGGTTGTAGAGATCAGTGGGACTGGAATGTGACCTATTATTACAGTAGTCATTTAGTGACAATGAAGGATCAGGGACAGTTAGCACCATAATGTCTCCATGCTGATCTGTGCAGAAGTGCAAGCGTTCTTATCTGCTGTGGTGTCCTGCTGAGTTCTTTTAACTGCTTTGGAATGAGGTCGCAGCCCATCAGTCACTTATGCATTTCCCACCATTACTTTAATAGTAATCATGTAATGACTGCTCAGCTGAAACACCAGGAGCTGAATATTGATCTTCTAGGCTCAGTTTTCACCTGTGTTTGTCTATTTGCAGGAATTCTCCACAAGTCATGAATGGATTTTGATTAATCTTCTTGAGGTGAGGGTTGCTCACTGTTACATTTTGGTGGTGATGCAGAAATTCTCTAACAGTCCCAATTTCTTCTAATTGATTTTGCCCCAGCATCAGTGATGTGCGGTCAGGGGAGGCAGGTGAAGCATGGCCTCACCTGCCATCATAAGAGAAAAAAAGTGAAAAATGGAAGAAATAAATTAAAATGTTATAATTATTCAGTGATGCATATTAAAAAGTTATTTTCTGTTTAACATCACCAATTTTAGGTTATATTTACTCAAAATCACTGAATTTTCACATTTACCGCTGAAATATTGAGAACTGTTGAGAGGCACCAGTCAGCCAAGACTCACCTTGGATTGTGCAATGACTCAGCTAGCTGTGCTGGCATGCTATACAGTGAGACCATAATGCTATCTCTTTATATGTTGCTATTAAAATGTTAAAATGTTGCTCTCTGAAGTAAATTTCCACAATTTAGATAATGTATATCATGTACAATGTTTTTTTTATCAACAGCTGGCTTTCTTGAGTTGAGCGGTCCTGAAACTGCTGGGAAAAGGCACTGCGTTCTCCTGCCTCATCGTAGGGGGCACTGGTGATCCTAGGGATTCGGCCGTGGAGTCCTCTTCCTCGGCCGTAGCAAACTTCAGCCATTCATTTGTTTTCCACTCGCCTTGCCTTACCACCTAATTTTTTTTTGCTGCTTTTGTTCAGGGGTGGTGCATGGACTTAATTTATAAGTAAACATAACATATAAACAAACATGTAGGTAACAACATAAAAAAATTTTATTCAAATGTGCTTATTTGTGTGTTACATTTTGTACATACAAATAATTCTGCTGAGACTTTAAAAATAACCCACTCACTGTTGATAATTAAATGGTGAATAAGCTACACTGTAGGTTCATATGTTTGTAAATCTATTTATGATGAAATCAGTGCCTCACCAGCCATGAACATCACCGCACGTCACTGCCCAGTACTTCATGTAACCCAGGTGAAAAAACAATTCATTTGGAGTTTCTAGCCATCTCCTAGCGACCGTCTGGGCATCACATGACCCCACGCAGCCTATAGGTGCCCAAAAAACGGCGTCCAAGGAAGTGAGTCGAGTGATGCGAGAGGGGCCATGAGGAGACGGATGCTCAAAGCTGTGATTTTACTGTGCCAAAAATTGAAACTTGGTCAACTTGTTACCTGTATGTCAACTTGTGAGAGCCTACTATAGCGCGATTACGTTCGTGAAACAGCGGAGGTTTGGATGGCGAGCTAAACAAACGAAAGAACTAGGACTAAAATCCTTGTGAACTGAACTTTGCGGTCTATCCCACACCCTCACATTCAGAGTAGAGTAGGACTTGATTCATCCCTTCAGGAGGTTCCATCAGGGAACCTCCCTCCCACATTCCCTTCCCTCCCACATTCCCTCACTCTACACACACAGATTGTCTTCACGTCATGCAAAGCTCTCTTGCATTTATCTCCGGACTGCTCCCTTGGTTCCGACCCCGCCTGTCTTCGACCCGTCTTCCTCGTCTCTGCCCTAGTAATCTGACCAGCCTCCTGTCCTTGATTCCTCTGCCTGCTCATCCCTTGTCTGCTACCTGTCAGCTGGATACCTGTATACTGAGACTGTTTCGCTGTGATATTGCTGCCATTCCGTGCGAAGCTTCAGAGTAAACTTTTGGACTATTCCTGAGCTGGTCTCTGTCTGTGCTGTACTTGGGTCCAACCTCACCCATGTTACAGTACAATCTGGCCAGAAATGGATCCAGCACAGATTGATCAACCGGATCAGCTGGTTGCGAATTCCGTTGCGGCTGCAGCAGAAAACCAGCAGGTTCTGGCACAAGTTTGGCGTGATGTGGCAAGCCTCTACGCCCGCACCCAGGCCTTGGGGCTAACACCTTCTGTCTCACCGGGAGCCACGTTCTTGTCACCTGCCTCGGCGGGGTTCACCGCCGTTCCACCTCCGGTCCGGGAGCCTAATGTGGGAGCACCGGAGCGTTATGACGGCGGTCCTGCCACCTGCAATGCCTATCTCTGCAACTGCTCCATCATTTTTTCCCTTCAGCCGCTCACCTTCTCCTCGGAGGAGGCTAAGGTGGCTTACACCGTCAATCACCTCATGGGGGGGGGGGGGGGAGCACGTCTGTGGGGCCCTGTGGAGTGGCCTGTCACTCTTTCTGGTCCTTCGCCGACGAGCTCCGGAAGGTTTTTGGCACCGGACCTCTGGGTACCGACGCCGGGCGAGAACTGCTGGATCTGGTCCAGGGCAGCCGTTCAGTCATGGATTACGCCATAGACTTTCGTACCCTCTGTGTGACTGGAATCCGGTCGCCGTCCGTGATGTCTTTTTCCGGGGTTGGCTGGATACATCAAGGACGAGCTTGAAGCTTATGAGCTGCCGTCAACACTGGAGCGCCTCATTGAGCTCGCCACCCGCATTGATCTGCGCATTCAGGCACGCCAGAGAGAGAGATGCTCTGAGCTCCAGTCACGCCCTGCCCGTCCCCGCAGTCCTCCTCACTCCAAGCCTACAGCGGCGCCGACCTCTCTCCTGTCTGCTTCAGTCGCCCCTGTGTGTGAGGAGGATCCGGAGCCGATGCAGCTTGGCCACACTCGCCTCTCACCTGAGGAGAGGGAGAGAAGACAGCGCTTGAACCTCTTTGAACTGCTCCAGGGGGCGACGGTATTCTCAAAACTCGACCTAAGGAACGCATAGAATCTGGTTCGCATCTGGGAGGGAGATGAGTGGATGACTGCCTTCAACATGCCGACAGGGCATTACGAATATCTTGTGATGCCCTTCGGTTTGACGAATGCCCCCGCAGTTTTCCAAGCCCTGGTTAATGACGTGCTCCGGGACATGCTGAACAAGTACGTCTTTGTTTATCTGGATGACATCCTGATCTTTTCCCGCAGCCAGGAGGAGCACGTCGCCCACGTCAGATCCATCCTCCGCCACCTCCTGGACAACGCCCTTTTTGTCAAGGCAGAGAAGTGTGAGTTTCTCAGTCTCCTTCCTGGTGTACATTATCGCCCAAGACGGTATACAGATGGACCCCGCTAAGGTTTCAGCTGTAACCTCCTGGCCGGTCCCGGAGACACGCGAGCAATTGCAACATTTCTTGGGGTTTCCCAACTTCTACCGACGCTTCATCAGAGGATTCAGCTCCATCACTTCTCCCCTCTCTGCCCTCACCTCGTCCAAGACCTCCTTCCGCTGGTCCGATGCAGCTCAAGGAGCCTTCGACACCCTTAAGACTTGTGTCTCCACTAGACCCATCCTCCAGATCCCCGATCCAGAGCGCCAGTTCACCGTGGAGGTGGATGCATCCAGCGTGGGGGTGGGGGCGATCCTGTCTCAGCGCGCCGCCATCGAGCAGAAGCTCCATCCATGCGCCTTTTCTCTCGCCGTCTCACTCCCACGGAGAGGAATAATGACATTGGTAACAGGGAGCTTCTGGTGGTAAAGGCGGCCCTGGAGGAGTGGCGCCACTGGCTAGAGGGGGCCGAGGTGCCATTCACTGTGTTTTCACAGTGTTATGACACTGTGAAAACACAGTGTCATAACACTGAAATGGTTCCTGAATTTTAAACAAGGCATAACATATCTGTATACTAACATACAGTATAGTTTTATTATACAGGAGCAATAAGTAACAAAACACTACTGAGTTCTGGTTCCATGTGCGTCATGTTCTATTAAAAGTAAAGAAGTGGTAACACAGGGAAACAGCACTGAACAGCTGTTTCCGTGCAGCACCCTCAATGGTGAGCAACCAGCCTCGCAGAAAGCCAATTTGAGGAAGTGACTAAAAATGAGAAAAAAACTGGAAATCATTTATCAATGGGCATTTCTTTTAGCTATTTTAACCTATTTGACCAACGTTTAGGTATGTTACACTGCTGAAACGGAGCTGGTACTATTATCGGGCATGTCACTGAGTTCAGCATATGAATAAGTAAACACAGGTGCATCAACAGTTATTGTTATAAGGCATTAGTAGGCCAAGAACAGGAATAGATGCTTCTTAATTTTTTTTTTTTTTGTCACTTATCTCAACTTCCAGACAAGTTGAAACAGTGCAAAGAAGTAACAGAAGCCTGCTGCTATCAGAACAAAACCCAGACTCTGAAAAATTATCACATCAATAGCATTTGGCTTGGAGCTGTGCAAGTATAATTAACAGATCATTCTGGAGTAAACTTAAATACAGTGTGCTTTGGTAATCCCTAACAAAAGTGTAAATTTGAAATTAAAATGCATCATTATAATGCCATTTCAAATATGTGGAGTGTTCTGAAAGTAAAACAGACACAAAACTTGAAGGCAGGAAACCGAGACACCTATAGAAGGAAAATCATCTTCTGGGAAAAGTGAGGGGGAAGCCATTGAAGGGAAAGAGTCTGGCAGACAGACAGATGGTTTTCAAATATAGAAAAAGCAGGAATAGATTAATTTGTATCGTTTTTACACCTACAACTACCCTCTACTTGACTGAAGCACCCACTTTAGTAATACGCAGAAAAACAGAGGATGTGGCTCACTAACAGGAGCCACAAAATAGCAACACACACACACACACACACCTATTTCTGCGGATGAGTCACAGCATTAGTAAGAATGTAAAGCACATATTTACAATAGATGCACCACACAAAACCCTAGAAGAGAGAGCACAGAAACAAAGTACAAGAGGTTCATTAGATGCTACGTTGATAAGAACTTAGCTGCAGTGTGTTTATTTTGTTTGTTTATGTGATTAAGATGTTTGGAGTCTTAGAAGCAAGAAACTGTAGAGGACAGGGTGTAGCACATTTTTGGCGATTTGGATAAGCAATTTTTATGTGAGGCAGACTTGCCCCATGATACATGTATGATGTTTAATAATTATGCCTTTTGAAAGGGATTCCTCTTTGTGCTGCACCAAATATGTTGCATTTTCATACAACTACAAATTGCAAAACATTTTTAAGAATTACTTTTGAATTTATGACTAATACCCCACCCTCTATGAAAATCCATCCTGTAATATTTTTAGTAACTCTACTGACATACCAACTAATTAATTTCCATGTAGAGTTAATAAATGACTTGTAAATGTTATTTTTTAGTATAGTATAAAGTATAAAGTTATGGTTTCACTAGTAGTTTTGTGCTGGGGGAGGGACGAGAAATTGCTGCACGCCACCAAGAAGTAGTCAAGCAAAAACTGATCATTCCAGTTTGTCTTTTGTCTGGCTCTGCGGTGCACAGCCCATAGTGTCCCCTGCATATCAAAAACTGTAAGTCCACTGGGATACGCTCCAGCAATGCCCATGACCTGCAAAAGCTAAAAAATTGGATAAGATGAATGAATGAATGAATGAATGAATGTTCTGCCATGCTTAATAGGCATGAACACGTGAAAGTATCAATCCAGCAGTCTGAAGGTTATATTTTTTATCCTGGTAAGAGATCCTGGGCTGAACTTGCCCCATTAATTGTCTGTCAAATGATGAATCCTATTTGTATTGTGTGAACCCAATTACCTGGGTGAAGGGTTATCAGTGTATTACCAAAAGCAATAACACAGATTTGACAGAGTAGTACGTGTGTGTGTGTGTGGCAGATTTGGCATGCTGACATTGCCACAGACTTCAGAAGTTAACTGTGAGCTCTAGTTATGTGACACTTGGGATTGAATATCCGAAGCCTGATTTGGCTCGTGATACGTGCATTAACACCAATATAAAGCGATCACACTCCGTTGAGAATGTGGTTGTTTGGTGGAGAGTTGTGCTTAGCTAGTGTGGAGACAGTTTGTAATTTGGATTACTATACCTGTCTCATATTTTGGAGACAGGTATAGTGTGGAGAGAGTTGGTTTACGAGAGAATTAGGAAATCGAACCTGCCATAGTGGAGAATTTTTTTAAAATTTTTTATAAATATAATTTTATATATACTTATGTATACTATAAGTATAAATACATAAGTATATATATATAAGTATATAAGTATATATACTAATTTGATCCCCAACTAAAAACCAATGATGTCACCAAATCATAATCACTGGCCATACATCAATGTTACAGAAGCACAATCATTGTCCGAACCCCAACCACCCTCCCCTCACTGTACATGGTTATTTTCTTTTTCCTCATGTCCACATAATCACTTTCCATACTGCCGGTCTGTGTGTATGTCTGTGTGTATGTATATATATATATATATATATAAAATCACTAAAATATACGTTTTGCATACATCTTTATTTTGCTGACAGTTTTATTCACAGGCTCTCTGCAAAATGCTACACACTTCAAACTCATGCCACCTGATATTTTACCATCCAGCTGATGTCGTACTAGAGCAAATGAAGCCTCATGAAGCTTTGAACCAGGGTGAACAGATTGGGATGAAAAGCTTCAATGCTTCATGGTGCTTCATCCGGCCATCACTAGTGAACTCCCTTACCAGGCTCGGTGTGTAAATTATTAAGTGTTATTTGTGTAGGTATATGGAAAAAACACACACTCTGGATAGAACTCTGCCCTTCAGTGGAAATGTCCAATCATATTTTTTCCTTGTATTTTAATTTCATTCTTTGATGATTTAATAGAGAGGTTCCAGATACATAAGGAATTTTTTATGCAATTGCAGAATTCTAATGGCCGATGGCGTTTTTCACTCCATCCAGCTCAGATCTGTTAAATATGTCTTTTTAAAAGCATATTTAAAAAGACACTTTGATACACACACAGCATTTGCTGTGTGTGTATCAAAGTGAAAATTTTAGACTGCTGCAGTGCATCTTAGCCATCTGTATTCGTCACGAGGAGCGGGAGTAGGACCCAAATGCAGAACACGGTACAAAAGTCTTCTTCCATAGTTTATTCAGATCAAACCAAAAATCAAGGAAACACAAGAAAACTCACAAAGACCAGCAAGCTACAGTACACGTGAGGGCAAGGGTACAAAACAATCTGGCACAGAACCAAAAGAGAGTCAGGTTTAAAAAGTCTTACACTAATCAGGCTGATCAAGCTCAGGTGGTGAGATGAGGGACAGGTGTTGAGACGAGACTCTGCCCAAAAGTTCAGCCTCTCCTCCTGCCACACCCCAGCACAGCAGAGCAGCAACACGGAACCGTGACACTATTTTGTGTTTTCTGCTTGGTAAAATTGCTAGTGAATTTTTTGACAGTTTAAACAGAACTTTCCTTTCATCTTTGATTTATAGTGATGGCAATGTGACAGGAAGTTACATTTAGTTCAAGCACATATTCTACAAATACATGCTCAATAAAACCATTATTTACTTTGAACAGTTTGAACAAACATTATTATACTCAATGGAACCTTATAATGGCAAACGGTACATGTAACCACGAAGTGAGACCCCATCTGACCTTATTGTGCAACTTTATATGCTTTTTTGCCATTGCCAAAGGTTTATAAAGAAATAAACACCTTCTCATTGTGACTCCTTGTAGGGTTCATCCACAGTGCTCTCCTCTGTGCTGTCTCTCTCTCAGTTGTCATACGGCTGCCTCCTGCTTGTTCTGTGGAAGTCCAAGCCCTTTTCTTATCTCACTCTCCCACTTCCACTGAATTCAACACACCCTCTTTGGATACACACAAAGTACTGTATACACAAGGGAGGGGGAAGGTGGAGGTTGAAGGGGAGGGGTGGTTATGGGTGACTGATATTGCACATCCTTATGTGTTTATTTATAATATTACAACATTAGTTCTAGTAGCCTACAGTCAGCTCACTTTTTCTTGAAGAGCATTAGCCTCATGACGCATCCACATTCATGCTGGTGGCACGTTTTCTACATATAGAGTCATGAGCCTTACTCTGAGCCCTGGCACCAATGTTGCTGATTAACAAGCAAAATAAATCTATCATGAATAAGTGAGCATGGATGCATTTAAAGCCTAAGTCGAAGTCATTTTACATTGGCATTCTGTATTATGATTTAAGTCTCATACACTAAACTGCCAAAAGTATTTGCTCACCTGCCTTCACTGTATTTATTGGAATTTCTTTTTGTTCTTTCAAAAGAGCATTTGTGAAGTCAGATGCTGATTTTGGAGGAGAAGGCCTGACTCACGTTCTCCGCTCGAACTCATTCCAGAGGTGTTCTATCGGGTTACGATCAGGACTCTGTGCATCCCAGTGAACTTCTTCAACACCAAACACACTCAATAAATGTTTATTTATGGACCTTGCATAGTGCAAAGGTGGCTTCCTATCAGTGTAACATGGTAGAAGTCACTGAGATCCTGAAAGTGACCCATTTTGTAGAAGTTGTCTGCATGCCTAGGTGGTTGATTTTGGTCACCTTTGACCAAATTTAAAGACCTAAATTTGAATAGTTTGAAAAGCTGAGCAAATTCTTTTGGCAATATAGAGTATATTTGTCATTAGAGGATGACAGGAGCCTCAATACCAGCAAGTTATTTAAGCAAGAAATATTTAATGTTTCATTATACTTCATAAGAAAACAAATATCATGAGTCCACGAACAAAATTAGACAACACATTTGCTACTCTAGTACGTCAAGAATTTTATGTATATTTTTAAGACTGTGGATGTGTTAAAACCCTGGGTACTTGATGACTTAGAACACTGTGCACAGTGAAAAACCCAGTTAACTGGCAAAGACAAGCATGGTAGTAAGGTAATGTTATCAGGCACACACACACACACACACACACACACACACACACATACACGCACGCACAAACACACACACACACACACACACACACACACACACAGTTCTGAATAGGCTATGAACCATCCATCAAGTAATTTGGCTTACAGATAAAGCTTCAGTGATAAAAGTTTGGTTGGGGCTAGTACTTGTCTGACATTTCTTTTTTCATGGAATTCTGTAGAAAGCTTTGCATTGTTTATACAATTAACAAGGATTGTCTCCCATTAATCCTGTGCTATTCTGGTCCCTCTAGCACCACTCTCTAGCACCACTCTCTATCTCTCGCCCTCCTTTTCCTGTTCTCGCTCTCAGGCCTTTGTGTGGTGGATCATCGGCAATCGGCTACCTCTGTCCACTTACGTGGCTGGCGATATCACAAGCTGCACAATGGTCCTGTTTCACCATCCACTAGGGGAGTGCTGCTTTTGTCTCATTTGGTTCTGCTGTGGTTTTTGGGTTTTGGCAGAGTAATCTTACACTATAACTTTTTTGAGATCAGTGACTTAGGCACTGTTTGGTCTGTCCTCAGAGTGGTGGATCCTCGGCAATTGGTGACCTCTGTGTGCTTCATCGACTGGTGGTGACTCCCTCTACTGGATGGATCAGTGTGTCTTTGTCATACATTTATTATTGTTATTGTTATTGTCATTGTAATTATTATTGTGTTGTTGTATTGTTCTGTACATGCAATATCTAGTGCTTCGTCTGTCCACTCCTGGAAGAGGGGTCCCTCCTCTGCAGTCTTCCTGAGGTTTCTCCCATCCATTTTTCCCCTGTTAAAAGGGTTTTGGGGGGAGTTGTTCCTTATCCGATGTGAGGGTCGTACTGCTCGCAGTGCACAAAGGTCAGAGGGATATCGTCCATGTACAGATTGTAAAGCCCTTTGAGACATTCTTTGTGAATCTTGGCTATATAAGAATAAATAAACTTGAAACTTGAAGGATTAAAAATTTAAATTAAGTGTGAAATGTGACACAGGACCTTCAGATCCCCTATGTAAATCCTGGCTCTGCTCTGTAACGGTGTGGTTGTTTTTGGTTTTTTTTGTTTTGTTTGTGTCCCCTGATGTGCGATCATCCTACATCAACTTTTGCCAATATTGCGTTCTCACTGATAACATGCCCTAAATTTGCAAGCGTAATAGTTAACAATTTTCACCAAAATACAGGGGACATTCAGTAAGCTCAATGGTTCAAAACTCATGCTCATAACAAGACACCATCATCTTTCAGTATTCATATGTCACTGTAAGGCGCTGAAAAACATATGAGAATGCTATAACGGTGCATAGAGAGGACACTGAGCAGGCTCAGTTGGGCTTTTACTTCTAACTACGTACTCCCAGCCCTGACAGAATGGTAAACAATGATGTTAGTGCATTCCTTTCGTTCGTTCTATTCAGTTAGGGCATGAGACGTGGTTCCAAGATCAAACAATTACTTTTATTTTCAACAAGTTTTAAAATAGATTTTTAAAACATTTACCACACACACGAGGAGGGACAACCTTCTTCAGGTGCCGAGGCTCAACGACAGTGCAGTGGTTGTGGAACACAAAACGGGATTCCCATGGAAGAAAAGCACCCCAATCACTCGTGGCACACACTAACATACACTCGGTGAAAAACTCAAATTCGGGGATCACAGCACACAATAAGAGGAAACCACCACCAGGGCACCAGGGACCACCACCATCGGCTCTCAGCAACTGAAAAGGTGAAAACAAAAAGGGAATTAGTGGGTCACGCACACCAAAGGGTAACCAAAATACAACAAAATAACTCAATAATTCAACCCAAACCAATATTCAGTTACACAAAAAAACCCAATGTATCAAACACAAGGAAAATAATTAAGTACTTAGACAAATAAAGGAATAAAGCAACGAGAAATTATTTAAGCTAACTCACAGAAACCAATTCAACCAAAAATGAAATGAAAAACCCGAAAAGAAAAGAACAAACAAAAAGTAATTACTACCCAAAATAACCCCACTGATCTCAGTCAGTCATTAAGACCATGTTTAAAAACAAGCTGGGAGAAAGTCAGTTCTACGCCCACAATATAACTGGTCCAGTCTGCTGTGCTGCTTCAGCTGCTAAGTTTTTATCCTTGCGCTCTGACAGCGACCGAGTCTAGTCCCGAGCTGGGTTTGCAGCCGTAGCTCGACTGCACGGAGCACCTGAGAGCCTTGTAGCTGCAGCAGGCCAAGTCGAAAACGGAGCTGCCGACTCCGAGTCAGGATAGGTGCCACGGACAAATAAAGCCAGGAGAAAGCGAAGCGAGGCCAGCAACACAGGCAAGAGGACACAGTCAAGACAGCGAAAACTAGCGAAGCTGAGCAGAGCAGAGCAGCGGCGAAGCAGGGCAGAGCGGCATCCACGCAGCAACGAGCTATGGTGTGCTTACGGTAACCTAGCGCTGCTGGGACTGGAACTTAACGCCGCTGGAACTCCCTAGCAACACACCCGGTCCTCACAGCCCCAGTCAGGCCCCCATGGGAGATCACCCCGAGGGAGAGGGAGAGGAGGAAGGCGAGCAAAGGCAAAGGTACTGCACGATGGCGATCTCTAGAGCCGCAGGCTATAACGGTGTCTGCACCGGTAACAGCGAGAAGGAGGGAACGACAGGACCCGGAAGCGACAAGGACGGCCAAAGCAAGAGGGAGGGGAGACCGCCAACACTCCCTTTTATGGAGTGCCACCATGAGGTCATTGGCTGACAGTGACTCTACACAGCAGCTCGTAATTAAACACAGATGAGACATTATCCTGCCACAAAAGTAAGAGAACTATTTACAGAACAAGTTTTTTATGGAACTGAGTCAGAACATGGATATTCTCAAGTCTATGAATGACTATTTACCAAAGAGCCTCAGAATTGAGTTTCAACACTTTTGATCACAATAGTAAAGGAACTGTATATAGAAGGAGTAAACACAAAATGCATTAATGAAGTGCATGCAATAGGGAATTATCAACTACGAAGTATGCATGAACAAGAATTGTCAGTTTAATTTTTTTTTATAATCAAACTGTTTTTTTTTTCAATAATTTATTTTTAGCACCTAATGTTCTTGCCATTTTTTTTTCACATAAAGTTAAACCATGTTGATTGCGGTGAGTGAGTGTGAGTGTGTGTGTGTGTGTGTGTGTGTGTGTGTGTGTGTGTGTGTGTGTGTGTGTGTGTGTGTGTGTGTGTGTGTGTGTATGTGTGTGTGTGTGTGTGTGTGTATGCGTGCTATGTCTCAGTTAAATATTTACAAAGTATAGAATTATTAATTTGAACAGAGTTTAGAACAAACAGGTAAAAAAAAAGACGAGTGGAGGCGGTGGTTAAATGCATGCATATGTGCAACAAAAACACAACAACAAGAAATAAACACCGAAATAGAGGCAAGCTGAAGAAAACCTAAGAAGAAAGACGTGAGGAACAATGAAGCCACCAACAGAGAGATAAGTAAATGTCTGCGTGTGCCGGACACATTTACTGCAGTCTGTTGGGAGGGGTCCAATCACGAGCGTTAACGGGTTCTATTCGTATCGTACTCGTACTCCGGCTCAACCATATTTCTGAACACTTCAGAATTCATTTGGCTGCTTCTGTCTTGTGTCATGTCATCAATAAACACCAGTGACAAACTGTCAGCCAAGCATACCCAAGCCTTCATACTGCCATGTTTTACAGATGATGAGACGTTTTTTGGATCATGAGCTGTCTACACCTTCTCCATACATTTTTTTTCTTACCATCTTACCATCATCAAAGATGATCTTGGTTTCACCTGTCCAAAGAATGTTCATTCAGAACTGCAATTTTTTTTTTTTTTCCGAGCAAAGTCATGCATGAGCATGTGAAAGTATCTATCCAGCAGTAAGAAGGTTACATTTTCACCATCCTGGTAAGAGATCCTGGGTTGAACTTGTCCCATTCGCTGTCTGACCAATGATGAATCCTATTTGTATTATGTGAAGCCAATAACCACAGTGAAAGGTTATTACCAGAAGCAATAACATAGACTTGACAGAGTAGTATATGTGTGTGTATGTGTGTGTGTTCACTAGGACGCTGAGGATACAGGTACATGGACACACAGGCAGGCTACACATACACAGACCAAAACAGAGCTAACTAGTTAACCATATACTAGCCAACTTCATCAGCGTCTGAGGAACTTTTAGAGTCTAGCTGTCAGCCAGGATGTTGCCACACATTCCTACCTTAGCTTGAACACAACTCTTAGCTTGAACACAACCTTCAACTCAGGCGTGAACATGCCCTTTTCTGGGGAGACAGGGCTGCTCTCGCAGACAGGCTCTGTTGATCGCTCCCACTGTTACGTCACGACGGGGACTGATTTGAAATGAATCGTTTTCATGGAATTTTGCACAATTTTATTTTTCTGCAGTTACAGGAAGTGTTTCTTTTCCAGATTATAAGATTTGGTATGGTTAGGGAGGACCACTGTGTAGAGACCTGAAAAAATGTGTTTTTCATAATAGGACCCCTTCAAAGCCAAATTGCACACACTGAATTTCGGTACAACAGAAATGTCACCATTTTGATATACAGTACATACATAAGATCTCTGCTATACAAAGACAGAAGTTACAGAGCTGTAGCAAAATATAAGATAAGGTGACAACTCTCCTCCAAGAGCTGCCACCTTATCGTGGTGGGGGAGTTTGAGTGCCCGAATGATCGCAGGAGCTATGTTGCCAGGGGCTTTAGGCTCCTGCTAGGGTCTCCCTTGGCAAACAGGTCCTGGGTGACAGGCCAGACAAAGAGCAGTACAAAAATCCCTATGATGACAGAAAAATCAAGGACCATGACATTGCCCGGTATGGCGCAACCGGGGCCCCACCCTGGACCCAGGCCCGGGGTTGGGGCTCGTATGCGAGCGCCTGGTGGCACGCAGCCCGCCGGGCTCAGTCCGAAAGAACGACGTGTGCCCAACCTCCGGTGGACTCACCACCGGAGGAAACCGTAGGGGACGGGTGCAGTGTGGATTGGGTGGCACTAGTCAGCATGGGGCTTGACGACCCAATCCCCAGACCAGGCCTCCCTGCGCTTTCAGGTTGGGGACAGGTGTCTCACTATCGTTTCGGCCTACGGGCCGAATGGCAGTGCGGAATACCCGGCCTTCTTGGAGTCCCTGGGAGGGATACTGAATAGTGCTCCGACTGGGGACTCCATTGTTCTCCTTGGGGACTTCAACGCTCACGTGGGCAATGACAGTGAGACTGGAAGAGGTGATTGGGATGAACGTTCTCCCCGATCAGAACACGAGTGGTGTTCTGTTATTGGACTTCTGTGCTAGTCAGTTTGTCCAAACAGTTAGTTAGACAAACACCTTGTCTTACCACAGGGATGTCCATAAGCACACATGGCACAAGGACACCCTAGATCGGAGGTCGATGATTGACTTTGATGTCGTATCATCAGACCTCCGACCGCATGTGTTGGACACTCCGGTGAAGAGAGGGGCAAAGCTGTCAATCGATCACCACCTGGTGGTGAGTTGGATCCGCTGGCAGAGCAGGTGGCCGGTCAGACTCGGCAGGCCCAAACGTGTTTTGAGAGTCTGCTGGGAACGTCTGGCAGATCCCTGTCAGTGAAGTCTTCAACTCTCACCTCAGGGAGAGCTTCTCTCAGATCCTGCAGGAGGCTGGGGACATTGAGTCAGAGTGGACCATGTTCTCCACCTCCATTGTTGAAGCGGCTGCTCATAGCTGTGGTCGCAAGGTCTCTGGTGCCTGTCGCAGCAGTAGCCCCAGAACCCGGTGGTGGACAGCGGAAGTAAGCTCAAGAAGGAGTCCCATCAAATCTTGTTGAATTGTAGGACTCCGGAGGCAGCTGACAGGTACAGGCAGGCCAGGCGTATTGCAGCTCAAGTAGTCACAGAGGCAAAAACTTGGGTCTGGGAAGAGTTCGGGGAGGCCATGGAGGAAGACTATTGATCAGCCTCGAAGAAATTCTGGCAAACCATCCGGCACCTCAGGAGGGGAAAGCGGTGCACAGCTAACACTGTTTACAGTAGAGGCGGAGAGCTGCTGACCTCGACTTAGGATTTTGTCGGGCGGTGGAAGGAATACCTCGAGGATCTTCTCAATCACGCTGCAATGTCTTACACAGAGGAAGCAGAGGCTGAGGTCTCAGAG
Organism: Antennarius maculatus; assembly: GCA_013358685.1. Classification (NCBI taxonomy): domain Eukaryota; kingdom Metazoa; phylum Chordata; class Actinopteri; order Lophiiformes; family Antennariidae; genus Antennarius; species Antennarius maculatus. Next base: position 5,992,196 of record CM023607.1, read on the forward strand.
GTGGACTCGTCCATCACCCAAGCTGAAGTCACCGAGGTGGTTGCCAAACTCCTCGGTGGCAAAACACCGGGGGTGGATGAGATTCACCCTGAGTAAGACCTAGGACATGCTGGAGGGACTATGTCTCTCGGCTGGCCTGGGAGCGCCTCAGGCTCCCCTTGGAAGAGCTGGAGGAGCTGTCTGGGGAGAGGGAAGTATGGGCATCCCTGCTGAGACTGTTGCCCCCGCGACCCGCCCCGGATAAGTGGTGGATGATGGATGGATGGCACTATTTTTTGTGAAATGCAGAACAAATTGTTAACTGGTATATTGTATTGATAAATAGTGGTTTTATGACATATCTCTAGTCACCAGGTCACAAAACTTCTCAAACAAATGATTTGACATTGACTTTCTATTGTGACCACACCTTTCCCTTTCGCTGAACTGAAACTGAATCTCCATGAAAAAAGATTAACAATCTGAATGCTCTTCATTCATTTTTCTTTTCAGTGGATTATCCTCCATAACAAGGAGTGTGGATTAACAGCTATAGGCATGTTACTAGAGGTCACATTCCTTCCAAGAAGATACAGCATCTCCAAGGCATTTAGTCTGTTTTATGGCCGTGTCTGGATAATTCTGCTGTTCTGCTCTGTGTTAACTTTGCCCTCAATGACTCCATACACAGCTGATCTAAATACACTAAAACAGACAAAGTATTTTCTTTTCCCTGTCCACCAACTCAGGGACCTCCTTTTGACTGTACAGCTGATATTTTCTTTCTCAGCCCCACACTCACTGACCCCTGGCAGCTGATTCCCTCACCCATTCCAGAATCTGGTGAGGCAATGAAAGCAGCTGCAGAGATCACAGTTCAGGTTCAAGTCTGTTCAGAATATTTTTGAATCACAGCTGAGATGCAGCTCAATCTATGAGTTAATGGAAACACTTTTGAATTTTAGAGTCAGTGATGATGAGAGAAATAAAGATTGATTAAGCTGTCATGGAGTGTATTTGACTACTTCATGAGCAGTCAGAAAAAAAAAAAAGCAAGAGCTGGCCTGCTGCTTGTGTTTTCTGAAACTCAAGCTGAGAACCATAATGATGCAGCTCTCATAATGATTTCACTTTGACTGTGGTCCACCTAGATTAAATTAGATGACGCAGCTCTGTACACCAAAACTATCACACTAATGAACACACAGAATCAAAAATATGATGACAGATTCATCCCTGGGAAAATGCATTTAGCCACACTTTACCATGATAGAGAAAGACGGGTATGTAGTACAAGATGCTTTATCAGTACATTTGCCTCTCCTTCACATAAAAAAATAATGATGCACATAAATTAAAACAGTGGCTGTTTCTTATCTCTGTAAGTAGATGTGTGTTGCTACAGCAGGAAAAACACAATATCTTAAACAGTTTTTGGAGAACCTGAGAGGATTTTTGAACAGTGACGTGTGGTCAGGGGAGGCAGGTGAGGCACGGCCTCACCTGTCATCATGAAAGAAAAAAATGGAAAATGGAATAAAGAAATTAAATGCTAATATTTATCCAGCGATGTATATTATAAACTTATTTTCCATTTAACTTCACCGATTTTAGGTTATTTTTATTCAAAATTGCTGAATTTTAACATTTACTGCTGAAATACGGAGACCTTCGGTGAGGTACCAGCCAGCCGTGCCTCAACATGGACTGCGCAATAGCTCAGATAGCTGTGCTGGTAGCTATACAGTGAGACCGTAATGCTATCTCTCTATATGTCGCCATTAAAATGTTCAAACACGTTTGCTCTATAAACTAAATTCCCGTAATTTAGCTAATGTATATAATGTACAGTGTTATTTTGTCAACAGCTGCATGTGTGTAACGTCTGTCTTGAGTTGAGCGTCCTGAAACCGCTGTGAAAAGGAACTAGGTGAGGCACAAAAATACCTGGCCTCATGGATAGGGGGCGCTGGTGATCCTAGGGATTCATCTTGGGACCCCTCAGCCGAAGAACAAGTGAATGCAGGCTACGATCTACATTAAGTCAAGTGCAGCAATTTTTTTTTTCCGCTCGCCTATTCAAATGGAGGATTACATATTACAAACTGAAGGAAGATACAGACAATTTCTACAAACAAATTATTGATGCGTTTGCTCAGAGGGAGCGGCGCATGGACTTAATTTACAAATCAAACCTCACATGTTAACAGGTAGGTAACAACATTACGTTTTTTTAATCAAATATGCTTATTTGTGTGTTAGTTTGTATGTGTAAATAATTCTGCAATGAGACTTTAACATAACCCACTCACTGTTGTTAATTAAATGGTGAATAAGCTACACTGTAGGTTCATATTTTTGTAAATCTGATCACGTGATCATGATGACGTCGAAGCCTCACCAGCCATGAACCTCACCGCACGTCACTATTTTTGAAGAATTGTCCAAGGGTTGGGTTGGTCAAATAATTATTAGAATTCTAAAAGAGAAGAAAAATTAAGAATCACTTTAATTGTCATTGTTAAGTCCAAACAACAAAGTTGGGTACTCTCATTCATTCCATGCAGATACATTAAAAAGATTTTGCTAGAACAGATCATGCATTGATCAGATCGCATGATCTGATCAATCATGCGCATCATGATTGATCTTGTGCATCATTTTCGAGCAATCTTTATATTGGAACACCTCGCTGTACATCAAGTTCGTCGACTATGCGAAAGGTTTCAATAGCATGGATTGCAATATCCTCTGGAAGACGCTACATCTGCCAAGAAAGCTGGTCAACCTGATTAGGAATTCCTACGAGGGAATGACATGTCGAGTGGTCCATGGTAGGTCAACTGACAGACCGGAGTCGGACAAGGCTGTTTTGTGTCACCTTTCCTCTTTCTTCCAATGATCGACTAGACCATGAAGACATCAAAAGCAGACAGAAGAAACTGGATTCAGTGGACACTGTTTGACCCGCTACAGGACCTAGACTTTGCCCCTGCTTTCCCACTGACACCAGCAGATGCAGGATAAGACAAGAGACCTGGCAGCCATCTCATCAGAAGTTGACCCCAAGATTTATGAAGACAAGATCAAGATTCTCAAGATCAATACAAGCAAAGACCCAGTCACGCTTCATCCGAGCAAGCTGGAAGAGGTAAAAACCTTCACATACTTGGGTAACATCATAGACAGACAGGGCTGCACAGACGCAGACGTCAAAGCAAGAATCGGCAAAGCGAGTACAGCATACCGGTTTTTGTGTTTTCCCTTTTTCTCCTTCCAGGACCTGCAGGGCTTGTGAGTGGAGGAGGCGTGGACAATGAGGCACACCAGGTTCCACTCAACAATCATCAACCTCACTACAATGCTGGTCTTGACTTTCAATACAGTACCAGATAATTCCGTCTTGTTCGTTCAGTGCCTCATCGCCTCCTGTTCCTGGAGCACCAGCCTCCTGCCACCACCAGGCTACCTGCTACTGTTTTTTTTTGTGTTCCTGCACATTTCCTTTGTAAATAAACTCTCTGTACTTTTATCCGCCTGTCTCCTGCAATTTGGGTCCACAACAGTCTTCAGGTAGCCCTAACAGACACTCCCTGAGTGCATTAAAGTGCTCTCTATGAAGCCGTGTCTAAGGTGCTTGATAACAAGATGATACAAATTAAACATTCTTGCTTTTTTTAGGGAAACAATAAAACAGAAACAACAGCAAACAAAGCAGCAGGATGTCATGTAAAGCCACTTTTAAGAAAAACGAAAACATTTTGGTACCATTTCTACTCAAACAGTCAGATCTTCAAGGTAAGAACTAGTGATGAGCGAGTACACCACTATCTGTATCTGTTCAACCAACTAGATTATCTGTATCCGTATCTGTATTCGGAATGGGCGGGGTTTAAACCAGAAGTGGGTGTGGTTTGACCGGAAATGGGTGGGGCTTAAACCACCACATTGTTTTAAATCTAAAATTGATATGGATTGATCACAAGTTGCTGTATTTATTGTCTGTTTTAAAACTATTTACAGAACAGCCTCAAAATTGAAATTCAAATAAATGTTTTTGATCACAAAAGTAAGAGAACTATTTACAGAACAATTTTTTTTATGGAACTGAGTCAGAACATGAATATTCTTAAGTCTATGAATGAATATTTACCGAAGAGCCTCAGAATTGAGATTCAATGCTTTTTGATCACAATAGTAAAGGAACTATATACAGAACGAGTAAACACAAAGTGCATTAATGAAGTACATGCAATAAAAAAAGTAAATAAGTACAAAGTATGCATGAACAAGAATTGTCATACTCAACAAAACTTTTTAATTTTTTTTCTTCTTTTTCATTTAAATTTTTTTCTAGTACTTTTTTTTCAATTATTTATTTTTAGTACCTAATGCTATTGCCATTTTTTTTCACATAAAGTTAAACAATATTGATTATGGTGTGTGTGTGTGTGTGTGTGTGTGTGTGTGTGTGTGTGTGTGTGTGTGTGTGTGCGTGCGCACGCGCTATGTCTCAGTTAAAATATTAAGTACAGACATTGTTAATTTGAACAGAGTTCGGTGGTGGCGGTGGTTAAATGCACACGTACGTGCACCAAAAAAAAAAAAGGAAATTCATCACATAACCATAAAACACCAAAATAGAGGCAAGCTGAAGAAAATCTAATAAGGACGTGAGCAACAGCGAAGCCACGAACAGAGAGATCAGTAACTGCGTGTACTGGAAACAGAGAGTGAGACAAGGAAACTCCGCTCTAACTGCAGTCTGTAGGGAGGGCGGGAAGTATGTGTGACTGGCCAATCACAGAGCGTGAAAACAGTCCGGCTGATTTTCCTTCAGTCCGATCATGAGTATTAACAGGCTTTATTCTTATTCGTACTCGTACTCGTCAAAATGCATTATCCGTACCGAATACTCATATGAAACGAGTATCCGGCTCAACCCTAGTAAGAACCCCTTTTAACAGTAATTGCCATCTAACTCATTACAACTGCAGGAACGTCAGTTTATGGGTGGAACGCAAAACCAGAAACGTTATAATTCTGTTTCTGTTCGGAATGAACCGACTGGCGAAAATTATGTTTCAAAGCCCTGGTTTTTAGTTTAATCTTAAATAAGGCAAGGGTGTCTGCCCATCGGACCGAAACTGGGAGATCGTCCAAGAATAAGGGAGCCAGAAAGTTAAAGCTTCTCCCTCCTGTTCTACTCTTAAAGACCTGACAGGTTACCAGAAGAAGTAAGATCGTTTTCGGACAACCCATATTCCTTATTCTGAATTCCCAAGGTTTAGTGGATAACTAATTCATGTCTGGAGCTACTGTAGGTATTTCAAAAATGTTTTAATGACCAGATTATCATGTGATTATGGCACACGCAAAAAGTAAACGATAGACAGGTAATTTTACTGAGAAGATCTGTGAAATTGAAATAAAACTTACAAAAACAGCATGTCAGGCCCTGATCCTTATAAATGTGTAAATACGAGACATATTAATATAAACTAGAGTTGTTATTAACTCCACACAGTCCAACAGTAATGAATGGCGGTTAGCTCAATGCTAACATAATATGGAAAATCCCATTGACGAGCTAGCGCGTTAGCTTTTACATACACACAGTAAACCAAAACGGGACATTATAACTCATCAGTATCTGATGATGAGGACATGATTTGATATCCTGTTAAATAATAGTGAAAATGTCAGCTCGTTACCTTGTCGCTTGCTTTATCGGCATTAATATGGATTCACCCCGAAGTCTATGATTGCTTCAGCTGTCATGGCACGTGTTACGGGTGGAGGTATGTTTGTTTATATTGTTTCCCCTTGGTTTGTGTTCGTTCGTGATGTGACGCTGGGGATCGAAGCTCCGAAGCGTGTGCCGAGTAGGGGAAGGGCGTTCCCGCGAAGTGCATGTCGAGGCTTGCTTAATCCAAGGGAGGAGCTAAAAAGGATGACGTCCGAAGCATCGCGGGGCAGTGAGGCTTTGGGCGTGACTTCCGTATCGATGCTTCCATCACGGAAACGCCCCGCTACGCGGCTGTTACCACGTGACTGATTCAGCTTGTGATACGTGCATTAACACCGATATAAAGGATCACACTCCATTCAGGTTGTTTGGTGGAGAGTTGTGGTTAGCTGGTTTGGAGACAGTTTGGAATTTGGATAGAGTCAGACATATTTTGGAGAGAGGTATAGATAGAGTGTGGAGAGAATTGGTTTAGGAGAGAATCAGGAAATAGAACCTGCCACAGTGGGGAAATTGTTTTTATTTTTTTTAAATATGATTTTAGATATACTTATATATATTATTATATATATTGCAATGCACTCCAAGACCTGCATAATTGATGAGTGCATGATGAGTGACTGCACCTCACAAAGTCACCCAGATTAACCTTTGTAACTAAACCACCAGAGTTCATTTTACCTCAAGAAAGTAGTGAATCCTTGGGATGCACTTCAAGAAAAAAATATGCATCCCAAAAGTAATAACACTTCTCCTTTCGGCTTTTCCCTTCAGAGGTTGCCACAGCGAATCAGTTGCCTACATCTAACCCTGTCTTCTGCATCCTCTTTTCTCACACCAACTACCTTTATGTCTTCTTTCACCACATCCATAAACCTCTTCTTTGGTCTTCTTTTAGGCCTCCTGCCTAGCAGTTCAAAACTCAACATCCTTTTACCAATATATTGGTATACCTCTCCTCTTTCATGTCCAAACCATCTCAGTCTGGCCTGTATAACATGGGCTGTCCCTCTGATGTACTCATTCCTGATCCTATCCATCCTGGTCACTCTCAAAGAGAACCTCAGCATCTTCATCTCTGCTACCTCCAGCTCTGTCTCCTGTTTTTCCCTCAGTGACACTGTCTCTAGACCAGACAATATCGCTGGTCTCATGACAGTTTTGTACACCTTTCCGTTCATTTTAGCTGAAACTCTTCTATCACACATCACACCTGACACTTTTCTCCACCTGTTCCATCCTACCTGTACACGCTTCTTCACCTCTTTTCCATACTCTCCACTGCTCTGGACTGTTGCACCTAAGCACTTAAAATCCTCGACCTTCTTGATTTCTTCTCCCTGTAACCTCACTCTTCCACTTGGGTCCCTCTCATTCACACATACTGTATTTCTCTGTCTTACTGTGGCTAACCCTCATTCTTCTCCTTTCCAAGACAAACCCCCACTTCTCTAGCTTCTCCTCTACCTGTTATCTGCTCTCACTACAGATCACAATGTCATCTGCAAACATCACAATCCATGAAGATTCATGTCTATAACCAAAAAAATTGTTAATTTTAATGATTTTTATTAATAAAATCTATTGCAGTCACTTCAACGCGTTAATTAGATTAATTAATTATGCTGCAAATTAAAGCGCTATAAAAATAAACGCAATTAATGGCGACTGGCAAGTCAATGCGCAAGCATTTTAAATTTGGCCCATTGAGTGACCTGTAGGCTGCAGCGGCACGTCACTTCGTACCTGCGCCACTAGTCAAAAGCAGAGTGACTGACAACAGAGATGGCCGCGACACAGGAGAGCGAGGCAAGCCCACTCGGACCTTTGGGTGGAAAGTTTACTTTTAAAAAGAACAAAGACGGGACTATCAACAAAAATGCAGTGATTCTGCGCTGCCAATCTGCACTGTAGACGCCTCCGTGAGTCTGCCCCAGGGCAGTTGTGGCTACACACGTAGCTTACCATCACCAAGTATGAATGAGGAGTTAATGAATAATGGAACCGATGTAAAGCGTTTTTGTCCAGAAAAGAGCTATATAAATCTAATCCATTATTATTATTATTATTATTTGTACTTTTTGTAAAAGAGAATTTTCATATCACCGAAGCAGCTCCAGCCTAACGTATCACTTAAATGCAAAACATGTCAAGGACACAGAGTTGAACGTTAGCTTAGCCTTTTAAAGGAAAAGCCTGTTGGCATCTTGCTATTTAGTTGCCTTATTTAGAGGAATGTTATACTATTCATTTTGAATTGCTGTATTGAGTCATCTTTAGTATTCATTTTGATTGAGAGTCTGCTTATGTGCCTATTTGAGACTCAGCCTTATTTTATTTATGAATTTTATTTATTTTTTTTATTTTATTTAACTGTATTTGTATTGCATTTTTGAGAAATGCATCTCGCCTAATTGGTTTGCTGATGTGCTTGGCCTTTTTTCTTTTGAATTTCATTTAGAAAGCACACTTAATATCTTTTTTTTATTAACTTTTTCAAAAAAGCACTCTTTGTCACTTGTTTTTTTCATCTTTTTTGGAGTCATGGTGATAATATAAGACTAATGTAACTCTTCGCTCTCTCACTGCAGCGTGTAAAAAGAGCAGATGTTGTGTATGAGACACATCTGCATCATACAGGTGTGTCTCATTACGAGAAACTCGATTTCCAGGTTTGGAATTTAAGTGCAGAAATGGATAAATTGTGAAAACTTGTTGAATGGAGTGCATTTTTTGTCAAGATTATATCAAAGAAAAAAGTAGCATCGATTTTTTTATTGTATTTAAAGCTTACATCCCAGGGACGTTGTGTGATGATTGCGCATCAAAAAAATTTGCGTTGAAGATGTAAGGACGTACGCTAACAAGAACACTGACCACACAGGAACCTCATTTGTGCAAGCACCGAGTATATTCATGTTTTATATTTATGTGAAATAGTACAAAAAGAAGTAAGTCAAGTTGATATAATAACTATCTCTACAAAGGGTGACCAAAGGGCTACAGTAGGTTGTGGAGCAACAGTTATGTTTCCTGATTTCTAAATTTGGTCGGGGCTATATTGTTAAATGATCCCTCACATAAAACAACTCTTGACATGCACATACAGTCAAACATTATAATAAACTTTTGGCAAATGTTATATCTGCTCTTTACATAACTACAGAAAAAGCCCTTTAAGCCCCCCAGGTCTTAGTTTCAGAAGAAATTCCAGATAAGTCTAGAGTGGCTTTAAAAGTTGCTTGGATTTAGAAAATCTTTGATGGGATTTGAACATGGTTGTTACAGCTTTTATAGAAAGTCCTTTGTCCATCAGAGATGTGCTTTTTTTTTTTTTTTGTAAATCTACCAGAATTAGTGTCTGGCTGTACATCACATTTGAAGCTTCTGTATTTGCTACAAATAAAGAAGCTAAAGTGTCCCTGCAAAGAATTAGAGTCACTTGAAGTACTGGCAGGGCGGCATGGTGGGTAGAGCAGTTGCTGCACAGCAAGGTGGTTCCCGGTTCTAGTCCCGCTCTGTGCGGATTTTGCATGTTCTCCCAATGTTGTCCCCATTAGCAGGTGAGCGTCTCTCGCATAGTTCCATGTGGATCTGGGGAAACGCGTAGGCGCCGAGTGTGCACCCTCGAACGCACTACCAGTGTATCAGTGTATGATGAGGACGCGTGAGTGTAGACCTGCCAGAGAATGTGTGTGAAACAGTCTGAGCAGTACCGCGCTCCTGCAGTCCTGCCGGTGATCAATGAGAGCGCTGCTGCGGCCACTCTCCTGGGCAAGGGGGAGAGGCACGCAAAACGGAGATGGACACCGCTCCGTCACACTCTGATTCACTCCGTGCCAGTGGAGATGAGGAGAGCAGGGTCCACGCTGACGGAGCACCACAGGGTCTGGCAGGGAGCAACAGGGTCCTGGAAATGTCGAGAGACACACAGGCGAGGTCCGGATCCGTGTTCGGCTCAATGGGGGCTCACCGACCCGGCCCTCAGCTTCGCAAGACGCCCGCTACGCTTACCCCGACGTCAGTGACGGCGCTGTTTCAGTGTCGGGAGATGCGCAACAGCGCGGCGCAGGTATGAGGGAATATCCGAAAGAATGTGAGGCTCAGTTCTCTATCCACCATAGCTGGACTTGAGAACATCTATTCTCAGATCAAGCAGGGTCTGACGATCATACACCAGCAGGGCGCTAACAGTGTACATATAAAATGAGATAAAAACAGAAATACACACAACAGCTATAGCAACTGACGGTTCACCTGACACACCGGTGCCATGAGAATGACCTGCCAGTCATTTAAATGACTGGTTGGAAAAAAAGTTGGAGTGGACTCGGTGCCATTCTCAAGCAGACAAATATCTGTTCATTGGTGAGCCTAGAAGAATACTTGGATTCTGGATTAACAGGAGGAGCTGCTGCCTAAGGCTGAAGCTGTTGAACATTTTAGTGAAGTTTAGCAACTGAATTATTCTGGCCCTGCAGCTTTAAATTGACCTTACGGAGATGTGGTGTCAACCAAAAAGGTAGCCATATTCATCCTATACTCATCTTGCAAAAAGAGTGAAAACTGTGTTGCTCTCTGACTCTTGTCCTGCTAAAAAGCTACCATTTATTTTCAAATAGACAAGAACCGCTCCAGTGCATTGCCTTTACTCAGCCACCTAAAGTCGTTGTATGGTAGTAGGTTTTTGCCTCAACAGCTTCAAGAAATCATCTCAGCAGGCAATGCTGAAGGGTTGAGGATGTCCTAAGGAAGTTGATGAGTTTCCTCCCTGTGCTCATTACTCCAACAAAGTTTTCGCAGAGTGGCACAGAGTACAGTCTGATGAATAATGCATTGGTAAGGAATGGTACCTGGGTTGTCCTCTTTCATCCAGGGCACAGCTCCCCCCTCTTTTCCCACCATGTCCCCATCTGTGGTGACTGAGACCACCTGCTTCGGATCTATGTCCCTCTTTGTCTTATTTAGAGGAATGTAAATAAGACAAAGACAATACATACATTGTATTGTATGCAGCAATACAATGTATGTATTGCTGCATACATGTCCCCTCCTATTGTGTGTGTTTCATAGTGGTGTTGCACCCAGCAAAGAACTCCTTATCCCTTTGAAGGAACCTGACACACTCAAAAGCTGGGCATTACCAGTAACATCTGTACTTTAGACTCATTAATGGCCATGGGGCATGCGTGGTACTCTCTGAATAGCTGCATCAAGCTGTTAATATTTCTGATTTTCTGGTTGCTCTTGAATCTGACATCGGGATTTGTTTAATTTTTTTTCGACATCTATTCTGTCTGTTTTCCTTCAAATAATGTCTCAGCAACAGTATTTAAACACTCTTTCACAACTGCCCCATCACTAAAAGATTTTTTAGGTTGCCCTAAAATCCACCATGCCTTTAGTGAACATTCGTTTGCATTTTTGCCCGGTTATTTTGCCCTCAGCTTGGACTTCAAGGGATAACTTTGGTCAAAAGCTCTGTCCTTTTTTTCGTAGCGGAGCTTCACATTACAATTTTTAATTAATGTAACGTGTGCAGAGCATATGAGGTAAAATGGCTTAAACTGCCTGATGGAAAATTAAACATAAATTTCTCCGTCCACTCAATATTAACCAGCAGTTTTCCTCATTAACCTCCCTTTGTTTGGAGCAAGCTATGCTGTCCTCACTGGGCCCGTTTCACAAAGGCAGGGTTAACATACCCTGAAGTAAACCTGTGGTTATGGGTTGATTTACCCTGAACGTGGAAAACCAGACATTTCTGTTTCACAAATGCTTTTCAGGGTTAGTTTTGTTTACCCAGAGTAAGTTGACCCGCAGTTTAACTGGCGTGACAACTCTAAAAAAAGCCATCATCAATGGAGCCCTGATTCAACATTCACCATGACGACGGATAACACGTGCACCGCAGCTTTTTACGGCAGTCGAAATTCAGATTTTAATTTATGCAGATTAATATTTTGAGGATATTTTCAGAAGAAAGAGCAACAGCGGTGCAGCTGCAAAGAAGAGAGAGATTGCGTGGGAGTGAATTGGTGCTCAAGTCAGTGAGTAAATTTAAACGCAGTCCGTTGCAATCACGGTAAAAATATGTAGGTAAACGGGTTGAATAACGGTCTATTAATTTATTAAGGTGCAATCCAGCGGGGAGAAGCACACATGACAGCAGCTGAGAATGAAGGATAAAAACATTGTTCACACAGGTCAGACTTCTGCATCATCTCATTAGGGATTCTCCCCTTCCTCATTATGTTTGATATTGTCCTGTAAATATAGTGGACGTTTGACTGTTCATTTGTTTTATCGCCCACATAATGCTCTTGTCTCACACATAAATGTGCTCTCATCTATATTAAGTTTTGTTAGATAAGGAAATCTATTTAAACGTTTTAATGTTATGTACATAAAACAGTAAGTTGGCATATGCACGTTATAAAAACAGTTGCTAAAAATTTTCATACCATTGCGTATACCTACTGTATATTATCTAAGAACTCAAATCAAGAGCTGACATGTAGTTCCTTTGCAATGTTTGCTTGGTAATAGACAAAACAACTGCTTTAAGGCATTCCAGGTTTATTTTCTGTCTGTTTTAGTCACATGATACACAGGAATTACTAAGTGATAAAAAGAAACAGAAAATTAACAAGAAATTGAAGGAAACAATGGTGGTCTAATATTTTATGTTACTGATTGATCTCTTCCCATTGCTTCCCATTCTGGTTAAGTCCTAAAATGACATCTAGCATCCACTGAAGTATTAACACATTGTCATTCTTTTTTAACAGAGCATGGCAGGACAGTAGCAGAAGGGTCCCAACTGCACAGATTATCATAGTGAAATACATACATTCCACAGAATGAACCAGCGGTTCATTCTGTGGAATTTATATGCAAATATATTTTAATGTCCTCCTCATGTATTCCCAGCTATCTGTTAAAGAACTTTACTAGGAACTTTACAGTTTACTAGGACCTCCAGATTAGGAGGGCACATCTGCACATGTAAATACTAGAGCACAAGTTAGACGTAGGTGATGGTCACCAGTGAATCATGTTAACTATTAGAATTTTAACTAATTTAACTATACAAGAAGAAATAAAGATGACCAAAGGAAATGGGGTGACTTATGCTCTCTTCTGTAATTTATATTGGATTCAATACAGTGCATTAAACAATGAAGACAAGTGAATTATTGCACAATTTTTTAGGTTGCTGACCATGTTACAGTCTGTTGCTCAGGTAAGATTGATCATACATCCGAGAGTCAGGAACAGATCCAGACCTCCACATCAGACAGTCTGCAGCATCACACATGATCTGGACAGATGTTACTTTATCTATGATGCAGTCTTTAACATGTTGAAACAGTAGTCAGTCTACATGTACTTTGATGGGTATGTTGCTACCATCTGTGCAGCCAATAACATTGGGAAATCCTAAAAGAAATTAAAGTTAATACAGTAATCAAATTCTGAGGTTGCAGCACAATGGCATTAAGAAAATATCATTTTAAATTCATCTATCAGATTTCTATGTCATTCACCTGCAATCCTGTAGAACTCCTCTTTGATGATTCTGATAGGTTTATCTCCAGGGAAATAGAAAAACTGGGGTAAAAGTTTCAAGGCAAGGCGCACTGAGCATCTCCCACTTTGTATAGAAAAACTATCGTTTGCAAATAAAAAAAAAAGAACTGACCATAGCGCTACACACAGCACTGCTGCAGATGTGAGGATGGATCAGGTCGTGGATGTGTGTGCGTGTGTGTGTTTGTGTCTGTGTGTGTCTGTGTGTGATGGATTGGGATGTGACCTGGTATCGATCATAAAGGGAACTGTCTGGATATGATGGGACATCTGAACGAGATACAAAAATGTTTAATTCTCTGTGTCTTTGTGATGGTCTTTGTCTGTCTTGCTTTTGTATTTTATTCTATGGGTTCAGTTCATGTACTTCTCTGGTTTTGTTACTGCCACATTCATGATTTGTTGCACCTGGTTTGTTTTCCTTGATTGTTCCTGCTTGGTATTTAGCCAATCCATGTTAAGTTCCTCCCATAGTTAGTTCCACCTGACACTCATATAGCACCCTCGCCTGTCTATGTAAGGCGCTTCACTTCTGTTCAGCACTGTCACAGCGTATTCAGTATTTGTTTGAGCAAAGAATCTTGTATGCCAATTGTTACTGTATTCCTCGACCGCTTTTTGTATGACCACGAGTTTAGCCTTGCCTTGTCTGTTCTTGTTCCAGTTTTTGACCCCTTTCCTGTTCAACCACGATTTTTGGATATTCCACTGGTGTTGTATACTCTGAGTTTTTCCTCATTTTGAAAATGGACTGATTAAAGGATTTGGATTTTGTGACTTTGGGACTCTCGCGTCTGGTTCCTTTGGAAATCATAACAGACTTAATGCTGAACCTTCACAAACTGGATCCTCGTCAAACGGACATGCCATGTTTGCCTTTAAAATACGTCTAAAATATGCACTTATATCTAATGGCACATGGATACAAGCATCCAGTATAGTGTTTTAATACAGATGCATACATTGGTGTGACAATGGAATGACTCACTGCACTGGAAACACCTACCCCCATCACCAAGATATAGTCCACACACACATTCAACATACCTTTTCAACATCAAAAGCTGGATTGTTCCATCATAATTTCTTTCCTTTTATATGTGGAGTGCACTGTGAATAATGAAATCCCAACAATATCAGCAGGGTGGGTGTGTGTGTTTGTGTGTGTATTATACATGCACACACATGGCCTTGTACACACCACCACTGTATTACTCCCCATTCTTGCACAACCACAGAGTATAGTGCATCGGTATACATTTGCATACTAATATCGAGATTTATTGTGGTGCTGTGCAACCATAATGCCCTTTACACAATTAATTGGCGTGAAAAATATTTAAAGCAGCAAAACACTACAATTCAATGTTTTTTATTTATCCTTTTGTACTTGAAAATGAATTTTTTTTTTATCCACCAGTGAAATAATATCAACAAACTAATTTGTTTTTTGTTAACAGGGTTACACTAGAATTACCTGAAATGATTGAATTGAGCTGAGAATGCACCTAAGAGTAATAACTGCAATCTGGAAGCACTTTTTCACCGTTTTGGCAAATGTGATTACCAGGGATGAGCGAGTACACCAATATCTGTATCTGTATCTGTTCAACCAACTAGATTATCTGTATCCGTATCTGTATTCGGAATGGGCGGGGTTTAAACCAGAAGTGGGTGTGGTTTGACCGGAAATGGGTGGGGCTTAAATCACCACATTGTTTTAAGTCTAAAATTGATATGGATTGATCACAAGTTGCTGTATTTATTGTTTATTTTAAAACTATTTACAGAACAGCCTCAAAATTGAAATTCAAATAAATGTTTTTGATCACAAAAGTAAGAGAACTATTTACAGAACAATTCTTTTATGGAACTGAGTAATGAAGTACATGCAATAAAAAAAGTAATTAATGACAAAGTATGCATGAACAAGAATTGTCATACTCAACAAAACTTCTTAATTTTTTTTCTTCTTTTTCATTTAAATTTTTTTCTAGTACTTTTTTTTCAATTATTTATTTTTAGTACCTAATGCTATTGCCATTTTTTTTCACATAAAGTTAAACAATATTGATTATGGTGTGTGTGTGTGTGTGTGTGTGTGTGTGTGTGTGTGTGTGTGTGTGTGTGAGCGTGCGCATGCGCTATGTCTCAGTTAAAATATTAAGTAGAGACATTGTTAATTTGAACAGAGTTCGGTGGTGGCGGTGGTTAAATGCACACGTACGTGCAACAAAAAAAAAAAAAAGGAAATTCACTACATAACCATAAAACACCAAAATAGAGGCAAGCTGAAGAAAATCTAATAAGGACGTGAGCAACAGCGAAGCCACGAACAGAGAGACCAGTAACTGCGTGTACCGGAGACAGAGAGTGGGACAGGGAAACTCCGCTCTAACTGCAGTCTGTAGGGAGGGGCGGGAAGTATGTGTGACTGGCCAATCACAGAGCGTGACAACAGTGCGGCTGATTTTCCTTCGGTCCAATCATGAGTATTTTTTTTTTTTGTCTTGTCTGCATGTATTCTCATAGTTTAACCCCATTAAAGGTGGTTAACCTTTTATGAGATCAACGCTTATTTTAGTCTTGTAGCAAAATCTTTTATATATTTTAATGCGTGCATGTGACCGTCGTCAGTCTTTATTAGAATTTCCTATTGTGAGCCAGAGAAGAAAGTGCTGCACCCCCGTGAGTTAAGGGGGAAGGCAAAAGGAGACAGGGAGAGAGAACATAAACAAGGTAGATAGACAAGCAGTGCTGTTGGAGTGAAAAAGGTTTAGGCTGTTTTATTCCATCTTAGAATTGATATCTCAACACCAATGTTACAAAACATCAGATTAGTGAAGGTCCTGATAGTATAGAATAGGCCACCAGAGGAAACCAGTGTAAGAGGAAGATGGAGGGCATAAGATTGTGATGACTGAAGTGAGACTCATCACATTCTGACGTGACCCAATGGTTCTCAATAATTGGACTCGACAGGAGCTGGTAAGCCCTGACCCAACATGCATGTGTGATGAAATCAACACCCAGATAGGCTACCAGAACTCAACAGGGCCACGCTAGCCGAGCACTCCCAACCCCGGCAGCCAGGAACATCAAGAAGCCATCACCCAAAGAGCCAGTTGGGGCACCGAGAACCACGTAGACCCAGGGACCCAGAGGAGGCCGCGGCCGCCACTGCCGGGGCGTACAGGACAGGCCCAAGGGGCAAGGAGGCAAGGAGGCCGCCCCATCACCCCCCACCCCACCCCGCTCCACCACACCCCCAACCCCCCATCCCCATCCGCCACGCCCACATCCCGCCCAACCCCCCAACCCCAGGGACAGTAATGCCCCCTGCAGCCCCAGGGGTCAGCCGCAGTGACCAGGCAACATGTGACTCACCCCCCTACATAGCCCCCCTAGACCGGACATGGGGTCTTGCAACCCCACATGCCCGTCATGCCTCCCGCAAGCACGGGCGGACCAGAGATGGGGCCCACACCAACCCTCCAGATATGGCAGAGATCCCCAGCGGGCCGCAAGCCCCCCCGCACACCCCCGGCCATCCCAGGCAGCCCATTCCAGGCCCCATCAAAGGCCCCCCGCAGCCAACCAGCCCACAGGCGCCCCAACTAAGAGGAAACACAGAATTTTTACACAAAAAATCAAGAACTACATAAAAAACTTTTTCATTGTCTTTTTTCCTGGTGTCAAACTTTGGTACAAATTGGAAAACAAAGTTAGGAGTCTAGGAACTCGATCTGCCTTCAAAAAAGCTTTTAAAAACTTGACTTTGCAAGGTTATATTTCTGACGCAAATGATGGTTAAGATCTCAGGTGTTTATGGTTTATTAAACTACATGTGTCATGCCCAAGAAAAAATATCACTGTGACCTTAGTGCAGCAAATTAGACGGTGAACTGATAACGACGTGGGCCAACTCACACGTCTATTGGACTGAATGGACGATTCAAAACAACAATGTACCAAAATCAAATGATTTAAATGTGATATGTAAGGTATGAATCTGGTTGATGATGTGTTGTAATGAGAGGCTTCTACCCGTCAACCCTTTTTTCTTTTCAGATGTTGTTGTTGATGTTCCAAAACTGATGAAAGAGAAGTCTGCTGCAGTAACATGTCAGGAAAGAAAAAAAAATAAAGAGACTAAATAAATAAATAAAAAATCTTTACAAACCTTTAAAACATTTTTTAGTGAAGTTTTTTTTTGTTGAATATGACTTTAGAGGCTAAGCCACACTTGAAGCCACTGAGGGTTCCACTGCTGGAGTAGTTGACGCATTGACGTGCTTCAAGATCCGACACGCCAACCTTTTGCGTTAACATTCTGTTTATTTTCCATTTAACTTGTCCAATAGTTGACATCATAACATCATAATATTTGGCGTTTCACGGTCCCAATCAATACGCAATCAACGGTCAAAAACTGTTGATGCTTCTGGGTGGAGAAACCTCACCCAGCCACCAATTGGTTCCTATTTATACCTGCTGACCAATTATCGCCAGGAAACCCAAAGCATCATTTTGCTCCTACAATGACTACATTAGGCCTACATATCAACATTTCTGTCGACAAAGAATAACGCCATAGCCTGCGACACGTTGCAGCGAGATGTTCTGCCAAGCAGGTGGCTGTTGTAAACAAACAGGCGGGTGTGTGATGGGCCATGGATCCCAAAGGAAAAAGAGAATGATAGGTGATGAGAACCGAGGATTCAAAGGACAATGGACCAAATCAGGATTGCCTGTGTGCGATTGCAGTACTACTGGACAAAGTAGAGGAGCACAAAGATAGATTTAAGAAGTGGATTGCATCTCCAAACTCTACTACTGCTGCTAGTTTTGTTGTAAAACTGTTCACAGACGGTGTTGTATATCCCCTATGTTTTGTGTTTATTTTCAGTCAGGCACTCTTTAAGACAACTCAGATGCGCTGTGGGGTCCGAGTGATATTTTTAGCGTGTGTGCTGCAAGTTAGTGATATATATACCAGACGGAGGCTGTTTTCCCGTACAAAAACCGAGTCGTTCACAAAGAAGTTTAGTTTTGTAATACTGCAAGTTATTAATTAAATACCAGGAATCTTAACTGTTCCCTGTGTGCTGCTCTCTGACCAGAGTTACCGCTGTGGATAAGGTGGTTCCAACAAACACAGTCCACCTGACTATATTTCCAATATATGGTGATTACACAAAGGACTCATTCATTAAAATAACAAAAACAAAACAGAGGTAATACAGAAAATTAAAGACATGCTTCTCTCTGCAAAGAAAGTGAAGGAAAGGACACATAAAATCACCAATCAGCAAGCCAAGGACATTAATTCAACTCCAGCATACTCAATTAAAAGTGATCAGTCGAGTGATGAGATTTACATTGAACAGACAGCATTGCTGTGCAGGTTTGATCGAATTAAGAGCACTGCTTGTTTAGAACACGTTACCTAAATATGCTCAATAAAAATCTCCAGGAACGGAAACACTGTTTTGTCAGTGGAACTCAAGCTGACTGTATTCACTAGGGATGTACAGCGAGGCTGAAGTGAGACATTATAATTAATTGTAAATAATAATTAATGTAAATAATTTTAATCCGTTCCAAGTCTAAAAAATAACTTTTTCTAAGTTTTTTTTTACTATTTTACACCATAAACTGCACTGTATACTGTTTACCATAAATAAAAAGGGGTTGAAATAGACACTGTGTTTTATTTTAATAAAAGATATCCTATCGAACTTTGAACACGAATGCGCTACGGAGGAAGCATCCTGGGCATTTGAGTTCGCTCGGCTCCCAAGCGAGTCGCGTTCAGGTACGCTCGGCTTCTTTTGGTTTGGTCGAAAGCCGAATTTTGGTCGAATTCAGAGACGTAAAATTCTTGGATTTTCTGGTCGAAAACCGATTTGGTCGAGAACAGAAGCGTTCGAAAACCGAGGGTTGACTGTACATTAATATAGTCATGCAAGTTAAACTTAAAGCACTAAATATGGTAAAACAGAGTAATCATTCTCATGCATTATTCTCTTTAGTATGCGCTGCATGGAAAATAAACAATTTGATATCATTACGCACTTGTAGCCTCGTTATTCAATTTGATAGTAGGCTAATGCAGCTAATATAGACACTTACAGCCTGAGTTGCTTTCAGATAAGGCTTTTTAATTTTTTTTGCGGCTCCCGGGGTTTGATTTTAGTTTTTTTGGTCCAGTTTGGCTCTTTGAACGTTTAAGGTTGCAGACCCCTGGTCTAGTCCTTTTCAACATTTGTCTCGATTACACATAAACCTGATGAACTTAGATGAATCTGGGATGAGACGTTGGGTATGTAGCATGAAATAACATTAAAGTTTGGATCAAGATACATACCGGAGGAGGAGGCAAGGCTACATTCACACTTTTGAAGACCCTCACTATTATAAACTACACAACTTCTGCAGCACTTTCACATAACCACATGGCTTTACAAGTACCATCAAAATCTCAGTGGTGCCAATATCAAGAAATTTATTAAATTTGTCATGGAAACAGATACAGGTGCTCTGCGAAACACCCGAGCTGACATATAGTAAAGTTTGCAGACGACACATTAGTGGTGGGACACATCCAGAATGATGATGAGTTCAAATACAGAGAACAGGTGGAGCACCTGGTGCACTGGTGCAGACGCAACAACCTCTGCATCAACGTGGGGAAGACCAAGGAGATGGTGGTGGACTTCAGGAGGAAAAGACACTCCCCTCCCCCCCGCACATTGGAGGAGCAGCTGTGGAAGTGGTCTCCAGCTACAGCTACTTAGGGGTTCATCTCACTGGGGACCTCACCTGGAGCTGTAACACCTCCTACCTGCTCAGGAAGGCCCACCAGCGGCTCTACTTCATCAGGAAGCTGAGGCGTGCTGGACTGGGGAGTCCCGTCCTGAAGGGTGCGGTGGAGAGCATTCTCACCACCAGCGTCACTGTGTGGCATGGTAGCTGCTCTGCAGCAGACAGGAAAGCGCTGCAGAGGGTTGTGAAGGCTGTACAGAGGACTGTAGGGGGTGGCCTACCAACCCCCACAGAAATCTACACGAATAGGTGTAGAAGGAGGGCCACCCACATCATGGCAGTTTTTTTGTCTCCAAAGGCTTTTGGTGTGAAAGGTTGACAGTCTCTGGAGATCACATTCTGTCGTCCGCCAACACTCAGAACCATCTTAGCTTGGTGTTTGTGCTGTACTGGGCCAACTTCCAGATGATGTTAAGTCTATGTTGGGTGTTTCTGGAGTCGGCTTGTAATTTCACCGTTTGCGCCACCATCATGCTGACAACACTGCTTAAGTAGGTGAAAAGATTGGTTGTAGGTAGGTTTATATTGTCTAATTGAATTGGTGAGGAGGTTTTGGATATCCAGCATCATTAAATCTGCGATGAGGTGAAGTGGTGAGCATTGATGTACGAATTTGCAAGGGTGCACTGTACTGTCAAAGGCCTTCTCAAAATTCACAAAGTTTATATACAGTTGCGTCTGCCACTCTGTACATTGCTCTATGATCTTATGTAGAGTAACTATATGGTCAACACAGAGACAGTCTTTGTATATGAAAAATAAATACTATTCCCAAGTATCATCCATGTATCAATCACTGAGAGAGTACACACACACTGTGGTAGCAAAAACAGTCCACTGTTAATAGTTTCAAGTTGCCCGCGCTGCATTTTCCCCATGCCCCTCCACAGGGGGCAGTGCTCGTTTCCCTTCTCTTTACCTCTACAGCACTGACATCAAATACAACTTGGGTACGTGCCACATGTAGAAGTTCTCCTACAATGCAGATTGTGGCATGTATCGGGGAGGGTGACGATGTGGAGTGCAGGAGATGAGTGACTGACATTACGGAATAGTGTCACTGGAATGAGCGATAGCTGAACATCTCCAAGACCAAGTTGTATTTAGGTTTTTCAGTAGTGTATTTAAATTTCTTTTTTGCTTCATGTTTATATTTCCTTAATTATGAATTTTTTAGTCGTCTGTCTGTCCATACATCTTATAGTCCTTTTATTAATGGTCCAGTGGAATGTCATATTTACCTGCTGATTGGGGAAGTGATGTCACTTTATGCCTCTAAGGAGCCAACTCAAGACATACGAGATGCCTAAACACAATAAGACAACGACAGAACATAATTAAGTCCATCAAAAACATCTTTTTTTTTTAAGTTTGTTATGCGCATGTGTGGGAGCATGTCATTTGGGAAAGAGCAGTTCCATTCTTCTTGAGTGATGACAGTATCCAGCAGGTCAGTTCCAATACACACACTAGAATAGGGCAAGTGGTTATAGTACGTTGAGGTTGAACAGTGGTTCAGGTCCCACCAAATCTGCTCTAAGCAGGGACAAAGCTTGTGAGGTGCAGTGACCCACCTTACTGCACAGTGAGTGAGGTGGACCCACTGGATACCAGCACAATCTTTGACTTTTAGGGCATGGGAGATAACCTTCATAAGGCTTGGACCAGCAGGGTTCTAACCATTTGCATCTGTCGATCTGGACAATAGCACAATCTTCAACTGTAGACTGTTTGTGTTGCTGGTTAACAATGTCCATCAGGAATCGGTGCCACTAATGTATCTTAATGTCCTTTTGATGTCTTCTTTTACGGCTGTGGAATTCTCTGATTAGGTCAATGAGGAATAGGGCAAGTGCAACTGTTCTGTCATTGTGAGCTCTCCATATTCATGATCGTATGGACGTGAATATGGAGATGAACATCTAATATCTTGCGTGGTGATTAGGACAGTAGTATATGTATTCAAAATTCAAAATCAATTCAATGGGGAGGAGGCCTGAAAGGCCCCATTAAACTGAACAGTCCGGCCATTTTGGCTTTAAACCTATTAGTTAAGTTACAAGTTATTAAAATATTGTTCAATTTACCCTAATTTTCAGTTATTATACTATTATTATTATTATTATTGTTTATTTAGTTTATAGATTTTTTGTATGATGATACATACATTTTACTGTTAGCAAAAATACCTCTTTTATTTGACTTCTTATAATTGATTTATAGTTATTTATATCATTTATTTATCTAGCTCCATAGAACAAGGTAGCTATTTATTCTTTTCATATGTTTGGTATGAAGTCTGATATTATTGTTTTATCGTGGAATTTCCATGGGTTCCCGCTAGTAGTTACATAATTAAACACAGACAAATATGTATCTCCAAGTAGTCCTCAGGATACGATCGTCTGAGTCAAGAACTTTTGTAGATACAAACAACTGCATGCCACCATATCCAACTACTGTAGCTCCCTTTTCTGCCAAAACCCATGCCGAGCAGCATTGCTCTGTATGTGTATCTTCAACATCCAAAACTTACTGTATCTCCCCCAGTTCATTCTTGTACGTGCCTTTGTGAGCATGTCAGGATTCATATCCCCTTGGATAATTTACCGTTTATCATGGCTGACAAAGCAAAGACTAGTGCTAGTGTTGTTTGTAAAAAGAATAAGGAAAGTGATGATAGTGGGAGGCTGGCACAGTGCCACACCTACTCAGTGTGACAGTCCTACTCAGTGTGGCACCCTGCCAGCCTCCCACTATTATCACCCAATCCATCACATAGACCCACAACCTAATCCATCCCCACATTTGCAGTACAAAAACTCACAGTCATGCTCTCACATCCCATATTGGGCTATTGTGTGTAGTTTCCTGTACAATGGTTCTGTGTCACGAAGTAGGGTTAACAAACCCTGAGTAAAATCTGTGGCTCTGGGTTGACTTACCCTGAACCTGTAAACCAGTGGTTTTCGGTTTTACAAACACTGTTTGAGGCTAGTTTTATCAATCCAGGGTAAGTTCACCCGCAGTTTAGCAGGTGCGACACAACTTTAAAAAGCCATTATCAATGGAGCCAGACAGACAAGAAGTGCTCCGTGTACTTTATGGCAGTCGAAGTACAGATTTTATAGCATTGTAGTTGCAAAGACGAGGGAGTTCACATGGGAGGAAATTGCTGCTTGAGTCAGTGCGTAAATTTTAACATAATCTGTTGCAATCATGGTAAAATTACAGAGGGAAATGGCTTGATTAATAGTCATTTAGTCAATTTCAGTCAATAGTAAATTCATTTTATTTCGGTGCAATCCCGCGGGGAAGAAGCACATATGGCAGCGGCTGAAAATGAAGTATAAAAACATCATTCACACAGGTCAAACTTCTGCATCATTTTATTAAGGATCCTCCTCATTTTAATTATGTTTAACATTGTACATTAATATTAAGTGGACGTTTCACTGTTCAGTTGCTTTATCGCCAACATAATGGTCTGTTCACCGACATAAATGTGGTCTCATCTATACCCTGTTCTGTTAAATAATGAAATCTATTTTTTTGCATTGTGAAGTGGAATTTTTTTCTTTGTAAAATCGTTGCAATAGTTCTCAAATGTGCTGGTCAGTATCAGTATTAAAAGCGTTTAATGTCAGTATTCTTCTTCTTCTTCTTTCCTTTCACCTTTTCCCTTAAGGGGTCGCCACAGCAAATCAGTTGCCTCCATCTAACCCTGTCTTCTGCTTCCTCCTCTCTCATCTCACTCCAACTATCTTCATGTCCTCTTTCACTACATCCATAAACCTCCTCTTTGGTCTTCCTCTAGGCCTCCTGCATGGCAGTTCAAAACTCAGCATCCTTCTACCAATATAATCACTATCTCTCCTCTGGACATGTCCAAACCATCTCAGTGTGGCCTCTCTAAGTTTATCTCCAAAACCTCTAACATGTGCTGTCCCTCTCATGTACTCATTCCTGATCCTATCCTTCCTGGTCACTCCCAAAATAATAAAATAAAAATTTGGTCAATATATCGTGGATTTTCGTTTTTCGTGGGTGGTCCTGGAATACATAACTGTGAGTAACGAAGGATTACTGTATACCTAGATTTCTGCATTGCTTAACATTGTGGTGGAAAACAGAGTGCGACATACAGTATAGCTTTCATTGAAGTATTGACACATTCACATTCTTTTTAACAGAGCATGGCTGGACAGCAGCTCATTGAACACCACCAGATCATTTTGTGGAGTTCATATGCAACTGTATGTTTTAATGTCCTCATGTATTCCCAGCTATCTGCTTATAGTTTATAGAATTTACTTTCTAGCAGTTGTGTGGTGAGAGCTGCTCTGGCTTCATGCCAGACTCGATGAGTGGCGGAGATGCAACTGCACAGATGGAACTGCTACGTCAGTCTCCTGGCATACGAAAAGTGGGGGTTAGAAACCACTAGAGGCCGTGAATGGCAACATACCAGTGGCGGAGCAAACCAGGGAGTTGTGGGCATATTTGACCCAGGGAAGATGGGTGGACCAGGAAACAGCGTCACGCGAGGCCACAACAAAGGTTTGCCTCCAGGTCCTGATTTGTCCAGGACCTGGAGGCTGGTTACTACCTCCTGATTGTAGGTGGTAACCAGATGACAAGCCGATGCCCAAATGCCACGCAGAAAGTCTTCCAAACCTGGGAGAAGAAGTGTGGATCTCTGTCTGAGACAATGTCTTGTGGGATGCCATGTAGCCTAAAAACATGCTGGATAAGCAGAGTAGGACTCTCTAGAGCAAAACATAATTTAGACAGGAATAAAATGCACAGCCTCGGAAAAACGGTCAACAATAGACAATAGACAACCTTGTAATGGAGGCAGGCCAGTGATGAAATCCACCACTATGTGCGACCAAGGTCAATGAGGAATGGGCAGGGATCGAAGGAGGCCAGCAGGGGCACGGTGAGACGCATTGTTGCGGGCACAGACAGGTCAAGCTGTGACATACTCCTCAGTGTCCCCACCCATAGAGGGCCACCAGAAGCGCTGTTGATGGAGGGTCAGAGTCCAATGAAACCCTGAGTGGCATGCAACCTCTGAATCATGTCCCCACTGGAGGACAAGAGTTCAGATGGGTGACGGCATGAATAGCCAATCTGGTGGACAACCCTGAAGCACCAGATTACGCTCTTGGACCCCCTGAACAAGCCTCTCAGTGTCCCACCTGGCTGCTCCCACCACATAGGAAGAGGGCAGGTTAGCTTCCTCGAACTCTCCACTGAAGGTGGAAACTAATATGAGAGCCTATCAGGTTTGATATTCTGTGACCCAGGACGATAGGTGAGAGTACAATTGAAGCGAGTGAGGAACAGGGCCCACCGGGCCTGGTGAGAGTTCAGCCTGTGGGCGGAATGGATTTAGGATAAGATTTTATGGTCGGCCCAGACCACAAATGGATGAGATGAGCCCTCCAACCAGTGCCTCCACTCTTGAAGGGAATCATGATGTTTCCCCACATCATAATTCCTCTCAGCTGGGGATAGCACATGGATGCATCCTCCAGTTGGAGCTTCTGGTCAAATCTGGAGCGCTGGGAGAGGAATGCCTCCAACCCCAAATCCAAGGCATCCACCTAGGCCTTCCTGCAACACTGTAATTCCTGTTTGAACACTTTAAAACCACATTAGAACAATTTCCTCAATAAACACTTGGTGGCTGCTAAACAAATTTCCGATGTCTCACATGCTAATAAGAGATCATACACGTATTGTACTAACATGCAACCTTCTGGTAAGTGCATGTCAGAAAACATTGTTTTCAAAGCTTGATTGAAATTTCCAGGGCTGTTCTTAAATCCTGGCAAGAGTCTAGTGTATTGCAGCTTGATTCCATGATACCAAAACGCAAAGTATTTTCTGGAATCTGGGGGTAGAGTTAAGCAAAAGAAAGAATTTGCCAAATCCAAAACTGTAAACCATTTAAATTGAGGTGCAAGTGACGTCAATACCCTATGTCGATCAGGTACAGGTAGAACTGGAGTTAGCGTTACATCATTTATGGCTCTCAACTCATGTGCTATTCAGTAACTTACGCCGTCTGCTTTTTGAACTGGCCTCAATGGGCTTGACCAAGGTGAGTTCTGATTCGTCCGGAACACCAGCATCCCCCAGTCCACATAGTGTACTCTCCATCCCTTCGTTTGCTGCTTCCAGCCTTGGATACTGTTTTCTGCAAACAACTTGTGCATCAAAAATGGTTAGTACGAGAGCAGGGTTATCTTTACAATGCCCTACATCAAATGAACCTGTAGACCATACCCCTTCGGGGATAGAATCTAATATTACCTGGCTATCCTTGTGATCTCTTAAGTCTCAGCCATGTTTACGTGAAATAAGGTGATTTTACAGTGTCGCTGTATCAGTCTTGGAACCTAAAATTCCGTATGATTTAGTTGATGGTGAGAATTGAACTTGGGGGATTTGTGAATCCTGCCAATTGGTAATGCTAACTGAGAGTTTGACCATGTGTCCCAGTTCCCTCAACTCATGCCCTGAAGACACAGCCAATGAAATGTGGGGAACTGTAGTGCCGCACCAGGAGGCACCCTCAGAAGGCACTACGCCCTCTAACAACAGTAGTCAAGGGGCGTCGCCGAAGTGCCGCTCTCACTGAGCTGCTGTCTGACGGCAGAGCAGCGAAGAGCACAGGTGCCTGGCTACGATAACGTAGCAAAACAGGATGTCTGTGTAGGTTCTCAGTAATCCAGGTCACGGTTATCCAAAAGCTGTTGAGTCGATCCACTGGATGTTTAAGAAAGTTCTTGAAGACGTTTCGTCTCTCATCCAAGAGACTTCTTCAGTTCAGAGAGTGGCTGATAAAGTCCCAGCTTATAAACCCTGTGGGGTGTGGTCAGTGCTATTCACATTCCAACGAATGTCGCCAAAACCCGTCTGGCTCCCCAACGATTGTTGATGGGGGTCCAAAGGGGGTCGTTGGGATGTGAGTTACACCTTTGTATGCTAATGAGGGTCATTAGCATGAGACACATCACCTGGGTCAATCTGCTGAGACAAAAAAACACAAGGCCAGAAGAACTCAGCTGGGGGCAGAAACCACTGAGTACATCTACAGAAAATTCACAAGACAGATGGGTGAGGAATCTATCAAACAGAGAACTCACCCAACCAGAGAAGGATGTCCTCACCAAATGATTGAACTTCGCTATCACCCCACAGCACATACCGGTAGTGGACCTCATTACCGCTACGGAATCAGCAATCAAAAAGAACAACCTTTCCGCAACAGAAGCAGAGGGACTAAGGCTAAAGGTAACAGCAGCCCTTTCTGAAGCGAAGGTCCCCCCTTCCAACCTCTCCACCCAGGAGAGGTTGCCAAGCATGTTGCAACCATCTTGGCCCTGCTAGTGGGTAACAACCCCTATCATATAGAGAATTCCATGGACTTTGTGGAAAAGGTAAGAGGACTGAGTTTGTATACAGATGAGACCATGGTGTCCTACGACGTCACCTCCCTGTTCACATGTGTCCCCACAACGGAGGCTGTGGAAGCGGTGAGACAACGGCTTTCACAGGACACCACCCTCAGTGACAGGACAAACCTCAACCCTGACCAGATCTGCAAACTTTTGGACCTCTGCCTCAACACAACCTACTTCCAGTACGGAGGGAACTTCTATAGGCAGAAACACGGATGTGCCATGGGCTCGGCGGTGTCTCCTATCGTGGCCAATTTGTACATGGAAGAGGTGGAACACAAGGCCCTTACCTCGTTCAACGGAACACCACCAAGCCACTGGTTCCGGTATGTGGACGACACATGGGTTAAGGTAAAAATCTACGAGGTGCAACCTTTCACCGAACACATCATCTCGGTGGACAGCAACATCAAGTTCACCAGAGAGGATGTAAAGGACATCAGTTTGCCCTTTTTGGATTGTGAGGTCAGCATAAAAGATGACAGATGTCTGTCTGTTGGGGTATATAGGAAACCAACAGACACGGACCAATACCTGCTTTTTGACTCTCACCACCCACTGGAGCACAAGTTGGGCGTCATCAGGACCCTAGGGCTGATAAGCTACCAACCAGTGCCCAAGAACAGGTGAAAGAACACCAACACCTGAAAGGGGCACTGAAAACGTGTGGATATCCTGACTGGACCTTTGTGAAAGCTCACACAAGATCCAGAAAGGAGAACAACCCAGTGAAGGCGGAAGAGAGCAAGCGCAATGGTATAGTGATCCAATATGTGTCTGGAGTGTCTGAAAAGCTGAGGAGGATCTTTAACAAACACAAGGTCCCTGTGTATTTCAAGCCGGGCAACACCCTCCGACAAAGACTGGTCCACCCAAAAGACCCCACACCACACAGCCAGAAGAGCAATCTGGTGTATGCAGTAAAATGCAGCGAGGAATGCTCGGATGTCTACATGGGGGAAACCAAGCAACCACTACACAGACGCATGGCTCAACACAGAAGAGCCAACACATCAGGACAGGACTCAGCAGTCTTCCTTCACCTCACAGAAGAGGGTCACTCATTTCAGGACACTGATGTTCAGATCTTGGACAGGGAAGATAAATGGTTTGAGAGAGAAGTGAAAGAGGCCATCCACGTCAAAGTGGATGGCCATCTCTGAATAGAGGGGGTGGTCTGCGACATCCCCTTTCTCCCATTTATAATCATGTCCTTTCAACACTCCCAAAAAGATTGTCTCAGCAGATTGACCCAGGTGATGTGTCTCATGCTAATGACCCTCATTAGCATACAAAGGTGTAACTCAAATCCCAACGACCCCCTTTGGACCCCCATCAACAATCGTTGGGGAGCCAGACGGGTTTTGGCGACATTCGTTGGAATGTGAATAGCACTGACCACACCCCACAGGGTTTATAAGCTGGGACTTTATCAGCCACTCTCTGAACTGAAGAAGTCTCTTGGATGAGAGACGAAACGTCTTCAAGAACTTTCTTAAACATCCAGTGGATCGACTCAACAGCTTTTGGGTAGCAAAACAGGGAATTTTCAACAATTCTATTAATAAAGTTTGACTCACTGACTGATGTCAGTATTTCCCAACTACTGTGGTGCCGGAATTAACCCACTTTAAACGTAATTGGTCTAAAAAATGCCATTGTGCTGTAATCTGGAATCTAGTGACGGACCATTCTATTAGTCTGTGGAAACACACAGAGAAACTGGCATAAAGACCCTCAAAACTGAACTTCCAGCCTTTTTTGAAATTTCAAGAGCTGAGTCACTGCCAGACAAAGGTGTCTGGTATGCTGCATTGATTTGCAAATGTAGTTGATACCTGAAACAACACGTTAAGGGGGGCAGGGGGCACATTTAGACTTGTGTATTCTGTCTGCAGTGATGTGCTGTGAGATTCACGGCGGTGAGACACCGACGTTAAAGTCAGTTCTACGAGTAAAACAACGCCGCATTTGCCAGTAAATTAGCAGCCTGACATTAAAAACTGGTTAAAAAATTGTTTAGGACACACAGCAGCGTCGGAGTTTAAATATCTGCTTTGAACTTCAGATCAGGAAATAATCCACCATGTTCGAACTGAGTGGTCCACTCGTAATTAATTTATCCAGTTGTTCATGTCAGGTTTTTAATATGCGTGTTGACTTCTTTCTAAGATGGCAAAGTGATCAAGTGATCAGGTTTCCTTGATGAGGCTCAGAATGGGTCATTGAAATAACAATAGCCGTTCACAGCTGACTAAAGGTACTCACAGTCATGAATGCTCCAACTAGTGGACGGATAGCGCAACTACAGCCACTAGTTTTTAGAATCTATTTTAATTTTTTTTACTATATGCGCCTTTTAATCCGGTGCACCCTATATATGAAAAAAATTATAAAATACACAATTCATTAAAGGTGCGCCTTATAATCCAGTGCGCCTTATAGTGCAGAAAATACTGTATTTACAAAATAAGTTTTTATGAACTCAGAACATGAAGTACATTAATGAATACAACGCATGCAATAGAAAATTATGAACTGCAAAGTATGCATGAACAAGAATTGTCATACTCAACACAACTTCCTATTTTTTTCTTTTCCTTTTTCATTTGTTTAAAATTTATGATCAAACTGTTTTTTTTCAATTATTTATTTTTACCACCTAATGTTCCTACCATTTTTTTTCATGCGAAGCTAAACAATGTTGATTAACACTAGAACTCCAAAGGCAGTCATATTGACTGATTTCAAAATGTGCAATGTCATAACTTGGTTAAAAAAACAATTTATCTACCAATAGGAGTCTGACTTTTCCTCAATGTATGTACAGTATATTTTCTTCTGACATTGCTTGATCATTAAAATTTCAAAACACAAAAGAGATCTGAGTAGTGACTGCTCGGATATTATTTGTATATAATTTGGATTATCATTAAAATATCCAAGAAAAAATTGGTGGAATAGTAACACGGATATAAGATCAGTTCAGTAAGATAGAAAGAGGTCAAGGTTGGAGTCCTTCCAGTAAAGTACCATTGTGGGGTTTGAGTCCCTCCGAATGGCCATTTCGGTTAATATCCCTTGGGTTTAAGTCCCTCCGACGGCGATTTGGTGAACATCATAAAGTGTTTATTTGAATATTGTGTTGTATTATATTGTATGAAATGGAAGCTAAATTTGACTGTGAATGTGATGAATGGGAATTGTGTGAAATAAATTAAATGAATGGAGTGAATGGTCAGGGACAGAGTGATGGTTGAAAGGCTTAAAAAAAAAAAAAAGGTAAAGCTAGTTTAGATATGGTTTAACCGGGAGAGCCACTGACTGCTCAGAACAGCGACATCTCGGGAGACAGTGGTTCACAAAATGGCCGCCGCCGAGTGAAAATCAGATACCTGGGGTAAAATGGTATGCAAGCTTGCCAAAATAAAGATTAACTAAATGCCAGCCAAATTAAGCAAATTAAACAATTGATTGATTGAACAAATGGTCTGTAAATCTGATTGAAGGTCTGACGAGACCGCTTTATGATCCCAGAACCACGAGCCCACAAATAAAAATGTAATGAAAATAAAGATGAGGCTTTTTAAAACAGGTCAAGGAGAGGAGGGTCATCAAACTGCGACTGAGTGTGGGGGAGGTGATAAACGGGAGATCTGCTGGGTGGTACTTGGGTGTTACATCATTGACGATGACGTGTCTTGCACCATGCAATGTCTAGCTTCAGATCCTGTGCCTGCCCACCATATGGGCGTCGAGCTTGAGATCCAATGGGATCTATGAGCTATTGTGTGATCTCTGCACTCTATTTATGCTGTTAGGTCTTGTCATGTTTGTCTATACAGTCGTGTTTATATGTCTCATGTTTATTTAGTGTGAAGGCTGTGTTGTCTATACGTGATAGCTGTATTCTTGTGCATTCTTGTGTAACGTACGCCGTATGACTGTACGTGTATTTAACATAGGTACATAATTACCCTGTAGGAATTATTAGAGTATTCTTTATTCATTAAAGTCTCAAAGCAGCTTTTAAGAAAAGAGGGAAATTGCAAAAAATAGATGATCTGAAATTCACTTGGGGTGTGATCCAAAATTGTGTTTCTTTCAAACTGTGTAGAAAACCCCGTCCTGTTGTGGCATTCTGGCTGACGGGGGACGGGTCCTCCTGCGGCGGCCAGAACCCATGAACAAGGATAATAGTTTTACTAAAGATAGGGAGGCATTTTACTTTGAAAACAAGGGTAACATTCCATTCGAGAACAGGCAAATTCAAAGTAGGGAATGAGAAGGAAAGAGAGTAGTTGCCACTTCTATGACAAATACTAAAAGAAATTGATTGATTTAGAAACTGACTTATGAAAAATACAGTTGCAATTCTCTCAAGTTCAAGTGTCAAGACTAAAATCAAGACACAAATGACTCCTTGTCCCAAACTGTACATGAAGATGTGCACTTGTGTGTCTCATAACTCCCATATAGATTTACAATGTGTCCGAGGCTGAGGTGACGACATGGTCACATCTGAGGTCATACACATGCTGGGGGACAGTCCAGTCTACACAGATGCTATTGGCATCCAACGTTGAGTTCCAAATGAGTATAAATTTACAAATCACATTGCTGGTGAGAATGAATGGTACATTGAGTCAGCAGCGCACCCTCGTGATGAAGGGGAGGAAGAAGATACCCCGCCACACACGCGCAGTGGTAAGATGTCCCTGAAAATCGATTAGAAAGATAGTTTGAGAAAATATAAACCGTTTATTTACTGATGTCAAAGCCATCGATCTGCCCCTCTCTCAGGGAGCAGATCAATGGATTAGACACATGTTAGCCATGACCTCTGGCCAAAGTTTAGCAGTAGGAGATGTGTTGCAATTGTTAGTAACTGCACTAACCCCTATGAAAATTTCAGCTGTTAAGACAAGAGCAGGTTTGCATGGTGTGGGAGCAGAGAAACCGTTCGGACCATATGCCAGAGCCTTGTTTAATGTGCTGGGAGACGAGTTTGCAACACCCGTGGAAACACCCACACTTCGTTCCGATGGGATGGTAAGGATGGTAATAATTGGTGTATTACGACAACTGCCTGGCCAAGTGGTCAGCGGCAACGGGAGCACATCCCGCTAACAATGAGGTAATTGAGACACTTTAGAACAGCTCTCTTGAATGGTTTGTCACCACGCGCCTAGACAGGCTCATCCGGAGGGCAGGTTCTGTGATTGGCCAGGACCTGGACTCTGTGGAGACTGTTCTAGAGAGGAAGACTATGTCCAAGTTTAGATCTATCCTGGGTAACACCACCCACCCCCTGCACGCCACCTTTGCCCAACGGAGCAGCTCTAATAGTGGAGGACTGCTGTCACCGAGCACCTCCACAGAGAGACTCAGGACCTCCTTTGTGCCCCGTGCCGTCATGGGGTACAACCATGCTCTCAGAAGTAGGGGTGGCAAAGCTGAAGCCGCAGGGGTCATCAAGGTTGGCCAAGAGGGGATAGACTAGGGGACCTGGGATGCACTGGGGATGCACTGTGGAATACTTTGTGGGAATCCTTGGTGTCAGTCTACAGTTCCGTTCATCCACTTATTCTTATTCTTATATCTTCTTCCTATGTTCCTTCTATATCTTATTATGCTTCTTTCATGTTCCTATGCTTCCTTTTTATGTTATGTGTAGTATTTTTTATCACTACTATGTGTAATTATTTGTATCTTTTTTGTGTCACTTATGTGTATTTATTTGTATCTTTTTTCTGAGCAGATGTTACTTTGAATTTACTTCAGGATTATTAAAGTATCTATCTATCGATCTATCTATCTATCTATCTATCTATCTATCTATCTATCTATCTATCTATCTATCTATCTATCTATCTATCTATCTATCTATCTATCTATCTATCTATCTATCTACCTACCTACCTACCTACCTACCTACCTACCTACCTACCTACCTACCTATCTACCTACCCACCCACCCACCCACCCATCCATCCATCCATCCATCTATGTAGCTATCTAGCTATATATCTATTTACCTCTATTGAAGAACAAACTAACAGGAGGTCCAGATTTCCTGATTATGGCAGAAGGCCGTTTCAGCCATCACCTTGTGCATCATCTAACACAGAAGCCGACCACAACACTGACATGGAACATATGAAGACACAATTACTTAAATTAAACTTAGCTGAGGCTAGGGCTAAGGTAAATGACAAAAAGGTCGAGAAGAACTCTAACCCAGCTGGCAGTGTTATATGGTAGGGTCGTGGCAGCTGGTCTGGGGCCCGAGGAGGATGAGGAAGATTTGAAAGCTATGGTGGTAGCGGATCATACTCAGGTAATCAGTCTGTATGTTTCATCTGTGGTGATCTTAATCATTGGAGTAGCAGTTGCCCACAGGCCCGACTAAGACCACAAGTGTACGGTCCACAACTACCTCGAGACAGAAGATTTCCACCTGCTCCAGGACGTGGCAGAAGGGGCATCTATCCATGGGCACCAAACAACCAGCAGCTGAGGGCACCACCAGGACAACAGTTGTATGGTCAATACTACACTGGGGAAACAGTGACACAGGGGAGGACGACCCCTACTGTACAGCCTAGGGGTGCCTGGGCAGCCCCGGAAGCAACGGAATGTCAGAACCAATGCTTCCTATGACTGTGTGCAGCAAGGCTGTCAGCGGCCTGGTAGATACTGGAGCCACATATTCCACTTTCAATACACCTGTACCACAGTCAATGTTATCATCAGACAGCATTTCATTGATGAGCTTCTCGGGAAAACCACAGGTTTAGCATTTCACCAAACTGTTACCCACTGTGTTAGTGGGACATCATTTAAGACCCAGATCATACTCAAGTTTTTTGCAGTGAAGCTGGACACAATGGGCAATGGCTGATGCAACCAGTTCCAACCTCACCCACTGCTGACATCTACTGGGCAGAGGTTGAACCAGAGACACCCTCCGCTGACCCTGGCGTGTGTTCATGTATGCCATGTGAAAGCCTTGGATTCAGTCCTGTGCGCCCTACCTGCCTCCTATCGATCCTCTACATTGCACAGTGTTTTATGATAGGGACCATGATGAAACATATAAAGATAGGTTCAGATCACACATAGGGATGTAGTGCCAAGTGATGTAATAACCTTGGATGGCATCATGTTTGAGGCCAAAACCACTGCGAGGAACCTAGATGTCATCTTTGATCAGGATCTCTCGTTTAACACACACATTAAGCAGGTTTCTAGAGCGGCCTTTATCCATCTCCGAAACATTGCTAAAATCAGGCATATTTTAAAACGGAATGATGCAGAGAAATTAATCCATGCTTTCATCACTTCCAGACTAGATTACTGTAATGCACTTTTTTCAGGCTGCCCCAAAACTAATTGCGAATGCTGCCACCCGTGTTCTGACCAGGACCAGTACCAGAGACCATATTTCTCCTGTACTGGCTTCTCTGCACTGGCTTCCTGTGAAAGCTAGGATAGATTTTAAAATACTCCTCCTCACTTACAAAGCCCTTCATGGCCAGGCACGAACCTATCTGAAGGAACTTTTAGTTCCTTATAATCCATCTAGAGCATTACGCTCTCAACATACTGGCCTACTGGTGGTTCCTAGAATTGACAAAAGTGGGACGGGGGCTACAGCCTTTTGCTATCAGGCCCCTCTATTGTGGAACCACCTCCCTACCTCAGTTCGGGGGGCAGACACCCTCTCACTATTTAAGACTAGACTTAACTTTTCTTTTTCATAAATTTTACAATTAAGGCAACTTAGGTTACTACATTTTTGTTTTTCTTTTCTTATAGACCTACACTGCTGGAGTCTCAACATCCAGACTCACTGAATTCCTCTCTCCTCCTTCTCTCAAACCATCTCTGTTACTCCTCTTCTCTGATCTCACTCTCCAAGTCTCCAATCACACCCTACTAACTCAACTTCTTCCCTGGAGTCTCTGTGCTCTATGTCCTCACAGGTTTTTCTCAGGTTCACCCGTCATCCACCCATCCGCTATGGACCTGCTCTTCCCATCCCACCAGTACCACCCCTAACCTAATAATCGGCTGGAGTCCGGCTTCCTTTTTTCCTCCGCGCCACCATACTGTTCCACGCCTCACCCACCCATCCGCTGTGGAGCATCTGCTGTGGACCTGCACCTCCCATCCACCAGTATCACCCCTCACCTAACCATCGGCTGGGGTCCTGCTGCCTCTCTTCCTTCATGTCATCATACTGTTCCACCCCTCATCCGCCCATCCGCTGTGGACCTTCCTCTGTGGACCTGCACCTCCAATCCCACCAGTATCATCCCCATCTCTCCATGTGCTGTGGACCTTCTCCTCCAAGCCCACCAGTACCACCCCTCATCTTTCCATCAGCTGGGGTCCTGCTTCCTTTCTTTCTCCGTGCCGCCATACAGTCATCCACGCAGCTGTAATTGTGCCTTGACTTTAGCAATGGGAAACATAACCTTAACCATATTGACACTGTCTCTATCTGGCCTATCTGTCACTCTCTCTCTGTCTCTCTCTCTCTGTTGCTGTTCTTATTTTCCTTTGGTTTCTTTTCCACCCAACCGGTCAAGGCGGATGGCCGCCCAAAAGAGTCTGGGTCCTGCCCGGAGTTTCTTCCTCATCGAGGGAGTTTTTCCCCGCCACTATCGCTTATGCTTGCTCTGGAGGGTTCAGTTGGGTTTCTCTGTTAAAGCGCTTTGAAATGTCTGCTGCCATGATTAAGAGCTACATAAATAAAACTTGATTGATTGACATAGACGATAGTTGGCAGTTACATTCCAAGCAAATTTACATCTCAACAGAAGGCATAGTGGCACACACGATTTTGAAACCAGAACAAAATCCATTGTTTGCAATGGGAAGCACATAAGTTTCCCACAGTTCATTGGCTGTGTCTTCACGGTACGAGCCAAGGGAACTGGGACCCATGGTCAAACGCTCAATCAGTTAGCCTTACTGATTGGCAGGATTCACAAATTCCACAAGTTCAATTCTCGCCATCAACTAAATTCATGACTGATAGTGACATTGCAACATCACCTCATTTCACATGAACATGACAGACACTTAACAGATCATGAGGATAGCCATGTAATTTTAGACTCTATCCCCAAATGGATATGGTGTACAGGTCCATTTGATGTAGGGCTAAACATTTTTGATGCACAAGTTGTTTGCAGAAAACAGCATCCGGAAGCACCAAACGAGGGGATGGAGTACACTATGTGGAATGTGGGATGCTGTTGTTCTGGAAGAATCAGACATACCTTGGTCAAGCCCATTGAGGCCAGTTCAAAAAGCAGATGGAGTAAGTTATCGAATGGCACATGATTTGAGAGCCATACATGATGAAATGCTAACTCCAGTTCTGCCTGTACCTGATCCACATAGAGTACTGACATCACTCTCACCTCAAATTAAATGGTTTACAGTTGTGGATTTGGCAAATTCTTTCTTTTGCTTACCTCTACACCCAGATTCCAGAAAATACTTTGCGTTTTGGTATCATGGAATCAAGCTGCAATACACTAGACTCCCGTCAGGATTTAAGAACAGCCCTGGAAATTTCAATCAAGCTTTGAAAACAATGTTTTCTGACATGCACTTACCAGAAGGTTGCGTGTTAGTACAATACGTGTATGATCTCTTATTGGCATGTGAGACATCGGAAATTTGTCTAGCAGCCACTGAGTGTTTATTGAGGAAATTGTTCTAATGTGGTTTTAAAGTGTTCAAACAGAAATTGCAGTGTTGCAGGAAGTCAGTTGCTTTCCTGGGACGTGTTGTGTCAGCACATGGCTTGGTAGTGTCCATGGCTCATCCCTATGCTGTCCTGCAGCATCCGAGGCCTGAAGTGGTAAAAGACATGCTATCATTTTTTGGGTTTGTGCAGTTTTGGTAAACACTATATCCCTTGTTTTAAAGACAGCGGCTGCTTAAGCCACCCACAATTCAGAGTCTGCGTTCCATCTGGATGTCTCTAACTCAGATGATATCGCTAACAGCTTCCTGTATCAGAAGGTTGAAGGTGAAAGACGCTTTTTGATGTATTGTAGTGCTCGATTTGACCCCATTGAGAGTAGACAGCCACCTTGAGCTATATATCCAGCAGGCCTTGCTACAATGATAACCAAAACAGCACACATACTCCGAGGCCACCCACTTATCATTCTCATAGAACATTCAGTCACATCGTTTGTTGCGTCTCAGGCCTTCACCATGTCTGCTTTGCGACAAACTACATTATTTAAGATTCTTCAAGCTACTAACATCTAGTACATCCATTCCAGCATCAACACGGCAGAGTCATGGTGAGTATGCCAAAGTCACTTACACCTACGTCACCTGCGCATACAAAATCATTAAAGGAGGTCACCCATCAGCAGTCCGCCACCCCAGAAGAATTGAATCTTTGATGCCTTATAGTGTGGCCTCTTTCAAGGCC
The DNA here is from genome assembly GCA_013358685.1 of Antennarius maculatus. Classification (NCBI taxonomy): domain Eukaryota; kingdom Metazoa; phylum Chordata; class Actinopteri; order Lophiiformes; family Antennariidae; genus Antennarius; species Antennarius maculatus. The sequence continues at coordinate 6,030,291 of CM023607.1, forward strand.
AAGAGGGCGAATGAAGAGATTTAAATACATGCTACTCATTATTTTGCTGGCTGCATAAATATTTAGTTTTAATCACACAATAAATTTTTCTATCACTCTGTCTCTGTAAATTTCCTCAAACTTGAACTCATCTAGTTTGACACATACATGCGCGCGCACACGCACACACACACACACGCACACACACACACACACACACACACACACACACACACACACACACAGGACATAGACGGCGATCTCAGTTCTCTCTAATCACACACCCATACACACATACATGGTTGCAGTGGCAGTTCCATTTGGAGGATGTAGGCAAACTTATCTAATCTGACACACACACAAACACATACACACCCACAGGTAACAGTTCCATTTATGGAAAGTTTTCACACTCATGGGGTGATCAGGATGTAGGCAGGTTTTGTTTACAGGATGAGACCCGGAAACAGAAACTACATCGAGAAGAAGCGGCCTAAAACGTGTCACGATCTGATTGGACCAGAAGACACCACATCCCCTCATTCATATTCCTAATCTGAATTGTTTAAATTTGACAGAGCTAAGATAGAATTTGCTTTTTTTCAGCTGCGTCTGATGTAAGACGTGTGTAGTACCAGCAGTCAGGGACACCAAGAGCCCGGTCTAATATCTGTATTAGACTTGTTGTCAGGAATAAACTTTATAAGCTTATGACGATCGGCTAAGTCTCCTACTTCACCTCAATAACAAGAACCCACGGAATAATGAAGCTTTGAAAAGACTTTGCTTCAAGGCCAATGAGTACGGTTCAAAGATAAACAAGGGTGCAACAAACAGGGCTATTTAGAAGATACCAAAATTACCAAAACCTCATTAACTAAAATATGCAAATGGAAAAACAAAACACTACCAGCTCTACATCGAGGGTAAACACTAAGTCAGTTCACAAGGTCACAGTTCGACAGGTTCGGGGACGTACTGCCACAGTCAGACAGTCGCCCTGACTGAATGGCTTGAAGAGCTTTTAAAGTCCATGCCAGGTGACGAGGCGGGGCTTGGGCATGTCAGGAAGATGGCACACCAATCAGGAGATGGGCATGGCGATGGGGCGTAGCCAGGAGTCCCAGAGACACCGCACCTGGCACTACCAAATGAGGGCGGAGCATCCGTGAGCAGTGCAGTGCCAGCAGCTCAGAGGCAGGGTCCCAGAAGGATACACAATATGAACAATAGACATGTGCTGTGGCTGATGAGCAGAGTGAAAACTGGTGTGCCTCATCAGATGCCAGGAGCCAGCCACTCCCCTTAACACAGCCTGACCTGCCAGGAGACAAAGAGCCTAACCGATTCCAAGTTGATTAAACTATCTCAAAGCAGCTGTTTGGGAACCGGGAGCCCTGAGTTTCCGAGCTCAGAGTAGGTCAACTCAGTCAAGGATTTAAGTTGGAGTTTGTTAACACTGCTTTGTGAAACCAAACTCTGACCTCGACTTGTTTGTAGAGTTCATGACTCAGAAATAACAAGACAACAAACCGCATTGTTTAGTTGTGTCTTTTACTGATCCACATGTATTTCCACTAGGGGAATCCAAACTTGTGGGATTCACCAGTCATCAGCATCAATACCCTTGGAAAGACAGCAGGCTCAAAGAGAGCAATGCTCTACAACTCTTTGCATGATGCATTTGCAAAGATAATCCATGCACACTATGTTGCCTTCTTCTTCTGAAAAACTTCTTTCCTGGGCGATGACTCAGTTTGTATGAAGAAACATTATCAATTTCATTGAGCTTGCTTTTTCATGAGCTACTAAAATAAAAACCTGTAAAGACTTTTTAATATCATTCATTTCTCAAGATATTTTTACAAAAATAAAACCAAACAGAATTCTGCTATTATCAATTACATTTCATGCTCTTTCCTTCTCACATGATTTCACACCTCCACCTTCCAAGATTTTTAATGGCCATTAATCTCTCCTGAACCCACTAACTGCCACTACTGATCATCCCACCCCCTCTGTTTAACACAGTCCTTCCCCCATCACACACATCATACACATATAAACTTACATCCTTGCTATTCATCCACACACCAACCCCCATACACACCATCTTCAACTGCTCATGTGCCCTTCCCCCTCCATTCTCCATTATCCATCTCACCCATTCTCTTTCTGTACCTCTCCCACTCACCCCAGGCCTCTGTCTGATCCCTACATCCTTTCATCCCCATCCTTTAATGGTAATGGTATCTCACCCGATCTGACTACACCAGCAAGATTTGCATTGCAACATCCATCCAAGAGCAAGGGAAGTGGGTATTTCCTTTGAAACAATCTAATAGAAATGCCGACTGAAAAGAAAGGATGTCCTCTGTGAAATCGTCTAAGTGATGATTGTTATTCAGAAATACTATCCAATCAGATTTAAGCACATGTTATTTGAAATGATGTAAACACAGCATTTGAAGGTTATCATTTGTAATTTGTATTTGCCATAGTTATTATAATAAGAAATCTTATAATAAGAGACTTGTGTTACTGTGAAGACACACCTGACACTTCCAATTTGTGCTATGTGTACAAGAGAAGGTAAGAGCAACGCTGTCTGCAACATTTATACAGTATATATATATATATATATATATATATACTGTATATTATCATCATGAACCATTTCCTCATAAGACAGCGTCTTCAGGATGAGTGACAATTACACACTCTAAAACAGGAGTCACCAAACTTTTTGAAACTGAGAGCTACTTCATGGGTACTGAGTCATACGGAGGGCTACCAGTTTTATAGACTCTTTTGAAATAAATGTGCTCAGTTTGCCTTTAGTTACACATTATTTATAATGACAATTATCCTCATCTATGTGCAGACACTGATCAATTTAATGATCTCTTACAATAAACAAGAGTATAGGACTAAGAGTAGGGACGTTGAATGTTGGAACTATGACAGGAAAAGGTAGAGAGTTGGTTGACATGATGCAGAGGAGGAAGGTAGACATACTGTGTGTCCAGGAGACCAGGTGGAAAGGTAGCAAGGCTAGAAGTTTAGGAGCAGGGTTCAAGTTGTTCTATCATGGTGTAGATGGGAAGAGAAATGGAGTAGGAGTTATCTTGAAGGAGGAGTTTGTTAGGAATGTCCTGGAGGTAAAAAGAGTGTCGGATAGAGTGATGAGTCTGAAGCTAGAAATCGAAGGTGTGATGTTCAATGTTGTTAGTGGGTATGCCCCACAGGTAGGATGTGAGCTGGAGGAGAAGGAGAAATTCTGGTTGGACTTTGATGAAGTGACGCAGAGCATACCTAGAAGTGAGAGAGTTGTCATTGGTGCAGACTTCAATGGACATGTTGGTGCAGGTAACAGAGGTGATGAGGAAGTGATGGGCAGGTTTGGTATCCAGGAGAGGAACGCAGAAGGACAGATGGTAGTTGACTTTGCAAAAAGGATGGAAATGGCTGTAGTGAATACTTTCTTCCAGAAGAGGCAGGAACATAGGGTGACCTATAAGAGTGGTGGTAGGAGCACACAGGTAGACTACATCTTGTGTAGACGATGTAACCTGAAGGAGATCAGTGACTGCAAAGTAGTGGTAGGCGAGAGTGTAGCCAAACAGCATAGGATGGTGGTGTGTAGGATGACTCTGGTGGTGAGGAAGATGAAGAGGGCAAAGGCAGAGCAGAGGACGAAATGGTGGAAGCTAAAAAAGGAAGGGTATTGCATGACTTTTAGGAAGGAGTTAAGACAGGCTCTGGGTGGTCAGGAGGTGCTTCCAGATGACTGGACAACTACAGCTAATGTGATCAGGGAGACAGGTAGGAGAGTATTTGGTGTGTCATCTGGAAGGAAAGTAGATAAGGAGACTTGGTGGTGGAATGAGGAGGTACAGGAGTGTATACAAAGAAAGAGGTTAGCTAAGAAGAAGTGGAACACTGAGAGGACTGAGGAGAGTAGACAGGAGTACATGGAGATACAGCGTAAGGTGAAGGTAGAGGTGACAAGATGGGAAACAGATGTCAATATTCAGTGCTTTGTTAATCTCAGTAGTTGTTAAATTTTCAAATGATCACTTACATCACTACACTTCATAGGAAAAAAATTCTCCTTTTCACTATGTATCACTGTGTTTATCAATTACGTAATGTTTAATAAAAAATAAAAATCACATTTTGAACTAATGACCAAATCTGCTCCATTTCTAACAAAATTATAAATGCTACAATTCATGAACACACATTTAAATTGAACACAATTCTTCAATATTTTAATTCAAGCTTGCCATGGCACTGTCATGTTGCCAGTCAAAGTCTGGTATCTGTTTGTTAGTGGGAAGATTGACATTGCATGCTTTTGACCAGTGTATTGTAATCTGGTGTGTACTGCGACTGCGAATGAGTCTTTCAGATGTGCATCGTTGAGACGTGTTTTGTGTTCACTCCTGATGAAGTTCATGTTAGAAAACACTGCTTCACAAAGATAGGTTGAACCAAACAGACTGGCAACCTTCATAGCTGCTGTGCATACTCCACTGTACTTCTCTGTGTTAACAAAGCACCAAAAGATGGTGCAGTTTGGTAGGTTTTGGGGTGGAGGTCATTTTGCAATGTTACAATTTCAATCTCCACCTGTCCAGCATCCAAGTTGAACCTTGTACTTAGTTGCTCTGCAAAGTATGTTATGTCCACATTCATAAAAGGATTAGAAATGAATGACAGACATGGCTCAAGCTCATCAATGTCACAAAACCTATTCTCAAACTCTTGCCCAAGTCTGTTTATGACTTCACAGTACTTTTCTGACATTTTGCTTCTACATCTGAGACATTTGACATTGTCTCTCATCACCGACTGCACACAGGGAAAGTGCAGCACTTTTTTTCTCTGTAAATCTACAGAGAAAATGTTCAACTTGGCATTAAATGTATTTAAAGCACTTATCACATCAACAACAGTCTTACTTTTGCCTTGCAGCTCACAGTTCAAATTGTTTTGTTTCCCCATAATGTCCGTCAAAAATGTAAGGTCAAGTGTCCACTCTGTGTCCTCTAGCAGTGAGACGTCCTCTAGCAGTGAGACATCCGCCTTTGGACTGCATGAACTCTTTAATTTCAAACAAAAGTGAGAAAAAAACGATGTAAAACTCGTCCTCTGCTTAACCATTGGATTTCTGTATGTAGCAGCAGGTCACCATATTCAGCTGACATCTCCAAAAGCACCTTGAAAATCCTGTGTTGTTTTGCCTTAGAGTGGATGTTGATGATTTTCACAATGGGAGTCATCACGTGCCAAAGCCAATCGCTTTGGCACATAAATCCTGCTGGTGAAGATGCAGTGGTAATGCAGAAATTTTGGGAAGCCTGGGTCAGTTTTACAGCGAGCGATGAAACCTGTTTGGTGGCCGATCATAGCAGGAGCTCCGTCTGTAGTCACCGCTACCACCTTTTCCAATGGTACCTTTTTCTGCACAAAAAACTCCTTCAACATGTTATAGATGTCAACTCCCCTCGTAGTTGTCTTCAAGGGCAGTAGTGTCAGGAGTTCTTCTCTTGTGGCGAAATCTTCAAACACAATGCGGATAAAAACCAACAGCTGTGCTGTACTGCTGCTGTCCAAAGACTCGTCGCACTGGATGCTAAACCACCGGCACTTTGCCAGCTGATCGGCCAAATTATCAGACATAGCGGACACTCGTCTCACTATCGTAGATGCCCCCAATTGGACGTCAGAGAGAGTGCAGATCAGATCGGTTCCATTTTTCTCGTCTTTAAGTAGTGTTAGCAATTATCATCATTGCTTCTTTGAAAACTTCTCCTTCTGAAAATGCCTTCTTCTTGATCAGAAAATGTCCAGCTCTAAACAAGTGACTTTTGTGGGGCTTTTTCTGCCCGTATCATGCTTCCCGGTGGGTAGATAGCATGGTAGCTTTTGTGACACGTAGTGAAGTGTCTCTCCACATTGTGCCGCTTCAGCATCGCCACACTCACCCCATAAATGAGACTCATGCAGGTTTCTTTGTTGTAAAAAAACCAAAAAAAAACTCTTCCTCCCATTCATTGTGAAAGTAATACAATTTCTTTTTTTCTGCCATGTTTTAGGGTCAGAAACTGCGTTAACTGTCCAACCACGCTGCGCCTGCTAGCTTACGCTCCACTAGCACTGGTTTTGTCATATGACCTACTCTAGTTCAAAGGTCACAATACTGACTTTTGAACTAGAGTAGGTCAGAGGTGACCTAAACTTCTCTAAAGTTCATGTATTATTACAGATTTTTAAGATATTGTCATTTTCAAAGCTATATAAATGCAAGTGTGATTGAAAAAGAATAGCGACAAAATAAATTAAATTTGAGTCGTGGCTCGTGAGTGGTGACGTATAAGTTGTTCTATTTTTGGTACAGCCGGCGGGCGACTTATGTGGTCCTTGCGGGCGACCTGGTGCCCACGGGCACAGTGTTGGTGACCCCTGCTCTAAAATGTGTCAACACCGGAGATAGCATTATATCCATGCACTCCATTGATACAACACGAACGAAGAATGACCACGGACAGTAAGATGTTAGCAGGAAGCAATCTCCCCGTAGAGCTGACACAGCTAAAAAAAACATTAGTCAGGCTTTACACACACACACACACACACACACACACACACACACACACACACACACACACACACATAAATACAAGCACTAACTGAGATACAGTGGCTGTTGAGTCAATCGTGTCACCTTAAACACCTCGCTGGCATCAATGGTCCAGTGTGTGGATTGCCTCACACGGAAGAACAAAACCATTGATCTGTTTTACACTGATGCCATGGAGGCATACACAATCACAACAGAGTGCACCTGCAGCCTACCAACATCCCGCTGGTGAAACAGCTGCATGCAACAACCCGGCAGGTCAGGAGATGGTCCCCAGAAGCTGAGGAGACGCTAACGGACTGCTTCCAAACCACCAACTGGGAGGCCATGGTGGGCTCACATTGGGAGGACCGTGAGGGGCTGCTCAGTGTCTAACAGATTATTTCAACTTTTGTTTTTACACATTCCAACTCCATTCTCAGCCTCAAGCAATTCTTCCATTTGCCCTTACATGCTGACAGTCACTCCATCTTTCCTCTTCTCATTATTTCTTTCTAAAATCAACAGATTCATCACAGTTTTGGTCATCGTGTCTCTAACCTGTCTTCTTTGCTTCAGTTTTGCTTCATATCTCTCTTTTCATCTCATTCCTACATCCCCTCATTCTTCTCTATCTCTCCACCACATGAAGTCACAGTAGTCTTCCTCATCTGGAGTCACTCTGCTTTGTCCATGTTTGAATGCACCCTCTTCTGCCCACTGCTCATCTCTTATGCCAACCCTTAACCTAACAACTCCTTCATTGCCATCAGTTCTTTTACCCTGCCTTGGTAGAGTTAGCATTAGAGTCTCCATGGCAACAACTCAAACTGTTACTGTGGCTGCCTTTCCAGCTAATGGAAGCAATTATAACTTAGCTTTAGCTGTTGTACAAGTGTTACCCTCCCCCACCTCTGATTTTTCCTTTCATCATCCCCTCCCCCTCTACTTTCACATCCTTTCATTTTCCTTGCCATTTTCACCTACCCTCCCCAACACCTCCTCAGCATTTGTTGCTTAAACTCTAGAACTGTCATCAAATTCTACCCATTTTACTTGTATTGTTAACATACTCTCACAATTATTTTAACCTTACAAAGCAATTGCGTGTCTTATTTTTTCCCCATTTTCTAGGAGGAAAATTTTTTTCTAAATTAAATATCATGAAAATCAAACAAATATTTCCAATTATTTACCACAACATCAATAAACACCCAGAAAATGTTAGTAGCATCAAAGTATAATATTGACACTTCAAAGCTAATGATTTATTGTTTTTTTTAAACCAGCTGTGCTCACACTTTTTCAGCATGTGAGCTGCTTATTTTGACCTTGTCAAAATAATCTACTGTATTTACTACAAAAATGCAACACCTACTTCTTCCGCTGTCGCAGGTTGCGGGGTGCTGGAGCCGAATCCAGCCAACGGAATGTGTGAGGCAAGGAACACTTCGTACACGTCACTGCAGAGCCACGTGTGGATAGAGAGACGCACACCTACGGGCAATTTGAGAATGGCATTTGAAGGCTTTTTCTGCTGCCTCCAGATGGCCCTTTTTTTGTAGCTCTTATTAAAGACACTATATAAATTCTGAAAGAAAAATCTGAAAAAATCAGATACATTCTGAAAGGCTCCATACAGAAGTTTGAGAGAACTTGGTCCTTACCATATACCATGACTAACACACAATAGCATAGGACAGCACACTGGATACGACAGACTGGTAGAACATTCTGAGGAGCTCGGCACAGATGTTGAAGGAGGCCAGCCTCCTCAGGAAGTACATCTTAATCTTATGAACACAGTCCAAGTTGGTAGACCAGTCCAGCTGCAGTCCCAGGTACCTCTTTCGTCTCTACCACCTTCATCTCCTTGACCACTGGGATGAGGATAATGGGGTAGAGGGGAGCTGAACCAGTTGAAAAAGCTGTTCAGTTTGTCACCTCGCTTACAGGTCCTCAGCTGGGTAGAGCTGGGTGGAGACCTAAGCATCGTTTAAAGGCTACTAAACCCTGCCTGCCCATTCACCAAGGCATTGTATTCCCAGTAGCAGAAGCTGTACTTGCAAACGTGGCCTCTGCCACTTTCCTATCGGTTTGCTCCTAAAGCCGTGCTGCCTGTCCCTTTTGTTTTTTGATGTAAACTGACAACATGCACCTCACATTATATAACACATTTTTGCACCCTAACACACCACTGATAATGACAAACTCCATCTTAGTTTTTGTTGTTTGTATAGAATAGAATAGAACAGAATATGTAATCCCCCCACCCACAGTATATATTTGAATAAGTTCACTTAAAAAAGTCTCACGATGTCACCAACTCCACCCACTACCTGTCAGTCAAGCGCCCAACCAATCACGCCGCCCAACTAATAACTGCGCATCTGCCACAAAGAATCATGTGAACAATATGGCGTAAGGCATCTGCTATGTTAGCAGAAGAAATAACTATACACGGACTTCCTGAAAGAGAGGAAAGGAAAGGATCACAAAAAGAAAAGCATTACTTAGCCAGAGCCAATGAATGCCAAGCACAAAAGGAAAATCGCAAAACAAAAAGAAAGGTGGGGTATACAAGAAGTATGCTATACATTCACAAGATTAAAGCTTATCAACCAAAGGTGTCTGTCGTTAGTTATCAAATAAATAAATAAATGCCGTTCCAAGTCATTCAGAGTGTCATGGCTGTTACTATACTTTTTATGTTTTTTTGTAAAGAACGCAAACAACAGGAATGAGACAGGAAACGGCAACATTTATGCAAACACACTGTACGCATAATGGCTTCTCTGCTTTACTTGAATGTGTAAAATAAGCATTTTACCATTTTTATTATCTGTTTTTGTTTATCTGTCTTGCTCCATAGAACAAGGTAGCTATTTATTCTTTTCGTATGTTTGGTATGAAGTCTGATATTATGATATTATGACAACTCTCACTGCAAAAAAAATGCTAAGTGCGCCTCGCCTTGAAATCTTTATACCAGTTTTTCTATTTCCGTGGAGATAAACCCACCAGAATCATCGAGGAAGAGCTCCACAGGATTACAGGTGAATGATGTAAAAATCTGATAAAGTAAATTGAAATGATATTCTCTTGATTACATTGTGCTGCAACCTCAGAATTGGATTAGTAACTTTAATTTCTTTTAGGATTTCCCAATGTAGTTGGCTGCATAGATGGTAACCACATTCCTATCAAGGTACATGTAGACAGAACACTGTTTCACGATGTTAAAGACTGCATCACAGGTAAACTAACATCAATCCAGATCATGTGTGATGCTGTCGACTACATTTCTGATGTGGAGGTCTGGGTCTGTTCCTGACTCTTGGATGGTCTTACCTGAGCAACAGACTAACGTGGTCAGTATCCTAAAGATTTTCACAATAATTCACTTGTCTTCTTTTGTAATCCACTCTAATGAATCCACTATACAGTACAGGAGAGGGCCTACGTCACCTCAGGACGATTCCTGATATCTAGGACGGCAGAGCAGTGACAGACACCATCTGCTAGAATAATTTCAGAGTCTAAGTAACCATCACCACCACCACAGCGGGCAATAAAAACATACTATACGCATTTCCTTTGGTCATCTTTATTTCTTACTAATACAAAGTTAGTTTTTGTATCATTACAATAGTTAACATTAGGGTTGAGCCGGATACTCGTTTCATACGAGTATTCGGTACGGATAATGCATTTTGACGAGTACGAGTAGGGATACAAATAAAGCCCGTTAATACTCCTGATCGGACTGAAGGAAAATCAGCCGGACTGTTTTCACGCTCTGTGATTGGCCAGTCACACATACGTCCCGCCCCTCCCTACTCGATGCAGTTAGAGGGAGTTTCCCTGTCCCACTCTCTGTCTCCGGTACACGCAGTTACTGATCTCTCTGTTCGTGGCTTCACTGTTGCTCACGTCCTTATTAGATTTTCTTCAGCTTGCCTCTGTTTTGGTGTTTGGTTATGTGGTGAACTTTTTTGTTTTTTTGTTGCACGTACGTGTGCATTTAACCACCGCCTCGGTGGTTAAAGTCTTTTTTTTTATCTGTTCTAAACTCTGTTCAAATCAACAATGTCTATACTAGTGTCTATACTAAATATTTTGCGCACACACACACACACACACACACACACACACACACACACACACACACACACACACACACACACACACACACACACACACACACCATAATCAATATGTGACAAAAATGGCAATAGCATTTGGTACTAAAAATAAATAATTGAAAAAAAAGTACTAGAAAAAAAATTAAATTAAAAAGAAGAAAAAAATTTTAAAAGTTTTGTTGAGTATGACAATTCTTATTCATGCATACTTTGTAGTTAATTACTTTTTTTATTGCATGCACTTCATTAATGCACTTTGTGTTTACTCGTTCTATATATAGTTCCTTTACTATTGTGATCAAAAAGCGTTGAATCTCAATTCTGAGGCTCTTCGGTAAATATTCATTCATAGACTTAAAAATATTCATGTTCTGACTCAGTTCCATAAAAAACTTGTTCTGTAAATACTTCTCTTACTTTTGTGATCAAAAACATTTATTTGAATTTCAATTTTGAGGCTGTTTTGTAAATAGTTTTAAAATAAACAAAAATACAGCAACTTGTGATCAATCCATATCAATTTTAGATTTAAAACAATGTGGTGATTTAAGCCCCACACATTTCCGGTCAAACCACACTCACTTCCGGTTTAAGCCCCGCCCATTCCGAATACAGATACGGATACAGATAATCTAGTTGGTTGAACGGATACAGATACAGATACAGATAGTGGTGTACTCGCTCATCCCTAGTTAACATTCTAATAGTTAACATGATTCACCTGTGACCATTACCCACCTCTAACTTGTGCGCCAGTATTTCTATGTCTAGATCTGCCCTAATCTGAAGATCCTACTAAACCATTTCTGTTTTCTGTATTTTTTTAGAAAGTCAATTCTATAAACTTCTTTAGCAGTTAGATGGGAATACATGAGGTGGGCATTAAAACTTATAACCGCTTTAATGCCACAGAATGAGCCGCAGGTGATCACTGAGTTTCTATTACACTGTGATAATCTGTGCGGTTGGGACCCTTCCACTACTGTCCATCCAAGCTAATTTAAAAAAGGATGATAATGTAGTACTACTTCAGTATAGGATAAATGTCACACACTGTATTCCACCAGAATGTGAAGCAATGAGAATAGTAGAATCAGTAACATAAAATATTAGACCACTTATGTATACTTCAATTTCTTGTTAATTTCTTTTCCTTTTTATCAACTAGTAACTCCTGTGTGTATCATGTGACTAAAACAGACAGAAAATAAAACTTGAAATACCTTAAAGCGGTTATAAGTTTTACAATGTCACAGCTATTGATGTAAGAACTAAAGCAGTTTTGACTATTATCAAGGAAATCCTGCAAGTGGGCTACATGTCAGCCTTTGATTTCAGTTCTGAGTTAATATACCGTAGGTATACGCAATGCTATGAATATTCTTCTCAACAGTTTTTGTAATGTGCATATGCCAATTTACTGTTTCATTAACACAAATTTAAAAAGTTTAAATATATTTCCTTATTTAACAGATGCACATTTATGTGCTTGAAAAGTGGGTTATGTTGGCGATAAAACAACTGAAAAGACAAACATCCACTATATTTACTGTACAATATCAAACATAATGAGGAAGAGGAGGATCCCTAAAGAGATGATGCAGAAGACTGACCTGTGTGAACAATGTTTATGTCCTTCGTTTTCAGTTACTGACATGTGCCTCTCTCCCCCGCTGGATTGCGCCCAAATAAAATAAATTAATTGATTCTTAAGGTGATAGTTCCTCTGCAAGGAACCATCACCTTATCGTGGTGGAGAGGTTTGTGTGCCCAAAGGATCCTGGGAGCTATGTTGTCGGGATTCTTGAACTCCTGGTAGGGTCACCCAAGGCAAACAGGTCTCAGATGAAGGGCCAGACAAAGAATGGTTCCAGAAGATCCCATGAAAAACGGAAAAGGGAAAAATGTGACCCTGCACGGATGAAGCCCGGGGCCCACGTCTGGAGCCAGGCCTGGATGGAGGGCCCGTCAGCGAGCACTTGGTGGCCGGGTCTGCCACGGGGCCCGGCCGGGCTCAGCCTGAAAAGGCAACGTGGACTTTTCCCACCCCTGTGGACCCACCACCCACAGGGTAGACCGATGGGGTCGGGTGCGCTGCCATATGGGTGGCAGTGATGACAGGGGGTCACGACGGACCAGACCCGGGTGGCAGAAGCTGGCTTTGGGGATGTGGAATGTCACCTCACTGGCGGGGAAGGAGCCGGAGCTTGTGTTGGAGGTGGAGCGTTACCAGTTGGATCTGGTGGGGCTTACCTCCACGCATAGCCTCGGTTCTGGATCCAAACTCCTGGATAGGGGTTGGACCTTGTTCTACTCTGGAGTTGCGTCAGGCGTGAGGCGCAGGGCGGGTGTGGGGATACTAGCAAATACCCAGCTGAGTGCCGCTGTGTTGGAGTTTACCCCGGTAGATGAGAGCGTCGCCTCCCTACGCCTTAAGGCTGTGTGAGGGAAAACTCTGTTGTTTGTGCATTAGCACCAAATATCAGTTCAGAGTATTCGGCCTTCTTGGGGTCCCTAAATAGGGTCCTTGATGGGATCCCTGCATGGGAATCCATTGTTCTTCTGGGGGACTTCAATGCACACGTCGGCAACGATAGAGACACTTGGAGGGGCGTGATTAGGAGGAATGGCCTCCCTGATCTAAACCCGAGCGGTGTTATGTTGTTGGACTTCTATGCTAGTCACGGATTTTTCATAACTAACACCATGTTCGAACACAAGGATGTCAATGTCGGAGGTCAATGATTGATCTTGTGATCGTATCATCTGACCTTCGATTGTGTGTTTTGGACACCCGGTGAAGAGAGGAGCAGAGCTGTCAACTGATCACCATCTGGTGGTGAGTTGGGTCTGTTGGCGGAGGAAACCTTTGGATAGACCTGGTAAGCCCAAACGAGTAGTGCGGGTGAACTGGGAACGTCTGGAGGAGGACTCGGTCCGCGAGGCCTTCAGCTCCCACCTCCAAAGGAGCTTCTCGTGCATCCCTGTGGAGGCTGGGGGCATTGAACCTGAATGGTCAATGTTCAAAGCTTCCATTGCTGAAGCTACAGCTGAGAGCTGTGGTCTCAAGGTCTTGGATGCCTCAAGGGGCGGTAACCCTTAAACACCGTGGTGGACCCCGGTGGTCAGGGAAGCCGTCCGACTGAAGAAGGAGGCCTTCAGGGGCATGTTGTCCCTGGGGACTCCAGAAGCAGTTGCAGAGTACCGACGGGCCAAAAGGACTGCAGCCTCGGCTGTGATGGAAGCAAAACAGAGGGTGTGGGAGGAGTTTGGAGAAGCCATGGAGAATGACTATCGGACGGCACCAAAGTTGTTCTGGAGGATTGTCCGACACCTCGGGAGGGGGAAACGGGGGATCATCCAAGCTGAATACGGCAATGATGGGACACTGTTGACCTCAACTGAGGAGGTTGTCGGTCGGTGGAAGGAACACTTTGAAGAACTCTTGAATTCAACTACCCCAACTGACCCATCCTCTGTTGCAGAGGCAGAACTGGAGGATGATGGGGGATCAGAGTCAATCTCTCGGGGCGAAGTCACCGAGGTAGTTAAACAACTTCACGGTGGCAAAGCCCCGGGTGTTGATGAGATTCGCCCGGAAATGCTGAAAGCTCTGGGTGTTGAGGAGCTGTCATGGATGACACGCCTCTTTAACATTGCGTGGAAGTCTGGGACAGTGCCGAAAGAGTGGCAGACTGGGGTGGTGGTTCCTCTTTTTAAAAAGGGGGACCAGAGGGTGTGTGCCAACTACAGGGGCATCACACTCCTCAGCCTCCCTGGGAAAGTTTACTTCAAGGTGCTGGAAAGGAGGGTCCGGCCGATTGTCGAACCTCAGATTGATTAGGAACAATGTGGGTTCCGTCCTGGTCGTGGAACAACAGAACAGCTTTTTACTCTCACAGGGATCCTAGAGGGGGCTTGGGAGTATGCCAATCCAGTCTACATGTGTTTTGTAGACTTGGAGAAGGCGTACGATCGAGTCCCCAGGGATATACTGTGGGAAGTACTGTGGGAGTATGGAGTGAGGGGGCGTCTCCTCAGGGCCATCCAATTCCTGTATGCCCAAAGTGAGAGCTGCGTTCGGGTTCTCGGCAGTAAGTCAGACTTGTTCCGAGTAGCTGTTGGCCTTCACCAGGGCTGCGCTTTATCACCAATTCTGTTCATGATTTTCATGGACAGGATATCGAGGCATAGTCTTGGTGAGGAGGGGTTACAGTTTGGTGGCGTGAGGATTGCATCGCTGCTTTTTGCAGATGATGTGGTCTTGTTTGCGTCATCAGCCTGTGACCTGCAGCGCTTACTGGTCCGGTTTGCAGCCGAGTGTGAAGCGGCGGGGATGAGGATTAGCACCTCCAAATCTGAGGCCATGGTCCTCAGCGGGAAACCGGTGGAGTGCCTTCTCCGAGTGGGGAATGAGGTCCTTTCACAAGTGAAGGAGATTAAGTATCTTGGGGTCCTGTTCACGAGTGAGGGAACAATGGAGCGTGAGATTGGACGGAGAATTGGGGCAGCAGGAGCGGTATTGCAGTCGCTTTACCGCACTGTTGTCACAAAGAGGGAGCTAAGCCGAGAGGCGAAGCTCTCCATCTACCGTTCAATCTTCGTTCCTGCCCTCACCTATGGTCATGAGCGATGGGTCATGACCGAAAGAACGAGATCGCGGATACAAGCGGCTGAAATGGGCTTTCTCAGGTGGATAGCTGGTGTCTCCCTTAGAGATAGGGTGAGAAACACTGCTGTTCGTGAGGGGCTCAGAGTAGAGCCGCTGCTCCTTTGCGTGGAAAGGAGTCAGTTGAGGTGGTTTGGGCATCTGATGCGGATGCCTCCGGGACGCCTCCCTAGGGAGGTGTTTCTGGCACGTCCAGCTGGGAGGAGACCTCGGGGCAGACCCAGGACCAGGTGGAGGGATTATATCTCAACACTGGCCTGGGAACGCCTTGGGATCCCCCAGTCAGAGCTGGTGGATGTGGCCGGGGAAAGGGAAGTTTGGGGCTCCCTGTTGAAGCTGCTGCCCCCGCGACCCGACTACGGATAAGCGGTGGAAGATGGATGGATTGATGGTGTTCAAGATCAGGTGACTATTACCACATACAGTATTAAAGTTGTTAATCTCGTGCATATTGCCCACCAGACTTTCGTCACCCCTCAGAAGGCTCAGTATAACAGTATCATCAGAAAATTTAAAAATGTAATTATTAGGGAGACTACTTCTGCAATCATTAGTGTAGACAGTAAACAGGAAAGGTGAGCTCACTCCCCCTTGTGGTACACCAGTGCTACACAGTCTGGGACTTGAGAGTACGGAGTTAACCTTAACCTGTAAGGATTTGTTTGTAATCAGAGAGTAGAACTATCTGATTATGTAAGGGTTGACATTCATGTTTGATAGCTTCTTTACCAGTAATCGAGGACAGACAGTATCAAAGGCGGAGCTGAAGTCAGCGAAGAGAACCCGAGCGTCGGCCTTTGGGTCTTCCAAATGCTTGCTAATTAAATGAGTGATGCTGACTACAGCATCCTCAGTGCTTCTCCCAGCTCTATATGCGAATTGTAGTGGGTCTAAAAGAGGAGCTACATCAGACATGAAATGGTTCACAATTATCCTCTCGAAGCATTTCATAACACTACAAGTTAAGGCAATCGGCCTATAATCCCTGTTCTCTGAAGGACAAGACACTTAAGGAACAGGAATTACAATAGATTTTTTCCAGATATCAGGAACAATGTGCATAACAACCGACCACTGAAATATAGGGCACCAGGCTGCCGTGAGCTCTTCAGAGCACATTTTCAGCAGCATGGCGGGCAAACCATCTGGACCCATGGATTTTTTGTTACCAGTCGGGCTGAAAATACACTTAACCTGTTGCGGATCAATAATGATACGATGTGAAGCATTACACTTAGAAATAAAATCAAAGGGCTCAACCAGTACCTGAGAAACCGAACCCGTGTCGTATCTCAAAAAGAAATCGTTTAACTCATTAGGACAAGCAAGTTCATCAAGAGTGACAATTTTATTTCGCTTTGGGTTCATGTTAATTATTTTTTTCATGAAATCCCACAAGCCTTTGGAGGCTATACACTATCCTCTAACGCAGAACAATGGTTACTTCTGGCTTGCCTCAGCAGCCGATTTAGATCCTTTGGGGCCGCAGCCACACCAACCCTATCCGCATTTCTAAAAGCCACTTATTTGCTGTTTAAACAGTCTTTAACCTCCTTAGTGATATATGGCTTATTGTTAGGAAAGTGAAGGACAGTCTTTTTGAGAACCACAGTGTCCACACAAAACTTAATATGTCCGTCACAGTCTCAGTTGCCTCATCCAGTTCCTGGCTGTGGAAGATACTCCAATCTGTGCTTAGGAAGCAACCTTTCAGAGTCTCAACACTGTCCTCCGTCCATTGCAGGACACTTTTCTGAACAGGCTTACTGGCAGTAAGAGCAGTCTTATACGTGGGCATGAGGTGAACAGTAGCATGATCTGAGTTTGCAAGAGGAGGAAGAGCTTTTGCTCTGTAGACATCTTTGATGTTGACATAACATTTGTCTAGAACCTTACTTTTCCTGATGCCACATTTAACATATTGGAAGCCTGGTAACATTGGTTCAAGTCTACAATGATTACAGTCTCATAGCAGAAAGACGGGCGCTCCAAGTTTTCGTAGCATTTGTGCTTGAACACAGTCTGCCAAACTAGTTGCTGCTCTGGCAGCATTAGAAATGCTATTTTACGTACGGAGCCTGAATACATATACTGTAGAATAAGTACTTTCTCTATAATGAAAATATTTCACCTAGTCATATCTATATAAAGTACAATAATCCTCATTACTCACGGCAAATTAAACACGGAACACAGAAGTTAAACACAGAAACACACAAACTCCCTGTTACTATTCATAATGAACAGATCAATCAGGTATGTTCATACACATGCCTAGATGTAGTAATAGACCATCTCCTCTCCTGGAAAGATCAGATTGAGGCAGTGTGCAAGAAAACAAAGCAAATAATCTATTTCCTTCGCCGTCTATGATCTTTTGGTGCCAGTAAAAGGACTCTTCTTTTGTTTTTCACTTTGGTCTTCAATACTGTAGCACCAGCTGGTATGGATGTCTGTTTGCAGCACTAAAGTCACAAATGTCACAAAAACTATACATATGCTCAAAGATTGTTGGACAGTAACTTCAAGAACTGTATACCTCCAAGTATAATAACAGCCTGCTGAGACTGGCAAAAACACGTCAAACACCAGTCATGTTTTATACAGTGAATGCAGCCTACTGCCCTCAGAAAGGAGATACAAGGTACCACCTTTCAAGAAAGTAAGACTAAAAAAGTCCTTTGTCCATCAATCGATTTTAATGCTCAACCAGGAGCAAAACCGGAGATAGGCTGAGTGGGGAACAAGTGCTCTCGACTACTATGTTTCCATGTTGTCAATATGTGTCATGTCAATGTGTGTGATATATGTTCTTTGTTGCATAAAACGGCTGCTGGGTCGCAAGACAAATTTCAGCACTGCTGACAAATAAAATCCATGTTATATTATATTATGTTATGTTATTTTATGTTATGTTACGTTATGTTAAACACAGTCAAAGAGATATAGAGTATCTTGGTTAAGGATTTTGCTTTCCGCTGAAGACTACGTAGAAAAATGTATTTTCATGACCGTTAAAAGGAACTGCACATTGTTGTATAAAGAGGACTTGTGTACAAGAAATTTGCTGGAAAAAATATGTTGATGAGTACAAAGGAGATTAAATGTTATTTACTCATTTTGTGCACTTTTGCATTCAGCTGCAAAAAACAACTGCAATGAAATGGACAAAATTGCATTCCATTCAAGTTTATGTACATACACGTAAATATGTTTTTGATCATGTATGTACTTAAATGACTTTCTTTATATTGCATTGAGAAGTGGGCATTGTGGTTGTCAAGTTTCCTTTTCAGTAATATGGAACCTTCTTGTAAGGAACAAGGAAGATAATTTCTCTGAGGAACCAGAAACTTTGTCCCCTTTTACCTTCTTAAATGACACACACACACACGCACACGCACACGCACACACAGACACAGACACAGACACACACACCACAAACACACACACACACACACACACACACACACACACACACACACACACTCACAGATTGGGAAAATGAGGAAACAGAATTTTTTTTTGTTAGTTTTCAGCTGAGGGTTCCGTGTAGAGCTCTTCCTGATATGAGCGTGAGAGTAGGTAAAAATAGACACTCAAAGACTGTCATCTAACACATGACACAGAATCAAGCACTGGTGAGTGGGTGGTTCTGCACACAGATGTTTAATCAAACAAATAAGCACGTATGTCTTCCTTCCCGCTAAGTCAACAAGTTGGTGGTGGTTGATGAGATGAAATTGCAGTCCTCTCAGACCCACGGTCAACAGGCAGTACAACACAGGCAGCATAACAAGCATTACAACACAGGTAGTGCAACAGGCAGTACAACACAGGCAGTGCAACAGGCAGAACAACATAGGCAGTACAACAGGCAGTACAGCACAAAGTATTAGATGAAACACAAAAGGACAGTAAACATATACACTCTCTAATCCCATAGGGGAAGTGACGTGTGCGCAGTCCCTGAGTGACGGGGGGAGAGAGAGAGAGATAGGCAGTCAGGTGCAAGGGGGAGGGTAGAGTTCAAGGCTGTGGCAGGGGGCAGAGCAGGGAGGGAGTTGAGCCTCCTGACCGCCTGGTTAAAGAAACTGTCCTTGAGCCTGCTGGTTTTGGCCCGAAAACTCTGCAGTCTCCTCCCTGATGGCAGCAGGCTGAAAAGGCTGTAAGAGGGGTGGGTGGGATCACCTTGCAATGCTGATGGCTTTGCGGGTGAGGCAGGTGTTATAGATGTCTGTGAGGTAAGGGAGAGAGACACCAGCGATCTTTTCAGCTGCTCTCACGATGCGCTACAGGGTCTTGCGGCAATAAACGGTGCAGACGCCGTACCACACGGTGATGCAGCTGGTCAGGATGCTTTCGATGGTGCCTTTGTAGAAGGTGAGCATGATGGGGGTGGGGCTCTTGCTCTCCTCAGTTTGTGGAGGAAGTAGAGGCGCTGTTGGGCTTTTTTGGCTAGTGAAATGGTTTTGCAGCCCCAGGACAGGTCCTCTGTGATGTGCACACCCAGTAACTTGGTGCTGTTTAATCTTTCCACTCCAGCACCGTTGATGGTTAGTGGAGCATGCTGGGTGCGTGCTCTCCGGAAGGCCGTAACATTCTCCTTCGTCTTCTCCACATTCAGATGGAGATTGTTGACCTTGCACCACATCTCTGACTTAATCTCCAAAACCTCTAACATGTGCTGTCCCTCTAATGTACTCATTCCTAATCCTATCCATCCATTCATTTTAGCTGAAACTCTTCTATCGCACATCACACCTGACTTTTCTCCATCCATTCCATCCTACCTGTACACACTTCTTCACCTCTTTTACACACTCTCCATTGCTCTGTACTGTTGACCCAAAGTACCTAACCCTAGAGGACCCACAGTGACACTGGTGTCACACGCGCTTTGAATGTCCATCTCTTCATTGTAAAACTTTATGTCTGATTGTCACAGGTTTGTGAATGCAGTGGGGAAAAATTGATGGCACAGTTGCAAAAGAACCGTTTGGTGGGTTTTTATTTTCACCAAAAACAACCAGTGAAAAAATATTTACAGTGAAGAAAAAAATTCCCAAAACCAAAAACCCATCGCAACAAAAACAAGTATATACAGAGAAACTTGCTCAATGCCAATAACGCCAGCTCTACTCCAGCTCCAACTCCAACTCTCACACCCCAATAAAGCAGAAATGCTCTCTTTATATATCCCCATGCTCCTCCCCTTGCGGACCAACAATAATTAAATGGGGTTGTTTTTACAATATCTGGTATGATATACCAGAAACAGAAAAAATTACTACTACCCTGCTTTACAAATAAACCAGAACAGAATAAAACATAAATACCCATCATATGGCTGGCTAAACATTTATCAAAACCCCGCAAAATAGGAAACAATTCAATAATACACAAAATGGTTCAGTCCAGGTACCGGGCTGGCTTAACAGTGCGCCACAATGCACTATTTAAGCCACACCCAGGTAGTGCCTTGGTTTGGCCCCTGAACCGGAGGCGGACCAACGCAGCATCATCAGGTGAGCGTCTCTCGCACAGTTCTGTGTGGATGTAGAGAAAAGCGTAGGCGCCGAGCGTGCACTCTCGAACGCACTACTGTGACAGTATGTACGATGAAGACATGTGAGTGTGGACCTGCTCGGGAATGTGCGTGAAACAGTCTGAGCAGGACCACGCTCCTGTGGTGCCGGGAAACAATGACAGCGCTGCTGCGGCTGCTCTCCTGGGCAAGGGAGAGGGGCACGCGGAAAGGAGATGGACGGAGCGTTATCTACCACTCCGTCACACTGATTTTAACTCGTTAAGTCCCTAAGCGACGTATACTCAACGTCATCCTGGTATCATGACCATGTGACAGTCATGTGTCAAGTGAACTCTCCAAAATACAGTGGTACCTCTACTTACGAACGTCTCTTCATATGAAATTTTCAAGTTACATAACGCCTCAACAGGAAAATATTGCCTCATATTACATAAGAAATTTCAGGATACGAAAGGTAAAAATACAGTATGGGCTGCTACTCGCAGCTCCAGCAGTTCCCTGAACGCAACATTCTTACAGCTGCTCTGCCATAGGCTATTACCTAGCAACTTCGTGGCATCCCATTGGCTAGGAGGGACCTCTATGTATAGCTAGATAGGTGTCTATGCAGCGTCCTCGTTATTCTGCCCTCGACCAATGAGGAGTTCTGATAGTTTTACGTAAATATATTAACTTTTAGAGTATTCACTATGGACCCCAAGAAAGTGATGGAGAAAAGAGGAAAAGAAAAGAAGAAGAAATATTTTTTTGTCCATACAAACAAAGCAAGAGATAATAGAAAAGCATGAAAAAGGGATGCGTTTTGTTGATCTCGCCAAAGAATATGGCCGTAATGCATCTACAATCGCCACGTTATTAAAACAAAAGGAAGCCATAAAACACCAGGAGTTTAAGGAATCGCGTCAGTGGTTCGAGAAGTTCAAAAGGAGGACTGGAATTCACTCTGTTGTTCGGCATGGTGAAACAAATAGCGCATGAACCAAAGAGGGCAAAAAACAATGAGGGCATCAGTTAAAAGGTAAATGACCATAATTTTTATTTTTATTCTTTGTTTTTACATTATGCGCAACTCTCATTTATTGTGTAATAATCTAATTGTTACATGTATTTGTTACATGTTTTGATGCATTTTTATGCGTTATAAAACATTTATTTCTGAATTTGGGGGGGCTTGAAACGGATTAGGGCATTTGCATGGAAAACACTTCTCTACTTAAAATATTTTGGTCACACTTTATTTTAAGGTACACCTATTCACCATTAATTAGTTGCTTATTAACATGCAAATTAGTAACATATTGGCTCTTAATTAGTCATTATTGAGTACTTATTAATGCCTTGTTCTGCATGGCCTTATTATACAACCAGTAAGCCATTGACTAAGATCTTCCCTCAATAACCTCAGAATTACTGCTTATTAGTGTCCAAATAACTAAATTAAGTCTTTCTTACTTAGAATATGTTCCCCATACTAAAGTGACATCTTCATCATTACTAATTCAAAAATAGTTGAACATTTATTAACCAACACATGTTCCCTAATCTAAAGTTGCCTCCTTTTCACAATTAGTTAATATATTATAGCACATAACTATTGCAATAAACAAGTGATGGGTTACACCTTTGAAAAATGGATCTATCTATACAGTAGGTTCCCTCTCATTCAGTGGTAGAATAACAAAGACAGCAGTCAGTCAGTCATTATCTTAACCCACTTAATCCGCTGACGCGGGTTGCGGGGGAGCTGGTGCCTATCCCGGCAGTCTCAGGGCGTGAGGCGGGGGACACTCTGGGCACGACGCCAGTTTACCGCGGAACAAAGACAGCATAAGTACAAATACCTCATTTATTAAACCACTGGTTCAGGTTTTCCCAAGGCTGATAACAAATACTGCTCAAACAGGTAATGGGGTCTTCCTGAAATTTCAAAGTGTATCAATCAATTGACAAGTGTTGATAGAAGAGAATTGATAGAAGAGTTTCAGCTAAAATGAAAGGAAAGGTGTACAAAACTGTGGTGAGACCAGCGATGTTGTTTGGTCTAGAGACAGTGTCACTGAGGAAAAGACAGGAGGCAGAGCTGGAGGTAGCAGAGATGAAGATGCTGAGGTTCTCTCTGGGAGTGACCAGGAAGGATAGGATCAGGAATGAGTACATCAGAGGGACAGCACATGTTAGAGGTTTTGGAGATAAAGTCAGAGAGGCCAGACTGAGATGGTTTGGACATGTCCAGAGGAGAGATAGTGAATATATTGGTAGAAGGATGCTGAGTTTTGAACTGCCAGGCAGGAGGCCTAGAGGAAGACCAAAGAGGAGGTTTATGGATGTAGTGAAAGAGGACATGAAGGTAGTTGGTGTGAGAGAAGAGGATACAAAGGACAGGGTTAGATGGAGGCGGTTGATTCGCTGTGGCGACCCCTGAAGGGAAAAGCCAAAAAGGAAAAGAAGAAGAAGATCAATCAATTGACAAGTGTATCAATGTATGTAAATATGTCATACAATATGGTATCAAATGTATAAGCAGGTCATACTGTATGACAATACAGGTACTCTATTGTTGAAAAACACTGCACAGTATAAAGTACAAAAATACAAAAAATTGAAATCTAAAAAATATAAAAATATAAAACCTGCATTTGTTCTAACCTTGTCAAAGGTTAGAACAAATGTACTGAACTGTACAAACATTGCACTTCCACAGCCTAAACTTGCTCTATAATTACTGCATCAGGTGATTTATTCCCCTGTGCACAAATATTTCACTTTTCTAATACAATATAACAGAATTTTAACTGAACAAAGAAGCTCACTTAAGTCTTAATATTTCATCAACAAGGGGAGGAGTTGACCTTTGGCCTTCATGTCCATGATAATAGCCTTTTCTCAGAGGTAACAGTACATTTAGTGTGTCAAAACTTTTGAGTGGTAGTATAAACATCAACTTGATATCTTTATCTACATTTCAGACAGGTTTCATACTGGATATTTTTCCTAATGTCATGCAAAAGCATTCCAAGTGTTCCGTTACTGTGATGGTTTCCACGCCAATAAGTCCACTCAATTACATCCGAGTGATCCCTCAACAGTTTTTGTGTGCGGTTCCCTCTTTGTCTCCAGATATTTGACTTGCAAATACCCCAAAATCTCTCCAGGTTTTGTGTACTGTATGTGCACCTGTAACAGGGTCAACAAAAAAATCTTGATGGTTGACAGTCAGGTGATTGTAACCATCATCCTGAAGACAGCGGTAAGACCTCCACCCATCTGAAATGACAGAGCTTCCACGAGGAACGTGCTTCTTTATTAAAAGCAAGAGATGCCTGGCTGAACAGTGATGCACAATCTTAAGAATGGGTCACCTCCTGTAATCCTTAATCCCTAGCATTCCGGACACTCAGGAACTCCTGTTGCTTGCCCGTCCTCTGTTATTCTGAAATTCACAAGAGCAAATACTTAAAAATGAAAACAATGATTCTGCAATAATGGTGGGAAATGGGAGAGAATAAATCATAAGTCAAAAATTCAAAAGTTCTCTTTAGCATTGGAGTAGTGGTGCATGTTTACAAATACTGAACTGTTCTGGGGTGTTGGAATAATGTAGTTTCTTAAAACCGACATTCCCCTCGATTGCATCAGTGAACTACAATGTATCTTATTTCATAATGCAGTAGTTTGAAATACAGGAGATACACCTCCAAGCACCTCAGGCAAAAACAGGTTCTAATGTCTCTGCTGACAGAAGCTGAGTTTAGCACAGACTTAACCAACATCAAATACAGGTTTTTAGACACAAAATCATGTATTTGGCATCAAAGTAATACTCATAAGTGTAACTTTCATACCTTTCTTTTATGGCCAAATTTGCTTTTATCTATCATTACAATCTCTGCTCTTTGTCCAACAGTCTGCTTGCCTCTTCTTCTCATTCTTTTCATTCCTGATTTGCAAACTCTCCGCAGCTTGTCTGCAAGTTTACTCAGAGTTGCAGAACTCCGAGTAATTCCTTCCTGCAGCATGTCCATTTGCCTCACTCGAAGGCCTTGGGCAAATCTGTAATAAATCACGTTTCCCTTCTGCACCTCTGCTTCCCCAGCAATGCAGTTATCATTCTCTAGAGGATCACAACAGTCCTCAATTACATACATTACACTGAAATAAAATAAAAACACAAATAATCATGTGGCCGAACAGAAAGACCAAAAGGATTTTTAACATTCAAAAATAAAACGTACCTGTGGGAGACAACAGTAAATGAATCCCCCCACGTTTCCCTTCTGCACCTCTGCTTCTAAACAAACAAAATGCAAATATGACTCTCCCGCCTCTCCATGTCACAGTCGGTCACATGACCCGGAGCTGCGTCTCAGTTAGCGCCAAAACTTCGCCTCGTTGCAACAAAGTAAACTCAAAAAGAATGCCAGAAACAAAACAAAACTATTCAAAACATCACAAAATTATAAAATTCTTGAGGTTACAGCGCAAACAGTTCACATTTCATATTAAAATAGAAAAAGAGCGGAGCAGCGCTCCCACACAACCCAGCGATGCAGTTATCATTCTGGGGGAGAGACAGGAGGGACTATGGAAGCACAGGAGGTGCAGAAGTAACGAAGCGTGCACAAGGCAAGCTTCGCAATAAAAATTAAAGAAAATAAGAACAATTTTTCGATAAAATTCACATAATGAAAAACAAAACGCTCAAAAATAAACCACATTGTAACTCAGTTACACAGTAGTTATGTTCATTGTATTGCTCATTAGCTTTATTCCTCTGTAGTTTCCACAACTCTGCATATCTCGCAGAGCACCAGGACACTTCTCCATTCTTCAAGCATCTTCTCACTATGTAAGATCCTGTTGAACAACCCGGTCAGAAACTCTACTGCCACCTCTCCTAGACACGTCCATACCTCTACAGGTATATCATCAGGGCCGAGTGCCTTTCCACTCTTCATCCTCTTCAATGCCCACCTCACTTCATCCTGACTAATCTTTTCTACTTCCTGGTCCACAACAGTCACCTCTTTTAGTCTTTGTTCTCTCTCAAAACCCTTGTTCATCAACTCTTCAAAGTACTGTTTCCATCTTCCCATCACACTACTGGCACCTGTCAATAGACTTCCATCCCTATCCTTAATAACCCTAACCTGCTGCACGTCGTTCCCATCTCTGTCTCTGTCTTGCCAATCTGTATAGATCAGTCTCTTCCTCCTTACTTTCCAACCTAGCAAACAAGTCAAATATGTGTTATCTGGATTTTGATGAGATACTAGTTCTAGCAAACGTTTGTCTTGATCCTCTCTTGCTATGTGCATTTGTTTACCGATGGAAGTGTTGTGGATCATGGGGTCCTCAGCTTTTATATATTTGAATTCAGCAACAGCTCACCACGGACATTAAACTCAATATGGCCTATCTGCCACCCTCTCTGTCTCTTTTACTTGACCTATCTCTGTCGCCAGTGTATTTCTTTTTCCCAACCAACAGGTCAAGGCGGATGACCGCCCTCCTGCCCGGAGTTTTTTCCTCAATGAGGGAGTTTTTCCCCGCCACCGTCGTTTATACTTTGTTCTTGAGGGCATTGTTGGTTTTTTATGTGTTAAGCGCTTTGAAATATTTTCAGATGTGATTAAGCGCTATATAAATGAAAGTTGATTGATTGATTGATTGATTGATTGATTGATTGATTGATTGATTGATAAGCCTCTTGTTTGGCCTTTGCTACCTCTACTTTCACCTTATGCTGTATCTCCCTGTAATCCTGTCTACTCTCTTTAGTCCTCTTTATACAGTCCTGTAACTCCTCATTCCACCACCAAGTCTCCTTAACTACAGGTACTTTCTTTCCAGATGACAAACCAAGTATTCTCCTACCTGTCTCTCTGATGACATTAGCTGTAGTTTTCCAGTCATCTGAAAGATCCTCCTGACCACCCAGAGCCTGTTTGAACTCCTTCCTAAAAGTCATGCAACACTCTTCCTTTTTCAGCTTCCACCATTTCATCCTCTGCTCTGCTTTTGTCCTTTTCATCTTCCTCACCACCTTACACACCACCATCCTATGCTGTGTGGCTACACTCTTGCCTGCCACTACTTTGCAGTCACTGATTTCCTTCAGATTACACCGTCGACACAAGATGTAGTCTACCTGTGTGCTCCTACCTCCAATCTTATAGGTCACCCTATGTTCCTGCCTCCTCTGGAAGAAAGTATTCACTATAGCCATTTCCATCCTTTTTGCATAGGCAACGACCATCTGTCCTTCTGCATTACTCTCCTGGATACCAAACCTGCCCATCACCTCCTCATCACCTCTGTTTCCTGCACCAACATGTCCATTCAATCAATCAATCAATCAATCAACTTTTATTTATATAGCGCTTAATCACATAAGGCCAACAGTGCCCTCCAGAGCAAGCATAAGCGACGGTGGCAGGGAAAAACTCCCTCATTGAGGAAGAAACTCCAGGCAGGACCCAGGCTCTGGAGGGCGGTCATCCGCCTTGATCTGTTGGTTGGGAAAAAGAAACACACTGGGGACAGAGATAGGTCAAGTAAAAAAGAAAGAGAGAGAGAGAGAAGAGTGGCAGATAGGCTAGATTGAGTTTAATATCCAAAGTGAGCTGTTGCTGAATTGGGGGCAGGATTTCTAGGCCTTTGGATTCCCTGTCTTCCATGGGTGTTCCCCACTTGTCGAACAGAAGCACAAAGGCAGCGGCAGTATTGTGCAGACAAAGAGTGTGATTTAACAGTATTAGTAAATTCTAAATGCATAGAAAGATAAAGAAAGACAAGTGACAGAAGCTCCAGAGTATCTCCCTTTATCGGGAGAGCGGGGAAAAATACCCTCAGCAGCCTTGTCATGATCACTCCGTTCCTGCAGTCTGCTCCACAGTTTCCACTGTCCCACCTCCCAGCCTGACCACACCTCCCGCTGATCACCCACACCTACAGCCCATCTGCAATCAGTCCGGTATTTAAACCCACGTCTCACACTCAGTCTCTGCCAGATTGTAATTGACCCATGTCCTACTCTCCAGCGTTCTACTCCGGATTGCCTGCCTGATCACGACCTGTTTCGTCCCTGGACTCTGCCTCTCGTCTGCTTCCCAGCCAACCTACCCACCCTTCGTCCATGGATTCTGCCTCGTCTCTCTGTGCCGGTAAACCCCTCGCCTGTCCAACAACTCTGCCTCCTGTTCCAGCCCCGGTAAATTGACTAGCCTTCCGTCCCTTGACCTCGTCTTCTCTCAGTCCTCTACTTTTGGTGTTCCTCTTCTCTCTCTTCCTACAAACACAATTTCGAGTACATCACTAGCTGTATCTGTATCTCTGTATCTTCAACATCTAAATTGTCTGTATGAATATCTGCCCTTGGAATGACCAGCACTTAAACCGGATGTGGGTGTGGTTTGACCGGAAATGGGTGGGGCTTAAATTGGGACATTATTTTAAGTCTGAAATTGATATGGATTGATCATAAGTTGCTGTATTCATTCATTCATTCGTTCATTCACAGCTGTGGAAAACATCCTGCTTGGTTCCCGTGCCCAAGATTCCGCACCCCAAGGACCTAAACAGCTACAGGCCGGTGGCGCTAACATCCCACCTTATGAAGACCCTGGAGTGTCTGGTCCTTTGTTATCTCTACCCCCTGGTGAGCCCATCACTGGACCCACTCTAGTTCGCTCACCAGCCTGCCATCGGGGTGGATGACGCTGTCATTTTTCTCCAAAATTGAGCTCTGTCTCACCTGGAGAAGCCTGGGAGCACTGTGAGGATCATGTTCTTTGATTACTCCAGTGCTTTTAACACAATACAACCGGCATTGCTAAGGGACAAACTGGAGATCACTGGGTTGGACCACCACCTTACGGACTGGATATTGGACTACTTACCCAACCGCTTACAGTTTGTGAGGACCCGGGACTGTGTGTCAAACATGGTTGTCTGCAGCACAGGGGCCCCACAAGGAACGGTTCTGGCTCCGTTCCTCTTCACCCTCTATACTGCAGACTTCTCCTAAAACTCCCCCACCTGTCACCTGCAGAAGTTCTCTGACGACTCTGCAATCGTCGGCCTCATCACTGATGGGGATGACAGAGAGTACAGAGAACTGACCCTGTACTTTGTGGACTGGTGTCAGCGGAACCGCCTCCAGATCAACGCGGGTTGAACCAAGGAACAGGTGGTTGATTTCCGCAGGCGAGGACTCTGCCCTGTTACACTGGTGAACTTCCAGGTTACGGACATCGAGGTGGTGTCCTCGCACAAGTACCAGGGTGTTCACCTCAACAATAAACTGGACTGGAGTACTGACACTCTTTTTTTTGTATAAAAAGGGTCAGAGCAGACTCTATCTGCTTGGAAGGCTGAGGTCTTTTGGAGTGCAGGGGCCACTCCTGAAGACCTTTTATGACACTGTGGTAGCTTCAGCTATTTTTTATGGGGTGGTCTGCTAGGGAAGCAGCATCACTGCGGCCAACAGGAAAAGACTGCACAGTCTGATTAGGAATGCAGGTTCTGTCCTAGGATGCTCCCTGGACTCAGTGGAGGTGGTAGTGGAGAGGAGGTTGACAGCCAAGTTGTCATCAATGATGGAGAACCACTCCCACACCCTGCAGGAAATGCTACAGTCGCTGGAGAGCTCCTTCAGCGACAGGTTGCTTCACCCGAGATGCGTGAAGGAATGCTATCGCAGGTTCTTTCTGCCCACGGCCGTCAGGTTATTCAACCAGCAATCCCCCAGCAGACCACTCAGAGAACATCACATTTGAAAGCCGGATGACCAATATAATCAGTAATCTGTAGTTTGTAGTGTGTAGTGCTAATGTAAATTGTAAATGGATAATAGTATGTGGTAATATTTTTATCATATGTAAAAATGTATATGTCATGTGCTACATATGTTCATATGTATGCATTATTTAAGTATTTATGTATGACATCCTCCGCTGCCACGATTGCACAAATTTCCCCACTGTGGGACTATAAAGGATTCTTAAGAGGATTTTACTCGTATCATGCTCCTACTCATCAAAAATGCTTTATCCGTACTGGATACTTGTCTCAAACTATTACCTGGCTCGACCCTAATTAATAACTTTAATTCCTTTTAGGATTTCCCAGTGTAATTGGCTGCATAGGTGATACCCATTTTCCCATCAATACCGATGAAGGTACATGTAGATTGATTGCTGTTTCAACATGTCATCATTGATTAACTAATATCAGTCAAGATCATATGTGATGCTGCATATTACATTTCCGATGTGGAGGGAAAGTGGTCTGGGTCGGTTTTTGACTCACGGATGTATGATGAGCCTTACCTGAGGAACAGACTGTAATGT
This sequence comes from Antennarius maculatus, assembly GCA_013358685.1. Classification (NCBI taxonomy): domain Eukaryota; kingdom Metazoa; phylum Chordata; class Actinopteri; order Lophiiformes; family Antennariidae; genus Antennarius; species Antennarius maculatus. Next base: position 6,060,613 of record CM023607.1, read on the forward strand.
GGTCAGTAGCATAAGGATTTTGTACAATATTTCACTGGTCTCCATTTTTTAATCCACTGTAATGAATCCACTATACATTACATGAGAGATTGATGTTTTTTTTGCTGAGGGACAGGGGTTACCTATAGCAACCAAGGCTACAGAACCTTGATACTGGCCCTCAACAGAACTTCAACTGGGTGCAGTGCAGGACGAGAGTCCAGGTGGAGATGACCATAGAACTTCTCAAATAGGTCCATTTCCAGTGCCTACCTCACCTCAAGATGATTCCTGAGAGGGCCTGTGATATAATTGTGTTCTTCATAGTATTGCCACTATGAACAGGAAGAAGCGGGCGTTCAGTAGTGGGAATGAGGATGAGATGAGAGAGGCCCAGCAGGCAGGGAGACTCTACCTGAGGGAGGCCAAGGACAACTATGGAAGGAAGCTGGAGAACCAGCTTGGGTGCAACCAGGTGCGGGAGGTTTGGAGTGGCATGAGGGCCATCACTGGCTATGGAGAGGGCCGCGGTACAGTGGAGGGGAACGTGGAGCGAGCTGACGAACTTAACAGCTTTTTCAATCGGTTCAGCTCCCCCACCACTCCATGCGCCTGTCCCTAGAGTTCCCCCGGTCCAGCTGATCTGACTCCACGTGCCTCCTTCTCCCCCTCTCTGTCCAGCTCCTCTGCCTCCCCCTCTCCCTCTCCGTCCACCTCACCCATCTACCTCAGTCCAAATCCAGACCTTTCCCCCACCTCAACTGCCAGACCCTCCGGCCAAAGAGATCAATGTGCCACGCCCCCACACACGGCCATCACTGTGGAACAGGTGACGTCTGCGTTGAGGAGGCTTCGCCCAAGGAAGGCAGCCGGACCAGACCAGGTCCCCCCGAGACTCCTTAAGGCCTGTCCTGCCGAACTGGGTGAACCCCTACACCAGGTCTTCGACCTCAGTCTCTGGCTGGGGAGGGTCCCGTCCTTATCGAAGACATCCTGCATCGTCCCTGTACCCAAACGGAGACGCCCCACAGAGCTCAATGACTATCGACCAGTGGCTCTCACCTCGCACGTGATGAAGACCCTAGAGCGACTGGTGCTGGAGCTCGTGCGTCCCCAGGTGTAGGGCACGATGGACCCTCTCCAGTTTGCCTGCCGGCCACAAGTTGGGGCTGACGACGCCATCCTGTACCTCCTCCACCGGGCCCTCTCCTACTTGGATGTCGGGAGCTGTGCGGTGAGGGTGCTCTTTTTTGACTTCTCGAGCGCCTTCAACACCATCCAGCCCCGGCTCCTGCAGGAGAAGCTGTCATCCATGGCTGTGGATCCCTATCTCGTGTGCTGGATCACGGACTATCTAAAAGACAGACCGCAGTACGTCCGTATAGGGAACTGTCTGTCATCAGTGGTGACCAGCAGCACAGGGGCCCCGCAGGGAACGGTACTCTCCCCCCTTCTCTTCACCCTCTACACGACGGACTTCCAACACAACTCGGATATGTGCCACATGCAGAAGTTCTCTGGTGACACTGCAATCGTGGCATGTATCAGGGAGGGTGATGAGAGGGAGTACAGGAGATTGGTGAGGGACTTTGTGGGGTGGTGTCAGCGAAATGAGCTTCAGCTAAATATCTCCAAAACCAAGGAGATGGTGCTAGATTTCCGGCGGGCACCACCCTCCCCACAGCCAGTAGTCATCGGGGGTAAGGAGGTGGAGGTAGTGGGGACTTATAAGTACCTAGGGCTGCAGCTGGACAGTAGACTGGACTGGTCACACCTTTTATTTTAGGTTCTTCTGTTGTTATAATTATTTCAGTATGTAAATTATGTCACTTATACTACGTCTCTTGGCTGTGCCATTTTTTCAGTCACTGTTATGTGTATTCATTGTATCGCTTGTGAGCAGATGTCACCTGAATTTCCCTTGGGATCATTAAAGTACCTACCTACCTACCTACTTACCTACTTACCTACCTACCTATCTATCTATCTATCTATCTATCTATCTATCTATCTATCTATCTATCTATCTATCTATCTATCTATCTATCTATCTATCTATCTATCTATCTATCTATCTATCTATCTATCTATCTATCTATCTATCTATCTATCTATCGGAGGAGGACAACACCCTACCTTACAAACTGAACACCCCAATTATGACCCCATTCCCCTGTCAGCTATCCAGGACGGCAGACCAGTGAGAGACACCATGTTACAGAATCATTTCAGTCTGTCACCATCATCACCACAGTGGGCAATGAAAAGATAAAATACACATTTCTTTTGGTCATCTTTATTTCTTACAAATACAAAGTTAGTTTTTGTATCGTCCCAGTAGTTAACGTTCAAATAGTTAACATGTTTCATCTGTGACCATCACCCACCTCCAACTTGTGCTCCAGTATTTATATGTCCAGATCTGCCCTTCTGTTTTTTCTGTGTGTGTGTGTGTGTGTGTGTGTGTGTGTGTATGTGTATATATATATATATATATATATATATATATATATATATATATATATATATAGAGAGAGAGAGAGAGAGAGAGAGAGAGAGAGAGAGAGAGAGAGAGAGAGAGAGAGAGAGAGAGAGAACCTGAAGAAGAAGAAGTGAAGAAAATGGAGGGTGGTTGGATTTATTTTTTGACTAGAACAGAGAAAGAAGAGAGACTAGCAACATGAGAGCATTCAGCTGAGCTATTTATATCCTGCTCAGGCTGCTTGATGGGTAGACCTAAATATAGAGAGGCAGGCGCAGCTCAGGTGACAATGCATGTGTGTGAGAAGCCATTCAAGGTGGCTGTGACACTGTGCCTCTCCAGTTGTAACCAGGATACTCCCAAACCACCCACAGTTACAAGTAACAGTCATGCACCAACTGCCAGTTCAGTTTCTTTAATCCAGTCACAGGCTTTTATCATGTTTTACTGAACAGATGAAAAGTGAATATTAATATTTATGCCACATTTCATATTTAATCTTGTAATACCTTTTCTATTTGAAGCATTATTAGACATTTTATGGCCTTACCTCAAAGGGAAATCAAGCTGGAGCTTCACATCTGCTATTAAATGCATTTCTGAGGTCTGTTGCTGGTTTTGCAGCGATGACACAATTGGCAGGTGTCTGTGAACACATACAAAAAGAAGGGAAAGATAAGCCAGTAGGCAGCTGCTGCGATGTGGTCATTTGTTGTTTCAGGTATTTCGACAGACGGTGAGAGCATCAAAGAACAGCTGAACATTTGGACATGCACGTCACGCCAGTGTAAATTGTACTGTATTAGCTCAGCTGCTACTGTGGTTTCTCGATCTTCCACAAAAACACACGGCACACGTTCACTACAAGGCATATCAAAGACAACATCTTAAAATATGAAACATGTCAGACATTTCTGTGTCATGATTATTTTTAATGCTCTGTCATTGTAAAGAGTAGTAAGACTGTCGCTTAGAAGCTCCCCATGATAATGATATACATAATCTACTTGAGCTGCTATAACCAATATTAGTGACTGACAGAGGTATGTCTCATTCTTTTATCCAGACTGCTGCAACAACAGAAACAACTGGAGAAATGTCAGACATGTCAGACGTGACACCTAACTAATTAGGTTTTGAACTAATAAGTTTTTTTAGCTAACAAGGTTTTTAAATTAACTAGGTTTTGAAATAACTAACTAGGTTTTAAACTAGGCCAAGCCTGGGGTTGGGGTATGCGAGCACCTTGTGGCCAGGCCTCTGCCCACTGGGCCCAGCCCGGAAAGACATGGGCCCAACCTCCAGTGGACTCACCACCCACCAAGGAAACCATAGGGGACAGATGCAGTATGGATTGGGTGGCACTTGTCAGCATGAGGTCGACAACCCAATCTCCAGACAGAGTCTAGCTCTAGGGATATGGAATGTCACCTTGCTGGGGGGAAAGGAGCCAGAGCTTGTGAGGGAGGTTGAGAGATACCGACTAGATATAGTCGGGCTCACCTCCACTCACAGCTTGGGCTCTGGAACCCAAACCATTGAGAGGGGCTGGACTCTCCATTTTTTCTGGTGTTGCCTAAGGTGAGAGGCACGGTCTGGTGTGGGCTTTCTTGTAGCCCCACAGCTCAGATGTCACATGTTGGAGTTCACCCTGGTAAATGAGAGGGTTGCGTCCTTGTGCCTTCGGGTTGAGGACAGGTGTCTCACTGTTTTATCAGCCTACAGGCCAAACAAGAGTGTGGAATACCCTGCCTTCTTGGAGTCACTGAGAGGGGTACTGAACTGTGCTCCGACTAGGCACTCCATTGTTCTCCTTGGGGACTTCAACACTCACGTGGGCAATGACAGTGAGACCTGGAAAGGGGTGATTGGGATGAACGGCCTCCCCAATCTGAATACGAGTAGTGTTCTGTCATTGGACTTCTGTGCTAGTCACAGTTTGTCCATAACAAACACCTTGTTCAACCACAGGGATGTCCAGAAGTACTTATGGCACCAGGACACCCTTGGCCGGAGGTCGACGATCGACTTCGTTGTTTTATCATCAGACCTCCGACCGTGTGTGTTGGACACTCAGGTGAAGAGAGGGGCAGAGCCATCAACCGATTACCACCTGGTGGTTAGCTGGATCTGCTGGTAGGACAGGGGTCTGAACAGTCTCAGCAGGCCCAAATGTGTTTTGAGAGTCTGCTGGGAATGTCTGGCAGAGCCCTCTGTCAGTGAGGTCTTCAACCTCCACTTCAGGAGGCTGGGGACATTGAGTGAGAGTGGACCACGTTCTCCACCTCCATTGTCGAAGCGGCTGCTCTGAGCTGTGGTCCAAAGGTCTCTTGTGCCTGTCATGGTGGTGGACACCGCAAGCAAGGGATGCCGTTAAGTTGAAGAAGGAGTCTTACCAAGCCTTGCTGAATTGTAGGACTCCGGAGGCAGCCGGGTACAGGCAGGCCAGTCGTACTGCAGCCTGAGTAGTTGCAGAGGAGTTCAGGGAAGCCATGGAGGAGGACTATTAGTCAGCCTCAAAGAAATTCTGGCAAACCATGCGGCACCTCAGGAAGCGTAGGCGGTGGACAGCCAACACTGTTTACAGTAGAGGCGAAGAACTGCTGACCTCAACAGAGGATATTGTCGGGCAGTGGAACGAATACATTGAGGATCCACTCAATCCTGCTACCATGTCTCACACGAGGAAGCAGAGGCTGAGGTCTCAGAGGTGGACTCTTCCATCACCCAAGCTGAAGTCACCAAGGTGGTCACCAAACTCCTTGGTTCCCTATAACTTACTATATTGACATATTGGGGCAAAATAGACACACACAGTCAAATTCAGAAATGGAAAAATTTTATGTTATTGCACATAAAACCACAAACATTTACAGAAAAATGGTCTCCATTTATCAGATCTTTAAATATAAATCTATAGCTCTCTCGTCTGTCAGCGTATGCCTCCATTCTCACCCATCTGATATATTTCTGAACATGCTGTCTGTGCTCATGATCTGATAACTAACTTATGTGTCTTCTGCCACCTTATAGTTGAATGATGGATCTGGGACACCATGGATATGTGCATGCACTGTCCCAACGCCCCATCCTGCTCCTGTGTCTGTGCCCGGAACCCGTTCTGTCTCTGTGCCCATACCCCAGCCTGTCTCCAAGTCCGTGACATAGCCTGCTTCCGAGTCTGAACCCCAGTCTGCTCCTGAGTCGGTTCCAGAGTCCTTCCTGGAACCTGGTCCTGGCCCTCCTCTGGGACCGTTTCTTTGGGAGGTCAAGGGCTGTCCGTAGAGGGGGGAAGGGGTACTGTCACACTCTGGGCAATTATTATCCTGTTTGTTTTCTTATCACAAACATATTATTTTGGATCCGGTCCCATTTGCAATCAGTTCATTCCCTGCACCTGCCTCCTCTTCGCTCACCTGCAGCCACTCCCCTAATCACCCAACATTCTTCATATGCCCAGCTCAGCCCTCAGCTCTCTGCCAGATTGTTAGTGTTCGTCCTGACCTCCCAGCCTTTGAATCCTGCCTTACTCTTTGACCTTGCCCCTCGTCAGATCTGTCTGCCTTGTTTTTGTTTGCTTTGTGCCGGACCCTGCCTGATTATTGGATGCCGGAGGTTGTATCAGTTAGTCTGTGTGAAACCTTTCATTAACCCTTTGCATGGTACTACACCAGGCAGGATCTATACGGCCAAATTCATACCTAGTTCCGGTATAGATATTAACACAAGCAAAGTTTTGAGGAGCTACCTTTATATAGAATACAGGTTTTATTTTAGCGTCTTTAACTATTGGATATGTTCGGTCCCATTGGGAACAATGTGGGTCTAGGATATTAATCGAGGTCATCACAGTACGCAAACACTCAAACATTTAAGCTGGCGGGGACTACTTTAAGTATGGGTCTTACTACACAATCAGAGCAGGAAGTGTTAGCGGCCTGTTCTGCCATAAGGAGCAAATTGTTATTCCTCCCGGACACGCCTGTATGCACCCAAAACCAATCATCCCCCTTCCACTGTCATTCAATTGCACCCCCTTCTTACGGGTTATGGTTACTGGTGAGATCACAAGGAAAGTGGTGGTGTTTGCGTAACAGATTGTTGCCGGCAATATAGGGTCCTGGCCACTACTATAGGCCCAGAGTGTTAGACTAACACGCCCACTTTTCTTCATGTTTTCTTGCTCAGTTGTGTCTACTTCAAGCATCAGACAAAGAATGCAATTGATGCCAATACATTTTGGAGGACCAATCAGGAACGGGAACTTCCTGGTATGGAATCAAAGAACTAGCCGGGCCAGGCATCAACCTGCCCATCAACATCTCATAAGTGGAGCAACCAGACAACAAGAAAGGGGATTAATACCAGGACTGGTTTCTCCCCCGTCTTATTGTCAGTAAGACTATAGGCAACGCTTGCAGCCAATTAAGGCCAGTTGAGGACATTACTATAGCCAATTTGTCCTTCAGTGAGCAGTTCATTCGTTCCACTCAGCCCTGACTCTGAGGATGATAAACAGAGCCAAAACAACATATGTTCCACTTTTACCAATGAAGCACAAATGAAATGCATGCCGTTGTGAGATCTAATTCGAGCTGGAAAACCATGTTGTGGGTATGTAATGATTAACATGAGCTTTAAGCCCACTCCAGGTCAATTGGCTCCAGCTCTCTGGCCAGATGCAGAAATTTCTCTTGATATCTCTGACATGCAAATTAGGATTCTGGGTAAATGATATCTGCTTGTCATTATCGATTCATTCACTGGCTGGCCTGAGGCTTACCTGTGTGCCAAAGAAGATTCAGCCTCGGTCATTAAGTGTGGGTTTGACATTGAAATATTTACATGTTTCACACTCATTACAATGATTCCAGATCAAATCTGTCATGTTAGGGTACCACCAACTGGACAATTTTGCCTGCATATTCTGAACGCCAATGTGTGCTTGACCATGGGCCTAGCTGGCCCATGGGAAGAGTCAGACAACTATTCGGCTACACCCACAAGGAATCAGATGTTTCTGACGCACCATTAGAACGCCAAAAGTTTACTTCTTCCAGGGAAGGAGACTGCTGAAGAGCAAGCACCTCTTGCAATGTCAATGTGTGCGCAGGTGATGTAGGTGTAGGAGACTGGCATACTCACCATGACTTTGTTCGCTTCCTGATTTGTTTTCTCATTACTTTTAGCCTGCAACGTGTTTGCTTTACTATGTCCTGGTGTTTTGACAATAGCCAAGGAGGACGGCAACATAATGCTAGCTGACAGTCTCTCAATAAGTGGTCTATGAGCTATGGGAGCCCCCTCAGCTGTAAGAAAACCTGTCCTCTTCCATTCCTGTAGATTCAAGACTGCTGCACCTACGGCGTAGGCTGAGTCTGAATATAACGTCAAGTCTTGTCCTTTGCCTGCCTCTAGAGCCAAACACGAAGCCAAAACCTCAGCAGCTTGGGCAGAGGGGCTGTCCATCAGTTGGGCAGTGGAGGTCAGGTCAAAGTCTCCAGTCAAGGGTTTGTATTGGACAACAGCTGCTGCTTCCGCCTTCAACGAGCCGTCAGTGTGTCTGACACAACAACCATTTGAAAAGAGAATTCGTTCTGTAGACAGTGGTGTGGTTTGTAAATGTGGGCAAGGTTTGAACACCGGAACACTCTCTACAAGGCACACTTGGATCACTAGATAGCTCTTTCAGCGATAGGTTGCTTCACCCAAGATGCGTGAAGGAACGCTATCGCAGGTCCTTCCTGCCCACGGCCGTCAGACTGTATAACCAGCAATCCTCCCAGCAGACCACTCTGAGAACTCAAAGAACTCAAAGAACTCACAGAATTCAAAGAACAAAACACTGTAATTCAGGATGAACAACGTAATCTTCAGTCTGTAGTGTATTTTGATGTGTAAACATAAATGTAAATTTCTGATATGATATGTGTTAATATGGCTACAATATATGAATATGTAAATTTCATATATTGCTAATGTTAATATGTATGTATACTATTTAAGTATTTATGTATGACACCCCCCCCCGCACTGCCACAATCACACAAATTTCCCCACAGTGGGACAATAAAGGTTTTATTGTTATTATTATTATTATTATTATTATTATTATTATGTACTGAAGTTTAGGAGCTTAAAGAATCTTGTTTAATCTAGTTTGTCGCAAAGCAGACATTGTGAAGGCCTGCAATGCAACAAACAATGTGACAGAATGTTCTGTGAGAATGATAAGTGGGCAGACTCGGACTATGTGTGATGTTTTACTGATCAATGTATCTAATCCTGCCACATATCTACCACAAGGCTCTCAATTGGGTCAAGGCGTACATTACATCAAAATACATCTTTTACCTTCAACCTTCTGATACAGGACGCTGCTAGCAATATCATATGAGATAGAGACATCCAGATAGGATGCGGAGCCTGAATTGGGCGTGGCCAAGGCAGCCGCCATCGCCAACGCATTAGTCTAACAAAGCAATCTGACGTTTCTGCATCCCACTCAAGTTTGGCAGTGGTGTTTTTGTGACTGTGCTGTTTTATCAGTGCACGTGGCGTTGTGTGTTTGACAAAACAAGGGATGTAGTGTCTACTGTAACTGCACAGACCCAAAAATGATGGCATGTCTTTTACCATTTCAGGCTTTGGATGGTGGAGGATAGCAGAGCGATGAGCCGTGGACATTGCCGAACCATGTGCTGACATAATATGTCCCAAGAAAGTGACGGATTTCCTGCAACACTATAATTATTTTATTGGACACTTTGAAACCACATGAGAACAATTTCCTCAATAAACATTCAGTGGCTTCTAAACAAATTTCATGTCTCTCATATGCCAATAAAAGATCACCCACGTACTGTACTAACACACAACCTTCAGGTAAGTGCATATCAGACAACATTGTTTTCAAAGACTGATTGAATTTCCAGGGCTGTTCTGAAATCCTTGTGGCAGTCTGGTGAATTGCAGCTTGACTCCATGGTACCAAAACGCGAAGTATTTTCTGGAATCCGGATGTAGAAGTAAGCAAAAGGGAGCATTTGCCAAATCCACAACTGTAAACAATTTGAATTTAGAGTGATTTATTGTCAAATGAACCATATATGCACGACATACAGCACAGATAAAATTGCAGTCCTCTCTGACCCACGGTAGACAGTCCAACAGGCAGTACAACACAGATAGTACAGCAGGCAGTACTACACAGGTAGGTCAACACAGGCAGTACAACATAGGCAGTGCAACAAGCAGTACAACACAGGCAGTACAACACAGGCAGTGCAACAAGCAATACAACACAGACAGTACATCAGACAGAACAGCACGAAGTATAAGACGAAACATAAGGGATGGTTAACATCTCTATACACTCTAATCTCATAGGGGAAGTGACGTGTGCATAGTCCCTGAGTTGACGGGGGGAGGGAGAGATAGGTAGTCAGGTGCTGGGGAGGGGACAGAGCAGGGTGTGGGTAGAGTTCAGAGCTGTGGCAGGGGACAGAGCAGGGAGGGAGTTGAGCCTCCTGACCGCCTGGTGAAAGAAACTGTCCTTGAGCCTGCTGGTTTTGGCCCGCAGACTCTGCAGTCTCCTACCTGATGGCAGCAGGCTGAAAAGGCTCTGAGAGGGGTGGGTGGATCACCTGCAATGCTGATGGCTTTGCAGCTGAGGCGGGTGTTATAAATGTCTGTAAGGGAAGGGACAGAGACACCAGTAATCTTTTCAGCTGCTCTCACAATGCGCGGCAGGGTCTTGCAGCAGGAAACGGTACAGGTGCCGTACCACAAGGTGATGCAGCTGGTCAGGATGCTTTCAATGGTGCTCTTGTAGAAGGTAAGCATGATGGGGCTCTTGCTCTCCTCAGTTTGCGGAGGAAGTAGAGGCGCTGTTGGGCTTTTTTGGCCAGCGATGTGGTGTTGCGGTCCCAGGACAGGTCCTCGGAGATATGCACACCCAGGAACTTGGTGCTGCTGACCCTTTCCACTGCAGAACCGTTGATGGTTAGTGGAGCATGCTGGGTGCGTGCTCTCCTGAAGTCCACAACAATTTCCTTTGTCTTCTCCACATTCAAATGGAGATTGTTGTCCTTGCACCACATAGCCAGGAGGCCCACCTCATTTCTGTAGGCTGTCTCATCATTGTGGTTGATGAGACCCACCACAGTCGTGTCATCTGCAAACTTGACAAAGAGGTTGGAGCTGAAAGTTGGTGTGCAGTCGTGGGTCAACATAGTGAAGAGGAGGGGGCTCAGAACACATTCTTGGGGGGCTCCAGTGTTCAGTGTGATGGTGCTGGAGGTGTTGTTACCAACTCGAACTGCCTGTGGTCTCCGTGTCAGGAAGTCCAGCAGCCAGCTGCATATGGAGGTTTTGAGTCCAAGCTGGTCCAGTTTATAGATGAGCTGCTGGGGGATGATTGTGTTGAATGCTGAGCTGAAGTCAATGAACAGCATTCTGGCGTATGAGACTTTGGTCTCCAGGTGGGTGAGGGTTGAGTGTAGTGTAATGGAGATGGCGTCATCAGTCGAGCGGTTGGACCGGTAAGCAAACTGAAAAGGGTCCAGGGTTGAAGGGAGGGCAGACTTGATGTGCTGCATGACTAGCTGCTTGAAGAACTTCATGAGGATGGAAGTACAACTGGGCAGTAGTCATTGAAGCAGGATGGGGGCGACTTCTTTGGGATTGGGATGATGGTGGTGGCTTTGTCTGGAGAAAGCGTCAACACCTGGTCGCAAGGACGGGGTGGAGCCTTCTGTGCCGGGATGCCGTTATCTGCCTCAAAGCGCGCGACGAAGTCATTCAGCTGATTCAGCAGAGTGGTGGAGCTGTTGCAGGACTGCGGAAGGGGCTTGTAGTCTGTAATGGGGATAGATCTAACATTACATGGCTATCCTCATGATCTGTTAAGTCTCTGCCATGTTCGCGTGAAATGATCTGATGTTGCAGGGTCATGGAACCTAAAATTCTGTATGATTTATTTGATGGTGAGAATTGAACTTGTGAAATTTGTGAATCCTGCCAATCGGTAAGACTAACCAAACATTTGACCATAGGTCCCAGTTCCCTCGGCTCGTGTCCCGATGACACTGCCAATGAAATGTGGGGAACTGATGTGCTTCCAATTTCAAACAACATATTTTGTTCTGGTGTCAAAATCGTGTGTGCCGCAATGCCTTCAGTTGAAACATAATTGCGTTCGGATAGATAGGAGGCAAGTAGGGTGCACAGGACTGATTCCGCTAACACAATAGGTAATGGTTTGGTGAAAGGCAGAACCTGTGGTTTCCCCGAGAAGCCCATCAATGATATGCTGTTTGATAACATTGACTGTGGTATAGGTATATTGAAAGTGGAATATGTGGTTCCAGTGTCTACCAGGTGACGCTGACAGCCTTACCGCACACAGTCTTAGGAAGCATTGGTACTACCCTTCTATTGCTTCTGGGGCTGCCCAGGCATCCGTAAGCTGTCCAGTAGGGGTCTTCATTCCCCTGTGTCACTGTTTCCCCAGTGTAGTATTGACCATACTTCTGTGGTCCAGGCGGTCCCCTCGGCCGCTGGTTGTTTGGTGCCCATGGATAGATGCCCCCTCTGCCATATCCTGGAGCAGGTGGAAATCCTCTGTCTCAAGGTGGTTTTGAACCGTACCCTTGTGGTCTTAGTCGGGCCTGTGGGTAACTGCGACTCCAATGATTAAGATCACGACAGATGAAACATCCAGGCTGATTACCTGAGTATGATCCGCTGCCGCCATAGCTTTCACCTCTTCCTCGTCCTCCTTGGGCCCCTGACCCGCTGCCACGACCCTGCTACATAACACTGCCAGTGGAATTAGACTTCTTTTTATCATTTACCTTGGCCCTAGCCTCAGCCAAGTTCAACTTATTGTGTCTGCATGTCGGTGTTGTGGTCTGCCTCTGTTTTCTGATAATGTGTTAAATGATGCACAAGATGATGGCGGAAATGACCTTCCATAATCAGGAAATCTGCGTCACCTGTCAACTTGTTCTTCAGTGGAAGTAGCATACCATTCAGGAGAGCTATTCTAAACAATGTCTCAGTTACCTCATTGTTAGCGGGATGTACTCCTGTTGCCGCTGACCATTTGGCCAGGCAGTTGTTGTAATACACCAATGGTTCCTCCTTACCATCACATGGGAACGAGGTGGGGGTGTTTCCACGGGGTGTCAGGATTTCATGTTTAAGCACATTAAACATGGCTCTGGCGTATGGTCCAAACGGTTTCTCTGCTCTCACAACATGCAGACCTGCTGCTGTCTTAACAGCTGAAATTTTCATAGGGGTTAGTGTAATTTCTAACAGTTGCAACACATCTCCTACAGCTAAAATTTGTCCTGAGGCCATGGCTAACATGTGTCCAATCCATTGACCTGGTCCTTGAGACAGGGGCGGTAATTTTTTAGCCACACCTTCAACATCATTAAATGAAAACGGTTTATAATCTCCCAAATTACCTTGTTGGTCGATTCTCAGGGGCATCTGACGATATGTCTTACCACTGCGCATGTGTGCCAGGATACCTTCTTCCTCCCCTTCGTCATGAGAGTGCGCTGCTGACTCAACGTGCCTTTCATTCTCACCTGCTGCCGTGGAGGGTGTCGAAGGTCTATACATATTGTCTGCCACTAATCTATATATCTTTTCTTTTGCTGCTTTATCATAAACGCCTGGTTATGGAGGGCCTGTTTGGCTCTATCTTCGCAGAGTCTGTCCTGTAATCTATTATACTCCTTTCTCTTGCGTCCGATTACAGTTTTTTTCAGTCACTCACAAGCGTTTGTCCAAACAGTAGTCACATTTTCAAAACTCTAAACACAATTAGCACAGCATCAGTCTTTTGTGGCCATATCATTCACACATTTCATGTTGCTTTTACACAATATGCAGTCAATGAACATATTTCCACAATGCTTTCATTTTCTTAACAGACAAGCTATACCTCCCAACAAAATTATGGATTGTTTATTTGCAATTTACGAATGTAAATTGTAAATAATACACCTGTGTGTCTCTGTGTGTCCTAATACACCAACAAACAACATCCTACAATAGCAACAACAATATTCCAAACCTTAGATACAGAATAAAAACCTCTGCTGGTCACTTCTGCAATGATATCAATTCAAAAACATTATATCGCAGCTGATAAACAACTGAATATTTTTTTTGTATTTTTAATATTTTTGAGTATTTTATATGCTCAATTAATCCTGAAAGGGAAATTAGTGGCACACTCTAGTGTTAGTAATTCATACGTGCATATATTAGGGGGCGCTTTGCTCAAGGGCGCGTCAGCAGTGCTCCGGAGGTGAGCTGACACCTCCCACTGTCAGCTCACACTCTGGGTATTTTTGGGTTGGAGCGGGAATTGAACCGCCAATCTTGGAACATTGGACTACCCGCTCTACCACTGAGTCACTGCCCCCCCATTGACACACAGCTGATCATTGCCAAGGGTGGATCCGGCACACCAAGCGGTTCTATCCCAGGTGCATCGCTTTGGATGATATCAGAGATCGTAGAGATTAGAGACAGTAATTTTGTGTGTTTTTTTTTATGTAAGCCCCCCCCCCCCCACACACACTTTTTTCCGGGCTTTTTGTTGTTGTTTTTTGTTCAGAATGCTCTTGTGGGTTTCATGGCTATTTTGTTCACTGTAAGCTTTTTCTTTTCTATCATATTGTAAACAGTGTTTTTACTGTTTCCTCCTGTAATAAACTGTAAAGGAAAAAAAAACTGATTTGCTCTTTACTGGAATGCTTTTGAATGTGAAAATTGCATGTGGACATAAAGTTCCCAACCAAGACATTTTGTGTACATTTTGCAGGCAAATACCATGAAAACTGAAACATAAAAGTCTATGTAATTTTGCAAATGTCAAAGATACCCAGTATTTTGAAACCTCGTGTACTTTGATTGACTGCATGTACCTTATGAAGTGAAAACAAGCATTATTGTTTGACACAGGAATTTCACTTTGAGTTGTATATCCAGTGTTTTGGTAAAGTGTGTGTACAGAAAAAGATGTATTTTATTTTGAAATGAAGAGTTACTGTTTATTTAACAAAATGTGTTTTTGAGAAGAAAATTCACCATTTTGTCAATTGTACTTTCTAGGTGTGAGTCTGTGTTAAGAGTTTTGAAATTGTGACTGCTGTTTGGACAAACACTTGTTAGCAACTGAAAAAAACTGTAACTCTAACTCTTCCGAAGTGTATGTCCGCACTCGAGCGGGTGTTGTGCTCGGACGTCAATAACATAATCTTATAACATTATCACGCGTCCCCCATAGTCTAGTCAGTTCAATTGCAGAAATTCAGTTATTACAACAGGTTTTCTGCTTACCATTGTTAATTTTGGCCACTGGGACATGAAGAACAATGTTTTGGACCGGCTTGTCCTAGGTCGTCGCTGTTTACGGCCGATGTCGTCACGAGTTGACGATCCTTCGTCTTCCCCTCTCATCACGTTGGGTGCCAAAAACTGAAGCAGAGTTCTTTCAAAGCTTCGTTATTCCATGGTTTCTTGTTATTGAGGTAAGGTAGGAGACTTAGCCGATCATCATTATTTTAAAAGTTTATTCCTGACAACAAGTCTAATACAGATATCCGGGCTCTCCCGGTGTCCCTGACTGCTGGTGCTAAACGGGTCTTACATCAGATGCAGCTGAAGAAGAGCAATTTCTATCTTGGCCCGGTCAAATTTAAACAATTCAGATTAGGAATATGCATGAGGGGATGTGGTGTCTTCTGGTCCAATCAGATCGTGACAGGTTGTCGGATGCCTCTTCTCAGTGTAGTTTCCGTTTCTGGTTTTATCCCGTAAAAAAAAACTGAGACAGACCTGCTTACATCCTGATCACCCCATGAGTGTGAAGACTTCCATAAATGGACCTTGGTGTGTTTGTGTTGTGTGTGTGTGTGTGTGTGTGTGTGTGTGTGTGTGTGTGTGTGTGTGTGTGTGTGTGTGTGTGTGTGTGTGTGTGTGTGTGTCACATTAGGTGAGTTTAAATGTGCACAGATTTCAAGGGTATGAAAAGGTTAGATGAGTTCTATGTGTACTGGGACAGGTTTCAAATGTCTGAAAAGATTAAATGAGTGTGTGATTAAAATTGACTACTGTGAAGCTAGCAAATAGCATTAGCAAATAGCATGTGTATAATGTCTAAATTTCCTCAGCTATATAATCAAAAATGTATTCAGAAAAAAATAAAACAAAAAAATATTTGAATGACACTCGCTGAATGTTCTCACTGTGTCATGATCACTCCGTTCCTGTAGTCTGCTCCACAGTTTCCACTGTCCCACCTCCCAGCCTGACCACACCTCCCGCTGATCACCCACACCTACAGCCATCTGCAATCAGTCCGGTATTTAAACCCACGTCTCACACTCAGTCTCTGCCAGATTGTAATTGACCCATGACCTACTCTCCAGCGTTCTACTCCGGATTGCCTGCCCGATCACGACCTGTTTCCCAGCCAACCTACCCACCCTTCGTCCACGGATTCTGCTTCGTCTCTCTGTGCCGGTAAACCTGACCCTCGCCTGTCCAACGACTCTGCCTCCTGTTCCAGCCCCGGTAAATTGACTAGCCTTCCGTCCCTTGACCTCGTCTCCTGCCTGCTCAGTTTCTCTGGAGGGATCCATTGTGTCTCCAGCGTGCTCCGCTGGCCTAGGGGTTACCTGCCTGCCTGCTGCCTGGGAGACCAGGGTTCGATTCCCACTCTGCCCGGCCTGAAAATAAACACTGTTGAACTTAACTCCTGTATTGTCTCTTTGTGCTGCACTTTGGTCCTGTTCACACCCCGTGACACACTGAAAGAATAGCATAGGTATCTGTAGCACTGTGTGTCCTAATATCATTTTGTAGATGTTCTTAGCTGTAACATGTAGCTGCGTTTGAATCATGCTCACGAAAAGAAGCAGTACCATACCATTTCTTCTGTGCTGTGTTCTGTGTGTGATGGGGTACCTACCTTCCAGCTGAGTGGCCAGAGATAAGCTGTTTGTGGACACAGGTCTATACAGAGACACAGAAAGAGACGGTGAACTCATCTGTGAAAGGTAGATAAGACTGCTGCAGAGCAACAGCTACTTGCACTCACACTGCCCTCATTGCTTTCAAATGCATGTAACCACCCAGTCACACCCTACACACATGCACACACTGCTAGTGTGTGCACGAGTTTCCTATGGATTTTACCTTTACATGTTTTAAGAAATCTTCATCTTTTCCCTGGGTTGTTGTTGTGGATAAAATAACATGTGAAACTGTTAATTTGTCTCTGATCAACACCATTTGGGATAAGAGATCCTCAATTAAGGAAAATTCCTACTGATGTGACGTGTCCTTCCTGGGCTTTTTAAAGCTCCCCTGTGGCTCTCAGCCTAAACGTTGCATATTTAACCATCCACTCAAATAGCATGCCCATATATTTACTGCAAACTGGCATGGGTATCTTCCACAGCACGCATGGCAGGCACTCCCACTAATTGGCCTGCAGAATCTCATGAGTTTGCATGCAAACAGCTCCTTAACATGAGGAGGTTAGCATACATGATACGTCCTTTAATTTCTCTTCATAAAAAAAAAAATGCACAAATACATTAACACACATAGACATTCAGGCAGTAACTCAGCAAATTAGAAATGCATTTAATGGCAAACACATACTATATGCCTCATTTTATTGAAGATCCAGTCTTGAATGCAGTATAAGTGAACACACACATAGGAGCTTACATGGCTTGTGGCTATCTATTAAATGTCATGTACGAGATTTCATAGTTTCTGAAACACTTAACAATCACTTCAAAAATCAGTATAATTTACAAACTATTAATTTCCTGATCCTTTTCAACTAAAGCTGAAAATGTTTTTTTTAAAGCATCAAACGGATCAAAAATGCTCAACCTGCTGTATTGTGACTTGAAAATCATTTCTGTTAGGATGTTGAATATAATGGTGCAATGTATTTGCTATTGAAAGGTGTTGTGATCATAAAGTCAGCCATAATTTAATTATGAATATAATAAATTATTATTAATAATAATTTAATAATTGGTTCTCAACCGCAAAAGGGTGGTGTGCCCTCTTCAGGTTGCTGGAGAGTCCTC
Source organism: Antennarius maculatus (assembly GCA_013358685.1). NCBI lineage: Eukaryota > Metazoa > Chordata > Actinopteri > Lophiiformes > Antennariidae > Antennarius > Antennarius maculatus. The sequence goes on from CM023607.1 coordinate 6,078,217, forward strand.
GCCCCAAGTGGAGGAGTTTAAGTATCTTGGTGTCTTGTTCACGAGTGAGGGAAGGATGGAACGTTGAGATTGACAGATGGATCGGTGCAGCTTCTGCAGTGATGCAGTCGCTGTATAGGTCTGTCGTGGTGAAGGAGCTGAGTCGCAGGACAAAGCTCTCGATTTACCGGTCAATCTACGTTCCTACTCTCACCTATGGTCATGAGCTTTGGGTCACGAATGAAAGAACAAGATCCCGGATACAAGCGACTGAAATGAGTTTCCTCCATAGAGTGGCTGGGCGCACCCTCAGAGATGGGGTGAGGAGCTCAGTCACCAGGGAGAAGCTTGGAGTAGAGCCGCTGCCCCTTCGCCTTAAGTGGAGCCAGCTGAGGTGACTTGGGCATCTGTTCCGGATGCCTCCGGGACGCCTCCCTGGGGAGGTGTTCCGGGCATGTCCGACCAGGAGGAGACCTCGAGGAAGATCTAAGACACGCTGTAGGGACTATGTCTCTCGGCTGGCCTTGGAACGCCTCGGGCTCCCCCCGGAAGAGCTGGAGGAGGTGTCTGGGGAAAGTATGGGCATCCCTGCTGAGTGTTGCCCCCACGACCCGCCGGCCTCGGATATGCGATAGATGATGGATGGATGGATGGATGGATAATTTAAAAATAAAAGTAATCAAATATTACAAATAAGCATGGATTTTAAAGAAGTGATTTTTTAATGTGCAGATATTTAACATATATTTCGATTCATGATTGGATAAAAAGGTTATAAAATTGCATTTGCTATATGTGAAGTAATTTCATGCAGAATTATTTTAACTGATTCAACCTATAGTATATGATTTTCTCCAAGGTAGGTTGAAAAACAAGTGCCTGACTTTTTTTTTTTCACTGAGATGCACTGCTCCACATTCATCTAGTTAAAAACAGGACTGGTTATTAAATATTACACATGCACACACACACACACACACACACACACACACACACACACACACACACACACACACACACACACACACACACACACTCGAAAAGGCCCTGATTGGCCTGTGAGACAACCTATTTTAATAAAACTGAGCAGGGGTAAAAGTCCTTGGAACATCAAACATCTTTAACAGTCTCCCAGATTTCTGCAACTACTAGAAGTCCCATAGGCAGTCATTTTGACTGCTCCGACATTATTTCTATCAAGTTTATCTTATCATTGAAAATATCTAAGAATGAATTAGTGAAATGGTATAAAACACATCCTTCTTTTTCTTCTTCTCCTTTCGGCTTTGCCCTTCAGGGGGTTTGCCACAGCAAATCAGTTGCCTCCATCTAACCCTGTCTTCTGCATCCTCTTCTCTCACACCAACTACCTTCATGTCCTCTTTCACTGCATCCATAAGCATTTTCATCTGCTACTTCCAGGTCTTTCTCTTTTCCTCAGTGACACGGGAGACCAAACAACATCGCTGGCCTCACCACAGTTTTGCACACCTTTCCTGTCAGTTTAGCTGAAACTCTTCTATTAAACATCACACCTGACAATTTTCTCCACCTAATACATCCTGCTTGTACACGCTTCTTCACCTCTTTTCTACACTCTCCATTGATCTGGACTGTTGACCCTAATACTTTAAATCCTCTACCTTCTTGATCTCTTCTCCCTGTAACCTCACTCTTCCACTTGGGTCCCTCTCATTCACACACGTACTCTGTCTTACTGCGGCTAACCTTCATTCCTCTCCTTTCCAGGACGAACATCCACCTCTCTAGTTTCTCTTCTACCTTTTCTTTGCTCTTACTACAGATCACAATTCCATCTGCAAACATCATAGTGATGCAATCCCACTTCAACCTTGAACTCCTATCACACCTACGGCACACCTCCACACTGTTTTACAGTCCTCATACATGTCCTGCATCACTCTAACATACAGTACTTCTCTGCCACTCCAGACTTCCTCATGCACTACCACAGTTCTTTTCTGGGCACCCTGTCATAAGCTTTCTCCAGATCTACAAAAACACAATGCAGCTCCCTCTGGCCTCCTGTGTACTTCTCTATCAACATCCTCAATGCAAATACTGCATCTGTAGTAGTCTTTGGCATGAAACCATATCGCTGCTCACACACGCTCACTTCTGCCCTTGGTCTAGCTTCAACTACTCTTTCCCATAACTTAATTGTATGGCTCATTAGGTTTATTCCTCTGTAGTTACCACAACTCAGCACATCTCCCTCGTTTTTAAAAATGGGCACCAGCACACTCCTCCTCCATTCCTCATGCATCTCCTCCCTATCTAAGATCCTGTTGAACAACCCAGTCAGAAACTGTACTGCCACCTCTCCTAGCAATTCCATACCTCCACAGGTATATCAACAGGATCAACTACTCTTCATCCTCTTCAATGCCCTCCTCATTTCTTCCTGACTAATCTTTGCTACTTCCTGTTCCACAACTGCCACCGCTTCTAGTCTTTGTTCTCTCTCATTTTCCTCATTTATCAACTCTTCAAATTACTTTTTCCATCTTCCCATCACACTACTGGCACTTGTCAATACACTTCCGTATTGACAATACACTTGTCAATACAAGTGTCAATACACTTCCGTCAATACACTTCCGTATTAACCTGCTGCACATCCTTCCCATCTCTGTCTCCCTGTCTTGCCAACCTGTATAGATCAGTATCTCCCTCCTTACTGTCCAACTTGGCATACAAGTCATCATAAGCCCCTTGTTTAGCCTTTGCTACCTCTACTTTCACCTGACTGTGCATCTCCCTGTACTCCTGTCTACTCTCCACAGTTCTCTCAGTGTCCCACTTCTTCCTAGCTAACCTCTTTCTCTCTATACAATCCTGTTCCTCCTCATTCCACCACCAAGTCCTCTCCTACCTGTCTTCCTGATTTCATTAGCAGTAGTTGTCCAGTCATTTGGAAGCACCTCCTGACCACCCAGAGCCTGTCTTAACTCCTTCCTAAAAGTCATGCAACACTCTTCCTTTTTCAGCTAACACTATTTCGTTCTCTTCTCTGCTTTTGCCCTCTTCATCTTCCTCACCACCAGAGTCATCCTACACACCACCATCCTATGCTGTTTGGCTACACTCTCGCCTACCATTACTTTGCAGTCACTGATCTCCATCAGATTACACCGTCTGCACAAGATGTAGTCTACCTGTGTGCTCCTACCTCCATTCTTATAGGTCACCCTATGTTCCTGCCTCTTCTGGAAGAAAGTATTCACTATAGCCATTTCTATCCTTTTTGCAAAGTCAACTACCATCTGTCCTTCTGCATTCCTCTCCTGGATACCAAACCTGTCCATCAACTCCACATCACCACTGTTTCCTGCACCAACATGTCCATTGAAGTCTGCACCAATGACAGCTCTCTCACTTCTAGGTATGCTTTGCATGACTTCATCAAAGTCCAACCAGAATTTCTCCTTCTCCTCCAGCTCACATCCTACCTGTGGAGCATACCCAGTAACAACATTGAACATCACACCTTCTATTTCTAGCTTCAGACTCATCACTCTGTCTGATTTTCTTTTTACCTCCAGGACAAACTCCTCCTTCAAGATAACTCCTACTTCTTTTCCTATCTACACCATGACAGAACAGCTTGAACCCTGCTCCTAAACTTCTAGCCTTGCTACCTTTCCACCTGGTCTCCTGGACACACAGTATGTCTACCTTCCTCCTCTGCATCATGTCAACCAACACTACCTTTTCCTGTCATAGTTCCAACATTCAATGTCCCTACTCTCAGTCCTATACTCTTGGCGTTCCTTTTTTCCCTCTTCCTATGAACACAATTTTCTCCTCTCCTTCTTCAACCAGCAGTAGTCCAATTTCCACTGGAACCCTATATTTTAACAGCACCGATGGTGGTCGTTGTTAACCCGGGCCTCAACCGATCTGGTATGGAGGTCATAGATTTGATTTGCATGTTTGATTTGGCAAATGTTTTACGTCGGATGCCATTCCTGACACAATCATCTGTATTTATCCGGGCTTGGGACAGGCACAATAAGACACTGGCTTGTGTCCTGTTGCGGCTACATTGCGGCCCCCTTTCCTTCACTCATTGACTGAATAGTTACTTCAGCCCCTCCCCAATCACCATCCGAGATTATCAGATGTGATGTCATTGGAAACCATGGTGGATGCAGAGTAAGTGTCGACATTCACATATACACAAATGTGTATATTCAAATATGGACACACACACACAAACACACGCGCACACACACACACACATACGCGTACCCATGGAATTCCTTGGTGTGTGATGATATTTAGCACGTGATTCAGTGTGTCCTCTGATGGGCCTGCTGGCCGTTTGGCTGTATGGAAGAGTTTTGCCGGTTTAACACTGGAACTCCCAACTCAGTCATTTTGACTGCCTTCAGAATTTGCAATGTCATAGCATAACAAGAAGGTGGAGGATTTTAAGTAATTAAGGTCAACAATCCAGAGCAATGGTGAGTGTGGAAAAAAGGTGAAGAAGCGTGTACAGGCAAGATTGAACATGTGAAGAAAAGTGTCAGGTGTGATGCGTGATAGAAGAGTTTCAGCTAAAACAAAAGGAAATGTGTACAAAACTGTGGTGAGACCAGCAATGTTATTTGGTCTAGAGACAGTGGGCCCATTTCACGAAGGAAGGTTTAACATACCCCGAGGTAAACCTGTGGTCCTGGATTGACTTACCCAGAACTTGGAAAACCAGGGATTTCGGTTTTACAAATGCTTTTCAGGGCTAGTTTTGTTAACACAGAGTAAGTTGACCTGCAGTTTAACAGGGGCGACAACTCTAAAAGAAGCCATCAATGGAGCCCTAATTCCACAATTCACCATGACGACGGACGAGACGCCCACTGCCTTTTATGGCAGTCGGAGTACAGATTTTAATTTATGCATATGAAGACTTTGAGGACATTTTCAGAGGAGGAACAACATTGAAGCTGTAAAGAAAAAAGAGTGGCGTGGGAATGAATTGCTGCTCAAGTCAATGCGTAAGTTTAATCGTAGTCCGTTGCACTCACGGTAAAATTATTTGGGTAAATGGCTTGAATAAGAGTCATTTCATCCATCCATCCATCCATCCATCCATCTTCCACTGCTTATCTGGAATGGGTCGCGGGGGCAGCAGCTTCAACAGGGAGCCCCAAACTTCCCTTTCCCCGGCCACATCCACCAGCTCTGACTGGGGGATCCCAAGGCGTTCCCAGGGCAGTGTTGAGAGGTAATCCCTCCACCTGGTCCTGGGTCTGCACCGAGGTCTCCTCCCAACTGGATGTGCCAGAAACACCTCCGTAGGGAGGCGCCCTGAAGGCATCCGCACCAGATGCCCAAACTACCTCAACTGACTCCACGCGAAGGAGCGGCGACTCTACTCTGAGCCCCTCGCGAACGGCAGTGTTTCTCACCGTATCTCTAAGGGAGACACAGCTATCCTCCTGAGAAAGCCCATTTCAGCCGATTGTATCCGCAATCTCTTTCTTTCCGTCATGACCCATCGCTCATGACCATAGCTAAGGGTAGGAACGAAGATTGAACGGTAGATGGAGAGCTTTGCCTCTTAGCTCCCTCTTTGTGACAACAGTGCAGTAAAGCGACTGCAATACCGCTCCTGCTGCCCCAATTCTCCGTCCAATTTCACGCTCCATTGTTCCCTCACTCGTGAACAGGACCCCAAGATACTTAAACTCCTTCACTTGTGGAAGGACCTCATCCCCCACTCAGCTGTCCAGCGGTTTCCTGCTGAGGACCATGGCCTCAGATTTAGAGGTGCTAATCCTCATCCCCGCCGCTTCACACTAGGCTGTAAACCAGACCAGTGAGTGCTGCAGGTCACAGGCCGATGACGCAAACAGGACCACATCATCTGCAAAAAGCAGCGATGCAATCCTCAGGCCACCAAACTGTAACCCCTCCTCACCGTGACTACGCCTCGATATCCTGTCCATGAAAATCACAAACAGAATTGGTGACAAAAACGCAGCCCTGGTGAAGGCCAACAGCTACTCAGAACAAGTCCGACTTACTGCCGAGAACCCGAACGCAGCTCTCACTTTGGGCGTACAGGGATTGGATAGCCCTGAGGAGACGCCCCCCCATACTCCCGCAGTACCTTCCACAGTATATCCCTGGGGACCTGATCGTACGCCTTCTCCAAGTCCACAAAACACATGTAGACTGGATGGGCATACTCCCAAGCCCCCTCTAGGATCCCTGCGAGACTAAAAAGCTGGTCCGTTGTTCCACGACCAGGACGAAACCCACATTGTTCCTCCTCAATCTGAGGTTCGACAATCGGCCGGACCCTCCTTTCCAGCACCTTGGAGTACACTTTCACAGGGAGGCTGAGGAGTGTGATGCCCCTGCAGTTGGGACACACCGTCTGGTCCCCATTTTTAAAAAGAGGAACCACCAGCCCAGTCTGCCATTCTTTCGGCACTGTCCCAGACTTCCACGCAATGTTAAAGAGGCGTGGCATCCATGACAGCCCCTCAACACCCAGAGCCTTCTGCATTTCCGGGCAAATCTCATCAACACCCGGGGCTTTGCCACCGTGAAGTTGTTTAACTACCTCGGCGACTTCGGCCCGAGAGATTGACTCGAATTCCCCATCATCCTCCAGTTCTGCCTCTGCAACAGAGGATGGGTCAGTTGGGGTAGTTGGATTCAAGAGTTCTTCAAAGTGTTCCTTCCACCGACCGACAACCTCCTCAGTCAAGGTCAACAGTGTCCCATCATTGCCGTATTCAGTTTGGATGATCCCCCGTTTCCCCCTCCCGAGGTGTCGGACAGTCCTCCAGAACAACTTTCGTACCGTCCGATAGTCATTCTCCATGGCTTCTCCGAACTCCTCCCACACCCTCTGTTTTGCTTCCATCACAGCCGAGGCTGCAGTCCTTTTGGCCCGTCGGTACCCTGCAACTGCTTCAGGAGTCCCCAGGGACAACATGCCCCTGAAGGCCTCCTCCTTCAGTCGGACGGCTTCACTGACCACCGGGTCCACGGTCTTCGAGGGTTACCGCCCCTTGAGGCACCCAAGACCTTGAGACCACAGCTCTCAGCTGCAGCTTCAGCAATGGAAGCTTTGAACATCGACCATTCAGGTTCAATGCCCCCAGCCTCCACAGGGATGCACGAGAAGCTCCTTCGAAGTTGTGAATTGAAGGCCTCGCGGACTGAGTCCTCCTCCAGATGTTCCCAGTTCACCCGCACTACTCGTTTGGGCTTACCAGGTCTATCCAAAGGTTTCCTCCGCCAATGGACCCAACTCACCACCAGGTGGTGATCAGTTGACAGCTCTGCCCCTCTCTTCACCCGAGTGTCCAAAACACACGGTCGAAGGTCAGATGATACGATCACAAGATCAATCATTGACCTCCGACCCAGAGTGCTCTGGTACCAGGTACACCACTAAGACAAAAGAAATGATCTTTGACCCAAGAAATGTCCGACTTCATGATCCAGTTGTAATCGGTAATACACAGATTGAGCAGGTTGCTTTTCTTTTAAGTACTTAGGTGTCTACATGGACAACCAGCTAAAATGGCATATTCAGGTGGACCATCTGTGTTCCAAATTGGCTCAAAGACTGCACTTTCTCCGTAGACTGAGAGTTTTTGGTGTAAGTTCAGGAGTTATGTCTACCTTCTATGATTCAGTCCTTGGGAGCATTATTGGATATGGCATGGCTGCCTGGTTTGGGACTCTCTCTGTTCAGCTCAAATCTAAAATGTAAAATGGTGAAAACGGCAATGAACGTAAATGGCAGGAAAGATTCTCCTTCTCTCCAGTCTATCTTTGAGAAGGATCAGAAGTCTGGTCCTTCTCACATTCTTTTTCCTGAATATGAGCTTTTACCTTCAGGTAGACGTTATAGAACAAGTCGTTGCAAAAACAACCAACCTTTATTGCGCTTTTAAATGACAAAGTGGTTCGAAGCTCTTGTTAGTTGTTCACATGAACTTTTGGTCCCTCGTATTGTTACAGTACTTAGCATTTTATTTATATTTACTTATATTTTTATTAGACCTGTGGTCCTGCTTTATATTATTGTGTTTACGCACTTTATTTCGTTTTACTAATTTACTTGGTTCTAGCCTACAATGTGTAGGCTTTTTTTTTTTCCCTGCTTGCTCTTAGTTTGACACTTTCTCACTTCAGTTCACATCAATTATTTATATACTGTATAACAGTGACATGCGGTCAGGGGAGGTCATGAAACAAAAAAATGAAAAATGAAAGAAATAAATGGTTATATTTATCGAGTGATGTGTATTATAAAATTATTTTCCGTTTAACGTCACCAATTTTAGGTTATTTTTTACTCAAAATCGCTGAATTTTCACATTTTCCGCTGAAATACTAAGAAGAGACCGGCGGTAAGGCACCAGCCAGCCATGCTATACAGTGAGACCGTAATGCTATCTCTCTATTGGTCGCTATTAAAATGTTCAAACACATTTGCTTTATGAACTAAATTCCCATAATTTAGCTAATGTATATAATACATAGTGTTTTTTTGTCAACAACTGTATGTGTGTAACGTCTTTTTGAGTTGAGCGATCTTAAAGCGGCTGGGATAAAAATGGATGATTGCATATCTCAACTCAAAATTTTTTTGAAGCTCTTGTTCAGAAGGAGCGCGGATGAACTTCATTTATAAGTAAACGTAACATATAAACAAATTTGTAGGTAACAACATAACGTTTTTTTTTTATCAGATGTGCGAATTGTGTGTTACAGTTAGTATGTGTAAATAATTTTGCTCTGAGACTTTAAAAATAACGCAGTCACTGTTGCTAATTAAAGTTAAATAACTAAGAATTTATTACTTTTTCGTTACAAACATTACAGTTGCGCAGAAAAAATGTTTCGCTGTTATAACATAAATCCCTTTAATTTGTCATGAAATGTAATGAAACGCACAGAACTCCATCAATCAAGGATCAAAGTATACAAGTGAATAAAGAACTAACGGGAACCCATGGAAATTCCACAACAAAACAATAATATCAGACTTCATACCAAACATATGAAAACAAATGTATTGGTATTATAAACCAAGTGCACACATCAGAGTTCTCCCACCAGCTGGCAGCGCATCCTGGTCCGACCCAGAACTGGCATTGGCATCTTTGGCAAGGAACGTGAATGAACGAACAAATAAATAAATAAATAAATGCATAAACTTTGTCTCATAAAGATAGAAACAGACAAACAATCTTCGACCTGGAGCTGTTATATGTCAGAAAATAGCAGGTTTTAACTCCATCCATTCTGTGTGCACATGTAGACACGGGTCACACGCATGACATCACAGCGGTTTTTGTCGCAGGGAGACGCCCCCCGGATAGAGAAAGTTTCGGATAGAGCAGGGGTATTCAATTAAAAGTCCCAGAGGTCCAGTTATTAAAATTTCCTTTTAGTAAAAGGTCCGAACCCAAGTCCAGTTTGTGTCTTGTGGCCAGCCCCTATGTGCATGTTTTCAGTTATTATCAATTTTCAATGCAGGATATTATTTAACTGAGTGCACATCTAGCTTTTTTACCATAATTAAAAGTAGATGCAAGCAAATAAATTTAAAGCCTTAAGATTGAAGAACACACACAAACTTCAGAATTTAAAATAAAATGCAAACAGAGCTGAAAAATCCTTTTTTCTCGTAAATTGAAGAGGTCCCAGCTTAAAAATTGAAGGCCTACACTTCAACTAAAAAACATTAACATCTTCAAAAAGCATAAATAAAAAATGGCTTTTTCAGGGGGAAAATGCAAACAGAACTTTCCTCATGAGAGAAAAGGGCATGAGAGTGACCTGCCAGTCATTTAAATCTTGGTTGGAATGAACTCGGTGCCATTCTCAAGCAGACAAGTAGCTGTTCATAGGTGAGCCCAGAACAGTACTTGGATTCTGGATTAACAAGAGGAGCTGCCTCCTAAGGCTGAAGCTGTTGAACCTTTTAGTGAAGTTTAGCAACTGAATTATTCTGGCCCTGCAGCTTAAAATTGATCTCACTGAGATGTGATGTAATGTCAACCAAAAAGGCAGCCATATTCATCTTGTACTCATCTTGCAAAAATAGTGGGAACTGTGTTGCTCTCTGACTGTTGTCTTGCTAAAAAGCTGCTATTTCTTTTCAAATCGACAAGAACCGCTCCAGTGCATTGCCTTTACTCAGCCACCTCACGTTGTTGTACGGTAGCAGGCTTTTGCCTCAACAGCTTCCAGAAATCATCTCAGCAGGCAATGCCGATGGGTTGAGGATGTCATAAGGAAGTTGATGAGTTTCATTGCTGTGCTCATTACTTCAAAAAATTTTCACAGAGTGACACAAACTGTATACATAGTACAGTCTGATGAATGATACAGCGGTAAGGAATGGTACCTGGGTTGTCCTCTTTCATCCAGGGCACAACTCCCCTATTTTTTCCCACCATGTCCCCATGTGTTGTGGCAGAGACCACCCGCTTCAGATCTATGACCCTCTTTTTCAGCATCTCTTTTATTGCTGCATACATGTCCCCTCCTCTTGTCTGTTTCATAGTGGTGTTACACCCAGCAAAGAGCTCCTTAGCTTTGTGAAAGAACCTGACACACTCAAAAGCTGGGCGTTACCAGTAACATCTGCTGTTACTGGTAATCAAGCTTTTAATACTTCTGATTTTCTGGTTTCTGTTGAATTGATTTTTTCACATATCTCATCTTTCTGTTTTCCCTCAAATAATGTCTCAACAACAGTGTTTAAACACTCCCTCACCACTGTCCCATCACTAAAAGATTTATGTTGCCCCAAAATCCACTATGCCTTTAGTGAACATTCGTTTGCATTTTTGCTTGGTTATTTTGCCCTCAGCTCAGACTTCAGGGGACAATGTTGCTAAAAAGTTCTTGGCTTTGTTTCGTAGTGGCACTTCACATTCTTCTTCTTCTTCTTTTCCTTTCGGCCTTTCCCTTCAGGGGTCGCCACAGCGAATCAACCGCCTCCATCTAATCCTGTCTTCTGCATCCTCTTCTCTCACACCAACTACCTTCATGTCCTCTTTCACTACATCCATAAACCTCCTCTTTGGTCTTCCTCTAGGCCTCCTGCCTGGCAGTTCAAAACTCAGCATCCTTCTACCAATATATTCACTATCTCTCCTCTGGACATGTCCAAACCATCTCAGTCTGGCCTCTCTGACTTTATCTCCAAAACCTCTAACATGTGCTGTCCCTCTGATGTACTCATTCCTGATCCTATCCTTCCTGGTCACTCCCAGAGAGAACCTCAGCATCTTCATCTCTGCTACCTCCAGCTCTGCCTCCTGTCTTTTCCTCAGTGACACTGTCTCTAGACCAAACAACATCGCTGGTCTCACCACAGTTTTGTACACCTTTCCTTTCATTTTAGCTGAAACTCTTCTATCACACATCACACCTGACACTTTTCTCCACCCATTCCATCCTGCCTGCACACGTTTGTTCACCTCTTTTCCACACTCTCCGTTGCTCTGGACTGTTGACCCCAAGTACTTAAAATCCTCCACCTTCTTGATCTCTTCTCCCTGTAACCTCACTCTTCCACTTGGGTCCCTCTCATTCACACACATGTACTCTGTCTTACTGCGGCTAACCTTCATCCCTCTCCTTTCCAGGACAAACCTCCACCTCTCTAGCTTCTCCTCCACATCTTCCCTACTCTCACTGCAGATCACAATGTCATCTGCAAACATCATAGTCCATGGAGATTCCTGTCTAACCTCGTCTGTCAGCCTGTCCATCACCATAGCGAACAAGAAAGGGCTCAGAGCTGATCCCTGATGCAGTCCCACCTCCACCTCCACGTGTTCGGAGCATATGAGGTAAAATGGTTTGAACTGCCTGATGGAAGAATAAACAAATTTCTCCGTCCACTCAATGTTAACCAGCGGTTTTCTTCATTAACCTCCCTTTGTTTGGAGCAAGCTATGCTGTCCTCACTGTCTCCCTTCCTCTGTGCTCTGCTGTAGCTGTAAACTCACAGTGGCAGCGGCCACAAATTTCCCCACTGCGGGACAATAAAGGGTTATCTTATCTTCCAGGTGCGATGACACAGCAGGTGTACAACAGTCTGATTGGCAGAAGTGAGTGAAGCTATTACCAAGGAGGAGGAGCAGCGCCTGCCGTCTATAGCCACAACCGTCAGAAAAAATTCTCCAAGAAAATCTACTCTCGTGAATTTATCATAGAGTGATCACGGGTCCGGACAGAACCATCCGGACCCCGGTCTGCAATTTGGTGATCTCTGAGTTTGAGTCCACACGACAACGCATACCCGCCAATTTAAAAAAACTTCACTTTGGCCAGCGTTTCCGTCCTGGATATCTGTGTTGTCTTGTGGACAAAAGGCGTAACCGCAACCAAAAGACTCGCTGACCGATGCCTTACGCCATATTGTTCACTTGATTCCTTCTGGCAGATGCGCAGTGATTGGTTGGGCGATAGTGGGTGCAGTTAAAACGTGACACTGTGAGGTTTTCAAGTGAGCTTATTTGAATATATAGGTGGGGAAATAATAACCTCAAATACATGTAAGGACTATAACTTTGTTCAAAACTTTTTTGTCAGTGTTAAAATGGGCTTAATTAATGCATTCTGGGAAAAGTAGTTTCCAAGAATGTACATGTTTGACCTATTTATGTTTAGACACCCTGACCTTTTATGCTCTTGCAGGCCACATAAAGTGATGTGGCAGGCCACATTTGCCCTGCGGGCGTTGAGTTTGACATATGTGACCTAGGGGATGAACATGCACTTTTCGAGGGGTGGGACATACTGCACGTATGTCCCATTGGGATTTGGGTACTTCTAGTCCATACTGGGTACAAGTATTCCTGTAAACTATCATAGCTATTTGGTTGTGCCTCTCCATGTATGCTGACCCTGCTTGCTTCCTGCACCCTGCTACCACATGCTGGACTATCTCTGGGGCTTCTTTACATAGCCTGCACATTGGTTCAGTCTACTGAGGTAGATATTGGCCTCTATTGGTCTAGTGCTTGGGGCCTGTTTTTGTGCTGTCATCAGTGCCTCTGTGCTGTCAGTCCAGCCATTGGTCGGTCTTCTTGTTATCAGCCAGTTCCTCTATTGATGGTGGTACATGCCTTGTAGGGGCTTGTCCCTCCATGTGGTCTGCTCTTCCTCCTTTCTCTCGTCAGGGCTTGGCTGCCTGAGGCACTCACTGAGCAGTTCATCTTTTCGGGCCATCTTCATGATGTACTCTTGGATTTTCAATGTTTCATCCTGGACAGGGGCCCTGATGTTCACTAGTTCTCGGCCTCCCTCTTTCCGCCTAGTATGCAACCTCAGGGTGATGTACTTAGAGTGAAATTGTTCATGCATAGTGAGGAGCTTTCTTCTTTAAACTTGGGGCAGCAGTAGTTTAGTCGATAGAGCAAGTCGTCCAATCATCACAGGATCGGCAGTTTAATTCCTGCTCCTGCCCAGCCATCCTTGGAGTGTGACCTGACAGTAGGAGCTGTCAGCTCACCTCCCAGTCACTGCCAAGGTGCCCCTGAGCAAGGCGCTGTCCCCCCTACAAGGCTGCACGATTGGGCGCACCTCAAAGTCACTGCCTGTCACTCTACCTCCCCTGCAATGTCCCAATTTGCATGCTTACAGGCGCCAAGTGTGTTGTGTGTTTGTTTCAGGAGCCTGTACACAACATTGTATGCATGCATTCATGTCTAACACACACATATATGTACAGCATGTATAGCAGTATAGTCTGAGTGAAAAGATAATTTCCCAGTTGGGGACAGTAAAGTGCAGTTTATTAATCTTTAACATTAACTATTGGAACGGTACAATAACTACATTTCCATTTGTAGGTAATAAAGAAGACCAAATATTTGCATTGTATATTTTTATTGCCCATTGAGGTGGTGATGGTGACGTAGACTTTAAAATAATTCTGGCAGATGGTGTCGCTCACTGCTCTGCTATCCTGGATAGCAAGCAGATGGACAGGGTCATTATTTAAGTTTTTTTTTTAAGATTTAATATACTTTAGTAATCCCGGAAGGGAAATGAAAAGCACACTCTAGTTAGTCAAATCAAATCCTATCACATGATAGTATGTACAGGCCCTGAACAAACAAACACACACAGGGGGCCTGTACGCATGCAGAGGAGGTAGGGCGGTGGGCAGCTCCTTCGTGGTGCGCCCAAATAAGCAACTTGTAAGGGGGACGACGCCTTGCTCAAGGGCGCCTCGGCAGTGCTCTGGAGGTGACCTGACACCTCCCACTGTCAGCTCACCTCCGGGTGTTTTTTTGGGCAGGAGTGGGAACCGAACCGCCGATCTCTGAACATTGGACAACCCTCTCTACCGTGTGCTCTACCACTGAGCTACTGCCGCCCCATCGGAGCCTTCAGTTTTGTAGGGCAGGGTGTTGTTCTCCTCTAATACTGGCAGTAGTATGGAGACCATCATTATATGACAGGCTTTCTCGGGAATCATCCTGAGGTGATTTAGGCACTGGAAAGGGGTTTTCATCTAGCCAATGGTCATCTCCACCTGGGCTCAGGTCCTGCATTGAGTTCAGTTGAAGTTCTGAGCAGTTCAGTGCTCTGGCCACTGCCGATGTACCCTTGTTCGGTTTGATGATCAAACTGAACTACGGCAAAACTCACTATTTGACAGCACCTTGGCAGTAAGTTACAAGTGTAAAGTAAGAGTGAAAAGATAATTTTCCCATGGGGACAATAAAGTGTATTTCTCCTTATTATTATTATTCTTCTGTTGTGGGCCTGGGTCAGTGTGAGGGGTCAGCAGCTTAGGTTGCCAGGGGTAACCCCTGTCCCCCAGTAAAAAACCATCAATAAAAATAAAGATAATAAAGATAACTGTCTGGATATGACAGAACATGTAAACATGGTCTGATATATAAATCTCTTAATTAATACTGCATCTTCATCAATGGGATATTTATCAAACGGACATGTTTGCCTCAAAAATACCTCTAAAATACAATGTTTTTCTTTTGATGATCAAACTGAACTATGGCAAAACTCGCCATTTGGCAGAAGTTAATTGAACGCCTTGAAGGAGAGGCGGAGTCAGAGAGAAACCCTAGGTTTATGGATTAAAACCTGCTCCCAACCAGGTTAGTTCCAGAGAGTCTGTTACTGCAGTAACAAACATAGAAGTTCAGTTGCCTTGCATCATGAAACAGGCTAGTGTCTGGGTTGTTAACACCCTCTGTGAAACCGGAAACCAAGGGTTTCCCTCATTTCAGGGATGACATACCCAGGGTTTGCTTTGAGAAATGAACCTCGGTCTTTATAGAAGAGTGGCAAGAAGAAGACTGATAAAAGAAAGCCACAAGAAGTTGTGTTTGCAGTCTACCAGAAGCCATATTGGGACACAGCAAACTTGTGGAAGAAAGTGGCTGGTCAACTGTTTTGGCCTAAATGCAAAAGGTCATGTGTGGTGAGAAAAAAAAACCCAAGACACTCCTTGTCAGTCTAAATAAACTATATCTCTACTGTCAAACATGGTGATGCATCTTGGTCTGGGGATGCTTTTCTTCAGCAGGGACAGGAAAGATGGTCACACTTGATGGGAAGATGAATGGAGTCACATACAGGGAAATCTTGGGAGGAAATAATCTTGGAACCTGAAAAAGACAGGGCAGAGATTTGCCTTCCCGCCGGAAACGACCCTCAAAAGAAATGGCTACAGTTGAATGGTTTAAAACAAAAAATATTTGTATATGAATGACCTGGTCAAAGTTCATAACTAAATGCAATTGAGAACATGTGGCAATATCTGAAAACCACCATTCACAAGCACTCTACATCTATCTGGCCTCAGCGTAACCTGTTTTGCTAAGATGAATGGACAAAAACTTCAGTCTCGAGATGTGCAAACAGTCAGAAACATACCCTAAAATAACAGCTGTAATTGCAGCAAAAGGTGGTTCCACAAAGTATTGGTTCAGGGGGCCTGAATGCTTTTAGACACTGCACCTTGGAAAAAAAAATAACATAAAAAATAAATATATACTGTATATATAATTCTCTTTGTACTTCATAATTGTGCACCACTTTGTTTTTGTATTTCTCATAAAATTCCAATTAAGTATGTATATGTTGTTGTGGTAAAGTGACAAAATGTGGAAACGCCTAAGTGTTGTTTTATGGGCTCATCAACTGCCAACTAGGACGGCCACGTTCTCACTGTATGAAACAGTTTTCGGCATAATTGTCCCACAGAGTTCGAAGCCCTATGATGCGCAATTCGGACATCACTAGTTCCAGGAGTCAGGAAGTGTTAGACATGGAAGCAATCAAACCAGGCAGACAGATCCGACAAGGGGCAGTCAAAAAGCGGGGCTGGGAGATCAAGCAGAAAAAGAACAGGATCACAAATTCAAACATAATACAACAGTTGAAGAGTCAGGGCGAACATTAAACAATCTGGCAGAAGACAGAGGGCTGAACTGGATCTATGAAGGGTTGAAGCTGATTAGAGGGGTGGCCGCAAGTGAGGGAGGAGAAGGCAGGTGAAGGGAATGAACTGATTGCAAGGGCAGGCTCTGAAATGACAAGTTGGCAATGCCAAAACAAACAAGATACTATTTCTCAGGGGTAGTGACACTAATAAGCAATTTTCCTTCATGGATGAGAAATTAATGCTATAATAAACAAGAAAAGGGCAGCACGGTGGCACAGTGGGTAGCGCTGTGGCCGCACAGAAAGGTGGTTCCAGGTTCGCGTCCTGCTCTGTACAGAGTTTGCATGTTCTCCCCATGTCTGCATGGGTTCTCTCTGGGTTCTCCAGCTTCCTACCACCTCCAAAAACATGGGCTTCAGGTTAATAGGCCGGTCCCAAATTGCCCATAGGTGTGTGTGCGTGCATAGTTGATTGTGTCTCTGTGTGGCTCCGCGGTGCACTGGCATTCCACCCCGAGTTTTGCCACGCCCTAAGCCAGCTGGGATAGGCTCCAGCTACCCATGACCCGTGGCTGCAGATTTCCCCAGAGGGTCCAAGGCTTGAGAATGTGTTCAAAGTTTCTATTTTCATCAAAAGATGTAGAACAGTGTTGAGTTGGTGCTCCTATTATTAAATGTTTATTTGTTATTTTGTGTTTATGATGGGGCAAATTTAATGTTATATCATGGTATGTTATGTTTATTGATTGTTTTGGAACTGATTGATTGATTGACAGGCCCACTGTCTGTAGCTTGTGGGCATGTCTAATAAATAAAAGCCTTGCACCCGCAGCTGTAAACAGTTGTGTGTAGGTGACTTGGGGAAAGCAGCAGAGCGTCTTTGATTTATGTTGTTTCGGTGCTTGATCTTCTACGTTTGGATTCAAATGCAAGGCCGCTGTATAGCCCTACTCTGCCAACAGGTAATGGCCCAGAGCAATCCAGAGACAGTTTAGTATGTTTCCACCACGTGTGATGATTAGACGCTGTTAGCACCATGAGTAGAAGAATCGCAGATGCACGCCGCTGGTCTCGGCTCCTGTGTGATGGAGATGAAAAGAACTACAAACTACGGGAGATGAAATTTTTGGGTCACCTTCATCTGCAAGGCCTGAAAGACATTGTTTTAAATGACCCCGACACGGAAGACGCAGAGGAGCTGCTAGTGGATGCAGCTAAGAACGACGAGGCATATGCAGAACTTATTCAGTTCTTGGACAATATAAGTTTATCGCTGGCAATGTGAGAGGCAGCCGACGACAGGCGAGAAGCTCTAAAGATTTTCAGGGACTATTACCAAGGTAAAGGAAAGCCACGTATAACTAACCTTTACACAGAACTGACGTCACTGCAAAAGGTAGACAGTGAAAGTGTGACTGTATATGTGATCCGCGCTGAGACTGCAATCACAGCTTTGAGTGTTGGTGAAACGTTAAGTGACGGACTACTGGTAGCTATGGTTCTGAAGGGGTTGCCTGAGTCCTTCAAGCCATTTGCTGTCCATGTCACACAGCGTGATGAGACCATATCCTTTGCCGAGTTTAAAACAAAGCTACGCAGCTACGAGGACACAGAGAAGATGCGGGCTGCAGCAACAGATGACAACATGATGAAGGCGCGCATGCAGCAGCAGAGAGGGAGACCCGCCAGCACAGGTGACCGGGGAGCAGAGAGGACCGCAGTGGACCTGGCGTGCTTCAAATGTGGCCTGAAGGGACCACATTTGCGCCTGCCAGCGCAAGCTGTGGTGCAGTCACTGCAGGAGCACCACACGCCGGGACACCACCTGCAGAAGGAAGCAGCGCCGAGACCGAGACGACGCACGTAAAGTCTCTGGGGAGACTAAAGACAAGGATAAAGACTACGCCTTCCGAGTGAGCAAGGGGGCAGCAGGCGTCAACATGAGGGGCCTGATGGTCGATTGTGGGGCAACCTCGCATATCATCACCGATCTCGCCAAGTTCAAGAGGTTTGATGAGGAGTTCCAGGCCGAGACACACTGCGTGGAGCTTGCTGACGGCACGAGGTGCAAGGGGGTGGCAAAGTGCCGCGGCAATGCGGAGGTCTGTCTGATTGACAGCAGAGGCAGACATCTGAACACCACGCTGAGGCAGGCCCTGTACATCCCAACCTATCAACAAGACATTTTCTTGGTGAAAGCAGCCACTGCTAACTGCTACTGCACTGTGATCTTCAAGAAAGGGAAGAAGGTTCTGATCCACAGAGACGGTACGAAATTCCACATTCATGTACATGATAGACTATATTATTTGCATACAGTAAATAATAATAATGATGATGATGAATGTAATGACCAGTGCAGGGGATGTTTTGATATGCAGACATGGCATGAAATTCTGGGGCACTGCAACTACGATGACATTCAGAGGTTAAAAAGTGTTGTTGATGGCATGAAAATTAAAGGTCCAACAAACAAACCTCCACATTGTGAAGTATGCACTCTGGAAAAATTTTGTCAAACCAGAGATAGAGACCCTGATGCAAGAGCTAAAACACCTTTAGCTCTAGTACACACAGAATTGGCAGGACCGATCCATCCAGAGTCCAGAGATGGTCGCCGATATGCACTTTCATTCACTGATGACTATTCCAGTACAGTGTTTATTTCTTAAAAAACAAAAGTGACACAGTACTAGCTACAGAGAAGTTTCTAGCTGACACAGCCCCATACGGCAAGGTCAAGTGTTTCACATCTGACAATGGTATTGAATACACAGGAAAAAGTTTCCAGGCTCTACTCATTAAACATGGGATTAGACATGAAACATCAGCACCTTACTCTCCTCACCAGAATGGCACTGCAGACCACAATTGGCGCACACTTTTTGATATGGCACGGTGCATGTTGATTGAAAGTAATCTGCCAAAACAACTGTGGACTTATGCAGTCCAGACTGCCGCTGTGGTGAGGAACAGGTGTTTTAACAAACGCACAAAGCAGACACCTATCCAAGCATTGACAGGCAGATGGCCTAACCCGTCTAGAATGCAGAAGTTTGGGTCAGAGTGTTTTGCTTACAAACCAGACAAAAGAAAACCAGTTCCAAGGTGTGAAAAGTGTGTTTTCATTGGGTATGACAAAAACAGTCCAGCATACATTGTCTACTTTCCTGACACTAAGAAAGTGCAGAAGCACAGGGTGGTAAAACTTGGGGCTAAAACAGGTGTAGAGCAGCAGACACAGACTAATTAACACCTGTAGATGACTTTGTACAGTACAAGTCCAGAAGTCCAGATCACCATGTCCCACTTGAACACAAGCCTGAAGTGAGCCACCACCAACCACAGCCAGTAGAGGTCAAGTGTGAGCCTGAGCCTAGATGTTACCCTTCTAGAGAAAGGAGGATGCCAGACAGATACACAGGAAATGCATTCACTTAGAGAGAACAACACATTTACCTTAACCAGCTTACCTGAGGGTAAGAAAGCAGTGGGGGCTAGACGGGTGTATGCTATTAAAAACAATCCTGGTGGATCTGAGAAATACAAGGCCCGATATGTTGCCAAGGGATACAGTCAAAAGATGGGTGTGGATTATGAGGAGACATTTTCTCCTACAGCTAATTTGACAAGTATCAGAGTGCTAATGCAGAAAGCAGCACAAGAAAACTTGATTTGCACCAAATGGATGTAAAAACAGCCTACTAAAAGGCACCGATAGACTGTGAGATTTACATGGAACAGCCAGATGGGTACGAGGTGAAATCTCACACAAATGAAAAGTTGGTGTGTAAGCTAGAGAGGTCACTGTATGAGCTAAAACAATCAGACAGAAATTGGAACAAGGTTTTGCACGACTATCTAACCCAAAAGCAAGTTTGTACAGAACCAGGCTGACCACTGTGTGTACACAAGGGAAACAGAACATGATAAGGTAATCATGGCTGTTTGGATTGATGACTTAATCATTGCAGCAAGTGATGAAAATGCAATGAAGGTTGTGAAAGACATGCTTACAGCAAGGTTCAAAATGAAGGATTTGGGCAAATGTGGACATTTTCTTGGCATTGATTTTAATCAGAGTGACAACTGTGTGAGAATGTCACAGACAATGTATGTAGGAAAAATCCTGGAAAGGTTCAACATGCAGGATTGTAAACCTAGATCCACACCGTGTGAACAAAAACTGAACTACACGGATGATGCAGCACTGATGAATGATGTCACAAGATACAGAGAGGCAGTAGGGAGCCTCATCTATTTGACTGTCTGTACCAGACCTGATTTGAGCTTTGTTGTAAGCAAATTGTCACAGTACTTTACTGAACCTACTGAACAGCAATGGTGTACAGTTAAACATGTACTGAGGTATCTCAAAGGCACAAGTAACAAAGAGTTGTGTTACAGGAAAAGCAATGAGAACCTGGGTATACAAGCATACAGTGATGCAGATTGAGCTGCTGATGTCAATGACAGATGAAGTACATAGGGTTATTGTTTAAGCCTAACCAAGGGCGGCACTTTAGTGTCATGGAAAACCAAAAAGCAGCCAACCGTAGCACTGTCCACTTGTGAGTCAGAGTATATTGCACTTGCCGCTACCAACCAAGAGTGTCTGTACCTCACACAACTCTTATAGGGCATAGATAAACATCTATATGCATTACCAAAGGTGTATGAGGATAACCAAGGTACTGTTGCTGTAGCCAAAAATCCTGTCAGTAGACAGAGGTGTAAACATGTGGACATCAAGTACCACTTCATTCGGTCCACTGTAAATGATGGGAAAATACTCTTAGAGTATTGTCCTACTGATCAGATGGTCGCAGATTTGAGGACCGAACCTGCAACAACATTTAAGTTGATTAAGTTTGCTAAGTTTATGTTTGGAGATGACTGAGGAAAAAAAACAAAATAAAAACAAAAGTGTATGTTTTGTTTTGTTTTTATTTGATGTAATAATGTGAGAGCAAGTGGGGGTGTTCAGTTGGTGCTCCCAATTATTAAATGTTTATTTGTTATTTTGTGTTTATGATGGGGCAAACTTAATGTTATATCATAGTATGTTATGTTTATTGATTGGTTGTTTTGGAACTGATTGATTGATTGACAGGCCCGCTGTCTGTAGCTTGTGGGCGTGTCTAATAAATAAAAGCCTTGCACCCGCAGCTGTAAACTGGTGTGTGTAGGTGACTTGGGGAAAGCAGCAGAGCGTCTTTGATTTATGTTGTTTCAGTGCTTGATCTTCTACGTTTGGATTCAAATGCAAGGCCGCTGTATAGCCCTACTCTGACAACAAACAGAAATAGAAATGTAATTGATGTTTCTTTGTCAGTCCATTTTGCATCCATGAAATGATGAAGGTCATCATTAAATTATGGTTTAAGATTGTGATTAAAACTTTTCTCAATTAAAAGCCATGATGTCTGCAAACTTCCGTCTTTATTGTCTAAACATGTTACATCACAGAGCTTTCTTGAAATTGCAGGATTTTGTTTAGGTTCAAATGAAAATTCCAGTGGTCTTAGGGTGAGAAGATAATGCTGAATTTTCTGTTATATT
Organism: Antennarius maculatus; assembly: GCA_013358685.1. Taxonomy (NCBI): domain Eukaryota; kingdom Metazoa; phylum Chordata; class Actinopteri; order Lophiiformes; family Antennariidae; genus Antennarius; species Antennarius maculatus. The sequence goes on from CM023607.1 coordinate 6,100,201, forward strand.
AAATTTAAGTGTTCAATTTGTACATTCGTATTGGTTACTCAATAGCCATGCTAGCTCTAGAAACAGATGTATACAACCCTGTCTGTCCACAGGATGTCCTGCTTCCAAACTTGCTAAGTTTGTCTTAAAACAAAATTTCAATTCATATGAAGGTTTTTATCAGTTATTCTTTGTATTTTTTCAGGTTGTGTACACTGATTGACACAGTCTTCTTGAAATCCTCCCTGGGGGCATTAGATGTGATCATGACTAGTATTTTCAACAAAAAAGGTTATAAGAATACAAACACATCAAACTGTACTTATTCATCCCTCCGTTTTTGCTGCTATTTCTCATTTCTATGCCTGTGTGTGCGCATGGTTAAATTAATTTTTAAAAAATGTCATATTTAACACACATTATAATGGGTGTCTACAGAATATGTATGGCACATATAAAAACTAATATGCATTAGCATTTAGCACATACGAGCAAACCTTGGTTTTCGAACACTTCAGACATCGAACAAATCGGAATTCGACCAAAAAATTGGGAATTTTTTTGTGTTGGAAGTCAAACAAAATTTCGAACAAACGCCTTTTTCTTGACGCCAAGCGAGAAAAACATTCACATATGCCAACTGCTCACCACCACAAAGGTAAAAATTCTTATCTTTATTGTTCTTGTGCATTAACTGTAATGTGCTTTTTATTTTAGCTTACTGTATTCAATAATAATTTTATACTTAATTAGCGTTCCATTGCCTATGGTACGAGTACTGTATCTTAGGCTAACCTGATTACGTTGATGTTTTTTTCTTTCTTTCTTTCTCGTGTTTGCTTCGTTCTTTTATATTTCTTTGATATGTTTCATTACTATACAATTTGATATATAAATGACATTATGAAATAACATATTATGTTGAAAAATGATAGTCTTCTAGCATCTTGGAACGGATTAAGACCATTTACATTATTTGTAATCCACACCCAATGGGAAAAATGTATTTGGAATTCGAACAAATTGGTATTCGAACAGCTTTCCGGAACGAATTGTGGTCAGAAACCGAGGTTTGCCTGTATATACAAACACACCCATCACTGTGGGCAAGCAACATGTCAAGCATGGTTTCCCCATCATTTTGCTCACCTCCAGTAGCTGCAGTCTGATTGGCTGCTGAATGGGCGAGGTTTAAAGCAGAGGCAAAAACAAGGGGGGAGGCGCACACAAATGCATTACCAACCTCCCACTCACACACAGGGAATCCCTCCTTTTTGCTGTTCACCCCCTGTCTTGTTTTTAGTTACCAACCATTGTTAAATTATTAACAACACAGTCCAGTTAGTGTTAGCGCTTCAGCAAATATGACAGTGAGGTTTTTTTGTTTAATTTTAGTCTTATTTCTTTTTATCTCTGCTGAGAGCTTTGGCTCTATGTCTGCCTGATGAGATTGCCACCAGTGTAATATTAATAGGAAATGCTCAGGTTTGCACAGTTGTACCTTCAAGGGGCAAGAAGAGCAACACTGGGGTGCAGCTGTTAAGCAAAGAGACAGGTCAGGTTCCACTAATGATGTAAATGCATGTCTGTTTGTGTGACAGCACTAGCACTGGCATTAGGGAGCCCCTAGTGGAAATTGAAGCACTTGTCAGAAAGTATTTCCAGGTGATGTTTGGTGTGTGTGTGTGTGTGTGTGTGTGTGTGTGTGTGTGTGTGTGTGTGTGTGTGTGTGTGTGGCTATATACCATGAAAGGGGCATGGCAACCTTCTATATCTCATCTGTGAAAGGATGAATATGTCAGGAACTGTGATCAAATAATATTGCTAAAGGTCACTGATCCCAGTGCCACTGTGCTGAAGGGCTTATGAAGAATTTTAAAAGGCAGTGGTAGTGTCGTTTTATGCTGCTGCATTATTCTTATCTAGCCTGTAAAGTCAATAAAAATAGTACAGTTGAAGCAGAACAAGCCAGAAAGACAATAAACAATACACTGCATCTATTTTTATTTAAACATAACATAGCACAATATGCAAGTTGCCTTTCCTCAACTGTACCGCAGCTGAACTAATAATAACTGAGCTGTAATAAGAATGGAGACCCCCATATATGGCAAGGTAGCCACAGAGGCAGGGACCTGTGGAGTTATCTCATGCTCAATGGCCATGGATGACATCAGTGTCAGACTGACCCACCTCTAAAAAAACCCTCTCTCTGTATGTGAACCCTTCCTTCAGCAGCTGCTTGCATATGGTGCATGCTGGCTTATGTCACTTGCAAAAGTCGGACTGTCAGCGGCTCCAGCAGAGCAAGTCACAATAAATGAGCTCTGTATGGTGCCATAATTTGTAAAAAAAAAAAAAGCCCACAACATGGTCAAGCAGCAAATGCTACTATACGGAATGGGAGGAATGACGTGACCTGGTGTGAGAGGATCCTATTTGGATCCTGTCAAATCTGATAGAATCATATGAGACATTCTGCCTCTCAGTTTCTTGTTTTAGGTCTGGTGATTATAATATTGAATGAGAACATGTGTGACATGGTTTCTTATCAGGTGACAGTGACTAACCAGTGAATTGGACAAACAATAGACATTTGATTCCCTGTTTTTGCACAGGGTTTTCCTTTTTTACTTGACTTTTCGTTTACCCCCCACAGCATATAGACAGGTATCAACAATTCTGTGGTTGAGCTAAAGCAATCAAATGGTGGCATTCCAAATGTGCTCAATCTCTTACCTTGACACACGGGAAGGAGAGCCCACAACCCAGGTAGAGTAGCTTCAACCGGCTGGGCGTCTGGGCGACCCGCAGCTGACTCTAACCTGGATCCGGAAACTCACTTCCTTTATAGCTGGAACAAACAAGGCGTGATTGCGAGCAGGGGTGGCCAGCCCCACCTCGCAGGCACCCCTCCTTTCGGTGGTACCACACTATCGGAAAAACAAGTTTATCGGACAGTGTGGGAAGGTTCTCGCCACACCTGGGAATGCAGGATCGGAGGCCTTCCATTACCCCGAGAAAAACATCTTTATCAGGTGACCTTGCACACTTGGAATGCACCAAAACACCAAAACAACTTAAATGAGCAGAGCTGACTGCGAACAGATCTCCATCCCCTCTCCATCTCCTCTCCTTAGAGAGGAGTCACCCTGGTACTGTCTGATGCTTGCAGCAGCCATATTGGCTTTGCGTTGCTGCTGTAACCTGTCAGGGTCCAAACAAACTAAGATGAAACGCAGTCCAGTAGGGTGCATGGAGAGGTTATGAGGCCTGCTCCCAGCAAATACTTAATATTCAAAACAGTGTGATTCAAACAGATATTCAAAACATTCAACACATGTAAAATTCCCATTACATCACTATATAAGATCCTGTTGAACAACCCAGTTAGAAACTTTAGTGCCACCTCTCCTAGACACTTCCAAACCTCTACAGGTATATCATCAGGACCGACTGCCTTTCCACTCTTCATCCTCTTCAATGATGTCTCCCTGATCACATTAGCTGTAGTTGTCCAGTCGTCTGGAAGTACCTCCTGACCACCCAGAACCTGTCTTAACTCCTTCCTTCCTAAAAGTCATGCAACACTCTTCCTTTTTTAGCTTCCACCATTCCGTCCTCTGCTCTGTCTTTGTCCTCTTCATCTTCCTCACCACCAGAGTCATCCTACACACCACCATCCTATGCTGTTTGGCTACACTCTCACCTATCACTAATTTACAGTCACTGATCTCCTTCAGGTTACACCATCTACACAAGATGTAGTCTTGTGTACCTCCCTCTCCACAGCCAGTGATCATCGAGGGCAGTGAGGTGGAAGTGGTAGGAAACTATAGTCTCCATAGTAGTCTCCAGTGTGCTGTCATACGCCATTGTGTGTTGGGGTGGTGGGGCCAGCAAAAGAGATATGGACCGTCTGAACAGAGCGGGCTCAGTGGTCGGGCTGAGCCTGGACTCTGTGGAGACAGTTCTGGAGAGCAGGACCATGTCTAAAGTTAAGGCTATCATGAACAACACCAGCCACCCCCTGCACACCACCTTCTCCCAGCAGAGAAGCACCTTCCGTGGCAGACTGCTGTCACACAGTGCCTCTACAGGGAGGCTGAGGTCCTCCTTCGTGCCCCGTGCCATCAGGGGGTACAATGACTGTCTCAGGAGGAGCGGGGGGGAGGTGGCGAGGTTAGCATGTAGTTGAATGGATTTAATTTAATTTAATTTTATACTGTTTGTTTTCATTTTTATATTTATTTGTTATGTAATGCCTATCTATCTATCTATCTATCTATCTATCTATCTATCTATCTATCTATCTATCTATCTATCTATCTATCTATCTATCTATCTATCTATCTATCTATCTATCTATCTAGTCTACCTGTGTGCTCCTACCTCCACTCTTATAGGTCACCCTATGTTCCTGCCTCTTCTGGAAGAAAGTATTCACTATAGCCATTTTCATCCTTTTTGCAAAGTAAACCACCATCTGTCCTTCTCCGTCCCTCTCCTGGATACCAAACCTGCCCATCAACTCCTCATCACCTCTGTTTCCTGCACCAACATGTCCACTGAAGTCTGCAACAATGACAACTCTCTCACTTCTAGGTATGCTCTGCATCACTTCATCAAAGTCCAACCAGAATTTCTCCTTCTCCTCCAGCTAACATCCTACCTGTGGAGCATACCCACCAACAACATTAAACATCACACCTTCTATTTCTAGCTTCAGACTCATCACTCTATCTGACACTCTTTTTACCTCCAGGACATTCATAACAAACTCCTCCTTCAAGATAACTTCTACTCCATTTCTCTTCCTATCTACACCGTGATACAACCACTTGAACCCTGCTCCTAAACTTCTAGCCTTTTTACCTTTCCACCTGGTCTCCTGGACACACAGTATGTCTACCTTCCTCCTCTGCATCATGTCAACCAACTCTCTACCTTTTCCTGTCATAGTCCCAACATTCAACGTCCCTACTCTCACTCTTGGCGTTCTTCTTCTCTCTCTTCCTACGAACACACTTTCCTCCTGTCTTTCTTCGACTAACAGTAGTCCAATTTCCATTAGCAACCTGTAGGTCAACAGCACTGATGGCGTTCATTGTTAACCTGGGGCTCGACCAGGGTTAACAACGACCTATGACTTCCATCCGGTATGGAAATCATAGGTTTGATTCACATGTTTGATTTGGCAAAAGTTTTATGCCTGATGCCCTTCCTGACACAACCCTCTGTATTTATCCTGGTTTGGGACCGGCACAATAAGAGACTGGCTTGTGTCCTCTTGTGACTACATAATAAACCTTAGCAGTATTATAAACCTTAGCAGTATTATAAACTTAGCAGCTTTATAAACTTTAAATCCACAAAAGAGAAAAGGATTAATGATAACACATGTTTTTAACATTTACCAGTGGTTGTGAAGAAGCATGAGATGAAAGAGGCCACTGCCTATATTGTCTGACCAAATGTATTTACCGTATTGGCCAGAATATAAGACGGTGTTTTTTGCATGGAAATAACACTGAAAAAGTAGGGGTCGTCTTACATTCGGGGTCTAGATATTATACCCATTCCCAACGCTAGATGGCGCCAGATATCTTTAAAGTGAATGCTGAACTTAATTCCCCAGACCAAAGCGAACTCCTGTCACGAAGAAGAAAAATAAAAATAGTGGTAGCACGAAGAAGAAAACTAAAAAATAGCGGTAAGAAAGAAAAGAGAAGCAAATAAGAGAATAGATAACAGAAAATGGAGAAACGTAGCGACAATCTGGAGAAAAAGTGGGTCGGTTCTCGGATGGTAGGAAGGTTGGTGCCACTCACCATTCATTTACAAATGTGATTGCACTTTAGTTTACATATTTAAATGTTCAGATATTAAGATATATATTAAGTGATAGACAGTTTTTGCATGATTTCAATGAGGCAAAATAACATGCTTTTTCTCTCGAATATATTGTTATAATCATTTGTTTCAGATGTACTGTATTTATTTTCTGTATAAAAATTAAATTTGGTGTTCAAAAAGTCTTTTTTTAAACTTGAGTCTTGAAAAAGAGGGGGTTGTCTTATAGTCTTATAATCAGGGTCGTCTTATATTCGGGCCAATACAGTAGTTTGTGTTGTGTGTGTTATGTTACGTTGCCTTACGATTGTTATGCGTGTTATGCGTGGTTTGTGTGACTGGATGGCGAGTTAGCCAATTAACCAGATGAACAGCTACTTAGCCAGCTGTTGTATATTTTTAAATTTTGCATCAATTTTCCAAAAAGTAATTGCATTTGAATCAACATACTTCCATCCATCCATCCATTCTCTTCCGCTTATCCGGGGTCGGGTCGCGGGGGCAGCAGCTTGAGCAGGGAAACCCAGACTTCCCTCTCCCTAGCCACTTCGTCCAGCTCCTCCGGGAGAATCCCAAGGCGTTCCCAGGCCAGCAGGGAGACATAGTCTCTCAAGCATGTCCCGGGTCGTCCCCGGGGCCTCCTCCCGGTAGGACGTGCCCGGAACACCTCACCAGGGAGGCGTCCAGGAGGCATCCTGACCAGATGCCCGAGCCACCTCATCTGGCTCCTCTCGATGCGGAGGAGCAGCGGCTCGACTCTGAGTCCCTCCCGGATGACCGAACTTCTCACCCTATCTCTAAGGGAGAGCCCGGGCGGAGGAAACTCATTTCGGCCGCTTGTTTCCGGGATCTTGTTCTTTCGGTCACGACCCACAGCTCGTGACCATAGGTGAGGGCAGGAACGTAGATCGACCGGTAAATCGAGAGCTTTGCCTTTCGGCTCAGCTCCTTCTTCACCACGACGGACCGATACAGAGCCCGCATCACTGCAGACGCTGCACCGATCCGCCTGTCGATCTCCCGTTCCATCGTACCCTCACTCGTGAACAAGACCCCGAGATACTTGAACTCCTCCACTTGGGGCAGCATCTCATCCCCAACCTGGAGAGAGCACTCCACTCTTTTCCGACTGAGGACCATGGAGGTGGTCTCAGATTTGGAGGTGCTGATTCTCATCCCAACCGCTTCACACTTGGCTGCGAACCGTTCCAGTGAGAGTTGGAGATCACGGCTTGATGAAGCCAGCAGCACCACGTCATCTGCAAAAAGCAGAGACGCAATACTGAAGCCACCAAACCGGACACCCTCAATGCCTTGGCTGCGCCTAGAAATTCTGTCCATAAAAGTTACGAACAGAATCGGTGACAAAGGGTAGTCTTGGCGGAGTCCAACCCTCACTGGAAACGAATTCGACTTACTGCCAGCAATGCGGACCAAACTCTGACATCGGTCATACAGGGACCGAACAGCCCTTACCAAGGGGTACGGTGCCCCATACTCCCGAAGCACCCTCCACAGAACCCCCCGAGGAACACGGTCGAACGCCTTCTCCAAGTCCACAAAACCCATGTAGACTGGTTGGGCGAACTCCCATGCCCCCTCAAGGATCCTGATGCCACACCACAATACTGACTTTGGTAGAGGTCTACACTCCATGTGATTCCTTGTCCCATGTAATGTATAGAAGAAGACGAAGCGTAAGATGAAGAAGAACCAGAAGAAGAAGAAGACAAAGAAGATGAAGAAGAAGACGAAGAAGACCAAGAAGAAGACCAAGAAGAAGGAAACAACCCGTGGAGTGATTATCTTTTCACTCATGCTGTTCAAACATGCATCTATATGTGTATCCACAGGCCCCAGAAACATACACACACCAGGGGCCTGTAGGCATGCAATGCAAATATAGAGGGAGGCAGATCGACGGGCATCTACTTCGAGGTGCATCCTCATGAGCAGCTTGTGGGGGTTCTTGCTCAAGGGCGCCTCAGCAGTGCTTGGGAGGTGACCTGACACCTCCCACTGTCAGCTCACACTCCGCAGATGGCTGGTTGGGATTGGGAATCGAACCGCCAATCCTGTGATCATTGGACAACCTGCTCTACCGACTGAGCCACTGCCGCCCCCTTGTTTCATGGTATAGGTGTCATGAAACAGTAACCAGGTCAGTGGAATCTATATCCTTCAGAGCTGTGTCTTATCTGATGACATGAGAGGTCTGATGAGCTGCCAATGTGTATGTCTGAAATGTTTGGTTGATAAAACATGGAAACATGATGATAGCAGATTAGTTTATCAAAATGATAACATTGTCATGGTTAAACTGCACACATAATACATGTTGATAAGTAGAAGAATAAGCTTTATTGTCACATACCATAATACATCAACAAACAGTTGATGTATTAATGTATTATTGTATGTGACAAACTCTTTTACTTGTATATTATGTGTGCAGTTTAGACAGACGTTATTCTATCGATTAATAAAGAATACATCTATCTAAACTGCACACATAATGTATGTTAACAAGTAGAAGAATATGCTTTATTGTCACACACAATAATACATCATACAAATAAAGTTATGTACAATAAAATGATGTATAACTTTTCCAGCTTTCAGTAGTTAATTAATTAAGACAAAATTAATATGAATATCACATTCAGCAACTTTAATATGTTGTTGCGCAGCATGAATACTTTAGTAAATTTTACTGTCACCACTAGATGGCAGAAGTACACAACTATTTCGATCAACAAGCCTCTTTCTCGATTTTAATTAAAATGATTTTTAATCAAGGTCAGTTTTGTCGGGCTATGGTTTGTTTTCAGAATTAAAATAGATTTAAATATAATTGTAAGATAAAGTGAATAAAACAAAGATGTACTTCCTTTTCTAATTAAGACAGAAGAGAGGAATACTTCCCATAAACAATGGCTGTGTTTCTGCCCGACTTATGTTAGTTTTATCTGTTGTGAAAGATTTAAATACATAACACAGTGCTCATGTTTGTTAGGTTGCTTTCTCAAAGCTTGCAAACTTCAAAGAAGTATTCCAAGTTCACATATGTGGTGTTTTGAGTTTTGTCTGCCGCATCTTAAATGTCATTGTACCTCCATTATATCCTACAATATGGGGCTGTTTCAAAAAGGGAGGGTTAAAAAACCTTGAGATAAACCTGTGGTTCTGGGTTGACTTACCCTGATCTTGGAAAACCCAAGGATTCCGGTTTCACGAAGGCTGTCCAGGGGTAGTCTTAGGAACCCAGGGAAGATTGACCCGCAGTTTAGCAGATGCGACAACACTATAAAAAGCCATCATCAATGGAGCCCCGATTCAACGAGTCATGATGACCGCCAACAATAAGCGCTGTGAGTATTTTACTTCGGTCAAGGTGGATACTTTCCGTTCACACGACAACGCAGATATCCGGGACGAAAACGCAGCTTTTTGAAAACGCTGACGAAGGTGAATTTTTTTGAAAATACTGGGTCTGCATTGTCGTGTACGGAAGCGTGGTGCTGCCACATAGAGAAAAAAAAATTGGGGGCTCCTTACATGAAAAGTTTATTGTTATAACAATATCGTTTCACGTTATAACGTGAAAATATCACGTTATTTCATGATATGAAGTTTTCACGATATAACGTAAAAGTATCACGTTATTTCATGATAAAATGTTATGTTATAACGTGACAATTTCATATCTTGAAATAACGTGATACCTATCACCTATCATCCACATCATTCCAAGCCTCTCCCAAGTGAGCTTGCACATCGCCATGGACTCTCCACTGTCCAGATTTCTATGAGGTTGTGCGGTGTCAGAGGACTGTCTCCAACGCATGGAACTAGATCATGTAAGCTAATTTTGACCGCTCACCATCTAATTAAAGCGTTGTGTATGGTTAGCGTTGTGTATAGTCTAGTTAGCTAACTAGCCTGTTAAGCAGCTACATGCTGAGGGAGAAAAACACAGTTGGGGGACTGCACTGTTCGCAACACTCGTATAGGTTCACAAACACTTGTTGAAAGATAGAAACGGAACCAAGACAATGCAAGTGGCGGACCCTCCTGTGTCTGGGTCAGATAGTAAAAGTCCCAATAGGCTAGTCCCAAAAAAGTAAATAGTAATACAAGTACGGGATGATTTAGGCTATAGTTCGGAGGTTGTCATGGGGTGCCCCCAGGTCAGAGGCTCTCATCAGCAGGTTTCATTTTCAGCCAGGATAGTCCCAAGCTGTTTAATGTCGGCAAAAATAAAACATAAAATAAAGATCCTGGATTGTTTTTATTCTCTGTGCTGCGCTGATCAGACTGGCATCCTTAGCAACGATCTGTTACACTTGATGACCTTCAGAAATAATATTCAATTTAATGAATATAATGGATAAAAAAACACAACAACAAAAACAAAGTTAAAATCCAGTCCCCAGTTGGTAAGGATAAGGATATTATAGAGAATGCCATCTACTACCACCCTGTTTCTGTGTTAATGCAGTCTTGTGAGTTGTAATTATTATATCTATTATGTCTGTCTTTACAGATTGATGCTGGAGTCATTGTATGGACGATGACACCCTGGCTGGCTACATCCCTACATATGGGGACAGGATTGCAGCAAGACGCTTTTGTTTGGATCATGGGCAACATCAAGGCACAAAACAAACAACAAAAATATCATTGCTTAACAAATTCAAACAAAGAATGGGGATTGGTGACACTGATGATAACACTAACCAGGAGAAAAGGAGAAGAAAGTATGCAAAACACAACAAATGGGCTGAGAAAACAACAAGAAAAATTGAGTTGGGGTGGATCCATGAGGGTAAACAAGTCCGGAAACGTAGGGGTGGGGGGGGGGGACAAGGACCCTCGATGTCCCCAAAGACTTAAAAAAAGAGGAAATATCGCAGTATGCCAAAGACATTTTCTTCCCGAAGGGAGAAAATAAAGTAGGAAAAATTGATGCATTTAGTCATGAAATATTAGACTATCAGGAGGAAGCTATTTTTGATGATGTTATTACAGTTGGTGAACTGTACAGCATACTTAGAATGGGAGTGTTGAGATTTTACCTGTGCACTAAGACCCCAGAAGATAAGGATGATGAAGAATGCATTATGGGAACATCAAACAACAAGGATGAGCAACTGAATGACGTGTTGGAAGAAGATTCTTCTTTTCCTTTTGGCTTTTCCCTTCAGGGGTCGCCACAGCGAATCAACCGCCTCCATCTAACCCTGTCTTCTGCATCCTCTTCTCTCACACCAACTACCTTCATGTCCTCTTTCACTACATCCATAAACCTCCTCTTTGGTCTTCCTCTAGGCCTCCTGCCTGGCAGTTCAAAACTCAGCATCCTTCTACCAATATATTCACTATCTCTCCTCTGGACATGTCCAAACCATCTCAGTCTGGCCTCTCTGACTTTATCTCCAAAACCTCTAACATGTGCTGTCCCTCTGATGTACTCATTCCTGATCCTATCCTTCCTGGTGACTCCCAGAGAGAACCTCAGCATCTTCATCTCTGCTACCTCCAGCTCTGCCTCCTGTCTTTTCCTCAGTGACACTGTCTCTAGACCAAACAACATCGCTGGTCTCACCACAGTTTTGTACACCTTTCCTTTCATTTTAGCTGAAACTCTTCGATCACACATCACACCTGACACTTTTCTCCACCCATTCCATCCTGCCTGGACACGCTTCTTCACCTCTTTTCCCCACTCTCCATTGCTCTGGACTGTTGACCCCAAGTACTTAAAATCCTCCACCTTCTTGATCTCTTCTCCCTGTAACCTCACTCTTCCACTTGGGTCCCTCTCATTCACACACATGTACTCTGTCTTACTGCGGCTAACCTTCATCCCTCTCCTTTCCAGGACAAACCTCCACCTCTCTAGCTTCTCCTCCACCTCTTCCCTACTCTCACTGCAGATCACAATGTCATCTGCAAACATCATAGTCCATGGAGATTCCTGTCTAACCTCGTCTGTCAGCCTGTCCATCACCATAGCGAACAAGAAGGGGCTCAGAGCTGATCCCTGATGCAGTCCCACCTCCACCTTGAACTCCTCTGTCACACCTACAGCACACCTCACCACTGTCTTACAGTCCTCATACATGTCCTGCACCGCTCTAACATACTTCTCTGCCACTCCAGACTTCCTCATACAATACCACAGTTCCTCTCTGGGCACCCTGTCATAAGCTTTCTCCAGATCTACAAAAACACAATGCAGCTCCCTCTGGCCTTCTCTGTACTTCTCTATCAACATCCTCAAAGCAAATACTGCATCTGTAGTACTCTTTTTTGGCATGAAACCATACTGCTGCTCACAAATGCTCACTTCTGCCCTTAGTCTAGCTTCCACTACTCTTTCCCATAACTTCATTGTATGGCTCATCAGCTTTATTCCTCTGTAGTTGCCACAACTCTGCACATCTCCCTTGTTCTTAAAAATGGGCACCAGCACACTTCTCCTCCACTCCTCAGGCATCTTCTCACTATCTAAGATCCTGTTGAACAACCCAGTCAGAAACTCTACTGCCACCTCTCCTAGACACTTCCAAACCTCTACAGGTATATCATCAGGACCGACTGCCTTTCCACTCTTCATCCTCTTCAGTGCTCTCCTCACTTCATCCTGGCTAATCTTTGCTACATCCTGGTCCACAACAGTCACCTCTTCTAGTCTTTGTTCTCTCTCATTTTCCACGTTCATCAACTCCTCAAAGTACTCTTTCCATCTTCCCATCACACTGCTGGCACCTGTCAATAGACTTCCATCCCTATCCTTAATCACCCTAATCTGCTGCACGTCCTTCCCATCTCTATCTCTCTGTCTTGCCAGCCTGTATAGATCAGTCTCTCCCTCCTTACTGTCCAATCTAGCATACAAGTCATCATAAGCTTCTTGTTTGGCCTTTGCTACCTCTACCTTCACCTTACGCTGTATCTCCCTGTACTCCTGTCTACTCTCCTCAGTCCTCTCAGTGTCCCACTTCTTCTTAGCTAACCTCTTTCTTTGTATACACTCCTGTACCTCCTCATTCCACCACCAAGTCTCCTTATCTACTTTCCTTCCAGATGACACACCAAATACTCTCCTACCTGTCTCCCTGATCACATTAGCTGTAGTTGTCCAGTCATCTGGAAGCACCTCCTGACCACCCAGAGCCTGTCTTAACTCCTTCCTAAAGGTCATGCAACACTCTTCCTTTTTTAGCTTCCACCATTTCGTCTTCTGCTCTGTCTTTGTCCTCTTCATCTTCCTCACCACCAGAGTCATCCTACACACCACCATTCTATGCTGTTTGGCTACACTCTCGCCTACCACTACTTTGCAGTCACTGATCTCCTTCAGGTTACATCGTCTACACAAGATGTAGTCTACCTGTGTGCTCCTACCACCACTCTTATAGGTCACCCTATGTTCCTGCCTCTTCTGGAAGAAAGTATTCACTACAGCCATTTCCATCCTTTTTGCAAAGTCAACTACCATCTGTCCTTCTGCGTTCCTCTCCTGGATACCAAACCTGCCCATCACTTCCTCATCACCTCTGTTACCTGCACCAACATGTCCATTGAAGTCTGCACCGATGACAACTCTCTCACTTCTAGGTATGCTCTGCATCACTTCATCAAAGTCCAACCAGAATTTCTCCTTCTCCTCCAGCTCACATCCTACCTGTGGGGCATACCCACTAACAACATTGAACATCACACCTTCTATTTCTAGCTTCAGACTCATCACTCTATCCGACACTCTTTTTACCTCCAGGACATTCCTAACAAACTCCTCCTTCAAGATAACTCCTACTCCATTTCTCTTTCTATCTACACCATGATAGAACAACTTGAACCCTGCTCCTAAACTTCTAGCCTTGCTACCTTTCCACCTGGTCTCCTGGACACACAGTATGTCTACCTTCCTCCTCTGCATCATGTCGACCAACTCTCTACCTTTTCCTGTCATAGTTCCAACATTCAACGTCCCTACTCTTAGTCCTATACTCTTGGCGCTCCTCTTCTGTTTCTTCGTGCGAACGCACTTTCCTCCTCTCCTTCTTCGACCAACAGTAATCCAATTTCCACCGGCGCCCTGTAGGTCAACAGCGCCGATGGCGGTCGTTGTTAACCCGGGCCTCGACCGATCCGGTATGGAAGTCATATGTTTGATTCGCATCTTTGATTTGGCAAAAGTTTTACGCCGGATGCCCTTCCTGACGCAACCCTCTGTATTTATCCGGGCTTGGGACCGGCACAATAAGACACTGGCTTGTGCCCTCTTGCGGCTACATTACGTGTTGGAAGAAGATGACCAGCGTATTCAAACTTCTGACATTGAGGCAAACCTAGACACATCTAAGGTTATGTTTGGCCCGTATCTTGGAGAACCTGTGGCTGGCCAAATGGATGACACTTTGATCTATCTACCTGACTTGGAGAACAATGAGGATCTTATCATAACATCAGTCCTCATTCCCAGAACAAGCTCAAATGACACATTGATCAGCATGCCTCTCCCAATAAGTGCAGCATCCTCTACTTCAGACACAACACCATGAGAAGATGAAGCTTCCATCACACCTCCACCAACAGCCAATGATACTGCAGAGTCAGAATCTGTAGGTGAGGTAGCAAGAAGTTCAACTCCTTCATGGGATGTTGTGTAAATCACTATAAGACTTCATAGGGTCAATCTTCTAGAGGAGATGATAGGCCAATTCAAGGATGCAGCACTTCTCAAACATGGATTTAGGTACATTTACATAGATGAAAGAGGTGCTGATGCAGATGGCATCTCAAGGGATGTGTATGCTGCATTTTGGACCGAGCTACTGGACCACACAGCTGAAGGGGAGGACCAGAGAATTCCATCTCTGTGTCCTAAGTGGCAAGAAGAAGAATGGAAATCCATTGGGCGAATTCTACTGAAGGGATTTCAAGACCATGGCTATTTTCCCTGTTGCCTTTCCCCTGCTTTTACAGTGGCATTTATTTTTGGTGAGCGGGAAGTCTCCGATGATGTGCTTTTTGAAAGGCTTCTTCTACTTTATATGTCAGTCATTCAGACAGGAGTCTGATCACCACTGCCTTAAAGGAAGAACTTTGAGGGGATGAGAAGGATGACCTGATTGATCTTTTAGACCGTTTGGACCTAACAGCACTTCCAACACAAAATAATTTAAAAGGCATCCTTCTGAAAGTGGCACACAAGCAGTTGACCCAAAATCCAAGATATGCATCAGAAAAGATGTCCTTCGTTGCTGGTTCCTCCCTAAGAGAAGCTCTTGCCAGCCCACAAGATGTCCTACACATGTATGAAGCCAAAAAGCTTTTGAAAATGCTACATGGCAAGTCAAGTCAAGTCAAGTTGACTTGACCCTCAAGTCAAGCTGAGACCCAAAGCTTTCGTTTCTTGCAACAATACATCAGAGGCTTAGATGAGGGAGGTCTCCGAAGAGTATTAAGGTTTGTGACAGGGTCAGATGTCTTATGTGTAAACAAAATTACCATCATGTTCACGGCAGTTGATGGACTTGCACGAAGACCTGTTGCACACACATGTGGTCCAGTTCTGGAACTACCATGGACATACGATTCCTATCCAGAGCTACGTACTGAGTTTGACAGTGTACTGATTGACAAAACATCATACAAATTCAGCCTAGCTTAGCTTTGTTATGATATGCTTATCTCATCTAAGCTAGTGGTGCACATGTCTAATGTGTGTGTCTAATGAATGTCTACAGATATTCAGAGCAGAGCATTTTATGACTTATCAAGTTGATGGAAAAATAACCTGTTATTGTTATTGAGAAGTCCTGACCACTTTTCTATATCCTTATCTGATTATGACTTCTCTAATGAGTTTCCCAAAATATGCTCTACTACTCTGTTATGTAAAAGAGCAATTTGATTCTACAGTGGTTCTAAATGCGGCTACAAAAGGAATGTAGACTTGCACCTTAATGTTGGGAAATGGTTTATTTTGTATAATGTTTACATTTGTGATACTCATAGTGTTATAATTAATATGAGCAGGGAATTTTTTTACCTGTTGATGAAAAAAACACATGTGTGATGTTAGTTCTTCCAGAGTGCAGCTCAAGACCTGACTACTTTTTTATACTCTTGTTACCTGATTTTGAGTTATCTAATGAGTTTCCCAATACCTGCTCTACATCTTAATGTACTGTTACGTGAAAGAGCAATTTGAAAGGGAATCTGAATGCTGTTACTACAAGATAAAACAGTTAATTTTTTGTAATGCATAGGTCTGCATGTGTCTTATGTGTAAAAAAGAAAAATGCAGCCACGAGGAAGAAAGCACAAGAAAGAGCCCTGGAGTTGTGTTGTTGTGTGACCCTTCCCCTGAAGTACAAATCACATGGTAATGAGAAACATAGTCTCATATTTGCCCCATCTTTCATGAACTTATGGAAACAAATTTAAATTCTTTGTTGCTATATGTAGATGAGCAAGAGCACTACACTGCTGATGTGCAAATGTACAGTGTGGGCAAAATAGTTCGAGAAATTAAAAAAACAACGTCATAGTTGTGATGTTTCTTTTCCTCATGCATTAAAGGTTCAAAATGGATGACATCAACAGTATAGGCTTGCTTTATTTGCCTATTCCAGAAATCACAGAGTAATTTCTAAGTCTTTTAGAATTCATGCTCTCAGGAAAAGATACAGCTTTATAGCTTCATCTGGTGTGGTGGGAGAGTGTAAGAAGTTCTCTGTCATTATAAGGCAACACATGTTGAATACGGTTTCATCACAAGGGTGAGGTCCTCTCTGTTGGCATTCCTTTTTACAAGCCTCCACTGCTCCCCGAGAGAGACTTCTTTCAGATGATCTTGTCCTCCAAATAGATGAGGGATGGTGTACATGAGAATGGGACGTCCACTTGGAAACACTGCATTTCTGCTCCTCCGGATAACATGGGTGTTCCACAAATGTACAACTTGCTGCAGTTCTTCCTTTGTAGTAAAAAAAAAAAGAAAAAAATATATATTTACATACATACATGTCAACATTGTTTCTTACAGGCATAGGATTTTGACAGCTGCAGTATAAAGCCCACTGGCTTTTGACCAGTAGATGGCGGTGTACTCATACCACCAGAGTGTGCGTGTGAGATTGTCGGACAGATCTCGTGAGAGGACAAAGTTTGGTCATGTAGTTTTGAACCACGGATTAAATCATAGATAGATCATGGATCAATCACAAAATACATCCATGGGATCTATTATTGGAATAGAGAAAATACTTTGTTAATTCCAAAAAAATCAGATTCTTTACTGTGCAGCTCTGATCGGGAATAGCTAATGGACCATATACGTATATAGATGCGCTCACTCTCTCTATCTCTCTCTGCTCACGATCACCCACGCATGAGCACACACACACACACACACAAGATGATGGTTCATGTATCTGACATAGTTTACCTGGATGATGGCCAGGCAACTAAACAATATAAGTTGCTTGTCCAAGAAGTCTCCAGAGAAGCAGTCTTTGTCTTTCAGTTCCTGGAAACAATTCATCCAGTACTGGGCATGATGTCTTCTCAAAAAGGCCCACCAGCTTTCTGGACCCAGCGATGTAACAGTTGATGACAAGGCAGCGATCCATACTCCATCGCAAGAACGTCTGCATTTCTGCCATTGTAACATTTTCTGTCCCGAAGTCTGCGCAAATTCTGGATGGTGTCCCCATCCTCCTCTCAACTTCCTTTATGAAATACCCAGCGATTACTTTGGGATCGCTGTTTGTTGAATAGGCATGTAGCCATATCATAAGTCTTGAAAAGCCATCCATTGCTCCATTTATACAGACACCAAATGGTTTTAGTTTGTCGTATGAATCAACATGCCACATGAAATTAGGCCCTGGGTTAAAGTACATGCGCCGCATTAGGTGATTTCTCCATCTCTGTTCAACACCACGGGGGTCGAGAAACTTTAACAAATGCCTCACTGTACTTTGGGTGACAACATATCCAGCTTGGATGCAGTTGAGATGATGGAGCTTGTATCCATGCAGCCGGCCGTGTCCCTCCAGCTTATCAATGAGGAACGACATTACCTCAAGAGGGTCCGACTCGTTTTTCCTCCGGTATAGCCCCATGTTTTTCAAATTTCTTCTTAGGGTACGCATGCTTATATAAATCTCATCCACGGAGCCCAATAACTGCAAAATCTCACCATGTCTCAAATCAAGCATGAAATATAATTTAATGGCATCATGGTAAAGGAACGATGATTTACAGATGGCCAGCAGACAGTAGTAAAACCACTTTTCTTTTCACGTTCTTGTCTTATCACGAAATAACGTCATACTTTCACTTTATAACGTGAAAAAGTCGTATCATGAAATAACGTGATACTTTCACGTTATAACGTGAAAAAAATCATATCATGAAATAACGTTATAATTTCACGTTATAACGTGAAAAGATATTGTCATAACAATAAACCTTTCACGTAATTACGTGATACTGAGCCTCCCGGTTTTTATTTTCTTGGTCTGGCAGCTCCCGGTTTTTATTTTGTTGGTCTGGCAGCTCTACGCTGCCGTACAAATCTTTTCGTATGCGGGGTGAAAAAAGTTGCGTTTTCGAAAAGTTCCGGTACCGTGTGTTTGGGGCCTCAGAGGCAAGAGCAACAGCGCTGTGGTCGCAAAGGAGAGGGAGAAGGCATGGGAAGAAATCGCTGCCCGTGTAATTACGTAAATTTAAATATAGCACTGTGTAATTAAGATAAAATTACGGTGGGGAACAGCGTGAATGATGGTCTATTAATGTCATTCAGTTGCAGTCCCACGGAGGTGAAGCGCACACAGCAGCAGTTGAAGATGAAACATAAAAACATTATTCACTCAGGTCAGACTTCTTCATCTCGTGGGGGTTTCTTCTCATTTTCATCATGCTTGATATTGTACAGCAGCGGTCCCACACTTTTTTTTGCCACAGACCGGTTTCATGTAAGACAATATTTTCAGACAGGCCTTCGTTTGCTCATTAATCGTTAAATGACGCCAAGACGGCTGGAGTCTAATAATAAAGCACCACAGTGGTGATTATGTCAAATGCAGACGTCAACAGACAATAAAGAGCCTTTTTGTTGTAAATTGATAATCATCACCTCTGTAAACAAAATTATTCATTTGAGAACAAAAATCCCTCTTAATGAGAAATAATTATATTAAATAACTCGACTCAAGACACTGCGCTGATGAGGTTTATTTGAAATATAGTGACTACTGATCAGTGCAGTAGATGAGATAAGCATATCATAACAAAGCTAAGCTAGGCTGAATTTGTTTGATGTTTTGTCAATCAGTACACTGTCAAACTCAGTACGTAGGAGAAATACTGATCATTTCTATATAAAATGGTGAACAAGGATCGACACAGTTGAGATAAATAACCAGCAAACACCAGCAGTTCATTCTGTGGAAGTCATGTAACTCCATCTTTTCATGTCTTCATCTATCCACAGCTACTGGTAAAGGAGCTGTACCGGATTTACCTTCTGAAAAAAATTTAAAAAAAAAACAGATCTGAAAACAAAAATTCTGCAGCACCATTTAGAGGTGAGTGTTGGCCACAGGTGAATCAAGTTAACTATTGGCAAGACACAAGGACTAACATTTGAATTTGTATTTGTAGGAAATAAAGAAGACTAAATGAAATGTGACTTGTGCTTTTATTTTATGTTATGGTGGTAGTGATGGAGATTTAATTTGAAAAATAATTCTCGCAGACAGTGCTGCGCACCACTTTGCCCTCCTGGATAGCAGGTAGGTGGATAGGGTCATCATCAGGGTCATCAATTCTTGGGGCAGGGTGTTGTTCTCCTCTAATAGTGGCAATATTATGAAGAACAACACATGCCACAATTATATCACAGGCCCTCTCAGGGGTCTCCTGAGGTGACGTAGGCACTGGAAATGTGCTTTCAGCAGGCCTATGGTCATCTCCATCTGGGCTGTCGTCCTGCAGTGAGCCCGGTTGAAGTTCTGCCTGGGACCTGGATCAGGGTAACGGGTCAGCAGCCTGGCATGGGTACACCCTGTCTCCCTTGCTATCTTTCCAAGGAGAATTAATTGTGGTCTTTTAAATATTACATCATTATCATCTAAGGCTCTTTTAATTAATGATCTAATAACCGATCACAGCATTGACAATTTTGGACTAACAGAAACCTGGCTGCATAAGGATGAGTATGCTAGTCTTAATGAATCCTCTCCTCCCAACCATATCAACGCTCACATAGCGCATGATAGTGGACAAAGTGGTGGTGTGGCAGCCATTTCCAACTCTAATTTAGCAATTTACCCAAAACCTGAGTCTAGCTACATTACTTTTGAGAGCCTTAGCATGAATGTGCTACAGTCCTCATATTAACTGATTCTATCGAATTTGTAATTGTATTGTCTTCCTGGACCATATTCCTCTTTTTTGAAAAAAATTTCTGAATTTTTATCTAATTTGCCTGCTACCAAAGATAAGTTTATAGTAAAAGGAGATTTCAATGTTCATTTTGACAGTGTGAATGATAGTTTCTGCGTTGGATTCAAGTCTATGCTAGATTCTCTAGATTTCTCACAGTTGGTGGATGGCCCTACCGATAAGCACCATCACACCCTTGATCTTATTCTTACCCATGGTGTAGATATAGAGCACTTGACTATTTTCCCACAAAACAACTTCTTGTCAGATCACTCCCTAGTTACTTTTACTTTATCCTGATTAACATTAACCCACAGGACAGAACCATCTTGACTAGATCAATCACTGATGCAGTAAGAACTAAATTTGAAGAAAAAAATCCCCTCAGCCGTGGAGTCAGTGTGCTCCCCTGACCCCTATTCTAGTACAAGCCAAAATATTGAATTTCTCCGACAGTGTGACTGACATTCTAAAAACAAGTCTAGATGACAAGTCTAAGTATTAAAAACAAAAGAATAGTTTTATTGCTTTTATTGTTCTTATCTCTTTTACCATTCTGTCTTAATTCTTGCTCTGGTGTGTTTTGCTTAATTTTACTTCAATTTTAGCTTAATTTTGTCCTGCTTTTATTTGGCCTCACTATTTTGGCTCTTTGTTGCCATATGTATCCTGCTTTTGCCTTGTTTGTCAAAGCACTTTGTAAACTTTTGTTTTAAAAGGTGCTATATAAAGTTATTATTATTATTATTAACATTAGTAAATAAACCTATACTATCCATAATTAATCAGTCCTTAAAATTAGGTTATTTACCGCAATCTTTTAAAGCGGTTGTGATAAAGCTCCTCCAAACCAAACCTAGACATTGGCCTCCTCTCAAACTACAGGCCAATCTTTAACCTCCCATTCCTATCTAAGATCCAAGAGAACATAGTGGCCAAGCAGCTAAACGACTACCTGTTAGAGAACAATCTGTTAGAGGATTTTCAGTCAGGTTTTAGAGGGAACTATAGTACGGACACTGCACTGCTAAAGGTTACAAATGACCTTTTAATAGCGTCAGATAAAGGTCTTCCATCTGTTCTAGTCTTATTGGACCTGATTGCAGCATTCGATACTGTTGACCATAATATTTTTCTAAGGAGATTGGAAGAGGAAGTGGAGATTAAAAACTGGTTTATACTGGTTTAGGTCATATCTTTCCAACCAATTTCAGTTTGTCCATGTAAATAATAAATCTTCAGATCGAGAGACTCTCAACTGTGGATTACCTCAAGGATCTGTTATGGGACAGTTCCGTTTAATTTATATATGCTACCATTGGGAAATATTATAAGGAAACATAACCTTAATTTTCATTGCTACCCAGACGATACACAACTATATTTATCAATTAAAAAAATAAATCTGACCTGCTAATTAAATTAGAAACCTGCCTCAAGGATATTAAATCCTGGATGCTTCACAATTTCTTACTGTTGAACAGTAACAAAACTGAAGTCATTATTATTGGCCCTAAGCATCTTAGAGATAATTTCTATAACATTGCAATTCCCTTAGATAGCATTGCTCTGTCCTCCACCAATGATGTCAGGAACTTGGGGGTGATTTTTTATCAAGATTTGTCCTTTGATTCTCATAAAGTCTGTCTCGGACAGCCTTCTTGCACTTACGAAACATTGCTAAAGTTGGAAATTTCTTATCCTTCAAAGACGCAGAAAAAAATCGTTCATGCCATTGTTACTTCTGTGGCAGCTCGAGGGGCAGATTTGGGGTAGAGTTTACTCAATCTTACACTTTCCTCTAAGTTAGAATTGCCGACAATGCCACCATGGGAATTTCGCCCAAGGAGATAGTTTTAATCAACCCCAACAGAGTAAGGCACACAGGTTCGTTCTATTTACGACGGGCAGGAGACGTGGTTCCAGGTTCAAACAATTATCTTTATTTTTCAACAATATTAAAAATAATAAAGCTTTTTTAAAATTTACCACACACACTCGGGAGGGACGACCTTCTTCAGGTGCTGAGGCTCGTCGACGGTGCAGTGGTTGTGGAACACAAACGGGATTCCCAGGGAAGAAAAGCACCCCAATCACTCATGACACACACTACACACACTCTGTGGAAAACTCAAATATGGGGGATCACAGCACACTATACGAGGAAACCACCACCGGGACACCAGGGACCACCACCGTCGGCTCTCAGCAACTGAAAAAGGTGAAAAGAACAAGGGAATTAGTGGGTCACACACACCCCAAGGTAACCAAATACAACAAATTAATTCAATGATTAAACCCAAAACCGAAATTCATTTAAACAAATGACAAATGTCGCAAACACAAGGGGAAAATAATTGAGTACTTAGAAAAATAAAAGGAAGAAATCAATGGAGAAATGATTTAACCAACTCGTAGAAACAAATTTGACCAGAAATGAAATGAAAAAAAAAATAAAGAGAGAAACAAACGAAGTAATTAGAACCCAAAATAACCCCACTGATCTCACTCAATCATTAAAATCAAGTTTTAAAAGCTACCAAATATTTGGTCCAGTCCGCTGTGCCGCGGAGGTCTTATCCTTGGTTTTAAAGGTCTATCCTTACGGCTCCGCCCGCGACCGTGCCGGATTAGCGGGACTAGCAGCCGCAGCAGCCGTAGCCTCAACCGCACGGAGCACCAAGAGTCTTGTCGCAGCTGCAGGCTGAGGCGAAAAGGAGCTGCCGACCCCCGAGTCCGGATAGGTGTCGCAGACAAATAAAACCAGGAAACAAAGCAGCAGCGACGCGAAGCCCGCAACCAAGCAAAGGGACACAGTCAGGACAGCGAAACCTGGCCGAGCAGAGCAGTAGCGAAGCAGGGCAAAGCGGCATCCACAAAGTGACAAGCTACGGTGTCCCTACGGTACTTGGCGCTGCTGGAGCTGTACCACTGCTGGAGGTGCAACTTAACGCCGCTGAAACTCCCCAGCAACCACCCGGTCCTCACAGCCCCTGTCACAAATAAAGAATTAAGTTTGGCGAGGTCTGGAGGAAGAGCGGGAGAGCAGAGTAAACGCACCGACTTGTCACAGTCACACATACCTGTCAAGCCCTCGTGAGGGATCGCCACGAGGGAGAGGGAGAGGAGAAAGACAAGCGCATCGTATAAGGTCCCGTACGACAGTGATCCCGGGAGCCGCAGACTAACGGTATCTAAGAGCAAGCCCAACCAGGAAAATCAGCGCAACAATATTCACAGAGTATTATTAGCAGCCACTAATGTAGCCGCAAGAGGGCACAAGCCAGTGTCTTATTGTGCCGGTCCCAAGCCCGGATAAATACAGAGGGTTGCGTCAGGAAGGGCATCCGGCGTAAAACTTTTGCCAAATCAAAGATGCGAATCAAACCTATGACTTCCATACCGGATCGGTCGAGGCCCGGGTTAACAACGACCGCCATCGGCGCTGTTGACCTACAGGGCGCCGGTGGAAATTGGACTACTGTTGGTCGAAGAAGGGAAAGAGAAGAGGAGCGCCAAGAGTATAGGACTAAGAGTAGGGACGTTGAATGTTGGAACTATGACAGGAAAAGGTAGAGAGTTGGTCGACATGATGCAGAGGAGGAAGGTAGACATACTGTGTGTCCAGGAGACCAGGTGGAAAGGTAGCAAGGCTAGAAGTTTAGGAGCAGGGTTCAAGTTGTTCTATCATGGTGTAGATGGGAAGAGAAATGGAGTAGGAGTTATCTTGAAGGAGGAGTTTGTTAGGAATGTCCTGGAGTAAAAAGAGTGTCGGATAGAGTGATGAGTCTGAAGCTAGAAATAGAAGGTGTGATGTTCAGTGTTGTTAGTGGGTATGCCCCACAGGTAGGATGTGAGCTGGAGGAGAAGGAGAAATTCTGGTTGGACTTTGATGAAGTGATGCAGAGCATACCTAGAAGTGAGAGAGTTGTCATTGGCGCAGACTTCAATGGACATGTTGGTGCAGGTAACAGAGGTGATGAGGAGGTGATGGGCAGGTTTGGTATCCAGGAGAGGAACGCAGAAGGACAGATGGTAGTTGACTTTGCAAAAAGGATGGAAATGGCTGTAGTGAATACTTTCTTCCAGAAGAGGCAGGAACATAGGGTGACCTATAAGAGTGGTGGTAGGAGCACACAGGTAGACTACATCTTGTGTAGACGATGTAACCTGAAGGAGATCAGTGACTGTAAAGTAGTGGTAGGCGAGAGCGTAGCCAAACAGCATAGGATGGTGGTGTGTAGGATGACTCTGGTGGTGAGGAAGATGAAGAGGGCAAAGGCAGAGCAGAGGACGAAATGGTGGAAGATAAAAAAGGAAGGGTATTGTATGACCTTTAGGAAGGAGTTAAGACAGGCTCTGGGTGGGCAGGAGGTGCTTCCAGATGACTGGACAACTACAGCTAATGTGATCAGGGAGACAGGTAGGAGAGTATTTGGTGTGTCATCTGGAAGGAAAGTAGATAAGGAGACTTGGTGGTGGAATGAGGAGGTACAGGAGTGTATACAAAGAAAGAGGTTAGCTAAGAAGAAGTGGGACACTGAGAGGACTGAGGAGAGTAGACAGGAGTACAGGGAGATGCAGCATAAGGTGAAGGTAGAGGTAGCAAAGGCCAAACAAGAAGCTTATGATGACTTGTATGCTCGGTTGGACAGTAAGGAGGGAGAGACTGATCTATACAGGCTGGCAAGACAGAGAGACAGAGATGGGAAGGACGTGCAGCAGGTTAGGGTGATTAAGGATAAGGATGGAAGTCTATTGACAGGTGCCAGCAGTGTGATGGGAAGATGGAAAGAGTACTTTGAAGAGTTGATGAACGTGGAAAATGAGAGAGAACAAAGACTAGAAGAGGTGACTGTTGTGGACCAGGATGTAGCAAAGATTAGCCAGGATGAAGTGAGGAGAGCACTGAAGAGGATGAAGAGTGGAAAGGCAGTCGGTCCTGATGATATACCTGTAGAGGTTTGGAAGTGTCTAGGAGAGGTGGCAGTAGAGTTTCTGACTGGGTTGTTCAACAGGATCTTAGATAGTGAGAAGATGCCTGAGGAGTGGAGGAGAAGTGTGCTGGTGCCCATTTTTAAGAACAAGGGAGATGTACAGAGTTGTGGCAACTACAGAGGAATAAAGCTGATGAGCCATACAATGAAGTTATGGGAAAGAGTAGTGGAAGCTAGACTAAGGGCAGAAGTGAGCATTTGTGAGCAGCAGTATGGTTTCATGCCAAAAAAGAGTACTACAGATGCAGTATTTGCTTTGAGGATGTTGATAGAGAAGTACAGAGAAGGCCAGACGGAGCTGCATTGTGTTTTTGTAGATCTGGAGAAAGCTTATGACAGGGTGCCCAGAGAGGAACTGTGGTATTGTATGAGGAAGTCTGGAGTGTCAGAGAAGTATGTTAGAACGGTGCAGGACATGTATGAGGACTGTAAGACAGTGGTGAGGTGTGCTGTAGGTGTGACAGAGGAGTTCAAGGTGGAGGTGGGACTGCATCAGGGATCAGCTCTGAGCCCCTTCTTGTTCGCTATGGTGATGGACAGGCTGACAGACGAGGTTAGACAGGAATCTCCATGGACTATGATGTTTGCAGATGACATTGTGATCTGCAGTGAAAGTAGGGAAGAGGTGGAGGAGAAGTTAGAGAGATGGAGGTTTGTCCTGGAAAGGAGAGGGATGAAGGTTAGCCGCAGTAAGACAGAGTACATGTGTGTGAATGAGAGGGACCCAAGTGGAAGAGTGAGGTTACAGGGAGAAGAGATCAAGAAGGTGGAGGATTTTAAGTACTTAGGGTCAACAGTCCAGAGCAATGGAGAGTGTGGAAAAGAGGTGAACAAACGTGTACAGGCAGGATGGAATGGGTGGAGAAAAGTGTCAGGTGTGATGTGTGATAGAAGAGTTTCAGCTAAAATGAAAGGGAAGGTGTACAAAACTGTGGTGAGACCAGCGATGTTGTTTGGTCTAGAGACAGTGTCACTGAGGAAAAGACAGGAGACAGAGCTGGAGGTAGCAGAGATGAAGATGCTGAGGTTCTCTCTGGGAGTGACCAGGAAGGATAGGATCAGGAATGAGTACATCAGAGGGACAGCACATGTTAGAGGTTTTGGAGATAAAGTCAGAGAGGCCAGACTGAGATGGTTTGGACATGTCCAGAGGAGAGATAGTGAATATATTGGTAGAAGGATGCTGAGTTTTGAACTGCCAGGCAGGAGGCCTAGAGGAAGACCAAAGAGGAGGTTTATGGATGTAGTGAAAGAGGACATGAAGGTAGTTGGTGTGAGAGAAGAGGATGCAGAAGACAGGGTTAGATGGAGGACACTGATTCGCTGTGGTGACCCCTGAAGGGAAAAGCCGAAAGGAAAAGAAGAAGATTATTAGCAGCCACTACTACCATACCTGTACCGGAGACGCAAGAAGGGAACGACGGGACCCGGAAGTAACGAGGACGGCCAGAGCAAGAGGGAGGGGAGGTTGCCAACACTCCCTTTAAAAGAGTGCTACCACGTAGTCATTGGCCGCCAGTGACTACGCAGCAGCTCCCAATTAACTACCGATGGGGCACATCATCCTGCCACACTTCTAAATTGGATTACTACAATTCCTTATTATCAGGCTGTTCAAGCTCCTCTATTAAGACTCTACAATTAGTTCAGAATGCAGCTGCCCGCTTACTGACTCAAATTGGGAGGATAGAGCACAGCTCTCCTGTCCTAGCATCACTACATTGGCTCCCGATTAAATCTAGAATACATTTCAAAATACTTATGATCTCATTTAAAGCTCTTCATTGTAAGGCTCCATCTTACATCGAAGATCTCATCGAAGTGTATCACCCTCCCAGGGCCCCTTTGATCCGAGGACGCAGGATTTCTGGTGACCCATGGGGTGTTTAAGAGTAGAACAGGAGGCAGAAGCTTCAGCTATCTGGCCCCTTTACCATGGAATGATCTACCAGCCTTGGTCCGGGGGGCAGACACCTTTAGCTTATTTAAGAGCAGACTAAAAGCCCTCCTCTTTGATAGAGCCTACAATCAGAAATGACACACATTCCACTAGATATGTTGCTATAAGTCTAGGCTGCTGAGGTTATTTTTCCCCGTCTCTCCCGTTAAAGGGAGACACTGTGGTGCTTCTGTCACTCATCCTTCTTTATCTTTTTATGCTTTTATAATTTACCACTACTACAAGATACTGCCACTGTCTTTGTGCTTATGTTCAACAGATGGCGGAACGTGCATCTGCTGGGATAGGCTCCAGCACCCCGCCACCCATGATGGCAGATGAGGCGGGTTTGGAAGATGAATAAATGAATATCTCTTCTGTTCTCATCAGTACACTCAAATAAGAATTCATTGGATGAACAAGATTTTATCATGCCACCTATATTCCATCAAAACTAACCAAGTTAAGTCAATTAATCTTGACTATGTTGTTTCAACATAACATACATTTGTTGGTGCTGCATCATCTGAATATGTTCATTCAATTAGTTTGCCTTTCATTGAATTAAAATCTTTGCATTTAGTTATTCCAGTCAAATTCAATTACATTTGGTCTATAATGATGAAACATTTTAAATGACCAAAATTCAACCTTGTTTCCTGAACTAATTTGGGTTTCATATATTTGTTTTGATCTTGTCGAATAAAGTAGGGTTATATCCTTTTACCATTATAAACCCAGAAATATGACAAAATGCATTACAATTTATATATATATATATATATATATATATATATATATATATATATATATATATATATATATATATATATATTTTTTTTTTTTTAATTTAACAACAACAGTAAAGAAGACTGCAAACATACAATGACATCAAATCAAAAGGTGCATTTAAGTTCTGGAGGGTAACTCAGGTTCAAACAGTATGTCAGCCCAAACAACAGAGCACAAGCTGTCCCAATGTTCCCCAACTCACAGAGGACCTGAACACCTTCAATCAGGACACCAATGTCTTCTGGGTCAACTCCAGGCTTCGCTCCCTCCTTCCTTATAACATACACTCCCATCACGGTTTGCTCCATTGAACTGTGGGACTCCATGTCTGTGTCCTGTTGAGAAAAATACAACAAACACATTTTCTTATGTAGATAAGCAATATAGATGCATACATTCCAAAAGAAGGACAAAAGAGGTATCTTCTACAGTTGGACATTCCAATGAACATTAAAAATTCAAAGGAAGTTAGTATAGAGACAACTGTAACTGTAAAAAAGCTCCAGATTTACCAGATAGACTAGCAATCTTCAGATTTTAAAATATCACACCATACAGTGAACGGTTTTAGATCTGCATCAAAACTATAAAGAAAACTGCATTTTATTGTTCATTTAGATGGAATTGTCCATGGTTACACAATTGCCAATATGCACTATATCAGCTAATAGAGTAGTGCATGTAGTGGATGCACTACTCTATACTCTATATGCACATACTGTCAGTTAGTATGTGTGCTACTAACTGACAGCAACCACAATCACAAAGAGAATCTGATGTAGTATCACAGTCCTAAGTTAAAAAAATAAGTTTCTCAGGCACTTTGAAACTCAAAAAGCAGCTGCTAGCACGATTCCAACACACTTCTGTTTGGGCTCCAAATGGTTTGTTTTGCTGTGAAAACGATATTGCTTTTTTAACCCTTAATTTTTAAATTTAATATACCAGGGAAGCAAATATGTGCTTTGTCCAATTGATCAATAGACTGTTCAGACTGCAAGCAAATCACAATCCAATCAGATTCCCTTTCATATGTGATTTTAAGGGCTGACTGTTCACACTGTTTTTAGCAAGTGTCCAAATGTGATCTTGCTCTGTTCAGACTGGGCCATATAATTGGCTGATCTGACAGGTTGCCGTAGCAACGACATTGGGACAGAGGCGTCCTCCATGCTCCGTTATGCGCAGTGCCTGTTGCGGCGTGTAGAGAGATATCACTAACTCTCAGAGCCTATGTTTTGGAGCTGTTCAGGCTGAGATGCATCTGTCCAAATGCGATCTGAAGCTACCTCCGGATTGTGGTTTCAATCTGTCTTTGAAAAAATCTGATTTTATGTGGGATGTGACTGTTCAGACTACAAAAGAGCATCACTTTCAATCTGGAAGGGCTAAAAATATGATAAAAGCAGCCTTAGTCTTAATCCAGATTGGAAGCGGATGACTCTTTGGTAGTCTGAACAGTCACATACCACATAAAATCAGATTTTTTCAAAGACAGATTGAAACCACTTTCGAGAGGTAGTTTCAAATCCCATTTGGACAGATGCTTCTCAGTCGGAACAGCTCCAAACACACTGATCAGATTCAACTGACCGTGACGTCGCTTTATACTACGCAAGAGCCAATGCGCATTACGGGCCGTGAACGACGCCTCCATCCCTATGTCGTTGCTACAGCAATCTGTCAGACGGCCAATAATGTAGCCAGATCTGAACAGACAAGATCTGATTAGGTCACTGCTATACACAGTGTGAACGTTCAGCCCAAAAAACTCAGACTTGGAAGAACATCTGATTGGAATCTGATATGCCTGCAGTTTGAATGCAGCCTTAGCCTCACTTAGTTTCACTTTGTGTATGTAACTCACCATGTATTTTATGAGCTTTTCTTGGTCTTCGTTCAAGTAGATGCCCAAGGATTGGAAGGTGCATGCTCTTCTTTTGTGTATCGAGTCATCCTGATGGGGAAAAATAGGAATCCATTTAGACAAAATGTAATCCTTGAGGAGGAAGAAGGAATTCTGCAATTGTGATAACAAACTAAGTTTTACAGATTTTGAGCATCCCAAAAGTTTTTTTTGTCAAGTAGCCCAACATTGACACACATCAGACAATGAACCCGCATCTCATGACATTTAATTACTCCATACTTGTCAGGGTTGGCAGATTAACAATGAAGAGTGGGGTACCAATAACAGTAGTCATTCTTAAATATTCTCTTGTTTTCATACTGACCAAATCGTTCATGAGATGATTTAACCATTTACTTCTATATCTCTGGCCGAAGCTGACGTGATCAATAAAAATCAGGATTAAATACTATATTTTGATTAAGTCAAAATCTTTATCAAATAACTGTACAGAGAATTCTTACAATCATGCAACTGACATGAAGGGGAAGTAAGGCATTTCGTATGCATAGGTGTACCGAAACAAACCTGGGAAAAGGCCGCCATGTGCTGTCTTATTTTTCTTCCAGCCACCCCAGCCTTGTGTTGAAAGAGCACCATCATGCGTGGAGAGGAGTGGTCAAGTTCAGCAAACAATGTAGATAACAGAGGAACAGTTGATATGCGCAGGAACTCCTTATCAATCTGAAAAACATGAACAATTCACAAGTAACTCAACCTACCCAAAAAGACAACAAACAAATAAATAATACAACATAGGAAGGATGAACAATCAAATCTTTGAGTGTGTGTGAATGATGCTTCCTCTTTTTGTGTGTGTAAAAAGTACTGTAAACATTTGTTTTGAAAGGACAACCAAAAAACACACAACTGTTTTGTTACTTTGTAGGTGTGTTCCAATATGAACAAAATAATCCCTCTCACTGGCAAATTCAGCACATTCACTTAATTCAAACTTAAATGTCACCGAGTTAGAGGCTATCTGTGTAAGATGAGCAGAATGAGCTTTATGGACATGGGTGGCAAGTCCACTCCATGTCTTGAATGTGCATGGACAATTTACATATATGCACACATAATGTTGATCTTGTCCATAATGGTGGAGTAGTCTGTAATGTTTGAGTAGTTTGTACCTACTACTCTCCTTAGTTGTAGAATGTTTGCACTGCCACATACAGATCACTGAAAGATGAAGAAAGAAAAACATTAGCAAATGATATAATGAGTAGGAATTATCAATACAAAGGCACAATAATAGATGGGTCGGTGATATGCAACTAATGATGGTATTTTTGTATACTGTTACTTAATTTTAGTTTTTTTTTAAATATACAACATTGTACAGACTCTTTCAAGTCTTGTTTTTTTGAGTTAACTTTGATATCTATTTAACAATAATGTTACAAATATATGAACTTACCATGTAATGACGAGGAGGTGTATACAAATCCTCAGAGCATGGGGCCACTGCTTATTTTTGAGATTTATTTCTGGAGGAAAAAAAGACATTTTTTATTTGTGCACTTTTTTTAAAAGAACTAATACATGTCATTGTTACAGTAAGTATTTGGGGCTGGTGAATTGACCAGTGGATATGAATCATAAGAATTAGAAGGCAGGTCTTCGTCAGCTTTCAGAACTGAAACGCTGAACAACTAAAAATCAAACAAATTGTTTTTGGTTAGCTGCCTTGCTCAGCTCCAACTCAGGAGTTAAACCAAGGAAAGTTTCAAATTCATTACATGTGAACATCAAACCTTTAAATCAAAGCATACACACAAACTTTGCTCAATATATAAACGTAGTGGTTCTGATTCTGTGCATTTTTTGTATACTGTTATTTGATTCCAGTAATCAGGTCACCTTCTAGTTTCAGCAGAACTTTAGAAGTCTCTTGGATGAGAGACGAAACGTCTTCAAGAACTTTCTTAATGTCCAGTGGATCGATTTAAACAGCTTTGGGCAACTTTTTGAAAACGCTGGCCAAGGTGAAATTATTTTACAACGCCGGGTCTGCGTTGTCGTGTGGACGCTGTACCCGCAACTTTTTCTATCAGGGGGGCGTCTCCCTGCGACGAAAACCGCTGTGACGTCACGCATGTGACCCGCGTCTACATGTATAAAAGGAGCTAAAACCGGCTATTTTCTGACGTATAACAGCTCCACGTCGAAGACGCGTTGATAAACATTCTTGACACTTGAATATTTGTTCGTCTGTTTCTTTCTTTATGAGTCATAAAATTTATATATTTATTTATTCATTCAAGTTTCTCGACGTCATTTCTGGGTCAGACCAGGATGCGCTGCCTGCTGGTGGGAGAACTTTTTCTATGCGGGGTGAAAAAGTAGCGTTTTCAAAAAGTTCTGGCACCCTGTGGACGGGACCTACGTCTCCCGTTCCCCTACTTTCTCCCGCTCACACACACTTGACTCCGTCATGGCGGAGCCTCCTGCCGGTTCAAACTGGTTTCATGCAACTGATGGGTCAGGCAACAGTTTCCACACAGAGAACGAAAACTGCGCTTTTCAGAGAAAAAAACACCCCACAACAATAAAATATGGCAGTACTGTATCTAAATTCGGTATCTGTTAACTTTGAGACAAGAGTGAGAAAACACTTGTTTCGGAAGAAACTATCGGTCCTACCATAGCAAAACTATCGGTCTGAAAATTGTCTCGTACATGTCAAAAAACACTGACCCTATCAAAATAAATGAATAAATGAATAGATATTTGATTAGTTACCGTTAAAAAAATAATTACTTACCATTAAATTGAAGGAACGGTGTTGCTGCATTGATATCGATCTCCCTCCAAAAATGTGCACAGTGGGAGGAGCATCACTGCACATGCGCAGCAGAATCATTGTTGCGTTGAGGAACCTCAATCTCATTGGACTGACATGAATGAAGCTAATTCGTCCAGTTTTTGTAAAATCCATGTTCAACAGACATGAACGAACCATTTAATGAAATAAACATGCTTAATTCTTTTCAGATGAACATAGTTCTAGATTATTGAACAAACACATGCCCTAGTTCATTTTTTTGAGTGTAGGGGTAATGAGACTCACCTGCACCTAGTCGTAATCAGCTGTCTATTCAAGCCAGCCTCAAGTGGTTCCACCAGCTTCTGCCTGTACTTGGTTTGGGTTCATCTCAAGTTTCCTGTGCTTCTAAATAGTTTTTCTGTTTGTCTTAAAGTTATATACAGTAATCCCTCGCTTATACGCACTTCAAGATGTGCGGCTGCACTGCATCGCAGTTTTTTATTAGGTTGTCAAATGATACCTTACATGCATGCTATTGGCTGACAGCATCTGTGTGTGCACTGCGTTCCGAGACCCACAGTTCCTCCTGCAACTTTTCTTTAATACAGACGTGTTTTAAACAATCTGTGATAACTCACGTTGCTCTGTTGTGTGTGTGTTCTGCATGAGTTCGCGAGACTGAGAAGGGGGCTTTAGAGCGAGAGCGGGAGATTGTCAGTTCTTCTTTGGGCCTTGTGAAGGCAGGACACCAAATAAAGACCGTTCAGGGAGTATCGTGTTCGTCACCCTTGCCCACCATAAGAAACACCGGGGGTGTTACAAGTCTTTTAAAGTGTGGGAAAATGTAATACAGATATAAAGTGGTTTAATATCAGTATGGAGAGGGCTCATAAACGATTAATTTACCGTGAATAATGGAAAAAAATTGGTCTGTATATCGCGGGTTGTCCTTAGTCGTAACAAGGGATTATTTTATATATACAGTACCGTATATATATCACTGAGTTGGGACAAAACATGCCCCATGTAGACAAGTCTTATTTATGTCAAATATAAAGAATTTAATAATGATTGACATACAAATTTAAATATAAAGGAATTGTGAATGCTGATGTTTTAGCATGGATAATTACTTTTTGGGGGGATATTTGTTTAAATCTATGACCAAGAGTTAGACAGCCAATGTTATTTCTCTTGTCCTCAGCAAGAGGTCACAAATATCTTTAAAAAGCTCTACAATTGTGAAAACATTTAGTTTTAAAAGCACAAACAATTCATTCCATGAACATTTAAAAAATATTCTTTGCCAATATTTTCCATCAAAGTTTTGTCCTCTGTTTCCGTCAACTTTCAGATTTTCTCATAAACTTCATTAAATTGGTCAGTAGCATGGTCATCTATATCCCTGAGGACACTTTTCATTCTCCTGGCTGTGGTGAATACTGTACATCAATACCACACATGGTCTGGTATGTTGGACATTTTTGATATTTGTGATGACCAATGTTAATTTTCCTGTGGTCACAGCTGGATGTGAATGCTGAATGTCAACACCGTTTTTCCATTACAATACTTCCTATTAAACCATAGTGGATTCAATGAAAGTTTTTGTTGAGATTATGGAGACAGCTATCAATTGCCAAAATACTGTACTACCTGGCGGCACGGTGGCGCAGTGGGTAGCGCTGTCGCCTCACAACACGGCGGACCCTGGTTCTCTGTGTGGAGTTCGCATGCTCTTCCCGTGTCTGCGTGGGTTCTCTCTGGGTTCTCTGGCTTCCTCCCACCCCCAAAAGCATGATTGGCCAGTCCCACATTGACCGTAGGAGTGAATGTGTGTGTGAGTGGTTGTTTGTCTCTGTGTGGCTCCGCGGTACACTGGCGTCGTGCCCGGAGTGTCCCCCACCTCACGCCCTGAGACTGCCGGGATAGGCACCGGCTCCCCCGCGACCCGCGTCAGCGGATTAAGTGGGTTAAGATAATGACTGACTGACTGTACTACCTACACAGAAAATTTGACAATACATTTTACTCAAACTGAATAAAATTTTACTCAGAAAATGATTTGATCCCAGTCTATATAGAATGAAAATGACTCTTTCCACAGAGTTAATTTTAGAGTTTTTTTTTTACTCTATTTAGTGTACATATTTGGGGCGGCAGTGGCTCAGCAGTAGAGCAGATGCCTTACAACCAGACATCATCCCAGACATTGGCGGCTAAATTCCCACTCCCACCAAAACATCCTCAGAGTGTTAGCTGAATGTGGGAGGCATCAGTTCACCTCCCAGTCACTGCCGAGGCACCCTTGAGCAAGGCCTCACCCCCTGCAAGCAGCTCACTTGGGGCACACCCCGAAGTCACAACCTGTCACTCTTCCTCCCCTGGACTAATTGCATGCTTACAGGCTGTGTGATGTGATATGACTAACACATATACTGTACAGTATATGCATGTACTGTGAGAGAGAAGACAATTTCCCTTCTGGGGATCAATCAAGTGTGAATTTAATCTTTAATATTTTACACTTTGTGAATAGAATTTATTCCACGTTGAATAAAATTAAAAGTCACTTTCCTCAATTTAGTGATGCATTTTACTCTATTTTACCCATACAGAGCATTATTTTCCACTTATTAGAATAATATTTGACTAAAAATAGAATTATGATTACTCAATAAATCAAAAACAATTTGGCAAAGCACCTTAGCACATTTGTTAAAGTTCAACAGCCATTTTGTTGTGTGCTGCAAGGCAAAAGCAAGGCTAGGACCCCTGATGCAGAGTAGAAGAGCTAACAGTTTATTAAGCACAAATTAAAAAAAAAAAAAGAATCACTTTCTAGAGAAAGGCTAAACTGACAAAGTAGCAACAGATAATCACCTTTGCGGGAAGAATTTAATAAAGTAACAACAGAGACTCATCTTCTTAGAAATAACTCTAGCTAACAAACTAACAACAGAAAATCACCTCACTCGGAAATACTCGTGTAGACCAAAAACAAGAGACTCCCTGGAAACAAAAACCTGCAGCTGAAACTCGTGGCAGAAGACAAGGTCAGCAACGTGGCAAGACACAGAGTGCATGACTTGCAAATATTCCAGCGCTGAACAAAAGGGGAAAGGTGTCTAAATAGGCCCCTGGTAATCAGTCTGATGAAACTAAGGTGTGGAGACCAGACTCTGCCCACAGGTCCAGACCCGCCTCCTTCCAAGCTCCAGCACTGCAGAGAGGGAGAGGGAGAGCAGGGCAGATAAACATGACCACAGCAAAAAAACACAACCATGACACATGTAATCAGTTTGCACTAAGAATCTGACAAATTATTTTACTTTATTCAAAATGATAAGCAACTGAAAATCCAGGAGGGCAGCAAGCCATTTTACAGATAACACATTTGATGTCTTGTATAGGGTGAGAGGCTAAAACGTTCCTTTTGAAAGGAGTGAGTGTGACATCAAAAGAAAATGGCTGCCTTGTGAAAAGGTTCCAAACAACCATTATACATGTCTAGGCCTTTCTTTAAAAGTCTAATTGTGCACATTTCCATTCACAAAAAAAATGGTATGGGACAATAAACAGATTTGAATCATCACAACCATATGATGTCTGAAAATCAGATGCTTTGCCACATAGCACCCGACGCCGGGGCGGATCCGCCCTTAACACGCGCCGTTCCACCTCGGCGGATCACCCGCTTTGGGGAAGCTCACAGGAAACAGAGCGGTTGCGGGCAGCGCACCGTCATACAGCGGGTTCGGTATGGAGGCCGGGCGGATCTGCAAAGCGGATGCCTTGCGAATCTGCCCATCTCAGTCTTTTCGGGGATGCGCACAGGAGCCGGGCCGGTTGCGTGCAGCGTAACCGGGCAGTGTTGTGGTTTATACACAAGGTGGAGCACTACTGACTTCCTTCATCGAAGGAACACAGGTAATTTAGGGAAGGTGCCGGTGATGAGCAGCAGGTGTGTGTGGACAAGGACATGCAAACAATTTGTTGATCATGTGCGTGAAAGTTATCCCACATAGCACCTGACGGCGGGGCGGATCCGCCCTTAACACGTGCAATTCCGCCTCGGCGGATCACCCGCTTCGGGGAAGCGCACAGGAAACGGCCCAGTTGCGGGCAGCGCACCGTCTTACAGCAGATAGCACCTGTTACCGATGATGATGAGCTCCAACACACCTGATCGTCATTCAAATGATCAGGTGTGTTGGAGCAGGGAGACGTCTATCCGGGGGGCGTGCCCCTGTGACGAAAACCGGCTTTTTTCTGACGTACAACGGCTCCACGTAGAAGAGTCGTTTATGCTTGACAGTTATAAAGTTTATAAATTTTGTATTCATTCATTCATTCATTCATTCATTCATTCACGTTCCTCGCCTAAGACGCCGATGCCAGTTCTGTGTCGGACCGGAACATGTAGGGGTTCCATGATTGGTCAATACGACATTACGAGCCTGGATGACCGCATTATGTACGCACCTTTCTCCGCCCACAGATGGCGGATGAGCACCTGAACGCTTTGAACGTACGGTAATGTGAATGCATTTGACATTTTGGTAATCTGTATTATTGTCTGTTTTACGGGCACTCAAATATGATAGTGTCGATCGGTGTGCAGCGGTACGATGTTTAGCCCGCGCTGCGGCTGCTGTTTCGTCATTTGGTCATTCACCAGCCGCAACAAGAGAAAATTAGAACATGTTTTCAGCATTTACCCTGAGTTAAACCAGCACGTATATGGCTATAGATTTAAATTCACTCTTCAAACATGAGATTTGCTGAGTTTTGTCAACAATGCAAATGGGAGCTAATGTCAGGCAGCAAAATGTCACTTGATAAGCCAATGGTTATACACATCTTTTTAAAACATTACAACTGGTGTCTGAGTTCATGGAATTTTGTGTGAAAATGTGTTTGTGATTTCAGATGCTGTAAAAGAGACACGGCTGTGTTGGGACTGAAGACATAATCAGACGTGCGATTTGCTGGTTCAACCTCGCAGCTGACGGGGAACTCCAGAGGCGTCCTGGTACTTCAGATGAGGACCCACCAGTTAAATTAAAACAATGTTGTCATGTTTGGTTTTCATTTCTTCCTATCATGATTATCAATCATATTCTTTTGTAATTGATTTCCCAGAGAGACGTGGCAGTAAAATGCTTTGGATACAATTCATGGTTGTTTCATTTTTCCATTTACAGTATTAATAAGGATAGACTGGTTAAGTATTCAAGCTTTTTCAGAACAATGTTGATGTTGGATATTTATGTTGCTAGTTATGGCCAAATGAGCCATTTTGAATAAAAGATCTGGGCCAGATGAGCCGCTTCATGAACTGTCCCGGACCGGGTCCGCGCCGGACAGGGGCGGCACCGGGTCAGCCGTTCCATAAACGGTCCCGCGCCGGGTCAGCCGCTTTATGAACGGATCCAGATTGGCTCCGCGCCCGATCTGGTTTGGGTCCGCGGTCCTTGCCCGCTCTGGGTCCGTCGCATTGTGCAAGTGGACTCCACTCTGGGCCCGGTTCACGGATACTTGGCGGAGCTGGTGGTCTATCCATGGCGGTTCCGGGGCGGAGTCAAAAGGCTACCTGGGTTATGACATAAAAGCTCTCTGACAACAACTACATGAGGTCCAACTTTTGTGCACACCACTTTAAAAGCATGGAAATGCTCTTCAAGACATTGTTTGTAATGCAAAAGTCACTGAAAGCGGCTTTCCTTCTTTGACAAATACATGGTGGATTTTCTGAAAGATTGTGTAGGAGTTCTTCATGAGATGCCAAACAGCTAAACCTGAATGATACGCATTTCCAGTGTGTTTGGCCCATCTAATGTCGAACACCTTGGTATCAACTGGTACCTGCAGAGTCTTTGCCATCTCATAACCCCAGTCCATCACTTGGAAAGAACATTTTACCAGGGCCGGTAGTCCCCCTTCTGGGGTCAAATGTCTGCCACTTGTATGCCATTTGTATTTGGTGTTTCTTTGTCAATGTTTTTGTTATATGTTTGAAGCTGTGAGCCCGTTTTTTAAAGAAATTATGTTTTGCTTCACAGCGCATACACCAAGTATGCAAAAGAGGTCCAATTTTCAAAATACAAGAAGGGTAATGGGCCATGAAATGATGATTTAGTATCAGCCTCTTGTTTGGATACAAATGTTTGAATAACCTGTGGTGTTCTGCGATCAAGTGTTTCAAAAAAATAGCGATGCCTTTCAATAACAATGGAGTAATTTAGATGATACAGGTTAACTGCTTGGCATTTCTACCTGTTGCACCTCCTCCGGTGCACTTTGAGATGAGCTGCAGGGTCGTCAGCTGGTGAAACCGTTCACTGATGATTCACCCCCTAGCCAGGAAACACATTTCCCATCTCTTTCCAGGGGTAAGGGGTAAGGGGTTAGCGTTCCGATCTTACACGCACTTTCTGTCCTGCCTCTCCAGAGGCCTGTACCATAAAGCTTGATTAACCTAGCCAGGCTTCCTCTTACTTATCTGGCTTCACTTACCGAGAGGTAAGGTTGCTGCATGCGACCAATCGCAAACATGCAACAAACCGGCCCGAGCCGCATATTTCACAACGAAGGAGCAAACAACAATAATTAATAAATACGAGCGATACAAATCAATAATCCAGGCAAAAAGCAACACAGTTGCAGCTGCCAAACGGCGCAAGGATCGCTGGCAAAAAATTGCCGACTGTGTCAATGCGGAAGTTAGTGTCATTATAATATTACTTCCCCACTATAACTGCACTTGTATATCTGACTACAGTAACATTTGTGTGTTCCATAAATGTATGTGTGTACGACATTTTTCATTATGGCATGTGATTGTAACCCCCGCGACTTTATGAATAGCTCTACATACTGTGTTCTTCCCGAGGTTTTCGGCATCGCCAACAGAATACATAAAAGTATGGTGGCTGGCTGGAGATCGGGCTTTGTTGGTGGCGCGCCGTCTGCTGTCCGCTCATGGGACCTGTTTCATTGGGCCTACGCTTGACCTTTGGTCTGGCTGGTGGACCGGTGGTGGCACTGGAAAATGCCTCAGTGCGTCGGGGGTGGGCTGGCTGCTGGTGGTTAGCCGGTGGTGTCCGGCTGGCGGTGGTTCGTGGGCATGTGTTGCGATGCCGGGGCGCCTGGCCTGGTGTGTGTGGCTGGCTCGTGGGCGGTGTGGCACCATTGGTTTGTTCAGTGGTTAGTCGTGAGGGGGAAGGGGTGGGGTTGGTGGGGGTGGCCTGGGCTGGTTGCCGGTAGGTCATTGGTAGCTTTGGGGGACGCCAGGCGCCTGTGGCCTTGCCGGCGCCCTGGTGGTCTTGGCCGGGCCGTGTTGCGGGCTCAGGGTGGTTGACCAGCTGTGATCCTGGTCCTCCTCATGGCCCTGTTCATGTGGGCCGAGCCCACACCAGATTGCTTCCTAATGTTCACTTCACATATCTCACACTGCACTATACATGATAACTTTTAGGCACATGCAGGGCACAGTTAGGGCTTTGGGAATGGATGGAGGTGAGGGCAGTGGGCATGGTTGTGGGGCGGATTGCAGTGCTCTAGGGCGCTGTATCCTCCCCATACACGCCTCACTTGTCCCCCCCCATCCTCCAATTTTAATGCAACATACACACACACACACTTTGGAGGGGCCCTGCGATGATTAGAGTAGTCTGGACAGCGCTTGATGGGGGGATGGGGGGGCTTCCTTGCCTCGTGCCCCTTGGACCTGGCCCGTGCGCCCTGGCGGTGGCGGCCGCTGCCTCCTCTGGGTCCCCGGGTCTACGTGGTTCTCGGTATCCCCGGTGGCTCTTTGGGTAATGGCTTCTTGATGCTCCTGGCTGCCGGGGTTGGGAGTGCTCGGTTGGCATCGCCCTGTTGAGTTCTGGTAGCCTATCTGGGTGTTGGTTTCATCACACATGCATGTTGGTTCAGGGCTTACCAGCTCCTGTCGAGTCCAATTATTGAGAACCATTGGGTCCCGTCAGAACGTGATGAGTCTCACTTCAGTCATTACAATCTTATGCCCTCTATCTTCCTCCTACACTGGTTTTCTCTGGTGGCCTATTCTATACTATCAGGACCTCCACTAATCTGATGTTTTGTAACATTGGTGTTGAGATATCAGTTCTAAGATAGAATAAAACAGCCTAAACCTTTTTCACTCCAACAGCACTGCCTGTCTATCCACTACCTTGTTTATGTTCTCTCTCCCTATCTCCTTTTTCCTTCCCCCTTAACTCACAGAGGTGCAGCACTCCCCTCTCTGGCTCACAATAGGAAATTCTAATAAAGACTGACAATTTAGTTACCAGAGAGGATTGGTGACGGTCACATGCACGCATTAAAATATATAAAAGATTTTGCTGCAAGACTAAAATAAGCATTGATCTCATAAAAGGTTAACCCCCTTTTATGGGGTTAAACTATGAGAATACATGCAGACAAGACAAAAAAAAAAGAATACATAAAAGTATGGATGAATGAATCAATCCATGATTTACTTTAACAAATAATTTATTAATGGCATTTTATCTGTGGCTTGCTTGTAACCCATCCAATGAGGGATTTAAGGACATCATAATAATTATGAACATCATTAAGAAATATATTAACTGTGGCAAAAAAGCTCAGTGCAAGGCACACTGTCTGCGGGACTGTCAGCACGTGGTTGCAGTGCGTTACATTACTGACGTAAGGCTCCAGCAGCTGACAGATGTAATGTAACCCCTCTCCCCAAAACATGTACCTTTTGTACAGTGATTGTTCAGGCGATTTGAACGAATTACAGCGATCTCTAAATATTCTCTCGCGCCTGAGCGCTCTTCGCACAAGCTGTGCACCAAGATCCACCGGGTTACCATAAAACGGACAGCCCATTTTCCAAGAGAACTGATTGGTCAGTAGGTGGGGTTGTTATACCTGCTGAGCTCTGATTGGTCAGTAGGTGGGGCTGTTATACCTGCTGAGCTCTGATTGGTCAGTAGGTGGGGCTGTTATACTTGCTGAGCTAGCTCTGATTGGTCAGTAGGTGGGGCTGTTATACTTGCTGAGCTCTTATCCTGAACTTATCCTGCTCCGGAGCAGGTTAGGTGTTTAACATAAGTTACCGCGACAACGTAACCCGATAGAAAGTCAGCCACCTTTATGGTACCAAAAAGCCATGGTTAAGCCTGAAGTTATCTCGCTAAGCCGTAATCCAGCTTTATGGTTTGACAAAGGCAATGTTTTGCCTCCATCTCCTGTCCTGCCTCCGTTGAGGTTTCCCTCTCAGCATTGTTGGTCGCGCTGCACTGTGGTTTTTCCCCTGTCTTTGGGTCTCTTCCATCTGACCTGCTGAAGCAGTGCGGTCATGCTGGTCGGGAGTCCTCCCACACTTCATCTTCCCTTGATGGATCCGCAGCCCTTTGGATTAAGTCACCTTCTGCCACCCGCATTTACTCGCTACAAAATGGAGTAAAAGCAATAATAAATACCAGTGTGAAGTCAACTCCAGGATTGAACTTTGAGCGCCGTTGGTGATGTTATACCTTGGCCTAGGGGCGCCAAGACACAACAAACAAAACGGGAGACACAGTATACAAATAGTAAATTAATTTATTAAATAAGCCAAAAAGAATGAATCAAACAAATTAATCAAAGCAAAACAAACAGATGAGGTGTGGAAGTCAGTAATCAGTGGTGTATTGTGTGCATGCTTGAGTGGAATGTATGTGGGTGCATGTTGAGTGTATCAACCAAAATGTTGAAAAAGGTGCATGAGGGAGCGGTGCCGAACCAAAGCTGGGGAAAACCAAACCGAATAGAACTGCCCCCTAGGGACTGGGGAAGCAGGCTTTTATATAGGGTGTTGGCACAGGGCCCAGGTGCCGACACTTGGCTGATTGCTGCCATCAAGTGCTCTTCTCCCCAGTCAACTTAAAGAAACAGGGAGACCAGAAATTATACTCAAATACAACATAACCAAACCAACCATAACCAAAGTAATTCTTAAAATATATACTACCACAGACCACCCAAAACTAGATCGGGGCGCGGAGCCGATCCGGATCCATTCATAAGGCGGTTGACCCGGCGTGGACCCGTTCGGGAGCCGTTCATGACGCGGCTAATCTGGCCCAGATCCTTTATTCAAAATGGCTCATTTGGCCATAACTAGCAACATAAATATTCAACATCAATGTTGTTCTGAAAAAGCTTGTATACTTAACCAGTCCGTCCTTATTAATACTGTAAATGGAAAAATGAAACAACCATGAATTGTATCCAAAGCATTTTACTGCCACGTCTCTCTGGGAAATCAATTACAAAAGAATATGATTGATAATCATGATAGGAAGACATGAAAACCAAACATGACAACATTGCTTTAATTTAACTGGTGGGTCCTCATCTGAAGTACCAGGACGCCTCTGGAGTTCCCCGTCAGCTGCGAGGTTGAACCAGCAAATCGCACATTTGATTATGTCTTCAGTCCCAACACAGCCATGTCTCTTTTACAGCATCTGAAATCACACAAATGTCACACAAAATTCCATGAACTCAGACACCAGTTGTAATGTTTTAAAAAGATGTGTATAACCATTGGCTTATCAAGTGACATTTTGCTGCCTGACATTAGCCCCCATTTGCATTGTTGACAAAACTCAGCAAATCTCATGTTTGAAGAGTGAATTTAAATCTAAAGCCAGATACTTGTTGGTTTAACTCAGTGTAAATGCTGAAAACATGTTCTAATTTTCTCTTGATGCGGCTGATGAATGATCAAATGACGAAAAAGCCGCCGCAGCGCGGCTAAACATCGTATCGCTGCACACCGATTGACACTTACACATATCTGAGTGCCCGTGAAACAGACAATAATACAGATTACCAACATGTCAAATGCAGTCACATAATCGTAAGTCCAAAGGCGTTCAAAAGTCAACCACTACAAGTAACCGGTGAACACAGGTGAGTGGCATTAATTATTGATTCTGAAGACACACCCATTGTGCCACTCCCCCTACCACAAGCCAATATCAACACACGCTCAATCAGGGCACCTGTAAATTGGTCTAAACTCATGAATGACTTCTACAACTCTTTACTCATTCTGACATGACGGCTCCACACACACCTGAGCTGAATTTATTCTAATGTGGTCCTTCAGGACTGGATTAAACCCGCTGAGCAAGGCATGTAGCTAATGTTCAGTTGTCCCCACCTCCCAGACATAAAAACATCATCCAAAATTTTAAAGTTAACTTTAGCTAGTTACCTTAATAAGTTTGAGAATCTCTTAAGCTAACGTTGATGCTATCTCTGTACCGTTAGCAAGCCAAACTTACCATAATTGAACATTTCAGAAACAACGAAACAAGTGGCCATTCTCAATCGTTACGATATCCGACTTGTGCAGGAGGAATAATAAGTGCAGCGGAGTATATATCTATTTTCTTTATTGGACATGCGCCTGCTACATCACCTGAACACTCCCACAGTAATCATGCCGCACTAGACCTGTCAAGCTCATGACATTTACATACACATACAACAGAACTACTTCCACTCACAACAGGAAGTACCAAAATAAGAGCGTCACATGCTTATGCTTAACATCTATGATGAATATAATTTTGCCAGTAAGACGACAGTACATATTAGATATATTTGAGTGTCGTCTAGTTACCGAATTTACCTTGTTCAGCATCGTGCTCATCTGGCGTCTGTGGGGGGAGAAAGGTGCGTACGTAATGTGGTCATC
Organism: Antennarius maculatus; assembly: GCA_013358685.1. Classification (NCBI taxonomy): domain Eukaryota; kingdom Metazoa; phylum Chordata; class Actinopteri; order Lophiiformes; family Antennariidae; genus Antennarius; species Antennarius maculatus. Next base: position 6,144,661 of record CM023607.1, read on the forward strand.
CAGGCTCGTAATGTCGTATTGACCAATCACGGAACCCCTACGTGTCCCGGTCCGACACAGAACTGGCGTCGGCGTCTTAGGCGAGGAACGTGAATGAATGAATGAATAATACATTTATCCATCCATCCATTCTCTTCCGCTTATCCAGGGTCGGGTCGTGGGGGCAGCAGCTTGAGCAGGGAAGCCCAGACTTACCTCTCCCTAGCCACTTCGTCCAGCTCCTCCGGAAGAATCCCAAGGTGTTCCCAGGCCAGCCGGGAGACACAATCTCTCCAGCGTGTCCTGGGTCGTCCCCAGGGGCCTCCTCCCGGTGGGACGTGCCCGGAACACCTCACCAGGGAGGCGTCCAGGAGGCATCCTAACCAGATGACCGAGCCATCTCATCTGGCTCCTCTCGATGCGGAGGAGCAGCGGCTCGACTCTGAATCCCTCCCGGATGACCGAACTTCTCACCCTATCTCTAAGGGAGAGCCCAGACACCCTGCGGTGGAAACTCATTTTGGCCGCTTGTATCCAGGATCTCGTTCTTTCGGTCACGACCCACAGCTCGTGACCATAGGTGAGGGCAGGAACGTAGATCGACCGGTAAATCGAGAACTTTGCCTTTCGGCTCAGCTCCTTCTTCACCACGATGGACCGATACAGAGTCCGCATCACTGCAGACGTTGCACCGATCTGCCTGTCGACCTCCCGTTCCATCGTACCCTCACTCGTGAACAAGACCCCAAGATACTTGAACTCCTCCGCTTGGGGCAGGATCTCATCCCCAACCCGAAGAGGACACTCCACCCTTTTCCGACTGAGGACCATGGTCTCAGATTTGGAGGTGCTGATTCTCATCCCAACCGCTTCACACTCTGCTGCAAACCGCTCCAGTGAGAGTTGGAGATCACGGCTTGATGAAGCCAACAGTACCACGTCATCTGCAAAAAGCAGAGACGCAATGCTGAGGCCACCAAACCGGACACCCTCAACGCCTTGGCTGCGCCTAGAATCGGTGACAAAGGCAGCCTTGGTGGAGTCCAACCCTCACTGGAAATGAATCCGACTTACTGCCGGCAATGCGGACCAAACATCGGTCGTACAGGGACCGAACAGCCCTTATCAAGGGGTTCGGTACTCCATACTCCCGAAGCACCCCCACAGAATCCCCCGAGGTACATGGATGAATGCCTTCTCCAAGTCCACAAAACACATGTAGACTGGTTGGGCGAACTCCCATGCCCCCTCGAGGACCCTGCGGAGGGTGTAGAGCTGGTCCACTGTTCCACGGCCAGGACGAAAACCACACTGCTCCTCCTCAATCCGAGATTCGACTTCCCGACGGACCCTCCTCTCCAGAACCCCTGAATAGACCTTGCGAGGGAGGCTAAGGAGTGTGATCCCCCTGTAGTTGGAACACACCCTCCGGTCCCCCTTCTTAAAAAGGGGGACCACCACCCCAGTCTGCCAATCCAGAGGCACTGTCTCCGACGTCCACGTGATGTTGCAGAGGCGTGTCAACCAGGACAGCCCCACAACATCCAGAGCCTTTAGGAACTCTGGGTGGATCTCATCCACCCCCAAGGCCCTGCCACCAAGGAGCTTTTTAATCACCTCGGTGACCTCAACCCCAGAGATAGGAAAGCCCGTCTCAGAGAACCCAGACTCTGCTTCCTCATGGGAAGGCGTGTTTGCGGGATTGAGGAGGTCTTCGAAGTACTCTCCCCACCGAGTCACAACGTCCCAAGTTGAGGTTAGCAGCGCCCCATCCCCACTATACACAGTGTTGATGCTGCACTGCTTCCCCCTCTTGAGACGTCTGATGGTGGACCAGAATCTCCTCGAAGCCATCTGGAAGTCGTCCTCCAAGGCCTCACTGAACTGCTCCCATGCTCTAGTTTTTGCCTCAGCAACCACCAAAGCTGAATTCCGCTTGGCCAGCCGGTACCCATCAGCTGCCTCAGGAGTCCCACAGGCCAAAAAGGCCCGATAGGACTCCTTCTTCAGCTTGACGGCATCCCTTACCACCGATGTCCACCAGCGGGTTCTGGGGTTGCCGCCACGACAGGCACCAACCACCTTACGGCCACAGCTGCGGTCGACCCTTCGACAATGGAGGTGTGGAACATGGTCCACTCAGACTCAATGTCCCCCGTCTCCCCCAGAACATGGGTGAAGTTCTGCCAGAGGTGGGAGTTGAAACTCCTTCTGACAGGAGATTCCGCCAGGCGTTCCCAGCAGACCCTCACAATACGTTTGGGTCTGCCAGTTCGGACCGGCATCTTCCCCCATCATCGAAGCCAACACACCATCAGGTGGTGATCAGTTGACAGCTCCGCTCCTTTCTTCACCCAAGTGTCCAAGACATGCGGCCGCAAGCCCGATGACACAACCACAAAGTCGATCATCGAACTGTGGCCTAGGGTGTCCTGGTGCCAAGTGCACATATGGACACCCTTATGTCCGAACATGGTGTTCATTATGGACAGTCCATGACGAGCACAGAAGTCCAATAACTGAACACCATTCGGGTTCTGATCGGGGGGGCCGTTCTTCCCAATCACGCCCTTCCAGGTCTCACTGTCATTGCCCACATGAGCATTGAAGTCCCCCAGCAGAACGATGGAGTCCCCAGTGGGAGCGCTCTCCAGCACCCCCTCCAAGGACTCCAAAAAGGTGGGTACTCTGAACTGCTGTTTGGTGCCTAAGCACAAACAACAGTCAGGACCCGTCCCCCCACCCGAAGGCGGAGGGAGGCTACCCTCTCGTCCACTGGGGTGAACCCCAATGTACAGGCGTCAAGCCGGGGGGCTATAAGTATACCCACACCTGCTCGGCGTCTCTCACCACGGGCAACTCCAGAGTGGAAGAGAGTCCAACCCTTCTCGAGAGCACTGGTACCAGAGCCCAAGCTGTGAGTGGAGGTGAGCCCGACTATATCTAGTCGGAACTTCTCAACCTCACACACCAGCTTGGGCTCCTTCCCTGCCAGAGAGGTGACATTCCACGTCTCAAGAGCCAGCTTCTGTAGCCGGGGATTGGATTGCCAAGGTCCCCGCCTTCGGCCACCGCCCAGCTCACAGTGCACCCAACCCCTATGGCCCCTCCCACAGGTGGGTAGGGGGACCCACGTTGTCCTTTCGGGCTGGGCCCGACCGGGCCCCATGGGTGCAGGCCCGGCCACCAGGCATTCACCTTTGAGCCCTACCTCCAGGCCTGGCTCCAGAGGGGGGCCCCGGTGACCCACGTCCGGGCAAGGGAAAACGTGTTCCGTTGTTTGTACTCATCATTAGGGGTTTTTGAGCCGTCCTTTGTCTGGTCCCTCACCTAGGACCTGTTTGTCATGGGTGACCCTGCCAGGTGCACAAAGCCCCAGAAACTTAGCTCCTAGGATCATTGGGACACACAAACCCCTCCACCAAGATACAGTGACAACTCAAGGAGGGGCTCAGCAATGAAATATTGCATGCACACACCGCTCTACAGATCTACAAACATCGTCAGGAATACACATTCATTACACATTTGACTTAGGCATTAATCATTGCTACACTCTTATCTGCTGACACAGGTAATCCTTTTTTTATGTTTTATGAGTGTTTTAAGGATATTTTCTAACAAACTACACACCTGAACAGACCATAACTTCCTGCTACCGCAGCTCCCTCGTGTGTGTGGTCTCACGTGACCTTCGCTCCATCGTGAGCTCTGCGGCTACCTTACTCTTAAAGTGACAGCGTCACCACCAAAAACGCAGTTATCCTTTCCACATATGATGCACAACATGGCAAAACATACAGAATAACTTGTCATCAAACAAAACAAGTATTAAAACAAAAACACAGTCACCACAGCACTAATTCAGGGGTGCATGCAAACAACGCTGTGTGAACAGCTGAAAACACCCTCTGTCTTTAGTCCACCTGGCTACGCAAATGAGCGAACATGATGCAAATGCTCATGAAATTTACTAATGTAATGTAGTACGTTACTATGAGGAGAAACGGATGACAGAAATGTCTCATGCAGAAACGTCAAGGGACCGCGGGGCGTGTGTCCAAAAACGAGCTCAGTGGGACTGACTCTGAGGGATTCCTGCACACTTCATGAGCTGCAAACACAAAAAAGGGAACCCCTTCATCACAACTATGTGCACTCTCCAGACAATACAAAGCATCGACTTTAACGTCTGGTGCCAGCATTTTAACGCGCCCTGAGATTCGGGATGGTACGGGCTGGAGACTACATGTTGCACCTTTAAAGTGGTCAGCACCTGCTTGAACAGGTTGGATTTAAAATTTGTGCCTTGGTCTGTCTGAATAACACAAGGAAGGCCAAATGTGGAAAAGAACCGTGTTAAGGCTTTAAGTATGTATCTGGCTGTGATATTACGCAGGGGAAACGAGTGGCAGGGAAACGACTGGCGGCACACACAACGGTTAGAAAATACTGGTTTCCACTTTTTGTTCTGGGCAAAGCTCTGACACAATCTACTATTATCCGTTCAAATGGTTCTCCTATGACGGGTATGGGGTGCAAAGGAGCGGGAGGAATGGGTTAATTTGGTTTTCCTGAAATTTGGCAGACGTGACAGGAGCGGCAGTACTTGGCAACATCAGATTTTAAACCAGGCCAAAATAAATGTTTGAGGATCAACTGATATGTTTTGGTCACACCCAAGTGTCCAGGCCACTGACTGCCATGTGCCACAGATAACACATGTGAATGGTGCACTGAGGGAACAACTATCTGGGATATCTCACTCCATTCTGCATGGGGGAGGGGAAGGGACGCATGAAAACTTCACCATCTAGTAAATAAGCCACCTTTTCACCCATTGCTTTGTCGGCACTTGAAGTATTTCTGTAGCATCGGCCCCGCTCTTTGTGCAGCACACAGGTGGTCGTGACACACCGGAAGACACGAGCTGTCAGAACAGGCAGGAGCGGCTTTTATGCACGGAGGCTCCGGGGCGCATTCCACCTCTGTCTCTGGCTCAGTGTCTCCTGAGAAGGCCGGTATCAGAAAATTGTCAGAGAAAGCCACATTTCACCTTTTTGAGCTTATTCTCGAGTTAATATACAAGACGGAAACACATCGGAAGACGTCTGAGTTTGCTCTGTCTTGCGCATTGAGGGATGCCTAACACTTCCAGAGCGGGAGTAACTACCACAGGCGATATCGTTGCCCATTAAAAATGAGATACCTTTAATAGGTAGCGCAGGACAGATAGCGACTGGAAAGAGTCCTGTTACCAATTTTGACTTCACGTGGAGATGGTGTATAGGACTATGATGGAGCAGTAGAGACTGCTCCGTCCATCTCCGTTCCGCGCGCCTCTCTCCCTCGCCCAGGAGAGCGACCGCAGCAGCGCTCTCATTGTTTCCTGACAGGACCGCAAGAGCGCGGTCGGACTGTTGCACGTACATTCTCGGGTGGGTCCACATCAAACTGTCACGGTAGTGCATTCGAGGGTGCACACTCGGTGCCTTCACGTTCTCCCCACACCCACACAGAACTTGATGAGACGCTCACCTGAGGATGCTGCGTAAGTCCGTATCCGGTTCAGGGGTCAAACAGAGCCACTACCTGGGGTGTGGCTTAAATAGCGTAAAGTGGGGCGCAGTCAGGCCAGCCAGTACCTGGACTAAACCATTTTGTGTATTATTGGATTGTTTTGTATTTTGTAGGGTTTTGAGAAATGTTTAAACAGCCATATGATGGGCATTTCTGTTTTACTCTGTTCTGGTTTATTTTGTAAAGCAGGTTTTTCTGTTTCGTGTTTATTATGTCAGATATTGTAAAACCAACCCCATTTAATTATTGTTGGTTTGCCAGGGGAGGGGCATGGGGTTATTTAAGGGAAGCATTTCTGCTTTATGGGGGAGTTGGAGTTGCAATTGAGTTGAGTTGGAGAGTTGAAGCTAGAGTGGAGCGTCATTGAATATTGTGGATGATTGCTTTTGGTAGGGTAAGTTTTCCCTGTATATACTTCTTTTTGTTGCGCTGGGTTTTTGGTTTTGGGCATTTTCATCCTCACTGTAAATAATTTTTCACTGGTTGTTTTTGGTGAAAATAAAAACCCCACCAAAACGGATCTTTTGCGGCTGTGCCATCAATTTTTTCCCCCCATTCCATTCGCGAACCAGTGACATTTGGTGTCAGAAGTGGGATGGCCAGTCAAAGGAAAAGACGTACGCAACAGAAGAAGTTGGAAACAGAGGAGGAGGCAGAACTGCAGAACCTAGATGTACTGCGGGAAGAGGGGAACGAGAACGTTATTGGTGTGAAGGCTCTGTCAGGACTTGTGATCAACCGAGCCCAGGCTAGGGCTGGGGTGACTGCTGAGCAAACCAGGGACCCTTGTTTGGAACCTTTTTCCACCTTGGACAGTGAACTGTTTGAGGGAGGGAACAAGGGTCCACGGAAGTCTCGCCGGCAACAGCGTTTTGAGAAAGTACTAAACTCAAGGGGGCCGGACTGTAAGGAGGGGCTTTTAAAGGACATGTGGGAGGTGCCAGAGGACATTGAGACTGTGCAAAAGGAGGATGTGGCTTTAAAGCCGTTGTTTGGAAAGGTGGTTGTCTTAGAGCTACTCCACGGGAGAGAGTTCCGCCGAGCAGGAGGTGAGCGAGGCTTTTCCTCGGCACCAGATGAAAAGACTGTTTTGTGCGTTAAAACAAACTCATCCGCTAACACAGCAGCAGAGGACAAACTAGACACTTTTTGTTCATTTATACTGTATACACACCACAATATGTTCTGGGAGACACCTTTTAAAATCCTCCATCAAAATTAGTTCTTTCAAACAGTCAAAATCATTTGCCTTACAGGCAGTACACCATTTATCGAAAAGAGCACTTTTCTCCCTGGCAAACTCTGCATACGTCTGGGCTGAGGCATTTTTATGATTTCTAAATTTTTGCCAATAGGCCTCAGGGACCAGTTCATATGCACAAAGGATAGCAGATTTTACAGATTCATATCTTAAGCTATGCTCAATAGGTAGAGCCACGACAGCCTCCAGAGCTTTCCCCTATATTTTGCATTGAAGCAAAAGTGCCCACACATCAGGTGGCCACTGCAAAGCTTTCGCTATGGGCTCAAATGCACCAAAATACAATTCTACCTCAGTCTCTCGAAATGTAGGAACCAAAATAATATTCTTACCCACATCAAAGGTTGCTGGCAGGGAAGTGGTGGAAGGGGAGGTTCTGGTTTCAGAACCAGCTGAAACACTAGGCTTCTGAGTCAACCTCAGAGCCTCAATCTCCATCATCCCCTCTTTCTGAAGAGTCACCCTTAAGTGGTAGAGTACCAGCCTCTCCACCCAGGGTGACCTCTTCAGCCATGGCTGACACAGTCTGAACTGGAGCATCAATCAGTCCCACTTCCACAACTTACCCATTACCAGAGCCTTGAGTTCATGATTTATTTTTCAAAATTGGTTTGGGTACCCAGAGACTAAAATGACTCGCTATTTTAAACAAATCATCTTTATGACAATTGTTTATGAGTTAGCGAGGGGGAAGCTAACTGATAAACATGGTTAACAGCTGCACCCACTGACGACCGACAACAAGCTTAATTAAACACAATGTGCGAGAGGTCCTGTGTTCGATTTCTGGACGAGCCCCCACTTATGCTTAGATCCAGCTAGAGGACTGGAGAAATAACATTACAACCCAGATTTTAAAAGGGGGAACATAAAACATTAATTCAAATTCTCGCTCTAAAAACAATTGTTTAACTAATGTATTTCTTTTTAACAAACTAAGGTAGGCCAATGGGCGCTATACAAAAAACAAATACAACAAACAGGACTATAAGATTCAAAAACCAATTCAATAGTCACAGTCAGAGTTCGAGAGACTCAAAGGCATGCTGCCACAGTCAGACAGACTTGCAGAGCTTTTTCAGTGTCCACGTCAGGTGATGAGGCAGGGCTTGGGCCAGGCAGAAAGACGGTATACCAATCAGGAGATGGGCATGGCGGAAGGGCATGCCCAAGAGTCCTAGAGACACCACACCTGGCACTGACGAAGGAGGGCGGAACATCCGGGAGCAGTGCAGTTCAGTGCCAACAGCTCAGAGGCAAAGTCGCAGAAGGATACTCAATATGAATAGACATGAGCTGCGCCCCTAAAAGATTCTATTTATTATTTATGTGATAAAAAACCTGACACGGGTCAAACCTGATTATGGTACATAAAATTACATGTATAGTTTATTTACATAGATTTATTTTGTTTACTATATAGTCTGTCTTGACGTTCTGTTTGCCTGCGGAAGACCAGGCTAAGCAAAAGATACAGATATCCCACTATGGATGTTACAAATAGCTTCATAATGTTGTAGTTTGCAAGAAAACAAAAATTTTGAATGAAAGAATTTCACATTATCTGACCTGTTCTTCCTCATTTCTTATGTGTTTATCTTCTATCTGCCCTGTTGAGCTCTAAATAAGCAACATGTTTATTAGAGGACATAATTGGAATAATGCTAATTAAGGATGTTTGTTGGATCGGACACTAGGGACTGAGTGAAAAAAAGATGACAGGATGATTATCAGTCTTTGGTCATTTAGTGCTAACAATACCCTACTGTTCACCATACATGATGTTTCACCTAACATGAGTACTCATGAGGCCACACAGACCTGCATGGAAATTCTGTCCCTTCATTTCCCACGCTTTACAAATGCAGGCAGAATGTAACAGAGAGCAATGTTCATGTCGTTAATGCTTTGCCCTTCAAGTCAAATTGATCTGACAATGGTTTTGCCAAAAATGTAGGGATGTTTCTTTATTCTTTTTTTCTTTATTTCTCCCTGCATTCACTATTATCTCATGTTCTCTACAGCAATGGTGTCTGAGAATAAAGGGTTTTAAAGGATACAGCAAATGTTGTGCTTCCGTATCACATCTCTCCTTCTGTGTCTTTCTGACAACCCCCATTTATAACTAACTGCCTGAGTTACTTATGCAACAGTAGACATTCCACTGCTGTGTCAGTTGTGGTCTGAATGGTTACTCTTCCTGAAAAGAGGTGGTCCCTGTCACCACCACTGTATGAATGTTAGTGTGACAGGATAAATGTGGCTATTGCCAAGCACTTTGAGTAGACAGACTAGAAAACCTTTATAAAAGTAGAGACCATTTATATCTAGCACACACAACATAATACTTTTGCAGTCTTTGGACACGTTTCACAAAGGCAGGGTTAACATACCCTGAGGTAAACCTGTGGTTCTGGGTTGCTTTACTCTGAACTTGGAAAAACCAGGGATTTCAGTTTCACAAGCACATTTCAGGGTTAGTTTTTCTAACCCAGAGTAAGTTGACCCGCAGTTTAACAGACGGGACAACTCGAAAAAAAGCCATCATCAATGGAGCCCCGATTCGACGATTCACCATGACGATGGACGAGATGCGCACTGCAACGCTTTACGGCAGTCGGAGTACAGATTTTAATTTATGAATATGAAGACTTTGAGGACATTTTCAGAAGAAAGAGAACAGCGTTGCAGCTGCAAAGAAGAGCGAGATGTCGTGGGAGTGAATTGCTGCTCAAGTCCATGCATAAGTTTAAACGTAGTCCGTTGCACTCACTGTAAAAATACATAGGTAAATGGCTTCAATAATAGTTTATTAATTTATTTCATTTAGGTGCGATCCAGTGGGGGGAGAAGCGCATGTCAGCAGCTGAGAATGAAGTATAAAAATATTGTTCACACAGGTCAGACTTCTGCATCCTCTCGTTAAGGATCCTCCTCCTCATCATTATGTTTGATATTGTACAGTAAATATTAAGTGGACATTTGACTGTTCAGTTTTTTTTATCGCCAACACAAAGCTCTTGTCACACACATAAATGCGCTCTCATCTACTGTATATCAGGTTCTGTTCAATAAGGAAATCTATTTAAATGTTTTATTGTCATGTAAATAAAACAGTAAATCGACATATGCATGTTACAAAAACAGTTGAGAAGGATATTCACACCATTGCATATACCTATATTATATAAGAGCTGAAATCAAGAGCTGAAATGTAGCTCATTTGATACAGTAATAGCCAAAACTGCTTTAGTTCTTACATCAGTGGCTATGGCATTGTACTGCTTATAACCGCTTTAAAGTATTCCAAGTTTTATTTTCTGTCGGTTTTAGTCACATGATACACACAGGAGCTAATAATTGATAAAAAGAAAAAGAAATTAACAAGAAATTGAAGAAAACAAAAGTGGTCTAATATTTTATGTTACTGATTGTTCTCTTACCATTGCTTCACGTTCTGGTGGAATACGGAATGACATTTATCCTCTACTGAAGTATTAACAAATTCTCATCCTTCTTTAACAGAGCATGAATGGACAGTAGCAAAAGAGTCCCAAGTCCACCGATTATCAAAGTGAAATAGACACTCAGTGATCACCAGTGGTTCATTCTGTGGAATTCATATGCAAGTACAGTCAACCCTTGGTTTTCGAACGCTTCTGTTCTCGACCAAATTGGTTTTCGACCAGAAAATCCGAGAATTTTACGTCTCTGAACTCGACCAAAATTCGGCTCTCGATCAAACCGAAAGAAGCCGAGCGTACGTAAACGCGACTCACTTGGGAGCGGAGCGAACTGCCCAGGATGCTTCCTCATACGTGTTTAAAGTTTGATAGGATATCTTTTATTAAAATAAAACACAGTGTCTATTTCTACCCTTTTTTATTTATGGTAAACAATATACAGTGCAGTTTATGGTGTAAAATAGTAAAAAAAAACTTAGAAAAAGTTGTTTTTTAGACTTAAAATTAAAAAAATTTATATTAATTATAATGGGAAAAATAGTTTAGGATTTCGAACAACACGCTTTTCGAACAGCCTTCTGGAACGGATTATGTTCGAAAACCGAGGGATGACCGTAAGTGGACGTTTGGCTTTTCAGTTGTTTTATCGCCAACAGAATGCTCTTGTCACACACATAAATGTGCCCTCATCTTCAGGCATTCCATGTTTAATTCTCTGTGTCTTTTAGTCAAGTAATACATAATTGATTAAAAAAAAAAAAGAAATTAACAGGAAATTGAAGAAAGGTGGTCAAATATTTTCTGTTACCAATTGTTCCTCTTGCTTAACATTCTGGTGCAATACAGAGTGACATTTAGCCTCCACTGTGTGTTCTCTCCGGGTTCTCCGACTACCTCCCACCTCCAAAAGCATGCGCTTCAGGTTGATTGGCCGGTCCCAAATTGACCGTAGGAGTGAGTGTGTGTGTGAGTGATTGTTTGTTTCTATGTGGCTCCGCGGTACACTGGCGTCGTGCCTGGAGTGTCCCCCGCCTCACGCCCTGAGACTGCCGGGATAGGCACTGGCTTCCCCGTGACCTGCGTAAGCGGATTAAGCGGGTTAGGAAAATGAATGAATGAAGGATCAATACTTTCTCATCCTTTTTTAACAGAGCAAGCTGGACAGTCCATCACATCCAATGTATAGATAGACGCTCAGTGAACACCAGCGGTTCATTCTGTGGAATTCATATGAAAATATATGTTTTGATGTCCTCCTCGTTTATCTCCAGCTATTTGTTAAAGAAGTTTATCGAATTCACTTTCTATGAAATACAGACAACAGATAAAAAATGGTTTCTTTGGACCTCCAGACTAGGAGGGCAGATTTGAACATACAAATAGTGGAGCACAAGTTAGAGGTGGGTGTTGTTCACAAGTGAATCATGTTGAATATTAGAATCCCCCGATATCCCTCAGGCTACAAACAGTTAACCACCATAAACCTCCACAGACTTGGCGCTTCAACATTTCTCTGCTTAAAAATCCAGAATTTGATAAAATAATGAGGCAAGAATGGGCAGAATTTTTAAGATATAATGAATTCCCTGATTTCTCTCCTTCCTTACTTTGGGAAACTGGGAAGGCTGTAATCAGGGGTAAAATAATATCATACTCCTCATTCAAAAAAAACCAGGAACAACAAATGCAAACAGAAATGGAAGAAAAACTCAAACATCTAACTGAGGATTATGCTGTAAATCCAAATAAAAAATTATGGTCTGAACTACAAAATGCAAAACCTGAATATTAAAGGTATCTGCTCTCAGGTGTCGGAACACAAAATTAACTTATATGCGGATGACATTTTACTTTATCTAGAAAATCCAAATACATCAGTGAAGGAAGTACACTAATTACAACCTTCTCTGGTCTTTCAGATTATTCCATTAACTGGTCAAAGTCAACCATACTTCCATTAACAGAGAACTCGTGGAATCCTGCAGTCCAACAATCACTTTATTCTTTTCCCGTGGGTAATATTCGATATCTGGGTTTAAATATTTCTAATAAACTCTCTGATCTAGTCCACTTGAACTTCACCCCACTTTTAGAAAAAGTTTCTGGTGATCTAAGACGTTGGAACAACCTCCCAATATCTCTTATGGGAAGAATAGCTACTGTTAAAATGAAAATATTACCTCAAATTAACTACCTTTTTTCGATGATCCCATTTAAACCGAAATCAAAGTGGTTCCAATCATTAGATTCTGCCATTGGAAAATTCTATTCAAAAAACAAGACAGCTAAAATTAGCCTCCAGAAAAAGAAATCTGAAGGTGGTTTGGATGCACCCAACTTTATGCATTACTACTTAGCAAACCAACTACAGTATCTGATCAAGTGGATCCATCCACATGAGGACTACAACTCCTGGCTGCAGCTAGAGCAGAGAGACTGTAATCACATCAATCTCTCCGATCTTCCTTTTATAACCACAACCCTTAAACAACATCTTTGCTTCAAGAATCCTTTGATTGCCTCCACCTTGTCTGCTTGATGGAAAGCTCTAGATTTTACAGGATCTCTATTACACCCTGGCATTGTCTCCCCAATTTGGCATAACCCAGACTTTATTAACAATAAAAAACCTCTTTATTTTAGCACATGGGCAAAGAAAGGGATCAACCACCACCATCACCTTCTTTAAGATAATAGACTAATGACATGTACAAAACTATTCGAAACATTTGAAATAAAAAATGGAAATTTTCTCCAATATCTGCAAATAAAGAAGACAATCATAAAAAAGTATTCCAAAGCTTCCACCACCGTCATCACCACCGGATTTACAGCTACCTGAATTCACCAAATATATTACAAAGTTGTCCCCAAAACTTAAGAAAAATCTTTCAAAGATATATAGTTCACTCTCAAAAACTGGCTCGATACATCTACCAACCGCAAAATGGGAAATGGATTTAAACATATCATTAGACTATGACTCTTAGACCGAGATTTGCGGAAATACATTTAAGATGACAAAGAACTCTAACTTACAACTAATTCAATTTAAAGTACTTCATAGAGCACATATAACACAACATAGATTATTTAAAATGGGTTTCTGTAAAACAGCTATATGCACCCAATGCACACAAAACACAATCGGCACTTACTTTCATGTCCTTTGGCTATGTTCACCCGTCAATAAATTTTGGGTACCAGTTACTCAGAAACTGTCCTCTATGTTAGACTGCAGGATTCCACAATGTCCAAACATCTGCCTAATTGGCGATCTAACAGAAACAGCCTTACCTCACGCTCAGTTACAGCCCACACTTGTAGCTCTTGCCATAGCCAAGAAAACCATTTTGGTCAATTGGAAAGATAAAAAAACCTTCATCCATTGGTTGAATCTCCTCATTGATCACATTTCGCTCGAGAAAATATCTGCTGCTCGAAACAAACAATTGGCATCATTTACAGAAAAATGGTCTCCATTTATTAGATCTTTAAATATAAATTTTTAGCTTTCTCTTGTCTGTCAGCGTATGCTTCCATTCTCACACAACTGATATGTTTCTGAACATGCTGTCTGCGCTCATGATCTGATGACTAACCTATGTCTGTTCTGCCACTTATAGTGCAATAATGAATCTGGGACACCATGGATGTGTGCATGCACTAGGGAACCCCTCTCCATCTTACGCCTGGGTTTGCTCTCTGGACTTCTGGGGCCTGCCTGGCCCTGACTCCTCACCCTGGCGGCTGTTGTATCGGTTGTCTCGCCCTTTGGGCCCTGGGGGTGCTGAGTTCCTGGGGTCTCTGGGGATTTGGGGGTGGCTGGGCCTGTCTCCTTTGGGGCGCTCTGGGTTGGCCTGTGGGGTGTGTGGTGGGTGGCCCATTCTGTTGCTCCCTTCTCCCGTCTCTGCTCTGCTTCATCCTCGTCTCTCCTCTCCTTTCTGCCCGACCCTTCCCGTCCCTCTCCTGCTTCGTGGGGGTTGGGGGCCCTCCGCGTCCTTGGGGTTGGCTGGGGGGCTGGGTGTTCCCTCTTGGGGTGGTGGGTGGGGTTGGGGTGGGGTTGGGTGGAGGGATGACACACCCTATCACACATTATCTGGGTGTGGCGGGGATTCCGGGTGGGCCGTGGGTTCAGTCTCCGTGTCGCTGTTTGCGGTGGGGGGTCTGCTGGGTGCTGCTGGGGCTGTCGCGCTGCTGGCTGGTGTGGCTGGCTGGAGATCGGGCTTTGTTGGTGGCGCGCCGTCTGCTGTCCGCGCATGGGGCTGTTTCGTTGGGCCTACGCTTGACCTTTGGTCTGGCTGGTGGACCGGTGGTGGCGCTGGAAAATGCCTCAGTGCGTCTGGGGTGGGCTAGCTGCTGGCGGTTGGCCGGTGGTGTCTGGCTAGCGGTGGTTGGTGGGCATGTGTTGCGATGCCGGGGTGCCTGGCCTGGTGTGTGTGGCTGGCTCGTGGGCGGTGTGGCCCCATTGGTTTGTTCAGTGGTTAGTCGTGAGGGGGAGAGGGTGGGGTTGGTGGGGGGGGGGCTGGCTGTTCGGCGGCTGCCTCCCCTGGACGGTGTGGTGGCTTTGGGCTACTCGCTGGCCTCGGTCCTGCGGGACTGGCCCTCTGTGGCCCAGCGGCCGTGCCTGGTGGGGCGGTGCATGCATCGCCTTCATTCCCCTCTGTGGTGCCATGGTGGTGCGTCTCTGGGTTGTTATTGTTACGGGGCAGGTTGATGACCTGGCCGTTTGCCGGTAGGTCATTGGTAGCTTTGGGGGACGCCAGGCGCCTGTGGCCTTGCCGGCGCCCTGGTGATCATGGCAGGGCTGTGTTGCGGGCTTGGGGTGGTTGACCGGCTGTGATCCTGGTCCTCCTCATGGCCCTGTTCATGTGGGCCGGGCCCACACCAGATTGCCTCCTAATGTTCACTTCACATATCTCACACTGCACTATACATGATAACTTTTAGGCACATGCAGGGCACAGTTAGGGCTTTGGGAATGGATGGGGGTGAGGGCAATGGGCATGGTTGGGGGGTGGATTGCAGTGCTCTAGGGCGCTGTATCCTCCTCATATACGCCTCACTTGTCTCCCCCCCATCCGCCAACATACACACACACACACTTTGGAGGGGGCCCTGCAATGTTTGGAGTAGTCTGGACAGCGCTGGGCTTCCCCTTCAGATTTTTAATGCACCACATCCCACATTAGGTAGCACAGGAACACAGGGTTGGGAGAGGGCTTCCTCGTCAGGGATCGAGGAAGCATAATAACAGGGAGGGTAGCGTAGACTCCACACAACATGGCGCTTCTGGTGGGGCATGGCCCTCTGGGGCCTATGGCTGGGGAGGGGCTGTTTGACCTGGGGGCTTGGGCTGCTGGGGAGCTGGGCTTGGTTGCGGGCGTTTTATGACGGTTGTTGATGGTTGTTGATGGCTGCCGGTTGTCGGTCGTGGCAGTTGGTTCGCCGTGCGGCGGTGGGGACCGGGGATGTGGCGCTGTGGCTCTGATGTAGAGATGGGGCGGGGTGTGGGCTGCCTGGCTGGGCCTGGGGGTCGGGCTGCGGTGGGATGGCCCGTGGATGCGGGGGTGGTTGGGTGGTATGAATCGTCGCTGCGTTTGGGGGCGGGATGGTTGCTGGGCGGCTTGACTTCTCCCCTGAGGACCCTGTCTCCCATCCACCTGTGGGTGCTGCACGGCTCACCTGCTGGCCTATCGGGCGTGGCACCTTAGGTCGGCTTTGTGGCATGCGCCTTGCCGCCGCTGTTGGCCGGGGATCTGCGGTTGGTGGCCGGCAGTTGGTTTACATTGCTGGGTGCTGGGGCATGGGATGGCGTTGCCGTCGGTTTCCCGATGGACCTGGGCTATGGGCGGGGCTCAGCGTGGGGGCGCCTGTGGGCCGGTTGGCTGCGGTGGGCCTCTGATAGGGCCTGGCATGGGCTGCCTGGGACGACCGGCAGTGTGCGGGGGCTGGCTGCCTCTGGTCGGCTTTCCTCTGTGGGCGGCGGCGCCGGGGGGCTGACGGCCCGCTGGGGATCTCTGCCGTATCTGGAGGGTTGGTGTTGGCCCTATCTGTGGTCTGCCCGCGCTTGCGGGAGGCATGACGGGCATGTGGGGTTGCAATACCCCATGTCCGGTCTAGGGGGGCTATGTAGGGGGGTGAGTCACATGTCGCCCGGTCACTGCGGCTGACCCATGGGGCTGCGGGGGGCATTCCTGTCTCCTGGGGTTGGGCGGGATGTGGGCGTGGCGGATGGGGATGGGGGGTTAGGGTGTGTGGTGGGGCGGGATGGGGGGGCCCTCCTTGCCTCATGCCCCTTGGACCCCGTGCGCCTTGGCGGTGGCAGCCGCTGCCTCCTCTGGGTCCCCGGGTCTACGTGGTTCTCGGTGTCCCCGGTGGCTCTTCGGGTGATGGCTTCTTGATGCTCCTGGCTGGGGGTTGGGGGTGCTCGGTTAGCGTCGCCCTGTTGAGTTCTGGTAGCCTATCTGGGTGTTGGTTTCATCACACATGCATGTTGGGTCAGGGCTTACCAGTTCCTGTCGAGTCCAATTATTGAGAACCATTGGGTCCCGTCAGAATGTGATGAGTCTCACTTCAGACATCACAATCTTATGCCCTCTATCGTCCTCCTACACCGGTTTCCTCTGGTGGCCTATTCTATACTATCAGGATCTCCACTAATCTGATGTTTTGTAACATTGGTGTTGAGATATCAGTTCTAAGATAGAATAAAACAGCCTAAACCTTTTTCACTCCAACAGCACTGCCTGTCTATCCACTATCTTGTTTATGTTCTCTCTCCCTGTCTCCTTTTTTCTTCCCCCTTAACTCACAGGGGTGCAGCACTTCCCTCTCTGGCTCACAAAAGGAAATTCTAATAAAGACTGACAATTTAGTTCCCAGAGAGGATTGGTGACGGTCACATGCACGCATTAAAATATATAAAAGATTTTGCTGCAAGACTAAAATAAGCATTGATCTCATAAAGGGTTAACCCCCTTTTATGGGGTTAAACTATGAGAATATATGCAGACAAGACAAAAGAAAAAAAAAGAAAAAAAAAAGAAAGCAAAGATGTCCAGCAAAGTTTTTGGCGGGAGGAAATACAACGAAAGCTATCTTTCATTTGGATTTACGTTTACTGGAGACGCAATGGCACCACTCTGTTGTGTTCGGTTGGGCGGGAGAGTGAAAAGCTCTCCAACACTGCTACGGTCCCAAGTTGGCACTGTTGTTCTCCAAAAGAAACACCCGTCACTTCAAAACAACAATCTGGAGTATTTTGTTCGCCTGCGTGAACACACGGAGAAACAAGCAACTTTCATGAGAAAAACCGCAAAAGTAAACGAGAGAGCCCTTAAAGCTACCTAGTAGCTAGCACGTCGCTGAACTTGTGGCTAAATCAAAAAAGTCCCTTTCAGATAACACAGTTTCCAGACGTATTGATGAGATGTCTGCAGACATCGAAAGTGTGGTTTTGGACAAGATCCGTATCGGTAATGAATTTGTGTTGCAACTTGGTGAGTCTACTGATATGTGGACATGCTCAACAAAGCTATTCTGACATTGCTCCCATTTTCCACAACATACCTGTGTGAGGTGAGCTATTCAAGCCTGACTTCCGTAAAAACTAAAATCAGAGAAAGACTGAGAGCTCTGTCTTCATCCAAACAGGCCCAGGTTTCACACTGAGTGAGTATAAATATGAAAGATTATAAAATACTTTTTTCTTTGTGTGTATTTGATTCCTATTCAAGATGTTATAAGGCTTTTTAAAAAACGCTTATATTGTAAGCTTTTTTTTTCACATTTTCAGCTGGTGGTATGCCGCGGGATTTTTTCAATGAAAGAAATGTGCCTTGGCTCAAAATAGGTTGAAAAACACTGGTATAGGAAAACTACCGTTTGCAAATAAAAAATTAAAAACTGAACGGAGCGCTACAACCCGCGCTGCTGCAGACGTGAGGATGGATCAGAGGCCTGTACCATAAAGCTGGATTAACCTGGCCGGGCTTCCTCTTACTTATCTGGCTTCACTTACCGAGACATCTGCCCTCCGGATTAGCGGTACCATAACGCCGGCTATCAACTCACTAATTCAATTCAGGCATGTCCACTCTAGATCTGTGCGCGCTCACATAAAAAGGGCGGAGTTTGCTGCATGCGACCAATCCCAAACATGTAACAAACCGGCCCGAGCCGCATATTTCACAACGGAGGAGCGAACAATAATAATTAATAAATACGAGCAATACAAATCAATAATCCAGGCAAAAAGCAACACAGTTGCAGCTGCCAAACGGTGCAAGGATCGCCGGCAAAAAATCGCCGACTGTGTCAATGCGGAAGTTAGTGCCATTATAATATTACTTCCCCACTGTGACTGCACTTGTATATTTGACTGCAGTAACATTTGTGTGTCCCATAAATGTATATGTGTACGACATTTTTCATTATTGCATCTGATTGTAGCCCCCGCGACTTTATGAATAGCTCTACATACTGTGTTCTTCCCGAGGTTTTCGGCATCTCCAACAGAATACATAAAAGTACCTATGAATGAATGAATCAATCCATGAATTACTTAAACAAATAATTGATTAATGGCATTTTATCTGTGGCTTGCTTGCAACCCATCCAACGAAGGATTTAAGGACATCATAATAATTATGAACATCATTAAGAAATATATTAACTGTGGCAAAAAAGCTCAGTGCAAGGCACACTGTCTGCGGGACTGTCAGCGCGTGGTTGCGGTGCGTTACGTTACTGACGTAAGGCTCCAGCAGCTGACAGATGTAATGTAACCCCTCTCCCCAAAACATGTACCTTTCGTACAGTGATTGTTCAGGCAATTTGAACGGATGACAGCGATCTCTAAATATTCTCTCGCGCCTGAGCGCTCTTCGCACAAGCTGTGCACCAAGATCCAGTGGGTTCTCATAAAGCGGACAGCCCATTTTCCAAGAGAACTGATTGGTCAGTAGGTGGGGCCGTTATACCTGCTGGGCTCTGATTGGTCAGTAGGTGGGGCTGTTATACCTGCTGAGCTCTAACCCTGAACTTATCCTGCTCCGGAGCAAGTTAGGTGTTCAGCATAGGTTACCGCGACAACGTAGCCCGATAGAAAGTCAGCCACCTTTATGGTACCGAAGAGCCAGGGTTAAGCCTGAAGTTATCTCGCTAAGCCGTAATCCAGCTTTATGGTACAGGCCTCAGGTTTGCGTGTGTGTGTGTGTGTTTGTGTGTGTGTTCGATCGGGAAGTGAACCGGTATCAATCAGGGAAAACTGATCGAGACCGGACTGTCTGGATATGACTGGATATCTGAACGCGATACAAAAATATTTAAATCTCTGTAACTTAATGCGGAAACACCATCAAAGGGCTCCATGTCAAACGAACATACCATGTTCGCCTCTAAAATACCTCTAAAATACGGAGTTATTTATAAAACTTTACGTCGGTCAAACTCTCCATCCGACAGAACCAGGAAATCAAGCCGCACGAGCGGCGGTGAAAGGGGGCGGAGTCTGAAGAAACCCTGGGTTTGTGGAATAAAACCTGCTACCGACCAGGATATGTTCAGAGAGTCTGTTACTGTGGTAACAAACCTAGAGGTTCACTTTACCTCACCTCGTGACACAGGCTAGGTTTACTCCTCTGACTCTGGATTAAGTTGCCTCCCTTTGTGAAACTGAAAACCCTGGTTTTCCTTGATTTCAGGATTAACTTACCCAGGTTTTCCACTAAACCTGCTTTGTGAAACAGGCCCCTTATCATGATGTAACTGACATAAATTGCTTAGAAAACCGTTATTCCAGTGAGGCACAAAGTCATAACACCTGTGTTTTGAAGACAAAGCTCTTATTAAATATAATGTGTGGCCGGAGTGACATGCTGCTCTATAAGTGTGTAAATAAATTCTTTTAGAGGAGCAGCTGAATGTGCAGTCAGAAATCTAGTTTTTAACCACACTCAAGAAATAGATGTTCATCTAAATGGTCATTCTCTCTATACGGGCATTCTATTAACGCTCCGCATTTGAAGAGGGGTTTGATGTCAGCTTCATCCATAATGGATCAAGTGACATTTTTCTCTGACAGTCCCAGAACCATCTCTTAAGAGACATGTCTGAAAACAGATGCTGTTATAATTTTTTACCGATTGTTTCCAATGATATAAGAACAAGTCAGACAGAGGGGTTGAAAAACAGTACACAGGACAAGACAAATTAGATGGTGAGTCAAAATAGTTTATTATAGAACAGGATTTAGAGTTGAGGCATTACCTCACATTTATTATAGGCACTGAACTACTGTACTAGAGTCACAGCCACGACTTGGTCTGAAAACCAAAACCAGCCAGAAACATTGTTACAGCTCCATTTAAAGTAGACAAGGCATATCAAGCCAAGTATTACATAAATCAAAAATTATAGAATCTCATGTGAAAAAAAAGGATAATTACTGGATAAATACTATATACAGTGATTCCTCCTTACTCACAGTTAATGCGTTCCAGGATCAACCGCAAATAAGAAAATTTGGTGATATTGCAGCAAACTATTATTTACGGTAATTTAAACGTTTATGAACCCTCCCATACTGATATTAAACCTCCTTATATCTGTTACCTTTTTCCACATTCTTATAGGTTGTTTAAAGCGCTTGTAAGTGTTTCTTTAATACACAGAAGTGCGCTGTGTTCCGTGAGTCTTGGAACGCAGCGCACTTCCAGACGCTGTCAGCCAATAGAGTGCACATACGTTATCATGTGACTACCTACTAAAAATCCGCAATGAGGTGAAGCCAGGTATCTTGGAGTGCGAATGTACAAGGGATTACTGTATTAATCCTTTCAAACTGGTAAACAAAGCATTATTGTTTATATTAAAAGGAGAGACGCTAATGAAATTGTCATACCAAAAGCTATTTAGATGTTAATTGGACTTCCTGCTCTCAAAAGAACTTGAACCCTCCTTATAATTATTTAAAACCTTTAAAAAAAAATAATTTTGCTCTCTTTGGACTCAGGCCAGACAACAGTTCAAGAACACACACCAATGTAACATGAATCTAGAACAACAACAACCACAAAAGAAATCTATATATATATATAAAATAGTCTGATTGCTAATATTAGTATAATTAAAATTATAACAAACTTAATGCTTGCATTCTCCTTCCTACTTCCCCTCTGTGAGCATGAGATGAAAACCTGCTGTTGAGCTTAACCTTACTTATTGTTTGATGGATTATCAAGTCACTCAAATTCTGTTATAATAACTGTACATTTCTGTACAACATTTTTAAGATATTTTCTGAAACATTTAAACATCTTTTTTCTTACCAAACCAAAGTGCTTTCGTTACCAAAAACGCCATTCAGACCAGCCTCCTTCTTGTTTCTCCAGTGTGTTGCATAACTGGACACTTCAACACTGTACAGGCAGATAGTATGTTGACTTAAAAAGCATATTGACTGCTGCAGTTCAGTTGTAAGTGCCTGTCTTAGACAGGAACATCAATATGAATTCTACATGATATTTATTAAAGGAGAGCACTGACGTGACAAGTCTTGCTATCATAATAACCATAAACAGATGAACGAGCAAGAAAAATCTGTTTTTCTTGCTCGCTCAAAGGTTTCTTCTAAACTCTGCATAAATTGAACTAATTACACATTGTGTCTCCTGAATATAGATACATACATGACAAAAGAAAGTCAGGTTGTTGTTTTAGGGGGGTTTAACTACTCAAAGGATAACCACACACAGCAGATGTGTCTCAAAATGGCAGCTGAATCCATTAAAGGAAGCGGCCTACATGGAACACTAATTTCACCAGTTCCTCTTGTCCCTTCTCTTGAGTGAAGGGCTGTACCAAGAAAGTAGTACTAAAATACTAACAAGTTTGGAATAAAGGTTGTAGTGTTTTAGTTCCGGTAGTTTTTCTTGGCAATTATTTTTTTAAAAAATTACGATGTTTCACCTTCACTGCTCAGCTGTCACCGACTGTCTTTACAGCAAATCCTGAGATCAGGTTGACTGAGAAAGGACCAATTTGTCAAGAACATATCAGTTTTAGGACACACTAGTAATAGCCTTTGTAATCAGACATTTCACACTGCTGGCATGTGACAGCCTTCAAAAGATGTCACACCCTTAGTGACTTCCCAGAATATTGTTATGAAATTGAGGTTGTTGGGCAATCAGGGGAGCCTCCACAGAAGTACCACCCTTTTAGATACTTTATATTTATTTATTTTTTATTTATTTTTAATTTTATATACTAATTATAATCAGCAAAAGGAAATTAGTAGCACAGTCTAGTAATCAATTGATCAGATAAATTACATAAAACCTCGCAAAAAACTCAAATTATGCTCCTTAATATTTGTAAGTGTTAAAAAATTGAGATACGTTTAATAGATGTCTCTGTATGTGGTGACAGGCCTTAGCTAGGCTAAGGTAATAGCCTCCAGACTCTCTTCAAACCAGTTCGTGTCAATACATAAGGATTTAATTGATAGTAATTTTATGTTTATTATATGATGTAATTAAATGTTTATGGTTTCAAAATGTATTGAGAGTGAAAGTCATTTTTCTTCTCTAGACCAACATGCATTTCAAATTGGAAATACGAATGTCATTCATCATTACATTAAACATTACACTTCCATAAATGTGAACTCACAAGGGAGATATTTAATATACACTCATAGCCCCAATTTGTAACACAGGCATTATAATAAAATTCCATTTCCTCTTTATTGTAATTTTATCCTTCTATTTCCGAAGCCATTATTATGGCATCACCAGGGCTGTTTCTGGATCTGGTCTTAAAATTGTGTTAAAACACAACTCAGAATGTCACAAATCTAAAGTTGACCGAATAATTTTATTTTTCTGTGACCATATCGTTCCTATTGCAAGTTTCAATAGATTATTGAATTAAATCAAACAAAAAATACTTCTTATTTTTTCACTTTGGGTCAAGCTGAATATGTGCAGTCCTATGTGTGTGTGTTCACGGATTAACTGCTGACAAGGCTGACTTACTGTTACATAATAAATGGGCTTTGGGTTTGGATTGTGCATAGTCTATAGTGGCAGAAAGTTCTTTGTGTGTACCACACTGAACTTGGTTATGTATTTGTTTCTACAACTAAATGTTTACACAATCATAAATAAAGCATTAGAACATGTTTCTCCCAAACTGACTTACACCATCCAAGTGAGTCGAGTCTAAATGTCCACACAGGTAGTTTTCTATCTTCAATACTTTTCAATAAGTGCAGTAAACCTCCCACATTACATTTCTACACCTAGAGCACAAGGATATACTCATCCACTAAGATCACAAAGTAGTTCACTGGGGTTCTACAATGTCAATCAATATAGGGAAGCAGCAAACAAGCACAAACTACTTTCACTTGAACGCTCAGAAGATAAAAAATTTGACTGAAGTGAGGGCTGGTTCTCAACCACTGAGTTTGAGAGACCCTATCTGAAAAATCCTGTATCATCACTGTCAAAAACAAATACAGTGCTCCCTCGCTCATTTGCACATCAACCACTGCGACCCAAGCTCATCGCGGATTTTTAGTCGGTAGTCATGTGATACCATACGCGCATTCTATTGGCTGATGGCATCCGGAAGTGCGCTCTGTTTCGTCAGGCTCGGACTTTCGTGACACACAAAAGTGCTTTAAACAGTCGTTAAGAGTGTGGGAAAAGGTAATACAGATAGAAGGTGGTTTAATATCAGTATGGGGAGGGTTCATAAATGTTTAAATTACCGTAAATACTAAGATAAATTGCAATCTCAATTGCGGATTCCTCAATCGCGTGTGGTTCCTGGAACGCATTGACTGCAAAGAACGAGAGCGCACTGTTATCTATGATTGATTTCTCGTTTTGTTGATGCCCACTTTGGCTCTGACAAGGAACACCAGGAGGTTATAAAGGACACAGAATATTTAAATACAAATTGTAAAATAAACCAATTTCTTTGCTCCAACTTTGTCTTCTTTCTCATTAATAAATATAACTTTATGTAGTCATTTATAATGTGTAAGATGAGTCATATTCATCCCCTGTGCATTAAATCCAACGACTATAGTAAAAATAATACGCTGTATGTACTGTATCTACCACTATTTAAAAAATATATATACTGCAACATTGGCTCTGCATTAACACCTAACCAGTAACAAACAGTACAAACCAAGAGGAAAAAAAACAAACATGAACAAAAACAAATTTGTCTCTTCTATTCCTTAGTAATAGACAATGCACACATAGATAAAATGTGTGTATTTCTCATGTGTGTCTTTTTTATAGACTGCAAAAACAAAGAAACATGTTTGCATGGTAACATTAATTGAAAAAAAAAAACACAGTTATGCTACCTTTGGGTGTTGCCAGAGTTTTCTGTTACCCTAGAATATGTGTTCAAGTTTGACAAGGAAGAGTCCAGTAAATCCTGCCACTTCTTTGCACTCTGCAGAATACAAAACAGCTGTTTTGGATCTGTAGTCCTTATTTTATAAGCTAATGCCCAGATGCTTCCACTAAAATAGGGGGCCCTAAATATAATAGAAGAGGGACAATCAAATTTTGCAGTGTTGTCGTTTGCGTGAGTCCTTGTGTCTTTGACGTATATTTTTTGACAGGAACGCACAAATGTCAGACAGCGCGTGTCCTTGGGACTCAAGCTTTAAATGCACTTCCATTCAACAAAAATATTCACAATTTTTCCATTTCTCCACTTAAATTTTGAATCCGGAAATTGTCATTATGTTTTGATCTCTCACGAGTTTCTCACGCGAGTTTCTTGTCAAGAGACTCACCTGCGTGATTCTGCCTTATTAAATTCGGCCAAACAGCAACACGACATCTGCTTGATTTACATGTTGCAGTGAGAGTGAGCAGTTAGTTAGACCCTATACAAGTTAGATCCTATACAAATAAAGTTTGATTGATTGATCATCACCTTGCCCCCCAAAAAGATAGAAAAGTAAAAAATTTTGCTGAAGCGCATCCCTGGGATGCACTACTTTTTTGAGGTAAAATGAACACTTATTATCATGAATATTTTAGAGGTAATGATAAACAGGCACCTTCTGAGGCAACATTTACTCCATGCAATAACAATGAGCCTAATAAAAAAGTTGTAGTTGTGTGCAGTTGTGCATATGCTGCTAGTTTCACACTGCAGAAAACCTTGGGTGTCTCATTGTTGTCAGAATTGCCAGCAGTTTTGAGGCTCATTTTGAGAGATTTTACCCAAAAACCTATCTGAAAGAAGGTAGGCCTGCTATAACTTTGGCATACTGTAAGAACAGATTTAATCTATTATGACATCAATTTCCATGGTCCAGTCCACTCCATCCTTTACAATTTCAATCAAGTCCTGACCTGGAGACATGATAATATACAGTAGTAATCATAGTCCCACATGGTAGTAAGAGGGAATTGAGAATTTCTGAGTTTGTTTTCCGCGTACTAGGGTGGCACAGTGGCGCAGTGGGTAGTGCTGCCAACACACAAGAAGGCAGTTCTGGGTTTGAGTCCTGCTCTGTGCAGAGTTTGCATGTTCTTCCTTTGTCTGCATGGGTTCTCGCCGGGTTCTCCGGTTTCCTCCCACCTCCAAAAACATGCACTTCAAGTGAATTGCCCGATGTCAAATTGTCTGTAGGTGTTGTTGTTTGCATGAGTGTTCATCTGTCTGTCCTTCATGTGGCTCAGTGATGCACTGTCGATGTGCCTGTATTGTACCCTGCCTCATGCCCCAAGTCCGCTGAGATAAACTCCAGCAACCCCGCAGCCCGCAAAGAAGCGTGTACTGAAGATGTATGTATGTTCTTACTAGCCCAGTGCCATGTTGTTATCCAGGTGGGTCACAAAACCCCTTGAATATTTGAATGAAGCAGGAACTTGTAATCAACATTGCCGGCCATGTTCCAACTTCTAATTGGAGTGCAGGGCTGCAGTTGAGTTAATTTCATTTCTACAACCTCTTGTGGGTCACAGGTCGTTTGGAGCTCATCTCATTTGGCTATGGGTGAAAGGCAGGGTACACCCTGGATAAAATGCCATCTCTTCATGGGACCACATGAAAGATAAACACATGCATACACTCACAGTCACACCTTATGACCAATTTGTTGTGACCAATTCACTTCAGATGCATGTTTTTGGAGGTGAGAGGAAGCCGGGGAAACCTGAGAAAACCCACACAGAAAGGAGACAAACTCTAAACCTTCTTGCTGTGAGGAAACAGCACTACACACTGAACAACCATGCCGCCCCTGTAGTATTTCAAACTATAATGCATTCTAACTTGCCTTTGACCATATTAACCCTTTAACTATGTCACTAACACTCACCCTAGGAGCTGTCAAGTGTGCGTATGTCCACACATATGGTTCATTATGGTAGTAGCAACTATACATAAATGATGTTCAAGGCAGAACAACGGAAGTATCGCAAAGATCGTTGCACGGCTTCTAAATACCATATACCATACCATAACTCCTTGAAAATTTGTTAAAATATTCCCACTCTGACAGAGAGCACAGACTTTCAGTTCTTTGTCAGTGTTGGAATTGATCAGTTTGAGCAAACCTTTGAGGAGTTACGGGTCCTCATATATCGAGGAACTGTGTGAAGAGTCTGCTATTGTAGGGTGGATAATGTCTCTGTTGACATGAAACATGTTTTCACTAGTTAATGGATGATAGGCAGTAAATAACCATAATAGTTTTGCATGGTTGCAGCTACACTGCTACACAAAATAACCAATGATTATTGATTACCAAGGAAGAATGGTAAAGAAAAAAAAATCCCTCTGCTATGTGGTACTCATCACTCGATTATCTCACCATTACCATTGTGTGTGTGTGTGTGTGTGTGTGTGTGTGTGTGTGTGTGTGTGTGTGTGTGTGTGTGTGTGTGTGTGTGTGTGTGTGTGCCAACGTACTCTGCACTGTATGTGTGTAAAAACAATCCCCATAGGGGATTTATAAAGTTTACAAATTCTTTTAAAATTCAAATGAAAGACAAGAACAGTTATTACTCTTTGCCATATAACTTTTGTAAGTTTGTGCAGCAAAATCATGCTACTAAACCGAACATTTAGACAAAACCTTATCCACTTCTTGAAATGCATCCATGACATATGCATGCTCTCATAAACTGAAGTTGATTGTCATAGTTTATCAGCCTTGGCTGACATGAGTCATGGTTCCAAGGCAGCAATGATGGATGCTGACAAAAATTTTGTATTTATTTATTTTTTTGATAGTCGGAAAGTAAAAAATAGTGTGAGTATGAGATGGATTCAGTCTTAGAGATTTGTTTGGGCCTCTCTGTGTGTGTGTGTGTGTGTGTGTGTGTGTGTGTGTGTGTGTGTGTGTAGGTGTGTGTGTGTGTGTGTGTGTGTGTGTGTGTGTGTGTGTGTGTGTGTGTGTGGGTGGGTGGGTGGGTGTGGGTGTGAGTGTGTGTGCACCTTCTCCCTTCATTCTCAGTTTGATGAAAGGCTCTTTATAATTATGCAAAAATTTTAGCTATTTAATTGTCATTTAATTGATTATGGTGGATAATCACCTGAATCTAAGAATCCTCTGCAAGCATTATAAAATCAGCTTTTAATGTCTACAACTCTATTGTCAACAACAATGGACAAACCTAACATTAGTTCCAAAGAGAGCTTATCAAGATGTTCCTGTTTTAAATGGGTGAAGTTGGTTGCAATTTCCTTCCTACCACCATGTCAGTAAATAATATCAAATTGGGTTGTTAAAGATATATGTTTTCAGGTAAAACAGTTCCGTAAACTACTCACTGGGTACTCAGTAACTATGGCTATTTTCCTGCAAGCATTTTATGACAAATGAAGTAGCATAGGTGGTTGGTACAGCAATGGCACTTCATAGTTTGGCTAGGTTTTAATTCTCCTGTAGAGGAAATTTTACAAAGTGTTAATGATTAACTCAGGCTCTATTGGTACATTATCAATCAATTACCAATTTTCATCCAATTACCACAGATATTTATCGACTTGCAAAAAAAACCCTACAACTGTTTTTAGTTTTTTGTAGTATTCTCAAAGCCAACAGTATAGCGTGATAAAACTACTAAGACTACCAGAACCCACATGTCAAGTAGCACCATATTTATTCTAACTGTCCTCCTCTGATATTAAAGTAATCTTTCACAAAACATTCTGAACAGCTGACCATTTCAGCAAATCTGATACACAACACAGCATCAATTTACTAAATCACCAGAAAAAGAATATTTTCATTATCACATGTTCATGTACTGTAGAATTGGAATGCAGGTCTTTAGCAGAATTATAAACATTGCATCAAAGAAAAGATCAATCTAAGGAGTATAATTTAAAACTTTTCAACTTCTGAATGTTTGTAATTGATGTTTTTTTTTTTTTTTGTTCATTACGAACTCATTCAGTCAGTCAGTCATTTTCTTAACCCGCTTAATCCGCTGATGCAGGTCGTGGAGTGATGTAGCCTATCCCAGCTGACAGGGGGCGTGAGGCAGTGCACCGTGGAGCCACGTATATGACAGACACTCACTCAATCTCACCTACGGGCAATTTGGGACTGGCCAATTGGCCTAAGGTGCATGTTTTTGGAGGTGGGGGAAAGCCAGAGAACCTGGAAAGAACCCACACAGACACGGGGAGAACACGCAAGCTCTGCACAAAGCAGGACTCGAACACGGAACATCTTTGCTGTGCGGCAACAGTGCTATCCACTGTGCCGTCCCCCATATGAACTATTAAACGTATTTCCCGTGCATCATCCCACTGCTTCAAAAATGGAAGATGCATTGGAAATACTCTAAAAGAAGCTGCAATTTTTCTCTCTTTAACAGGGAAAGCAGGGAATATTGCATGGATCTTGATGTCATTTTGTTTGTTACCTCCATGACTGTGTTAGTGTAGAACAAAAAAAAAATTATGATCTACCAAATGTGAATGATTTTTCAGAACAAATAAAATAATATTAAATTGGTTAGAAGGCTAAGAGTTGGATATTAGATAATGCTTGACTGTATTAAAGGGGACTGCTGACAAAGTGATGATTTTTTTTAGGACAGACTGAACATAGAATCCAATGGGGGTGAAGATGAAAATGCTGCAGGAGAGATTGGCTCAGTAGATGAAAAAGTTGCAAGTTCTGACTCAAATATTAGCAATTCATAATATGATTGTATCCTATTTTAAATCTCGTGCACAACCGCTTCAAATGTTGCCGAGATATCACGTTAGAACCCCCCGCCCCAATACATCTTGTGACATCATAATGAGACCAAGAATAGAATGCATGGCTATCAATCAAAGAAAGAAAGGATAATGTAAAATGTTAGAATCTTGATGTTCAGAATATCATTTGTCTCTGTTGATACTTCTAAGCACCTGGTGTGAGCAACTTTGCATTTTCTCCAATGGAATCCCCATCCTTCTGATATATATATATTGTGATGTGGTGATTGATTGCTATTGCGCTTACACTGTAGCCGAGGTGTAGTACAGCAAGTTCCCAACAAGTTAACTGCAATCACCTTTCTGAAAATAGAAAGAAAAGTAACACAGTGATCAACACCAGTCATTGCTTCTGTGGGTGCTGAAAATACATGGGCTACTGGCATTTGCTTATTACAGTGTGTACACATGTTCAGGGCCACTATTGTTGATGTTGTGGTAATGTTGCAAGTAGCACTAACTTTCGCATATATACACTGTAAAAAAACAGAACACTCACTTTCCCACAATTTCACTGCCTTAAACTCAATTTACGGTTCATTCTACAAACATATAAAACTGCTCGAGCTTGCTGTTGCAACAGCAAGAGAGTGACACTGCCGCAAGAGATACAGATATGGCCCTATGTTCCTTATATCCAGAAAAAGTACCCTGCTTTTTTTCTGAAAAATGGTTCAAAAGTGTGTTATTTCTTCAACCAGATGTGTTTTTTGCACTTTTTATGGTCTTTCTTTGACAGCTCTATATAAAATGATTGTATTGTACATCCCATTCATTCCCACAAAGAATCCATCAGACATACAGGTAGAAAAGTATGTAAGTGGAATCTGTAGATCTAATCCGTAGGTTCTCCTGTTTGTGCAAACACATGGTTAAATATTAATGCCGGTTTACGCCTGTGCTCGTCCGTGAGAGCCCTTGAGTCACACTGTTTCTGTTAAGAATAGGGCTTCCACAGCATTACTGGGTCCCTGGGAGACGCCTCCAATAACAAAGAGAATGCTGGTTGTCTGCACAAGGGCAGAAGAGCAACGTGCTGTGGGCATGGGAGCAACAGACTCCCAACGGCGCTTCACAGGGTTGTAGCTTTCCACCGTGCCCAATGGCGCTGGTTCATTACCTGCAAAAGAAATGGAAAATGTCAGAGAGACAGCAATTCAAGCCAGCAAATACCAATTAAAATTTTCATAAAAGCTTTAACGACAAAGCAAAAACTTAAACAAGGATACTTATTTGAATAAGATATCTTATGTTTTTCATTTTAGAGATAAGACTGAGACAAAAAAGTTCTTTCTCAAAATTTGTAGGCCCCACAAATCTCCAGAGTTCCCATCAGATATTGAACGCTATTAGTTTGCATACACAGACAGACTTCTTCTTCTTCTTCTTTCTGCTTTTCTCTTCAGGGATCGCCACAGCGAATCAGTTGCCTCCATCTAACCCTGTCTTCTGCATCCTCTTCTCTCACACCAACTACCTTCATGTCCTCTTTATTTATTTATTTTTTATTTTATCTTATTTATTCAGTTTATTTTCTTCTTTCCAAACATGTTATTACAACAGATTTTACTCTCATCAGTGTTGGAACATCAGCAACATCATCCGAAAAGAAAAAAAAGGGTTGACGGGTAGAAGCCATTGGCTTGTGAGGTTCCCGTCCCCTAAATCAACAACATCTCTCTCATTACAGCACATTGTCAACCAATACATACTTTGCATGTCACAAATCAATTTCAATTATTTGATTCTGGTACATTGTTGTTTTGATCCGTCCATTTGGTCCAAATAGGCATGTTGAGCCGCATTTTGTAATAACGGTGCATTTTGTAGTAAACGTCCAAAATGTAATAACTTTTTCATTTCATTTTGTAATAAAGCCGCATTTAGTAATAAACTGCCGCATTTTGTAATAAACTGCCCCAACGCATTTTGTAATAAATTTTGCCGCATTATGTATTACATTTTGAGAAGATTATTACAAAATGCACTTGCAACTTTTTTATTCTCTAGAAAATGTAATAACATGGTGCATTATGTAATAACAATTCTAAAGCATAGTTTGTTTGTTAATTGTATTTTATTTTACTTTAAAGTATTTGTAAAAGATATGCCTATTATTAGTATCACTGTATTAGCCTAGTAGCAGGTACTTAGCAATTACCATCAGTACACTATTCATTAGTACACTATTCAAAGGTTGCATTAATAGAGAATATTCTGTAAATTCCACATTTTTTTTATTGGATACCAAAACCACATCAAGAATAGTTATAAACATCCAACAAACCTTATTATGCTTCTTATATTACAGAACAAATGTAGCCGCAAGAGGACACAAACCAGTGTCTTATTGTGCCGGTCCCAAGTCTGGATATATTCAGAGGGTTGCGTCAAGAACGGCGTAAAACTTTTCCCAAATCAAACATGCGAATCAAACCTATGACTTCCATACCGGTTCGGTTGAGTCCTGGGTTAACAATAACAATGGCGCTGTTGACCAACAAGGCGCCGGTAGAAATTGGACTACTGTTGGTCAAAGAAGGAGAGGAGGAAAGTGTGTCCATAAGAAGAGAAGAGGAAAGCCAAGAATACAGGACTGAGAGCAGAGACGTTGAATGTTGGAACTATGACAGGAAAAGGTAGAGTTGGTTGACATGATGCAGAGGAGTAAGTTAGACATACTGTGTGTCCAGGAGACCAGGTGGAAAGGTAGCAAGGCTAGAAGTTTAGGAGCAGGGTTCAAGTTGTTCTATCATGGTGTAGATGGGAAGAGAAATGGAGTAGGAGTTATCTTGAAGGAGGAGTTTGTTACGGAATGTTCTGGAGGTAAAAAGAGTGTCGGAGAGAGTGATGAGCCTGAAGCTAGAAATAGAAGGTGTGATGTTCAATGTTGTTAGTGGGTATGCTCCACAGGTAGAATGTGAGCTGGAGGAGAAGGAGAAATTCTGGTTGGACTTTGATGAAGTGATGCAGAGCATAACTAGAAGTGAGAGAGTTGTCATTGGTGCAGACTTCAATGGACATGTTGGTGCAGGTAACAGAGGTGATGAGGAGGTGATGGGCAGGTTTGGTATCCAGGAGAGGAACGCAGAAGGACAGATGGTAGTTGACTTTGCAAAAAGGATGGAAATGGCTATAGTGAATACTGTCTTCCAGAAAAGGCAGGAACATAGGGTGACCTCTGAGAGTGGAGGCAGGAGCACACAGGTAGACTACAACTTATGTAGACGGTGTAATATGAAAGAGATCAGTGACTGTAAAGTAGTGGTAGGTGATAGTGTAGCCAAACAGCAAAGGATGGTGGTGTGTAGGATGACTCTGGTGGTGAGGAAGATGAAGAGGACAAAGACAGAGCAGAGGACGAAACGGTGGAAGCTAAAAAGGGAAGAGTGTTGCATGACTTTTAAGCAGGAGTTAAGACAGGCTCTGGGTGGCCAGGAGGTGCTTCCAGATGACTGGACAACTACAGCTAATGTGATCAGGGAGACACGTGGGAGAATACTTGGTGTGTCATCTGGAAGGAAAGTAGATAAGGAGGCTTGGTGGTGGAATGAGGAGGTACAGGAGTGTATACAGAGAAAGAGGTTAGCTAAGAAGTGGGACACTGAGAGGACTGAGCAGAGTAGACAGGAGTACAGGGAGATGCAGCGTAAGGTGAAAGTAGGGGTAGCAAAGGCCAAATAAGGGGCTTATGACAACTTGTATGCTAGGTTAGACAGTAAGGTGGGAAAGACTGATCTATACAGGTTGGCAAGACAGAGACAGAGATGGGAGGGACGGGCAGCAGGTTAGGGTGATTAAGGATAGGGATGGAAGTCTATTGACAGGTGCCAGTAGTGTGATGGGAAGATGGAAAGAGTACTTTGAAGAGTTGATGAACGTGGAAAATGAGAGAGAACAAAGACTAGAAGAGGTGACTGTTGTGGACCAGGAAGTAGCAAAGATTAGTCAGGATGAAGTGAGGAGGGCAATGAAGAGGATGAAGAGTGGAAAGGCAGTCGGTCCTGATGATATACCTGTGGAGGTTTGAAAGTGTCTAGAAGAGGTGGCAGTAGAGTTTCTGACTGGGTTGTTCAACAGGATCTTAGATAGTGAGAAGATGCCTGAGGAATGGAGAAGTGTGCTGGTGCCCATTTTTAAGTACAAGGAAGATGTGCAGAGTTGTGGCAACTACAGAGGAATAAAGCTGATGAGCCATGCAATGAAGTTACGGGAAAGAGTAGTGGAAGCTAGACTAAGGGCCGAAGTGAGCATTTGTGAGCAGCAGTATGGTTTCATGCCAAAAAAGAGTACTACAGATGCAGTATTTGCTTTGAGGATGTTGATAGAGAAGTACAGAGAAGGCCAGAGGGAGCTGCATTGTGTTGTTGTAGATTTGGAGAAAGCTCACGACAGGGTGCCCAGAGAGGAACTGTGGTATTGTACGAAGAAGTCTGGAGTGGCAGAGAAGTATGTGAGAGCGGTGCAGGACATGTATGAGAACTGTAGGTGCTGTAGGTGTGACAGAGGAATTCAAGGTGGAGGTGGGACTGCATCAGGGATCAGCTCTGAGCCCCTTCTTGTTCGCTATGGTGATGGACAGGCTGACAGACGAGGTCAGACAGGAATCTCCATGGACTATGATGTTTGCAGATGACATTGTGATCTGCAGTGAGAGCAGGGAACAGGTGAAGGAGAGGCTAGAGAGGTGGAGGTTTGTCCTGGAAAGGAGAGGAATGAAGGTTAGCCGCAGTAAGACAGAATATATGTGTGTGAATGAGAGGGACCCAAGTGGAAGAGTGAGGTTACAGGGAGAAGAGACCAAGAAGGTGGAAGATTTTAAGTACTTAGGGTCAACAGTCCAGAGCAATGGAGAGTGTGGAAAAGAGGTGAAGAAGCGTGTACAGGCAGGATGGAATGGGAGGAGGGAAGTGTCAGGTGTGATGTGTGATAGAAGAGTTTCAGCGAAAATGAAAGGAAAGGTGTACAAAACTGTGGTGAAACCAGCAATGTTGTTTGGTCTAGAGACAGTGTCACTGAGGAAAAGACAGGAGACAGAGCTGGAGGTAGCAGAGATGAAAATGCTGAGGTTCTCTTTGGGAGTGACCAGGAAGGATAGGATCAGGAATGAGTACATCAGAGGGACAGCACATGTTAGAGGCTTTGGAGATAAAGTCAGAGAGGCCAGACTGAGATGGTTTGGAAATGTCCAGAGTAGAGATAGTGAATATATTGGCAGAAGGATGCTGAGTTTTGAACTGCCAGGCAGGAGGCCTAGAGGAAGACCAAAGAGGAGGTTTATGGATGTAGTGAAAGAGGACATGAAGGTAGATGGTGTGAGAGAAGAGGATGCAGAAGACAGGGTTAGATGGAGGCAACTGATTCGATGTGGCGACCCCTGAAGGGAAAAGCTGAAAGGAAAAGAAGAAGACTATTGTGTGTGTGTGTGTGTGTGTGTGTGTTTGTGTGTGTTTGTAGTTTTTTTGCACATGCACAGTTTTCCTTCAAATGTGTCCTGCTTTAAGTTATTAACTTTCAATATGTACTTAGAGGCATAGATTTCAGTTTTACTTTACAAACTGTTTTTAATGCAGTGAGCATAACTTGGACAATGCAGTTTTAAATTTAGTCATATAATTTCTTATCAAGGGCAAAACATCTACATAACTTTAGATCAACTGCAATATATCTTTGTACTTCCATATATTCAATTACGCAGATAATATATGGCACATTTTTTCATACCCGGCATCATGTTGAACTATGTTGGCTTTCTCAATTAAGCATGCAAGCATCGTATGACCTTTGTAGAACTGATGGAGTAGCCAATCAGATTACAGTCCGCCCTCCCCTCCCTGGCTGAGTGACAGACCATGTCGAGCTTTGAATTTGGCCACAAGTTATTGGCCTATGTAGTTCCAAACTTCAAATAGGCAACTAAAGTTATATTTGGAGTATTTTGTCATACATAGATTTATTGGGCTACATAGCTCTAAGGGGAATTGCATAAAACAAACCAGCAGTCACTCTTGTATAAATTCATTGTTTAACAAACAACAATAATATGTATTATTACATAATGCACCATGTTATTACATTTCCTAGAAAATAAAAAAGTTGCAAGTGCAGTTTGTAATAATCTTCTCAAAATGTAATAAGTTATTACATAATGCGGCAAAATTTATTACAAAATGCGTTGCGGCAGTTTATTACAAAATGCGGCTCAACAAGGCGTGTGTCTTTGCACACCTCTTTATCAGTTCTTGAGAAGAGTCCGAATTTTGTTAGTGTTCATTTTGTTATTCCTTTCAAGGGTTGTTTCTGGTCAAATTTATTATTCCTTATATTTTCATAGCAGTCATAACATCTTGCAAGTGCCCAATTTCTGCACAGAGGTTGCAGTGACATTTGTTTCACAGGATTAACAACATGAAGCTTAATTCGCCAAAACAGTGCAGTCCTTTAACCATTATTTACGTCAGAAATATAACCTTGCAAAATCATGTTTAAAGCTTGTTTAAAGGCAGTTACAGTTCCAATACTCCTAATTTCATTATCCAGTTTATTCCAAAGTTTGACACCAGTGAACAATAATGAGAATGTTTTAAGTGTTGTTCTTGCTTTTTTCTGTATCTGCTGTGTTTTCTCTTAGTTGGTAATTGGATTCATTAATCTGTATTTGTGATTTTATATTTTGAGGTAAATTGTTATTGGCTGCTTTATACATAAGTTGTACAGTTTTATAGCTTATGATGTCATGTATTTTCAGTAGTTTAGATTTAATAAATAATTTGTTTGTATGAGCTCTATAATGTTCATTGTGAATAATTCTCAAGGCTCTTTTCTGGGTCAGTAATAAAGGTTGCAAGCCACTTTTATATGTGTTTCCCCATACTTCAGCACAGTAATTCAGATAGGGCAAGATTAGTGCACAATATAAAATATGGAGTGCCTTTTGATTTAGTAATTTTTGAGTTCTCCAGAGTATGGATACACTTCTGGCTAACTTTGTTTGCAGTTGTCTTAAATGAGGTTTACAATTTAGCATGTCATCAATAATTCTCCTAGCATTTTAAATTCATTAACCCGTTCAATCTTTACTTCATTCACCTTAATATTAAGTTTGTGCTTGCAGCTTTTCTTCCCAAATAACATGTATTTAGTTTTTGTTAGGTTCAAGGATAATTTGTTTATATCAAACCATAATTGCATCTTGGCCAGTTCCTCATTGGCTGTTTGGGCTAGTTTATTTATATCATGTCCTTTGCAAAGGATGGTTGTATCATCCACAAAAAGTATCATTTTAAGTACCTTTGAAACCTTACATAAATCATTTATGTAAAGTATGAATAATTTTGGACCCAACACTGACCCCTGTGGCACCCCACACACAATGTCTAATGTTTTTGATGTCGTCCCGCCCAGAGTAACTTATTGAGACCTCTCATGTAAATAACTCTTTGTCCAATTTAGTACTGTACCCCTAAAGCCAAATCGCTCAAGTTTCTCAATTAGAATTTTATGATCAATTGTGTCAAAAGCCTTTTTTAAGGTCAATTTTCACTACATTCATAAACCTCCTCTTTGGTCATCCTCTAGGCATCCTGCCTGGCAGTTCAAGACTCAGTATCCTACCAATATATACCACTGTCTCTCCTCTGGACAAGTCCAAATCATCTCAGTCTTGCCTCTCTGACTTTATCTCCAAAACCTCTAACATATGCTGTCCCTCTGATGTACTCATTCCTGATCCTATCCATCCTGGTCATTCCCAAAGAGAACCTCAGCATCTCCATCATCATAGTTCATGGCGATTCCTGTCTCACCTTGTCTGTCAGCCTGTGCATCACTATAGCGAACAAGAAGGGGTTCAGAGCTGATCCCCGATGCAGTCCCGTCTCCACCTTGAACTCCTGTGTCACACTACAAAACACCTCACCACTGTCTTACAGTCTTCATACATGTCCTGCACTGCTCTAACATACTTCTCTGCCACTCCAGACTTCCTCATACAATACCACAGTTCCTCTCTGGGCACCCTGTCATAAGCTTTCTCCAGATGTACAAAAACACAATGCAGCTCCCTCTGGCCTTTTCTGTACTTCTCTATCAACAAATCCTCAAAGCAAACACTGCATCTGTAGTATTCTTTTTTGGCATGAAACCATACTGCTGCTCACAAATGCTCACTTCTGCCCTTAGTCTAGCTTCAACTACTCTCTCCCATAACTTCATTGTATGGCTCATCAGCTTTATCCCTCTGTAGTTGCTGCAACTCTACGCATCTCCCTTGTTCTTAAAAATGGGCTCCAGCACACTTCTTCTCCATTCTCCAGGCACCTTCTCACTATGTAAGATCTTGAACAGCCCAGTCAGAAACTCTACTGCCACCTCTCCTAGACACTTCCATACCTCCACAGGTATATCATCAAGACCGACTGCCTTTCCACTCTTCATCCTCTTCAATGCTTTCTTCACTTCATCCTGACTAATCTTTGCTATTTCCTGGTCCACACCAGTCACCTCTTCTAGTCTTTATTTTCTCTCATTTTCCTCGTTCATCAACTCTTCAAAGTACTCTTTCCATCTTCCCATCACACTACTGGCACCTGTCAATACACTTCCATCACTATCCTTAATCACCCTAACCTGCTGCACGTCCTTTCCATCTCTGTCTCTCTGTTTTGCCAACCCGTATCGATCAGTCTGTCCCTCCTTACTGTGCAAGCTAGCATACAAGCCATCATAAGTCCCTTGTTTGGCCTTTGCTACCTCTACTTTCATCATGTCTACTTTTACTTACACTCCTGTACCTCCTCATTCCACCACCAAGTCTCCTTATCTACTTTCCTTCCACACCACCATGCTATGCTGTTTGGCTACACTCTCACCTACCACTGATCTCCTACAGATTACACCGTCTACACAAGATGTAATCTACCTGTGTGCTCTTCCTCCACTCTTAAAGGTCATCCTATGTTCCTGCCTCTTCTGGAAGAAGTATTCACTAAAGCGGTTTCCAACCTTTTTGGAAAGTCAACCACTATCTGTCCTTCTGCATTCCTCTCCTGGATACCAAACCTGCCCATCATCTCCGTTTCCTGCACCAATGTGTTCTTTGAAGTCTGCACCACCACCAACTCTCTCATTGCATGACTTCATCAAAGTCCAACCAGAATTTCTCCTCCAGCTCACATCCTACCTGTGGAGCATACCCACTGACAACATTGAACATCACACCTTGGATTTCTAACTTCAGACTCATCACTCTATCTGACACTCTTTTTATCAATCAATCAACCAATCAATCAAGTTTTATTTATATAGCGCTTAATCATGGCAGCAGACATTTCAAAGCGCTTTAACAGACAGAGAAACCCAACTGAACCCTCCAGAGCAAGCATAAGCGACAGTGGCGGGGAAAAACTCCCTTGATGAGGAAGAAACTCCGGGCAGGACCCAGACTCTTTTGGGCGGCCATCCGCCTTGACCGGTTGGGTGGAAAAGAAATTAAAGGAAGATAAGAACAGGGTCGGAGAGAGAAAGACAGAGAGAGAGTGACAGATAGGCCAGATAGAGACAGTGTCAATATGGTTAAGGTTGTTAAAGTCAAGGCACAATTACGGCTGCTTGAATGACTGTATGGTGGCACGGAGGAAGAAAAGAAGCAGGACCCCAGCCAATGGATAGTTGAGGGGTGGTACTGGTGGGCTTGGAGGAGAAGGTCCACAGCACATGGAGAGATGGGGGTGATACTGGTAGGCTCGGAGGTGCAGGTCCACAGAGGAAGGTCCACAGCGGATGGGCGGATGAGGGGTGGAACAGTAAGATGACACCTCCAGGACATTCCTAATAAACTCCTCCTTCAAGATAACTCCTACTCCATTTCCCTTCCTATCAACACCATGATAGAACAACTTGAACCATGCTCCTAAACTTCGAGCCTTGCTACCTTTCCACCTGGTCTCCTGGACGCACAGTATGTCTACCTTCTTCCTCTGCATCATGTCAACCAACTCTCTACCTTTTCATGTCATAGTTCCAACATTCAACGCCCCTACTCTCAGTCTTATACTCTTGGCGTTCCTCTTTTCTCTACGAACACACATTCCTCCTCTCCTTCTTTGACCAACAGTAGTCCAATTTCCACCGGCACTCTGTAGGTGAACAGCACCAACGGCGGTCGTTGTTAACCTGGGTCTCAACTCATCCGGCATGGAAGTCATAGATTCGATTTGCAAATTTAATTTGGCAAAAGTTTTACGTCGGATGCCCTTCCTGATTCAACCCTCTGCATTTACCCTGGCTTGGGACCGGCATAATAAGACACTGGCTTGTGCCGTCTTGCAGCTACATTATACACAGACAGACAACATTCAGTTTTACACTTCTGGACCATGACTCCGTGTGTGTGTGTGTGTGACTTTCAAAGTCAAAGACCACCTATCCAACATACTGAAAAATCCCAGACTCAACAAAAAAATTGAAATCATATCTGAGTATCAAGACAGTAGAAGTCACAGACAAATTTTGTTAAACAATATTTGTGTGTGACTTCAGCAAGGTCGTAAAAGCACAACTTCAGTAACATTCAAAACAAAAAATGCACTGTTTAGCAAAGATTATAAAGATGGCAGTGGTTTAATATAGAATACAAAATGAGGTGAAATACAGAGACCTTATACCGAAAACAATCAGTGAAGAAATTCTTGAATTGTAAAATCAGCAGCATATCATATTGAAATGAAACAACAATTTACATTCTCCTCACCCTGGAGTGAGGAACTACCTCACTCCAACTACCTCACTATGACATAGCAGGGTTTTTCTAAAATAATTGCCAAGGGATTTCTGGATATGTGTTTCCATGGCAGTGGTCTACTGGTATCTGAGAGCCCATAATGGTTCTTTTTTTGTAACGATACTGATAACATTTTTAAAAGGGTCATATTGCTAAGGGATTCTTCTCCTATTTGCATCCCTATGACAAAAACATATTTGAATCAAAGGTGTAATTTTTTTTATATTTCCATCCTTTCTTTTATACTATACACAACAAGTAGCAAGATGTGCTGTAAGCTGTAATGGATGTGGTAGTGGACTCAAAAGCAACACTCCGTGGTCGGAAAAGCTGTGATACTTGTGTGTGTGGTGCACACAAATGAACCTCCGAAACGCAGGACAGAATATTTGTCGACAACCAGTGATGTCTGCTTTGACACACCGCTCTGAACCACACCCAAGACTCGGTAAGGTTTTTATTCTGGACCACTGCTTCGAAGCCTGTTTCAAACATTGAAAAAACAACGTAACTGATGATGTTTGAAACACTCAAGTGGTTCATTCACCAGGTAAAACACTCACGTGATTCATTCACCAGGTGAACCAGTTTAGTGGTTTGGATCAATGGGTGGGGATTTGAAACACCTGCTGGTCCCAGATATTTTACGATAGATGAAATAGTCCACTGTCTATCGTGTCAATACGTTCTTGATTGATTAGATTAGCTTTTGCATAGCTGGCAATTTGCTTTCCAGTTACTTTGCAATGGAAACAACCAGAAAGAGATCTCAAGTCTGTGAACATTTTGAACCTGTGTTACCTCCTAAAACATGCGCGTCAGGTTAATTGGCCGTTCCAAATTGAGGTGTCATGCCCCGAGTTTGCCCCACCCCATGCCCTAAGACAGCTGGGATAGGCTCCAGCTCCCTGTGAGACCTTGTTTCTTCCAGTGGCCCTAATTCTCCTATGTAATTCAGGCACACAAACACATATATATTCATATTATATATACATTAGGGTTGAGGTTTTTTTGTTTTGTTTTGCTTACCTGCTTGCTCTTAGTTTGACACTTTCTCACTTCAGTTCAATAGTTTATATACTTGTATAGATATTTTAACTGTTATATAGCCCCCCCCACACACACACACACACACACACACATGCTCCTCCCTCTCTGTCCTTGCGATCAAAAACATTGATTTGAATCTCAATTTTTAGGCTGTTCTGTAAATACTTTAAAAATAAACAACAGATATAGCAACGCCTGATCAATCCATATCAATTTCAGACTTAAATAATGTACTAATTTAAGCCCTACACTTTTTCCGGGCGAACCACACCCACTTCTGGTTCAAGCCTCGCCCATTCTGAATATGGATACAGATAATTTAAATGGTTGAACAGATACAAATACAGATACAGATAGTGGTGTACTCGCTCATCCCTGATATACATGCATGAACATGCAATCTATACCTCTTATTGCTTTATTGAACCCTGCAGAGATCATTCATTTATTAATTTTCACATGGATGGAGCCCATCCCAGCTGACTGGGGGCATGAAGCGGGGTAAACTCTGGGCGCAACGTCAGTGCACCACGGAGCCACACAGAGATGCAGACAAACATGCACGCACAACCTCACACCTACAGTCAATTTGGGACCGGCCAACTAACCAGAAGTGCATGTTTTTGGACGTGGGAGGAAGCCAGAGAACGCGGAGACTCTCACGCAGACACGGGGAGAACATGCAAACTCCGCAGACACGGTAACCCCTTACTGTGCAGTGACAGCGCTACCCACTGCGCCACCTTGCTGCCCCCCAACAAAGATCAATGATCATAAATCAGTATGTCTGTGTAGGTTCTCAGTCATCCAGGTCATGGTTATCCAAAAGCTGTTGAGTCGATCCACTAAGAAAGTTCTTGAAAACTTTTCGTCTCTCGTCTCATTCTGAAGAAGTTACGTTTTCAAGAAGTTTCTTAACGTCCAGTGGATCGACTCAACAGCTTTTGGATACATAAATCAATATCCTATAATATATGGCTACAATAGACAAAGCAAGAAATAATACATTAAATTATATTATATTTGTTTTAATGCAAAAAATATATGGAATACAGGAAATGTCAAAGCGCTGCTTAGTGGGCTCATCGACCATTGTGTGGCTGCAGTACAGCCACTGTGCCAAAGAGGATACAGACGTTCTTAATGAATGAAGCTTTGAGTATTACACCAGTTTTCAACACAATTGTCCCAAAGGGTTCAAAGCCCCATGAGGCCTCATTTGGACATCAATACAGAAAAACTCCAGCAAAGTATAGACGAAGCTTGTCATCGTGGATGGAAATCTAGTTTCTTGGGATGGGGACAGAACTGACACTCAAAATACAGAGGTACCAGGAAGGATACCGAAAAAACGAGAAGCTCGAACATTGCTGGCAAAGAACAATCTGACATTTATTTATGGTAAAAGACTAGCTGTGCACTCAGTTGAACATATACTGCATTGAAAACTGATTATAAATGAAAATGTGGACATGGGGGCTGGTTATAAGACACAAACTGGACTTGGGTTCAGACCTTTAACTAAGAGGAAATTTTAATACCTGGACCTCCGTGGGTCTTAATTAAATACCCCTGCTCTAGAATATTATTCTACCAGTCTTTCCACAACATATTTCTGTTGTTCTTGCATTATTTGTAGAGGAGGGTGACTTCATATATCTTTCTATAAAGTCAGTTATTTTGGAAAAAGAAAAATTGCTGCCATAGCAATGGCACAAAGTAAATTACCAGGGACTTTGTATTGGCATATATTAGTCACATGTGAAGAATGGATGACAAAGAATTTTTCGTCACATTATTGTGTAAGCTCCTGAAAGACAATCTTTATCAGTCCTAATGGATGAGTTTTTTTGGTCAAAACTCACAGCATTTTGATTTAAATGTGAAATTTTCAATGCTTAAAAAAAATTGGAAATCAAATCTCTACTGCACATCCAGGGGTTTATATCCAGCCATTCATCCATTGTCTTCCGCTTTATCCGCTACGGCGAGTCACGGGGAGCCGGAGCCTATCCCAGCTGGCATTGGGCGTGAGGTGGGGGACACTCCGTGCACGACACCAGTGTGCCGCGGAGCCATACACAAAGACAACCACGCACACACACACTCACTCCTATCGGCAATTTGGGAACGGTCAATTAACCTGAAGTGCATATTTTTGGAGGTGGGAGGAAGCTGGAGAACCTGGAGAGAACCCACACAGACACAGGGAGAACATGCAAACTCCGCATAGAGTGGGACTTGAACCCAGATCCGCCATGTTGTGCGGCGACAGCGCTACCCATGCTTTATATAAACATGTAAATTAAAATTTATCAAGGTCATATTATTTCTCAACACAGACTCTTACTGTCTCTTGTGATAGATGTTCTCTCTCTGGTTCTCCCTCCTTCTCATTTTTTCTGTACTTTACTCAGGTACCATTACATGTCAGCCTGCCCTAAATTGTTGCCGTTTCCATGGTGACCCACATCACAACAATTCCTCAAGTGATACTGAACACACAGACAGACAGAGAAAAGGGGGAGGGTGTGCGTGTGTTTCTAAGCAGGATTATCATAATCACATGGCTGGAGGTGGCAATTCCAAATCGGCCTTTCAAAGATACTTTGGCCTCAGATCCTTTATCACCTTTTATGACGACCCATTAATTAGCCCCCCCAACACATGCATACACATGCAAATGAAGAATACTGGTAGATAAAAATTTATTCTACGCTACACTAGGTGATCAAACACTTCATTGCTTCTTTTCATGCCTAACAGATATATTGGTAATTTTGCTCCTTTCTCTGCCTGACTCCCTCTTCTATCCTTTTTATTCCCTCTGTTCTTTTCTCCGTCTCTTCTTGCTGGTGTCAATCAGGCTGATTCTCCATCTTTTCTTTTCTTTTCAAATCTTTCTCTTTCTTGTTTCTAATCCATTCTTCAGCTGAGTCAACTTCTAATGAGTCTCTACTTCTCTGTCCTCCTTATTCACCGTGTTTTCCTCCAGCCCTCCCAACCAAGCCTCAAACCTCCTACTCTCGTTGTGGCCCCGAATTTTCTTCTTTGATCCATCTCATCTGGAGCCGTCTTCTGTTTTTTCTGTCTGTCACCCTTCTAAAACAAACCTGTTTTACATTTGTCTTTGCCTCCTCTCCTGCACCTCCCTCTTCTAATGAAGCATTTCTTCTTTTTCCTCCTCAACCTTTCTTTTACAGAATCTAGAGCACATATTGTACATATTGTCATCGTGATATTTATTTTTAGTCAGGCACCTTATTTTTTGTCTTTGACTGGGTGCCGTGAGTTAGCGAAATGTTACACAGAAGCTGTTCTCCCATACCAAAAACCAAGTCGTTCA
Source organism: Antennarius maculatus (assembly GCA_013358685.1). Classification (NCBI taxonomy): domain Eukaryota; kingdom Metazoa; phylum Chordata; class Actinopteri; order Lophiiformes; family Antennariidae; genus Antennarius; species Antennarius maculatus. Next base: position 6,189,399 of record CM023607.1, read on the forward strand.
TGAAGAAATTAAGTTCTATAATCCTGCAAGTGATTCAGTTCCAGAAAACTAAACTATCCCTCTGAGCTCTCCGAAGAGCTCTTACCAGAGTGCCTTATGAGGACGCCCCCTGGTGGCGTAGTGCAGCATGACTGCCGGCCAGCCTGCCGGCTTTTTTTTCCAGCAGTCTTGTCTTTAACCGATATTAATATTAATAATAATCCATATATAAGGGGCATCGGACCACAAAGCGCACTGTAGGTTTATGAGAAAAGTATAGGCTTTAGGTCCTCCTCATAAATCGGGAAATACTGTACTCATCAGATGACCGACCTGACATCCACAGCGGCAGCAAGCCAGTTTACTGTCCCTACTCCTCAGACTGCTCCGGCACCTCTCCTGGAACCCCGCCTTTCTCTGCCCAAGAAGTACGATGATGAGCCCGATACCTGTTGAGCGTTTCTTACCCAGTGTAAACTAGTCTTCAGTCTCCAGCCCAGAACTTTCCCCACGCAGCTGAATGGCAATGCCAAGAAATGGGTGACTAAAGCGTGAGAGGCTGGGTTACCATGCAACCAAACATCAGCCCTGTTGGAGGAGGAGAAGAAGAGAGTCTTCGACCAGTCCCGCCCATGAGGTGGGATGGGAACTACTTTGAGTCAGGCAAGATAACCGAACTGTTTCTGACTTCGCCATTGAATTTCAGACCCTGACAACCAACAGTGGTTGGGAGAGGAGGGCCCTGTATGATGTTTTCCTTGATGGCCTGTCGGAGAGGATTAAAAAGATGAACTGCTGACCCGTGACCTACCAGAGGATCTGGAGAAGGAGATCGAGCTGGCTATTCGCGTTGATTTGCAGATAGAGGAGAGGACGCTTAAGTCATTCCGGCATTCTCCAGTCTCATACTACTCCATTATCAGGCTGTACCCCCCCCTGTCATGCCCACCTTCAGAGGGGAAACTCATGCAGCTGGACAGGAGCTGCCTCACTAAGGAGGAGAGAGAGTGGAGGTTCAATGAGCGCGCCTGCTTTTGCTGTGGTAAGCATAGACATTTCGCAGTTGGGTGTCCGGTAAAAGGCAGCACCCACTAGAGAGGAGCACTAGTTGGTGTACTTCCTGTCGAAACCTCCTCAAAGAACATAACTTGCCTGCCTGTCACTCTGAAGTGAAGTGGGTGACCCAAAAAAACCTCGGCCCTGGTGGATTCCAGAGCAAAAGCCAACTTCATGGATAAGGGGGCAGCTATCAGATGGGGAATTTCCCTGGAGAGGACGGAGCACCCACTGGTTGTGAATTACCTTAACGGCCAGAGAATCAACCACATCACCCCCTCAAGCACTCTCCTCAAGCGGAACATTTCTGGAAGTCATCAGGAGAAGATTAAGTTTAATCTGATAGTCAACACACTCCTTGCTGGGCCATCCCTGGCTAAACAAACAACCCACAGACGAAGTGGGAGAAGCATGAGATTAAGGGCTGGAGCCCATCTTGTTTTGAGTCATGTCTTGTCCAAGCGAATAATCGTGCTCTTGCTTCTCGAGGTGAAGAGATTCCTTGTGTACATTATGTCCCTAAAGGTGTATCAGGACCTGAGAATGGTCTTTATTAAGTCCAATGTGATTTGTTTACCTCCTCACAGACTATGATTGCTGTATTGATCTTAAATCTGGGGCAGTGCCATCAAGGGGTCGCCTATTTTCTCTCTCCCGTTTAGAGCACCTGGCCATGGAGAAGTACCTGGAGGAATCACTGGCTGCCAGGATCATCAGCTTGTCGTCACCAGCTGGGGCTGGGTTCTTCTTTGTGGGCAAGAAGGACTGTTCCCTCAAACCTTGCATTTACTACCGTGGGCTGAACGAGATCACCATCAAGAACCGGTACCTCTCATATCCATGGATTTTGAGCTGCTCCAGGGAGCCAACATCTTCTCAAAGTTGGACCTGCGCAACTCTTACCATCTGGTGCGTATAATGGAGAGGGATGAGTAGAAGACTGTGTTCAACATGCCCACAGGGCACTGGGAGTACCTTGTGATGCCACTCGAGTTATCTAATGCTCCAGCAACATATCAAGCTCTCATTAAGGGGACAGTAAAGTCAGAATGAACCAGGTCTGTATTTGAAATATTTATTAAAATAAAACACAGTGTATTTCTGCCCTTTTTTATTTATGGTAAACAGTATACAGTGCAGTTTATGGTGTAAACCAAAAGAACCCGAGTGTACCTGAACGAGACTCACATGGGAGCGGAGCGAACTGCCCAGGATGCATTCGTGTTCAAAGTTCGATAGGATATCTTTTATTAAAATAAAACACAGTGTCTATTTCTACCCCTTTTCATTTATGGTAATCAGTATACAGTGCAGCTTGTGGTGTAAAATAGTAAAAGAAAGCTTAGAAAAAGTTGTTTTTTAGAATGTGGAACGGATTAAAATTATCTACATTAATTATAATGGGAAAAATAGTTTCGGATTTCGAACAACTCGCTTTTCGAACAGCCTTCTGGAACAGATTATGTTCAAAAACCGAGGGTTGACTGTACATAATTAAACAAAAGGCTCGGTGGCATTTATGTATATATAAAAAAATGTCCTTCTCACCCTTGTGGGGTGGTATCCGTGTCATCCTCAAGCTCGGGTCCTCTACCAGAGGCCTGGGAGTCTGAGGGTTCTGCACAGTATCTTAGCTGTTCCTAGGACTGTGCTCTTCTGGAATGAGGCTTCAGATGTTGTTCCAGGAATCTGCTGGAGCCACTCTTCCAGTTTGGGGGTCACTGCCCCAAGTGCTCCTAATAGCACGGGGACCACATTAACCTTGACCCTCCACATCTGTTCCAGCTGTTCTTTCAACCCTTGATACTTCTCAATCTTTTCGTGTTCCTTCTTCCTGATGTTGGCGTCAGCTGGAATCGCCACATCTATCACCACTGCTCTCTTCTGCTCTTTGTCCACCACCACTATGTCCGGTTTGTTAGCCAGTTTGTTAGCCTGTTTGTCAGTCTGGAAGCTGAAGTCCCACAGGATCTTAGCCTTGTCGTTCTCAACCACCTTTGGTGGTATGTCCCATTGGGATTTGGGTACTTCTAGTCCATACTGGGTACAGATTTTCCTGTACACTATCACGGCTACTTGGTTGTGCCTTTCCATGTATGCTGAGCTGGCGAGCATCTTACATCCCGCTACCACTTGCTGGACCGACTCTGGGGCTTCTTTACATAGCCTGCACCTTGGGTCAGATCTATTGTGGTAGATATTGGCCTCTATTGCTCTTGTACTTAGGGCCTGTTCTTGTGCTGCCATGATCAGTGCCTCTGTGCTGTCTGTCAGTCCAGCTTTATTCAGCCATTGGTAGGTCTTCTTGATATCAGCCACTTCCTCTATCTGACGGTGGTACATGCCGTGTAGGGGCTTGTCCCTCCATGTTGTCTCCTCCTCCTCTATATATATATATATATATATACACATGGGGCAGTAGTCGCTCAGTGGCAGAGCGGGCGGTAGAGCGGGTCGTCCAATGTTCTGAGATCGGTGGTTCGATATATGACGTGGGGGTCATATGTCATTGGTGACACCTGTCGCCAATGACGGGTCGATTTTTGGAAAATTGCCTGTTCAACAAAGAATAAACATGCGAGTTTCATGTCTTAGTCACTACCTTCCTGGGGTTCAATATGGCAACCGGATGCATTAGTATGGACCCTGCCAAGGTTAATGTGGTTTCTGAGTGGCCACCACCCACAGATCATAAGTCTCTCCAACGTTTCTTGGTTTTGGCTAACTTCTACTGACATTTTATAAGGAATTACAGCTCAGTGGCTGCCCTTCTTACTGCCCTCACCCAATATGTCGGGCGTTTTTGCCGAACATACACGAATCACTGTGTGCATTTGACACATTGTGTCAATTCGTGATGACACGCCCCCCTTAGCCATCACTGGCTGCAGGTGATCACGCTACATCGATTAGCCTACCTGTGCTACATGGGATATTCCACACTTAGTAGTCAATTTATGCCTGTCGTGATGGTACGTCATCTGATTGCTTTCTTAATATTTTAATTCATAGTAACTTGAGCAAAAGAAGAAAGTGGTCGGACGAATATGTGCAACGTGAATTTACATGTACTGTATAACAGTACATGATGGGAGTCAACATTCTGCATGATTTGAATGTCAAGTTGAGCAACTCTAGTCTTGCACTGCCAAAGCTTGAGGAACACTTCCTTAAGCTGCATGGAAAACAAAAGAAACAGACTTTGCTGTGAAAATGATATCAGAGTCGTACTTGCCAAGATGAAACCACGAATATCTGAACTGGTCTCTCAATAACAACAGCAGAACTCACACTGATTTGCAGGTAGGTAATTTCATGTGACTTGATGCACTGTCTTGGTTTTGTTCTTTGAACAAAGTGACATTAATGCACAATTCATTAAATACACCAGTAAAACATATACTTATGTCTTAAATTTGAAAAAAAATATTTATTTTTTTTAACTAAAGAAGGCTTCGGTGAGTGAGCATATGAAACCGGCAGGGTTCGGCACCTCCAACAAGGTTAAGAACCACTGAGCTAGAAGGTGCCAAACATCCAATTTTGGTGTGAACAGACCAAAAAAACCTGGAATACCTCCTAACGGCCAAGAGACTCAACCCTCTTCAAGCCAGGTGGGTCATGTTTTTTTTAAATTCATTGTTAGAAGATTTTGGTGGCCTGACCTCAAGAAAGACGTACAGGACTGTCTGCCTGCTCAGTCTGTGCCCAAACTAAAGATTCTCATCAACACCCCTCTGGTTTGCTCCAACCACTACCTACACCTCATCACCAATGGTCTCATATTTTCTTAGATTTCCTTACTGGTCTGCCTCCCTCCAATCATCATAAGACGATGCTGACCATTGTGGACAGATTCTCCAAAGCCATCCACTTCATTGCATTGACCAAACTCCCTTCCGCACAAGACACGGCTTAATTACTTATCCAACACGTTTGGAAGGCATTTGTAATTCTTTGGGCACCTCAGTCAGCCTGACTTCCGGTTACCACCCCCAAACCAATGGCCAGACTGAGCGGGAAAACCACTGCGTTGAAACGGCTTTTAGATGTATCTGTGCTAGGAACTCTTCCTCTTGCCGAGTATGCCCTTAATAGCCATACGTCCACGTCTTCCAACTTATCTCTCTATGTGTTGTCTGGGGTATCAGCCCGCTATTTCCCAGTTAGGACAAGGCAGTAGCAGTGCCGTCAGTGGAGGCCTTCATAAAATGTTGCCAACGCACCTGAATAGTAGCCCGGCCGTCTGTTTTGAAAGCAGCAGAACAGATGATACGACTGGCCGACACAGACCTGCCCCCTAACCATGAGCAAGATCCATCCCACGTTCCATGTTTCCAGGATAAAGCCAGCCGTCACCCACTTGCTGAGTTTTGGTCTGGACCCTTGCCTGTTTGACCACAATTTTTGTCTTTTGAGCCCAGTGGATGACCTTTGGCTTGTCTGTCAGATTACGGTTTCGCCTGCCTCCTGTGCACCGCCCTGATTCTGATCATTTGGTTTTGACCCCTGTCGGGAGTTTTACTATGAATTTTGGATATCCCTCTGGTGCTGCAATCCCTGTGTTATTCTGGTTTGAAACTGATGAAAGACTTGATTTTGTGACAGTTTGAATCTCACTCCTGGTTCCTTTGGGAACCATAACAGAAATATCTGTGGTAAAATCTGATCCATTGTGCATGGGGAGCTTTTAGTGCAGTCATGTCTCAGGAAGGTCAAGAGAATCATCTTCAACACAGATCTGAACAGAGCTTCCACTATTATCACATTCAGCTATCATCTTTACTAATCTGCTTAAATCAGGGATGTATTTGCTGCTAAAAAGCAATTTTCTTCATGCAGATCATGTTGCCCTTCGTGTTCTATGCGTGGGAACATAAGCACGAATTGACATCCTCATAAAACCCTTCCAACAGAGCAAGAGAGAGGGGCTCCCATAAAAAGGACATAATCATCTCTCAATAATGACTTTCTCATTGTGTCTGCAACTATACGTTTGGCAGGTAACCAATCTGTGTCAAGTGAATGTGAAATTTTATATTCATTAAACACAACAGAGGACCACAAACATTTTTTTCTTTTTTTCATTTTGTGATTGTATCATGTTATCCACATAAACATGTTTAAACTACTGGGGTCTTAGTGGAGTATTAAGATAGCTGTGGTACAACTACAGAATCCAACAGCTTCAAGTTGCACTGACACCGTCAACGCTCCTGATTTCAAGGAGAAACAGTTGGAGAAAATGTCCTAAAAAAAAGTAATAAGTGTTAAAATCTGTGTTCTGTGCCCTCATTTCAGATTTGAATGGGGGACAGTCAGTCAGTCAGTCATTTTCTTAACCCACTTAATCCGCTGACGCAGGTCGCGGGGGAGCCGGTGCCTATCCCGGCAGTCGCAGGGTGTGAGGCGGGGGACACTCCGGGCACGATGCCAGTGTACTGCAGAGCCACACAGAGACAAACAATCACTCACACACACACATTCACTCCTATGGTCAATTTGGGACCGGCCAATCAACCTAAAGCGCATGCTTTTGGAGGTGGGAGGAAGCCGGAGACCCTGGAGAGACCCCACACAGACACAGGGAGAGCATGCGAACTCCGCACAGAGCGGGACTCGAACCCGGGTCTGCCGTGTTGTGAGGCGACCGCGCTACCCACTGCGCCACCGTGCCGCCTGAATGGGGGACATCACTCAGTAATTTGAGATTACTGAGTGGTGTTTAACACAGATTGAAGCTAGAAATAGAAGGTGTGATGTTCAATGTTGTTAGTGGGTATGCTCCACAGGTAGGATGTGAGCTGGAGGAGAAGGAGAAATTCTGGTTGGACTTTGATGAAGTGATGCAGAGCATACCTAGAAGTGAGAGAGTTGTCATCGGTGCAGACTTCAATGGACATGTTGGTGCAGGTAACAGAGGTGATGAGGAAGTGATGGGCAGGTTTGGTATCCAGGAGAGGAACGCAGAAGGACAGATGGTAGTTGACTTTGCAAAAAGGATGGAAATGGCTGTAGTGAATACTTTCTTCCAGAAGAGGCAGGAACATAGGGTGACCTATAAGAGTGGTGGTAGGAGCACACAGGTAGACTACATCTTGTGTAGACGATGTAACCTGAAGGAGATCAGTGACTGCAAAGTAGTGGTAGGCGAGAGTGTAGCCAAACAGCATAGGATGGTGGTGTGTAGGATGACTCTGGTGGTGAGGAAGATGAAGAGGACAAAGACAGAGCAGAAGACGAAATGGTGGAAGCTAAAAAAGGAAGAGTGTTGCATGACCTTTAGGAAGGAGTTAAGACAGGCTCTGGGTGGTCAGGAGGTGCTTCCAGATGACTGGACAACTACAGCTAATGTGATCAGGGAGACAGGTAGGAGAGTATTTGGTGTGTCATCTGGAAAGAAAGTAGATAAGGAGACTTGGTGGTGGAATGAGGAGGTACAGGAGTGTATACAAAGAAAGAGGTTAGCTAAGAAGAAGTGGGACACTGAGAGGACTGAGGAGAGTAGACAGGAGTACAGGGAGATACAGCGTAAGGTGAAGGTAGAGGTAGCAAAGGCCAAACAAGAAGCTTATGATGACTTGTATGTTAGGTTGGACAGTAAGGAGGGAGAGACTGATCTATACAGGCTGGCAAGACAGAGAGATAGAGATGGGAAGGACGTGCAGCAGGTTAGGGTGATTAAGGATAGGGATGGAAGTCTATTGACAGGTGCCAGCAGTGTGATGGGAAGATGGAAAGAGTACTTTGAGGAGTTGATGAACGTGGAAAATGAGAGAGAACAAAGACTAGAAGAGGTGACTGTTGTGGACCAGGATGTAGCAAAGATTAGCCAGGATGAAGTGAGGAGAGCACTGAAGAGGATGAAGAGTGGAAAGGCAGTCGGTCCTGATGATATACCTGTAGAGGTTTGGAAGTGTCTAGGAGAGGTGGCAGTAGAGTTTCTGACTGGGTTGTTCAACAGGATCTTAGATAGTGAGAAGATGCCTGAGGAGTGGAGAAGAAGTGTGCTGGTGCCCATTTTTAAGAACAAGGGAGATGTGCAGAGTTGTGGCAACTACAGAGGAATAAAGCTGATGAGCCATACAATGAAGTTATGGGAAAGAGTAGTGGAAGTTAGACTAAGGGCAGAAGTGAACATTTGTGAGCAGCAGTATGGTTTCATGCCAAAAAAGAGTACTACAGATGCAGTATTTGCTTTGAGGATGTTGATAGAGAAGTACAGAGAAGGCCAGAGGGAGCTGCATTGTGTTTTTGTAGATCTGGAGAAAGCTTATGACAGGGTGCCCAGAGAGGAACTGTGGTATTGCATGAGGAAGTCTGGAGTGTCAGAGAAGTATGTTAGAACGGTGCAGGACATGTATGAGGACTGTAAGACAGTGGTGAGGTGTGCTGTAGGTGTGACAGAGGAGTTCAAGGTGGAGGTGGGACTGCATCAGGGATCAGCTCTGAGCCCCTTCTTGTTCGCTATGGTGATGGACAGGCTGACAGACGAGGTTAGACAGGAATCTCCATGGACTATGATGTTTGCAGATGACATTGTGATCTGCAGTGAGAGTAGGGACGAGGTGGAGGAGAAGCTAGAGAGGTGGAGGTTTGTCCTGGAAAGGAGAGGGATGAAGGTTAGCCGCAGTAAGACAGAGTACATGTGAGTGAATGAGAGGGACCCAAGTGGAAGAGTGAGGTTACAGGGAGAAGAGATCAAGAAGGTGGAGGATTTTAAGTACTTGGGGTCAACAGTCCAGAGCAATGGAGAGTGTGGAAAAGAGGTGAAGAAACGTGTCCAGGCAGGATGGAATGGGTGGAGAAAAGTGTCAGGTGTGATGTGTGATAGAAGAGTTTCAGCTAAAATGAAAGGAAAGGTGTACAAAACTGTGGTGAGACCAGCGATGTTGTTTGGTCTAGAGACAGTGTCACTGAGGAAAAGACAGGAGACAGAGCTGGAGGTAGCAGAGATGAAGATGCTGAGGTTCTCTCTGGGAGTGACCAGGAAGGATAGGATCAGGAATGAGTACATCAGAGGGACAGCACATGTTAGAGGTTTTGGAGATAAAGTCAGAGAGGCCAGACTGAGATGGTTTGGACATGTCCAGAGAAGAGATAGTGAATATATTGGTAGAAGGATGCTGAGTTTTGAACTGCCAGGCAGGAGGCCTAGAGGAAGACCAAAGAGGAGGTTTATGGATGTAGTGAAAGAGGACATGAAGGTAGTTGGTGTGAGAGAAGAGGATGCAAAGGACAGGGTTAGATGGAGGCGGTTGATTCGCTTTGGCGACCCCTGAAGGGAAAAGCCAAAAGGAAAAGAAGAAAGAAGAAGATGGAATATAATTAGCCAGAGTTTTCTGGACCATAAAAGCTACAGATGCCTGCATGCAGATGAATTCGGTGAAATGGAAAACCCCTGTAATAATACTCTAATGTATGGATTAGGTCTTGACAGAGGATTACAGGTCCAGATCATGACCACACTGCCCTTTTGCAGTAACTTAATTTTTCGCAAAAATCAGTTACTGTTCCCATGGAAAATATTGCATCTGATATTTCAAGAAAAGTTTGCTTCTTATTTAGAAATATATTTACATCCCGCTTCAAAGCGGTGATGTATTGCGATTCTCAGTGTTCGTTCATTCGTTCGTCTGTCCATCAAATATTTTGCAACCGTTGCAGATAGAAAGATGAAAAAAAAACCCACATTACTCGGGCGGCAAGTGAAAAGTGAGATGATGACCTTGACCCTGAGAAAAGTACGTCATAGTCAAATTTCAACTTTTGTACACTCAGGAACCAGATAGGGTAGAGAAGGCCAGTGTGGGACCTTAGATCAAAGCTAGTGCTTTGATCTACCTATGCACTAGCTTTGATCTATGGTCTTACACTGGCCTTCTTCATATGCACTAGTCTACCTGTATGCACTAGTCAGGTATTACTTTCAGGGTACCCTGGCCTACCCTGAAAGTAGGATAAGTCACGGGATGTTGCAGTCTCTGACTACCTTGGTTCTAGCTACATCCCGCTTCAAAGCAGTGATGTATTGTAATTGTCAGCGTTTGTGTGTTCAGTCGGTCGTCCGTACGTCCCTTAGTCCGTCCGTCTTTTTGTCCGTCCGTTAGTCCACCAAATATCTTCACAACCGTTGCAGATAGAAGGATGAAACAAAAATCACATTACTCTGGCAGCAAATGGGAGGAAAATGAGATGATGACCTTGAGAAAACTAGGTCAAGGTGAAATTGACCTTTTGTTTCATTTCATTGTTTGGTGTAATGTCTAATTGAATTAAAATGAAACAATAGACTTTCTGCGAAGTAGATATAGTAACATGTCATAGCAAGAGATCACAATATTATAAATGGTTGCTGAATTTCACTTAGAGGAGATGCGGTTTTTGTGTATTCTCTCTTCTAGTTAGCCATTGTTACTTGTTGTATTAAGTCAAAGTTTTTGTTTTTTTTCTGTCAACTGTGCAACCCATCTGTCACAGGATTTAACATTTCTATATTTAGCGTATAAAATGCAAAAATTCAGGGATTTGAAGGATTTGTCAGATGTACGTATTTTTAAGAACTGTAAGCGTTGGATTGATTTTTTACCTTTGGCTTGAAGATTTATTTTAATGACAGAATTTAATGCACATTGTTTAAATATTTTATCATGGAGTGACTAATATCTGTGTTACGACCGCAGCTCATGACTATTGTTTATATTGTGCATCCCTCTGCGACCCTGCCTCTGAGCTGCTGGAACTGCAATGCTTCCGGATGCTCCGCCCTCCTTCGTCAGTGCCAGGCGTGGTGTATATATTTCAATCTGCTGTATATGTTTATCTTCAACATACACATATCTTGGATCCAACACCTGACACCTCAACATCATGATGTCCACAGCTCAGAAAGCTCTCTCACACACACACACACACACACACACACACACTGAAATTATGTTACACCATTGTTAATCTGAAGACAGAACATCTATTCTTATGTCTCAGTTAAATTTAGTATCCTGGAATGTACACGGCATAAGCTCACAGACAAAAACAATTAAAATCCTGGACTATGTCTCCAAACTAAAAGCAGATATTTTCCTCCAACACATTTACTACAATCAGAAGAAAAATGTCTCACCGATCCAAACTATAATATCATCTTCTCATCTTGTTATAACAACAGACAAAGAGGCAGTGACGTGAAAAAAATGGAAAATGGAATAAATAAATTAAATGCCAATATTTATCAGGCGATGTGTATTATAAACTTATTTTCCGTTTAACATCACCAATTTTCGGTTATTTTCACTCAAAATCGCTGAATTTTCACATTTACCGCTGCAATACGGAGCAGAGACCTGCGGTGAGGCACCAGCCAGCCGTGCCTCACCATGGATTGCGCAATAGCTCAGATAGCTGTGCTGGTAGCTATACAGTGAGACCATAATGCTATCTCCCTATATGTCGTTATTAAAATGTTCCAACATGTTTGCTCTATAAACTAAATTCCCATAATTTAGCTAATGTATATAATGTACAGTGTTTTTGTGTCAACAGCTGCATGTGTGTAACGTCTTTCTTGAGTTGAGCGTCCTGAAACCACTGTGAAAAGGCACTAGGTGAGGCACAAAAATACCCGGCCTCATCGATAGGGGGTGCTGGTGATTCCAGGGATTCGACTTGGGACTCCTCAGCCGAAGAAGAAGTGAATGCAGGCTACGATCTACATTAAATCAAGTGCAGCAATTTTTTTTTTCCCCTAGCCTATTCAAATGGAGGATTAAATATTACAAACTGAAGGAAGATACGGACAATTTCTACAAACAAGTTATTGATGCGTTTGTTCAGAGGGAGCGGCGCGTGGACTTCACTTATAAGTAAACCTGACATATTAACAGATAGGTAACAACATTACGTTTTTTTAATCAAATATGCTTATTTGTGTGTGAGTTTGTATGTGTAAATAATTCTGCAATAAGACTTTAACATAACCCACTCACTGTTGCTAATTAAATGGTGAATAAGTTACACTGTAGGTTCATATTTTTGTAAATCTGATCACGTGATCATGATGACATCGGTGCCTCACCAGCCATGAACCTCACCACACGTCACTGCAAAGAGGAGTCTCTATTCTAATCCATAAGAGAGTTCCTTTCACTTTAAACAGTATTATTCAGGCAACAATCTTTGATAAACTGTAGACAATCGGTAATCTATGTGCACCCAATAATAATGATCCAGCTTTTTTTCATACAGTCTTCTCTCGTTTAGCCGACTTATCAGCTAACTCAACAACTGTTATTGGAGGGGACTTCAACATAGTTCTGAATCTCTCAGTAGATCTAATATTTCGATAATACAAGCAAAACAACTACAATCAGTTAAAGTTTTGCAGGATCATATGAAAGATTTTGGATTAGACGACATTTGTACACTTAAAAACCCAACAAAGGAATACTTTCTTCTCTGCCCTGCATCCACATTTTCAAGAATTTACTTTCTCCTCACAATTATATCGCACATAAAACTTCTATTGGAATTCATTTCATCATTATTAGTGACCATGCACCGATATCCCTCAGGCTACAAACTGTTAACTGCCATAAACCTCCACAGACTTGGCGCTTCAACATTTCTCTGCTTAAAGATCCAGAATTTGATAAGATAATAAGGCAAAAATGTGTCACGTGTGGTGTGACATGGACCCAAATGCAGGACACCAAAAGCAAATCTTTTCTCCATGATTTAATAAGAAACTCAAAAATTCCCCAAACAAGAATCACAAAATCAGGAAAAACTTCCAGAAACCAAACTTGAGAAACGAACCAACACCGAGTTCTCATCCAACCTGGCTTAAAAAGCCTCATGATGATTACACCAATGACGTTCAGGTGTGAAAATCAGTAACTGGTGTGGGGATGCGGCTCAGGTGTGGAGAGGACCAACAGTTGTGGAGCCGTGGCTCCACCCACAAACTTGGCCTCTCTCCCTGCCCACACCAGTACAGCCATGCCGAACCATGACAGAATGGGTAGAATTTTTAAAATACAATGAATTTCCTGATTCCTCTCCTTCCTTACTTTGGGAAACTGGGAAGGCTGTAATCAGGTGTAAAATACTATCATACTTCTCAAACAAAAACAAAACAAAACAAGAACAACAAATGCAAACAGAAATTGAAGAGAAACTCGTCTAACTAACGTCTAACTAAGGATTATGCTATCAATCCAAATGAAAAATTACGGTCTGAACTATAAAATGCAAAACTAAATCTGGATAACATCCTGTCAAAGAAAACAGAACTCTTACAACAACTGAGATATAACAATTTTGAGCACAACAATAAATCAGGCAAATTTCTTGCGAACCAACTCCAACGCAACAGAAAAAAATCTTTCATAACAACAATCCAGGATCCCTCTGGTAAGTATTCCCAATCACCTATAAAAATTAATGACGTCTTCTATAGATATTACCATAACTTATATTCAACTTCTGTAAAGCCAAACAAAGAAGATATCCACAATTTCCTCGCCAACTTAAACCTACCCAAACTAAAATGTGAAGACAGAGACATCGTTGATGCTCTGCTGACTATCAATGAATTACAGAATGCGCTAGACAGTATGCCAGCAGGCAAGGCACCTGGTCCAGATGGTTTCCCTGCTGAATTTCTCAAACATTCCTGGTCAGTGTTAGCCCCTTTTCTTCAGAGTAGTAACAGCAATTTAAAATAATGGTTATATAAGTGGTCACATGAATACAGCCGCAATAAAGCTGTTATTAAAACCAGATAAAGATCCCACTCATCATTCTAGCTATCAACCTCTTTCACTAATCAACACTGACATTAAAATCATATCTAAAGCACTTGCCTCCAGATTGGAGAAAATTATTCCATAAATAGTTCACAGTGATCAAACAGGATTTATTAGGGGTCGACACGCTACCAACAATGTTAGAAGACTACTGAATCTCATTAGCTTGACGCTATGCTGGAACAGGAAAGCAATTATTATATTACTTGATGCTGAAAAACCCTTTGACAAAGTTAGTTGGACTTTTCTTTTATCCGGTTGGTATCAACCCTTTATAACTCACCACTAATGGGATAATTTCACCAAATTTCACTTTAGAGAGGGGAACCAGACAGGGATGCCCTCTGTCTCCCCTATTGTTTGCAATATTTATTGAACCACTGGCAGTAGCAATACGTCAAAACCTAAATACCAAAGGTATCTGTTCTCAGGTATTGGAACACAAACTTAACTTAATGCGGATGACATTTTACTTTATCAAGAAAATCCAAATACATCGGTGAAGGAAGTATGTACACTAATTACAACCTTCTCATGTCTTTCAGATTATTCCATTAACTGGTCAAAGTCAATCATACTTCCATTAACAGAGAACTCATGGAATCCTGCAGTCCACAACTGACTTTATTCTTTTCCCATGGGTAATATTAGATATCTGGGTATAAATATTTCTAATAAACTCTCAGATCTAGTCCTCTTAAACTTCACCCCACTTTTAGAAAAAGTCTGGTGATCTAAGACGCTAAGACGTTGGAATAACCTCCCCATCTCCCTTCTGTGAAGAATAGCTACTGTTAAAATTAAAATATTACCTCAAATCAATTACCTTTTTTCCATCATCCCATTTAAACCGACATCAAAGTGGTTCCAATCATTAGACTCTGCCATTGGTAAATTCTATTCAAAAAGCAAAACAGCTAAAATTAGCCTGACAAATCTCCAGAAAAAGAAATCTGAAGGTGGTCTGCAGGTGCCCAACTTCATGCAGTACTAATTAGCAAACCAACTATAGTATCTGATCAAGTGGATCCATCCACATGAGGATTATAACTCCTGGCTGGAACTAGAACAGAGAGACTTTAATCACATCAATCTGTCTGATCTTCCCTTTATAACCACAACCCTTAAACAGCATCCTTGCTGTTTAAGGGTTTTTTATGGCTGGGGACGGGCTGCTTGGCTGGGCCTACAGCTTGGCTTGGGCTTGGGATATTGGTGAATTGGGCTTGGTTGTGGGCATTTTGTGTTGGTGGATGGTTATCGGTGGTTGCCGGTTGGGGATCGCTGGTTGTCGGTCGTGGCCATTTATTCACCATGGGGCGATGGTGACCGGGGATGGGGCGCTGCGGTGCTGCTGTGGGGATGGGGCTGTGTGTGGGTCTTGTAGCCTGGCCCGGGGGTCGGGCTGCAGGGGGTTGGCTCGGGAGTGCGGGGGGGATTGGATGGTGCGGAGTCATCGCTGCATTTGGGGGCGGGATGGTTGCTGGGCGGTTTGGCTTCTCTCCTGTGGACCCTGTCTCCTATTTAGCTTTGGGAGCTGCACAGCTCACCAGTTGGCTTATCGGGTGTGGCGAGTCTGGTCGACTTTGTAGCATATGTCTGGCTGCCGCTGTTGGTTGGGGGTCCGTGGTTGGTGGCCAGTGGTCTGTTTATTTCGCTGTGCGCTGGGGTATGGGCTGGTGTTGCCGTCGGATTCCCAGTGGACCTGGTCTATAGACGGGGCTCGTGGGGGGGGCTCTTGTGGGTTGTTGGCTACGGTGGGCCTCTGATAGCGCCTAGCATGGGCTGCCTGGGACGGCCGGCGGTGTGCCAGGGCTGGCCCCCTCTGATTGGTTTTGCTCTGTGGGCAGCGGCGCGGGGGGCTTGTGGCCCGCTGGGGATCTCTGCTGTATCTGGTGGGTTGGTGTGGCCCCTATCTCTGGTCTGCCCAGGCTTGCGGAAGGCCTAACGGTCACATGGGGGTGCGAGACCCTATACTCGGATTGGGGAGGCTGTGGAGGGGGTTGGGTCACATGTCGCTCAGTCACTGTGGCTGGCCCCATGGGCTGCAGGGGGCGTTCCTGTCTCCTGGGGATGGGGAGTCGGGCGGGATGTGGGCGTGGCGGATGGGATTGGGGGGATGGGGTGGGGTGGAGTGGCCTCCTTGCCCTGTGCCCTGTACGCCCTGGCGGTGGCAGCTGCTGCCTCCTCTGGGACTGCGTGGTTCTCGGTGCCCCCGGTGGCTCTGTAGGTGATGGCTTCTGGATGCTCCTGGCTGCAGAGTTGGGGGCACTCAGCTAGCGTGGCCTTGTTGGATTCTAGTAGCCTATCTGGGCGTTGGTTTCCGTCACACATGCTTGTTGATTCAGGGCTTACCAGCTCCTGTCGAGTCCAATTATTGAGAACCATTGGGTTCCGTCAGAATGTGATGAGTCTCACTTCAGACATCACAATCTTATGCCCTCTATCTTCCTCCTATACTGTTTTCTTCTGGTGGACTATTCTATACTGTCAGGACCTCCACTGATCTGGTGTTTTATAACACTGGTATTAAGGTATCAGTTCAAAGATATTGTAAAACAGCCCAAACCTTTTTCACTCCAACAGCACTGCCTGTTTATCCACTAACTTGTTTGTGTTTTCTCTCCGTCTCCTTTTGCTTCCCCCCTTAACTCACAGAGGTGCAGCACTTACCTCTCTGGCTCACAATGGGAAATTCTAATAAAGACTGTCAATTTAGTTCCAAGAGAAGACTGGTGATGGTCACATGCACGCATTAAAATATATAAAAGATTTTGCTGCAAGACTAAAATGAACATTGATCTCATCAAAAGTTGACTCCTTTTATGGGGTTAAACTCTGAGAATACATGCAGACAAAAAAAAAAAAGGCTTTGCAAGCCATTCATTGGGGCGACTGTCTGACGGTGGCAGCACGCCATTGAGCATGTCAATGTCACGACTCGGCTCAGGACCCGCCCCCAGTCTCACGCTGGGTTTCCCACGGCGCAGATCCCACACATGCGTCCAATCATTCTTGACACACCTGCCACCGTTTGAACCCCAATCACAAACTACAAAGACTCTGCTTGAACACGGACCCAGCGTCAGATCCTCTGTGTAGATGCCTTGTTTGTCACCAGTTCATCCTGACTCCTACCTTGACCCCGGATTGTTTTTTGGACCCCTACCTGCCTGCCTGGACCCGTATTAGAACTCTGCTTTGTCCCCGATCACGAACTCTGCCTCTAGGACTTGTACCTCTGCCTGCCTGTCTATTTCCCCGTGAGTCCTGTCTGTATCCTCCCGTGTCCGCACGCCGCCCGCCCCACTCTGTTTCCCTGGACTCGTGCACCGGTTGTTCCCGTGCTTCTCTCGTGTGCCTTTGCTGAAATAAAGACTTTAGTTCAGACGCACCTGGTCTCCGCTCCTGTCTCGGCCTTGACAGTCAAACTCTGACATTGTGACCTTGTGGTTTAGATCTTTTGAGCCACACCCTTTTGGCCTCGATCCTTAGTTAACTTTTGTATATTATAGCTAGTCCTTGGTTTGTTGAAATTTTAGTTATTTTTGAACAGTGCCCATTGGACTTCCTTAGTTTGTTAAGAAATACCTTACTTAAACACCTGTAAATTAGAGCGAGAATTTAAATAAATGTTTTATGTTCCCCCTTTTAAAATCTAGTTTGTTATTTCCCCCTGTCGTAACGTAAGTGGGGGCTCGTCCAGGAATCGAACACAGGACCTCTCATATTTAGTGGTTGATTGACCTCTCTTACTTGTTGGTTGATTGACCTCTCGTAAAGTTGTGCTTAATTAAGCTCGTTGTCTGTCGTGAATGGATGCAGCTGGTTGGTAAACTATGTCACAATTTGACTTAGACTGCTTCTTAGCTTCTTCCTCGCCAACTCTGATAAACAAAGATGATTTGTTTAAAATTGGAAGTCATTTTAATCTGTCGGTGCCCAAACAAATTTTGAAAAATGAGCTCAAGGCTCTGGTAACGGGTAAGTTGGCGGATGTGGAATTGATTGATGCTCCAGTGCAGACTGTGTCATCTATGGCTGAAGAGGTCACCCTGGGTGGAGAGGCTGATAATTTACCACTTAAGGGTGACTCTTCAGAAAGTGGGGATGATGATGGAGCCTCTGAGGCTCCTGTTCCCCTACCCTCAGCAGTCCCGGGTCCAAAGAGGCGGCTCGTTTAAGGGTGCGCCTCACTCGCCTCAAAATGGAACCAAAGTGCAGGTGGAATCCAACAGGCTGAGCTGAGGTATCAGCTAGAAGTACAGCGCATGGAAATGGAGAAAGCTGTACGTCTGCGTGAGCTGGAGATTGAGGCTCTGAGGTTGAAGCCTAGTGTGTCGGCTGGTTCTGAAACCAGAACCTCCCCTTCCACCACTTCCCTGCCAGCGGCCTTTGATGTAGGTAAGAATATTTTTTGTGTTCCTACATTTCGAGAGACTGAGGTAGACTCCTATTTTGGTGTGTTTGAGCGCATAGCTAAAGCACTGCAGTGGCCACCTGATGTGTGGGCACTCTTGCTTCAGTGTAAAATACAGGGGAAAGCTCAGGAGGCTGTTGCAGCTCTACCTATTGAGGATAGCTTAAGATATGAATCTGTAAAATCTGCTATCCTTTGTGCATATGAACTAGACCTGAGGCCTATAGGCAAAAATTTAGAAATAATAAAAAGGCTTCAGCCCAGACTTATGTAGAGTTTGCAAGGGAGAAAAATACTTTTTGATAAATGGTGTACTGCCTGTAATGCTAATGATTTTGACTCTTTGAAAGAGTTAATTTTGATGGAGAATTTTAAAAGGTGTCCCCCAGAATGCATTGTGGTGTATATAAATGAACAAAAACTGCCTAGTTTGTCCTAGTTTGACCAGTCCGATGACGTGGCTGTGCGTGCCTCTACCTATCAGAGCCCTGTTTGTCAAACTCGGAAATGTTAATGGTGATGGCAGATCACTTATCCCACCTGTCACCTGAGCAGCAGGCTGACATAACGGCATTAACAGAATGATACTCTTGTATATTTAGTGATTTTCTGTCCAGTACTATCACAATGCATGACATTGATGTTGGTAATGCTTGACCGATCAAACAACACCCTTACCATGTAAATGCCACTAAGCATGCAATAATGAAAAGGAAAGCTGATTATTTGCTAGTAAACGGTTTAGCCGTCCACAGCTCCAGCCCTTGGAGTTCTCCATGTCTTCTGGACACTAAGCCCAATGGTTCGGCCCGTTTTATAACTGACAATCGACAAGTCAGTCAGTCATTATCGTAACCCGCTTAATCCGCTGACGCGGGTCGCGGGGGAGCCGGTGCCTATCCCGGCAGTCTCAGGGCGTGAGGCGGGGAACACTCCGGGCACGACGCCAGTGTACCGCGGAATCGACAAGTCAACACAGGTTATTATTACTGACTCCTATCCTTTACCTAGAATGGAGGATTGTGTGGATAACGTAGGTTCAGCAAAATTTATGAGCAAATTAGATTTGCTCAAAGGCTACTGGCAGGTGCCGCTAACTGAGTGCGCATGTTTGATTTCCACTTTTGTAACCCCCGAGTACTTACTACAATACAGTCATGGCCTTCGGTATGTGTAACGCACCGGCCATCTTTCAGCGTCTCATTAACTCCGTTCTGGCCAGTCTATCGCACTGTAATGCCTATTTGATGATCTCATTGTGTACACCTCCATGTGGGAGGAGCACATCCAGATCTTGGGGCAGGTGTTCGCACGTCATGCCAACGCGTCCCTCACCATAAATTTAGCTAAATGTGAATTCGGTAAAGCTACTGTAACATACTTGGGGAGACAGATAGGCTAAGAACAGATGTGACCTGTAGAGGGCAAGATTTGTGCCATCTCGGAGTTCCCTGTGCCATCCACCAGGAGAGCCCTGCGCCGGTTTTTGAGCATGGCTGGCTACTACTGGAGTTTCTGTCACAACTTTTCCACCATGGTGCGACCACTAACCAGCCTCCTTAGCCCAAAAGTTGACTTTGTGTGGTCCCCAGAGTCTCAAACTGTGTTTGAAAGTGTAAAATCACTCCTGTGCCACTCTGCTGTGGTAGTTACACCTGACCTCTCGCAATCTTTTAAACTTGAGGTCGATGCCAGTGCGGTGGGAGCCAGTGCTGTTCTGCTGCAGGAGGATGGGGATGGAGTAGATCACCCAGTCTCATACTTTTCACGAAAGTTTGACAAGTACCAGGTCAACTACTCCACCATCGAACAAGAAACCCTTGCTTTGTTGTGGGCACTCCAGCATTTTGAAGTTTACGTTGAGTCCAGTTCTTTGCCAGTCACAGTGTTCACAGATCATAACCCTCACACCTTTCTTTCCCGCATGTATAACCACAACTAGCGTCTCATGCAGTGGGCACTTGTCATTCAGGACTACAACCTGAAAATCCACCATAAAATTATTGGGGCGGCAGTGGCTCAGTGGTAAAGTGGACGGTAGAGCGGGTCGTCCTATGATTCAAGATCGGCGATTCGATTCCCGCTCCCGCCCCAAAAAAATACCCGGTGGTGAGCTGACAGTGGGAGGTGTCAGCTCACCTCTGGAGCACTGCCGAGGCACCCTTGAGCAAGGTGCCATCCCCTTTACAAATTGCTCATTTGAGGCGCACCAAGAAGGAGCTGCCTGCCACTCTACCTCCCTTGCATGCCTACAGGCCCCCTTGTGTGTGGTTGTGTGTATTACAAGGGCCTGTACACACTAATATATGCATGCATGTGATTTGATTTGATTGACTAACAAAAACTAGAGTGTGCGTTATTAATTTCCCTTCGGGGATTATAACAGTGTATCAAATTAAATTAAATTAAAATTAAAAATTAAAAAGGGGTCCGAGAATGATTTGGCTGATGCTTTGTCCAGACATTGAGCATGGTGGTCAGTATTTCCCTAAGTACTGAAGTGAAAAAAGAAAAAAAAATGTTAGGGATGTTTGTAGCAGTGTAATTTTTGGATGGGTATTTTGTTATGTAACCCAGTGGGGTTCCATTTTTAAGGGGAGGGAGAGTTATGGCCGCAGCTTACGACTATTGTTTATATTGTGCATCCCTCTGCGACCCTGCCTCTGAGCTGCTGGCACTGCGATGCTTCCGGATGCTCCGCCCTCCTTCGTCAGTGCCAGGTGTGGTGTCTGTAGGACTCCTCCGACATGCCATCTTCTGATTGGTGTGCCATCTTCCCACCTGGCCCAACCCCTGCCCCGTCACCTGGTGTGGACAGCTTAAAAGGCTCTGCAAGCCATTCATCGGGGCGACTGTCTGACAGTGGCAGCACACCACTGAGCCTGTTGAAATCTGACATTTTGACCTTGTGATTTAGACTATTTTAAATTGTGCCTACCCTCATTACGAGCTGGTAGTGTTTTGTTTTTTATTAGTATATTATAGTGAGTCCTCTTTTTATTTGCACCTTTGTTATCTTTTGAGTCGAACCCTTTTGGCCTCGATCCTTGGTTAACTTTTGTATATTATAGCTAGTCCTCGGTTTGTTGAAATTTTAGTTATTTTTGAAAAGCGCCCATTGGCCTTCCTTAGTTTTTTAAGAAATACCTTAGTTAAACACCTGTATATTAGAGCGAGAATTTGAATAAATGCCTTATGTTCCCCCTTTTAAAATCTAGTTTGTTATTTCCCCCAGTCCTCTAGCTGGGTTGTACCAATCTGAGATGAGTATGTTAAAAATGATTTTAAAGAATGACAATGTATGAGAGGGTAAGCATGTGAGACGCTTCTGCAGGTGCTCAGAAGGAATGTAACTAGTGTTTTTGCACCATTTAGTAATTTATTTTCTGAACCACAAATTAACAACACTCGAACGACGTCCATATCTGATTTAGTGTGATAATATCTCAAAACCATGGCAAATCGAGGAAAACAGAAACCAGAGAGTGTCGGAGCAGAGCTTGCTTCTCGCCTGATCCTGAGCCTGATGCTAATGATCGACCGCTAACCCGAATGGAGGCAATGATGGAGGATATGCGCTCAGCTAAGAGGGAGTTCTCAGCTGCTCTTGCCTTGCTTGAAGCTAAAGTAACATCACACGACAAGACTATTGTAGACCTGGAGCGCTCTGCTGATGATTGTGGTGACAAGCTAATTAACCTGGAGGCAGCGGTGACTACGCTAACTACTCTGGCTGACTCGCTGTCAAAGAAGGATCTAGAGGGACTGTCTAGGATGAACAATGTGCATCTGGTCGGGTTCCCAGAGGGGATTGAGGGAACCCGACCGACTGACTTTGTGGCAAACTTACTGCAGGACTTCCTCTCCCTAGACAACAAACCCGTCCTGGATCATGTTCACCGGAGACCACGCTCCAAACCCAGAGAAGGGGAATCCCCCCGAGCTCTCGTCATTCGAGTCAATATGTTCCAACAACGCAACAAAATCCTACTGGAACAGCTGTGTCAGGATCGCTCAACTCAAGAAAGACGCTACACACATACAGTTGTTGACAAAAAAAAAAACACTGTACATTATACATATACATTATACGTTCAAAACGTATTTGAACATTTTAATAGTAAGATATAGAGAGATAGCATTATGGTCTCACTGTATAGCTATCAGCACAGCTATCCGAGCTATTGCTCAATCCATGGTGAGGCTCGGCTGGCTGATGCCTCACCAAGGATCTCTTCTCAGTATGTCAGCGATAAATGTGAAAATTCAGCGATTTGGAGTAAAATATAGCCTAAAATTGGTGACGTTAAACAGTAAATAACTATATAATTCACATCGCTGGATAAATATAACTAATTTATTTATTTCATTTTCCATTTTGTCTTTTATGATGGAAGGTGAGGCCGTGCCTCACCTGCCCCCCCGACCACACATCAGTGGATGTGCGGACGTGCATGAATGGGTGTATATGTGTGTATATACGTACTGTACAAATACTGTATATACTTCGTTCATTGTCTTAATTTTATATTTATTTAAAATATTTATTTTCTGTTGTATTCAGTTCTATAATACTATGGGGGAAAGAAAAAAACTGGTTTACTAACCATGATTATCGTAGTTATGGTAGTCAGATATGTTGGGCAACATTTGAATTCTGCTAAACATATCTTATTATGTTCAATTTATACTGTCGTTTTTTTTCTTTTTTTTCCGCATCTTTTTTTCTTCTAACTTTATTTTTTCCTTTTTGATAGTTATTCATTATTGTTATTTCATAGTTTTTGATTGAGGTAACATTATGATGCAATCAGATATGTACTTGTCACATTCTCTATGGAGGAGTCTCTTTTCCTGGTTTGATTTTGCTTCATCAAGAGACCCTTTTAGGTTAGGTTATGTGCTTTATGGGGTGGGGTGGGTGTCGCACATCCTGTTTGGGGGTGCTGCTGCTGCGACACATTCAGGGTGTTTTTTTATTTTTGTATTTCTATGTGTTTGTTTGCCTCAATCCACTCTTTTCATTTGTTTATTAAAGTGTATCACTCTTCCTGTCTCATTTTGCCACCAATGTGCTCAGATTGTTCATCAGTTTTTTTTTTTTTTCTTTTATAAACTCTAACTTGTTATGTCTTCAACTTTGATGGGACAGAATCTCCAGATGGCCAGTTTTAAATGCAAGGGGCTTAATAACCCAGTTAAACACAGTTAAGATTTGCATCTTCTCCATCAGACAGGAGCCCAGGTCTTTTTTTTTTTTTAGCAGGAGACTCACCTCAAGAACTCTGAATATCAAGAAGAAGACAAACATTATGTGGGAACCTACACAGGCAGGCAGACAACACAGCTGCATCACATCCACTCAACGGCCAGGTCACATGTTTTGGGTCCAATTAGGAGGTGATAAATGTTTGACGGTAGAATGACTCTCCTTGAGGTTTTCGGTTCACTGGTTGTGGGATCTGCGCTCACTTGTCTGCAGGTACTTCATGGTAGAATGTTACTCACTGCCATTTGATCTTCTAAATGCCTATCCATTTCATTTTACCAGGATAATTGTCATTACTTGGAGGACACAGATTTCAGCAATGAGACCTCTTAATGATTTACTTCACTGAGACCTGAGCTGCCACGCTGTACGGGTAAATGACTAAAAATACACATTTTTATTGAATATTTTATGTATAGGCATTGGGATATGTTGGTCAAATTGCTGGTTTGCTTGGTAGACAGAACGTGAACCACAATTTTTCCTGTCCAAATATGCGGTGGGACAGCTGAGGAGACCAAAAAAGTAGGCCCACACCTTTTAGTTACGTTCACAGTTGCTTGTGTTAAATTGTTTTAATGAGGATGACGTCTAACATGGTTGTTCTTTTCTTAAAGGGACCGGGCCAGCCGCTGTTTTATAGGAAAATTTGTACTTTTAATTTATTTTTCTGTGTTGCCCTCCTGAATTTTATCTTTTTTTAAGGGGTGCTGGTGGTTCTCTCTAACTGTGTCTTTGATGTAGGGTACTCGTTGTACAAGGCCAGACCTACGCTGATGCCTGCACCTTATAGGGGGATTGTACTGGTGAGACACGACCTCAGCGTGAACTTTTAACAATTTTAACACGGTGTGATATTTTAGTTTTTATTAGATTTTAAGTGTGGAGTTTTATTATTGCATGCTTGTATTGGTATTGGGCCTGTGTTTTTACCTTTGTCTCACCAGGGGCCTCCGTAGCAGGGGTCTTGCATCTGCGGGACCGGCCTTACTAGACCGAGGAGAATCCGCCAGCCTTTTATAACAATGTTTTAAGGGAAATGTTTTTAACTGTTTTTATGCTATGTCTGAGGGGCAGCAATAAATTTTGAATACAGCTATATATACCTGCCACTTATCAATTGTCCCTCAGCGGGGAAGATATAGTGTCAGCCACGCCACACTTGGAAAAGTTTTGTGAGTCCTCCTGCCCAGTCTCAGGAGGTGGCGTTGTCGGACTCAAAGGGAGGTAGCCAGACTCCCCAGTTACCACAATTATATTTGTGTATACAGTATTTGTGTTATACTGACAAACTGATGATGCTTTTTTTAGACGTTGTTTTTATTTTTTTTTAGACGTGTCATTGTATTTGATATCAGGTGGTGATTTCAATTGCTGGCTGGAACTCAACTGGATCGTTCTTCATCAAAACCAGCTCCACTTTCACGGTCAGCCACAATTGTTCATTCCTTCTTGCAGGAGTTTTCAGTGTCTGATGCGTGGCATTTTCTTAATTCTTTAAAGAAAGATTACTCTTTCTTTTCAGCTGTGCACCATACATTTACACGTGTTGATCTTTTTCTAGTCGATAAGATTGTCATCTCTAACTATGTGTAGGTATGAAGCAATTGTTCTTTCTGACCATGCTCCACTTCTAATGAATATCAAATTATTCGCCCCACCATCTGAACGTCCTCTTTGGGTTTATTCAGAACAATTTTTTTTTTCAACGTCAGGTGACTTTTTAACATTATTATAATAGTCCATCTAATGGTACTCAGGAAGCAGTTATACCATTGGATACGGAGAAGGCTTTTAATCGCGTAGAATGGTCATACCTGTTCTACACAATCAAAAAATTTGGCCTGGGAGATAAAACACGTGATTGCTTCACTAATTTTGTATCAAAGCAGATCGATTTCTTTTTATCTACCAACAAGACATCAGGGATATTGGCTTCTCTTCTCTGGGAGTCATTGAAAGCTTTTATCAGAGGAGAAATTATTTCGTACATTCATTATGAAAATAAACTGAGGCAGGAGAAAGTGACTAATCTGAGACAACAAATTCAACAA
Source organism: Antennarius maculatus (assembly GCA_013358685.1). Taxonomy (NCBI): domain Eukaryota; kingdom Metazoa; phylum Chordata; class Actinopteri; order Lophiiformes; family Antennariidae; genus Antennarius; species Antennarius maculatus. The sequence continues at coordinate 6,214,983 of CM023607.1, forward strand.
CTAGATGGCATGTGCGCAGTCACTGTCTCCCCAAATCTATATAAAGAACACCTTTCATTGCAAGCTGAATTTAATCTACTTATAATCCATTGCACAACCGAACTCATGTTGCAGTCTAAAGCGCAATTTTTTGAGTAAGGCAATAAAGCAACCAAAATTCTTGCACACCAAATTCATCAATCAGTTGCTTCACGTCAAATTTCTCAAATCAATACAGACACGGGCGTAACGACAGACCCGTCTCAGATAATTCTTGCCTTTGAGAATTTTTACAGGTTATTATATACAGTGGTACCTCTACTTACGAAATTGATTGGTTCCGGAAGAAATTACGTAAGTAGAAAATTACGTAAATAGACGAGTTTTCCATGCAAATGCCCTAATCCGTTCCAGGCCCCAAAAAATTCTGACATGTTTTATAAAGCATAAAAATGCATCAAAACATGTAACAAATACATGTTACGATTAGATTATTGCACAATAAATGATAGTTGTGCATAACGTAAAAAACAGAATAAAGAAGAATAATGACGGTCATTTACCTTTTAACTACTGTCCTCATTGTTTTTTTGCCCTCTTTGGTTCATGCACTCCTGCCTCACGATGCCGAACAACAGAGTGAATTACAGTGCTCCTTTTGAACTTATCCAACCACCCACGCGATGCCTTAAACTCCTTAAACTTCCTTTTGTTTTAACAACGTGGCGATTGTAGATGTATTACGGCCATATCCTTTGGCCAGATCAACCAAACGCATCCCTTTTTCATGCTTTTCTATTATCTCTTGTTTTGTTTGTACGGACAAAAAAACTCTTTTCTTCGTCTTTTCCTCCTTTCTCCGTCCCTTTCTTGGGGTTCATAGTGAATACTCAAAAAATTATATTTGCGCAAAACTATCAGACTACCTCACGGGTCGAGTGCCTATATACACATATGTATAACTTGTATGTATAACTAGCATAACTACATTTCAGACGCTGTTTAGTCTTTATAGATGCATTTTCTGGTTTTTTTCTCAAGTCAAAAGCCGGGGATTGCAAATGTGCCAGAAACCAGCTATGACTCACAAGGTCAAAATATCCCCATGACATTAGTGAGTCAGCCACATAGCTGGCACTAACATAGAGAAACATGACACATTTTCCACTGTTTTCCAGTGACATTTTAATATGCTATCAGACGGACAAGTTAGCGCAAAACAGTTGTCAGAACATAATGACTTTCGTTAATATGAGAATGTATTACAATTTGCAATTTAACTGAAAATGGCCATTTAAAGATACAGTAGATTGGTTTAAATATAAAAAAGACCAGTAAAATAATTCTCAGTACAATTATTTCAACTACCTCGTTCATTTGATGTTCTGCCAAAGACTTCTACTTCTCAAGTATGTTCTTTAACATGATATTATTGAAAATGGTAAACATAACCACAAGAAAAAACATAACTTAAAAGTTAAGTATTGTCACTCCCAGTTTTATTTTGGCGAGTGGTATCATGATTCATCGATCGTGGGTTCCTCGAGGACTTCAGATAGGCTCTAATGAAAATTTTTAATATTCATCTGGTCAAGAGAAAGCTTGTGAGTTGAGCAGCAATTACAAAGTAGGAACTGTGTTTGTATCTGCCATCCACTTTTACCCCGTAGCCACGGACAGCAGATGGAATTCGAAAGTCCTTCATGACAATTTTCTTGAGGGCCTTTCTGACCAGATTCAAGACTTACTGGTGTCCCTTGATCTGCCATCTGACTTGGACTCTTTGATAATCTTAACCATAACAACTGATAATCATTTACAAAAGCATCAACAAAGCCGAAACCTAACAGCATCACTGGTTGGTCTCCATCAGGACCATGCTGCACCTACGACAACCAGGCTATTTTGTCATGCTCCTCATCACTGGTTTCAGGGAGGAAGATGTCCACCAAGGGGGTAAAGAAAGCCTATGCAGCAAGGAAGATCCAAATTATCTACAGAGAACCATCGCTGTCATTTAATTTGCACCTCTTCAAATGCCATTACTATTACTATTAAAAATTGTAACCCTCCATCTCTCGTCATCTCCCTTTGATCAGCTTCAGAGGGCCAAATTGTGCCATTTCAGTTGACTAATTCCCGCTGTCTTCCAAGCCATGATTAATGGAACCACTTCCGGCTCTCAACGGGAGCAGACGGCTTTCTTCTGTGTCCTGTTGTCGCTATCTCTCTCTAACTCATACTGACTCTCACTGATTCTCTGCAAAATGACAAAAGAAAGAAAAATTGGAGTATGAAAACAAAAATATAAAGGATACTCTAGCCCGGGTGGTCCCCAACCCCCGGGCCACGGACTGGTACCAGTCTGTGGGTCATTTGGTACTGGGCCGCGCAGAAAGAAAAAATAATTGACATATGTTTTACTTATTTTGGAGTCTGAGGGATGAGCAATTGCGCACATGCTGTGGCCAGGGGAGATGGAACTCATCACAGTGCCGACATCGAATCTGTAGAGCAACGAGTGAGTTCTCAACTGAGGGATCTGCAGATAACTATAGGTCCGGACCAGATTGATACATGTTACCCATTACCATCTGGAGTTAGGAGACCACCTGCAGTGTTGATAATATTCCAGAATTGTAAACACAAAATTGCTCTTCTGAAACATGGCTTTAAACTCAAAGGAAAAAATTTCTACATTATGACAATCTCACTAAGAAGAATGCTGATATAGCTAAAAAAGTTTAACAACTGAAGACGAATGGACTGATCGACAACACTTGGACAAACAACTGCAGGATCTACATCAAAACAAAGGGGCTTTCTCCGGACCAGATGAAAACAATAATGATCAGGATTGCAGAGGAGTTGGTGAAATACAAGCAATAAAAACGGACAAGAGTTACTACTCCAAAGATTGTACAACAGAATCCCTTCAATAGTGGGAGCTCTACACCAGTTTTGGACATGTCAAGTATTACATGGAACAATTGAAAAAACCATTCAATATTATCAATGTCAGAAACATGGATTAATGGACAAAAAACATGAATTTCTGCTTGGGTGGATAACATTAAGTTTGAGACCTTAAAGAGCATATTGATATCTTTTGACAATATAATAGCATGTGAAACTGTTAAAGCGTTTGTAACAAACTGGTTAATTCTAAACACTGTCTGCTGAAAGAGGTGAATATGATCATTATATTCTTGTGGAGAACAATGTCAAGGTCAACTTCTTGTTTTGACTATACTGTTAACAAACCTTGCTGTTCCTAGGAGTAATGTAAACATGGTTATGCTCTAGATTAAAGGGCTAATATCTGAAAGTGGATAAGAGTATGAATGTTTGTCAAAATTCAATGGATGAAGTGGTTGAAAACAATTAATGTCTGAGTTTGTTGACAAGATATTGTAATGAGAGAGATGTTTGTTGATTCTGGGGGATGAGAATTTCACAAGCCTACCGGCTTCTACCCATCAGCCCGTTTTTTTTTCGGATGTTGTTGTTGATGTTATAATTGTGATGAAGGTGTGAAGTCTGTTACATTCACATGTCCGAAAAAAATGAACTAAATAAATGAATAAAAAATAAATAAACATCCGTCTATGTCAGTGGTCCCCAACCACCGGGTCGTGATCCGGTACCTGGTACCTCCTGTCTTTGTGGAGCGGGATTTTCTGCAGTGACAGTAAAGAAAAACAAACTGTGGAGTAGACTGGACGTCCGGAACACTTTTCAGGTGTCATTGTCTCCCGTTACCCCTAGATCAACGGTCCCCAACCACTAATTCTCATTATTATAATTATTATTATTTGATTGACTTGTTCACCCTTTTATTGGAAATAATCAGTATTTCTCCAACATTAAATGCACTTTTTACAACTGGCTGTATTTCAAAATAAACTTTATTAGTGCAGTCACTTGAATCGAGTTTTTAATATAATTCAGTCATTTTCTCAACCAGCTTAATCCGCTTATGCAGGTCGCAAGGAGCCGGTGCCTATCCCGGCAGTCTCAGGGCGTGAGGCGGGGGATACTCTGGGCATGACGCCAGTGTACCGCGGAGCCACACAGAGACAAACAATCACTCACACACACACTCCTATGGTCAATTTGGGACTGGTCAATCAACCTGAAGCACATGCTTTTGGAGGTGGGAAGAAGCCGGAGAACCCAGAGAGAACCCAAGCGGACACAGTGAGAGCGTGCGAACTCCGCACAGAGCGGGACTCGAACCTGGGTCTGCAGTGTTGTGAGGCGACAGCGCCCCATTAATATAATTATTTCTTAACAATTACGTTGTTTCCAGAGATTTTGTTTCCAACATTGATCCTGACCTTTCGTGAGAAAGTGCAAAAGTTCACTACTGCTAGAGAGGCAGAAGATTTCTTCGTTCGCTACATTAAAAACATTGAACCTGATGAAGAGGACGACGTGAACGGAGCATCTGACAAGGATGAAGAAGGAGAAGAGAAGGGTGATGTCACATCTCAAAAGAAGGATAGCGAGTCTGATAAAGTTGGCGAGGAAATTGACATAACAAAGTGATAAAACATGGAATCGATGTACGGGTCCAAGCTCAGGTACTGTCCTAATAATACTGTTTATAGAAGTTGGATCCTTCAAGCGAAATGAATGGGATGGAACACTAATCAATTTCTATTACTGGACTGAAAATGGAGATTGAAATGAGGATTTTTTTTTTCTTTCTGTTTTTACTTTATATATTTTTTCCCAATACTTATTCTAATTGAATTATTTTCTTTTCCTTCCTAGTGCTCATTTATTTTATTTTTACCCTATAATTATATCCATCATTATTATTATTTTTTAAAATATATATATTTATCTTTACTATTATATTTTTTTTAAAGTTAGATAATTTTGATTTTGACAGATGCTCAATAGCTATAAGGGTTGTGTCATGTTGCATGTGGTGGCATTAGTAGTTTATTGTGGAACATGATGAGCTGGTGATGCTGCCATATGTATCATGCCATGAAATATCCTTTTGCATATGTCATAATGCCATGTTGACTGTTGATGCTGGCATATGCAACATGCCATTTAATGTTGTGTTGCATGTGGAGGTATTATTAGTGATGTGGAAAACGAAAAATGGCCAAATGTAAAGTGGGATAGGGGTGGGGCGAGAAGACAAGGCAACACTATGCTAAGTGACAAATTATGTGTGTGTGATTGCTTGTGTGTGTGTGGTTGTGTGTATGTGTGTTATGTGTCTCATGGTTCATAAACTGAAGGACAGATTACTAAGAAACAGCTATGTTTATTATGATTGCAATTAATTTACCAAGAAAAGGGTTTAAATTGGCTCACATAAATATCTACAGCCTGAGAAATAAAATAGCAGAAGTGTCAAAATTACTGTCCTTGGGTATACATTTATTGGCAATATCGGAAACTCACCTTGATGATATATTTAATGATGATATATTGGGTATCCAAGGGTACAATATCTTTAGAAAAGACAGGAATGGTTATGGTGGGGGTGTTGCTGTTTATGTGCAAAATCATATTCCAGCAAAAGTAAGATTTGATCTGATGGCTGCAGATACCGAAGTGATCTGGTTGTAAATTAATTTACCACATGTTAAACCATTGCTTGTAGGATAGACAAGCAATTGGCGGTCTATAGACCGCCAAGTGCAAATATGGATTATCTTGACCAGCTATGTTCTATGTTAGATAAAGTATGTGACCTTGGTAATGAAATTTACTTTTTAGGAGATATAAATATAAATGGAACTTAGCCAATTGTCCATTAAAAGAAAAGCTTCAATCAACTGCTAGAATATGTAATTTAACTCAGATGTTGGAAAGATCAACTAGAGTGTGTTCAAGGAAAGATGGCGTGAAAAGTGAAACATGCATTGACCATATATTCACAAACTGCAGTTCTTTATGTTCCAAAGCATTATCCATACCAGTGGGATGTTCCGATCATAATTTAGTGGTAATTGCAAGGAAAGCAAAGCGTCTTAAATCAGGACCAAAAGTGGTTTATAGGAGATCAATGAAATCATTTAATGAGGAAGCATTTATAAATGACGTTAAAAAAATTTGTTGGAAGCAGGTAATGGAAAATGAAAATCCTGATGAAGCGTTAGAGGTTTTTAATACTTTATTACTACAAATTATTGGAAAACATGCTCCACTAAGAAAGCATACAGTAAGGAAAAAGAAATCACCCAGGGTGGAAACTGAACTAAAAGAAGCAATGAAGCAAAGGAATGAAGTAAAACAAGCAGCGATTATATCAAGTTTTGAATCGGATTGGCAAATATACAAAAAATTACGAAATTATGTTACTTACCTAAATAAGAAGGAAAAAGCAATTGTTTTATGTGAATAAAATAGAAAATGTGAATGATGACAAAAAGAAATGTGGAATGTAGTAGATGATATGATGGGTAGAAACCCTAAAGCCTGCCCGTCTTATATTAAAGTAGATGGAACATATTTAACTAAAGTTGATATTACTAATTATTTTAATAATTTCTTTCAGTCAAAGGTCAACAGTTTAAGAAGCAACATGAAGCATATAAACACACACTCATCAACAACATTAATTAGGAATTTAATGCAAAATAAGGACTGTAGATTTAAAATTGAAAAGGTAACTGTTAATGAGGTTGAGGGTCTGCTTGATGTAAAGATAGACCACCAAGTGTGGATAACTTGAACATAAAATTTATTAGCTTGGTTTCCAGTTTAATTTCTGTTCCTGTTTGTCATGTCATTAACTTGAGTATTGAGGGATGTAGATGTCCTGATGCTTGGAAAATAGCTAAAATTATTCCTCTGGCCAAAAATACAGCTCCACCGTTCTCTGGGGCTAATAGCCGCCCTATTAGTTTGTTACTCGCTTTAGGAAAGGTAATGGAGAGAATTCTATTTCAGCAAATTCAACTTTATTTTGATGTATATGGTTTTGAACACAGATTATCATAATGCTTACAGACCTGGCCACTCCACATGTACAGCATTGACACAGATGACAAATCATTGGCAATATGATATTGATAATAGAAGACTGGTAGGGGCTGTTTTACTTGATTATAGTGCAGCGTTCGATCTGATTGATCATCCTTTACTATTAGGAAGGCTTAAAGAATATGGTTTCACTAGACTTGCATTAAAATGGATGGAGAGTTGCTTAAGTAATAGAAGGCAAACTGTTATCTTTAATGGTAGCTTATCTGATGTCAGTACTGTTAACTGTGGAGTCCCCCAGGGAAGTTGCCTAGGGCCTTTATTGTTCTCGATTTTTATTAATGATCTACCTTTAATACTACATGATGCTCAAATCTCAATGTATGCTGATGACTCAACCATATATGTTATAGGAACTACTGCAGAAGAGATAAATTCAATTTTAGAACAAGAATTAAAGTCAATAGTAGAGTGGGTGGATAGTAATAAACTTGTGCTCAATGCTGGTAAGACAAAGTCTATATTAATGGGAACTAAGTATCAGTTGAGATCTGAGCCCAAATTGAATTTAAATGTCAATAATATTCCCATTGATCAAGTAAAAGAGACCAAACTGTTAGGTATTACATTTAACAACATTCTATCATGGTTTCATCAGGCAACATTGTTAGTAAAATGGGAAAAGCTGTATCAGTTGTTAGAAGAATCTCTAAAGATGTGCCACTACATGTCACTAAACAGGTCTTGAATGCCTTAGTTTTGTCACAGCTTGACTATTGCTTTGTCATTTGGTCCAGTGCTACAAAGGCCGATCTGAAGAAATCACAAATTGTTCAAAATAAAGCGGCACGTTGTGCGTTAAACTGTTCCTATAGAACTAATGTAAAAGATATGCATGATAGATTACGATGGTTGACTGTTAGTCAAAGGTCTACCTATTGTTTAGTAAATTTCATTCGTAACATAATAGCCACTCAATCTCCAAAAATAATTCATAAAGGTTTATTGAAACATTCTTCCAGTCATGAATATCAAGGAAGATATGCAATAGAGGGGAGGTTCAATTTACCTAAATCTAGGACTTCTGCTATGCAGAAAATTGTCATGTATAGAGCTGTTGTAGGGTGGAACTCACTACCAGCATATATAATACAAGCGAACACCAAAGAAGGTTTCAAAACCTTGGTAAAACGGTATCTTTCAATATTTCATGAACAAGACTGAATGTGTTTTAACTGTATTCATTTTTATTTTTATTGATTTGTTTTTATATATGTACTTTGAATCTTGTTTTGTTTATTGAATTCTGTTTATTTTATTTGGAGGGAGAGAGATAAAGTAAAAAAATGTCAGGGGAAAAAAAGCTAGGAAAATCCTATCTGCTGATATATTTCATGATGCTGAAATTGTAATTTAAACTATGTATTATCCTTCTGGAAGTGAACCATTGTATGTCTGTGTATTGTATTTGTTGTATGAATGATATGTTGTCTTGTCTGTGTACTGGACCCCAGGAAGAATAGCCATGCTTATTTGCAAGTGCTAATGGGGATCCATAATAAAGTAAAGTAAAGTAAAGAGATGTTCATTATCAATTCATTTTAAAAAAAAAGGTTGCTTATTGTCTGTTGATGTCTGCATTTTACATAAAACCATTGCGGATGATTTATTATTAGAACACAGCTGTCCCGGCATCATTAACGATTGTTGAGCAAATGAAGTCCGGTCCGTGAAAATATTGTCTTAGATGAAACTGGTCCATGGTGCAAAAAAGGTTGGGGACCACTGCTCTAGAACGGATGGTCTCTTTTACGGAAGAGTTAAAGAGCAACATTGATAAGTTAAGGAATGATTTTGATAAAAAGCTGGAAGAAAAGCTGAAACCAGTACTAGACTAGATGGAAAAAGTGAAGGACGACATGAAGAAAATGCAGAAACACATAGATGAAAAAGAATGAAGAATGGTTGTCCTAGAACAAGGACCACAAAGAATGGATGAATTGGAACAAAGCATTCGTATAAATGATGTGATCATCACTGGCATGAAAATCAAGCTGAGGAATTACGCATATGCTGTGGCCACAGGAGAGGGAACTGGGCACATCACTGATACCGAGACTGTGGAGCAACAAGTGAGTTCTCAACTGAGGGATCTAGAGATAATTATGGATCCGGACCAGTTTGACACGTTATCCAGTACCATCTGGAGGTAGGAGATCACATGCAGTGTTGATAAAATTCCAGGATCGTAAACACAAAATTGCTCTTCTGAACAAGGCTTTAAACTGAAAGGAAAAAAATGTCTACATTAATGTGAAAGTCACTAAAAAGAATGCTGATATAGCTAAGAAAGATTAACAACTGAAGAAGAATGGGCTGATCGACAACACCTGGACAAACAACTGCAGGATCTACATCAAAACAAAGTGGCTTTCTCCGGAGCAGATGAAAACGATGATCAAGAGTGCAGAGGAGTTGGTGAAATATGAGAAATAAAGATGGACAGGAATTGTTACTACACCAAAGATCTGTACAACAGAATCACTTCAATAGTGGGAGCTCTACATCAATGTTGGACACATGAAGGATTATATAGAACAGTTGAAAAACCATTCAACATCATCAATGTTCAAACATTATCAAACATTCATTCGTTCATTCATTTTCCTGACCGCTTCATCCTTTTCCGCAGGTCGCGGGGAGCTGGAGTCTATCTTTGCTGGCTTAGGGCATGAGGCGGGGGAAACTCTGGGCGCGACGCCAGTGGACCGTGGAGCTACATAGAGACATACTGTATAAACACACACAGTCACACTCATACCTACGGGCAATTTTGAACGACCAATTAACCTGAAGCACATGTTTTTGGAGGTAGGAGGAAGCGGGACTCGAACCTTAAACCGCCTTGCTGAGCGGCGACAGGGCTAACCACTACGCCACTGTGCCGCCCTGTCAGAAACATGGATTAATGAAAAGAAAGACATGGATTTCTGATTCTGACCTCATTGTAAACTTTTATTTTTAGTTTCTGTGTTGTGTTTATGTTTTGTCATTCACCTACTGCATTATTTGGCAGCAGGTTCATTTTCCCACTAGTGTGAGTGTCAACCCCATCCCAGATTTGTGATACCTGTGTTCCCCTACCTAACATACAAAAAGTCTGTCATGCTAAGTGAGACTATGGTAATTTGATACTTTTTCTTGTCATTTTTTGATACTTTTTGTACTAATGATTTCAGGCAACGTCCACACACAACCAGGTATTTTTAAAAACTAGTATTTTTCCCCTACGTTTAAAAAAAGATGGTGTCCAAATAACAGTGTTTTTTAAAAAAAATCTCCTTCCACACATACCTGCATAAATGTGTTGATTAAGACGTTTATAAGCATGCCAAACCATGAGCGGCAGTATTTTCTCCAAATTTTATCCAATCAGAACTGTCCGCCTTTTGTTGTCACTTCCGTAAAAACATGACATATGACGCCAGATACGTTTGTACGGACCGGAAAGGAGGTAGAATTGTTCCTACATGTTATTTTAGAATATAAAATTAACTACACACAAGAAAATGTTGATTGGGAGTCTTGTCAAACTAATCATATGGACATATTGATGCTGTTTTTTGAGAAATATCATATGGAGACAACAAAGACTTTCCATAAGAAGCGGGGGCATTAGCATGTGCTACCCTCACAACAATGATTCAGACAATTAAGGGTAAATATCACCTGGCTGTCAACAGTGTATGCACAAGCAGATCTGGCAAGGTCATTCTTCTTTACTTTGACTTCTGTGAAGAAATACTGGGTGGTGAAGAAAAGACAGAGCTGGAGGTAGCAGAGATGAGGATGCTGAGGTTCTCTTTGGGAGTAACCAGGATGGATAAGATCAGGAATGAGTACATCAGAGGGACATCACATGCTAGAGGTTTTGGAGATAAAGTCAGAGAGGCCAGACTAACATGGTTTGGACATATCCAAAAGATAGTGTATATACTGTAGGTAGAAGAATGCTGAGTTTTGTACTGCCAGGCAGGAAGCCTAGAGAAAGACCAAAGAGGAGGTTTATGGACAGGCTGACAGACGAGGTCAGACAGGAATCTCCATGGACTATGATGTTTGCAGATGACATTGTGATCTGCAGTGAGAGCAGGGAACAGGTGGAGGAGAAGCTAGAGAGGTGGAGGTTTGTCCTGGAAAGGAGAGGAATGAAGGTTAGCCGCAGTAAGACAGAATACATGTATGTGAATGAGAGGGACCCAAGTGGAAAAGTGAGGTTACAGGGTGAAGAGATCAAGAAGGTGGAGGATTTTAAGTACTTAGACGTTCATACCCTTGTCCACTTCCAGATATTAGCCTTTTACCCTAGAGTATATGTTTACATCCTTCCTAGGAATACAAGGTTTGTTAGCATCATGGATAGTCAAAACTAGACATTGACCTTGCCAGTGTTCTCCACAAGAATATAATGATCATATTCACCTCTTTCAGCAGACAGTGTTTATACAATAATTAACCAGTTTGTGGCAGACACTTTTACAGTTTCACATGGTATATTGTCAAAAGATATCAACATGCTCTTTAAAGTCTCAAAGTTAATGTTATCCCATGTTATCACAAATACATGATTTGGGTTTTTTTTTGTTGTCTTTTTTTTTTTGTTCATTAGTCCATGTTTCTGACATCGAGGATGCAAATTTTTTCAACTGTTTCATGTAATACTTGACGTGTCCAAAATTGTAGAGCTCTCAATATTGAAGTGACTCTGTTGTACTGATCTTTGGTGTAGTAACAATTCTTGTCTGTCTTTATTGCTCATATTTCACCAGCTCCTCTGCACTCCTGATCGCCATTGTTTTCATCTGGTCCAGAGAAAGCTTCTTTGTTTTGATGAAGATCCTGCAGTTGTTTGTCCAGGTGTTGTCGATCAGCCCATTCTTCTTCAGTTGTCGAGCTTCTTTAGCGATATCAGCATTCTTTTTAGTGAGATTCTCATTAATTTGTCTTTTCAGTTTGAAGCCTTGTTTCAGAAGAGCAATTTTGTGTTTACAATTGTTGAATTTATCAGCACTGCAGGTGATCTCCTACCTCCAGATGGTAATGGGTAACATTACCTCAATCCGGTCTGGATCCATAGTTATCTCCAGATCCCTCAGTTGAGAACTCACTTGTTGCTCCAGAGATTCAATGTCAGCGCTGTCCACAGCATTTCTGTAATTCCTCAGCTTAATTTTGATTCCAGTAATGATCACATCATTTATACGAATGCGTTGTTCAAAATCATGCATTCTTTGTTGTCTTTGTTCCAAGACAACAATTCTTCGGTCTTTTTTCTCCATGTCTTTCGGCATTTTCTTCATTTTGACCTTCATTTCTTCCAAGGCGTCTAGCACCGGTTTTAGCTTTTCTTCCAACTTTTTATCAAAGTCACTCCTTAACTTATCAAAGTCACTCCCTAACTTATCAAAGTTGCTCTTTAACTCACTCTTTAATTCTTTCATAGAGACCATCTGGTCTTTAGTATCCGCCGATTTTCCTTTTCCTTTAGGCATTTTGCAGAGAATAAGTGAGAGTCAGTCTTTAATAATATTTCTCTGTGAATTAATGCTGCACTTCCATCAATGGGGTCCTCGTCAAATGGACATGCCATGTTTGCATCTAAAATGCCTTTAAAATACAGAGTAGTTTAAGAAACCGAACTTCGATCAAACTCTCCGTCCGACAGAACCAGGAAATGAAACAGGGTGAGTGGCTTTGAAAGAGGGCAAAGTTAGAGGAAACCCTGGGTTTCTGGACTAAAACCTGCTCCCGACCAGGTTAGCTCCAGAGAGTCTATTTCTGCAGGAATAAAGGCAGAGGTTCAGTTTACTTCACTTCATGAAACAGGGTTAAGTTAACTCCCTTTGTGAAAACAGAAACCCTGGGTTGCTGTCATTTCAGAGTTAACATAACCAGGGTTTCCACTAAACCCGTTTTGTGAAACGGACCAATTGTTAGAAATCAGCAAGTAGTTGTTTTCCTCCTTTCCTTGCATCAATGCACATTTCACCACCACAAATAGAACAGGGAATAAATGATGTACTGACCTAGACCACCAGCTGCAATTACTCTTCCTCCTAGGCAACCTGCTACAAAGTCAGCCCTCTTCTCCCTCATCCTGGATGTTCTGCTGGGTTTGATCCAGATACCTACCAGAGATTAAGACATTATGTTAGCCTATCCCAACAAAATACAGATTCCATGTGGTTTTAAAGAACACGATTAAACCTCAGCTATGTAAGTTTTAGAACACTGTGAGCACATTTGAAATATCACATTTTTAGAGACAGACAGACCAACAGACTGACCAACTGACCGATAGATAGAATATCAGTTTCAAATGAATCCGCATTGATAGATGAATGGATAGATATAAATGAATATAAATAAAGCATTTTTGATTTAATTATGTCTGTCTATTTTTTTACCTGCCACCTGGAGTGTGAGCTGGGAGGTGTCCTAGTACTGCCGAGGTGCCCTTGAGAAAGGCGTCGTCCCCCTTACAAGTTGCTCATTAGGGCGCAACAGGAAGAAGCTGCTACTCTATCTGCCACTGCATGCCTACAGGCCCCTTGTGTGTGTTTTACAGGGCCTGTATATACTACAGTAATCCCTCCCACATCTGCGCTTCAAGATCACCTCATCGTGGATTTTTAGTTGGTAGTCGCGTGATACCATACGCGCATTCTTTTGGCTGACAGCATCCGGCAGTGCACTGCGTTTCGAGACTCACGGGACACAGTGCATTTCTGTCTATTTATGAAACACTTAAACACTTAAACAATCTATGAGTTTGGGAAAAGGTAATACAGATATAAGGTGATTTATTATTAGTATGGGAGGGTTCATAAACATTTAAATTATCGTATATAATAAAATAAATAGTTTGTTGCAATATTGCGGAATTTCACTATTTACCGGTGGTCCTGGAACACATTAACTAGGATCACTGTATATGCATGAAAGTGACTAACAATGTCTGCTAGAGTGGTTTAATAATCTACCTACAATAACTACAGTAGAATAAAATAAAGTTAAATAAAATGGCAAACACATATACATCAAAATGACACATTTTATCTAATTTGCAGTGGCTTATGTGTGATATATACTTTATTGATCCATGAGGGGGGAATTGCTTTTCATACAGTTGTACTACGCAAGAAAAAAAAATGACAGAGAATATCTGTATAAGGAGAATTTATTAATGTTTCGTTAATAAATTGTTAGCAAAATACATTTCATCTCACCTCTCCAGACCTGTCAACTTTGTTAGCCTGTTAGCCCACTAACAGTTATCTGAAATTGTATCCATGTTTCACTGAAGCACATCAGACTGCGTTAACTTAGCTACCCGGGTCTCCCTGGGTCTCCCAGGCGGCAGGCGGGCAGTTAACCGCTAGGCCAGCGGAGCACACTGGCAGAGCACAGAGAAAGGGAGCAGGCAGGAGACGAGGTCAAGGGACGGAAGGCTAGTCAATTTACCGGGGCTGGAACAGGAGGCAGAGTGGTTGGACAGGCGAGGGTCAGGTTTACCGGCACAGAGAGAAGAGGCAGAATCCGTGGACGAAGGGCAGGTAGGTTGGCTGGGAAACAGACGAGAGGCAGAGTCCAGGGACAAAACAGGTCGCGATCGGGCAGGCAATCCGGAGTAGAACGCTGGAGAGTAGGACATGGGTCGATTACAATCTGGCAGAGACCGAGTGTGACACGTGGGTTTAAATACCGGACTGATTGCAGATGGGCTGTAGGTGTGGGTGATCAGCGGGAGGTGTGGCCAGGCTGGGAGGTGGGACAGTGGAAACTGTGGAGCAGATTGCAGGAACAGAGTGATCATGACAGAACCCCCCCCCCCCAAGGGACGGCTCTTGATGTCCCAAAAACCGACCTGGGGTGGGAGGTGGGGGAAAACAGGAAGGCGGGCTAGAATTCTTGGGACCCCGAGGACTCCATGCCCCCGGGGTCAAGCGCCTCCCCCTTGGATGCAGGCCTGTCCCCCTTTGACTCCTCTCGACGAGGCCGCCCACGGGTCCGAGGTGCTGGTTGCTCCGGGTGTTGGTGGTGGAAATCGCGCACCATCAGGGGGTCCACAATGTGGTGACCGGGGACCCAAGACCTCTCCTCTGGACCGTACCCCTCCCAGTCCACCAGGTACTGCAGTCCGCGACCCCGGTGGCGGGAACAAATGATGCGACGGACCGCGTAGACTGGTCCTCCTTCAACTTGGATGGCAGGAGGCGGAGGGGGATGAGCTGGGGACAGAGGGCTCTCATGCACAGGTTTGAGTCTCGACACATGGAAAGTGGGGTGAACCCGCATAGTGCGAGGTAATAGTAACCTTACTGCCGTCAGGCTGATTATCTTAGAGATTGGAAATGGGCCTACAAATCTATGGAGTAACTTGCCACCGTCTGGTTCCCTTGGCGCATGTCCAGTAGTCCCCGATCCATCTCTGACCTGGAAGACCCCAAGCCAAAAACCTTGCGCAACTCCTCCGAAAAGAGCTGGAAGGAGGCACAGGTGGGAGACTGCCTCTCCCACTCAGCAGTGCCCCACAGTCGCGCCCGCCCCGTCAGGTGGTTGATAGTGAAAGCCACCTTGGCTTGTTCGGAAGAAAAAGTGCGGGGCTGAAGGGAGAACAGCAGGGAACAGTTAGTCAAAAAAGGACCACAGGTCTCAGGATCTCCTCCATACCGTTCTGGCGTTCCCACCCGGGGTTCAGGAGCAAATGTGTCGACGTTGGAAGGGCGGACCCCAGAGGAGAAGGGGGTCCGTCCTTCTCCTCTGTGCCCTCTGCTGGCGGTGGTGACCCGGTGCCAACCCCCATGACATCCAGACGGGACAAGATGTTTGCGAAGGCAGCGTCGAGCTTGCTCTCCAGGGTGGAGAAACGAACCTTATGCTCTCGGAGGACGTCAGTGACTGCAGTGTGGCCAGACACCTCTGGGGAAAGGGAGCTCGCACTGCCTGTGCAACTCGTGGAAGTGGGATTGTTGAAATCTAGTTTTTCACTGTTTAGACCTATGTATTCTGTCTGGGCTGCTGAGCAGGTAGGCAAGAGTGTGGGGGGGGGGGTGGAGGCACAGTCGAGACTGAAGGCGAAGGCTCTGTATGAATATATCTGTGTGTGTGTGTGTGTGTCTCAAATCATTCAGTCGTGAGGATGGCACCAGGCTGTCTGAGGTCATGAAGGTTCTGTATGGAAATAATTACTGTTTGACCATATTTGGAAATGCTTGTATGACTGTCAGTATCCTGAGATAATTTTGTTTGCAACAGATATGTCCTCACGGGGTCCACGTGATTAATAATGCTGTATTCTCAGATAATTTTGTGAAACTGTTGACTTGACATTTTATGTTAACGCCTAGAGGTCATGATGTACCAACTAAAGCTGGTGAAAGAACTGGTTTAGCGCAGATATTTCGAGGTTAAACAATAGATTCACCGCCCACAATCCTGCCTTTTAGGGTATAAATGATGTGTGATCCTCTTATCTTTGCACTCGTTTGCACCGCTGCAGCTCTTGTCTCTAAGTCTCTTGTGTGCCCAGAATATTCTGTAATAAAACTTCGAAGGACTGTTCATCGTCTCCAGCCTTTATTCGGACCTCCAACATTCTCACTACCCAAAATCAAACAAACACGCAGAGGAAGAAGTCGCACGTGAACTCATCTGTGCTGTCTGAACTGCTGACCAGTTATGAAGAGAAGTAGGAGAAAAGTGATTTCTATTATGAGTTGGCACTATATAAATAAAATTTGATTTGATTTTCCTCTGAGTGAATTTCTGTTGATACTTTATATTAAAGATTATTTATTTATACTCTCTGAGTTGTGCATTTGAATTCAAATCCTTGTTTGGCTCTGACAGTTATGAAGGAATCCCAGCCCGAGAGTCACCATGACCAACAATTGTGATGTGACGTTTGGTATCGAGGCTTCGAAGCGTGTGTCGGGTAGGGGAGGGGGCGTTCTCACGAAGCGCATATTGAGGGTTGGAGTTTAAAATGATGATGTCAGTGAGGGCAGTGAGGCTTTTTGTTGTGGTTACGCCTTTCGTCCGCACGACAACGCAGATATCGGGGACGAAAACACTGGCCAAAGTGAAGTTTTTTGAAAATGCCGGGTGTACTGATATCAGTAACTGTCGTAAAGTGAGGGGGTGTGGTATGATTTACGGCTGCTGTAACGATCGTACGAGAGATCTCACATGGCAGTAAAGAGTTCTGAACCTGATAACAAGCTGCGAGACTTTACATTAATAGCATAACAATACATGGTACCAGGAATTAACGAACTTATGACAAGGACAAACTGAGATGATGGAGCAGATAAAACCGCCCGGTCACCTGCAGCTGGATGGAAACATGGACAAAAATTTGCGGATATTCAAGCAACAGTTTCTTCTTTACATCACGGCGATTGGGGCTGCGTCTAATTCAGGAGAACGCAATGTCGCTTTGTTGCTAACAGTGGCTGGCCCACAGGCTATCGAAGTGCTGTGTTCAATACCTTCTCGTTTGTGGAGGGGGAGAAGACAATGATCTGAACACGGTACTGGGGCATTTCAATGACTACTGTTCACCCCAAAAAAATGAAGTTTATGAGAGGTACGTGTTCTGATCTCATATGCAGAAGCAAGGAGAGTCCTTTGGAGCATTCTTAACTGACTTGAAGACGAAGGCACAAACATGCAACTTTGGTGAACTTAAAGACTCCATGATACGAGATCAGATCATGTTTGGTGTGTGTGACAAGCGGGTGACAGAGAAAATGTTAGGCAACAGTAACCTTACTCTAGATGGCAAAAATGTGCAACGCCAGTGAACTTTCTGCCATGCATGCAAAAACTTTCGAACAGAGTAACACCACAGCGGCCAGTTTAAGCACACTAGGACAGGAGGACATCTCTGCATTATAAATAAAAAGGACACGGAAGGACGTATAGAGCCACGGAAAATGATGTCTTACGACTGCAGACGGTGCAGAAACAGACAAGCAGTTTGACGTCCCGCATATGGTAAAATTTGTGCCAAATGTAGACGTAGAAGTCACTTCGCGAAGATGTGTCTTGAAGATGAAAAATATGAGTAAGAAGACAGTACATGCTGTTGAAACAGAAGAAAATCTGTCGGTTGTAACAGTGCAAAGTGATGTAAAACAGGCTGCAGGCGGAAGAGACATGCACACAGTGAAACTAGCGAGTGAAGTTTGGACTGCTGCTCTGCTGGTGAATAACACCATAGTGTCCTTTAAGCTGGACACAGGGGCTAAGGTAAACCTAATAAGCTGGAGTGATGCACAAAATCTCAAAGTGAGACCTAAGATATCAACCAAAACAGTAGCCGTGAAGTCCTATAATGGACAGAGAATAGAGACAAAAGGAACATGCAGGCTGACGATTAAGCACAGGAACCGCCTTCATCAGTTGATGTTCACTGTTGTACCTGATGGACACGAGACATTATTGGGAGACAAAGCCTGTGTGGATTTGGGCTTGGTTAAACGAGTCTATGCCATAAATGATAATGGTGAGTGCAGTGCTAACCAGTTCCTAGGAGACAAGATCACTGCAGCCGGAATTCAATCAGATGAGGTGAAAGTAAAAGCAATACATGACATGGAGAAGCCAAAGGACAGAAAAGGGGTGCAGAGAGCCCTTGGAATGGTGAACTATCTGGGGAAATTTGTGCCAAACTTAGCTGTAAAAAACACTAATTTACGAAAGCTGTTACATCATAAGACAGAGTTTCAGTGGGCAAATGAGCATGACACAGAATGGAAGGAACTGTTGAGTGTTCTAGCTAGCGAACCCCAACTGAAGTTCTTTTGCCCCGAAAATAAAACAAGTTTCTACAGATGCTTCAAAAGACGGTCTGGGAGCCGTCCTCCAAGAGGACGAGGGGGCATGGCATCCAGTAGCGTATGCATCACGCTCAATGACAGAAACAGAGTGCAGACATGCACAAATAGAAAAAGAATGTCTTGGTCTGGCCTTTGGCTGTGAAAAACTTCATACGTATATTTATGGACTCCCTAAGATTATCCTTAAAACAGATCACAAGCCACGGATAAAGAGACTTATGATGAAACTGCAGCGATATGATTATGAACTCACATATGCACCCGGCCATCAGTTGTTCATTGCAGATACACTATCAAGAGCTGCTAATAATGTCACGCAGGACACTGATGAGGAAGACGATGTGGTTCAACACGATAACATCGTCTATGCAGCGTTGCCAGGCACTCGGAAACAGCTATTAAAGATAGCCACAGAGCCTGCAAAGGACCCCATTCTAAAGAAAGTGATGAAAAATCTAAGTGAAGGGTGGAAAAAGGGGTCGTGTAAACAATATTATCACATTCAGTCAGAGCTCTCTGTGGTTGATGGACTGTTGCTTAAATGTGACAGGACTGTCATACCCACATCTATACGCAGAGAAATGCTCACCAGAATACATGAAGGGCACCTGGGTGCAGAAAAATCAAAAAGGAGAGAACGTGAGGTCCTCTACTGGCCAAATATGAACTCTGACATTGACCAGCTGGTCGGTGAGTGTGCTACATGTCAGGAGCATCATTACCAACAAACAAGTGAACCCCTCATTAACACAGAGATCCCATCACAGCCTTGGGAGAAAGTAGGCACTGACATATTTCACCATGAAGGCAGAGACTATTTACTAGTAATAGATTACTATTCAAACTATCCTGAGACATGTCTATTATCCAGCATCACATCAAGAGCTGTGTTAAGTCAGCTGAAGGCGATCTTTTCCAGGCACGGCATCCCACTAACTCTGGTTTCTGACAATGGCCCAGCCTATGCCAGTCATGAGTTTCAGGCATTTGCTTCAGAGTATGAGTTCAATCATGTAACCTCCAGTCCTCTATACCCACAAGTCAATGGGAAGACTGAGAAAGGAGCACAGATTGTGAAAAGACTGTTTAAGAAGGCAGCGCACAGCAATACAGATCCATACCTGGCCCTGATGTCATACAGAGCAGCCCCACTGGAAAGTGGCAAGTCACCAGTTGACCTGTTGCTGGGGCGCAAAATTCATACTCGACTGCCCAGTCACATCACACGTACACCTGAACAGAGATCAGGTGTGGGCAGAAAAGGCCAGAAGATTACAACGAAGACAAAAAGCGTGTCATGATCGCACAGCCAGTGCTCCAGTGCCACTATGGAAAAAGGATGTCGTTCGCATTGAGGGACCTAGGTCGTGGGACAGAAGAGCTGTCGTGTTACAGCAAGTTGCTCCCAGGTCATATGATGTCATCGCTGAAAATTATGATGTATATCGCAGAAACAAGAGACATCTGTTGAAAACCACAGAGCCATGGCAACCACAGGTGGTCAGAGAGGATGACCAGAGGCAGGAGAACAGGCTAAGTGAGCAGGAAATAAGGGGAAGGATGCAAAGAGATGACAAACACAGTAGTGACACTGTAACGGAACCCCAAAGATATGCTGATGGGATGATAAAGGACACATCAAACATGACGGAACAGTCTACGCAACTACGCAGATCAGAGAGGGCCAGTTGTTAAACTCGACCTGTAATTGAGACTACAGAGACTGTAACAGTCGTTGACTATGTCTGTGTAATGTTTTTGATTTTTTGATTACCTCTTGTTCAATTGGGTGTTCGTAAATCACCTGCAGATGTTTACTGTAGGAGTGCAGCTTGTACTGCTCGTTTTGACGTTTACTATTATTAGTTTCAATTATTATTTCAGTTATTATTTTCTATTATAAAAAGCACAGTTGTGTATAGGCAGTTGATACTGTTTATTTCAATACCAGTTGTTCTTTGCTGTATTGTATATATTGTGTTCCTGAAGGGGGAAGATGTACTGATATCAGTAACTATCGTAAAGTGAGGGGGTGTGGTATGATTTACGGCTGCTGTAATGATCGTACGAGAGATCTCACATGGCAGTAAAGAGTACTGAACCTGATAACAAGTTGTAAGACTTTTCATTAATAGCATAACAATACACCGGGAATGCCTTGTCTTGTGGACGCTGTATCCGAAGCTTTTTCTATTCTTTTTATATTTGTAAAACCGCTGTGACGTTCGTGTGTGTGACCTGTGTCTACACACATGTATACACAGAATGGACGTAGTTAAAACCAGCTATTTTCTGACATATAACAGCTTGACAGTTGAATATTTGTTCGTCTGTCTCTTTCTTTGAGTCATAACGTTTATATATTCATCTATTCATTCATTATTTATTCATTCACGTTCCTCGTAAAGTATATTTTAATTTCTAATGCACTTATTTTCAGGCTCTGTTGCTCGCAGAGTAGAAAATAATAAACCACACAAGTCATTTTTAATTTGCACGGGAAGTGTTTGCCTTTTTCCCAGCACCTGACGTACAGTAAAAACACGTCATCAATGATGAGGCGTAATCGATCCAGACATGACAATTAAGCCGGTGATGCTGCTGTGATGATGTCTCGGAATCCCGACTTTTATCTCACAACATAGATCTTGTTTTTTTTCCACTGACACTAATCATTCCATGTACAGTAACTCACGCACACAAACACATATGCATATATTTATATTAAATATACATGCATGAATATGTAATCTAGTGTATATCTCTTATTGCTTTATTGAACCCTGCAAGGGCCAATGATCATAAAACAATTTCCTATAATATATGGCTACAATATAGCAAGTAAGGATTAACACACTGAATTAGATTATATTCGGTTTTATTCAGAAAATATATGCAATACAGAAAACGTCAAAGAACTGTTTGCTGGGCTTGCTGACCATTGTGTTGCTGCAGTACAGTCGTCCTGCTAAAGAGGGCGTCCACATTCTCAATGAATGGGGCTCCAAGTAATGAAACCGTTTTCGGACACAATCGCAAATGGTTCGAAGCCCCATGGGGCACCATTCAGACATCACTATGTGCGGGCAAGGGTACAAACCAATCTGGCCCAGAACCAAAACTCAAGTGAACTCAAGTGATCAGAGTCTTAACATTTGTCCACACCAAACCTCACATCCAATCTATTAAAGGACAAAAGAGTCATGCAGACAAGACAATACTAATACCCTTTATCAACCCAAATTATTAAGTATATTGTCCTAACTGATTAACTTTACAGAAAAGGGATGAGCAAGCAATAATTTATCTCGTTCCTCACGGTTAATGTGTTCCAGGAACCACACGCGATTAACAAATTCTGCGATAGAGCGACAAAGTGTCTTTACGGTAATTTAAACATTTATGACCCTCCTCATACTGATATTAAGCCACCTTCTATCTGTATTACCTTTTCCCACTGCTTAAAGCACTTTTGTGTTTCATGGAAGTCTGGGACTCACGGAACGGAGTGCACTTCCTGATGCCGTCAGCCAACAGGATGCGCGTGTAACAGTTTTGAGTAGGCAGGCAAAAGGATGACTCAAATACTGTAGTTTTCTGTCCTTTATTTGGTGTCCTGGGGGAGACAGTTAATTCTTCTTTTCCTTTCGGCTTTTCCCTTCAGGGGTCGCTACAGCGAATTAATTGCCTCCATCTAACCCTGTCCTTTGCATCCTCTTCTCTCACACCAACTGCCTTCATGTCCTCCCTCATTACATCCATAAACCTCCTCTTTGGTCTTCCTCTAGGCCTCCTGCCTGGTAGTTCAAAACTCAGCATCCTTCTACCAATATATTCACTATCTCTCCTCTGGACATATCTAAACCATCTCAGTCTGGCCTCTCTGACTTTATCTCCAAAACCTCTAACATGTGCTATCCCTCTGATGTAGTCATTCCTGATCCTATCCTTCCTGGTCACTCCCAGAGAGAACCTCAGCATCTTCATCTCTGCTACCTCCAGCTCTGTCTCCTGTCTTTTACTCAGTGACACTGTCTCTAGACCAAACAACATCGCTGGTCTGACCACAGTTTTGTACACCTGTCCTTTCATTTTAGCTGAAACTCTTCTATCACACATCACACCTGACACTTTTCTCCACCCGTTCCATCCTGCTTGTACACGCATCTTCACCTCTTTTCCACACTCTCCATTGCTCTGGACTGTTGACCCTAAGTACTTAAAATTAGGGTTGAGCCGGATACTCGTTTCATACGAGTATCCGGTACGGATAATGCATTTTGACGAGTACGAGTACGAATACGAATAAAGCCCGTTAATACTTGTGATCAGACTGAAGGAAAATCAACTGGACTGTTGTCACGCTCTGTGATTGGCCAGTCACACATACTTCCCGCCCCTCCCTACAGACTGCAGTTAGAGTGGAGTTTCCCTGTCCCACTCTCTGTCTCCGGTACACGCAGTTACTGATCTCTCTGTTCGTGGCTTCACTGTTGCTCACGTCCTTATTAGATTTTCTTCAGCTTGCCTCTATTTTGGTGTTTGGTTATGTGGTGAACTTTCTTGTTTTTTTTTTGTTTTTGTTGCACGTACGTGTGCATTTAACCACCGCCTCGGTGGTTAAAGTCTTTTTTTTTTTTTACTTGTTCTAAACTCTGTTCAAATTAACAATGTCTATACTTAATATTTTAACTGAGACATAGCGCGCGCGCACACACACACACACACACACACACACCATAATCAATATTGTTTAACTTTATGTGAAAAAAAAATGGCAATAGCATTAGGTACTAAAATAAACAATTGAAAAAAAAAGTACTAGAAAAAAATTTAAATGAAAAAGAAGAAAAAAATAATAATAATAGTTGGTTGAACAGATACAGATACAGATAGCGGTGTACTCGCTCATCCCAATTTAAAATCCTCCACCTTCTTGATCTTTTCTCCCTGTAACCTCACTCTTCCACTTGGGTCCCTCTCATTCACACACATGTACTCTGTCTTGCTGCACTATCCTTCATTCCTCTCCTTTCCAGGACAAACCTCCACCTCTCTAGCTTCTCCACCTGTTCCCTGCTCTCACTGCAGATCACAATGTCATCTGCAAACATCATAGTCCATGGAGATTCCTGTCTAACCTCGTCTGTCAGCCTGTCCATCACCATAGCAAACAAGAAGGGGCTCAGAGCTGATCCCTGATGCACTCCCACCTCCACCTTGAACTCCTCTGTCACACCTACAGCACACCTCACCACTGTCTTACAGTCTTCATACATGTCCTGCACCGCTCTAGCATACTTCTCTGCCACTCCAGACTTCCTCATACAATACCAAAGTTCCTCTCTGGGCACCCTGTCATAAGCTTTCTCCAGATCTACAAAAACACAATGCAGCTCTGTCTGGCCGTCTCTGTACTTCTCTATCAACATCCTCAAAGCAAATACTGCATCTGAAGTACTCTTTTTTGGCATGAAACCATACTGCTGCTCACAAATGCTCACTTCTGCCCTTAGTCTAGCTTCCACTACTCTCTCCCATAACTTCATTGTATGGCTCATCAGCCTTGTTCCTCTGTAGTTGCCACAACTCTGCACATCTCTCTTGTTCTTAAAAATGGGCACCAGCACACTTCTCCTCCATTCCTCAGGTATCTTCTCACTATCTAAGATCCGTTGAACAACCCAGTCAGAAACTCTACTGCCGCCTCTCCTAGACACGTCCAAACCTCTACAGGTATATCATCAGGACCGACTGCCTTTCCACTCTTCATCCTCTTCAGTGCCCTCCTCACTTCATCCTGACTAATTTTTGCCACATCCCGTTTCACAACAGTCACCTCTTCTAGTCTTTGTTCTCTCTCATTTTCCACGTTCATCAACTCTTCAAAGTACTCTTTCCATCTTCCCATCACACTACTGGCACCTGTCAATAGACTTCCATCCCTATCCTTAATCACCCTAACCTGCTGCACGTCCCTCCCATCTCTATCTCTCTGTCTTGCTAGCCTGTATAGATCAGTCTCTCCCTCCTTACTGTCCAACCGAGCATACAAGTCATCATAAGCTTCTTGTTTGGCCTTTGCTACCTCTTCCTTCACCTTACGCTGCATCTCCCTGTACTCCTGTCTACTCTCCTCAGTCCTCTCAGTGTCCCACTTCTTCTTAGCTAACCTCTTTCTCTGTATACACTCCTGTACTTCCTCATTCCACCACCAAGTCTCCTTATCTACTTTCCTTCCAGATAACACACCTGTCTCCCTGATCACATTAGCTGTAGTTGTCCAGTCATCTGGAAGCACCTCCTGACCACCCAGAGCCTGTCTGAACTCCTTCCTAAAAGTCATGCAACACTCTTCCTTTTTCAGCTTCCACCATTTCGTCTTCTGCTCTGCCTTTGCCCTCTTCATTTTCCTCACCACCAGAGTCACACCACCATCCTATGCTGTTTGGCTACACTCTCACCTACCACTACTTTGCAGTCACTGATCTCCTTCAGATTACACCCTCTACACAAGATGTAGTCTACCTGTGTGCTCCTACCACCACTCTTATAGGTCACCCTATGTTCCTGCCTCTTCTGGAAGAAAGTATTCACTATAGCCATTTCCATCCTTTTTGCAAAGTCAACTACCATTTGTCTTTCTGCGTTCCTCTCCTGGATACCAAACCTGCCCATCACCTCCTCATCACCTCTGTTACCTGCACCAACATGTCCATTGAAGTCTGCACCAATGACAACTCTCTCACTTCTAGGTATGCTCTGCATCATTTCATTAAAGTCCAGCCAGAATTTCTCCTTCTCTTCCAGCTCACATCCTACCTGTGGAGCATACCCACTAAAAATATTGAACATCACACCTTCTATTTCTAGCTTCAGACTCATCACTCTAACCGACACTCTTTACCTCCAGGACATTCCTAACAAACTCCTCCTTCAAGATAACTCCTACTCCATTTCTCTTCCCATCTACACCATGATAGAACAACTTGAACGCTGCTCCTAAACTTCTAGCCTTACTACCTTTCCATCTGTTCTCCTGGAGACACAGTATATCTACCTTCCTCCTCTGCATCATGTCAACTAACTCTCTACCTTTTCCTGTCATAGTTCCAACATTCAACATCCCTACCCTCAGTCCAATACTCTTGGCGTTCCTCTTCTCTCTCTTTGTGCGAACACACTTTCCTCCTCTCCTTCTTCGACCAACAGTAGTCCAATTTCCACCAGCGCCCTGTAGGTCAACATCGCCGATGGCGGTCGTTGTTAACCCGGGCCTTGACCGATCCGGTATGGAAGTCATAGATTTGATTCACATCTTTGATTTGGCAAAAGTTTTACGCCGGATGCCCTTCCTGACGCAGCCTTCTGTATTATCCGGGCTTGGGACCGGCACAATAAGACACTGGCTTGTGTCCTCTTGTGGCTACATTGGGGGGAGACAGTTAATTAACAGTTAATCTCCCCACGTCTCATTTCTGTGCCTCCGCTTCCCCAGCAATGCAGCCCATCAATTTCAGAGGCTCACAATCACATATATTACATTGAAACAAAAACAAAAATAATCATGTGGCCGAACAAGGGACCAAAGTTTAACATTTAACACCTTTAACGTTCAAAAACAAAAACATCCCTTTGGCAGACAACAGTTAATTAATCTCCCCACGTATCCTTTCTGCGCCTCTGCTTCTAAATAGACAAAATAACAAATATTACCCTCCCGCTTCTCCATGTCACTGTCGGTCACATCACCTGGAGCTGCGTCTCAGTGAGCACCAAAACTTCACCTCATTACAATTACTACAAGTAACATCACCAAATTCTAACGTGTTGTAATATTGTTGAGGTTACAGCGTAAACAGTTCAAATTTGACGTTTAAATTAAAAAATAGAGGAGCAGCGCTCCCACACACATCCTACCCCCAACAATGCATCATTCTGAGGGATAGATGGGAGTGGCTATAGAAGCACAGGAGGTATAGAAGCCATGAAGTGCGTACAAGGCAAGCTTCGCAATAAAAATGAAAGAAAATTAGAACAGCAATGCCTCGATAAAATTCACAGAACCCAACATTAATAAATGAAAAACATAATGCTCAAAAATAAACAACATTTCAACTCACCAAAAATTCACAATGAGGTGAAGTCACGAGTGTTGATGTGCAAATGTGCGAGGGCGCACTATATCACAGTCTTAGGTTATGCATGGGTTGGGGGGTTTTGAGTGTCGTTCAGGACATATATCTGTCTAATGGACTCAGCTGGAGGAGAGTGGAGTGCTCCTCTTTGACCCTCACAGACATCTTGTGTCCATGACAGAACTTAGTATGGCAGACATACACAGACATATGAGACAGAAGCAGGATCCCCCCCCCCCCCCCACACACACACACACACACAATTCAATACACACCTTTAAAGGACATGCAGTTTCTTATATGTATGTAATTTCAAAAATGTCAAGAGTGAATACTAGGGATGGTTCTCAGACACACGTAAACCTATGCTACTTCTGCCCATGGAATACTATAACATCCTGCTTTGTCCCTTTTCAAAGCACAAGATAGGAATGTGAAGATATAGCCGAGGGAATGAATTCATAACGAAGGTAGGTGCTCTCTGGGATCACATTCTGATGGATCAGTAACAACATGTTGAATATTTTAGGCAGAGTTTCGATGCCTTCATATGTGATCACAAGCAGCAATGTCCAGGTTTCAAGTTTGTTTTTTTTCAGCTGATATTAATCTTCTTTTCTTCTTCTTATCCTTTCGGCTTTTCTGGGGATAGCGGATCAGTTGCCTCCATCTAACCTTGTCTTCTGCATCCTCTTCTCTCACACCAACTACCTTCATGTCCTCTTTCACTACATCCATAAACCTCCTCTTTGGTTTTCCCCCTGCCTAGCAGTTCAAAACTCAGCATCCTTCTACCAATATATACACTATCTCTCCTCTGGACATATCCAAACCATCTCAGTCTGGCCTTTCTGACTTTATCTCCAAAACCTCAAAGGTGTACTGTCCCTCTGATGTAGTCATTCCTGATCCTATCTATCCTGGTCACTCCCAAAGAGAACCTCAGCATCTTCATCTCTGCTACCTCCAGCTCTGTCTCTTGTCTTTTCCTCAGTGACACAGTCTCTTGACCAAACAACATCGCTGGTCTGACCACAGTTTTGTACACCTTTCCTTTCAATTTAGCTGAAACTCTTCTTCACACACCACACCTGACACTTTTCTCCACCAGCTCACGCTAGCCACACCCCAGCTCAGTTTAGCCGTCCTCCAGCAGCTCCCGAGCAGGAGCAGTGGGTGACTGTTCGGAGGAAACATAGTGGCAGGCGAAAGCCTCGGGTTTACCACCAATCCCTGCAACCACTCCATATCTCAAACAGCTTTTCACCGCTCAGCGACACACCCGCTGAGGAACAAACTATGGTGAAACTAAAGACACCAGCTACCATCGTCAATTGTATCCCGGGTGCCAGAGCGAGCGGCATTGAGTCCTTTTTGAAACTGCTGGCTAAAGATAACCGTAGATATAGTAAGATAGTAATTCATGTTGGTGGTAATAACACCTGGTAATGCCAATCGGAGGTCATTAACATCTACTCGGTGTGCAGCTACGCAAAAACAATGTCGGACTCCGTAGTGTTCTCTGGTCCCCTTCCCAATCTGACCAGTGATGACATGTATAGCTGCATGTCTTCACTCAACCGCTGGGTGTCTAGGTGGTGTCCTGCTAATGACGTTCAATTTGTAGATAATTGGCGGACTTTTTGGGGAAAACCCGGTCTCATTAGGAGAGACGGCATACATCCCACTTGGAATGGCGCTGCTCTCTTGTCAAAAAATCTGACCATGTTTATTTCTGACCCAAAACCCTGACCCGGAGGTGAGACTGGGATGCAGAGTTGCAGTCTTGAACAGCTCTCTGCACTCCAAGAACGGTCACCCACTGTACCGTCACCCACTGTACCATCACCCACGACACTTTCACCTACTGTACTGTCACCCACCATACAGTACTGTCAACCACTGTACACACCATTGAGACTGTGTCTGTCCCTCAACCGTTTAAAGTTAATTCATGTAAAATTAAGTCATTTCAAGTCCAGAGGAAAGCAACTGGACATCCAAATTTAATAAAAATCAAAACCAAGACTTCAACAGCTCCGGAGTACAAAACAATAAAATGTGGTCGCCTGAATATTAGATCTCTGTCTTCAAAAGCTGTTTTAATCAATGACATTATATCAGATTATCATATAGATTTATTCTGTTTAACGGAAACTTGGCTGAGTGAGGATGAGTATTTTTCTCGAAATGAAGCTACTGCGGCGGCATGGTGACGCAGTGGGTAGCACTGTCGCCTCACAACACGGCGGACCCGGGTTGTGCGGAGTTCGCATACTCTCCCCGTGTCTGCGTGGGTTCTCTCCGGGTTCTCCGGCTTCCTCCCACCTCCAAAAGCATGCACATCAGGTTGATTGGCCGGTCCCAAATTGACCGTAGGAGTGAGTGTGTGTGTGAGTGATTGTTTGTTTCTATGTGGCTCCATGGTACACTGGCATCGTGCCCGGAGTGTCCCCCGCCTCACGCTCTGAGACTGCCGGGATAGGCACCGGCTCCCCCGCGACCTGCGTAAAGCGGATTAAGCAGGTTGAGAAAATGAATGAATGAATGAAGATACTCCTCCTAGTCACCTAAATTATCAGATCCCTTGAGTCTCAGGCAGAGGTGGAGGAGTTGCATCTATTTTCAATTCCTCGCTAGAATTGAGCCCTAAACCAAAAATGATCTTCAATTAATTTAAAAGTCTTAGTCTGAGCCTTTCAAACCCAATCCAGAAACTACTTCAGCCTCTATTTTTTGTCATAATTTATTGTCCTCCTGGTCCATACAGTGACTTTCTATCTGAATTTGCCGATTAATTAACTAGTTTAATTCTTAAAACTGATAAGGTCATTATTGTTGGTGATTTCAATATTCACGTGGACGACAGTAATGATAGCCTCAGTAGGGCATTTATGTCATTACTATAATCCATAGGCTTTAGTCTGTGTGTACAGGAATCTACTCACCAGTTCAAGCAAACTCTGGACTTAGTGCTGATTTATGGGATTGAAATTGAAGAGTTAGTCGTCTTTCCACAAAATCCTATCCTTTCTGACCACTGCCTGATAACTTTTGACATTCAGCTATTGAATTATTCCCATCCTGCAAAAAAAGTTTGTCTTAGAAATTTAACAGATCATGCTATTTCTAAATTCAGGGAAGAAATCCCAAGTATGCTTAATTTAATCCCAAAACTGAACTACATAGCAGGTCATTTTCCGAACTCAGTTAATGTTAGTCCATCTTAAATTGATGAGTTTGTTGACATTACTACAGACTCTCTGCGAAAAACCTTAGATTTAATTGTTCCACTAAAAAATAAGACTATAAATCAGGGGATGCAAGCTCCCTGGTTTAATTCTCATACCTTCCAATTAAAGCAACAATCCCACAAACTTGAGATGAAAAGGCTTTCCATTAAACTAGGAGAGCCCCGCTCTGCGCGGCAAGATAGTTTACATAAATACAGGAAGGCACTTCGTTCCGCAAGAGCAGCCTATTATTCATTATTAATCGAGGACAATAGAAACAATCACAGAGATTTCTAGAATGGATTTTTTCCAACTCTGAAACATTGCTAAAATCAGGCATATTTTAAGTCGGAATGATGCAGAGAATTTAATCCATGCATTCATCACTTCCAGACTAGATTACTGTAACGCACTTTTTTTCACGCTGCCCCAAAAAGTCACTGAAGACACTTCAATTAATTCAGAATGCTGCTGCCCATGTTCTGACCAAGATCAGTGCCCGAGACCATTTCTTTTCTGCACTGGCTTCCTGTGAAAGCTAGGATAGATTCTAACCCTTACAGCCCTTTGATCACGCCGGCGTGATCAGATCGCATGATGTTTTTAAATCATTCTTAAAAAATAAAGTCTGTCACGTGGATTGCTGTGCGTGTGTTAACATGACAGTATGGATGTGAAACTGGTTTTTATTTTGAGCCGATTGACCCCGGAAAATGGAGATGGTTTACATTTGATCCAAGACAAGCGGTTCAAACAGCTCCTTATCGTCAGATGGCAGGCGCCGTATTTCTGTCTGTGTAGTCGCCATCGTACAAGCGGTGATGCATTTATTCACGTGATTCGAACACATATCGCGATTCGTGCATTTTGTCACGTGATACACACATATACCGTGATTAGTGCATTTTGTCATGTGACGTAAAGGTTTATGTGACGCAAATGATTATGCGCATGATTTACGCATTTTTATGCACAAATTGTGCGCAGTCTTGATTTGAAAAACTCCTTTGAAGAGTGGCACAAGTTACACAAACTGTATATAGTTATGTTAGAAGCCTATGGCAACTGGCAATTGTCTCACCGATCCAAACTATAATGTCATCTTCTCATCTTATTATAACAACAGACAAAGAGGAGTCTCTATTCTAATCCATAGGAGAATTCCTTTCACTTTAAACAGTAGTTACAGACCCTGAGGGCAGATACATTATTAGTCAGGCAACAATCTTTGATAAATTATACACAATCGGTAATTTATATGCACCCAATAACGATGATCCAGCTTTTTTCCATACAGTCTTTTCTCATTTAGTTGACTTATCAGCTAACTCAACAACTGTTATTGGTGGGGACTTTAACATATTTCTGAATCCCTCAATGGATCGATCAAATATTTCAACATTACAAGTAAAACAACTACAATCAGTTACAGTTTTACAGGACTATATGAAAGACTTTGGATTAGATGACATTTGGAGACTTAAAAACCCAACAAAAAAGGAATACACTTTTGATAAAATAATAAGGCAAGAATGGGTAGAATTTTTAAATATAATGAATTCCCTGATTCCTCTCCTTCCTTACTTTGGGAAACTGGGAAGGCTGTAATCAGGGGTAAAATAATATCATACTCCTCATACAAAAAAACAACAACTAACAACTAATGCAAACAGAAATGGAAGAAAAACTCAAACATCTAACCAAGGATTATGCTGTAAATCCAAATGAAAAATTACGGTCTGAACTACAAAATGCAAAACTAAATCTTAATAACATCCTGTTAAAGAAAACAGAATTCTTACAACAACTGAGATATAACAATTTTGAGCATAACAATAAATCAAGCAAATTTCTTGCAAACCAACTCCAACGCAACAGAGAAAAATCTTTAATAACAACAATCCGGGATCCCTCTGGTAAGTATTCACAATCACCTCTCGAAATTAATGACGTCTTCTATAGATATTACCGTAGCTTATATTCAACTTCTGTAAAACCAAACAAAGAAGATATCCACAATTCCCTCGCCAACTTAAACCTACCCAAACTAATATCTGAAGACAGAGACATTGTAGACACTCCACTGACTATCAATGAATTACAGAGTGCGCTAGACAGTATGCCAGCAGGCAAGGCACCTGGTCCAGATGGTTTCCCTGCTGAATTTCTCAAACATTTCTGGTCAATGTTAGCCCCTCTCTTCTTTAGAGCAGGAATAGATATTAAAAATAATGGTTATATAAGTGGTCACATGAATACAGCCGTAATAAAATTGTTATTAAAACCAGATAAAGATCCCACTCATCCTTCTAGCTGTCGACCCCTTTCACTAATCAACACCGACATGAAAATAATATCTAAAGCACTTGCCTCCAGATTGGAGAAAAGTATTCCATCAATAGTTCACTGGTGATCAAACAGTATTTATTAAGGGTCGACACGCTACCAACAATGTTAGAAGACTACTCAATCTGATTAGCTTGACACAGCGCTGCAACAGGAAAGCAATTGTTATATCACTTGACGCTGAAAAAGCCTTTGACAAAGTTAATTGGACTTTTCCTTTCACACTGCTTCATAAATTTGGCTTTGGTGAGTTGTTTATCCGATGGGTATCAACCTTATATAACTCACCTAAGGCCACAGTCACCACTAATGGGATAATTTCACCAAATTTCACTTTAGAGAGTGGAAAGAGACAGGGATGCCCTGTCTCCCCTATTGTTTGCAATATTTATTGAACCACTGGCAGTAGAAATACGTCAAAACCCGAATATTAAAAGTATCTGCTCTCAGGTGTCGGAACACAAAATTAACTTACATGCTGATGACATTTTACTTTATCTAGAAAGTCCAAATACATTGGTGACGGAAGTATGTACACTAATTATGGGTGCGGTAGTGGCTCAGCGGTAGCGTAGAGCACCTGTCTTGAAGACAGGATCGCCCAGCCATCGGGGGTTCGAATCCCGCTCCCGCCCGCTCCCAAGGTTTACAGTTTGGTGGGCTGAGGATTGCATCTACCTTCTGCAGATAATGTAGTCCTGTTTGCATCATCGGCCTGTGAACTGCAGCACTCAATGGTGTGGTTTTCAGCCGATCGTGAAGCGGCGGGGATGAGGATCAGCACCTCCAAATCTGAGGCTACGATCCTTAGCAGGAAGCCGGTGGACTGCCTTCTGCGATTGGGGAATGAGGTCCTTCCACAAGTGAAAGAGTTTAAGCATCTTGGGGTCCTGTTCACGAGTGAGGGAACAATGGAAGGTGAGATTGGACGGAGAATTGAGGCAGCAGGAGCGGTATTGCAGTCGCTTTACTCCCTGTTGCCACAAAGAGGGAGCTAAGCTGAGAGGCAAAGCTCCTGATCTACTGTTCAATCTTCGTTCCTACCCTCACCTATGGTCATGAGCGATGGGTCATGACTGAAAGAGCAAGATTGCGGAAATGGGCTTTCTCAGGTGGATAGCTGGTGTCTCCCTTAGGGTGAGAAACATTGCTATTCGTGAGGGGCTCAGAGTAGAGTCGCTGCTCCCTCTCGTGGAAAGGAGTCAGTTGAGGTGGTATGGGCATCTGGTTCGGATGCCTCTGGGGCGCCTCCCTAGGGAGGTGTTCCTGGCACATCCAGCTGGGAGGAGACCTCGGGGCAGACCCAGGACCAGGTGAAGGGATTATATCTTAACAGTGGCCTGGGAACGCCTTTGGATCCTCCGGTCAGAGCTGGTAGATGTGGCCGGGAAAAGGGAAGTTTGGGGCTCCCCATTGAAGGTGCTTCCCCCAAGATCTGACTACGGATAAGCGGTAGAAGATAGATGAATGAATTGTTCGTAAGTCATTACTTTTTAAATTTCAATCTATGATCACTATTACAGTTCATTTCCATTTCTACTCTAGATATGAAAGCACTATTCCCTAAGACTGGCGAGACACAACAAAAGGACATAAAAACAACACATGACAAAATACAATACAGGTACAGGTCATTTTAAGTCGTTGGTTGTCAAAAACAGTGCACAGAAAAATCGTAAAATATGACATTTCACTTGAATTAACTTCTGTCTGCCATGGATATTGGACTCAAAATCTCTAGAAAACAAGTAAAAGCACAAAATATGTTCCTGTGCAATCTCTAAGAATAGAAACATACAATACCATATTAAAAACATGAATAGTCCCAATATACACCATTAAGCATCACATGTAACTCACACGATTGCTTTGAATTGAGATTAGAGGAAGATAATAAATATTTCAATGAACTTTCGACCAGTTTTTAAGTACATCCAACAACAGCAGCCAGAGTCTGCCTTTGATGCTAACGATCCACTGTACAGTATTGTTGTAGGTAGTATGTATCTTACCTTCAGAGCAAAAGAAGAGGAGGAGGAGGATGAATTATTGCTGTTGAAAGAGAGTCTATCAGAGATATCATTGCCACCATTATTATCTTCAAAAGCCTTTGCTTTATCAAAGTATCCAATGTAGGAAGCGTGATTGCTGAGACGCTCACAGACATAACAACAGACAAGAACAAGATGCGGGAATAAGTGTTCGAGATGTGCATACACAGCGGTGCAGCTCAGTGGGGGTAGTGGCAGAAAGGGAAACTGCAGGCCAACAGTAGGATATGGCTGTGTGCGTTTGCTCTTATTGCTGAATGGTTTGTAAGTTTGTATGTTAGTAAGTTGAGGAAAACCTCCACACACACGCACATATATATACTGTATATTTACAGTGCGCCCTCGTGCATTAGTGTATCAATGATTGCGACTCCACCTCATTGCGGATTTTTAGTAGGTAGTCACGTGATACCATTCGCGCATTCTATTGGCTAACGGCATCCGGAAGTGCGCTCTGTTCCGTCAGTCTTTGACTTTCGTGAGACACAAAAGTGCTTTAAACAGTCGATAAGAATGTGGGAAACGGTAACACAGATAGAAGGTGATTTAGTATCAGTATGGGGAGGGTTCATAAATGTTTACATTACTGTAAATAATAAGTTAAATAGATAGCGATCTTGATCACGGATTCCTCAATTGCGTGTGGTTCCTGGAACGCATTAACCGCAAAGAAAGAGGGTGCACTGTATATATTTATACACATACATACACACATTGAGACGGTTACTAGTTCTTTTTCTGGGAGGTTTCTGTGGTCAGTTCTCAGGTCCACTAGCTACTGAGCATCGGTGTTGTGTGATGCTTCTCTTTCCCATATCCCCTTTCAGTATTTCTCCACCTCAGCTCTTGATGGGTCTGACCGGCTGCTGTTACCGTATTGGCCCAGATATAAGACGGTGTTTTTTGCATTGAAATAAGTGGGGGTCGTCTTATATTCGGGGTCTAGACATTATACCCATTCACAACGCTTTCCGGCTTTCAATGAGAGCAGACGTCTTTTCTTCTGTCTCTCGTTGTTGCTAACTTTGCTATCTCTCTCGAACTCGTATTGGATAAACACACTTAACTTTCACTGATCCCTTCAAAATGCCGAGAGGAAAAGGGAAATCTGAGGAGTCTGAGAATAAACATGAGAATAAAACCCTTGAACGGCTGGCCTCTGGGATGGAGGCGCTAACCCGCACTGTGGATCAGTACAGGAGTGACTTCGATAAGTTCAACAGTGAATTTGATAAAAGGTTGGAAGACAAGCTGATACCGTTAATTAACTGCATGCAAAAAGTGGAGGATGACATGGAAAAAATGCAGAAAGGCGCAGAACAAGGACAACAAAGAATGGAGAAATTCGAACAAAGCTTTCGAATAAATGATGTGATCATCACCGGCATCAAACTCAAGCCGAGAAATTATGCTCATGCCGTGACCAGAGGAGGGGAAACAGAACACAGCACTGACTATGAGTCGGTGGAACAACAGGTGATTACTCAACTGAGGAACCTGGAGATTAACATCGAGCCGGACCAGATTGAGACTTGTCACCCACTACCATCTGGAGGTAGGAGACCACCTGCAGTGCTGATAAAGTTCTACAACCACAAATTCAAAATTGCTCTTCTGAAACAAGGCCCTAAACTGAGAGGAAAAGATGTCCACATCAATGAGAACCTCACCAAAAAGAATGCTGATATCGCTAAAAGAGCTCGAC
This sequence comes from Antennarius maculatus, assembly GCA_013358685.1. Lineage (NCBI taxonomy): Eukaryota > Metazoa > Chordata > Actinopteri > Lophiiformes > Antennariidae > Antennarius > Antennarius maculatus. The sequence continues at coordinate 6,251,298 of CM023607.1, forward strand.
AGCTGAAGAAGAATGGGCTGATTGAAAACACCTGGACCAACAACTGCAAGATCTTCATCAAAACAAAGGGGCTTTATCCAGAGTAGATGAAAACAATGGTGATTAAAAATGTGGAGGAATTGGAGAAATTCAACCAGTAAGGTATGACCAAAGAGAAAACCTCTGTAACTTCAACACAGCAGAGAACAACCATCTCTGCACTGTCTGAAGAAATTAAAGATCTGATACAAAAAACTGCTGAACAAGATAGTCTGGAATTGAAAACCGATCACTTTGTGGATTATACCCTGTCTGACCCAAAAGGAATTATTGACCCGGATAACAACTTCTACAAAGACATGATGAGAAAGAATGGATATCACACTCAGGAGCAATACAACAAAAAGTTTAAACCGGATGGTAAGCTTTCACTAATTCATTTCAACAGTAGGAGTCTATAAACCAATTTTGGACTCATTAAGGATTACCTAAACCAGTTTGATAATCCATTTAAAATCATGTGACGGAAACTTGGATTAATGAAAACAAAGGCATGGATTTCTATTTGGATGGATACAACATGACTTGTGTGAACAGGAGGAATAAAGTGGGGGGGGGGTTGCTCTGTTTATTGAAAGCAACATTAAGTTTGAGACTCCAAAAAATTTGTCGAAATCTGTTGATAACATAATGGAATGTATAACTGTGGAAGTGTTTGTGAAGAATTGTACAATTTGCATTGTCCAGTGAAGAAAATTTATCTAAACAAAAAAGGTGTTAAGAAACCATGGATGACGTCGTCACTGATAAATGCCTGTCGGAAAAAGAATACATTATATAAAAAGTTTGTGAAACAAAGAACAGAATAAGCAGAAACTAAATACAAAAATATAGAAATAAATTAAATGTTATAATACGAACATGTAAGAAAGAATACTACAGTAACTTGCTTGCAGAAAATTAAAATTACACCAAAACATTATGGGACATAATTAATAACGTTATAAAACAAAGTAAGGCCAAATCATCCTATCCAGAATACTTTAATATTAAAAAATACAAAAATAGAGGATATGGATAAAGTAGCTAATAAATTTAATGAATTCTTTGTGGGTGTCAGGCCTGAGCTGGCAGAAAACATTCCTGTCTCACACCTGCACTGGGATTATTTAGACGACATTGGAGGAAGGAACCCAAACTCAATGTTTCTGGCGCCAGTGAAGGACACAGAGATAAGACACCTGGTCAGCCAGTGCATAGCAAAAACTTCTACTGATGTGAATGGATTTGATATGAAGCTCATTAAGGACATACTGGATGGAATTCTGCAACCACTTACACACATATGTAATCTGTCATTTCAAACTGGGGTGTTTCCTGACAAAATGAAGATTGCTAAAGTGGTTCTGATATATAAAAATGGGGATGCTTGTGAATTTACAGACTACAGACCTGTTTCAATTCTACCACAGCTGTCAAAAATCCTAGAGAAGCTGTTCAATAACAGACTGGATAAATTCATAACAAAGCACAATCTCCTTGACTGTAGTCAGTACAGCTTTAGGAAGGATCATTCGACTGCGTTAGCGCTGACAGAAACAATAGAACTCATTACTGATGCCATGGATCAAAAGATGTACTCCATAGGAATCTTTATTGACCTTAAAAAAGCTTTTGACACAATTGATCATAAAATTCTAATTGAGAAACTAGAGCCATTTGGAATTAGGGGTACAGTAATAAATTGGATAAAGAGTTATTTACATGAGAGGTCTCAATATGTTACTCTGGGTGGGACGACATCAAAAACATTAGACATTGTGTGTGGGGTGCCACAGGGGTCAGTGTTGGGTCCAAAATTATTCACACTTAACATAAATGATTTATGTAAGGTTTCAAAGGTACTTAAAATGATACTTTTTGCGGATGATACAACCATCCTTTGTAAAGGACATGATATAAATAAACTAGCCCGAACAGCCAATGAGGAACTGGCCAAGATGCAATTATGGTTTGATATAAACAAATTATCCTTGAACCTAACAAAAACTAAGTATATGTTACTTGGAAAGAAAAGCTGCAAACACAAAATTAACATTAAGGTGAATGAAGTAAATATTGAACGGGTTAATAAATTTAAAATGCTAGGAGTGATTATTGATGACATGCTAAATTGGAAACCTCATTTAAGACAACTGCAAATAAAGTTCTCCAGAAGTGTATCCATACTCTGGAGAACTCAAAAATTATTAAATCAAAAGGCACTCAATATAACATATTGTGCACTAATCTTGCCCTATCTGAATTACTGTGCTGAAGTATGGGGAAACACATATAAAAGTGGCTTGCAACCTTTACTGCTGACCCAGAAAAGAGCCTTGAGAATTTTTCACAATGAACATTATAGAGCTCATACAAACCAATTATTTATTAAATCCAAACTACTGAAAATACATGACATCCTCAGCTATAAAACTGTACAACTTATGTATAAAGCAGCCAATAACAATTTACCTCAAAATATAAAATCACAAATACAGATTAAAGAAATCCAATTACCAACTAAGAGAAAACACAGCATTTATACAGAAAAAAGCAAGAACAACATTAAAAACATTTTCATTATCGTTCACTGGTGTCAAACTTTGGAATAAACTGGATAATGAAATTAGGAGTATGGGAACTTTAACTGCCTTTAAAAAAGCATTTAAAAACATGATTTTGCAAGGTTATATTTCTGACGTGAATGATGGTTAAAGGACTGTACTGTTATGGCGAATTAAACTTCATGTTGTTAATCCTGTGAAACAAATGTCACTGTGTGACAGAAATTGGGCACTTGCAAGATGTTATGACTGCTATGAAAGTGTAAGGAAAGGAACATGCAAAGTATGTATTGGTTGACAATGTGCTGTAATGAGAGAGATGTTGTTGATTTAGGGGACGGGAACCTCAGAAGCCAATGACTTCTACCCGTCAACCTTTTTTTTTCTTTTTGGATGATGCTGCTGATGTCTCAACACTTATGAGAGTAAAACCTGTTGTAATAACATGTCTGGAAAGAAGAAAATAAACTGAATAAACTAAACTAAACTAAACTAGATGGCGCCAGATATCGTTAGAGCGAATGCTGAACTAACTCCCCCAGGCCAAAGCGAACCCCTGTCACGAAGAAGAAAAATAAAAATAGCGGTAGCACGAAGAAGAAAAATATAAAGTAGCAGTAAGAAAGAAAAGAGAAAAAAATAAGAGAAAAGATGACAGAAAATGGAGAAACGTAGCGACCATCTGGAGAAAAGTGGGTCGAAGATCGGCCAGGTTAACCGGCAGCTGAGGAGAAGTTACGATGCAAACTTCAAGATGATGGTCATAAATGAGGCAGAGTCCTCAAACAATTGCAAAGCAGCTGTGAAATATGGTGTCACAGAGTGTAATGTACGGAGATGGGGAGCTCAAAAAGATCGCCAAAAAAAAGCTTTCCGTGGTCCTCAGAGCAGCCCATGACCACTCCATGATAAATTCATGAGAGTAGATTTTCTTGGCGCATTTCTACTTGCAGTTCGTTGCTACAGACGGCAGGCGCTGCTCCTCCAGTTAATCCGGTAATAGCGCCACTCAGTTTAGCCAATCAGATCGTTTGTCTACCCTGCTCTGTCAGTGCATCAAGAAGTGAGACACCTTGCTGCCGCTGTGAGTTTACCGCTACAGTGGAGCACACAAGAAGGGAAACAGCATAGCTCCAAATGAAGGGAGGTTAATGAGGAAAACTACTGGTTAACCATGAGTTTATTCCTCCGTCAGGCAGTTCAAAACCATTTTATCTCATATGGTCTGAACACGTAGCATGAATTAAAAGTGGTAACATGAAGCACCACTATGAAACAAAGCACAGATCTTTTGCGCAGAATTATCCCATGAAGTCCAAGCTGAGGGCAAAATGACTGAGAAAAATGCAAACGGATGTTCACTAAAGGCATGGTGGAGTTTGGGGCAACATAAAACATCTTTTAGTGATGTTTTAAAATACAAAACAATCCAATAATAACCAAAATGGTTCAGTCCAGGTACCGGGCTGGCCTGACAGCCCGGTACCTGTGCCTCGGTTTGGCCCCTGACCCGGAGGCGGACCAACGCAGCATCCTCAGGTGAGCGTCTCTCATACAGTTTTGTGTGGATGTGGGGAAGATGCGTAGGCGCCGAGTGTGCACCCTCAAACGCACTACCGCGACAGTTTGTTTGATGCGGACACGTGAGTGTGGACCTGCCGGAGAATGTGCGCGACACAGTCTGAGTGGGACCGCGCTCCTACAGTCCTGCCAGGAAACAATGAGAGCGCAGCTGTGGCTGCCCTCCTGGGTGAGGGAGAGAGGCGCGCAGAACGGAGATGGATGGAGCGGTCTCTATCGCTCCGTCACTGCCTTGCTTTTGGGTTGGTGTTCCTAAAGTCTTTGCTGGTGCTACTAACTTCTAAATTTGGGAGCACCAGTGCTACCAACAAAAAAAGTTAATTTCGAGCCCTGAAATAGAAGGGTTCATTAAAAAGATACCTAAACTGTAGTGATAAGTAATCCATTCAATTCTCTTTTTATTCAGCTGCCTAATGGTGGGTTTTATTACATAAATTCTTAGTAAAACAAAACAAAGAGATAAAGGAACCTTCCTACTTGTGTTAAAAGCAATAGGTTGATTCACACAATGTACACCTAGCTTAAAAATGACCACTGGATTAAAGTAAATCAAGAATGACATTGTCAGGCTACTAAAATAGCAGTGGCTGCCATTTTGTATCTGCACTCACTTTTCTTGGTCATCAAACACTGCTGAGGATGGAATGAAACGTTAAAAAAATCATTCCAAGTCAAGATAATGTACTTTTTATTATCTCCAATAAAACTACACAAATTGTTTATTTAAACTGCTAGCAAGCACACTCCAGCACCCAAGACATTGTGTAACTGTCTACACCAAATGTGTCAAACTGAAGGCCCAGTGACAAAATGTCGCCCACCACATCATTTTATGTGGCCTGCGAGAGCATATTGTAGGTGGTCAGAGTTTCTAAAAGTCTTCTTCTTTTTCTTTCGGCTTTTCCCTTCAGGGGTCGCCACAGCGAATCAATTGTCCCCATCCAACCCTGTCGTCTGCATCTTCTTCTTTCACACCAATTACCTTCATGTCCTTCATGTCAGAGTGTCTAAAAGTAAATAGGTAAAAAGCATGCTTTGACCCAAAACTTCATTTTCCGCAATGCAGTAATTAAGCTTCTTTAAACCTTGACAAAAAAACAAAGTTAATGGCCTAACTTCTGTTATTCATTTGTATAGTTTGATCATTAATTAATGTAATGTGGGAGTAATGTGGGATTCATAACCTGACAAAAGGATTTATGTTTTAACAGAACAGCAAGCAAGTGTAATTGTAATGTTTGTGAATTAAATGAGTAATTAATTCAGTTATTTACTATTGGAGACAATTGGGTGGCAGTGGCTCAATGGTAGTGCAGGCGGTAGAGTAGGTCGTCCAATGTTCCTAAGATCGGTGGTACGATTCCCGCTCCCTCCCAAAAAAACACCAGGAGTGTGAGTGGGTGGTGTCAGCTCATCTCTGGAGCACTGCCGGGGTGCCCTTGAGCAAGGTGTCATGCCCCTTCACAAGTTGCTCATTTGGGGCGCTCTACAAAGGGGCTGCCCGCCACTCTACCTCCACCTGCATGACTACAGGCCCCCTTGTGTGTGCGTGTGCTACAGGGGCCTGTACGAACAAACCTGTATGCATGCGTTTGAAGTATTACTAACTAGAGTGCACCCTTAATGTCCCTTCCGGTATCAGACCAGTATATAAAATAAAATTTAAAAAATAATAATTTTGCATTACATTGAGCTACATTTAGTTCCATTTATGTTTTTATGTTTTATGTTTATTTATTTGACATGGACATAAAAAAACACATTGCTCATTGCACAGTTGCACAACTTATAGATGTGTCAGTTTACAGTGTGTTAGCACGAGTGCTAATTTTCAACACTTGTCCATGGAGACTTTTCTAAAAAACAAGAGAACACAAATAGAAAAATAGTATCACTATAGATTAAAAAAAATAAATTAAAAAAAGTAAAAAAGTAAAAAAGATAAAATACATTCTGTTGATATTTAGAGCAACGTTTCAGTACATTACATAACCTTTAGTACAAAAGAAAACGTAATTTGGTAACCAGTCAAAGGCTATACATGTGAGCACAGTTGATTTGATTTTGACAATAGTTTGAGCCCTCTGTAGAACACATTACCATCTGTCTCTAGTTTTAGAACTGTCGGCAAAGAGTTCCATAGGTTTGCTCCCCTTACTGAGAAGCCAGACTGTCCAAATGAGTGGTTAAACCTGGGAACAATACAGTTGCCACTTGCTGAGGCTCGTGTGGTTGCTCTACCAGAGCTCAGAGTCCATTTATCAGTCCAGAGAACAGAGGTGAAACATGACCATGCAAACACTTAAAAACCAGTTTGATGGTAGGAAATAATGCAAAATTTTCAAAAGTAAGGTTGTGTTGTTTTAGGATACCACAAAGGTGCCATCTCATCGGTTTTTGATCCATGATTTTTATACCCTGTTTGTATAATGATGTTATTGGTTTTAAGACAGTTTGAGAGGATTGTGACCATGTTGTAATACTGTATGATAGGTGTGAGAAAATCATGGCATGCATGTACAGTAGTGCAGTTTTGGCTGATAGGTCCCCTCTAATATGACGGAAACAATTTAGGTTGGGTTTAACCTTAGATCTGGCCGTTTGAGGACAACTGTTACTCTGATGTGGCCCTCGGTGAAAATGAGTTTGGTCTACAGAGTCAATTTAATCCATTCAACGCGGTAAAAGAAATACATACATCCATCCATCCATCCATTCTCTACCGCTTATCCGGGGTCGGGTCGCGGGGGCAGCAGCTTGAGCAGGGAAGCCCAGACTTCCCTCTCCCTAGCCACTTCGTCCAGCTCCTCCGGGAGAATCCCAAGACGTTCCCAGGCCAGCCGGGAGACATAGTCTCTCCAGCGTGTCCTGGGTCGTCCCCGGGGCCTCCTCCCGGTAGGACGTGCCCGGAACACCTCACCAGGGAGGCATCCAGGAGGCATCCTGACCAGATGCCCGAGCCACCTCATCTGGCTCCTCTCGATGCGGAGGAGCAGCGGCTCGACTCTGAGTCCCTCCCGGATGACCGAACTTCTCACCCTATCTCTAAGGGAGAGCCCGGACACCCTGCGGAGGAAACTCATTTCGACCGCTTGTATCCTGGATCTCGTTCTTTCGGTCACGACCCACAGCTTGTGACCATAGGTGAGGGCAGGAACGTAGATCGACCGGTAAATCGAGAGCTTTGCCTTTCAGCTCAGCTCCTTCTTCACCACGACGGACCGATACAGAGTCCGCATCACTGCAGATGCTGCACCGATCCGCCTGTCGATCTCCCATTCCATCGTACCCTCACTCATGAACGAGACCCCGAGATACTTGAACTCCTCCACTTGGGGCAGGATCTCATCCCCAACCCGGAGAGGGCACTCCACCCTTTTCCGACTGAGGACCATGGTCTCAGATTTGGAGGTGCTAATTCTCATGCCAACCGCTTCACACTCGGCTGCGAACCGTTCCAGTGAGAGTTGGAGATCACGGCTTGATGAAGCCAACAGCACCACGTCATCTGCAAAAAGCAGAGACGCAATACTGAGGCCACCAAACCGGACACCCTCAACGCCTTGGCTGCGCCTAGAAATTCTGTCCATAAAAGTTATGAACAGAATCGGTGACAAAGGGCAGCCTTGGCGGAGTCCAACCCTCACTGGAAACGAATCTGACTTACTGCCGGCAATGCGGACCAAACTCTGACATCGGTCATACAGGGACCGAACAGCCCTTATCAAGGGGTTCGGTACCCCATATTCCCGAAGCACCCCCCACAGAACCCCCCGAGGAACACGGTCGAACGCCTTCTCCAAGTCCACAAAACACATGTAGACTGGTTGGGCGAACTCCCATGCCCCCTCAAGGACCCTGCGGAGGGTGTAGAGCTGGTCCACTGTTCCACGGCCAGGACGAAAACCACATTGCTCCTCCTGAATCCGAGATTCGACTTCCCGACGGACCCTCCTCTCCAGAACCCCTGAATAGACCTTACCAGGGAGGCTGAGGAGTGTGATCCCCCTGTAGTTGGAACACACCCTCCGGTCCCCCTTCTTAAAAAGGGGGACCACCACCCCAGTCTGCCAATCCAGAGGCACTGTCCCCGACGTCCACGCGATGTCGTAGAGGCGTGTCAACCAAGACAGCCCCACAACATCCACAGCCTTTAGGAACTCCGGGCGGATCTCATCCACCCCCGGGGCCCTGCCACCGAGGAGCTTTTTAACTACCTCGGTGACCTCAACCTCAGAGATAGGAGAGCCCGCCTCAGAGAACCCAGACTCTGCTTCCTCATGGGAAGGCGTGTCGCCGGAACTTGAGGAGGTCTTCGAAGTATTCTCCCCACCGAGTCACAACGTCCCGAGTTGAGGTCAGCAGCGCCCCATCCCCACTATACACAGTGTTGATGCTGCACTGCTTCCCCCCACTGAAACGTCTGATGGCGGACCAGAATCTCCTCGAAGCCGTCTGGAAGTCGTCCTCCAAGGCCTCACCGAACTCCTCCCACGACCGAGTTTCTGCCTCAGCAACCACCAAAGCTGCATTTCGCTTGGCCAGCCAGTACCTATCAGCTGCCTCAGGAGTTCCACAGGCCAAAAAGGCCCGATAGGACTCCTTCTTCAGCTTGACGGCATCCCTTACCGCCGATGTCCACCAGCGGGTTCTGGGGTTGTCGCCACGACAGGCACCGACCACCTTACGGCCACAGCTGCGGTCGGCCGCTTCGACAATGGAGGCGCGGAACATGGTCCACTCAGACTCAATGTCCCCCGCCTCCCCCGGAACGTGGGTGAAGTTCTGCCGGAGGTGGGAGTTGAAACTCCTTCTGACAGGGGATTCCGCCAGGCGTTCCCAGCAGACCCTCACAGTACGTTTGGGTCTGCCAGGTCGGACCGGCATCTTCCCCCACCATCGGAGCCAACACACCACCAGGTGGTGATCGGTTGAAAGCTCCGCCCCTCTCTTCGCCCGAGTGTCCAAGACATGCGGTCGCAAGTCCGATGACACGACCACAAAGTCGATCATCGAACTGCGGCCTAGGGTGTCCTGGTGCCAAGTGCACATATGGACACCCTTATGTCTGAACATGATGTTCATTATGGACAGTCCGTGACGAGCACAGAAGTCCAACTGAACACCATTCGGGTTCTGATCGGGGGGGCCGTTCTTCCCAATCACGCCCTTCCAGGTCTCACTGTCATTGCCCACATGAGCATTGAAGTCCCCCAGCAGAACGATGGAGTCCCCAGTGGGAGCGCTCTCCAGCACCCCCTCCAAGGACTCCAAAAAGGGTGGGTACTCTGAACTGCTGTTTGGTGCATAAGCACAAACAACAGTCAGGACCCGTCCCCCCACACGAAGGCGGAGGGAGGCTACCCTCTCGTCCACCGGGGTGAACCCCAATGTACAGGCGCCAAGCCGGGGGGCTATAAGTATACCCACACCTGCTCGGCGTCTCTCACCATGAGCAACTCCAGAGTGGAAGAGAGTCCAACCCCTCTCGAGAGGATTGGTACCAGAGCCCAAGCTGTGTGTGGAGGTGAGCCCAACTATATCTAGTCGGAACTTCTCGACTTCACACACCAGCTCGGGCTCCTTCCCTGCCAGAGAGGTGACATTCCACGTCCCAAGAGCCAGCTTCTGTAGCCGGGGATCGGATCGCCAAGGTCCCCGCCTTCGGCCACCGCCCAGCTCACAGTGCACCCAACCCCTATGGCCCCTCTCACAGGTGGTGAGCCCATGGGAAGGGGGACCCACGTTGTCCTTTCGGGCTGCGCCCGACCAGGCCCCATGAGTGCAGGCCTGGCCACCAGGCGCTCTCCTTCGAGCCCCACCTCCAGGCCTGGCTCCAGAGGGGGGCCCCGGTGGCCCGCGTCCGGGCAAGGGAAAACGTGCTCCACTGTTTTCATTCATCATTAGGGGTCTGTGAGCCGTCCTTTGTCTGGTCCCTCACCTAGGACCTGTTTGTCATGGGTGACCCTGCCAGGGGCACAATGCCCCAGACAACTTAGCTCCTAGGATCATTGGGACACACAAACCCCTCCACCACGATAAGGTGACGACTCAAGGAGGAGGAAATACATACAGCTCATGTTAAATTTCATAATTTCACATTTGGACAGCACAGTCCACTAACTCTTGGACTGGGGACCAGAGGGTTGCTGGTTCAAGACCCGTGTCAGGAAAAAATTTCAGAGTGTGAACTGACAGTTAGAGGTGCCAGTTCAGCTCCCGAGGACTGCCCAGGCGCCCTTGAGCAAGGCGCCGTCCCCATTATAAGTTGCTAATTAGGGGCGCACCATAAAGGACCTGCCCACAGTTCTACTGTACTTCCCCATCACCTGCATGCCCGAGGGCCCAATGAGTGGCTTTGTATATATAAATAAATGTCCCTCTCACCCTTGTAGGGTGGTATCTGTGTGTCATCATCAAGCTCGGGTCCTCTACCAGAGGCCTGGGAGTCTGACGGTTCTGCGCAGTATCTTAGCTGTTCCTAGGACTGCGTTCTTCTGGACTGAGGCTTCAGATGTTGTTCCAGGAATCTGCTGGAGACACTCTTCCAGTTTGGGGGTCCACATTAGCCTTGATTTTCCACATATGTTCCAGCTGTTCTTTCAACCCTTGACACTTCTCAATCTTTTCGTGTTCCTTCTTCCTGATGTTGGCATCAGCTCAAATCGCCACATCTATCACCACTGCTCTCTTCTGCTCTGTCCACCACCACTATGTCCGGTTGGTTAGCTAGCAGCTGTTTGTCAGGCTGGAAGCTGAAGTCCAACAGGATCTTAGCCTTGTCGTTCTCAACCACCTTTGGTGGTATGTCCCATTTGGATTTGGGTACTTCTAGTCCATATGGGTACAGATGTTCCCATATGTACACTATCACAGCTACTTGGTTGTGCCTCTCCATATATGCTGAGCCGGCGAGCATCTTACACCCTGTTACCACATGCTGGACTGTCTCTGGGGCTTCTTTACATAGCCTGAACCTTGGGTCAGATCCACTGTGGTAGACATTGACCTCTATTGCTCTTGTACTTAGGGCCTGCATTGTGCTGCATTGATCAGTGCCTCTGTGCTGTCTGTCAGTCCAGCTTTATCAAGCCATTGGTAGGTCTTCTTGATATCAGCCACTCCCTCTATCTGATGGTGGTACATGCCATGTAAAGGCTTGTCCCTCCATCTTGTCTCCCCCTCCTCCTCCTCCTCCTCCTCAGGTTTCTGCTGTCTAAGGCATTCACTGAGCAGTTCATCTGTTGGGGCCATCTTCCTGATGTACTCTTGGATTTTTGATGTTTCATCCTGGACAGTGGCCCTGATTCTCACTAGTCCTTGGCCTCCCTCTTTCCACTTAGTGTACAGCCTAAGGGTGCTGGACTTGGGGTGAAACCCTCCATGCATGGTGAGGAGCTTTCTAGTCTTAATGGACACGTTTCACAAAGGCGGGGTTAACATACCCTGAGGTAAACTTGTGGTTCTGGGTGGATTTTGGTTTCATAAACGCTTTTCAGGGTTAGTTTTTGTAACCCAGAGTAAGTTGACCCACAGTTTAACAGGTCCGACAACTCAAAAGAAAGCCATCATCAATGGAGCCCCAATTAAATGACTCAGCATGACGACGGATGAGACGCGCACCTCAACGCTTTACAGCAGTCAAAGTACAGATTTTAATTTATGCAGATGAAGACTTTGAGGACCTTTTCAGAAGAAAGAGAACAGTTTTGAAGGTGTAAAGAAGAGAGAGATGGTGTGGGAGTGCACAAGTCGATGTATAAGTTTAAACGCAGTCCATTGCACTCATGGTAAAAATACGTAGGTAAACCACTTGAATAATAGTTTGTTAATTTATTTTATTTCAGTGCGATCCAGTGGGGGGAGAAGCGCACATGTCAGCAGCTGAGAATGAAGTATAAAAACATCGTTCACACAGGTCAGACTTCTGCATCGTCTCATCAGAGATCCTCCTCATCCTCATTATGTTTGATATTGCACAATAAATATTAAGTGGACGTTTGACTGTTCAGTTGTTTTATCGCCAACACAACGCTCTTTTCACACATATAAATGTGCTCTCATCTATATCAAGTTCTGTTCAATAGGAAATATATTTAAATGTTTTAATGTTATGCAAATAAAACAGTAAATTGGCTTGTGCACGTTACAAAAACAGTTGAGAAGGATATTCATACCAATGCGTATACCTATATTATATAAGCACTGAAATGAAGAGGGGCGGCACAGTGGTGCAGTGAGTAGCGCTGTCGCCTCACAACACAGCGGTTCCGGGTTCGAGTCCCGCTCTGTGCGGAGTTTGCATGCTCTCCCCGTGTATGCGTGGGTTCTCTCTGGGTTCTCCGGCTTCCTCCCACCTCCAAAAGCATGCGCTTCAGGTTGATTGGCCAGTCCCAAATTGCCCGTAGGAGTGAGTGTGTGTGTGTATGGTTGTCTGTCTTTGTGTGTGGCTCCGCAGTGCACTGGCGTCGTGCCTGGAGTGCCCCCGCCTTGCGCCCTGTGCAGGCTGAGATAGGCTCCAGCTCCCCATGACCCACTACAGCAGATGAAGCGGCAGAAAATGAATGAATGAATGAATGAATGAATGAATGAATGAATGAATGAATGAATGAATGAATGAAATGAAGAGCTGACATCTAGCTCGTTTGCAGGGTTTCCCTGATACAGTAATAGCCAAAACTGCTTTAGTTCTTATATCAATGGCTGTGACATAACTGCTTTAAGGTATTACTCGTTTTATTTTCTGTCTGTTTTAGTCACATGATACACACAAGAGTTACTAATTTTGCAAGAGGATGGTGACGCGTGCAAACCGATACAGCATGCACACCGATACAGCGGTGTTTTCGTGTTTTTTTTGTCTTGTCTCTCTGTGTGTTTGTCCATCTTTGTCATGTCCATCTTCGTCATGTCAACTTGCCCCAAGGCGCTCATACTCCCGTGAGTTTCTGCTCGACATGAGCAGAACAACTTTTTTGGACGCGTAAGTGCTGCGCAAGTGCAGCCTGCTCCGGAGGCCTACTCAACCACCGACCCCCACTCCTGCTCCCCGCCCACAGTGGAAGCGCCACAAGCGGAACATGTGAAAGCAGAAGTGGGGCAAGAGTGGAGGCATCCGGGCTAGGCTAGCGGCTAGATCTCACCGGCCGGCTATCCCGACCATCACACTCGCCAACGTACGCTCGCTGGACAATAGACACCTTGGCTGACAGGTGAAGTCCACAGGCTCCTGAAGGCACGGAACGCGGCCTTCAGAGCTGGGGACGAGGTAGGCCTAAGAACAGCTAGGGCCAACCTGTCACGAGGCATCCGAGTGGCCAAGAGACAGTACTCTAGGAGGATCGCCACCCACTTCAGCGACAGCAGAGACACCAGGAACCTGTGGCGGGGGATTCAGTCCATTACGGACTCCAAGCCCCTTCCGCAGTCCTGCGACAGCTCCACCACTCTGCTGAATCAGCTGAATGACTTCTTTGCGCGCTTTGAGGCAGACAACGGCATCCTGGCACAGAAGGCTCCACCCCCTCCACCTCCAGCGACCAGGTGTTGACGCTTTCTCCGGACAGCGTGAGGCAAGTCCTCAGAAGGACCAACGCACGGAAAGCCCCAGGTCCTGACAACATTCCTGGTCGTGTCCTGAGAGCCTGTGCTGATGAGCTCACAGAAGTCTTCACATCTACAACAGGTAGGCTGTTGTGCCTACCTGTCTCAAAGCCACCACCATCATCCCAGTCCCAAAGAAGTCGTCCCCATCTGGCTTCAATGACCTCCGCCTAGTTGCACTCACTCCCATCCTCATGAAGTGCTTCGAGCTGCTAGTCACGCAGCACATCAAGTCTGCCCTCCCTTCAACCCTGGAACCTTTTCAGTTTGCTTACCGGTCCAACCGCTCGACTGATGACCCCATCTCCATTGCACTACACTCAACCCTCACCCACCTGGAGACCAAAGTCTCATACGCCAGAATGCTGTTCATCGACTTCAGCTCAGCATTCAACACAATCATCCCCCAGCAGCTCATCTATAAACTGGACCAGCTTGGACTTAACGCCTCCATATGCAACTGGCTGCTGGACTTCCTGACAGAGAGACCACAGGCAGTTCGAGTTGGTAACAACACCTCTTACACCATCACGATGAACACGGGAGCCCCCCAAGGATTTGTTCTGAGCACCCTCCTCTTTACTCTGTTGACCCATGACTGCACACCAACTTTTAGCTATAAACCTCTTCAACAAGTTTGCAGATGACACGACTGGTGGGTCTCATCAACAACAAAGATGAGACAGCCTACAGGAATGAGGTGGGCCTCCTGGCTATGTGGTGCAAGGACAACAATCTCCATCTAAATGTGGAGAAGACGAAGGAGATTGTTGTGGACTTCAGGAGAGCATGCACCCAGCATGCTCCACTAACCATCAATGGTGCTGCAGTGGAAAGGGTCAACAGCACCAAGTTCCTGGGTGTGCACATCTCCGGGGACCTGTCCTGGGACCGCAACGCCGCATCGCTGGCCGAAAAAGCCCAACAGCGCGCCTCTACTTCCTCCGCAAACTGAGGAGAGCAAGAGCCCCACCCCCCATCATGCTGACTTTATACGGAGGCACCATTGTGAGCATCCTGACCAGCTGCATCACCGTGTGGTACGGCGCCTGCACCATTTCCTGCCGCAAGACCCTGCAGCGCATTGTGAGAGCAGCTGAAAAGTTCACCGGTTTCTCTTTCCCTTCCCTTACAGACATTTATAACATCTGCCTCACCCGCAAAGCCATCAGCATCGCAGGTGATCCCACCCACCCCTCTCACAGCCTTTTCAGCCTGCTGCCATCAGGTAGGAGACTGCAGAGTCTGCGGGCCAGAACCAGCAGGCTCAAAGACAGTTTCTTTCACTGGGCGGTCAGGAGGCTCAACTCCCTCCCTGCTCTGCCCCCTCCCAAGCACCTGACTACTTATCTCTCCCTCCCCCCCTTCAACTCAGGAACTGCGCACACGTCACTTCCCCTATGAGATTAGAGTGTTTAGAGATGTTAACCATCCCTTGTGTTTCGTCTTATAATTCGTGCTGTACTGTCTGATGTACTGTTTGTGTTGTACTGCTTGTTGCACTGCCTGTGTTGTACTGCCTTTGTTGTCCTGCCTGTGTTGTACTGTCTGCGTTGTCCCATGTTGTACTACCTGTGTTGTACTGCCTGTTGTACTGTCTACCGTGGATAGGACTGCAATTTCATCTGTGCTGTACGTCGTGCATATATGGTACATTTGACAATAAAGCTGACTTTGACTTTGAATAATTGATAAAAAGAAAAAGAAATTAACAAGAAATTGAAGAACACAAAGGTGGTTTAATATTTTATGTTACTGATTGTTTTCTTCCCATTGCTTCACATTCTGGTGGAATACAGAGTGTGACATGTATCCTCTACTGAAGTATTAACACACTCTCATCCTTTTTTAACAGAGCATGGATGGACCGTAGTAGAAAGGTCCCAACTCCACAGATTATCACAGTGAAATAGATACTCAGTGACCACCAGCGGTTCATTCTGTGGAATTCATATGCAGTTATGTTTTGCAACTATGTCCTCCTCATTTATTCCCATCTATCTGCTGATGAAGTTTATAGAATTCCCTTTCTAAAAAAAATACAGAAAATAGAAATAGTTTACTAGAACCTCCAGACTAGGAGGGGCAGATCTGGACATAGAAATACTAGAACACAAGTTAGAGGTGGGTGATGGTCACAGGTGAATCATGTTAACTTTTAGAATGTTAAGTATTGTACGATACAAAAACTAACTTGTATTTGTCAGAAATAAAGATGACCAAAGGAAAGACGTATTACAGGTATATATTTTTATTGCCCGCTGTGATGATAGTGATGGCAACTCTGAAATGATTCTGACAGATGGTGTCTGTCACTGCTCTGCCATCCTGGATAGCAGGGATCATCCTGAGGTTTCGTAGGGTCTCTCTTGTATTGTGTAGTGGAATCATTAGAGTGGATTAAACAATGAAGACAAGTGAATTATTGTGCAAATCTTTAGGTTACTGACCATGTTACAGTCTGCTGCTCAGGTAAGACTGATCATACATCAAAGAGCTCCACAGACCCAGACCTCCACATCAGAAATGTAGTCTGCAGCATCAAACATGATCTGGACAGATGTTAGTTTATCTGCGATGCAGTCTTTAACATGTTGAAACAATGTTTAGTCTACATGTACCTTGACGGGAATGTGGGTACCATCTATGCAATTACATTGGGAAATCCTAAAAGAAATTAAAGTTAATCCAATTCTGAGGTTGTAGCACAATGTCATTAAGATAATATCATTTGAAATTAATTTATCAGCTTTCTACATCATTCACCTGCAATCCTGTGGAACTTCTCCTTAGTAAGAGTTTAGGGTAAGAGTTTAAAGGCGAGGTGCACTGAGCATCTCCCACACTGTATAGAAAAACTACCGTTTGCAAATAAAAATAAAAAACTGACCGGAGCACTACATACAGCGCTGCTGCAGATGTGAGGATGTATCAGTTCGTGGGTGTGTGTGATGGATCGGGACGTGAACCGGTACCGATCATAAAGAGAACTGTCTGGATATGACAGGATATCTGAACGCGATAAAAAAATATTTAAATCTCTGTGAATTAATGCGGAAACTCCATCAAGGGGCTCCACGTCAAACGGACATGCCATGTTTGCCTCTGAAATACCTCTAAAATACAGTTATTTATAAAACCTTACTTCGGTCAAACTCTCCGTCTGACAGAACCAGGAAATGAAGCCCCGCGAGAGGCGATGAAAGGGGGCGGAGTCAGAGGAAAACCTGGGTTTGCAAATAAAACCTGCTACTGACCAGGTTAGCTTCAGAGAGTCTATTACTGTGGTAACAAAGCCTGAGGTTCAGTGTACCTCACTTCATCACACAGGTCAGGATTACTGCTCTAACTCTGTGTTAAGTTACCTCCCTTTGTGAAACCGAAAGCTCTGGCTTTCCCTGATTTCAGGGTTAACTTACCCAGGTTTTCCACTAAACCTGCTTTGTGAAACGGGCCCTATATCTATTAGGATGTAAATAAAGGCTGAGGCTGTTAATGAGCTGTGCTGTTGCTTTGGGTACACGCAGCTCTCACATCACTTACAAGACATAAAACTGCATAAAACTGAATTAGTAATTGTGTAACTGGTTATGTGTTCGATATGACGCTGGAGATTGCTTTACGTGGGCAAATACGCACACACACGCACACACACACAGACACACCTGACTGAAGCAGCTCTAACTTGTTAGTCACATTCTTGGTGACTTCAACAGCTTGTGAGGAACTTTCAGTGTGTAGCTCTGAGCCAGGACATTACCACACACTGCTACCGTAGCCTGAATAAACTCCCCCTCAGGAATGACCCATGCAGACACGGGGAGAACGTGCAAACTACACACAGAGCAGGACGTGAACCCAGAACAGCCTTGCTGTGTGAAACAGCGCTACCCACTGCACCACCGTGCAGGAGGAGATTTATTTTATAAAATTAGAGACCAAGAACAGATATATCATCTTGAAAGCCAGTTATTGTAATAACAACAAAATATAAAACAGGCTGAATTGGTGTCTGGTATATTAACGCAACACATTAACAATTATTAAAATAACTATAGCATAAATATACATTTACCAAAGTTTACCAAACTCTCGATCTCACTCCAAATCACTAAATCTATCGAATGTTTCATCCTGAATGTCACTTCTGAGCAACTCTGCCAACTCCAGAGTTATACAGCTGCCGCTTCCTCTTCAGTGTGGTTGTCGTCAGACTGAACATCAGGTCCAACTACGATTATTTCAACCTTTCTGAGTCCCAACAGGATAATTCTGGTTGTCACTGAAGTCCATGATTTGTCAAACCATCCAATAACTTCAAGTCTGCTGGCAGTTTTAGGGACATTGTTTCCTTGCTCTGATAGAGAGGCGGTTGCGTTGTATCGAGGGGTAACACAAAGATGGTCCTTCCGCAAAGTCATTCATATTTATTGCCTTGGCAACTACCTAAGTATGGAGAATAGCTGCACTGTTGACATGGCTTTCCCAGCAGCACGTTGTTCAAGCAATAATACATTTGAAAAAACCATTTTCTGCTGCATATTTCACTACTGCAGCTTGTAATTGGCAAAATATTTACTTTTTGGGGGCATTTTAATCTGTCTTTCTCAGTTGTCTTTAAAGGTTGATGTTTAAAATGACATTTTCAGAGGTATAGAAGTAATATGAGTAGCAGATACTAGAACACAAGCCTAGAGCACACTCTCATGGCTGTCATATATTTTAATATATAGTCTGCACCTGAAAAAAGCATGATTTATAGTCAAAAGAACACAATACTTAATCCCTGTATTTTAATAACAACAAATCTCAAACAGTTGAACAAAATGTTATTTTATAGTTCATTTACCATGAGGATGTGAACATGCTGAAATCTTCATTGTGGCATTGAAGCTAGAAGCATGAAGCATACCTGCCATAAGTGCAGATCATCAAGAACTCAGTACACCTCAGTCTTTATCTGCCAGCAGGAATTGGCAGCTTGCAAAGTAAAGCAATAGGCTTCCCTGGAAACTCTGTTTCATCTTTGAAGATATCAAATTTATATTTTATGGCTTCTGGAGACTTTGATTTTCTGGTACCAGCTGTAAGGAGTGAGTTAGTGTTTGTTTTTCATAATTTTTAATGCTCCTGGAGCAATACTTTGCTTTTGCATTGTTTTGCGGGATATGAAACTGAATTTTTTAGAATATTATACTATACTATATATTTTATGTTAGTCTGCCCCAGGGCAGCTGGCTACATATGTAGTTTACCACCACCAAGTATGAATGAGGAGTGAATGAATAGTGGATCCAATGTAAGCGACTTTGAGTGTCCAGACAAGAAAGTGCGATATAAATCTAATCCATTATTATTAGTATAAGTAGTACAATATTATAATAACTGCTATGCTGCTGAACTACTGGATATGTGAAGAGTTGTGTTCACTGCAAAGCTGGGATTCTCTTCTGATCTTCTGCGCTTTGTGTGTGTGTGTGTGTGTGTGTGTGTGTGTGTGTGTGTGTGTGTGTGTGTGTGTGTGTGTGTGTGTGTGTATGTGTCTGTTACAATTATTAACGGCAAGCACATGACAAAAAGGAAGAGATGCTAACAAAGAGTGCTAACAATCCTAGAGTGTAAATTCAGAAAATAAAGTAATTAAAACAAACATTAGCTAAAGCCCAAAATAAAAATAAACTCTGTTACTCCTCAAATGTATTAGTTTCTGCTATCATTTCATGTTTTTTTTTTCTATCTGCAGGTTTGATAATTCGCAACACTCTACAAGCCAGTCCCAACTACAGTTGTGGGAAATGAGATGTGTGCAGTCGAATTCCAAATACTATACAGTCATAGTATTGTTGTGGCTGTGTATGGTTCTTCCACACAGAACTGAGGCTCCTGTTTGTTAAATAAACTGTTGCCAGGAGAAGCAAACCTTGGTTTTCGAACGCTTTAGACATTGAACAAATCGGAATTCGACCAAAAATTTCTGAATTTTTTTGTCTTAGAAGTCGAACAAAATTTGGAAGTCGAACGTGAAATGAACGCCTTTTTGGAGCGACCGTGGCTCAGTGGCATCGCGGGTCGTCCAGTGATTCAAGATCGGCGGTTCGATTCCCGCTCCTGCTGAGTCATTTGTCGTTGTGTCCTTGGGCAAGACACCTTACACTCCTTGCCTCCAGTGGGGCACTCGCTGGTGCGTGAATGTGTGTGATTGTTCCGCTGGTGGTCGGAGGGGCCGTAGGCGCAGATTGGCAGCCACGCCTCCGTCAGTCTGCCCCAGGGCAGCTGTGGCTACACACGTAGTCTACCATCACCAAAATGAATGAGGAGTGAATGGATAATGGATCCAATCTAAAGCGTCTTTGAGTGTCCAGAAAAGTGCTATATAAATCTAATCCATTATTATTATTATTATTATTATTATTATTATTTCTCGCCACCAAGCGCAAGAAAAGGCGAGAAAAGTCGAGAAAAGTCGAGAGAAAACGTGACAGTAATGTGCTTTTTATTTTGGTTTACTGTATTCAATAATTTTTCACTTAATTTGCGTTCCATTGCCTATGGTACGAGTTACGGTACTGTAAACGTCTGTCCAAAAGACAACGGTAACTCGTTTTTTCTCTCTTTTTTTTTTTAAATTTTATCTCTGGAGAAGCAAAACTCGCAATTTACGTGACCAGGAAGAGGAGAATTGAAAACAATACTGTTCAAGACGCAGCTACTGTTTTTTGCTGTAACATCAGATGTTGCTTAAAACTAGAATTTGGTTTTTATAAAATGACAAAAGACCTAAATAACTTTGGGAACATCTGGTGTCACAAAAATGTCCTATGCACTTTAGTTGATGATCAACTCACTTTTGCAAACTTCCTGATATAATGCACTAACTTTTAAATTGTATTTCCTTTTATTTATTGGTTTTTAGTGTTTTTGAAGCACTTTAGTACTTTCATCTCATGAAAAATTGTAAAATGTTTGAATGTGATTAAAGTGTTTTTGCAAAAATAAAAAAAAAAATCTTTCTTTCTTTCTTTCTTTTTTCTCACCTTTTCTCGCGCTTGGTGGCGAGAAATAATAATAATAATAATAATAATAATAATAATAATAATAATAATAATATCCCCTCAAGAAAAAAACAGCCGACCTCCACGGTGCCATCAGTTCCAATGCTTTTATCTCTGTTTTTAACCCTGCTGTGTCCAGCCAGTGTCCCTTCTGTCCCCTTTGTGAGACAGTCTTTCATGCTTTTAGTGAGTGTGGGAGACTTTCAGTGCTCTTCACTCTTCTAACGAATGTTTTTAATCTGTTCAGTGAAAATTTTGACAGCAATGATGACAGCAAACCCTGCTTAAGAACTTTTTGTTCTGTTATATTTCAGGCACTGACATTTAAAGTAACTCATTAGTAAAAAGCCCCAGCGTAGCTTTGTTTGTTTCTTTAGCTGGACAAAAATATCCAGTGTAGGAAAAAGTTTTTTTTCACCACTGCTACCAATGGGAGGATTCCAAAGTTGGATAACCATAACCTGGGTGAACCTACACAGACAATGTGAGAATTCCAACAATTCGTATAGGCTGCATCTAAATCAGCTCCTCTCTTCACAAATATTCAAGTAAATCAATCTGAAAGGGGAAACACCCATAATATTGTATTTTATATTCTCTATAAATGAACAGTGGATTACATACAATCACACATTATGTGAAAGAAATGATTTTCAGTGGTAATTTATTCTTGCACTGAAATTCTGCATTCCTTGAGTCATTCGACCTATATATGTCCTTCCTGGTGTGACTGACCATACAAACAGAAGCCAAAAATTAACCCATTCCAGTATTCATACAGTGGTGGCAGAGGCTACCATGCAAGGCTACATCTGCTCATACAGCTATACACATACCAATAGAAGACCTACTGAGTTCTGTTTGTGTTTCAGTATCTTGCAATATGTACTATAATGCAGATGCTGAGGATGAAACCATCAGCTCTCTAATAAGTACACAACCACTCAACCTCTGGTCGGTTGTTCGGCAGAATTAGGGAAATCTGCTCAACAAATTTTCAAAAACTGGTGGAAGAAATGG
Organism: Antennarius maculatus; assembly: GCA_013358685.1. Taxonomy (NCBI): domain Eukaryota; kingdom Metazoa; phylum Chordata; class Actinopteri; order Lophiiformes; family Antennariidae; genus Antennarius; species Antennarius maculatus. The sequence goes on from CM023607.1 coordinate 6,273,139, forward strand.
CCTTCAACCAGTATAGACCTTATTAAATTTTAATGTGGATCTGGACAAAATGCAGATTCATATACTTTTTTCTCATTGTATGTAATTTGTATAAAAATACGGATCCACGTAATTTAAGTATGCTGCACAGGTGGTGGTATGCCCTTTAAAGTCTTGTTTTAGGCATATGAGTTTGATTTTTTTCTTTTTTTCTATTTCAACACAGACAATGCAAACAAAGCTAGAGCCACAGGAATCAGATAATATCACTAATCATCTGCCTAATGGTCTGTATGCTTTTATTGAAGCAACCCACCTGAAAAGCTCATGGAATTTTGCAGCAGTTTAATGTGAGCTTATACTGTGAACAACTGCTTACCTTGATCAAAATCATACTCCTCCATGGTGCTGACAAAGTGAGGTCTGGAGTAGAAGTTATGTGGCCCTGGTTGCTGGAGGCCCCCCAGGCTGAAGAGACTTCGCTCATTTGTAGCACAGCAGGAGAACGCCCTCCGACTTGGGATGCAGGGATAACGTGTCCAGCTCTTCATCTCCAGGTCAAAAGCTTCCAGGGCAGTCACTGGCATCTTTCCCTGCCGACCACCTGGAGGAAGCAGTTAAATCTCCAAATTTAGTGTCAAAATGCACTCATACTGTTCTTTTTCTTCCTTTACATTGATGCTGTTTATTATTAAAATCAATTGCAATACTGCAATAATTTGATTTAGTTGCTACAGCGACCTTAGGTTGAAAACAGTGCTACTTCTATTAATGTTAATCAGTGTTAGCAAAACTTCAGTAGCTAAGAGCCCCTCTAGGAGAGGGTGTACCTCAGAGTTTAAACAGAAAGAAAGAGAATAGACACCAGTACTGCTGTATGTCTGGATACATTTTCAACTCTTACCAAATGCAAAGCTCCCTAGAGAATAATGTCTAACCCGAGGAAACACTTGGCCAAAATTAAAAAAAAAAATTGTAATTGCATCATGCCTAAAAAAGATCAATACAGGCAGTGCTGCACTTATGTATAGAGAATAAATCCTCCAGTGAATCAAGGATTCAGCGTCATGAATATCAGTGTATTATTAATCAATAAGCTGGGTAGTAAAAAATATTCAAGCTTTTTCTTGCTTTTTTTCTTACTAGCATATCAATATCTGAGATTTTCAGAAAACTTGAACTCTAATAGTATAAAAAAAGAATAATATTTATGAAGGGATATTACAATATGTAAGAACTAAAGTAGCGATACAGCATGTTACTTTCTTTTATTTTGCACAGGGCAGACTAAATGCTGTGTTGCCACATTATTCTGTTCTACTGATTATTATCAACAAAAACGTTTATATTTTCACCCACATTGGTTTGTATTTTGTTTGTCTATTACCAGCAATAAACAAAAACCGTTTTCATGAAAATCACTTGGAGAGTGGCATTCTGAATCTTGATGATGGGCACAGTCAGGAAAAATTTCTGTGTTTCTCAACATGGCAAGATTAAGTTTTTGGACAGGTCTTGGTAATTACACATAAAGAACTGTAAGAATTATGGAGATGACTGATATCGTTATATTTTATTAGTCGTCAATCAATTAACTTTGCTCGGCTCTACCATTAGAATACAGACCTTTTTCACAAGACTGAGGGCGGTGGTGGAGATGATCCAAATAATTTATGATTCATTTTTTCTTTACTTATTTTACCAGAGTCCTGAGGGCAACTATTTTCATTGTACATATTTTGTCAGCTCTCCTGCCGTAAGAGTTCATACTTTTTCTTTTAAAGTACAAGACCTTAATTTCCTCAGTTTTTCTCTGGGTGTTGAAGGATTGTATGTGTTTATATAATCAAACAACACCCAAGATGTGCTTTATACAAATCGAGAACAGATCTATTGTTGCGAAGGGTGTCAGTTCTTGAGAAGCATAGGATTCACCGCTCATCTCTTTTGCACTAATGATAGACACTTGAAGGACAAGGATCCCCATTCTTGGACTGCCCCCGAGGGGGTCGAGGTAAGTAAATTAATTCTAGAAGTAGACCCTCCTTTTTGTATGCTTTCACTTGGTGGTCACAGAAGAATGACATGACACCATATGCTGCCTCCAAGTGAACAGAATCAGAACAAGAACATACTACGATCTGGTGGCAATGAGATGGAAGATCAGCCCATCCTATCTATACACCCTATTCTTCTGACAGCACCATCACAGTATACAGATGGAATGAAATTTCACCCATCAAATCTTTTCACCTCCTTCTGGTGGTAGGGCTAAATGGATGCAGGCTTTGGCTGCTCGTACAGCTGGGGTTATCCATACTGTTGGAGAGATAACTTCCATTTTGGGGAGATGCATGACTGTCAATGATCTTGAGACAATTTTGCATTGTAAAGGATTGGTAATGTTTCCTACCCACTGATTCAGGTTAGGCAACTACAATTTTAAATCTAACTTGTTTTTGATCTACCTTTTAAACTAGGTTTTAAACTAAGTTTTTAAGTAACTAGGTTTTGAAGTAGCTAGGTTTTTAAACTAACTGGATTTTGAACTAACTAGATTTTGAACTAACTAGGTTTTGAAATAACTAGGTTTTAAACTAACCAGTTTTTAAACAAACTAGTTTTTGAACTATCTTTTAAACCAACTACATTTTGAACCAACTAACTAGGTCTTAAAATAACTAGTTTTTAAGCCCATGGGTTTTGAACTATCTAGGTTTTGAACCAACTACTGTAGTTTTTTTGTAACTAACCAACTACATTGGGGGAAAAAACAATTTAGTCAGCTAACAATTGTCCAAGTTCTCCCACTTAAAAAGAGGAGAGAGACCTGTAATTGTCATCGTAGGTATACCTCAACTACGAGAGACAGAATTTTAAAAAAATCCAGAAAACCACATTGTTTGATTTTAAAGAATTTATTGAACTATCTAACCCTAACCCTAACCCTAACTAGGTTTTAAAGTAAGAAGGTTTTGAACTAACTCACTAGGTTTTGAACTATTATTTAACATAAAGAATTTATGTATTTGTTATTTAATTATTGTTTGTGTTTATTTCTTATATTTACACTGTTTATGTTTATACCGTTTATGTTAAATTATTATTATTATTATTATTATTATTATTATTATTATTATTATTATTATTATATTAATAAATACTATATTTTGAACGAACGAGGTTTTAAACTTACAAGGTTTTGAACTAACTCACTAGGTTTTTAACTAACTAGTTTTTGAACTAAGTTAGTTATGCGCTCTCGCACATTCGCGCATCAACGCTCGCGGCTTCACCTCATCGCGTATTTGTGGTAGGCAGTCATGTGATACCGTACGCACATTCTATTGACTGTCGGCATCCAGAAGTGCGCTATGTTCCATGAGTCTTGGACACAAAAGTGCTTTAAACAGTCAATAAGAGTGTGAGAAAAGGTAAAACAGATATAAGGTGGTTTAATATCAGTATGGGGAGGGTTCACAAACATTTAAATTATCATAAATAATAGGATAAATAATTTGTTGCTCTATCGTGGAATTCTTTAATCGCCTGTGGTTCCTTGAACGCATTAACTTCAAGGAACAAGGGCGCACTATACCTAGTTTTTGAACTAACTACCCACTGGGTATTAAGCAAACTAGGCTATAAACTAACTAGGTTTGTAACTAACTAGGTTTTGAACTAACTCAGTAGGTTTTGAACTAACTCACTGGGTTTTGAACTAACTCACTGGGTTTTGAACTAACTAGGTTTTGAACTAACTAGTTTTTGAACTAACTAACTAGGTTTTAAACTAACTAGTTTTTGAACTAAGTTTTAAACTAGGGCGCACTGTACCTAATTTTTTAACTAACTAACCCACTAGGTTTTAAGCAAACTAGGCTTTAAAGGTTGGAAGAAGCTGGAGAATCCAGAGTGAATCCATGCAGACACGAGACCACACAAACTCCACACAGAAAGGAATCAAGCTTTCTTTCTGTGAGGCAATAGCGCTACCCACTGTGCCAGTGTTCCACCTAATTTTATTTTAAAAAGTAAATAAATAAATAGAAAACTGTTTCTCTTTGGATTGGCAAAGTTGTTGAGCTCGGCCACCCTCTGAACAAAATTCATTTTAGCCACTCCGAATCTTATTCTTCCCTTCATTGCCCATAGCTCACAACCATAGGTTTTCCCTCTTAACTTCACCCACCATCACTCACACACAAGAGCCACTCACAAACATTATACTGTATACTGTTTTATTGTGCAAAGATGCAATGACCCTACAGTTACTTAGCAATAGCACCATTATTGTTAATCACTGACTTCATCAGTTTTAGAATTTTTTTATGCTGTGTGGTATTTGTTTTATACATTTGTGTAGCACTCGTCAGTGTATGATTGGTCCAGTTTTGTGAACTTACATTGATCTTTAGTCCACACACATTGGTCCACACACTACATCACGTCATGAGAATGGGACATTCAATCCTTTTCATGCAAAGCTCATTTAAAAAGTTTTGGTGAATTGCTACTGAGCAAATAATATACAGTATGTTAAGAGAAATGATACGAGGAGATCTTGTTTCCTACCCATCAAGTAGATTTTGTTTCCTCTTATGAAAGGCGTGGCTCCGTACCGCGGTGTTGGCATGGAGGTCAGTGACTGCCATTGGTTCTTCTCTGCCTCATAAAGCCTCACCAGGGCCTGCGGTGTGGTGTCGACCCCCATACCACCCATTACATACACCTTTCCTTCTGCAGAGAGACAGACACGAAGCACAATCAATATTAAAGTCACATAATTTCCTCATTTGGTGGAATAATGTCAACATACAAGCATCAAGTTTGATGTCAGTTCAATATGGGGCATAGGAAGGAAAAGTGATAATTCCTCTACGAACATGAGGCACAACGATGCATCCCAGTGTCTTTTTGTCTCACCACCTGTGCTCCAGATGTCATGTCTCTATATCCCTCCTCCATCTAAACAATATGCAATATTTGTGCCATGGTCTGAAAATCAGATGTATTCTGCCCTCGCAGGAATATACTGTAGTTGACTTCTAGCTTGGCAGATAGTTAAACAGTTCCTCAATAAAACATCGTAGTCTTCAGGTAGGTTTTGATATTTTACTAAAAAGTGCTATAAAACTGAAATAAATATACAAAAACAACATGTCAGATTTCGATTCTCATACATTCACAAACACAAAACGTAGTAATACAAAATAGTTATTACCAACTCCACAGTCTTACAGTAACAAACAGCGATTAGCTCAATGCTAAAATAGAATGAAAAATCCCATTAACGGGCTAGCGCATTAGCGCCGATAGCACAACCAACTATAACATACACACAGCAAACGAACCGCGACACCACGACCAGCAAATTTACTCCAAAAATAAATGCATGTACTCACAGACTTATGAACCTTTCAGACACGGAAGAAAAACGAAACGGTGAATGGAAACAACTGTCGTTACTTGTTGGACTACAACATAACGCTACGGAAGCCTGCGGGGACAAACTGCACAACAGCTCAAAACGAACCTCCGAAAATGTTAGAGGGTCAGAACACTCCCCACCTGGTATATTACTATATCACTATATACCCTTTAATAGTAACACTACATCTGCGGCAGGTCTCAGATAAATCTTGGGGGAACCACCTTTAACAACCTTGACTTCCACCTTACGGAAGTCAAGGTTAACTATGAGTCCCTTCGGCCATTCATTACGTTTGGCTTGACTGTCTTTTAGAAGTACAATGTCTCCAATTTGCAGGTTGGGTTCGTCTCCTTGCCATTTTCTCCTTGGTTGAAGTGTTGCCAGGTACTCTTGACGCCACCGTTTCCAGAATGAATCAGCGAGTCCCTGGACTTGCTTCCACTGATTCCTATAGAGGTCCTTAAGATCAAGGTCTCCAGACGGCGCAGACACTGAGTCAACCTTTTGCGTTAAAAGCATAGCAGGGGTAAGCACGGTTGGCATGTCGGGATCTGATGACACAGGAACTATTGGCCGGGCATTCATTATGGCAGTAACCTCTGCTATCAGCGTCACAAGGACTTCATGTGTCAGACTGGAGGGATGCACCTTGAGCAACAAGCCATCTAAGATACGCCGGGCAACTCCTATCACTCTTTCCCATACTCCACCCATGTGGGATGAGTGTGGAAGATTGAAGTCCCAGGTACAGCCTTGGTCTTTAAGGTAGGACTTAAGCTCTGCATCTTCTGGTGTTATGTCAAGTTCATTACATGCTCCGACGAAGTTCGTACCTCAGTCTGACCGAAAGAGCTTAGCGGGACCCCTGATGGCGGTGAATCTTCGAAGTGCATTTATGAAGCTCGATATTGACAGAGATTCTACTACCTCCATATGAACAGCTCTCGTGACCAGACAGGTGAACAAGACAACCCAGCGCTTACTCTCTGAGAGGCCCCCTCTGGTACGATGAGCACAGACAGACCATGGTCCAAACACATCCAATCCAACCTGTGTGAATGGAGGGGCTTGGGTGAGCCGATCAACAGACAAGTTGGACATTTTTTCTTTTTCTACACTTCCTCTCAACCTTCTGCAGGTGACACATTTGTGTATAATACGTGATATCAGTCTCTTTCCTCCCAGAATCTAAAGTCCGGCAGGCCTAACGGCTCCTTCAGTGATATGCCTGCCCTGGTGTGCAACTTGCTTGTGATAATACTGCACTAACAAGGTCGCTACGTGGCTGTTTTTAGGGATGACAATGGGATGCTGTTCTTCCCAGGGTATTGGAGATGACGTCAGGCGACCGCCAATCCTCAGCACACCATCTGTGTCGAGAATGGGATCAAGCTTCCTGAGAGGGCTATGTTTTGAGACAAGTTCTCCTTTGGTCAAACTCTTGAGATCCTCTCTAAAGGCTTCTTGCTGCACAGTTCGAATGACTACTGTTCTTGCTTGTACAAACTCATCTGCTTTTGGCGTATCTCCCTTTGGAGGTGTAGCACAAGATCTGATCTTCTGAATGAGCTTGGCTAGTCCATGTGTCAGCCTTTTCCAGCTAGAAAAGTATGCAAATCTGTGTGAACCAAGCAGCGTTGTAGAAGCACTTGTGGCAAAAGTTGCAACTACTGGACGCACATCTGCATCCGTGTCTGGTTCAATGAGCTCATAGCAGTCTGGATGAGTTGGGGTAACTTCATCATCTTTTCTGAGAAAGGAGGGACCTGAAAACCAATTTGTCTCTCCCAGGAGCGCAGCTTGAACTGGTCGTGTGCCATGATCTGCAGGATTGTGTTCTGTGTTGACAAAGTGCCACTGTTCTGGGTGTGATGATTTCCGGATGCGTGCGACCCTGTTAGCGACGTACACATAGAACCTCCGGTTGGTGTTGTAAATATAGCCTAGCACAACTTTGGAGTCAGTGTAGAACTTCACTGAGTGTACCTCAATGTCCAGCTCGTCCACTAACATGTCAGCTAGCTCGACTGCCAGTACAGCTGCACAGAGTTCAAGACGAGGCACAGTATGGGAGTGACGTGGTGCTAATTTTGATTTCCCCATGCAAAATCCCACATGTCTTTTCCCTTTGTTATCGACGGCTCTGAGGTAAGCTACTGCAGAGATGGCTGAGACTGATGCATCGGAGAAGACACATAATTGCCTTTGCTGTGTGGATAGCAATGACACAGGTAGGTATGGTCTTGATATGTGAAGTTGCTCAAGATCCTGGAGTGAGTCTTTCCAAGACTTCCACTGAGTTTCTTTTTCAGCTGGTATTGGGGCATCCCAATCACAATGTTCTGTGCATAAATCTCTCACAATAGCCTTGCCTTGTACTGTTATTGGAGCCACAAATCCTAGGGGATCAAATATGCTGTTGACTGTAGAGAGAATGCCCCTACGGGTGAATGGTTTCTCCTCTCTAGAGACAATGAAGGTAAAGCTGTCAGTCTGAAGGTGCCAGTTGAGACCAAAACTTCTCTGCAGGGGTAGCGGATCTACACCTAGCTCCAAATCTTTAAGCTCTTTAGCGAGTTCTTCAGGCAGAAACGCCTCCATCACTGCATTATGGTTAGACACTATTTTATGCAGCCGTATGTTTGAGTCCGCTAACATTTCTTTGGTCCTTTTCAGGACTTGGATGGCAATGTCATCGGTGGAGAAGGACGCAAGTCCGTCGTCAACATAAAAGTTTCTGAGAACAAACTGTTTTGCCTCTGTGCCGTATTCTTCCTGTCCCTGAAAGGCTGCTTTCCTCAAACCATATATGGCAACGGCAGGAGAGGGGCTATTACCAAAGACGTGTACGGTCATGCGGTATTCTGTGACCTTTTGTGAAGGATCGTTGTCCTCAAACCAGAGGAAGCGTAAGAAATCTCGATGTTCCTGGCAGACCTTGAAGCAGTAGAACATTTGTTCAATGTCGGCTGCCACAGCCACAGGTTCCTTACGGAAACGAATGAGGACTCCCAAAAGCGTGTTATTCAAATCAGGTCCACTCAGCAGGACATTGTTAAGGGAGACATTGTCATGTTTGGCACTGGAGTCAAACACCGCTCGAACTTGGCCTGGCTTGTGTGGATGATAAACTCCAAAGATTGGTAGATACCAACACTCTTGTTCGTCACTGAGTGGTGGGGCTGTTTTAACATGACCTGCTTGAAAGATCTTTTGCATGAAGGTCACCATGTGTTCTTTCATGTCTGGTTTTTTCTCAAACATACGGTGTAGTGTCGCAAGGCGCTTAACTGCTTGAGTTCTATTGTTGGGTAGTTTACACCGAGGCTCTCTGAAGGGTAGGGGTGCTACCCAACTGTTGGAGTCATCCATGAAGACCTCCCTGTCCATTATTTCCAGAAAGGCTTTGTCCTCCACGGACATGGCGGTTTTATCGTCGTTGGGTTTGCTGGAAGACTCCTTTACCAACGCTGTCTCCCTCATTGAACATTTCTTCCGGCTCGTTAGCCTTTGGAAAGTGATGACGATGTACTGGTGTTTCTGGGCTCTCTTTTATGTAAATACTGTTAGTACAAGGGTCAAACAAGGATCTTCTTCTTTTCCTTTCGGCTTTTCCCTTCAGGGGTCGCCACAGCGAATCAATTGCCTCCATCTAACCCTGTCCTTAGCATCCTCTTCTCTCACACCAACTACCTTCATGTCCTCTTTCACTACATCCATAAACCTCCTCTTTGGTCTTCCTCTAGGCCTCCTGCCTGGCAGTTCAAAACTCAGCATCCTTCTACCAATATATTCACTATCTTTCCTCTGGACATGTCCAAACCATCTCAGACTGGCCTCTCTGACTTTATCTCCAAAACCTCTAACATGTGCTGTCCCTCTGATGTATTCATTCATGATCTTATCCATCCTGGTCACTCACAAAGAGAATCACAGCATCTTCATCTCTGCTACCTCCAGCTCTGCCTCCTGTCTTTTCGTCAGTGACAGTCTCTATACCAAACAACATCGCTGGTCTCACCACAGTTTTGTACACCTTTTCTTTCATTTTAGCTGAAACTCTTCGATCACACATCATACCTAACACTTTTCTCCACCTTTTCCATCCTGCCTGTACACGCTTCTTCACCTCTTTTCCAGACTCTCCATTGCCCTGGACTGTTGACCCTAAGTACTAAAAATCCTCCACCTTCTTGATCTCCTCTCCCTGTAACCTCACTCTTCCACTTGGGTCCCTCTCATTCACACACATGTACTCTGTCTTACTGCGGCTAACCTTCATCCCTCTCCTTTCCAGGACAAACCTCCACCTCTCTAGCTTCTCCTCCACCTCTTCCCTACTCTCATTCCAGATCACAATGTCATCTGCAAACATCATAGTCCATGGAGATTCCTGTCTAACCTCGTCTGTCAGCCTGTCCATCACCATAGCGAACAAGAAGGGGCTCAGAGCTGATCCCTGATGCACTCCCACCTCCACCTTGAACTCCTCTGTCACACCTACAGCACACCTCACCACTGTCTTACAGTCCTCATACATGTCCTGCACCGCTCTAACATACTTCTCTGCCACTCCAGACTTCCTCATACAATACCACAGTTCCTCTCTGGGCACCCTGTCATAAGCTTTCTCCAGATCTACAAAAACACAATGCAGCTCCCTATGGCCTTCTCTGTACTTCTCTATCAACATCCTCAAAGCAAATACTGCATCTGTAGTACTCTTTTTTGGCATGAAACCATACTGCTGCTCACAAATGCTCACTTCTGCCCTTAGTCTAGCTTCCACTACTCTTTCCCATAACTTCATTGTATGGCTCATCAGCTTTATTCCTCTGTAGTTGTCACAACTCTGCACATCTCCCTTGTTCTTAAAAATGGGCACCAGCACACTTCTCCTCCACTCCTCAGGCATCTTCTCACTATCTAAGGTCCTGTTGAACAACCCAGTCAGAAACTCTACTGCCACCTCTCCTAGACACTTCCAAACCTCTACAGGTATATCATCAGGACCGACTGCCTTTCCACTCTTCATCCTCTTCAGTGCTCTCCTCACTTCATCCTGACTAATCTTTGCTACATCCTGGTCCACAACAGTCACCTCTTCTAGTCTTTGTTCTCTCTCATTTTCCACGTTCATCTACTCTTCAAAGTACTCTTTCCATCTTCCCATCACACTGCTGGCACCTGTCAATAGACTTCCATCCCTATCCTTAATCACCCTAACCTGCTGCACGTCCTTCCCATCTCTATCTCTCTGTCTTGCCAGCCTGTATAGATCAGTCTCTCCCTCCTTACTGTCCAACCTAGCATACAAGTCATCATAAGCTTCTTGTTTGGCCTTTGCTACCTCTACTTTCACCTTACGCTGTATCTCCCTGTACTCCTGTCTACTCTCCTCAGTCCTCTCAGTGTCCCACTTCTTCTTAGCTAACCTCTTTCTTTGTAAACACTCCTGTACCTCCTCATTCCACCACCAAGTCTCCTTATCTACTTTCCTTCCAGATGACACACCAAATACTCTCCTACCTGTCTCCCTGATCACATTAGCTGTAGTTGTCCAGTCATCTGGAAGCACCTCCTGACCACCCAGAGCCTGTCTTAACTCCTTCCTAAAGGTCATGCAATACCCTTCCTTTTTTAGCTTCCACCATTTCGTCCTCTGCTCTGCCTTTGTCCTCTGCATCTTCCTCACCACCAGAGTCATCCTACACACCACCATCCTATGCTGTTTGGCTACACTCTCGCCTACCACTACTTTACAGTCACTGATCTCCTTCAGGTTACATCGTCTACACAAGATGTAGTCTACCTGTGTGCTCCTACCACCACTCTTATAGGTCACCCTATGTTCCTGCCTCTTCTGGAAGAAAGTATTCACTACAGCCATTTCCATCCTTTTTGCAAAGTCAACTACCATCTGTCCTTCTGCGTTCCTCTCCTGGATACCAAACCTGCCCATCACTTCCTCATCACCTCTGTTACCTGCACCAACATGTCCATTGAAGTCTGCGCCAATGACAACTCTCTCACTTCTAGGTATGCTCTGCATCACTTCATCAAAGTCCAACCAGAATTTCTCCTTCTCCTCCAGCTCACATCCTACCTGTGGGGCATACCCACTAACAACATTGAACATCACACCTTCTATTTCTAGCTTCAGACTCATCACTCTATCTGACACTCTTTTTACCTCCAGGACATTCCTAACAAACTCCTCCTTCAAGATAACTCCTACTCCATTTCTCTTCCCATCTACACCATGATAGAACAACTTGAACCCTGCTCCTAAACTTCTAGCCTTGCTACCTTTCCACCTGGTCTCCTGGACACACAGTATGTCTACCTTCCTCCTCTGCATCATGTCGACCAGCTCTCTACCTTTTCCTGTCATAGTTCCAACATTCAACATCCCTACTCTTAGTCCTATACTCTTGGCGCTCCTCTTCTCTTTCTTCGTGCGAACGCACTTTCCTCCTCTCCTTCTTCGACCAACCGTAATCCAATTTCCACCGGCGCCCTGTAGGTCAACAGCGCCGATGGCGGTCATTGTTAACCCGGGCCTCGACCGATCCGGTATGGAAGTCATAGGTTTGATTCGCATCTTTGATTTGGCAAAAGTTTTACGCCGGATGCCCTTCCTGACGCAACCCTCTGTATTTATCCGGGCTTGGGACCGGCACAATAAGACACTGGCTTGTGCCCTCTTGCGGCTACATTAAGGGTCAAACAAGGATATATGTCCATTACTCAGCACATTAGTCCGGTAGACGTTGGCGTGATCTGATTTGTGGGCTCTTCCAACACAAACTTCTCCCACTATCACCCAGCCCAAGTCGAGACGCTGGGCGTAGGGGGCATTATGGGGACCATTACATTGTTCTTGAACCTTGTGTGCCTGTGGCAGGTCTCGGCCAAGCAGGATAAGAATGGACGCAGAGGGTTCGAGAGCTGGGATTTTGTCCACAACCCGCTTGAGATGTTCATAGTGTCTGGGAATCTCGGGTGTAGGGATTTCTGACTTGTCGTCTGGGAGCATGTCACATTCGATTAGAGTGGGGAGTGTAATGCAAGTTTTTCCATCTAGGGACTCCACAATGAAGTTGCTAGCTCGCCTCCCTGTGGTTTCAATGACTCCTGAGCAGGTCTTGAGGGTGTACGGTGCTGTGCCCTCTGTGACACCAAAGAGTTCAAAAAACTCTGATTTTGCTAGGGACTTATTGCTCTGTTCATCAAGAACAACATATGCCTTGACTGCTCTCTCTCTCTGACACGCTGGATACACCCTGACAAGACAGATTTTGGAGCATGATCTTGAGTTGACTGAAGGTCCACAGATGTCAGTGCATTTCGATGTGACAGTTTGAGGGATTCCTTCATTTTGCTCCCTGCCTTGATCTCTCGTAGTTGTAGAGATCTCAGTCATCCAGGGTGCCGGCCCTGGGTGTAACACTGTAGGATGGCTGTCGCTCATGCATTCTCTGCACTGAACTCTTTTCCCACAGTTTTTAGCTAGGTGACTAGTTGATGCGCAGCACCGATAACAAATATTCTTTTCTTTAAGATATGCTTTCCTCTCATCCAAAGGTTTACTCCTAAAGCCACGGCACTTCCTAAGAGGGTGTGGTTTTTCGTGCAGTGGACATTGCTTATCTGGGGCAACCATCATTTTTTCTGCGGGGTTGTTGTGGTTGCTATCAGAATTTGCCGTCACTTCTGTTCTTTTGACTGTAACAGGTATTTTCACGTTGTGTTTAAAGGAGTGTTCCACCTTTCCCATGACGGAACCACCCGTGAGTGGAGTAAAGCTTGGATCATTGAGTATTTTGGCTTGATCACAAACAAACTTGGCAAAGAAGGAGAAAGGTGGATATGATGTGTGATATGTTTCTTTGTAATGGGATGCTTTGAAGACCCATTTGTCATGTAGGGAGTGTGGAAGCTTCTGGACAATTGGAGTAATGCCACGAGAAGTGTCCAAGTAATTAAGACCAGGTAAGAATCCGCCTGCTCTGGCTGCTTCGAGCTCCAAGAGAAAGTCTCCCAGCTCTCTCAGTCTTTGATTTTCTCGATTTGATATTCTTGGAAACTCATCCACCTTCTTGAGTAGTGTGTTTTCTATAGCTTCAGGCAACCCATAGCAGTCTTCCAACCTTTGCCATAACATACTCACACCTGCTGCTGCATTGTAGATGTGAACTGCCCGTATTCTCTTTGCATGTTCAGATGATTTTGGTCCAAGCCATTTACACAGCAGATCTAGCTCCTCCCTTGCTGTCAGGTTTAAGTCTACAGTAGAACTGTGAAAGGATTCCTTCCAGGCCCAGTAATTTTCAGGACGGTCGTCGAACCTCAACAGACCGGAACTTATCATCTCTCGACGTATTAAATACTTAGCCAGATCAGTGGTAGATGATGAGCTGGGTTCACTGGTTCTTTGAGTGGCACCAATATTTGAGTTTGGAGGTGGGTAGCTATTGTTGGTTTGTCTTGTGTTCTGCGATTGTATCTGGTGGCTGTAACTGTGTGGATTTGGACTCTGTGGGTGCTCACCTTTTCTGGCTCCACTTTGTGCGTGAACGTAGTATGGGATTACATTATCGTCCTGTTTGAATGTTTGTTTAGCTGGTAAGTTATTGTCGCTGGGTTCATAGCCGCTGACCTCGCTTGACTCATCTTTACCTTCCTCCTTCATTTCAGCTATTTCACCTTTGTCCATTGTTAGCTGGCGCGTTGGTGTTGCTGTGGGTTCTGGTGGCTTTGAGTCTTGATGAGGTTCAGGTCTCAGGTCGTCAATTTGCTTATATCCAGCGTACTCATTTTTTAAATTGGCACTCTCTAGCTCTCCAAACTCGGCCTCAGCAGTTGCTTCCAAAACGCTAGCTTCGGCGATGGCGGCTGCGGCCTCACTTTCTAGCCTCGGAGCGTGTAAACTTGCTTCTAGCTCTGCTTTCTTCCGGACAGCCTCAGCTGTTGCCTTTTGCTGTTGTTCTTCAACATATGCTTGAGCCTTCATCACTTCTGCTTCCTTTTGTGCAAACGATGCTTTTGCACGTGCGACCTCTGCTTTTGCACGTGTCCTGGCTGCAATGGCACTGGCTGTAGACCGTTGACTGTTATGCGAGGAGCTGGAACAGACCAACCTTGTGTCGAACGTGTCTTCGTTGTCATCCATCTTGCAGCTTTAATATCAGATTTATGTGTTTCCACGAATTTTTTTTTTTTTCTTGTAGGTAACCCGTCAGGAGTAAGTCTTTTTACTATTCTGCCCTCGCAGGAATATACTGTAGCTGACTTCTAGCTTGGCAGATAGTTAAACAGTTCCTCAATAAAACATCGTAGTCTTCAGGTAGGTTTTGATATTTTACTAAAAAGTGCTGTAAAACTGAAATAAACATACAAAAACAACATGTCAGATTTCGATTCTCATACATTCACAAACACAAAACGTAGTAATACGAAATAGTTATTACCAACTCCACACAGTCTTACAGTAACAAACAGCGATTAGCTCAATGCTAAAATAGAATGAAAAATCCCATTAACGGGCTAGCGCATTAGCGCCGATAGCACAACCAACTATAACATACACACAGCAAACGAACCGCGACACCACGACCAGCAAATTTACTCCAAAAATAAATGCATGTACTCACAGACTTATGAACCTTTCAGACACGGAAGAAAAACGAAACGGTGAATGGAAACAACTGTCGTTACTTGTTGGACTGCAACATAACGCTACGGAAGCCTGCGGGGACAAACTGCACAACAGCTCAAAACGAACCTCCGAAAATGTTAGAGGGTCAGAACAAGATGACTTAAAGGTCCCATAATACGCTTTTTTAAATTCATGTCATTCAGCTGCCAGACGTCCAACTACACTGTATTTGAAATGTCTTGCCTCAAATTGATCTGTGGTCCTCAATATCTTTCATTGAATATGGATAAATTCTCTTCCGCTCTGTGAAGGTCTGTTTTAATGGAGCATAGCTCTCAGCTCCCTATCTCCTCCCCCCTCTCCCCTCTGAGCCTTCCCTATCTCCCTCCCCCCTCTGAGCTTCAAAATCAACACTACCCTCTCCTGCGAGTTCACGTGTGTTTGTTTACCTGGCCACTCGAACACGCCTGCATTACAGACTGATCGACAGCTATTGTCTGCAACTTTTTTAACTTTCAGTGACTTCACCGCTACATTTTTCACTCTAATTCTTCTCGTGTTTTGCACTGTTGTTTTTCATGATATAACGGTTGCTTTTTCGGCAATAAGCTTGGACCTGCTTCCTCAGTCTTTGCTGGACAAAGACTTGTGGCTCATTGTGTAATCATGATCAGACCGGCCAGTGAGATAATTACGCTGTGTTTTCTGAAAACTGTTATGGACATCGAGAGCTTGTGGATAACAAGGGAGCTAAACTAACGCAAACTACTGAAACACGGGATTTTACCGGTAAGACCAAGTTTTTCTCTTGCATTCTCACACGCGCGCTCGCGTGTTTGTGTGTGTGTCTGTTGTGTGTGTGGATACATGCAGCCCTCCGATCACTTCGAAGAACTAAAGCTGCTTTAATTCACCAAAAAACAGACAATTGTTCTGAATTAGTAATTAATGTGTAACTGGTTATGTGTTCGCTGTGATGTTGGGGATAGCCTCGGGCGGACACAAACACATACACACACACACACACCGACTGCTAACTAGTTAGCCAAATGCTAGCTGAATTCAACGGCTTATGAGGAACTTTTAGTGTGTAGCTCTGATCCAGGTCATTACCACACACTGCTACCGTAACCTGATCACGAACCACACATGCCTGCGTGTGCGCGCACACACACACACACACACACACACACACACACACTCATACACATGACTGAAGCGGACCTCTAACTAGTTAGCCAAATGCTAACTGTGTTCAACAGCTTGTCATTGTGTAGCTCTGAGCTAGGAAATTACATAATGCTAGCGTAGCCTGAACGATCTCCACCTTCGGGGATTGCCACACCCTTGGGCATGTCAACCAATCAATATCATCAATCACAGAACGCCGTCTGTGACGTAAATTATGTCACAAAACGTAAATTACGTCACAAACGGCCATTCTAGCAAAATCCGATCGTTTTGTTTTGGTCTGGGCCATGAATTCCTGAAACTCCAAATATCTATTGATGCAGGTAGCGTTTGTTTACTAGATTCTAGGAGTTAGTAGGGTTAGCGAGGACCACTATGTACTGTATATGTAGAGACCTGAAAAAGTGTGATTTTTATAATAGGACCCCTTTACTTATTCACAAGCACACATACAAACATCCCCAAATGCTGCAGTGTCATTAAAATACACAAAAAAGTGAAACAAAGGACCAGGAAACGCGTTGCTCCTGCAGAAACACTGGAGGAGACGGAGGGAAAATAGCAATGTTACAGATTAGCAGCCATTCAGTACAAATCTGTGGAAGGAGGAGTGACAGAGAAGGGAGAGAGAGAGGGAGAGGAAGTGAGAGGGATAGAGTGAGTGTTTCTGAGTCACCCAGACAGATGACAGATCCACAGAGCTGTGACTGAAACTGTAAAAAATAAAGCAGTAATAATCTGTCAGTCTAGATGCAGCACAACATGGGTGCGACTGCCACACAATTTAGTTATTAAGACTGAGTAAATCAAATTTTTGTGTTGTACATAAAGCAAATGGTGCAACAAGGACACCCTCATCATATGAAACGTGTCACAATCCACAAGGAGAGGCAGAGGAAGGCAACAACAGAGAGGAGCTTCACAAATAGACCTCTCAACATGATAAAGAATAATGAAAAAGACCACGCAAAAAAGATTAACACATTTCTTTCCCCAAGACGGAACAAACCCACTTATGTCTGCTTATCTCAATCAAAGCCCCACCCCTTCAGAAAAATGTTTGGAAATCAGATCAGTAACATTTGTAAAATTTGAGCAAACTATAAATAATGTTAAAATACAGTGATATCTCTACTTACGAATGTCTCGACTTACGAAATTTTCTACTTACGAGATTTCTCAGCAGGAAAATATTGCCTCTACTTATGAAAGAAATTTTGACTTATGTAACGTAAAAATACAGTATCAGCTGAAAATCAAATCTCCGACAGGTTCCTGAACGCAATATTCTCATAGCTGCTCTGCCATTGGCTATTACCTATTAAGTATCTTCCTGGCATCCCATTGTCTAAGAGGGATGCCACTCCACCTCTGTGTGGAGCTAGATGGTGTTCATGCAGTGTCTTCGGCATTCTGCACTCGACCCGTAAGGTAGTCTGATAGTTTTGCGCAAATATGATAACTTGTTGAGTACGTATTCGCTATGGACCCCAAGAAAGTGACGGAGAAAAGAGGAAAAGAAAAAACGAAGAAAATAGTTTTTTTGTCCATACAAACAAAGCAAGAGATCATAGAAAAAAATGAGAAACGGATGCGTTTGGTTGATCTCGCCAAAGAATATGGCTGTAATGCATCTACAGTCGCCAAGTTATAAAACAAAAGGAAGTTTAAGGAGTTTTAGGCATTGCACGGCAGGTTGGAGAACTCTCATTTATTGTGTAATAATCTAATCGTAGCATGTATTTGTTACATGTTTTGATGCATTTTTATGCTTTATAAAACATTTATGTCGGAATTTTTGGGGGCTTGGAACGGATTAGGGCATTTGCATGGAAAACTCGTCTCTACTTACGTAATTTTCTACTTACGTAATTTCTTCCAGAACCAATTAATTTCGTAAGTAGAGGTACCATTGTATGCTACATATCTTAATTATCTGTTTGGATGCAGTGACAAGGGGGAATACTGTGTGTGTGTGTGTGTGTGTGTGTGTGTGTGTGTGTGTGTGTGTGTGTGTGTGTGTGTGTGTGTGTGTGTGTGTGTGTGTGTGCGTGCGCATGCAGACTTTCCCCCGCCTCACATCCTAAGACAAGCTGGAATAGGCTACAGCTCCCTGCGACGCGCAAAGGCAAATAAAGTGGTTTGAGAAAATGAATGAGTGAATGAAAAACAGTAGATTACACTGTAACAGCTGTGACAGACAATGATGAATTTTGGAAATTTTTGTAGGTGGTGCTGTGTCATATCCATTAAATTCAGCATTGCACCATTATTTAATGCAAAAAAGTGAAGGTATCAAAAACATATTCTACTTTGCAAATCAAATTATTTAAAAATAATTTTGTTTAAAATCCATTTCCGAACGTAAATTGGATTTCAGTGATGTCTGTTGGCTCTTCATAAGATAATTGCCATTGAGCACTCGTTGATTTTATTGTCATGTATTTATATCTTGTATCAGCCATTAGTTAAAGAGCAACATATTCCACTTGCTGAGTGCCTCTTCTCCATCACCTCAGAACTGAACTTCAAATAGGGAGATGGGAGTGAAAGATCATTTGTCATATTTTAAACACATATTACTGCTGCATTCTTCTTCTTTCCTTTTGGCTTTTCCCTTCAGGGGTCGCCACAGCGAATCAACCGCCTCCATCTAACCCTGTCCTTAGCATCCTCTTCTCTCACACCAACTACCTTCATGTCCTCTTTCACTACATCCATAAACCTCCTCTTTGGTCTTCCTCTAGGCCTCCTGCCTGGTAGTTCAAAACTCAGCATCCTTCTGCCAATATATTCACTATCTCTCCTCTGGACATGTCCAAACCATCTCAGTCTGGCCTCTCTGACTTTATCTCCAAAACCTCTAACATGTGCTGTCCCTCTGATGTACTCATTCCTGATCCTATCCTTCCTGGTCACTCCCAGAGAGAACCTCAGCATCTTCATCTCTGCTACCTCCAGCTCTGCCTCCTGTCTTTTCCTCAGTGACACTGTCTCTAGACCAAACAACATCGCTGGTCTCACCACAGTTTTGTACACCTTTCCTTTCATTTTAGCTGAAACTCTTCTATCACACATCACACCTGACACTTTCCTCCACCCGTTCCATCCTGCCTGGACACGCTTCTTCACCTCTTTTCTACACTCTCCATTGCTCTGGACTGTTGACCCTAAGTACTTAAAATCCTCTACCTTCTTGATCTCTTCTCCCTGTAACCTCACTCTTCCACTTGGGTCCCTCTCATTCACACACATGTACTCTGTCTTACTGCGGCTAACCTTCATCCCTCTTCTTTCCAGGACAAACCTCCACCTCTCTAGCTTCTCCTCCACCTCTTCCCTGCTCTCACTGCAGATCACAATGTCATCTGCAAACATCATAGTCCATGGAGATTCCTGTCTAACCTCGTCTGTCAGCCTGTCCATCACCATAGCGAACAAGAAGGGGCTCAGAGCTGATCCTCGATGCACTCCCACCTCCACCTTGAACTCCTCTGTCACACCTACAGCACACCTCACCACTGTCTTACAGTCCTCATACATGTCCTGCACCGCTCTAACATACTTCTCTGCCACTCCAGACTTCCTCATACAATACCACAGTTCCTCTCTGGGCACCCTGTCATAAGCTTTCTCCAGATCTACAAAAACACAATGCAGCTCCCTATGGCCTTCTCTGTACTTCTCTATCAACATCCTCAAAGCAAATACTGCATCTGTAGTACTCTTTTTTGGCATGAAACCATACTGCTGCTCACAAATGCTCACTTCTGCCCTTAGTCTAGCTTCCACTACTCTTTCCCATAACTTCATTGTATGGCTCATCAGCTTTATTCCTCTGTAGTTGTCACAACTCTGCACATCTCCCTTGTTCTTAAAAATGGGCACCAGCACACTTCTCCTCCACTCCTCAGGCATCTTCTCACTATCTAAGATCCTGTTGAACAACCCAGTCAGAAACTCTACTGCCACCTCTCCTAGACACTTCCAAACCTCTACAGGTATATCATCAGGACCGACTGCCTTTCCACTCTTCATCCTCTTCAGTGCTCTCCTCACTTCATCCTGACTAATCTTTGCTACATCCTGGTCCACAACAGTCACCTCTTCTAGTCTTTGTTCTCTCTCATTTTCCACGTTCATCTACTCTTCAAAGTACTCTTTCCATCTTCCCATCACACTGCTGGCACCTGTCAATAGACTTCCATCCCTATCCTTAATCACCCTAACCTGCTGCACGTCCTTCCCATCTCTGTCTCTCTGTCTTGCCAACCTGTATAGATCAGTCTCTCCCTCCTTACTGTCCAACCGAGCATACAAGTCATCATAAGCGTCTTGTTTGGCCTTTGCTACCTCTACCTTCACCTTACGCTGTATCTCCCTGTACTCCTGTCTACTCTCCTCAGTCCTCTCAGTGTCCCACTTCTTCTTAGCTAACCTCTTTCTTTGTATACACCCCTGTACCTCCTCATTCCACCACCAAGTCTCCTTATCTACTTTCCTTCCAGATGACACACCAAATATTCTCCTACCTGTCTCCCTGATCACATTAGCTGTAGTTGTCCAGTCATCTGGAAGCACCTCCTGACCTCCCAGAGCCTGTCTTAACTCCTTCCTAAAGGTCATGCAATACCCTTCCTTTTTTAGCCTCCACCATTTCGTCCTCTGCTCTGTCTTTGCCCTCTTCATCTTCCTCACCACCAGAGTCATCCTACACACCACCATCCTATGCTGTTTGGCTACACTCTCGCCTACCACTACTTTGCAGTCACTGATCTCCTTCAGGTTACATCGTCTACACAAGATGTAGTCTACCTGTGTGCTCCTACCACCACTCTTATAGGTCACCCTATGTTCCTGCCTCTTCTGGAAGAAAGTATTCACTACAGCCATTTCCATCCTTTTTGCAAAGTCAACTACCATCTGTCCTTCTGCGTTCCTCTCCTGGATACCAAACCTGCCCATCACTTCCTCATCACCTCTGTTACCTGCACCAACATGTCCATTGAAGTCTGCACCAATCACAACTCTCTCACTTCTAGGTATGCTCTGCATCACTTCATCAAAGTCCAACCAGAATTTCTCCTTCTCCTCCAGCTCATATCCTATCTGTGGAGCATACCCACTAACAACATTGAACATCACACCTTCTATTTCTAGCTTCAGACTCATCACTCTATCCGACACTCTTTTTTCCTCAAGGACATTCCTAACAATCTCCTCCTTCAAGATAACTCCTACTCCATTTCTCTTCCCATCTACACCATGATAGAACAACTTGAACCCTGCTCCTAAACTTCTAGCCTTGCTACCTTTCCACCTGGTCTCCTGGACACACAGTATGTCTACCTTCCTCCTCTGCATCATGTCGACCAACTGTCTACCTTTTCCTGTCATAGTTCCAACATTCAACGTCCCTACTCTCAGTCCTATACTCTTGGCGCTCCTCTTCTCTTTCTTCGTGCGAACGCACTTTCCTCCTCTCTTTCTTCGACCAACAGTAATCCAATTTCCACCGGCGCCCTGTAGGTCAACAGCGCCGATGGCGGTCGTTGTTAACCCGGGCCTCGACCGATCCGGTATGGAAGTCATAGGTTTGATTCGCATCTTTGATTTGGCAAAAGTTTTACGCCGGATGCCCTTCCTGACGCAACCCTCTGTATTTATCCGGGCTTGGGACCGGCACAATAAGACACTGGCTTGTGCCCTCTTGCGGCTACATTACATATTACTGCTGCATTACATATTTTAAATGCAAATGCAGTTAAATTATTCGATCATCGAAAAGGAAGCACTGGCACTCATCTGGGCATTGAACCATTTTGAGGCTTATGTGGGAGGTGAAGTAAGTCCCTTAGTGGTATATACAGACCATAATCCCCTAACCTTTCTCCACTCGCTCCAAAACCCAAATTAACGCCTTATGTGTTGGTGTCTCTTCCGTCAGCCATTTCATTTAGACATGCGTCAAATAAAGGGAACTGACAACATGGTGGCTGATGCTATGTCTCGTGCTATGCCTGCTTAAGTTCACTTATATGCTTCCTCCGTGCAGTGTCTCTCCCTGTCTGTTCTGGCTCTCCTCTCTCTTAAACTGCTTCCTAAGGTACCGAGGTTGCTGAGGGAGGTGGTCTTGACGGTCGAGAATGAAAATTGCCTGCAGGTCGTCGTGAGGTTATTCATAGTTAGTAGCATAGGTTGTGAGGTTACTCACAAGTTAATATTAATACACCAGGGTGTTTTTGTTTGTTCTCAGTCTTCCGAACTGGTTATGGGCTGACTATAGAATGGTTATGTTATAGCGGTGATTTAATTCGGGGATCCTAGTTAGGACCCCCCATTTTTAAGGGAGGGGGTGTCACGACCTTGTGCAATCTGTTTGCCTGTCTCTCACTGGTCTGTCTTTCTTGCAGCTACTAGTAGTTGGCTGGTAGGTGGAGCTGTGAGGGAGTGCCTGTTAGTGCCCGCCATTCTGGGTTGGACCTGCTGCAGCCTCATCAGCCTGATCACTTTGTTTGGTTTGTTGCACCTTACAACACGACATTACACCATGATTCACTCATCCACGCACGGCTAACATGACTGATACCCTTCATACATACACATGCCATCAGTAACTTGCTTTTGCTCATTTGTTTTAGTTAAATAAAACTAACTTTGACTGTTACATCTGTGTGTGGCCTCCCTTTTGTTGCCGACCTTGAGCCGGGTGGTAACACCTGCGACCTGACTTGACTTGACTTTTGTCATGTGACTTGCCAAGTCACAATAAATTATTAGATCGACATTGTCTTATTGTGAGCAAGTGTGAGTCCAGTGCGAGATCAGCAGAGTTGTTGGATGGCACTCAGACCAACACCGTCCCGAAAATCATACATTTTGGATTCAAAGATTATCAAACAACACCAAATAAAAGAGGAGCGACATGAAACATCTGCAATGTTAAAATTACTGATACTGCAAGCACTACGTCAAATTTCATCAGACATTTCAGGACAGCTCATAAAGAAAGGTGAGTAACATGGTGTAACGTAGGTTAAAGCTCGATGGATTAATGTCCTGATTATTATTATGCTACTTGGCTGCTGACATCAGGGATACTACTAGGCTAATGGATTGATACGTTAATATTTTTCTTATCAATGATTTTTTTTTAGCTAAAAAATATCTATGCACCTGTAATGTGGTTATAATGAGGTTATAGTGTAACCTCATTGCAGTCATAACATCTGAAAAAAAAGTGTCTGCGCTCTTGTCAGAGTGGCTCATTGTGAGATTTGTTGTATTTGTGTTTATGTATGTGTGTATAGTATGGAGCCTTTTTTGGATTTCCTGCCTAGATGCTCAATAGAAAAGACCTAAGTTAGGAGTTTAGTTACTCTTTATTTGCCTTTGCCTTCCTCTCTGTTGGCTGTTGTTTTGCATAGCCCTTTGTGTGCATCAATTTATTTCTCTCTTCTTTGCGTTTGCAGCCCTGAGTTTTAAACACCAAAAGTGCATGCCTAGAATGAGGCTATATGTAGTCAAAACTTTATTTTCAGACATTATGGCATGGTTTTGGTGTTTAAGCTCATTGATGCAAACACATTGATGCAAACGCATATGATCAAAAAAGAGCTAATTAAGGCACTAAAGTAGATTTAACATAAAATAAGGACAAGACGGGGAGAAAAATGACTGCGTACATAAATAATCTAGTTCTCTTTTTTTGACCATACAATGCATTTGCATCCCTGAGCTTAAACACCAAAACTGACTAGTGTGCTCATATCTAAAGTATGTATGCATACAATGAGGTTATATTAGAACTTTCCTTTCAGATGTTATGACTCCTTTGTAGGCAGTAATAGCAAGCTGTGTGCAGCAAATACATGAGTTTAATATGTATCTTTTCTCCAGCGTCTGTCCCAAATGTCTAGATATGACAAGTACCTTCGTTCAAAAGCAGCTCCTACAACAGACTCAAGTCAGCCCCAGATCTCCCAGTTCATCACAATCACCAAGCAACACTTCACTTCCAGCCATCCCCAGCAGAACACCATCACACGTTCAATACTTTCAGACCTGGTTATTGATTGCAGCTTGCCGTTGTGTATCATAGAACACCCAAGTTTCCGGCACTTCATGTCTGTTGTTGACACAAGGAACAACCCTGTAAGCCGAAAAACTCTTACTTCAAAACTGGATGGTGTAGTGCTGGAAAAGCAGACAAAACTAAAGAACAGTTGGATAATGGAGAAGGTGGAATAGTCCTGAAATCTGCTTTGCTGTCTTGTAATAGGTTCAGCGGTTCCCATACAAGTGAAAGAGCCATTCTTCAAGAGTCTGGCCAGAAAGAGACAGCATTCACATCAAGGGAATGGAGTCAAATTCAAGAGTTGGTGCGTGTGCTTGAGCCTTTTGCCGAGACCACTGACCTCACTCAAGGTGAAAAAGTGGTAACCATAAGTGCAGTGGTTCCCTGTGTCTTCTCCCTCAATCACCATCTGGAAAACTTAAAAAGCACTATGTGCTACTTGGGGGCCTTCATCAAAACCCTCCAGACATCTTTTCAAAGGAGGTTCAAGGGGATTTTCGTAAACATGAAGATGGCAGAAAACTCATCATCTGATTGTCAGCCATTGCCCTTCTCTGACCCACCGTATCTGAAGGCAGCCATGCTGGATCCTTCTTTTGGCAGCATGTGAGTCATGCATGATGTTTTGGTCCCTGACAACACTAAGGAGGTGTCAAAGATGATCAAAGGTATGTTATAGCTTTAAAGTAAATACATGTCAAGTTAACCTATGTATAAAAAATATTACAGTATACACATTATCATATTATTTGGTTATTGAGTGATTTTTCTTTTGCTCAACACTTGACTCTGGAAGAAGCAGTGAAAGTCACTCCAACGAACCCACGCATAGAAGAGAAAGAAGAGGTCCAGGCAACAGAACCTCAATCAAGCGTCTTTGCATCCTATCAGAACAAGAGACAAAAGAAGGACTCAGCTCCAACACCTCATATGCAGCTCACACACTTCTGGGACATCTGTAGTGGACAGGACTGCCTCCACTTCCGGACACTGAACAGACACACCCTTCCTTCTCTCTGCAAGGTTGTGGCAAGACTGTTGCATATCCCAGCATCCAGTGCCCCGGTTGAGCGTGTGTTTAGCCACGGTGGTGTGATCATGACACCGCATTGGTCCCAACTCAGTGCAAAGGTTTTAAAACATGCAGACACAACTACTGTTCATTGTCCGTTCTTCCTGTTGTGCACTCTCTTTGTCTGTCTCAAATTCAAAATTAAAATTTGCTTTATTGGCATCAAGAATCAGTTAAACAAAGCAAAACTAAAAATACAATTCGTAGGTTAAGAACATATAAATGCAATTTTAAAAAATCTATCACTGCTTTTTATTTTCAACAACTGAAAAAACTGAGAAAACTAATGACTGTCTCAACTTCACCTGGATATAAATTTAGAAATTATCCTCGTTCTTCATAGCCATTGTCTCCCATAGTGACCACTCTAAGTAGTTTTTCTCCCCCTGTGTGTAGAAGTACGTTACAGCAGCTGATCTCAGACACCATAGTGTTTTGTTGAATTAAGCACATTCTGTTACAGTGTTTCTTTTTACATACATACATGTGATGGTGTAAGTAATAAAAAGCTGTTTTAAATTCATTCAAGTTGAGCTGATTCATTAACTTATCAGCTTACATAAAAGAAGATATCGACTTTGAAAAACAGGTTTGGTGAAATACAGACATTTTAAAAAACTAATGACTCGTGACTCGACTTGCTTGACTAAAGCTCTGCTTGGACTTGACTTACTTGATCCTCCCATAGAGACGACTTGGACTTACTTGAGACTTGCATGTATGGGACTTACTCCCATCGTTGCTCCAATCGTAGGAAAGTGTTTGAGTGTGAAAAGAATACAAGCACATTTGTAGCCTCTGCTCGCTGATGTGTGATGTCCTCTATGCTTGAACCCTGTTGGCAACAGCAGGGTTTGAATGTGGTCCATTGGCAGTGAGTCCAGAATACAAAACAGATTCCTCTTATCCTGACAAAAACATCTGATTGAAGGAAGCATCAGGTTGCAAAGGCAATTTGTTCTTGTAAGAAATCCAGAAGAGTAGTTCCCAGAAATGACACAATGGAGGGGCGTTCTGCACTTCACGCACACACACACACACACACACACACCATAATCAATATTGTTTAACTTTAAGTGAAAAAAAAAGTGGCATTAGCATTAGGTACTAAAAATAAATAATGGAAGAAAAAGTACTAGAAAAAATTTAAATGAAAAAGAAAGAAAAAATTAAAATGTTTTGTTGAGTATGACAAATCTTGTTCATGCATACTGTACTTTATAGTTAATTACTTTTTTTATTGCATGCACTTCATTAATGCACTTAGTGTTTACTCGTTCTATATATAGTTCATTTATAGTTCTCAATTCTGAGGCTCTTCGGTAAATATTCATTCATAGACTTAAGAATATTCATGTTCTAACTCAGTTCCATAAAAAACTTGTTCTGTAAATAGTTCTCTTACTTTTGTGATCACAAACATTTATTTGAATTTCAATTTTGAGGCTGTTTTGTAAATAGTTTTAAAATAAGAAAAAATACAGCAACTTGTGATCAATCCATATCAATTTTAGACTTAAAACAATGTGGTGATTTAAGCCCCACCCATTCCTGGTCAAACCACACCCACTTCCAGTTTAACCCCCGCCATTCCGAATACAGATACGGATACAGATAATCTATTTGGTTAAACAGATACAGATACAGATAGTGGTGTACTCACTCATCCCTAATTTCCATCATGCAACATACAAGCAATTAACAATGACTGGTGAATGTATGCAGTCAGTCCATCTGTGTCTGTCCCTCTGACTGCCTTCAACACTTTTGCCACTATTTCTTCATGATGATTTTTTCTGTATTGTCTCACCCTCTTTCTTCTTGTGCCTACCTGTATATCGTGTCATGGTTTCCCCCTCTTGCATTGATCTATGCAAGTAGGTCAGAGCACTAGCTTTGATCTTTGACCCATGAAAGCAGGTCAGGTTATTTTGACCTATGCAAGTAGTTCAGGGTAAAATTTTTAATTCAGGGGTGTTGCAGGATTGTTTCTTGTTTCATGTTATTGTCTGAAGCTGTCAAATGAGATCTGCTGCTGTCATCTATTTAATTGCACAATGACATACCTTCACTGTTAGCCTATCCTCTTTAACATAAGTCTTTCTGCAGATGTTGTGAAATTACACTGTTATTACGCACACACATTCTGTCAGTAAATAAGATTAAACTTCAACCTGAAAACAGACATTCACACAATAATTCAGAGATCAAGTCTTGTTAGGGTCATTTATGAGTGAACAACTGTCAAAAGTTTAAATGTCTTCTGACCTGTGATTCCCCAGAAGGTTCTATATTCCAAAAAATGACTGACTGATGGATTCCTTGTCGTTAATATGGGACCCTTAAAGGTCCCATATTATGCTTTTTTAAATCCATGTCATTCAGCTGCCCAATGTCCAACTACACTGTATTTGAAATGTCTTGTCCCAAACTAATGCACGGTTCTCAATATTCTTCGATTGAATATTGATCAAATCACTTCAAGTCCAGAAGCTTTGTTTAAAGATGCTGGCCTCTGAGCTCCTTTTGTCAACACCTGTCACACCCCTCCAAAGTTATTTACATACACCACATGAACACACGTGCTACCATCCGCTCGCACTTAGCGTTAGTCTAAGACTTTTAAGCTTTCAGTAACTTCGTTATTACCTATTTCCCTCTTATTTGTCTCATGTTTTTACTCGTTTTTCATGATATAACTGTTTTCACTGTATAACTTTTCTGCAGTAAGCATCGAGCTACTTTCTCAGTTAGCTGAACGTGTTGTGGCCCTTTGTGCAAACACTAGAAGGCTGATCAAACTAAGATTGGCAGGTAAACATAGCAGAGGATTTGTAGGAAAAAACACACTGTTTGTGTGAAATCAGTGGAGACGACAACAGATGATTACAGACAGGAGGTAATTAAAGCTGTTTTTCATGACAATCGTCACAGATAATGACATATGGCTTGTTAGCCAGACCAGCGAGCTAAGCTAATGCAGTCAAATGAAACATGGGATGTTACTGGAGAGGTAAGATAAAACGTGGAGATTATTTTCTTGTATTCATGAAGTATATTGAACTGTTGGCTGTTGGGCGCCATCCGTACATTACAAGGCTGGGAGTGAGTGACAAATTCACTTCTTGATTTCTGTCTGGATTAATTCACATTCAGGGTTAAGGTCAATTGAACACAACCCTTGACTGGTGACAGTGAATATCTATTAGCTTTAAATAAAGCCTGAGGTTGTTTGTTAATGAGCTGTGTATTCGATTTGGATACACGCAGATCTCATATCACTTAAAACAGCTAAAGCTACTTTCATTCATCAAAAAATAGACAACATTTCTGATTTACCAGCAATCTTCTTCTGCCGTGAAACTGGTTATGTTTTCGCTATGATGCTGAGTATGTGCCTTAACAGACAGAAAGACAGACAGACAGACAGACAGACAGACAGACACACACACACACACACACACACACACACACACACACACACACACACCTCTTAGTATTTTTCTAACAGCTAACTAGTTAGACAAATACTGGCAAACTTCAACAGCTTGTGAGGAACTTCTAGTGTCTAGCCCTGAGCCAGGTCATTGCCACACACTGCTACTTTAGCCTGAACACCACCTTCACCTTGGGGATGACCACACCCTTTTCTGGGGAGAAGATATGACTCATGATATGTCAATCACTCTGTCAATCACTCCTGTTGTTATGTCAAGATAGGAGCTGTGACCAAATGGATTGTTATGATGCTGTCCAGCCAAAATATCCCAAAGATTCCAAATTTTTATTGATGCAGGAATTGCTTGTTTTCCATATTCTAGGAGTTGGTAGGGTGTCACTCCAGAGAAGGAGGGAGAAAAACAGCCTCAAGCTGCTGCAGAACTGGCGGGGGCAGCTGTCACTACAGAAATGAAGAGCCTTGTGGCCTACAGAAGCTTCCAGTGCTGCAGTTCCAGTGCCATGATCTTT
The DNA here is from genome assembly GCA_013358685.1 of Antennarius maculatus. Taxonomy (NCBI): domain Eukaryota; kingdom Metazoa; phylum Chordata; class Actinopteri; order Lophiiformes; family Antennariidae; genus Antennarius; species Antennarius maculatus. Next base: position 6,302,522 of record CM023607.1, read on the forward strand.
AAGTTGAGGTGTTCCAATTATGTCTCCTGCGAAAAAATCTCTGACCACCAACCTCAACCAACCACTAGCCAACACACAGATGAGTGGCAAAACAATGGAAAAATGAAGGTTACACCATTGGCTAAAATGTAAGCAATAGTTCATAATAATAATAGGGTGAAACGGAAAATATCAAGGTGGATGGAATGAAGATACATTGCCTTGCGAAAGTATTGGCTCCCCAAAAACTTGTTGACATTTTGCCACATTTCAGGCTTCAAATTTAAAGATAACAAACTGAAAATATTTTTCAAGAATCAACAACATGTGAGACACAATCGTGAAGTGGAACCAGATTTATTCAACATTTCATATTGTGTTTACTAATAAAAAACTGAAAAGTAGGATGTGCAAATGTGAGACCAAATGACACACAGGTGCACTGTTTGTCATTGCTGTCATTTAGGTCAACAATGGATAATTCAGAAGTCATCAGGGAACTTCTGGATTCGGTTAGCTGAGCTGAGAGAACAGGGGGCCAGTACTTTTGTACATCCTACTTTTCAGTTTTTTATTTGTAAGCACAATATAAAATGTTGAATAAATTTGGTTCCACGTCACGATTGTGTCTCACATGTTGTTGATTCATGAAAAATGTTTTCAGTTTGTTATCTTTAAGTTTGAAGCCTGAAATGAGGCAAAATTTCAAAAAGGGGCCAATACTTTCGCAAGGCACTGTAGTTTCTACAACAAATAACACAGAAACAAAGGGGGAAAAGTGGGGGAAAATGCTAAAAGAAATAATAGAAAGACACCTATTGTCACATGTAACTGTGACAGTGAAACGAAATCAGTTTGAACCCAGCAATCGGAGGCAAATATGAACCGGGAAAAGTGACAAACAAATAAACCTAAAACCCTAAATAAAGCAGAGGTGTCAAACTCATGGTCCATTGTGGCCCATAGGATGACACTTAATGGCCCACAGGACAGTGTAAAAATTTAATGCTGCCAGTCTGTTTTATTTAAATAACACTTTACCACATTGTGTGTGTTGTGCATGGTGTGTGTGTGTGTGTGTGTTTTCTATTTTTTATTCTTTTTTTAATTAATTGGTTGCCTGTATCCATGTGGATGATTTGCTATCATGAGGAATCTGTAAATTAACAATCAGGATTAATGATCAACACAGATGTAACCTTGATGATGTCACTGAGGGCAGTACACCTCCAATAGGGCCACCTTGCCGGATCATGTCTGCATCCCACTACCGAGTCAGGCTGAGTGCTCGTGGGGAACCTTCCCAACTCGGATGGATACAGCCAGCCTGCCTGTCTGCATACCTGCCTACCTGCCTGCCTGTCCGCCTACCTGCTCTTTCTTATGTATCTATCTGTCTATATATGTGTGTACAGCGCACCCTCGTTCTTTGCTCTCAATGCATTGCAGGAACCAAATGTGATTGAGGAATCTGCCATCGAGATTGCGATCCTTTTATCTCTAAACGTTTATGAACCCTCCCCATACTGATATCAAACCACCTTCTATCAGTATTACCTTTTCCCACACTCTTATCGACTGTTTAAAGCACTTTTGTGTCTCACGAAAGTCTGAGACTGACAGAACGGAGTGGACTTCCAGATGGTTCCTCATTTCTAATTTAATCCAGCGTGTCCTCCCTCCATGTGAAATAACATCATGAATCCTGCTTTTTTTTAAAAATTCTAATAATTTGAGAAGAAGAGAGTTTTTCTGCACTTGGCAGAGCACAGCTTCCTCAATATGATTTTTTTTTTTAATAAGCTCAATAGAAAGGTCTCACACTGTCATTCTGTCACCAACTCAACCCGCTATCTGTCAATCAAGTGCCCAACCAATCATACTGCCCAACCAATCACAGCACATTTGCCTGAAGGAATCTCGTGAACAATATGGCGTAAGGCATCTGCTATGTTAGGAGAAGAAATAACTACACATGGACTTCCCAGTTAACACAATTTTAGAGTGCCATAACTGTTCCAACAGTTTTCATGTTCTTGAGCAGAGAGTCCAAACAGCAGGAATGAGATAGATAATGGCAACTATTTCTGAGTGAAACTAGCTGGCTAGCAATCTGTCCAGTTATGGTTCAAGGACAGCTACAAGTACCTTGGAATCCCACAGGCTAATGGAAATCTTGAGGAGGCCGCAAGTCCACAGCCAAATACCTGCAGAGAGTAAGGCAAGTCCTGAGAAGTCAGCTGAATGGTAGGAAGAAGGTCCGAGCCATCAATATGTATGCACTGCCAGTCATCAGATACCCCTCTGGGATCATAAACTGGCCAAAGGAGGAGATAGAAGCCACAGATATCAAGACTAGAAAGCTCCTCACCATGCATTTAGGGTTTCACCCCAAGTCCAGCACCCTGAGGCTGTACACTTAGCAGAAAGAGGGAGGCCGAGGACTAGTGAGCATCAGGGACTGCTGTCCAGTATGAAACATTGAAAATCCAAGAGTACATCAGTAAGATGGCCCCAACAGATGAACTGCTCAGTGAATGCCTTAAACAGCAGAAACCTGAGGAGGAGGAGGAAGAGGAGACAACATGGAGGGACAAGCCCCTACACAGCATGTAGGGGCTTGTCAGATAGAGGAAGTGGCTGATATCATGAGGACCTACCGATGGCTGGATAAAGCTGGACTGACAGACAGCACAGAGGCACTGATCATCGCAGGACAAGAACAGGAGTACAAGAGCAGTAGAGGCCAATATCTATCACAGTATATATGACCCAAGGTGCAGGCTATGTAAAGAAGCCCCAGAGACAGTCCAGCATGTGGTAGCAGGAGAGGCTACATGGAGAGGCACAACCAAGTAGCTGTGATAGTGTACAGGAACATCTGTACCCAGTATGGACTAGAAGTACCCAAATCCAAATGGGACATAACACCAAAGGTGGTTGAGAACACCAAGGTTAAGATCCTGTGGGACTTCAGCTTACAGCCTGACAAACAACTGCTGGCTAACCAACCGGACATAGTGGTGGTGGACAAAGAGCAGAAGAGAGCAGTGGTGATAGATGTGGTGATTCCAGCTGACACCAACATCTGGAAGAAGGAACATGAAAAGATTGAGACGTATCAAAGGTTGAAAGAACAGCTGGAACATATGTGTAAGATCAAGGTTAATGTGGTCCCCGTGGTAGTAGGAGCACTTGGGGCAGTGACCCCCATACTGGAAGAGTGGCTCCAGCAGATTACTGGAGCACCATATGAAGCCTCAGTCCGGAAGAGTGCAGTCCTGAAGATATTGCGCAGAACCCTCAGACTCGCAGGCCTCTGTTAGAGGACCTGAGCTTGAGTATGACACACACATACCACCCTACAAGGGTGAGAGAGACATTATATATATATATATATATATATATATATATATATATATATATATATATATATATATTAGTGTGTGTGTGTGTGTGTGTGTGTGTGTGTGTGTGTGTGTGTGTGTGTGTGTGTGTGTGTGTGTGTGTTTGTTTGAAATGAGTCAGGCTACTGTCATTTAAATAGAAACCACTTAAATGTTAGGGATGTGACCTGCACGTGTTGGTTTATGATAACCCCTTTTTAAAGCTTTTTTTTAATATTACTTGAATTAATTGTAAGCTTTCTATTTACACACACACAGGTGGCCTTTAAATCCTGAAGCTGAATCTGGACACTCGTATCTGGACAGGGAACGCAGCACTGTGAGGATCCTTTTTCTGGATTTTTCAAGTGCCTTTAATACCATCCAGCCCTGTATACTGTATACTACAGGACAAACTCTCACAAATGCGAGTGGACCCCACCCTGGTTGCCTGGATCCATGACTACCTCACCAACAGACCACAGTTCGTCAGGCTAAAGGACGCCACGTCTGATACTGTGGTCAGCTGCATCGGTGCTCGACAGGGGACTGTCTTGTCCCCAATCCTCTTCACCCTCTTCTAGTCCCCAATCCTCTTCTTGTCCCCAATCACTCTTCACGGCGGACTTCTGCTACAACACAGAACCGTGTCACATCCAGAAGTTCGCAGATGACACAGCCATTGTGGGATGTATCAGGGACAATGAGGAGGAGGAGTATAGATGCGTGGTGAAGGACTTTGTTGACTGGTGTCACAGCAACAGTCTGCAGCTCAACACCTCCAAAACTAAAGAGCTGGTCATTGACTTCAGAAGGGGCAGACCCCAACCTAGACCAGTTCTGATAGGAACGGAGGAGGTGGAGTTTGTGCAGACCTATAAATATCTTGGGCTGTGACTAGACAACAAGCTAGACTGGACCAACAACATAAGGCAGCTGTATAAGAAAGCACAGAGCAGGATGTACTTTCTGAGGAGGCTGAGGGCATTCAACATCTGCAGGAAGCTCCTGTGGATGTTCTATCAGTCTGAGGTCGCCAGCGTCCTGTTTTACGCTGTGGTGTGTTGGGGAGGGAGTGTGACCGAGGCAGATCTCTCCAGGCTGGAAAAGCTGATCATGCGGGTAGGCTCTGTGGTTGGGATGAAGCTGGACCCTCTGGCAACGGTGGCAGGGAAGAGAACACTGGACAAACTGCTGGACATCATGGACAATGTCAGCCACCCTCTGCACACCGTTACCAATAACCAGAGGAACCTGAGAAGCCCGAGCAGCTAAAGGCTGTGCTTCCCAACATGCAGGACTAACATACTGAATACAAGCCAATGGCTTCTACCCATCAACCTTTTTTTTTTCTTTTCGGATGATGTTGCTGATGTTCCATCACTGATGAAAGTAAAATATGTTGTAATTACAGGTCTGGAAAGAAGAAAAATAAACTGAATAAATAAATAAAAAACTCCTTCATCCCCCGAGCCATTTTATTGCTCAACTCCTCACTGGGGGAGGTGAAGAAAAAGAGAGTCCACACCAGGGCGGAGGGATGACAAAAAAGAAATGTAATTAAAATTTACCAAACAATGTAAACAATACACACACTACCTATGCCTATCCATGTCTATTTATTCATGCCCTTTAGAGAGTAGAGTAGGACTTTATTCATCCCTTCAGGAATAAAGTATTCCTTTATTCCTTAGGCCATTTATGTCTCTGTATTTGTATATTCTCTTTATTTAGTGGGTTATTATTATTTATGTTCTCTCCATCTGGTGGGTTATGTATTTATTACTCTTTCTATTTGGTGTTGGCATTACTTCTTGTATCTCTTTTCTTTCTGTGTACTCACTGTGCTGTGTGTAATGTGACGGAGGAATTAATTTCCCTGATGGAACCTCCTGAAAGGATGAATAAAGTCCTACTCTACTCTACTCTACTCTCTGAACTATAATATTGCTAATGTCTTTTTTTTGTAGATCAGGTAGACCTGTACATTTACTGATTTTACAGGGGTACTAATTTGGTCAGGAGCTTTGCTTCCCTTTAGCCCTCGGGTGCCTTCACTTTTTGACTGGTGGCCTTGTCGCTCTTGTGCAGATGTCCCAGCAGCCTCTGGCTCTTCTTGCAACACAAATGAAGCCATGGACAAAGTAACACTGCTCCTTTTTGAGCTTTGCCCTCTGGACTGGCCAGTGGCCGAGCTGGCTGTGGCTTTGGTTGTACAGTAAATGTACGACCTGTGCATTTACTGATTTTACAGAACACTGGCAGTATTATTCTAATTAAAGAGACCATTTGTTCTCTGTATTTATCTGGTTGTGTTATAAGTCCTGTTCATGTTGTTTTCTAGGAGAATTTAGTCTCTGTATACATGAACAAAAACCAACCATCTCCAGAGGGTTTATCTGTATACAAACGGAGATACAATCTCAAAACCAAAACGCTTAGAGTTTGTTAATCTGCTTCTGCATCTTCCTCTATTGCTGGTATGGTGTAAATCCCGCCAGCAACAAGGATCTGGTATTTTGCTGTGAAGTTTTCATGCTCTCCCAGTTTCTACGTAGGTTCCCTTGGCTTCCTCTCTCCTCCAGAAATATGCACGCATTGAATTTGGTACTGTAGAGGTGAAATTGATTGGTTGTTTGTCTTTCTGCATGATCCAGCAATGAGCAATTCGTCCAAGTATTCTGCCTCTGCATACCATGTCTCATCACATCTTCCGATCACACCCATCATTAATGCCATAAATCAATATTCCATTTCTGTGTTTGTAGTTGCTACTTTCCTCGGCATGGCACACAAAAGACATTTTCTGTAAAGCTGTAAAGCAAATATAATAAATGCCCTTTTTTGATACTAGTTAGGGTTGAGCTGGATACTCGTTTCATACGAGTATCCGGTACGGATAATGCATTTTGACGAGTTTGAATACAAATAAAGCCCGTTAATAGTCGTGATCGGACTGAAGGAAAATCAGCCGGACTGTTGTCACGCTCTGTGATTGGCCAGTCACACATACTTCCCTCCCCTTCCTACAGACTGCAGTTAGAGCGGAGTTTCCCTGTCCCACTCTCTGTCTCCGGTACACGCAGTTACTGATGTCTCTGTTCGTGGCTTCACTGTTGCTCACGTCGTTATTAGATTTTCTTCAGCTTGCCTCTATTTTGGTATTTGGTTATGTGGTGAACTTTCTTGTTTGTTTTTTTGTTGCACGTACGTATGCATTTAACCATTGCCTCGGTGGTTAAAGTCTTTTTTTTTTACCTGTTCTAAACTCTGTTCAAATTAACAATGTCTATACTTAATATTTTAACTGAGACATAGCGCGTGCACACACGCACACACACACACACACACACACACACACACACACACACACACACACACACACACACACACACCATAATCAATATTGTTTAACTTTATGTGAAAAAAAATGGAAATAGCATTAGGTACTAAAAATAAATAATGGAAAAAAAAGTACTAGAAAAAAATTTAAATGAAAAAGAAGGGAAAAATATTAAAAAGTTTTGTTGAGTATGGCAATTCTTGTTCATGCATACTTTGTAGTTAATTACTTTTTTTATTGCATGCACTTCATTAATGCACTTAGTGTTTACTCGTTCTATATATAGATCCTTTACTATTGTGACCAAAAAGCGTTGAATCTCAATTCTGAGGCTCTTCGGTAAATATTCATTCATAGATTCATGTTCTGACTCAGTTCCATAAAAAACTTGTTCTGTAAATAGTTCTTACTTTTGTGATCAAAAACATTTATTTGAATTTCAATTTTGAGGCTGTTCTGTAAATATTTTTAAAATAAGCAATAATACAGCAACTTGTGATCAATCCATATCAATTTTAGACTTAAAACAATGTGGTGATTTAAGCCCCACCCATTTTCGGTCAAACCACACCCACTTCCGGTTTAAGCCCCGCCCATTCCGAATACAGATACGGATACAGATAATCTAGTTGGTTGAACAGATACAGATACAGATACAGATAGTGGTGTACTCGCTCATCCCTACTAGTTATCTTAATTTGTGAGCCTTTTATTATGCCCTATGAGCAGGGCATAATGGAAGCTGTTGGGTTATTTTGCGACAGAATGTAGACAGGTTTATAGCTACACCACAGATAATGGGCCTATTTCACAAAGCAGGTTTAATGGAAAACCTGGTTAAGTTAACCCTGAAATCAGGGAAAACCAGGGTTTCAGTTTAACAAAGGGAGGTAACTTAACCCAGAGTTAGAGCAGTAACCCTGACCAGTTTCATCAAGCGAGGTAAACTGAATCTCTGGGTTTGTTACCGCACTAACAGACTTTCTGAAGCTAACCTGATCGGGAGCAAGTTTTCTTCCACAAATCTAGGGTTTCCTCTGACTCTGCGCCCTTTCAAAGCCGCTCACGCTGTTTCATTTCCTGGTTTTGTCGGACAGAGAGTTGTATCGACGTAAGGTTTTATAAATAACGCTGTATTATAGAGGCATTTTAGAGGCAAAAATGGCATGTCCGTTTGACAAATATCCCATTTGTGAAGGTTCAGCATTAAGTCACAGAGAATTAAATATTTTTATATCGCGTTCAGATGTCCCGTCATCTGCCGACAGTTCTCTTATTATCAGTACCGGCACACATCCCGATCCATCAACACATGCATGACCTGATACCTCCTCAAATCTGCAGCAGCGCTGCGTGTAGTGCTCCGGTCTGCTTTTTTTTCTTTGTAAACGGTAGTATTTCTATACAATGTGTGTGTCTGTCTGTGTGTGTGTGTGTGTGTGTGTGTGTGTGTGTGTGTGTGTGTGTGTGTGTGTGTGTGTGTGTGTGTGTGTGATGAGCCGATGATGATGATGAAATACAGAGACAAGCTACCTGTGATGTTGCAAGGGCTCCCCTCCCTTTGTCAAAGACAAGTTCTTATAAGCCAACCTCAAGTGACAACAGAGGCTGTGGCAGTGACACACATCAGATATTTCCCTCAAACACACTCCACCCATCTATGGGTCCATTCATCTTTGAGTTTGCCCTGTCTTGATCTTGATAACACACACATATAGTGCCTTGCAAAAGTATTGGCCCCCCAAGAACTTTTTGACATTTTGCTACATTTCAGGCTTTGAACTTAAAGATAACAAACTGAAAATATTTTTCAAGAATCAACAACATGTGAAACACAATCATTAAGTCTAAACAAATTTATACAACATTTTATATTGTGTTTACAGATAAAAAATTGAAAGTAGGACGCGCAAAAGTGTTGGCCCCCTGTTATCTCAGCTCAGCTAACCGACTCCAGAAGTTCCCTGATGACTTCTGAATGATCCAATGTTGACCTAAATGACTAACAATGACAAACAGAGTGCACCTATGTGTCATTTGGTCTCAGTTTAAATGTACCTGCTCTGTGATGGTCTCAGACGTCTGTAAAAGGAACAATGGAGAACAAACCGCTTCATGAAAACCAAAGAACACACCAGGCAGGTCCGAGATAAAGTTGTGGACATGTTCAAAGCCAGAATGGGATACAAGAAGATTTCACAATATATAAACTTCTCCAAGAGCACTGTGCGAGCAATAATATCAAAATGGAGAGAGCATCAAACTACCAAGACCTGGCCGTCCCTCTAAACTTTCAGCCCAAACAAGGAGGAAAGTAACAGCTGAGGTGGGACAATCTGTCCATAAGACAACTATTAGTCGTACTCTGAATAAATCTGGCCTTTATGGAAGAGTGGCAGGAGAAAGCCATTTCTGAAAGAAAACCATAAAAAGGCCCGTCTGTAGTTTGAAAGAAGCCACGTGGGAGATACAGATGACATGAGGAACAAGGTGCTCTGGTCAGACGAGACCAAAATTGAACTTTTTGGGTTGAATGCAAAAAGTTACGTATGGCTTAAGAGTAACACTGCACATCACCCTGAAAACACCATCCCCACCGTCAAACATGGTGGTGGCAGCATCATGCTCTGGGGTTGCTTTTCTTCAGCAGGGACTGGGAAGATCGTTAGAGTTGATGGGAAGATGGGTGGAGCCAAATACACGGAGATTGTGGCAGAAAATCTGTTGGAATCCGCAAAAGACCTGAGGATGGGGTGGAGGTTCACCTTCCAAAAGGACAATAATCCTAAACATAAATTCAAATCTGCAATGAAACGGTTTAAAACTAACCACATAAAGGTGTTAGAATGGCCAAGCAAAAGTCCAGACCAAAATCCAATAGAGCATCTGTGGAAAGATCTGAAAATTGCTGCGCACAAATGATCTCCATCTAACCTTTAGAAACTTGAGCTGTTTGGTAAGGAGGAATGGGCAGATATTTTTGTCTCAAGATGTGCAAAATTCATAGAAACATACCCAAAAAGGCTTGCGGCTGTGACTGCAGCAGAAGGAGGTTGTACAAAGTATTAACTCAAAGGGGGCCAATACTTTTGCACATCCAACTTTTCAGTTTTTCATGTTTAAACACAATACAAAATGTTGAATAAATTTGGTTCCACTTCACGATTGTGTCTCATATGTTGTTGATTCTTGAAAAATATTTTCAGTTTTTTATCTTTAAGTTTAAAGCCTGAAATGTAGCAAAATGTCAGAAAGTTCTTGGGGGGCCAATACTTTCGCAAGGCAATGTACATAATCAGAAACACTCACTCCCTCACCTCTTTGTCTATGACACATGCAAACATCGTCCAATGAATGTGTTTGTTTCTTGAGCTAAGGTAGATGACTTCAGGGCAAGAACAGTAGGCTTTGCTTTGCACAGTTCAAATGGCGGCAAAATAACATCAGACCTGTCATTCTGCATAGCGTGGCACTGCTAAGAATAGGCCCTGGCAGATCAATTTATTTCAGACAGGAAACCAACGGCCACCTCTATGTACTTTCTAAAGTGTTTTCAGCAGTAGTTGAGGTGATGTAATGTTATGGATGCGTCACATCCATATTCCTGCTTTGGTTATGGCAATCTACTTTTTGGGATTTTACCAACTCAGCATGACAGATGGGTGTCTTTGATGTACTTATATGCCTTCAGTAAACGCACGTCATTTACGTTTGTGTTTTTGTGTGTCTGACGTCATGACGCCCAGCGTCCTGAAAATGAGCCACTGTTTTCTCTCGTGACACTGTCTCAGAAAGAAGGTAAGCTAGTATTAAGTTAAATTTGAATATAAGTTTTATGAGTTTGAAATAGAATACGTCATCTGAATTGGTCACATTTTGTAGTGTTCTGCCGCTATGCCAGTAGTATTTTGCTGACGAGCTGATAGGATGTAGTCCTGAAGATAGGTCTACTAACTTTAAATATCAGCCGTAACTTAGTTATGACTTGTTGGTTATCACATAACTAACTTCGGCTTGTAAATCGCGGGCAGGACACGTATGGTTTACTGGGGAGCAGGAGTAGGACGCAGCAGGAGTAGGACGCAGATGCAGGACACTGGTAGAGGAGCTTTTATCCATGATTTAAACAAGACCAGGCAAATATTCAAAAAACACAGGAAACTTCAAAATGTCCCAGAAACCAAGTAGTCTACAGGCGAAAGGGCAGTCAGGAATCAGGCACGGTAACATGACGTAGGCAGAGATACAAGACGATCTGGCAAAGAACAAACACAGAACTCTGCTTATTGACTGCCAAAGACGCCATATGGCGTCTTTTAATTTAGTAACATTGACTGCCAAAGACGCCATATGGCGTCTTTACCTTTTTTTGCGGGAGGGGGCAGATTGAAGTCTTATACACCGGGGCTGTGAATTTTAGACTTCGGTTGTAATGGATTTGCCGCCAGAGGGGGGAAGCAGTTTGATTTATCTCAGATCAGTCATATGAAGAAGAAACACGTCAATGAGTTGTAGGTTGGAAAATGGCGAAGCGGTTAGCGAAACGGAAGCATGGAGATGATCGATTTAAGCAGTTGACACTGGCACAGAGCTTTTCTGGCAGTGTATTGGCAAGGAGTGTGTTGCCGATCAGGGAGGATGAAGGAGGAGGCTCAGGAAATGCTCCAAATATTGCGGTTGGTGAGCAATGCTACACTCGTGGCATTGCTCATAGCTCTGGCGCTCACCATCGACCATTGGAGTTCCCACCACGTCACTCCGACTCCTCAGATAGTTCCGAGTCGGACGTAGAACACGACCCGGACTCATCAGACGAGTGGTTGCCGTCTGCATCGGCGAGCAGCAGGGAGTCCTCTCCAGATCAGCGGGGATCCGCAATCCAGGATGCCACAGAGAGTGTGAAGAGCGACGGTAAAAAAATATTTCTTTACATCTTGTTCTGTACTGTGAAAACTGTATTATGACATGTGCTTGCTTGTTTCTTGCTAATAAAGTATTCAATCAATCAATCAATCATTACAAAGCAATAAAACATGCCCTTTGTATGTATATATTTTGTATAAAATGGTATATATACACACAACTGTACTACACTATGCTACTGTACATACATTAGGCTGCATAAATACTATCTGGTACTCAAACATTTACTCCTTGCTTACACTCTGGCCTAATCAACTGTGCATTTGCACCCTGGTTGGATGCCAAACTTATTTTCGTTGTAGTGTATAACACTGTACTGTATAATGACAATACATTTTAATTTAATTTAATATTTCAATATTTTACAGTCCCTAAATCGAGCAGAGGATGTCCCTCAACCAGAGGGTGTACAGCAAGGAGACGGCTGTCATCCGAGAAAGATGCTGGTTGGCATCAGGGTGACTGGCAACCCATAAAGATGCCATTTACGGCCATTTAAATTGAGTTCAGGCCCAGGGTCGGGAACAGGTTCAGGCACCGGCTGGAATCCAGGTACGAGAACAGACTGGGCTCCAGGCGCATAAACAGGCTGGGGTGCGAACTCAGAAGCAGACTCAGATGTAGGCTGGGGTGCGGACACGAATGCAGGCTGGGGTGCAGACTTGGATGCAGGCTGGAGTGCAGACTTAGATGCAGACCTGAAAGACATTGTCGACCTTGTTGTTTCTCCAATTCATACTGAGGACTCTATTGCACATCTTGACTTTAAGATTTCAGAGTACAGAATTATATTCAAAGAGTTTTTCCCATACTATGAACTTAAACCAAAACACCATTTCTTGGATAATTACCCACACTTGATATGTCAGTTTGGTCCACTAGTTGCCCTATGGACAATGCATTTTGAAGAAAAGCATAGCTTTTTTCAGAGTTTTTTTTTCTTTCCCATAACTTCATTGTATGGCTCATCAGCTTTATTCCTCTGTAGTTGCCACAACTTGCTACCTCTACCTTCACCTTACGCTGCATCTCTCTGTACTCCTGTCTACTCTCCTCTGTCCTATCAGTGTTCCACTTCTTCTTAGCTAACCTTTCTCTGTATACACTCCTGTACCTCCTCATTCCACCACCAAGTCTCCTTATCTATTTTCCTTCCAGGTGACACACCAAGTGCTCCCCTACCTGTCTCCTCGATCACATTAGCCGTAGTTGTCCAGTCATCTAGCAGCGTCTCCTGACCACCCAGAGCCTGTTTTAACTCCTTCCTAAAAGTCATGCAACACTGTTCCTTTTTCAGATTCCACCATTTCATCCTCTGCTCCGCCTTTGCCCTCTTCATCTTCCTCACCACCAGAGTCATCCTACACACCACCATCCTATGCTGTTTAGCTACACTCTAAACCACTACTTTGCAGTCACTGATCTCCTTCAGATTACACCGTCTACACAAGATGTAGTGTAACTGTGTGCTCCTACCTCCACTCTTATAGGTCACCCTATGTTCCTGCCTCTTCTGGAATAAAATATTCACTATAGCCGTTTCCATCTTTTTGCATAGTCAACCACCATCTGTTCTTCTGCATTCCTCTCCTGGATACCAAACTTGCCATTCACCCCCTCATTACCTCTGTTTCCTGCATCAACATGTCCATTGAAGTCTGCACCTATGACAACTCTCTCACTTCTAGGATATGCTCTGCATCACTTCATCAAAATCCAACCAGAAATTCTCCTTTTCCTCCAGCTCACATCCTACCTGTGGAGCATACCCACTAACAACATTGAACATTGAACCTTCGATTTCTAGCTTCAGACTCATCACTCTATCTGACACTCTTTTTTACCTCCAGGAAATTCCTAACAAACTCCTCCTTCAAGATAACTCCTACTCCATTTTTCTTCTTATCTACACCATGATAGAACAGCTTAAACCCTGCTCCTAAACTTCTACGGGAGGAAATAAATCTAAGTAAGTTGTGCCCTCTTTATGGACAGCCTCCACCCGAGTCCACTACTGCAAGCCAGCAGTACTGCACTTATGTACTTCAGGGAGGAGATGCTGTCCATGAGGACCAGAGGAGATCCGGAAAGTTGAGATCTCATCTCTGTCAACACCCAAAGAAGATACCAAGGCACTCACGGGGATGACGACAAAAGGCTAAGCTAACAGCTAGAGCCACTAGCCTGAGGTGAGTGAAGCCTATTCTCCCCTCCATCATCATGGGGAACGTCAACTCACTGCCTAACAAGCTGGATGTTCTGACGGTGCTGTGCAGGAGTCAGCAGCGCTTGTTTGTTTTCTCCGAGACGTGGCTGACACACTGTGTGTGCGACGCTAATGTCATGCTGATTGGCTTCTCCACAAGAATGGACTGGGATAGGAGCACGGCTGATAAGAAGAAAGGAGGTGGACTTATTATTTATACGTCCGAGAGATGGTGCCACCCGGGACATGTGATGGTGAACACAAAGCTGTGCAACCGCGATCTGGAACTAACAGCTGTTACCATCAGGCCCTACTACCTGGTGTCCTGGTGTGTGTTTTCACGCATTGTTGGATTGTTGTCGTCATCTTCTATGTCCCACCACATTAAGACGGCGCAAGAAACTATGTGCGACCACCTCTGCTCTTCGGACCCGGCTCCCGGAGACTCTGTTCATCATCACAGGTGACTTCAACTACGTCACCTTCGACTCATCACTGCCCATATTGGTCCAGTTTTTGGACTGCCCCACACAGAAAAACAGAACCACGGATCTGTTCTACACCAATGCCAAGGACGCATACACAGCTACCCCACAGCTACCCCCCTCCACCCACTAGGTAAATCAGATCACAACCTAGTGTACCTCCAGCCCACCCACATCATGCATCGTCCCTGTGCCCAAGAGGAGACGCCCAACGGAGCTCAATTACTATCGACCAGTTGCTCTCTTCTTGCATGTGATGAAGACCCTGGAGCAACTGGTCCTGGAGCTCATGCATCCCCACGCGTAGGCTGCGATGGACCCTCTCCAGTTTGCCCACTGGCCTCCTGTTGGGGCTGACGACGCTGTCCTTTACTTCCTCCATCGTTTGTTGACCTACATGGATGTCGGGTGCTTTTCTTCGACTTCTCGAGCGCCTTCAACACCATCCAGCCCAGGCTCCTGCAGGACAAACTGGCCTCTGTGGCTGTGGACTCCAGCACTGGAGGACTGTTTTTCTACTGTGGTGACCAGCAGCACAGGGGCTTCTCAGGTTACTGTGCTTTCTCCTTTTCTCTTCACCTTCTACACCACAGACTTCCAGCATAACTCAGATGCATTCCACATACAGAAATTCTCAGATGACACTGCGATTAAGGCATGTATCAGGGAGGGTGACGAGGGGGGTAACAGGAGAGTGGTGGCGGACTTTGTGGAGTGGTGTCAGCGGAAGGACACCACTCCATGTTAAACATGTGTACAATGTTGTGTACAGGCCCCAGAAACAAACACACAACACACTAGTGACCTGTGAGCATGCAATAAGTACAGTACAGGGGGATGCAGAGTGATGGGCCTCTGTAGCGCCCCAATTGAGCAGCTTGTAAGAGGGACGGCGCCTTGCTAAAGGGCGCCTCGGCAGTGACCTGGAGGTGAGCTGACACCTCCCACTGTCAGTTCACACTCCTAAGAGAGCTAGGCAGGAGCGGGAATCAAACCGCCAACCCTGTGATCATAGGACGACCCGCTCTACCACTGAGCCACTGCCGCCCCCCAAGATGGTCCAAGAGAGATGGACCCAGGAGATTGTACTGGATTTCTGAGGGGCATCTGTTTTGGCACAGCCGGTGGTCATAGCAAAGAGGTGGAGACCAACAAGTACCAGGGACTGCAGCTGGATTAGATACTGGATTGGTTTACCAACATAGACTGTGTACAAGAAGTGGCAGAGTAGGATGTACTTCCTAAGGAAGTTGGCCTCCTTCGACGTCTGCTCCAAGCTCCTTCAGATGTTCCACCAGTCTGTCGTAACCAGTGTGCCATCTTACGTGATTGTGTGTTGGGGTAGCGGTGCCAGGAAAAGGGACATGGAATGCCTGAACAGACTCATTCACAGGGCTGGTTCTGTGGTTGGGCAGATCCTGGACTCTGTGGAGACAGTTCTGGAGAGGAGAACTATATTCAAGTTGAGAACAATCTTGGGGAACACCACCCACCCCCGGCTCACCAGGCTCCCCAGCTCCCAGCAGAGGAGCTGTTTCAGACTGCTGTCACTAATCTCCACAGAGAAACTGAGGGCTTCCTTTGTGCCCTGTGCCATCAGAAGGTACAATTAGAGTATCAGGAAGAGGGAGGGTGGGGCATCAAGGCCAGTAAGGTTATCGACTTGCGGCTGAGTGTGGGGAGGTGATGGTCTGGAGATCTGCTGGAGTAGTACCTGGGTGTCATGTCGTTGTTAATGACATGTTAGTGACATGTCTGGTAATAACTTATGTATGATGGACGTGCCTGCCCACCGTGTGGCTGTCTAGCTTGAGTTCCTGTGGGATCTAGGACCAATTATATGACTAGTGCACTGTATTTATACTTTTAGGATGGCGAATGCTGGGTTGTGTTTAAATGTTATAAATCCTTTCTTGTGTATTCTTTGTATAACATATTTTGTATGACTGTATGTGTCATGTCTCCGAACAATTAAGTTTTGCATTTGTCTGAAATGTCATGTCATTTCAGATCCTGTCACGCTGGCAGTCAGTTCATAGCCTTCACCTGCCTTCTTTCCACACACCTGCAGCCACTCCCCAATCCAGCCTTTATATACCTTGTTTAGTTCTCATCTCTCTGCCAGATTGTTTTAGTGTTCACCCTTACTTTCCAACCTTAGTATCATGCCCGTAGTTGTGATCGTGTGACTCTGCCTGTTCTCCTGACCTTGCCTGTTGCCAACCCATTGTTAGATTTGTCTTTTCTGGTTTTGGATTGCCTATATTGTCTGACTCCTGGATCCTTTCTAGCCGTCTGCCCCTTATTGGGCTTGTCTGCCCTGGGATCTGTACCAGAACTGTACCAGATTAAATCTTTTGAGACCCTTGACCCACCTGCTTACCCTGTCATGCTTTCAGGTTCCCCTGCCAGTCGTGTTCTGGTCCTGACAATATGCGACTGCATGTGTGTAAGCAGAAGTGAATAATTTCCCTTTGGGATTATTAAAGTATTCATTCATTCAAATCCAATGACAACATTTTCTGTAGGTAGATAACACCAGTTTTTTGAATGCTGCAGACAGACAGGCAGGCAGACAGACACTGTTGCGTACAGTGTCTGTCTGCCTGTACATGTACTTTTGATTTACATACATCACATGAAAAAGCACATCAGTGGTTGTATGAAATACACAGTTAAATAAACCTGTAAACAATCTGGGACGGCTGAGTCCAAATTCAAAATAAGTTGCTCATCCTGAAATCATTGCTCTTTGACCCTCGTTGATTCATAGATCTGCTTCATTTACATTCTGTTATATTTTACAGGGTTTATGATGAAAGTGATTGTGATGGACACAGAAGATACTCTTGACACTTGGATCACCTCAAAACCCCTCGACTTCACATGGCCTAATGGTGCCATTTTGAAGAATCAAGTCCAGGAGGGCCTCTTACTCTATGGAGATGATGGGAGTCTTTCTACCCTCATGCTGAATTCTGCAATTCCACAACAAGTGGACATGCACGTACTACACCTATAGTGGAGCACAAAGAGTGATGAAATCTACCTCTTTCTATTCATGCCCTACCTCTCATCCTCTGGCTCTCTGATTTTTGTCCATTGCTGGAATGAAGATTCAAATGTCACAAGCTAAAAATTTATTCAGGTTACACCAAAAAAAATTAGCAAGTCAAATAATGGGTTCCACCACCAAACCAATAGAGTTCAGAGTGGTTTAGCATTACAAAAAAAAAAAAAAAAAACTGCAAAAAAGATGACTGAACTAAAAGATGCATGTAAATGAAGCAGTATGCAAATGAATTTATTATACACACTGTATGACCTCTCTGCACTGACAGAGCACCCCCAGATTAAAAAACAAAACAAAACATGAGTTATAAGCAGGTGAATGAGAGAACCAAAACAAGTTTGAGGAGCTGATCTTGAAATATGCAGCAAAATTTATGATTAATGATGGAGGCTGAAAATACTGGAGATGAAAACAGACATTGATGAGAAAAATCACCAATATTCAACATACTGATTCAGTTCTCTATCTGTTGCTAGCATAGGAGTAAAGAGATGTGATGCATCTGTAGCTTGTATAGTTACAACAGATCCACTCTCTCCCTCTGGTTAGTCTAAAAACAAACAGCGGTCACACTCTTGTTGCCAAGCAACACCAATGCTTGCCTGATCATCCGACTATGAAACACAAAAGACAGGAGAGGGGAGGAGAGGAGAAGAGAGGAGAAGAGGGGAGGGGAGAGAAGAACAGAGGAGATGTTTTTTGAAAAAAAAACAAACATTTATTTACATTTACTCTTCAACATAAAATCACTACAACAAAAAGAAGCCCATCAGAAATCAACAAACCTGAAAGATTGATCAAAAATTAATAACCAAAGAGTCTTCTTCCCCTGCAGAACACAACCCCCTGCAGAACACAACCCATATACGGTTGAAAGACATCAAATTGTCTGTCACTCTGTAATAAGACTCCTCCAAGAGCTGCCACCTTATCGTGGTGGGGGAGTTTGAGTACCCGAATGATCCCAGGAGCTATGTTGTCAGGATCTTTATGCTCCTGCTAGGGTCTCCCTTGGCAAACAGGTCCTGGGTGACAGGCCAGACAAAGAGCAGCACAAAAACCCCTATGATGAGTAAAAAATCAAGGACCGTGACTTCGCCTGGTATGGCGCAACCAGGGCCCCACCCTGGAGCCAGGCCCAGGGTTGGGGCTCGTGTGCGAGCGCCTGGTGACGGGGCCTCTGCCCACGGGGCCCGGTGGGGCTCAGCCCGAAAACACGACATGGGCCCAACCTCCGGTGGACTCACCACCCCCCGAGGAAACCGTAGAGGATGGGTGCAGTGTGGATTGGGTGGCAGTCGTCAGCATGGGGCTCGACGACCTACTCCCCAGACAAAGAGTCTACCTCTAGGGACATGGAATGTCACCTCACTGGGGGGAAAGGAGCCAGAGCTTATGAAGGAGGTTGAGAGGTACCGACTACATATAGTCGGGCTCACCTCCACCCACAGCTTGGGCTCTGGAACCCAAACCCTTGAGAGGGGCTGGACTCTCCACTTTTCTGGTTTTGACCAAAGTGAGAGGTGGCGGTCTGGTGTGGGCTTGCTTGTGGCCCCACAGCCCATGCGTCATATATTGGAGTTCACCCCGATCAATGAGAGGGACGCATCCCTGTGCCTTCGGGTTGGGGACAGATGTCGTTTCAGCCTACGGGCCAAATTGCAGTGTGGAATACCCAGCTTTCCTGTAATCCCTGGGAGTAGTACTAAATAGTGCTCCTGTCATGTCTCCAAACAATTAAGCTTTCCTTTTCTTTGTTTTCTTTTCCTAACATGTCTTATCATTCCAGATCCTGTCTCATCAAGAATCACTTCATTCCCTGCAGCTGCCGTCTCTCCACACACCTGCAGCCACTCCCCAATCTGTCTCCACAATTCATAAGCCAGCCCTGCCTTATGTTCCCTGCCAGATTGTTTTGTGTCCGCCCTGACTCTCCAGCCTTCGGATCCTGCTTGCTTTGGTTACCGTGTATGAATCCCGTCCGCTCCCTTGACCCAGCCTGTTGTCTGCTCCTCATCTGATTTGTCTGCCTGGTTTGTTGATTTTTTCGTGCCTGACCCTGCTGGATTCTGGACTCTACTTTTGTTGTTTTTTGGATACGTCTGCCTATCGGACTGATTATTTGGAACCTGACATCTGCCTGTGTTATTAAACCCTCTTTTGAGACTTTTCCCACCTGCTACTCTGTCGTGCTTTTGGGTTCTCCTTGCCAGTCATATTCTAGTCTTGACAGAACAATCTGGCCACAAAATGAACCCAGCCAACTGATTCTGCTCAACAAGGCCCCACATCTGAACCCAATCTGACCCAGCGTTATGACCATCACCTCCGGTATTTAGCCAAGGTCATTCGCTCTACGACCGCTTGTCAGGAGCGCAGTATGGACCTTCTCCGAGAACATCTTGCTGCGTTTTCGGCGGTACTACCGGGTCGCCCAGTTCCCGCCTCAGGAACGTTGTTATGGGTCCCCAGGTACCTGCCGTCCTTCTCTGGTCCAATGCTCTCTTGTCTTTGAGCAGCAACCCTCGGCTTTTCCGACTGAGTGAGCCCGCGTGGCGTATATCATCTCCCTGCTCACGGGAAGAGCCCAAGATTGGGGAACCGCCGAGTGGGAGCGGCAGTCGCCTGTCTGTGCCTCTGTCCAGTCCTTCTCCGCCGAGTTCCAAAAGGTCTTTGATCATGTGACTCCTGGGAGAGAGGAAGCTAGGGGTCTGTTGAACTTATCTCAAGGGGGAAGATCTGTGGTGGATTACTCGATAGAGTTCCGCACCATGGCAGCGGAGAGTGACTAGAATCCCGCTTCTCTGTTTGACGTTTTTTATAATGGACTGGCAGACCATATAAAAGATGAATTAGCGACGCAGGATCCTCCTGTGGATCTGGACTCTCTCGTCGCTCTGGCCACTCGCATAGATGTCCATCTCCAGGATTGCAGGAGGGAGAGAGTTCGTCATCCCGAAGCAGTCCGGATGTTAGCCTCTGCCTCTACATTTCCGCCCTCTTCCCTGCTACCAGAGGAGGACGTCCATAGAGATCAGATGGAGCCCATGCAACTAGGTCGGGCTCGTCTGTCTCCAGGAGAGAGAGAGCGTCGTCTGCGGGAAAATCTCTGCCTCTACTAAGGCCAGTCCGGCCATTTTGCTTCTACATGTCCGGTAAAAGGCAGGGCTCACCAGTTAAACAGAGGGCGCTGGTGAGCCGGACAACTAACTTCAGTGTGTCCTCTTGACCAGTGCTGCACGCCCTACTTCGTTACGCCGGTCAAGAGATCGAGATAGGTGTGCTTATTGACTCTGGTGCTAACACTAATCTGATTGACATTGCTCTAGTCACACAATTAGGGATCAGTAAGGAACCTCTGGCCAAGCCCATTGAGGCCACTACCCTGGATGGTCGTCTTATCTGCCAGGTCACGCACCAAACAGTGTTCATGTGTTTGTCAGGGAATCATAGAGAGAACCTTTCTTTCCACCTCATTCACGCTCCACAGCAGCCAGTGATTTTGGGCTACCTGTGGTTGAAAAGGCACAATCCACACACAGACTGGGTCTCCGGAACTATCCTTCAGTGGGGTACTCATTGTCATGCTGTATGCCTTAAGTCTGTCTTGTCTAATATCAGTCCATGTTCTCCTGTCAGGATGTCTGACTTAACCAGGGTGCCTGATGTTTACATGGACCTTGAAGAGGTTTTTAGCAAGGCGCGAGCAACGTCACTTCCACCTCATCGAGCGTCCGATTGCACTATTGACCTTCTTCCTGGGACTACCCCACCTACAAGTAGACTGTAATCTGTATCGACACCAGAGATGAAGGCCATGGACACCTACATTCAGAACTCACTTGGCAGCAGGCCTCATTCGTCCCTCTTCCTCCCCTGCTGGTGCAGGATTCTTATTTGTTGAAAAGAAGGATAAGACTTTACGACCATGTATTGATTATCGAGGGTTACATGAAATAACTGTCAAGAATCGTTACCCGCTTCCACTCATCTCCTCTGCTTTTGAAGTTTTGCAGGAAGCTACCATTTTCAGTAAACTTGATTTAAGGAATGCATATCATCTTGTCCATAACAGAGAGAGGGACAAGTGGAAGACAGCATTCAATACCCCTAGTGGACATCATGAGTACCTAGTCATGCTGTTCGGTTTAACTAATGCCCCAGCTGTCTTCTAGGGGCTAGTGAATGATGTCTTGCGTGATCTCCTTAATGTCTGTGTGTTTGTGTATCTTGATGATATTTTGATTTTTTCCAAGTCCCCACAGGAACATGTTATGCACGTCTGCCTGGTGTTGCAGAGACTTTTGGACCATCAGCTTTTCGTAAAAGCGTAGAAATGTGAATTTCATGTTTCTGAGGTGTCCTTTCTCGGCTTCATCATTGGTGTGGGGAAGATTTCTATGGACCCAGCAAGGACTTCAGCTGTTACAGCCTGGCCCACCCCTGCATCACGTAAGGAACTGCAACGGTTCCTGTGTTTCGCAAACTTTTACAGAAGGTTCATCAGGAATTATAGTTCTATTGCTGCTCCTCTTACAGCTCTCACGTCTCAGAAGATTCTCTTTAGGTGGTCCCAAACAGCAGAGGAGGCATTCAAGGAGTTAAAATCCAGGTTTGCCTCTGCTCCCATACTAACTGTTCCTGATCTTGCTCGACAGTTCATTGTTGAACTGTCAGACTTGGGTGTAGGGGCAGTCCTATCTCAGCAGTTGACCGACGATCAAAAAATTAATCCCTGTGCCTTTTACTCCCATAAGTTGACGCCGGCGGAGAAGAACTATGACATCGGAACTGGGGAATCGGGAACTTCTTGCGGTGAAGTTGGCTCTGGAGGAGTGGAGGCACAGGTTGGAGGGGACTGAGCAATCTTTCATAGTTTGGACTGATCACAAGAACCTGGAATATATTCGGTCTGCCAAGAGGTTAAACTCTCGGCAGGCTAGGTGGGCTCTGTTTTTTAATTGGTTTAATTTTTGTCTCTCCTACCGACCAGGATCAAAGAACACTAAACCTGACGCCCTCTCCCGCCAGTTCCAGTCAGACGATCCTCCAGCTTCACTCAAAAACATTCTGCCTGAAACCTGTGTTGTTGGTGCTGTTACATGGGAGGTTGAGGACTTGGTACAGCGTTCCTTGAGGGATCAGCCATATTCTAGTCTTGACAGCTCCGACTGGGGACTCCATTGACAGTGAGACCTGGAAAGGGGTGGTTGGGATGAACTGCCTCCCCAATCTGAACACGAGTGCTGTTCTGTTATTGGACTTCTGTGTTAGTCACAGTTTGTCCATAACAAACACCTTGTTCAACCACAGGGATGTCCATAAGTGCACATGGCACCAGGACACCCTAGGCCAGAGGTCAATGATCGACTTTGTTATCGTATCATCAGACCTCCAACCACGTGTGTTGGACACTCAGGTGAAGAGAGGGGCAGAGCTGTCAACCGATCACCGCCTGGTGGTGAGTTGGATCCGCTGGCAGAGCAGGGGGGCTGGACAGACTCGGCAGGCCCAAAAGTGTTTTGAGAGTCTGCTGGGAACGTCTTGCAGAACCCTCTGACAGTAAGGTCTTCAACTCCCACCTCTGGGAGAGCTTCTCCCAAGCCCCGCAGGAGGCTGGGGACATTGAGTCAGAGTGGACCATGTTCTCCACCTCCATTGTCGAAGCAGCTGCTCAGAGCTGTGGTCGCAAGGTCTCTGGTGCCTGTCGCGGCGGTAACCCCCGAACCCAGTGGTGGACACTGGAAGTAAGGGATGCCGTCAAGCTCAAGAAGGAGTCCTATCAAATCTTGTTGAATTGTAGGACTCCGGAGGCAGCTGACAGGTACAGGCAGGCCAGGCGTACTGCAGCTTGAGCAGTCACAGAGGCAAAAACTCGGGTCTGGGAAGAGTTTTGGGAGGCCATGGAGGAAGACTATCGGTCAGCCTTGAAGAAATTCTGGCAAACCATCCGGCGCCTCAGGAGGGGAAAGCAGTGCAGAAGCCAACTCAGTTTACAGTAGAGGCGGAGAGCTGCTGACCTCGACTGAGAATATTGTCGGGTGGTGGAAAGAATACTTCGAGGAGCTCCTCAATCCCGCTGCCATGTTTTACACAGAGGAAGCAGAGGCTGAGGTCTCAGAGGTCACCCAAGCTGAAGTCACCAAGGTGGTTGCCAATCTCCTCGGTGGCAAAGACTGGGGGTGGATGACATTCGCCCTGAGTACCTCAAGTCTCTGGATGTGCAGGGACTGTCATGGTTGACACGTCTCCGACATGGCAGTCGGGGACAGTATCTCTGGATTGGCAGACCGGGGCGGTGGTCCCTCTTTTCAAAAAGGGGGATCGGAGGGTGTGTTCCAACTATAGGGGGATCACACTCCTCTGCCTCCCGGGGAAAGTCTATTCCAGGGTACTGGAGAGGAGGATTAGACCTGTAGTCGAATCGCAGATTCAGGAGGAACAATTTGGTTTTTGTCCTGGTCGTGGAACACTGGACCAGCTCTACACTCTCCATCGAGTGATCGAGGGTTCATGGGAGTTTGCCCAACCAGTTCACATGTTTTTTGGGGATTTGGAGAAGGCATTCGATCGTGTCCCTCGTGGTATCTTTTGGGGAGTGGTTCGGGAGTATGGGGTCCGGGGCCCCTTGCTGAGGGCCCTCTGGTCCCTGTATGACCAAACCTGAAGCTTGGTTCGCATTGCCGGTAGTAAGTCAGACCTGTTCCAGGTGCATGTTGTACTTCAGCAGAGCTGCTTTCCATCCCTGGTTCTCTTCAGAATTTTTATGGACAGAATTTCTAGGCACAGCCAGGATCTGGAGGGAGTCCAGTTTGGGGACCAAAGCATTTGATCTCTGCTTTTTGTGGACGATGTTGTCCTGTTGGCCTCATCAAGCTTGGGCCTGCTTGCAGCTGAGTGTGACGCGAGTGGGATGAGGATCAGTACCTGTAAATCTGAGGCCATGATTCTCGACCGGAAAAGGGTGGTGTGCCCTCTTCAGGTCAGTGGAGAGTCCTTACCTAACTCTCCAGTGGAGGAGTTTAAGCATCTTGGGATCTTGTTCACGAGTGAGGGAAGGATGGAACGTGAGATTGACAGACGGATCGGTGCAGCTTCTGCAGTGATGCAGTCGCTGTATAGGTCTGTTGTGGAGAAGAAGGAACTGAGTCGAAAGGCGAAGCTCTCGATTTACCGGTCAATCTACGTTCCTACTCTCACCTATGGTCAAGAGCTGATACAGATCAAGACTACTTTCTTGAGGTAAAATGAACTCTGTATATTGTAATATAGTAAGACACCTTTGTACAGACATCAAAAGTCGATAAGAGGAACATGATTCTTATTTACCACACTGCTTTGTAAACAAAATTATGTCATACAACAGTGGCAGGCATAGTCCTTGTAGGCTAACAATGGGTAGTGTGTTTATTGAATTATATAGGATAATGGTGAAAATCCATAACAATGGATCATGCCTTCATTCCATTAATGATTGGGAACAGTGTGAATGAAAGGAATACTTGCTCGTCAATAATGTGCTCCTGTGTATCTCCTCTGCAGCATTCGGCAAAACATGAAAACACTCAGGTTTGAGTAGTAATGTTACATTGTTCTCCAATGGAGGTTTTTCTCTAATGAGTGACACCATCCACTTAGGAAAGTATTGGCTGCAGGGATTCACTGCAAAACTCTTGTGCTGAACTAAATTCTGGGATATTTTTCCATCTTCATTACATAGACTGGGACACTGGACTTCAGAGAAAATCATTGGTCTACTGGATAATCATTAAATTAAAAAATTTAACAACATCGATAAACATTTAAATTATGCTTTGAAGCATTCAACATTATTAGTTCACCCATAAATTTAAATGCAGTTGTGTACTCCACCAAGCGGAGGATAATTTGGGTGAAATCTTTGATTTGCAGCTGAACAACTGCAGAGGATAGGGACTTGTGGAAATGTAAAAAGATAACCTTGTATGATTAAAAATATAGAACAAATAATAAGTTACAAAAGATCTCCTACTGATTTGAACCCTAACCTTATCCATCCTTTTTCACGGGTGGTAAATAATTTTTGGTTCAAACTTTACAGATCCGGTGCTTTATGGGAGTCAGCAAGTCAAGCCACTCCTCCTTGGTCTTATCTAATGATGCATGTTTGGATGCCATATACAGTATATGCTTACGTGGTAGCCTACTTGTTTTCAGCAGGCTATATATGTTACATTGAGGAACATATTTTGTTTTTGAAGGACATTTACCTTTTTGCTGTTTGCCTTTTGAAAAGGTTTCCCCTTGAAGTTACTAACGGGGCCATAAGAAAATATTGTTTTATTTATTTGATCATTAAATAATATACGCTGTGTTAGCTCTTGGTTCAATAGGCTATGTTAATTTCAATATATTTTAATAAACATTGAACCATTCCGGCCCTGGGCTTGTAGCACATTTGTTTTTTTGACCCTCCATGTATTTGACTTTGACACCCCCGCTAGAAGAAGGAATAATAAACTGTTCTGGCAAATATGTATCCATCAATTCTGTTCTCTTCACCTGTCCTCTGAAAATATAATTTTGAACTCTCTCTTTGGACTTACTTAACACTGATATGTGTAATATTTTTTTCGATGAAAGATTGCGATCAATTCGCCTGTTACTTTTCCACCTACACTTTTCTCTTCCTCATGACTGTCTCTGTGCCCCTACATACACAACCTAAGACTGTAATGGGCATTAAGTCCAGAATCTCTATGTTTTATTTATGTATTTTCTGCATTATAACTTGCTCTTGCACACACAAAAAAAAGAGAAACACATACACACATATAGATATTCCAAATGTCTCCATGCAACTCACTTATCATGAAGATCGCCATGAAGACTGATTCAATGCATTTGAGTAGCTCTAGATCTCAGGGCTATTCAGGTTCAGCTTCTCCCAAAATATGAAAGTTGTCACATCAGAGGAATTTCTATGTTCATGAGTTTGTTGTTTCAAAGTCGTATGAATATGTTAAAGCAGCTGCATATTCCACTTCATCAGTTCTTAATGAGCATGAATTTTAAGTACTTCAAATTAACCAACGGGCAAAAGTACAGACAAGATCAAATAAGCTCTCTCCTAGGGCCGAATGCCAAATAAATACTGCATGCTTCTAAGGTCGCAGCTCCCACACACAATCAGATGATCAGAGCTGCTGACTCCCCTGAAATTGTAATGGTGAGATCATACATCAAGAAGACTTGTTTTAGGTAGGTGGAAGATTTTTCACCAAACATCAGAGGCTTATCCAGTTCTGAATGACACACAAAGTCTAGATCATGATCCTTCTGCTGGAGCTGAAAACAAAGAAAGTACCAAATTCAGGAAGACAATTAATGTCCTTAACAGTTGTTATTGTTATTCAACACAGACAACAGACAACTGTCATCGTGTCTGTAGCAAACAGTTTTGGGAACTCAGAGGATCTACCAACTGTGGAGCTACCCCTACAATTGATCATCATTATGAGCTGTTCTTGTTTGCTCTAATGTGGCACAGTAATACAGAAACTCTGCAGTAACATTGTCTGGCTTGATCATTAAAATATGACATTTAAATGGCTAATGCTTCACAGCTATTGCTGTATTACCTCATGTGTTCATTCATTCATTCATTTTCTGCCGCTTCATCCGCTGCAGCGGGTCACGGGAAGCTTGAGCCTATCTCAGCTGGCATAGGGTGGGAGGCGGGGGACACTCTGGGCACAACGCCACTGCACCGTGGAGCCACACACAAGGACAGACAACCATGCACACACACACACACACTCACTCCTACAGGCAATTTGGGACCGGCCAATCAACCTGAAGTGCATGCTTTTGGAGGTGGGAGGAAGCCGGACAACCCGGAGAGAACCCACGCAGACACTGGGAGAGCATGCAAACTCCGCACAGAGCGGGACTCGAACCCGGAACCGCCATGTTGTGAGGCGATAGCGCTATCCACTGCACCACCATGCCGCCCGCTCATGTGTTCAGCCAATCCTTATTAAATTACATGACCCAAGGTTCCTCCTTACCGTTCCTCCTTAGTATAGTGATTGCGTACTGAAGTGGGATCTTCAAAAGCAGTTCAAAAGTGAGTTCTAAAACTATATTCATTCCACAATCATGCATCAGAGATATTAAAAGAATGGTTCGAATATAAATAGGTTCCTTTATTTTTTCTGTATTGAATCAATCTTCATAAACCAAGGTTTGCAAACTTGCAAAACACACAACATCAAATGTTGTTCTTGTATCAAACCATCACAAATAACAACAAGTTGGTTGCTTTATATCCAATCTCATTTGTCTTGAATAAGCCACAATAGGAGCAAAAAGTAGCTTGAATGAAATCCTTTATAAATCAAATACAAATGGGTTTCTTTACTTTTTCTGTATTGAATCAATCTACTTCAGCGACAGCAGAGACACTAGGAACCTGTGGCGGGGGATTCAGTCCATTACAGACTACAAGCCCCTTCTACAGTCCTGCGACAGCTCCACTACTCTGCTGAATCAGCTGAATGACTTCTTTGCACGCTTTGAAGCAGACAACAGCATCCTGGCACAGAAGACTCCAGCCCCTCCACGAGACCAGGCATTGACGCTTTCTCCGGACAGCGTGAGGCAAGTCTTTTAGAAGGACCAACGCACGGAAAGCCCCAGGTCCTGACAACATTTCTGGTCGTATCCTGAGAGACTGTGCTGATGAGCTCACAGATGTCTTCACAGACATCTTCAACATCTCCCTGAGCCAGGCTGTTGTCCCCACCTGCCTCAAAGCCACCACCATCATCCCAGTCCTGAAGAAGCCGCCCCCATCTGGCTTCAACAACTACCGCCCAGTTGCACTCACTCCCATCCTCATGAAGTAATTCGAGCGGCTAGTCATGCACCACATCAAATCTGCCCTCCCTTTAATCCTGGTCCCTTTTCAGTTTGCTTACCGGTCCAACCGCTCGACCGATGACGCCATCTCCACTGCCCTACACTCAACCCTCACCCACTTGGAGAACAAAGACTCGTACGCCAGGAGGCTGTTCATCGACTTCAGCTCAGCATTCAACACAATCATCCCCCAGCAGCTCATCCATAAACTGGACCAGCTTGGACGAAACACCTCCATATTCAACTGGCTACTGGACTTCCTGACAGGGAGACCACAGGCAGTTCAAGTTGGTAATAACACCTCCGGCACCATCACGCTGAACACGAGAGCCTCCCAAGGATGTGTGCTGAGCCCCCTCCTCTTCACTCTGCTGACCCACAACTGCACACCAACTTCCAGAGCTGCTGACTCCCCTTAAATTGTAATGGTGAGATGATACATCAGGAAGACTTGTTTTAGGTAGGTGGAAGATTTTTCACCCCCTGTGGTGGGTCTCATCTTCATAAAGTTTGCAGACGACACGACTGTGGTGGGTCTCATCAACAACAACGATGAGACTGCCTACAGAAATGTGGTGAGCCTCCTGGCTATGTGGTGCAAAGACAACAATCTCCATCTGAATGTGAAGAAGACGGAGATTGTTGTGGACTTCAGGAGAGCATGCACCCAGCATGCTCCACTAACCATCGACGGTGCTGCAGTAGAAAGGGTCATCAGCAACAAGTTCCTGGGTGTACACATCTCCGAGGACCTGTCCTGGGGCCGCAACACCGCATCACTGGCCATAAAAGCCCAACAGCGCCTCTACTTCCTCCGCAAACTGCTGAGAGCAAGAGTCCCACCCTAAATCATGCTCACCTTCTACAGAGGCACCATCGAGAGCATCTTGACCAGCTGCATCACTGTGTGGTAAAGCGCCTGCACCTTTTCCTGCCGTGAGACCCTGCAGCGCATCGTGAGAGCAGCTGAAAAGATCACTGGTGTCTCTCTCCCTCACAGACATTTACAACACCCACCTCAACCGCAAAGCCATCAGCATTGCAGGTGATCCCACCCACCCCACTCACAGTCTTTTCAGCCTGCTGCCATCAGGTAGGATACTGCAGAGTCTGTGGGCCAAAACCAGAAGGCTCAAGGACAGTTTCTTTCACCAGGTGGTCAGGAGGCTCAACTCCCTCCCTGCTCTGCCCCCTGCCACAACTCTGAACTCTACTTTCACTCTGCCCTGCCCTCTCCCCAGTATCTGACTACCTATCTCTCTCTCTCCCCGCGTCAACTCAGGGACTGCGCACACGTCACTTCCCCTATGGCAGCAGTTCCCAAACTTTTCAGTCCGCGCACCCACTTCTACCTCCCGACTTAGCTGACGCACCCCCAATGCCCAAAACATGAAAAAAAAAAAAGAAAAAAAAGGCGTAGTCTTTATAGCCATATAGGTATCAAGTTTAATAATATAGGCTCCTGTTAACACAGAATAGATTGTGCAATAATGGGCCTAATGATCTCTCACTTTAGAAACGGTGGGGAGAATAATAGTAACAATATAAAAATGAGAATAATAATATTTTAAGTCAAAATGGTCGCCAAGCGAGCCGACTACAGATGAGTGATGAACAGCAGTTATTACTATGCAGGGCTCAAAATTAACTTTTTTTCTTGGTAGCACTGGTGCTCCCAAATTTAGAAGTTAATAGCACCAGCAAAGACTTTAGGAGCACCTACCCAAAAGTAAGGCAGTGACGGAGCGATAGAGACGCTCCGTCCATCTCTGCTCCACGCCTCTCTCCCTCGCCCAGGAGAGCAGCCGCAGTTGCGCTCTCATTGTTTCCTGGCAGGACCGCAGGAGCGCGGTCTCACAAAAAAAGGCGCACCAGATTTTTTTCCCTAGTCGCACCGGTGCTCCCAAATATATTTAATAGTCGCACTGATAAAAATTTGGGCACATATGCGACCAAAATGGGCGCAATTTCGAGCCCTGCTATGTAAGAAATAGGCCTATTTAACAAACTGTAACAGTTATTAAATGGTAACAAATATGCTACTCCGCCACAAAGAATCAAAATAACATAGGCCCAAGTTCAACATCATATTTTCTCTTTCGAGTACGAGTCTGTTTTCCGTGGGTAAGAGAGGACTGCAATTTCATCTGTGCAGTATGTCGTGCATATATGGTACACTTGACGATAAAGCTGAGGTTTGCAAACTTGCAAAACCCACAACATCGAATGTTGTTCTTGTATCAAACCATCACAAAGAGCAACAAGTTGGTTGCTTTATATCTAATGTCATTTGTCTTGAATAAGCCACAAGAGGAGAAAAAAGTAGTTCGAATGAAATCGTAATCAGTCACAAACATTAAATATTAATTCATTCATCTTCCTACCCGCTTCATCCGCTTGCGCGGGTCATGGGGAGCTGGAGCCTTTCCCAGCTGGTATTGGGCGTGAGGCGGGGCAAACTCCGGGCCCAATGCCAGTGCACATCGGAGCTATAGAGACATAAACTCACACACACTCACTCCTATGGGCAATTTGGAACAGCTAATTAATCTGAAGTGCATGTTTTTGGAGGTGGGAGGAAGCCGGAGTACCCGGAGAGAACCCAAGCAGACGGGGAGAACATACAAACTCTGCACAGAGCTGTACTCGAACCCAGACCCAGCTTGTTGTGCAGCGACAGTGCTACCCACTGCGCTACCATACCGCCAATATCAAACATATTTTAGAAAACAATAACCTATAGCAATTTGATCTACAAATTAGTTCCTATCCATTTCATAGTGTATGATTTTGTGTAGAAGTTGTGAACACTGGCTGACTCAGACTGGAATAGCCTTGTTCATGTTGGTCTGATCAGTCATCACAACCAATCGTCCATATAGTTACAGGAGAGCACAGCTGTACTTTATATATATAGTGATGCCACACATTCAGTCTGAACATCAAAGACAGACATGCATCTGACTTTCTTACCTTTTTCCACAACAGTGACTCCCATAGATGGCTGACCCAGGCTGGCTCTTGTCTCCCATTTGCCCTCATCCGGATGGTACATCTCCACAGAGGCCAGTGGAGTTTGTTGCTGATTCATGCCACCAAGCACCATCACCTGGCTCCCCAACACCAAAGCAGAGGCCCCTGCCCGTGCTGTGGGCAGAGGTGGCAACTGGCTCCATGTCTGATTCTCTACATCCAGGACCTCAACGCTGTCCAAGGGCATGCCAGTCTCGCTGCAGCCCCCCAGCACATAAAGCAGGCCTTCATGGTAGACAGGAGTGCAATAAACACGGCACTGTGACATTGGGGGGAACTTCTCCCAGTGCAGGGATTTAACGGGACTCACCGCCATCTCTTGCACAGGCATGTCTCCAGGATCAATTGGAGGTGACACACCATTACACACAGCACCAGAGAAGAGTGAAGAGAGGGAGGCAGGCAGGATAGGGGAGAGGTAAAGTGAGGGATTTTCCACACATGAATGGAAAACAAAGCAGCTAGCACAGAAGAAACGAGTCAAGGCCCAAATTTATTTCTGTTTTAGTAGCTGTTCCCCATTACCCAGAGAGGAAAATACGGAAGTGAAATTGAGAGGGGAAAGGGTAAATTGAATAGGATAGGGATGCCAGTGAGTAAATAGAATAGGTAAAGAAAAGAGAGCCGAGAATGAGTAGAGACTTCTCAGCCAAATGTCACCACTTCTTCTCTATTCAAACGTTTTATTCATCTGGCTGCTGGTGTTTTCGAGCGACAAAAGCCATCTTCCTTTCAATTCCTTTCTCTCCAGCCATCTTTTCTCCGTTATTACATCTTGCCAGGAGGTTATGTTGGCTTAAGTGTCTTATTGGGAAAAAAATACCGAACAATGGATCCAAGGCCTCAATATTTACACTTCAAAAGTAAAGAGCAGACGGATTGAAAAAAAAAGAAAAAATACAGAGGCAGAATAAAACTGGAAACAGAGTTAAAAATCACAACCCTTCAGTAGTGTCCTGATAATCCCAAAGGAAGCCTTTATAGGAGATAATTTCATATAATCAAACAAAAGGCTTTTTTTTAGGGCTTCCAGACCCTCCCAGCTAGTGCACTGCAGGACTTATTGTTTCCTGGTGGAAGAACTCCAAGTCCTGGGGCCTTATTAGAGGTGGGCTTCGCAACTTCCTGGTTGCCTTGTAGAGCATAAGAGTCCCTTGGTGGGGCACACCCTGGAATCAAGGAAACAAAGAATAAGATCAGAAAACGGTGGATAAATCAAGAGCTAGAATGATGACGGAAAATATGGATATCATGTTATTTGATATAATGCAATACATGTATGCCATTTCTTTTAATTTATATTAACTAATCAATTAGCAGATGGGGTGCAATTGGTGGAGGTTCAATCCTTCATGATTATTAACGTTTATCCACAGAAAAATAGCGCACTATCAAGGCAGGCTTTTAGGAGTCATGTGGCCCTTTTACATCATTGCAACAATCTCAAGGATGACTGGAACTCTCTGTGTTGGCATAATCATTCTTTCAAAAGACTTTCTCATGCTAATAAATGACAAGGCAGAATTTTTTTTAAAGCAAGCACTCCAAATTTACTCCCATCAATGCACAAAACTTGGAAGCAAAACCAGGGTGCTTGTGCTTCCACGGGATGCAAATGAACAAGGAAGACATTAATAATTCAATTCACCTCAGGACATCAACATGCTGTGGCATCACAGATTCCACAACACATTCACGTAGCTCAAGACACAGTTAGAAATTCTTAAAGGGTCTGATCAGGTTACAGAAGAAAAAGAAGAAAACATCCCAAAAGAGGGGGGAAAATGTGAATATGAAAAGTAATTGACATATAATTGACATATAATATATTATAGAAGTGTAACACTTCTATACTGTACATAATTATTTGAAATAATGTTTTGTTGAAGTGAATAATATAATTTTTATGTGACAGATGAGAATACAAATCTGCTACATGCACTTCTATGTTTCATAAATCAGTAACTGTTTAAGAATGAAATGCTTGAGAATGAGTGCAGTTCTTGATTTGGTTCATGATTTACTCTGTTTATTGATTTCTTATGGTGCTTTATCAGTCATCAGGCCAATGGCATCTAGTTTGTTAGTGTTAGTGAGTTTTATACAATAAGATCATTTTCTTTATGATTGTATTTCAACCTCACCATGTAATGTTAAATACAATACTCATTAAATACACCACTCATGTAATAGTCAATAAAAATAAGGTAATTGGAATAACGTTGGCCCCTTGATTAAAATGTGGCCATGTCCTCTGATTTAGAGAAAACTAGAGCTATTACTAATGGTACCCAAGTGTAATACAGGTAGTCCTCAACTTACACACATTGGACTTACAAACATTCAGAGATACGAACAAGTGTGCACAGATAGATAGATGGATGGATGGATGGATGGATGGATGGATAGACAGATGTACTTTAATGATCCCAAACTGGGAAATTAACAATATATCAAATATATCTGACTATTGTCCTGCAGTTCGCCTTTCTGCCTCAACAGCAGGTGTAATAGAATAGAATAGAATAGAATAGAATGCCTTTAATATCATCATACACAAGTGTACGACGAAATTCATAGACAACACTCTGTGCGAAAGAACTCAGATTCAAGTATAAAGTGTGACTATAAAGACAAAACAAGAAAAAGAAGATACAGGTGCAAGAAAACAAGGAATTATGAAAATATATTTACAGTGAGCCGTCAAGCTTGTACGATGTACTGTGCGGCAGAGGGTTCAGTAGCAGCAATTACGACAAAGGGCTTGCACAATCAATTAATCAATCAACCTTTATTTATATAGTGCTTACTCACATCATCAGACATTTCAAAGCACTTTAGCAGACAGAAAGCCAACAGAACCCTCCAGGGTTTCTACTGGGAAGGACTTCCATCAGCATGTCAACTTTTACTTTTGGAGTATTGTGTTCAGTACTCTGATTGCACTTGAGTAGAATGTGTTGGTTAGTCTAGAGGTCAGGGCCTTGTTGGACATGTACGTCTTCCCAGAGGGCAGCAGTGAGAACAGGCTGTGGGCGAGGTGTGAACTTTCCGTGGTGAGGCTTGTGGCCCTACGCAGACCTCTGCTGTTACAGATAGCCGATGCTTCTAAAGGTTTTCTAGTGATTTTAAGGGTCAATCAGACAGACGTTAAGTTGAATAAAGTGACTTAAACTTTATTGTTGATACTTGATTGAGTATTTTTGTTTAAAACCAATGTATAATTGAGAAAGATTGAACTCGAAATGACCTTTACTTGTATTTAAGTTTGTGTTGTTTTTATATTGTCACGTTGTCTCCCAGTAAGGGGTGAATAATGTATAGGAACCATGTTTTTGGGTTAGGTTTCTGCCCGGAGAAGAATTAACTGTGTTGTTTTTATGTCCTGTTATGGTAAGTCTTAGGGAATAGTACTTTTGTATTCACAGTAGTAATGGCATTTAATTGACCTCAAATGGTAATTATAGATTGAAATTTAATAAATAAGAATGCTTGGCCATTTACCACTCTAGTGGCAATAAGTCGAATTTTACTTATTTGGAAATTGCCACTAACCCTATCTCAACACAGCCCTTCTGTATTTCTGTGGTTGAAAGACGTGGTTTTTATGTAAATTAGAGAAAATCAAATCATCTCTTAATGAGGAACATAAATAGAATTTTTAAT
Source organism: Antennarius maculatus (assembly GCA_013358685.1). Taxonomy (NCBI): domain Eukaryota; kingdom Metazoa; phylum Chordata; class Actinopteri; order Lophiiformes; family Antennariidae; genus Antennarius; species Antennarius maculatus. The sequence continues at coordinate 6,337,518 of CM023607.1, forward strand.
CAGTGTTGTTTATACAATAATTTACAGAATTACAAACACTTTCATGATCTGATTTTTCTTTTTTTGATCCTAAATACAGTACCTAGCATATATAAGACATATACCTATATCAATTATAGGGTAATGTTAACTCTCAAATCTTAACTTAACTTATAGGTTTTGCCATTTGCACAAATATACAATCCTGCGGCAGTTATGTAACAAACCACCAATGGTCTTTTAATTCTTTAAGTTTTAAATGATTTTATTTTTTTATTTATTTAACCTTTATTTATCCAGGTTAGCCTCATTGAGATTAAGAATCTCTTTTTCAAGAGGGACCTGGGCCAAGAAGGCAACAAAAAGTTTCAGACACACATCAGATCATTACAGATAAAAAATAAATTACAACATTTTACCAATAAGACATGTACAGTATAAAATAGATATCAATAAAAACAACAAACAACAAGTGATTTGAGCCATAGGCTATGGGGAGAAACAGTTGCATGTTTCAGCATCTGCCCTACCCTTAACCATTGTTGTAAAAGTATTTAAAGAGATGAGCTCCTGCAATTTCAAGTCTTTCTGGAGCTCATTCCACGCCATAGGGGCTGCGAACTGAAACACTTTTTTACTAGATTCAGTACGAGTCTTTTTTACATTTAGTAATGTGGTGGAAATTTTTAAATACAATAAAATAATATAATAAAATAATATCATCTCATTGAAGGTGGCCCCAGAATGTCTCGAGGTCATGAAGACGCTGGATGAAAATCATTACTGTTAGAACATATTTGGAAATGCTTGCATGACTGTCGGTATCCTGATGTCTTCATCAGTTAGACACTGACAGAAGCAGCTGGCCAGATCATTTCATACACTGTACTTGAAATTAGAATGTATGTTTCTGCACAGGGTCATCCAAAGAATGTCTGCAGCAGATATGTCCTCACAGGGTTCACATGACTGATTATATTATGTCATCAAATAGTTTTGTGAAGCTGTCGACTTTTTGGTAACGTCTGGAGGTCATGACGTACCAACTGAAAGCCCGTAAAGAACTGGTTGAAAGCAGATGGGCCGATGTTAATACCTCCCTCTAGTCACACCTTTACGGTATAAATAATGTGTGATACTTTTCAGATTTTGTACCTGGAACTCCGCTACAGCTCTCGTCTGTAAAGTTTTTCCTGTACCCAGAATATTCTGTAACAACACTTCGAAGGACTGTTCATCGTCTCCAGAGCTCTCATCATAATTAGATAAGTATTTGTTGAACTTGTCTGTCTGTCAATATCATTGATGATATTATTGGACTCATACTCAACCTGTCTTCTTCTTCTTTTCCTTTTGGCTTTTCCCTTCAGGGGTCGCCACAGCGAATCAACCGCCTCCATCTAACCCTGTCCTTTGCATCCTCTTCTCTCACACCAACTACCTTCATGTCCTCTTTCACTACATCCATAAACCTCCTCTTTGGTCTTCCTCTAGGCCTCCTGCCTGGCAGTTCAAAACTCAGCATCCTTCTACCAATATATTCACTATCTCTCCTCTGGACATGTCCAAACCATCTCAGTCTGGCCTCTCTGACTTTATCTCCAAAACCTCTAACATGTGCTGTCCCTCTGATGTACTCATTCCTGATCCTATCCTTCCTGGTCACTCCCAGAGAGAACCTCAGCATCTTCATCTCTGCTACCTCCAGCTCTGTCTCCTGTCTTTTCCTCAGTGACACTGTCTCTAGACCAAACAACATCGCTGGTCTCACCACAGTTTTGTACACCTTTCCTTTCATTTTAGCTGAAACTCTTCTATCACACATCACACCTGACACTTTTCTCCACCCGTTCCATCCTGCCTGGACACGCTTCTTCACCTCTTTTCCACACTCTCCATTGCTCTGGACTGTTGACCCCAAGTACTTAAAATCCTCCACCTTCTTGATCTCTTCTCCCTGTAACCTCACTCTTCCACTTGGGTCCCTCTCATTCACACACATGTACTCTGTCTTACTGCGGCTAACCTTCATCCCTCTCCTTTCCAGGACAAACCTCCACCTCTCTAGCTTCTCCTCCACCTCAACTTGACACAGGTTGACTCATACTCAACCTGTGAATGATATTATTGTACTGCTACTCAACCTATGCATGATTTGAATTGACAAATAAATATCTTGTATCTATACACTGTCTCCTGTCCTTAAGAGAAACGAAACCCCCGCCACAGTAAAAACAAGTTTTGTGTGCGTAAACAGTAAGTTGTATTTGTCTGCTGGACTATATATGTACATAAATAGCCTGGGAGCAGTTTCAATATTGTCTTATAAATAAAAACATACCAGTGACTCAATCTGCGTAAAGTAAGGGACGGCCATCCCACTTTCTGATAAAGAACACAGTGGTGAGTTAGTGATTTGCAGTTTGTCACAAACCTCAAGGCACCATGATATACAGTCCAGCAGACGCAACGAAACCTTAGAAGCATTCATGTAAAGAATGTCTCCATAATTCACCATAGGAAGAAAAGTAGCAGAAACAAGTCTTTTTCTCACCTCAAAAAGAAAAACATGATTGCTTCCGAAAAATAAAAACCTAACTTGAGTCTGAGCTTTTTCACCAGAGACTCAATATGGGGATGAAAAGTAAGTCCATCATCTATTAAAAAACCCAAATACTTATAAATTGATACTCTTTCTATTGATTTGTCATTCATTGTAGCAATCTGAGGTAAGGGTTGGGGCTCCTTCTTTGACCTGGTAAATGCCATCAACTTTGTCTTTAAAGTAGGTTTTAGCTGACAGAGCTGCATTTGTAAGGTAGTAAAAGCACTTTGAAGCTTTTCAAAAGCCTCTTCTAATGTCGGTGCACAGGAGTACATTATTGTGTCATCTGCATAGATATGAAATTTAGCGTTTTCTACGCCTTCTCCAATGTTATTTATATAGATTGTGAAGAAGAGAGGTCCAAGAATTGAGCCCTGTGGCACCCCCTTGTGGATACTCAGTCTGTCAGACGTCATACCTTCAGATTGCATACACTGTGTTCTGTCTGACAGGTAGTTACTGAACCAACCCACTGCCATGTCAGATAAACCTATGTTGACTAATCTTTGTTTCATGATGTCATGGTCAACCGTATCAAAGGCCTTTGACAGGTCAATAAAAAGGGAGACACAATGCTGTTTATCATCTAGAGCACTGATGACATCATTAAGAACTTTCATTGCTGCTGTTGTAGTGCCATGTTGTTTTCTAAAGCCTGACTGATACTGGACAAGTATATCATTTCCTTTTAAAAGGTCTTTAATCTGATCACACACCAGGGTTTCCAGAATCTTAGCAAGAGTTGAGATCTTAGAATTAAATTTTTTGCTTACATTGATTCTGTTTTATTTTTGGTTAAAGTCTTTATCAATAGTTTTATGAGTTGTTTTTTCTTTTTTTTTTTTTTTTTGATGTTGTGTATTTGCATCCAGTCAAACCTCGGTTATCGAATGCTTCTGTTCTCGACCAAATCGGTTTTCGACCAGAAAATTCGAGAACTCTACGTCTCAGAACTCGACCAAAAATTCGGCTCTCGACCAAACCGAAAGACGCCGAGCGTACCCGAACGCGACTCACTCGGGAGCCGAGCGAACTCGAATGCCCAGGATGCTTCCTCCATAGCGCATTTGTGTTCAAAGTTCATTCGGAGCAGACCTGTTCATTGTTATTCACACAAGTCTGACTGTTCTTTTTAGTTTTGCATTGTGTATTATCCCCTAATCATGGGTCCAAAGAAAGCAAGTGCAAGTGTTAAAGCTGGTGAAGAAAAGAGGAAAGTAGTGCACAAAACTATTGAATTTAAAAAATAATTGATAGCAAAATATGAATCAGGCGTGCGTGTGTCTGTGTTGGCTAAGGAGTTCGGGATGGCGAAATCGATGTCTTCTGATGAGGATGAGGGAAGGAAGGATGCCTCTACTGCTGATATCAAAGATATTTATGCTAAATGGAATAATATACAGAACTTTGTGGAACTTTACCATCCAGATAAAGCCTCAAGCAGTAGAGCCGTTTATAGATTTAATGATGTTGTTATTAGCCACTTCCGTAAAGTTCTAAAAAAAATGGAAAAACAAGTGACTCTCGATAGGTTCATTATGAAAAGGAAGGAACACCCTGTGGCAACGTCTCAGTGTGTCTTGACGTTGTATCTCCAGTAGTGAAGGTCTATAAGAAAAAGAAATTAGCTTATCTTAGCAGCCTAAGCCACCTTAACTGTATATTTTTTTTAAAAAGAAAAACGTTTTAAGTCTAGTCTTAAATAATGAGAGGGTGTCTGCCTCCCGAACCAGGGTAAGTCTCTAGCCCCTTTCCTACTTTCGTGGATTCTAGAAAGCACCAGTAGACCTGAATGTTGAGAGCGTAATGCTCTAGATGGATTATATGGAAATAAAAGTTCCTTCAGATAGGTTGGTGGCTGGCCATGAAGGGCATTGTAAGTGAGGAGGAGTATTTTAAAATCTATCCTAGTTTTCGCAGGAAGCCAGTGCAGAAAAGCCAACACAGGAGAAATATGTTATCTGGTACTGGTCCTGATCAGAATCTGGGCAGCAGCATTCTGGATTAGTTGAAGTGTCCTCAGTGACTTTGTGGGGCAGCTTGAAAAAAGTGAGTTACAGTAATCTAGTCTGGAAGTGATGAAAACATGGATTAATTTCTCCGCATCATTCCGTTTTAAAATATGCCTTACTTTAGCAATGTCTCCGAGATGGAAGTAGGCCGTTCTAGAAAACTGTCTTAATGTGTGAGTTAAACGATGGTACATATCCGTAAATTACAGTATAGAGGAAGTGGCTGCTGAGTAAAGGTAAGGCTTCTTTGGTGAGCTTTGATGGAATTGGATTTAACAGACAGGAGGAGGATTTAATCGAGGAGACTATTTTAATCAGCTGACTGATCTGTACTGGTGAAAAGACGTCTATAGAAGCAAAAGATTCAAGAATCAGATGTGTGTTTTCCTGATCTAAAGGATCTAAAGAAGAACTAGAGCTGGTGGAGGACAGGACGCCATTAATTTTGTCTTTGAAGAGCAGGATCTTACTATTGAAGAAACTCATAAATTCCTAAAATTGCTGTCGAGATTTGATGGAATCCTAGGCTCATGCACAGTGCGGGTCTGGATACAGCATTGAACAAGAATCTGTGATTGTTTTTATTGTCCTCTTTTAATGACAAATAATAGGAACAAAATGCCTTCCTTCATTTAACTATTTAAATAAACTATTTAAATTAACTATTTTGCCACACAGAGCGGTGTTCTAGTGTAGCAGAGCGCCATTTCCTCTCAAGGTTTTGGGAATGCTGCTCTAATTGGTGGGTATGAGAATTAAACCACGGAGGTTGCATCCCGTTTTCTAGTCTTATTTTTTAGTAAAGCAATTAAATCTGAGGTTTTTCACAGTCTGTTGTATTGTCAACAAACTCATCAGCCGCATAATTTAATTGAGCATACTTGAGATTTCTTCCCTTAATTTAGATATAGAAAAAGCATAACTGGAGGGATGTACAAATCCATAGTTTATTCAAAAACAGAGATCATAAACCTGGTAATCAATCCAAACAAGCAACCACGTATGACAGACAGACAATAATAATGGATTAGATTTATATAGCACTTTTCTTGGCACTCATTGCTTTACAGTGGAGCTTTCATTCACACTTGGTGATGGTAAAAAACATTTGTAGTCACAGCTGTCCTGAGGCAGATTGACGGAAGCATGGCAGCAAATCCGCACCTACAGCCTTTCAGACCACCACTGGAACAATCACACACATTTACACACCAACGAGTACCTAACTGGAGGCAAGGAGGGTAAGGTGTCTTGCTCAAGGACACAGTGATGATGACAGAGGGAGTGGGAGCGGGAATCAAACCACCGATTCTACCATCATTGGATGACTGAGCCACTGCCACCCCTATCTAAGATGGTAGGTAGGAAGGTAGGTGGGTGGGTAGGTAGTTAGGTGCACTACACTCCAAAGGACCTTAGTTTCCTGAGCAGATAAAGTCTCCTTTGACCTTTTCTTTAAAGTGCATTTGTATTGTGTGTCCGGCCCGGTTTATTGTTCAGGTGAACAACCAGGTACTTGTAAGATGTCACCATCGTGATGTCCTTTCCCTGGATGTTCACTTTATGTGTAACGGGGCAGAGTGCTCGCATGCAGAAATCCATGACTTCTTGGTTTTCCGGAGGTAGTTCTGGAGGTAGTTTCGCTGGGAATAGTCCACAAAGTCCTAGGTTAGTTCTCTGTACCCCTCGTCCCCATCTATGATGAAGCCGATCACAGCAGAGTGACCAAATAACTTTTGCAGGTAACAGGTGGGAGAGTTTAAGGGGAAGTCTGCAGAGGGTGAAAAGAAACAGAACCAGAACACCTGCTTCTTCCTGTCAGGACAGTCATGCCCTCTTTGACCACCCAGGGTTTATTGTTTGGGCAGTACTTGACTTTCCTACCAGGAACCACCATGTTCACACAAAAGTTCATCTGTCAAACAGTGGGCAACACCCTGAACATTCTCCCCATGTTAGCACACAATCACATCTTACTCTGTGGTCTAGAAGAAGTCCCTAAGAGTGACCTCTGCTTCCAGGGACCATATCCTGTCTTGCTAAAGGGGTAACAGGCATCAACTTCATCAGAGGGATGTATGTTGGCTTGTAAATGGACTTGGTTGTGGTTGGATTTACCTAGTGGGGGTAGGGGGTGGCTTTGTGAGCCTTGTAAGCCGTGTCTAGGGTGACATGGTTGACATGGTGATATTCTGGAGCTGAAGAGCAGAGGCAGTGGTGCAGATGGCCTTATGTGTTGTTTCAGGGTCCACCATCGATGGACAGCCAGAGCTATGACGTGTGCATGTGCCAGGAAGTAAGGCCTAATGGTAACAGCTGTTTTCACAGTCACATGTCCCAGGTGAGACATCTGTTGTTGGTATACATAATTAGCCCGTCTCCTTTCTTTTTCCCGGTGGCATTTGTGTCCTGGTCCAGTCATACAGAGGAGAAGACAGTCAGCTCAATTTTAGCATCAGGCACATGGTCACGTCTCAGAGAAGATCAACAATCTGGTCTCTCTTTAGCACTGCTCAGTCATGCACAGCATCATCAGTTTAAGCTTGTTGGGCAGTAAGTTCACATTCCCTATAATGACAAAGGTAATGGAAGGTTTGACTCATGTCCGACTACTGGCGCTAGAATGTTTGCTTAGCTTTTTCTTACTGTCCCAGTGACTGTCTCTGTATCTCGCCCAGATCTCAGCAGAGATGATATCCAGAATCCCCCCCACCCGATTCTCTTTCAGGGAATGAGAATCAGTGAATGTGTTCACTATGATACTGTAGTATGTTTTTATTCTCATTTATTTTGGAAAGTCATCCTTGTAAATCATTAAATCATTATGAGGGAGCATTCCACTGCAAAAAGTTGACAGCATCTGATGTAAGGCATGACGGGGAGAAACACTTCTGAAGTTGTATGACTACAATAGTCATACAAGTCTTATTGGAGGGATGTTACATCAGTGGGATGTTACTCAAAGCCTCTTGGGAATACCTTCACTATTAATATCATTAAGATGATGGTGAAAAGGAAAACTGGAATTGCTGGATAGGTCACATACTGATTATCAAAAGATCAAAACACACTTTAAGCACAAACATTTTGTGCGTCAGTCCACTAAAAAGTAAGTGACATACCAAAGTCCTCCAGGACTGAATCCCAGTACAGTAATCCTTTTTTTATTCCCGCTTCAAGATGCACGGATTCCCTACATTGCAGATTTTTAGTAGGTAGTGACATGATACCATTCGCACATTCTATTGGCTGACAGCTTTTGGAAGTGCGCTGCGTTCTGAGTCTCACAGAGCGCAGCGCACTTCCGAAAAAGTTCTTTGAACTGTCTGTAAGATTGTGGGAAAGGTAATACAGATATAAGGTGGTTTAATATCAGTATGGGAAGGGTTCATAAATGTTTAAATTAACGTAAATAATAAAATAAACAGCTTGTCGCTATATCGCAGCATTTTGTTTTTCGCAGGTGGTCCTGGAACACATTAATTGTGAGTAACAAGAGATTACTGTATTGCTATAATATTCCTTACATTTGCAATGGCATTTAAATGACCTCAATGGCAATTATTAATTAAATTTAATAAATATCAATTCATGAACAATTCAACAAAAAATGTCTTGGAACCAATTGTGTTTGTATGTTGAGGACTACGTATATTAGAGGTGTACACACTAAGTACTGATACAAAAAAAATTCATTCCCCAGTATTTGTGGAGCTTCACAAGTCATCCAATGGGAACGATTCCGAACATTGTTACTCCTAGTGTTACTCCTAGTGTGTTCATATTGTATTCATATTCAAGATTTTAAGATGGGGCAGGTGTGTTGATGTGATCCCACTCCGAGACAAGTAAATTTCCTTCAACACACAACAGCAATAAAAATTACCCTGTGGAAAATCATATTCATGTGGATGTACAAACTTTATTTTATTTACCTTGATTGACGTTTTTGTTATGTGTGAGTGTTCAAAAGGCATAAAAGATACTATTTTTAGGAGCAGGCTGATTATACTTATCAGAAGAGAAGAAGACCCACTTTATTTAATCTCCCAGGGGATTAAATAAAGTAGGGGATACTTTTTACACTCATGCATAAACCCTACATATCTTTGTGTAAGATACAATTATAGCAGACCCCTGAAACACAACCCACACAAGGGGCCTGCAAGCATGCAATTAGTAGGCATACAACAAAAAACAGTACATGGGGAGGCAGTGAAGGGCAGCAACTTCGGTTTGGCGCCCAATTGAGCAGCTTGTTAGGGGAGGGTGTCTGGCGGGAGCGGAAATCCATCCGCCGATGTCTTGTCATAAGACGTCTGCTCTACCGCAGAGCCACTGTTGCCCCTATCAAAAGATAATATAATTATGTAAAATCTATAAAGTGTAGAAAAATGCTCCCAGTGGTTTAAATGTTATTTCCAACCCAACGATGTCTTCAAATTAGTATAATTTTTTTCTCGCTTTGTAATGACAAAGTGAACTTTTAATGAATACATTGTAAAGAATGTGAATTTTACTCAAGAATTTGAAAGATTTATATGATAGATGCACAAAAACTTGCAGACCTCCTTGCTGAAAATCAGAAGAATGTCATTCTTATTATTACCAATTAGCAGTGGCGGGCCATACATTTCACACACAGGCCTTCAGTGATGTTCTACTTAGTCAAACTTGCATAAATACATCTCATAATACTGTAAGCAGCTCCCACCGCTGCCATCAATGTAGCGTTTGAAGACTGAGGCGTTCATAATTCCTCTGAAAAGTGACAAAAAAATCCGGCACTTTTGCAGAGGCATTAGCCCTACAACTTTATTGTCACTCGCACAGAAGAACCCTACGGCCACACCTTTATATGGACGTCACACAACTACATCACAGAACAAAACTGGCTGTGCCATTTACACACTTATATCACCATCATTTATGACACCACAGCTGGAGAAATAAAATACAAAATACAATTACACACTACTACTGTTGCATCACCTCAATTATGTATAACACGGGCTATTTTCTGACAGTGACAACGATATAATGAAACAAGTCTTGTGTATTTCCACAACAATCACCAATCCATCATTACAGCGACAAAAATTGCTTTTTTGAATTCTGTTTTGATCTCTTCTCCAATCACTACTGAAAAACCATGAAAAAGATCATTTTCTATTTTGCCAGATGCCCAGTAAACCCTCTGTCAGTGAACAAGTGGTACTGCAAGTCTGTATCATCCTCAGCAAGAAAAGAAAGAAGTTCCATCTAATTGCGTACCTGTTTATTGAGCTGCAAATCCACTCTGGTGTCCCCAAATTTTTTTAAAAGCACCACAGCTTGAAAATGTCCAGTCATGTTTTGGTGTCTCGTTGCTGCTTTGGTTAAACAATTCAAGCTCCAAACACCAAGTTGATCCTTTGCAAATGAAAGGCATCCCAGCAGAACGATTTGCAGCCTCCCTCAGAGCCTGTCTCCAGTACTGTTTGGAATTAGTTGTCTAGAAATGGTGGAGAAACTCTTTTCCAGCCGGGGACAGTTTAGCTAGTTCGGACTACTTTGTCTCACAAGAGCTAGCTTCTCTTCAAATATGCACCCCACAGGGTTAATAAGCTGGGACAAGACCAGCCACCACTCGATCTGAAGAAGCCTCTTGGATGAGAGGTGAAATGTCTTTCTAAAAAGCAGAGTTGATTTAAACAGTTTCAGATAACCATGACCTTGATAACTGAGAACCTACACAGAAAACCAAATCTTTGGTTTCTCCTCCTTCAGCCATAGCGTTGCTGTCTCAGAAGTGAGTATCCAATCACAGGACAAGTACATGTCAGGTGAACTTGAAGCCAGCTAGAAGGCCTTACTGTCCCCAACTCGTGATCCGCTTTGCTGTCACATCTGTCTATTAACTACATGTTCCCGTTCATTCAGTTACAGATGCTAGCATTGTTGATTCTGAAGGCCGTGGACAGATTTCATACAATCTGCCAGGTTGAACCTGGCAACACAAGCTAGCTGAATTCTGATTGGCTAAAACTTCTCTAACCTATAAATAAAACACTGACCCATTATTGACACATTTCATAATATGTCCCAATGCAGTGATGATTTTTTTGACAGTCAGGCCAGGTGAGCTGAAAAGCTGAAAACCTGCTACCGTAAATCTTGTAGATGGTACCACCTGCGCAGGGTTCGGGTTGCCGGCAACTAAACTGGAGCCCCCACCTAACAGCTTGTACTGTACTGTATGGTGGATGGGTGTGGGGCACCCTGGAAGCACCAAAAACAATAGCTCCAAAATAAACCCCAGCAGCTGCCTTGCAGTTACTATTTTGAGGGTAGGGCTTCAGGAGTAAACCCAGAAGAAAAATCAGGAGCCAGAGTCCCTAAGACAGTCTGTGGCTACACTTAACCTCGTTCTGGCAACTCCTGCGATGAAACTGGTGCCGAGCTACATGGGCCCTTGCCCCTCCCTTAGTCAAGACTGGCGTAGTGGAGAGGAAGAACTTGCTGATCGGGCAAGAGCTTGTTCTTCTGAGGACCAGCACAGGTTAGTGCAACCCCCACCCCTTCCCTTCCCTTCCCCCTGGAGAGGATACTCCAGCATCATGGCAGTGCAGTGATGGCACAACACAGACAGTGGCAGTCAGCAGTGATAAGTCCAGCTTGATTGGCGTAGAGCAGGATGCTAGGGGTCACCGTCAACAGTTGGAGGGGTTCTCTAACCCTATTGGATAGCTACCGCCCGCTTCAAGCTGAGCAGCCCTCGGCCAATAGGTGCTATCCCATCACAGTTCCGTCGCTTCATTGGGTGCATGGAGAAAAATCATGAACTGTAAACACCACACCAGGGAAAATGTATAGATTTATCCAGACCTACTACTTTACGTATCGGAACTTGGAATGTCAGGACTATGACTACCGGACTAACAAATGATTTGCAAGCTGTGTCCATGGATCTATTCGTAAAAGTGAGTACACCTTCTACTGTACGGGAAATCTGAAGAGGAGACCAGAGAGTATGGAGTTGGTTTTCCAGTGACAAACTAATTGCTGAACACAACTCAACCAAGCAGCACAAGCACCGAGAGGATTGCCACACTATGCCTGAACACCAAGGATGGGACAGTGCACCTCATCAGTGCATACACCCCCACCCTTAACACCAGAAACAAAGAATGAGTTCTACGGTCAACCGCAATAAATGATGCAGAAGATCCCAACTAATGAAAGAATCGTCCTCTGTGGAGACTTCAATCCACAAACAAGTACGGATTCCACCTCCTGGCCCGGATGCTTACAATCATTTGGCATCGGCGGTTTAATTGAAAACGGCCAACGCCTCCTGGAGTTTTGTTCAATTTAGGACCTAAGCATCACCAACAGCTTTTTCCAGACTAAACCACATCACAAGGTATCCTGGCAACACCCGAGGTCCAAATAATGGCATCAGCTGGACCAGAAGGAAGCACCTGCGAGGAGTACTAAACAACCGTACTTACCACAGCGCAGACTGTGACTCAGACCACTCACTGGTTCATAGCAAAATCATACTAGACCCTAAGAAGTTCCATCGAGCCAAACCACCTGGGAAACCTCGCTTGGACGTCACCAAGGCAAAGGACCCTACAACTCAGGCTGCACTCTGCAACCATCTTCAAAGAATCAGCTGTCCACCAAACCTGCTAACAACATAAAATCATTCCATGACAGCATGAAAGGAGGGGTTCTGTTTGACGCTCATCCTCAACACCCTTTGAGATCAAGTGCGGGGTGCAGCAAGGATGCATTGGATGTGTTAAACAAATTCATTTAACGACTTCTGTCTGGATTCTGATGTCAACAGATGAATAGGACTTGCAGCAATGACATTCGCCAAGCTGACAAAAAGAGTCTGGGAGAATAACTTGTCACTTGCCACCAAAATGGCGGTGTACAGAGCCTGCATCCTCAGTACATTACTGTATGGTAGCGAGTCCTAGACTCCATATGCAAGACACAGGAAACACCTCAACACCTACCTGAGGAACCTCTGAAGGATCCTGAAAATCAAGTGCTCTGACCACATCACAATGTGGTGTTACAATGCACGAAAATGTCCAGCATCTACACTCTCCTGCGACTATGTCGTCTCCGTTGGCCGGGACTAACATCACAGTGACTTTGTCGCAAGGAGACGTCCCCTGGACAGAAATAGTTTCGGTTGCAGCAGCTATACCACAACGCATAGCCGGCATTTTCAAAAAACTTCACTTTGGCCAATGTTTTCGTCCTGGATATCTGTGTCATTGTGTGGACAAAAGGCGTAACCTCAGCAAAAAGCCTCACTGCCCGATGCCTTATGCCATATTGTTCACATGATTCCTTTTGGCAGATGTGCCATGATTGGTTGGGCACACTGATTGGTTGGGCACTTGATGGACAAGTAGCGGGTGGAGTTAAAAAGCATGACAGTGTGAGGTTTTCAATTTAATTTATTCAAATATATAGGTGGGGATATATATATATATATATATATATATATATATATATATATATATATATATATATATATATATACACAGTATACAGTATATATATTATGTGTGTGTGTGTGTGTGTGTGTGTGTGTGTGTGTGTGTGTGTGTGTGTGTATAGTGGTACCTCTACTTATGAAATTAATTGGTTCTGGAAGAAATTTCTTAGTAGAAAATTTTGTAAGGAGAGACGTGTTTTCCATGCAAATGCCCTAATCCGTTCCAAGCCCCCCAAAATTCAGACATAAAGGTTTTATAAAGCATTAAAATGCATCGAAACATGTAAAAAATACATGTTACAATTAGATTATTACACAATAAATGAGAGTTGTGCATAATGTAAAAAACAAAGAATAGAGTAAAGAATAAAAATGTTCTTTTCCGTTTGGTTTGTCCCTTCAGGGGTCGCCACAGCGAATCAGTTGCCTTCATCTTACCCTGTCTTATGCATCCTCTTCTCTCACACCAACTACCTTCATGTCCTCTTTCACTACATCCATGAACTCTTCTTTGGTCTTCCTCTAGGCCTCCTGCCAGGCAGTTCAAAACTCAGCATCCTTCTACCAATATAGTCACTATCTCTCCTCTGGACATGTCCAAACCATCTCAGTCTCTCTGACTTCATCTCGAAAACCTCTAACATGTGCTGTCCCTCTGATGTACTCATTCCTGATCCTATCCTTCCTGGTTACTCCCAGATATAACCTCTACATCTTCATCTCTGCTACCTCCAGCTCTGTCTCTTGTCTTTTCCTCAGTGACACTGTCTCTGGGCCAAACATCGCTGGTCTCAGCGAAACTCTTCTATCACACATCACACCTGACACTTTCCTCCACCCGTTCCATCCTGCCTTCCACACTCTCCATTGCTCTGGACTGTTGACCCTAAGTGCTTAAAATCCTCCACCTTCTTGAGCTCTTCTCCCTGTAACCTCACTCTTCCACTTGGGTCCCTCTCATTCACACACATGTACTCTGTCTTACTGCGGCTAACCTTCATTCCTCTCCTTTCCAGGACAAACCTCCACCTCTCTAGCTTCTCCTCCACCTCTTCCCTACTCTCACTGCAGATCACAATGTCATTTGCAAACATCATAGTCCATGGAGATTCCTGTCTAACCTCATCTGTCAGCCTGTCCATCACCATAGCGAACAAGAAGGGGCTCAGAGCTGATCCCTGATGCAGTCCCACCTCCACCTTGAACTCCTCTGTCACACCTACAGCACACCTCACCACTGTCTTACAGTCCCCATACATGTCCTGCACCGCTCTAACATACTTCTCTGCCACTCCAGACTTCCTCATACAATACCACAGTTCCTCTCTGGGCACCCTGTCATAAACTTTCTCCAGATCTACAAAAACACAAAGCAGCTCCATCTCGCCTTCTCTGTACTTCTCTATCAACATCCTCAAAGCAAATACTGCATCTGTAGTACTCTTTTTTGGCTCATCAGCTTTATTCCTCTGTAGTTGCCACAACTCTGCACATCTCCCTTGTTCTTAAAAATGGGCACCAGCACACTTCTCCTCCACTCCTCAGGCATCTTCTCACTATCTAAGATCCTGTTGAACAACCCAGTCAGAAACTCTACTGCCACCTCTCCTAGACACTTCCAAACCTCTACAGGTATATCATCAGGACCGACTGCCTTTCCACTCTTCATCCTCTTCAGTGCTCTCCTCACGTCATCCTGACTAATCTTTGCTACATCCTGGTCCACAACAGTCACCTCTTCTAGTCTTTGTTCTCTCTCATTTTCCACGTTCATCAACTCTTCAAAGTACTCTTTCCATCTTCCCATCACACTGCTGGCACCTGTCAATAGACTTCCATCCCTATCCTTAATCACCCTAACCTGCTGCACGTCCTTCCCATCTCTGTCTCTCTGTCTTGCCAACTGTTATAGATCAGTCTCTCCCTCCTTACTGTCCAACCGAGCATACAAGTCATCATAAGCTTCTTGTTTGGCCTTTGCTACCTCTACCTTCACGTTATGCTGTATCTCCCTGTACTCCTGTCTACTCTCCACAGTCCTCTCAGTGTCCCACTTCTTCTTAGCTAACCTCTTTTTCTGTATACACTCCTGTACCTCCTCATTCCACCACCAAGTCTCCTTATCTACTTTCCTTCCAGATGACACACCAAGTACTCTCCTACCTGTTTCCCTGAACACATTAGCCTTCGTTGTTCAGTCATCTGGAAGCACCTTCTGACCAAGCAGAGCCTGTCTTAACTCCTTCCTAAAGGTCATGCAATACCCTTCCTTTTTTAGCTTCCACCATTTCGTCCTCTGCTCTGCCTTTGCCCTCTTCATCTTCCTCACCACCAGAGTCATCCTACACACCATCATCCTATGCTGTTTGGCTACACTATCGCCTACCACTACTTTGCAGTCACTGATCTCCTTCAGGTTACATCGTCTACACAAGATGTAGTCTACCTGTGTGCTCCTACCACCACTCTTATAGGTCACCCTATGTTCCTGCCTCTTCTGGAAGAAAGTATTCACTACAGCCATTTCCATCCTTTTTGCAAAGTCAACTACCATCTGTCCTTCTGCGTTCCTCTCCTGGATACCAAACCTGCCCATCACTTCCTCATCACCTCTGTTACCTGCACCAACATGTCCATTGAAGTCTGCACCAATCACAACTCTCTCACTTCTAGGTATGCTCTGTATCACTTCATCAAAGTCCAACCAGAATTTCTCCTTCTCCTCCAGCTCACATCCTACCTGTGGAGCATACCCACTAACAACATTGAACATCACACCTTCTATTTCTAGCTTCAGACTCATCACTCTATCCGACACTCTTTTTACCTCCAGGACATTCCTAACAAACTCCTCCTTCAAGATAACTCCTACTCCATTTCTCTTCCTATCTACACCATGATAGAACAACTTGAACCCTGCTCCTAAACTTCTAGCCTTGCTACCTTTCCACCTGGTCTCCTGGACACACAGTATGTCTACCTTTCTCCTCTGCATCATGTCAACCAACTCTCTACCTTTTCCTGTCATAGTTCCAACATTCAACGTCCCTACTCTTAGTCCTATACTCTTGGCGCTCCTCTTCTCTTTCTTCGACCAACAGTAATCCAATTTCCACCGGCGCCCTGCAGGTCAACAGCACTGATGGCGGTCGTTGTTAACCCGGGCCTCGACCGATCCGGTATGGAAGTCATAGGTTTGATTCGCATCTTTGATTTGGCAAAAGTTTTACGCCGGATGCCCTTCCTGACGCAACCCTCTGTATTTATCCGGGCTTGGGACCGGCACAATAAGACACTGGCTTGTGCCCTCTTGCGGCTACATTCCAACTCCAAGTCCAACTCCGTACTAACTATTAAAAATATTATTTTACAGTATTTCCAAAAACTATCAGGTTTTTGTTGAAAAAGTTTAGTGTGCAGGGCCCTGCACATTTAAGAGGTGCTGAAATGTGACAGTGCAACCCTAACAATCTATCAATGCTAATCAAGGAATAATGTCTCCATTGTAATCACAATCCACACAGCTGTCAACATCACAAGTGGCCGTGTGGCTAAACTGGAAATTGTTACGCACAATATCCAAACAGAACCAAGGTTGGAGTAGATGTACTTGATCAAATGGGGAGGAAATATTCAATGTAAGCTCCGACATGATGGCAATTGGTGGTGTTTTGTAATATTCTTAACTTGGCTGGCATAAATGCTTCGATTCTATTTAAGAAGTGCACCAATAAGATGATGTCACAGAGAACCTCAATATGCGACTCGCAAAGGGACTTTGCTGAGGACACATGAAAGCAAAAGCCTGACAAATGATGGTGCAAGAGACATCATTTGCAGAAGATGAAAAGGAGAAGGCAGTGCCAAATGAAGAAAAATAAAGCAAATGTGTAAGAAAAATAAAAGATAATTGTGTCAAATGTCATAAAGTAGTGGGAGCTGTACAAGGAAGGTACAGGTTACCTGTGTTGACTGTGAGAGATTGGGAGACATAAGCAAACCATCTTGGCATCGTAACATCAGTGTCTCCGGCTGGCTGGCAGCCACCACAGCATTTTGGATTGTTCATAATTGTTAATAATTTTCATTGTTAATGTCTAATGATGACACCAATGTATTTTGAGGCAGAGTTACATTTGTTTTTATTTCAAAGTTCGAATTTAGATGTGTAATTGCAGAGAAGTTATGTTGTGTCAATTAAATAAATAAAACACTCAATCATTATATTTTTAATTTAGCGTCTTGATGTGTTTTTACCTATTCCACCAATTAATTCTTAGATATTTTAATGATAATCCAAATTATATACAAATAATATCCAAGCAGTCACTATTCAGATCTCTTGTGTTTTGAAATTTTAATGATCAAACAATGTCAGAATAAAATATACACACATTTAGGAAAAGTCAGGTTTCTATTGGTCAGTGGTGGGCGGTCAGGGCCAGCAAGGCCTACTCTGCTGGTCTAATGTAACCAGAAATCATGATATTTATGATAAAAGTTATTTATATTTTATTGCATTTTCTTCAAATAAATATATTCAAATATGTGCATAAATATATAATTATACGTTGGGATATAATATGACATTGGCCAACACTGGGTCAGTGTTGTATTTTTAGGTTAGAGAGGTTTTATTCAATCAGAATTCAGCTAGCTTGTGTTGCCAGGTTGAATGAAATCTGCCCAGAACCTTCAGAATCTAGAATGCAGGTCTCCCTGCATTGTGAGTGAAAGGGAACGTATAGTTAATAGACAGATGCAATAGCCAATCAGATCACGAGTTGGTGACACTAAGGCCTTCTAGCTGTCCTTACGTTTACCTGACATGTACATGTCCTGTGATTGGATACTCTGAGAAGGCAGCGCTATGCAGACGTTATACAGACGTACAGTATATTTGAAGCAAGTTCTAGTGAGAGGAGGGTCAGATCCCTGAAAGAACTAACCTGTTCTAGCTAACCTGTTCTAGCTAATCTGAACTAGCTAACCTGTTTTAGAGTGTTCTTGAGGAAAGAAAGGAGAATGGATTTTGTGTTTAAAGAAGCCTTTTAAACAGCTGTTTCGGTGAGTACAAGCATTTCATTTATCTAAGTTTTCATATTTAATGTTCTTGTAATTCAATTTAATTAATATCAAATCAATTGTAACAAAATAAAATGACAAATATACTAAAAAAAAAAAATTCTTGCTCTTCTGCGATGTGTGTAAATAATGTGGTGCACTTGCGCAGTTGTGTGATTGTAGTGGAAATACACAAAAAGACTTGTTTCCCTGCTGGAAAATAGTCCGTTTTATACATGATAGAGGTGATGCAACATCTAGTAGTGTGTTAGTGTATGTCAGTATTTCGCTTCTCTAGCTGTGGTGTCATAAATGATGGTCATTTCAGTCGGTTTTGTTGTGACATGCGAGGTTCTTCTGTGCGAGTGACAATAAAAGGAGTGGGGTTGATGCCGATTTTTGTCCCATTTGAGAGAAATTATAAACACTTCCGTCCTGAACGCGACATTGGTGGCTGTGGTGGGAGCAGCTTGTAGTATTATGGGTTGTGTTAATTCACGTTTGACTAAGGAGAACATCAATGAAGGCCTGGGTGTGAAATGCACGGTCCACCACTGCTATTGGTAGATAAGTTTTTTTAAAACCAAGTTATGACACTGCAAGTTTTGAAAGCAGTCAAAATGAAAACCTTGGGAGTTCTAGTGTAAATCAACATTGTTTAACTTCGTGTGAAAAAAATGGCAACAACATTAGGTGGTAAAAATAAATAATTGAAAAAAAAGTTTGATCATAAAAATAAAAAAATTAAAACGAAAAACAATAGAAAGTTGTGTTGAGTATGACAATTCTTGTTGATGCATACTTTGTAGTTCATAATTTCCTATTGCATGCATTGTATTCATTAATGTACTTCATGTACTGAGTTCTTAAAAAAACTTGTTCTGTAAATAGTTCTGCTACTTTTGTGATCAAAAACATTGATTTGAATCTCAATTTTGAGGTTGTTCTGTACATAGCGTTAAAAATAAACAAGAATATAGAAACTTCTGATCAATACAAATCAATTTCAGACTTGAAATAATGTAGTGATTTAAGCCCCACCCATTTCCGGTCAACCACACCCACTTGCGGTTTAAGTCCCGCCCATTCTGAGTACAGAAATGGATACAGATAATTTAGATGGTTGAACAGATACAGATACAGATAGTGGTATACTTGCTCATCCCTAATTCATGCTCATGCTGAAAGAAAATCCTCAATATTGACTGTGATTGGCCAGTCACACAAAGGGCCCGCCCCTCCTTACAAAGACACATCACTGCAGCCAGATCAGAGCTGTCCCTGACCCACTCTCGCACACACAGACATTGACTGATCGCACTGTGCGTGGCCTCACTGTAGCTCACGTTGCTATCCTTAGATTTTCTTCATCTTACCTCTATTTTGATCTATTTAAAGTTATTTGGTGAACTTGTTGCCCGGAGTGTCCCCCGCCTCACGTCCTGAGACTGCCGGGATAGGCACCGGCTCCCTCGCGACCTGCGTAAGCGGATTAAGCGGGATGAGAAAATGAATGAATGAATGGTAAAACTTGTTTCTTGTTTTGTTTTGTACGCAGCGCATTTGACCAGACAAACCTGAAAACTGCTTGTGTCGCATCTGTCACTGCCTCCACTCCAGTTGTTTTTTTGACCTGCTTGCTCTCAGCTTCACACTTTCTCACTTCAGTTCAAACTAATGATTTATATACTGTATAGATATGTTAACTGTTACATAGCGCACACAAACACACACACACAAACACATGCTCACTCTTTCTCTTCTTGTGATCAAGAACACTGATTTGAATCTCAATTTTGAGGCAGCTCTGTAAATAGTTTTAAAATAAACAATAAATATAGCAACTTCTGATCAATTCAAATCAATTTCACACACACCCACTTCCGGTTTAAGTCCCGTTCATTCCGAGTTCGGATACAGATAATTTAGATGGTTGAACAGATACAGATATTAGATACAGATAGTAGTGTACTCACTCATCCCTGATATATATCGTAATCCCTCGTTACTTGCGGTTAATGCATTCCAGGACCAGCCGCAAAAAACGAACATCCACGATACAGCAACCAAGTATTTAATTCATTATTTATGTATAATTTGAACATTTATGAACCCTGCCCATACTCACATTGAACCACCAGCATGTTTGGGAGCCATTGCAAGGGTTTCACAAAGAAAAACTTCCGCTTAACAAGGCAAAAGTAAATTAGCAGAAGGAATAATTGGTGTTGGAATTCAGTGCCTTGTGTACAGTCTTGGCCGGTGAAGTTTGGGCCACTTGCCAAGTTAGCTCCGGTCTTCACATTTGTCCATGTCTCTCAATAACAGAGCTGTTTCAGCTTATCCTGCTTACAAGCATGGATAAAATAAATGGATTCCGTTGCACCTCTGAGAACAACATGTGGAACATATCAACCATGACATGTTCCCACTCACCAAAAAATGGCAAGATGTCAACACTGCTGCATTTTGTGAGATAATAGGTAACCATTTTCTTAAATTGATCTCAAATACAGTTCGCCCTCGCGAATTTGCGCATCAACGATTGCGACTCCGCCTGATCACGGATTTTTAGTAGGCAGTCACGTGATAATGTACACACATTCTATTGGCTGATGGCATCCAGAAGTGCGATCCGTTCCGACAGTCTCGGACTTTCATGAGACAAAAAAGCGCTTCAAACAGTCAGTCAAACACTCGATATGAGTGTGGGAAATGGTAATACAGATAGAAGGTGGTTTAATATCAGTATGGGGAGGGATCATAAATGTTTAAATTAAATGCCCATATAGTTCAGTATCATTTTTGTAAAGGACTTGACCTATCAGGAGCAGGAGGAACAAGCTGAACTGAACCAAAACCATGGTTTAAAGCTAAGCTAAAGGGCGGCAGTAGCTTAGTTCACTAAGTCTTGGACTGGGGACTGGAGGGTCGCCGGTTCAAGACTCATGTCAGTCAAAAATTTTGGTGTGTGAACTGACTGTGCTTGGTGTCAGTTCACCTCCCGAGCACTGCCATGGTGCCCTTGAGCAAAGCACCGTCCCCCTTATAAATTGCTCATTGGAGGCGCACCATGAAGGAGATGCCTGACATGCTGATCTGACATCATGATTAGTGCACAGGTGTACCTTATACTGCCCACAATAAAAGGCCACTCTGAAATGTGCAGTTTTGTCTCACAGCAAAATGCCATCGATGCCACAAGCATTGAGGGAGCGTGCAATTGGCATGCTGACAGCAGGAATGTCCACCAGATCTGTTCGTCCTGAATTGAATGTTCATTTCTCCACCATAAGCCGTCTCCAAAGGCGTTTCAGAGAATATGGCATACATCCAACCAGCCTCACAACCGCAGACCACGTGTAACCACACCAGCCCAGGACCTCCACATCCAGCAGGTTCACCTCCAAGATTGTCTGAGACCAGCCACTCAGACAGCTGCTGAAACAATTGGTTTGCATAACCAAACAACTTCTGCACAAACTGTCAGAAACCGTCTCAGGGAAGCTCAACTGCATGCTCGTCGTCCTCATCGGGGTATTAACCTGACTGCAGATCGTCGCCGTAACAGACTTGAGTGGGCAAATGCTCACATTCGATGGCGTCTGGCACGTAGGAGAGGTGTTCTCTTCACGGATGAATCTCGGTTTACATTATTCAGGGCAGATGGCAGACAGCGTGTGTGGCATCGTGTGGGTGAGCGTTTTGCTGATGTCAATGTTGTGGATCAAGTGGCCCATGGTGGTGGTGGGGTTATGGTATGGGCAGGCATCTGTTTTGGACGAAGCACACAGGTGCATTTTATTGATGGCATTTAGAATGCACAGAGATACCGTGATGAGATCCTGAGGCCCATTGTTGTGCCATACATCCATGAACATCACCTCATGTTTCAGCAAGATAATGCACAGCCCCATGTTACAAGGATCTGTACACAATTCTTGGAAGCTGAAAATGTCCCAGTTCTTGCGTGGCCAGCATACCCACCGGACATGTCACCCATTGAGCATGTTTGGGATGTGCTTGACCGGCGTATACGACAGCGTGTACCAGTTCCCACTAATATCCAGCAACTTCGCACAGCTGCTGAAGAGGAGTGGACCAACATTCCACAGCCCACAATTGACAATCTGATAAACTCTATGCAAAGAAGATGTGTTGCAGTGCATGAGGGAAATGGTGGTCACACCAGATACTGACTGGTTCTGAGTCCCCAGACCCCCAACAAAGCAAAAAAAAAAAAAAACCAGCACATTTCAGGGTGGCCTTTTATTGTGGGCAGTATAAGGCAGTGGTCCCCAACCCCTGTTCCGCGGACCGGTACCAGTCCGTGGGTCATTTGGCACCGGGCCACAAAGACAGAAAAAATAATTTGCATTACTTCCGTTCCATTTATTTCGGAGTCTGAAATATGTGTTATTTTGAAAAGTGACGTCTGTGTGGAATGACGCCCAGGCGAATGCGTGCGTCTGTCTCGCTTGACAAGTCTCGGTCACATGACAGGTCATCAACCGTTACCCCTAAATTAAGCGCCCACAACCGCGGCTGTGTTCTGGATTAAAGTCAAGGCAGCTAATCCTGAGATCGCCCAAAAAGTATCGAAAACCCTGTTTCCATTTCCAACCTTCTGTCTTTGTGAAACAGGATTTTCTGCAGTGACCGTAAAGAAAACCAAACTGCGGAGTAGACCGGACGTCCGGAACACACTTCAGGTGTCATTATCTCCCGTTACCCCTAGATCAGCAGTCCAAATCCGCTCATTCTCCTTATTGTAATTATTATAATTTGATTGACTTGTTCACCCTTTTATTGGAAATGATCAGTTGATTGCACTTATTGTAAGTCGCTATATTTAAAAATGAACCTCAGAGCCGTCATTTCAATCGAGTTTTTAATATAATTATACAGTATCTTGCAATTATTTCATTTACAGAGATGTTGATTATCAATTTATGAAAAAAAAGGTTTATTGTCTGTTGATGTCTGCATTTTACGTAAAACCACTGCGGATGATTTATTATTAGACTACAGCTGTCCTGGCGTCATTAACAATGATCGAGCTAATGAAGGCCGGTCCGTGAAAATATTGTCTTAGATGAAACCGGTCCGTGGCGCAAAAAAGGTTGGAGACCGCTGGTATAAGGTACACCTGTGCACTAATCATGGTGTCAGATCAGCATCTTGATGTGGCACACCTGTGAGGTGGGGTGGATTATCTCAGCAAAGCAGAAGTGGTCCATGTTGATGGACCCCCATCAACGATTGTTGATGGACCCCCGTCAACAATCGTTGAGGAGCCAGACGGGTTTTGGCGACGTTTTTTGGAATGTGAATAGCACTGACCACACCCCACAGGGTTTATAAGCTGGGACTCTATCAGCCACTCTCTGAACTGAAGAAGTCTCTTGGATGAGAGACGAAACGTCTTCTTAAACGCCCAGTGGATCGACTCAACAGCTTTTGGATAACCATGACCTGGCTGACTGAGAACCTACACAGACATATAACACAGTTAGACAGATTTGTGAACAATGTTTGAGAGAAGTGGTAATATTGTGTATCTAGAATGAATTATGGACCTTTAAGTCCATCTCGTGAAAAATGGGAGCAAAAACAAAAGTGTTGCGTTTATATTTTTGTTGAGCATGTGAGCTGAGCTTTTCAAGCATGACAACATGACTGCTGTATTACCGATTTTAAATAGGCCCAGGCTTCACACTGAGTGTGCATAAATAAATTTAGAGACTATATTGTTAACCGTTGTTAAGATTCCGGTAAGAGATCACCATGAGCTTTCAAGGATTGTGGATGTCACTCCAACTCTCCATTTAAAGGGTTACATCTTCCCAGTGCAGACAGGTCTCACCAGAACTGCTCCAATGAAGATCTCAGCTGGATAGTGAGGCAATTTGCCCAGCCCTAACTACCCTTATTCAAACATCATATGCCGTGCTTCCTCTCAGAAGCCTCATAGTCAGACCGAGCCACACCCTTAGTCCCGTCAGCATAGGTAGCTTGCCTCTTATGAATCCTGGCTCTTGTTACAAACTAGGTATATTTTGAAGGCTGGGATGAAGCCCTTCTGTGCATATTTTGTAAGTGAACTAGACCAAATTAACCTTCTAGAACTTTTTTTGGTGAACACCCAGAACAATGCTAACATTTTATGTTACAGACAACTGGCTAGATGAAATGAAGTTATTTGATAAACCTTTATGATTTTTATTGCAGGTATATTTGCTGACCACAGCTATGAATCATCCACATTAATCATCAAAATAATAGTCAATAAATAATCAATCTGAAAGAGATTTTAATTAATTTGAAAAAGATAAAAAATTTCTTCCTTCCAATTCTTACTGTAACAGCTGCTAAGAGGCTCTGATTTGGATGTTTCCTATTTTTTTGGCAATGGACCAAGAGAGTAACTCGGCCAGTGTGATTCCCTCCTGGCTCCAGCCGCTCATGGCCAGATAAAAGTCCAGTTTTCTTTAGCAGAGACCAAGTTCGAGAAAGTAAAAACCAGGGTCTCTCCCACATGCTGTGGGACTGCTGAATTCCAAGTTGATTGTTGTCAGTTGTAAACCAAAGCCATTCTTTTAGCCATTGCTTCTGAGCAAGGTGGAAAAAATAGAAGAGTAGAAGTTCCTTTGTCGGATTACACCTTCTTGGGTTTGGAAGAATAATCCAATTTAGATCTTTTTATACTTTTAATCTTTGGATTGTCTTTGGTTGATCAGACCACTAATGACGCATGGTCGTAAAATTTTCTTATTCCACTGATTCACCCCACCCCATTCGAATGACTTACATCATACTGACTGTTACCTCACATAACCCAAATGCATTATGCTTTGCTTTTAAATTCCTTTGTCCAAACTTCTTCATAACAACAGTTTCAACATCCTGACATCGGCATCCTGTTTTCCACGTACATCAGCTCTCTGCTTAACATGTTTTACTTCATCTAATGATTTGTGATTTACCTTTCCTATAATTTTAAGATTATATATAGTATGTGTCGATTCTACAGTTTTCTTCATTCAAGGTTTGAAATAGACTCGTGGTGGAACCGTGGTGTAACTGGGATGATGATGACCCTGAATACGATGACGATTTTTGTGCTTTGCCCACCATGTGGGCCTCTAGCTTGCTGTATATTTTGCTTCTTTAGGTGTTGTATTCATGTGTTTGTTTAGTTGTATATTTATGTTTCTTTCTTGCTGTATGTCTATATGTCCTATTTGTATGTTCCTTGTTGTCTTCTTGTATATTTAGTATATTTATTGTCTCCTTTTGTGTATATACTGTACAGCATTATTTGTATTTATTTGTTCCTTAAGTATTGTGGAATGTGTGAATGTACTGTATCTTAACGTGACTATCTGTCTGTTTGTCTGCCTGCCTCTATCTATGAGCAACATTTTCAAAATGCAATTAGAAACGTTTCTATTCTGCTGTACAAACCTGAGTATCATAGTTTGATGACGCCTTTGAGGCTCAAAAATGGAATTTTGGACAACCTTAATATGAATCAGTGAATGGCTGCAGCAATTAATTTCATAAGAGCAAATAATGACGATGCATGAATGACAGGAAGTAGGTAGACAGTGTGTCACATTTTATCAGTCAATACGAGCAGCAAGGTGCTTTAAATAAAAAGGTTTCACCATTATAGAAGATTCAGCTCTGTATATTAAAATGTGATTCATTTCTGACTTGTTATCCCTACTCAATAAAGCCTGAGTCACTACCACACAGGGAAAGCAGTATGCAGACACATGCAGACAAACGGCTTAGTCATTTTATGACCAAAATAGAACAGAGACAGACAGAAACTAAAGGCAGAGAGGTTTGTGACAAGACTGAACCCAAAATGCAAAGTAAAGAAGAATGAAACAAAAGACTTCAAGAAATGGCTCCAAAAGATGAATGAATAAAAATGCAGGAGGAAGAAGAAGAATTTTCAATTTTTATAAAAACACTTAGATATTTTACAATTTTACATTATATGAAAGGTGCTAAAGTGCTTCAAAAATACTAAAAAAAACCATAAATAAAAATAAATACAATTGAAAAATCAGCGCATTACATCAGGAAATTTTCAAAAGTAAGTTGATCATCAAGTAAAGTGCATAGGACATTTTTGTGGCACCAGATGATCCTAAAGCTATTAAGGTCATTTCATAAAAACCAAATTCCAGTTGTAAGCGACATCTGATGTTGCAACAAAAAACAGTAGCTGCTTCTTGAACAGTATTGGTTTCAATCTTCCTCTTTCTGGTCACATAAATTGCGAGTTTTGCTTCTCCAGAGAAAAAATTTAAAAGCTGCCACTTTTTTTGATTCATTTTCTTGTACCAAGCACCATAAATAAATTTTCTGATATTAAAATTTTCACTGAACAGATTAAAAACATTTGTTAAAATAGTGAAGAGCACTGCAAGTCTCTTACATTCACTAAAAACATGAAAGACTGTCTCACGAAGGTGACGGAAGGGACACTAGCTTGACACAGCAGGACTAAAAACAGAGATAAAAGCATTGTAACCGCTGGCACCGTGTAAAATCCTCCACTGGAGGTCGGCTGTTTTTTTCTTGAGGGGAGGTTTGTATAAAAGTCTCCACATTTCCCACCATTGTGTTGGTCCAGGCAGTGGGTGCTCTGCCACACAGGCCTTTCATGTTAATTACTTTCACACAGTTTTTATACAGTATTTTTTTGTTGGCTCTGTGCAGGCTGACTTCTCGATCATCTCCGAGGAGAGGACCCTCCAGCTCTCCAAACAGGGGACTGATGTGGACCTCAGGGAAAGGATCTTTGTTGTCCGGCACAGTTCCTCTACTATAATCCAGGAGGAGGCCTCTCTCCCTCCCAGAGAGTCTTTGCCTCCACAGTTCTAGCACCATCTGAGCCACCCTGGTGGACTGGATGTTCAGCAGAGAGCTCACAGCCTGGGTATCCGCCAACTCCGGCCCGGCGTTGTCCACCAGCTGCTGGAGGGTCAAGGTTCTGTAAACCGCTGTCAAAAGCCCAGGTGTGGCTCCACTGCAACAAACATCCAGCCTGGCTCCATGCAGTAGTGGTTCGTTCAGTAACCAGAACAGAGAGTCAGAGCTTTTTCCTGAACTGCTTTTAAAAAGGGCCCATGACTTAAAAAAACCATGATAAAAAAGGAGGCAAGTCATTTAACTTTAGAAATTTAGAATCAATTAAAAACACTGCAGCATCCAGCCCCAAGTTACTCACACATCTGAATATGCAGCTGCTCCCTCCACGTCAGATCCACTGGTCTGGTCAGAAACCACTGGATAAACTGTAATCTGAAAGTGGCTGTTCTACTAGCCAGGTGGATGAGGCCCTGTCCCCCCTCCTCTCTCGATAAAAACAACACTCCCTGAGGCACCCAATGTTGCCCATCCCAGAAAAAGTCAACAAGTTTAGTCTGGATCTGGGCTAGAAAACCTGATGGAGGGTCTATACAGGCCAAGAGGTGCCACAGCTGTGAGGCCACCAGGTTCTTTATGACTAAAACTTGACCTCTGTATGACATTCTGGGGAGAAACCATTTCCATTTTTTAAGTTTTCCTTCTATTTTTTCAATGACGCCCTCCCAGTTCTTCTTTTCTCATTTCCCAGGTGCACACTAAGATATTTAAGACCATCGGTCTTCCAATACAAGTTTTGAGGAAGAAGGTTGTCATGCCATTCACCAACAGCAAGGGTTTCACTTTTGCTCCAGTTTACTTTTGCCGCAGTTAGAACACTGAATAAATTCATTAAAACCATTAAAACATCAACATCCTTCTGGTTTTGGTAAGAACAACAACATCATCAGCATAGGCAGATAAAATAATGCTCTCTTTAAAACCAGGTAAAATTAAACCGTCAATGCTTTTGCGGATTTTACAGAGGATGGGTTCTAGGGAGAGTGCATGGAGCATCCCAGACAGAACAACAGCCCTGACGGATGCCCCGGTGCACCCTGAAAGGAGCTCAACGTCACTGTACAACACCCGGATCTTGGCAATAAAACCAGTACTGAACCCAAACTTTTCCATAGTTTTCCAGAGGAAGCTGTGCTCAACACGATCAAATGCCTTTTCCTGATCCAATGAAATGAGACCAGCATTGATACCCAATGAGCTGGAAACCTCCAAAACATCTCGAATTAGGTAGACATTGTCTCCCATGGACCTGCCGGGCACACAGTGGGTCTGATCCCGGTAGATGACCTGGTCCATAGCTTCCCTCAGCCTGGTAGCCAAAGCCGTGGACAGAACCTTATAATTCGTGCAGCGCAGTGACACAGGGTGCCAGTTCTTGATGTCCTGCAGATTGCCTTTTTTAGGCAGGAGGGCAACGACAGCCCTCCGGCAGGACAGTGGCAAAGAGCCCGAGGCCAGACTTTCGTTAAACACTTTCAGCACATCACGTGCTAGAATGCCTACACAAACTGTAGAATTCTACCTTCAGACCATCAGTGCCCGGAGCCCATCATCCCTGCATGCTCTGCAGGGCAGTGTGGAGCTCCTCCAACTCCAGTGGCCGGCCGAAACTTTGAGTTTATCTCCGTAGAGACTTGAGGTAGCTCTGTACAGAACTCCTCCAACAGTGGCTGGTTTTCTTGGTATTCACTGTTGTACAAAGATGAATAAAAACTCACAGCTCGCCTTCTCATCTGTCCAGGCTCTGTCAGTTCCTGCCCTGTGTCAGATAGCAGGGAGTGGATCACATTGGTCTGGCCATTCTTCCTCTCCAGGCCAAAGAAGAAGCTAGAGGGAGAATCCATCTCAGTGATGTTTCGCACCAGTGTACCCTGTACTTTAGTATCCAACAGGTTGGCTAAAGCCATTCTTTTGGACTTGAGGATTTCAATATACCTCTGATTTTCTGTGGAAGCGCTTGTCTCTAACTCCACGATCTCAGCCTCCAGGTCTTTCATAGACTGACAGGTGTCATGTGTGACGTCCAGAGTATACTGCTGGCACAGGAGTTTTATCTCCATTTAGCCATAGTCCCACCACTGCCTAAGAGAAGTAAAATCAGCTTTCCTAAGTTTAAAAGTGCTCCAAAAATAACTTAAAACCTCTCTAAAGCCTCTGTCTAAAGCTAAAACTGAATTAAAATGCCAATATGCACTCCTAGGTAAAATATCTCTTATCACAACATGACATAAAACCAAAGAATGATCAGTAAAAACAACTGGCATTATTTTACAATCCCTAAAAACATTGAAATGGTGTTTAAAACAGTAAAAACGATCCTGGCTAAAGACACCCTGTCCTCTGTCAGGTAGGACCAAGTGTACTGTCGGCAGTCTGGATGCATCTTCCTCCACGCATCCACCAGGCCATGAGAAGAAACCAGCTGTTTCAGAGTGTGTTGGGATGCTGGGTGAGGCTCTGCATGATTACGGTCTAAAACCCCATCCTCAATACAGTTAAAATCCCCAGCCAAGAATAAAAAATCCTCCAAGCCACAGCAATTCAGTCTTGCTTATATTTTTTCTAGAAAGCTCTTCCTTTCTGCACCGTTTGTTGGAGCATAAATATTCATAAACACAAGGGCTCTGTGCTCAAAATGTGCCTTTGCTAAAAGACACCTCCCCTTTACAACATGCTCGACCTCCAGAGATGTTGGGTTAAAAGTTCCTCATTGAGGAAGAACCTCTAGGCAGGACCCAGACTCTTTTGGGCGGCCATCCACCTTGACGGGTTGGGTGAAAAAGAAATAAAATCAGGATAAAGACAGGGTAAGAGAAAGAGAGACAGAGAGAGAGAGTGGCAGATAGGCCAGATAGAGTCAGTGCCTCTTCAGACTCTGACCTGCCTGCACGTCTGTCGTGCTTTTGGGTTCTCAAACAGTCTTGTTTGAGCCGTGACAAAAAGCGTGTGTTTTTCGGGGGAATTGTACAACTGTATGCCGGGCAGACTAATGTTTCTCTCTGGTGCACATTTTCTCCCAGTCCCACTAAGAGAACCAGCACTCCCAGTTGATGTAGGTTAACTCCCGATGTTAACTCTCCAATCAGTCACTCCAATGCCTGTCTCCACAGAGCCAGCCCTAATAACATCACCGTGGGTCAAAGTTAGTATCACAAGCAGATCAGCAATCACTTCAGTGATGTCATGACCTCACAGGCACATTTGAAGCTATAACATGCTGCCTGGTTCACTTTAATCTGTTGTGTTTAATCTTTGTGATGTTATCCTCTTCACCCTGCTTTCTTTTCCCCATCCCTGAAAATGGATGATAGCCGCTAGGAAGTGAAACAAACAATTTCTGAAGTGAAACATCTCTCTTACAAAGAAAGCACACATATGATGTGATGACCTCATACTGGATTAAATCCTTCTATGACATTTACAAGCAAAACATTAAGGCTTTCTTTTCTTTGAGTTAGTTGCCAAATGCTACTGTTTCCTTGTTGTTAAAATGTGCTGCTGCTGAAGTTTAAGTTACATCAGACTCAGTGGTCTATGTGACCATTTTTTCATCACAAGATTCAACCTCGCCTGCAAACTTGCACAAAAATCCCCTGTTGTATCCACTAAATACCAACAAAGTTTTATAGATTCTATGAATTCTTCTGAAGTTCAAATGCAACTGTAAGTTTCCATCAAATAAATCTACCAAAACAAACAGCCAACTCCATAGAGCTGAGTAGCCCGTGAGGCTTGACAGCCAGCTAGGTATATAGGTCATTGTATCCACGGGAACCATGGAGTTTCGGCCAGAGCTTCAACTCTAAAACGTTAAAGCAGATTTTCATTTCCACATTGATTTTTCTCAAACTGTTCATGTTTGAACTTTATGAAGTTGATTCATTCTGAGAAGTGAATTTAGTGATGGACCTTGTAAAGAGACACAATGTCTTTTGCAGATAACTGCTCTTAGTAATCCGGTCTACTATCTTTGTAGCTGTAAGATTTCTATCAATGATATCTCACACCAATCTGCACTAACAACATGACCTTTTCCACACTGCAGTAAGATCTGATACTTGTTTTAACAAAGCAGTCAGAGACTGCAACATTCCGCGACACCCCTGAATTCAATATTCTACCCATTTTACC
Organism: Antennarius maculatus; assembly: GCA_013358685.1. Classification (NCBI taxonomy): domain Eukaryota; kingdom Metazoa; phylum Chordata; class Actinopteri; order Lophiiformes; family Antennariidae; genus Antennarius; species Antennarius maculatus. The sequence continues at coordinate 6,368,764 of CM023607.1, forward strand.
CATGTTGTGCCTCTGGCTTCGTGAAAATGTTGCTTTTTGTTTTGTGATTATATCTCATCAGGTTTAAGAGATGTGTACCTAAAAAAGGTCTGAAGTGCGCCTTCATTCCTCACGTTTAATGCGTTCCAGGAACCACATGCGATTGACGAATTCTGCAATAGAGCAACAAACTATTTATCTTATTATTTACGGTAATTTAAACGTTTATGAACCCTCCCCATATTGATACTAAACCACCTTCTATCTGTATTACCTTTTCGAACACACCTGTTGACTGTTTAAAGCAATTTTGTGTCTCACGGAAGTCCAAGACTCACAGAACATAGCGAACTTCCGGATGCCATCAGCCAATAGAATGCGCGTACGGTATCACATGACTGCCTTCCAAAAATCTACGATGAGTACAAAAGTTTAAATTTGACATCGACCTAGTTTTCTCAAGGTCAAGGTCATCATCTCATTTTCATCCCCTTTGTAATGTGCTTTTTCTTTCATCTTTCTATCTGCAACGGTTGTGAAAATATTTGGTGGATGGACAGACAGACAGACGGACAAACACACAAACACTGACAATTACAGTACATCACCGCTTCGCGAGATGTAATTAGTACCCAGAGGCCCCCGTGTGGACAGATCAGTGACGTGCGGTGAGGTTCATGGATGGTGAGGCACTGATTTCATCATACAGTCAACCCTCGGTTTTTGAACATAATCCGTTCCAGAAGGCTGTTCGAAAAGCGAGTTGTTCGAAATCCGAAACTATTTTTCCCATTATAATTAATGTAAATAATTTTAATCCGTTCCAAATCTAAAAAACAACTTTTTCTAAGTTTGTTTTACTATTTTACACCATAAACTGCACTGTACACTGTTTACCATGAATAAAAAAGGGTAGAAATAGACACTGTATTTTATTTTAATAAAATAAATCCTGTCAAACTTTGAACACGAATGCGCTGCGGAAGAAGCATCCTGGGCAGTTCGCTCCGCTCCCAAGTGAGTTGCGTTCAGGTACGCTTGGATTCTTTCGGTTTACACCATAAACTGCACTGTATACTGTTTAACATGAATAAAAAAGGGTAGAAATAGACACTGTGTTTTATTTTAATTTAATAAAAGATATCCTATCGAACTTTGAACATGAATGTGCTAAGGAGGAAGCATCCTGGGCATACAAGTTCGCTCGGCTCCCGAGTGAGTCGCTTTCAGGTACGCTCGGCTTCTTTCGGATTGGTCGAGAGTCGAATTTTGGTCGAGTACAGAGACGTAAAATTCTCAGATTTTCTGGTCGAAAATCGAATTGGTCGAGAACAGAAGCGTTCGAAAACCGAGGGTTGACTGTAATTAGATTTACAAACATATGAACCTACTGTGTAGCTTTAATTAGCAAAAGTGAGTGGGTTATTTTTAAAGTCTCAGAGCACACATGCAAACTGTAACACAGAAAAAAGCACATTTGATTAAAAAATTTTTTTATGTTGTTACCTACATGTTTGTTTATATGTTACATTTACTTATAAATGAAGTCCATGTGCCGCTCCTTCTGAACAAAAGCTTCGAAAAAATTTTGGTTGAGATACACAACTCTCCATTTTTATAGTAAGGTAAGGCGAGTGGAAAACAAATGAATGGCTGGAATTGACTCACTGACTATAGATTGTAGTTTGCCCGAATCTCTGGGATCACCAGCACCCCTACCATGGGGCACAAGAACTGCGTGCCTCATTCCGTGCCTTTCCCCAGTCGTTTCAGGACTGCTCAACTCAAGAAAACACTACATACATATAGTTATTGACAAAAGAAACACTGTACATTATATACATTAACTAAATTATGGAAATATAGTTCATAGAGCAAACGTGGTAGAACATTTTATTAGCAACATATAGAGAGATAGCATTATGGTCTCACTGTATGGCACGTCAGTACAGCTAGCCGAGCCATTGTGCAATCCATGGTGAGGCTTGGCTGGCTGGTGCCTTACTGCAGGTCTCATCTCATTATTTCAGCGGTAAATTTTGAGTAAAAATAACATAAAATTAGTGACGTTAAATGGAAAACAACTTTATAATACACATCACTGGATAAATAGAACCATTTAATTAATTTCTTACATTTTTTCATTTTTTTCTTTCATGATGGCAGGTAAGGCCGTTCCTCACCTGCCATCATTTTGAATTCCACACAATACTGTAGATGTCACTCAGAAACAGTTGAGGGTGACGCTGTGAGGTTTGGATTTAGGCTTCCAGTGTTCAACACAGTTTGATGGATTCAAAAGACATAATCATTTCCACCAGCCTGCCATGTTACATTCCATCTGTTTAGCTGATAATACCAGTCACAAGATTTAATCTACATAAGGATGAGAGTTGAGGTCAGAGGTCACACACACACACACACACACACACACACACACACACACACACACACACACTGGAGATAATACCAGTGGTTCACTGCTTTAACTGGAAATGGATGGATGCTGAGTTGGTCTGTGGAGTTTGAGGGTAGCATGTCTTAATCCTGCTGCTGTGCATTTTATTCCTGCAGTGAACATATGCTATGAAGTTTTTTTTCCTGAGTGAGATAAAAACATTGATTGAAACATAACATGACTGACATGCACGTTATTCAGAACACCTTTTACGCCCATGTTTCCCTCGCCTGACTGTAAAGTTGGAATTAACTCTCATCGACGGTTATTTTTGTTATTTTTTATCTGAAATGTCTCCCCAACACACACAGACTATCGAATGATATTCCTACATAGGTAAGTGAATTTCACATGCAAAGTTTCCTGAAAATGGAGCAGCGGGCTGCCCTGTCCCAGGAGGATGTTTGTGCTGACTGAAGGGTGAATGATCATTTGAATTTTAGATAAAATCAGAACAAGGAGAGAGGAATAAAAAACAAATCTCTCCTCTAAATAGCCGAGAGCTAATAAATACTCAGCATTTAGTGTATTAAGGGTCTTGCCTAAGGACCCTCACTGGATAGTGTTCATCATTGCCAGGGTTGGAAACCACGCCCTCCTACATTTGAGTAGGAATGCAGGAGGGCGCGCATTCCTACTTGAATGCAGTAGGAATGCACAATCCAGTGTTTGTCCACTATCCAGTGGACAAACACTGGATAGTGTTTGTCCAGTCAAACACTATCCAGTTTTGTCATTGCATCTTCCTGCTAACCGGTTTAGATTTACCTATTTCCAGTTGTTGACTCTCAGTTATTCTTGCATGGAAACAACCGTAACAATTTAGATTTTATTACAACATGGTTGTTGTCTTGGCAGTTTAGTAATAATAATTTCTGCAGAAATAGAGTGCCATTAAACCACTCAACCGAGAGGGAGAACAATCCATCCCTCCTCTGACTGTACTGCAGGATTGTTCTTCCTCATCACTCCTGTCTGCTAGCAACCAAATAATACCTTCAAGCTGAGAAATAAGTTAACATAGGGAGTTTATTCTTTACAAGCTAGACAGGCCTTGAAACACATGCCAAAAGCAATTTGCAGATGAATTCTGAGAATTCTGGAGATGCAAAGATTTTGCAAAATTCCAAGTCTGACATTTTAAATTACAGTTTAGTCAAATGTCACTATAATAAAGAACATGTCCCAAGTAATTTGTAATGCCAGCATGAGATGAAGGATCAAGCGACCAGGCAACCTTGATTAAAATGGCACAATCCCACAAGAGCCTGATAAATAATTTATAGTCACTGACTGAGTAACAACATCAGATTTGTTGCTGCAATTTGTTGCAGCATCTTCGCCAGTGGTGACTTCTGTGTTTTTCTGTTGTGCCAGTGTTCACTGCTATTTGAGAAGCAGTAATGTGTCCCAACTTCTCTGCAAGACCTAATGGGTCCATTTTACGCTAAATAAATTTTTTTTGTAGTTTCCAACATGACTTAAGATGGTCAAGTCATGAGAAAAATATTTCTGTCTCTTTTAACTTCCCCACTTATCAGAATTATTTTTTTCTGTGAAGAACAATTCAGATTTGAGTATAACCGTGACATCATAGAAGGCTTTGCCCCTCCTCGAAGAAGAGTTTGCTCTGCAGACATGCAGCACGAATCAGTCCTAAAACAATGCTGTATCTCTTCTTCCTTTCCTTTCGGCTTTTCCCTTCAGGGGTCGCCACAGCAAATCAATTGCCTCCATCTAACCCTGTCCTTTGCATCCTCTTCTCTCACACCAACTACCTTCATGTCCTCCCTCAATACATCCATAAACCTCCTCTTTGGTCTTCCTCTAGGCCTCCTGCCTGGCAGTTCAAAACTCAGCATCCTTCTACCAATATATTCACTATCTCTCCTCTGGACATGTCTAAACCATCTCAGTCTGGCCTCTCTGACTTTATCTCCAAAACCTCTAACATGTGCTGTCTCTCTGATGTACTCATTCCTGATCCTACCCTTCCTGGTCACTCCCAGAGAGAACCTCAGCATCTTCATCTCTGCTACCTCCAGCTCTGCCTCCGGTCTCTTCCTCAGTGACAGTCTCTAGACCAAACAACATCACTGGTCTCACCACAGTTTTGTACACCTTTCCTTTCATTTTAGTTGAAACTCTTCTATCACACATCACACCTGACACTTTTCTCCACCTTTTCCATCCTGCCTGTACACGCTTCTTCACATCTTTTCCAGACAATGCTGTACCACTAGTTATTTATTAAAGATAGACAAGATGGCAGAATGTCTCTGACTAAAAGGAAATGGAGCTGAGTAGTTGAATGTACCAAGCAAACAAGGGCCATTTTATTGTTTTCTGACAAATACAGCCATTAATTGAAGTGCCAACAATAACTACAACAACTACAACTCATACTACCTTGATGATCAAGATTGGCAGTTGCAGTAAAAAATAAAGCCATGTTGTGTTGGAAAATAAAGACTGTCATCTTCTTTCAGTTTTTGTGTTGTAGTTGATTCAGGTGGTGAAAGAGTAATATCTACATAAAAGTGTTTATTCATGTTGGAGAGAAAACAGATGAGAAGATTCTTTTGATCATTTGACAAAAAAAAAAATAATTAGATGACAGATAATTGCAGCGTAGGTAATTCACACCTTGAGAAGTCCATTGACAAGGTGTGAGAATGGACTTCTCACTACCACTTGAGAAATCCAACTGGTACAGACCCATTTATGATGATATGATTATCAGAGTGAGAAGGTTGTAAAACAGCAAGAACATCAAAGTTCCTGTGGATATTTCACTCCAAATGCAGATAACGTTTTTGACCCTAAACCTAACCCTGATTTTCACTAAATGCAAGCAACGGAAGAGAAAAAATATTGTGATTTAGTTCGATGTGAAATCAAATGCGCTTTTCCAAAGGGCTATGGTACCAAATGTCTTGTCAAAATTAGGTACATGTGGCCCAACCAAAACCGGAGGAAGTTTTGTGCCACTAAGTGAGGTTAGATGCAACAGTATATGGCTGAATATCACTATGTTATCCAGTTCCTGAGTGTACAAAAGTTAAAATTATACCGTGACCTAGTTTTCTCAAGGTCAAGGTCCGTCATTTCATTATCATTCCCTTTGCCGTCTGAGTAATCCACCACAGGACTAAATGACTTCCGGCCTGTCGCTCTGACATCCATGGTCATGAAGTCCTTTGTACGATTCATGTTGAGCCACCTGAAGGACATCACAGGACCCCTGCTGGACCCCCTGCAGTTTGCCTATCGGGCAAACAGGTCAGTGGATGACGCAGTCAACATGGGTCATCTCAACCACCCAGGGACTTATGCACGGATCCTGTTCAACACCATCATCCCTGAGCTGCTCTCCTCCAAACTTCACCAGCTCACAGTCCCCTCTGTCATGTGTCAGTGGATCACCAGCTTCATGACAGAGAGGACACAGCAGGTGAGGCTGGGGGCGATCACCTCAGACACTCAGACGGTCAGCACCGGTGCCCCTCAGGGTTGCGTCCTCTCTCCACTGCTCTTCTCCCTCTACACCAACGACTGCACATCCTCGTACCCAGCCGTCAAACTCCTGAAGTTTGCAGATGACACAACTGTTATTGGACTCATCCAGGACGGTGATGAGTCTGCATACCGACAGGAGGTGAGGCAGCTGGTGGACTGATGTAGTCGTAACAACCTGGAGCTAAACACGCTCAAGACTGTGGAGATGACAGTGGACTTTAGGAAGTTACCCTACCCTCTGCTCCCCCTCACCATCGCAGACAGCCCTGTGGACTCTGTGGAGAGCTTCAAGTTCCTGGGGACTACCGTTTCCCGGGACCTGAAGTGGACTCTCCACATCAGCTGCATCCTCAAAAAGGCCAAGCAGAGGATGTACTTTCTCAGGCAACTGAGGAAGCATGGTCTGCCACAGGAGCTGTTGGTCTTGTTCTACACGGCAGTCATTGAATCAGTTCTGTGTTCCTCCATCACAGTCTGGTTCGGTGCTGCCACCCAAAGGGACAGGACAAGACTGCAAAGGACAATCAGGTCTGCTGAGAAGATCACTGGGACCTCCCTGCCCTCCCTCCAAAAGCTGTACTCCTTAAGAGTTAGGAGTCGGGCAGGGAAGATCATCTCAGACCCAACACACCCTGGACACCGACTATTTAAAAGTCTACCCTCTGGGAGGCGCTACAGAGCCCTCCTCTCAAAAACCACCAGACTAAATAACAGTTTCTTCCCCCAAGCCATAAGACACTTGAACTGCAACTGTTAATTATTTGTCCCCAGTCCTTGCAACCGTTTACACAAGCACTCAGCACTTGTACATTGTTGCCCCCCCCCCCACCTACTGCGTTCTGCGTCTTGTGTTTGTATTTAGTTATTTATAGTATTTAAAGTATTTAGGATAGTTAAATTAATGTATGAATGTACAGTGAGACACCACCTGCTGGAAACAAATTCCTTGTCTGTTCTTCAACAGATGATGGCAAATAAAACTGATTCTGATTCTGATATGCCCTTCTGTCTCTGGTGAACCTCAACCATTTTATCAATGATATCCTTTCTACTTAGCAGGTGCTGTAAGGATTTCAGTGTTGTGGAAACTCCACAACACTGAAGTTCCTCTTATAATACTGCCTATGCAGATATGTGGTACTTAGAGGGCCATCTTTCTGCATGGACTTTTGAATTACGGGATTACTAGAGGAAATTGCAGCAAGTTTCTCTAATTATAGTTTCATCAACAGGGAGGTTTCTCTGATGAAAAATGTCATTCACACCATCATAAGATAAAGGGACAGGGGCAGGAGAAGTCAAATGATGGAGTTCCTTTAAAAACCAAGCTGTGCTTGGTATATGGACCAAATGCTCCAATTTTAGCAAAGCAGCTGCAAATCTCTGCTCTATGACTGTCTGCAAGTTCTCAGTGTGAGAGTCACTCTATAAGGAATGTCAGTATCTGATTACTCATCACACTCAGGACTATCAGCCTCAGATTCACTCACAGGTAATTTCCTCGTAGTTATAAGTACTTGAGGTTTAAAATCAACCAGTGTGTGATGGCAGCGTTTTTATGTGATTTAAATGTACAGTAAATATATGTTTTAAAGTCACAGCCTAAAAACATACCACTGTCTTATTTCTTTTGAGATGAGAATTAATATGAACAAAATAATCCCTCTCTAATGCTAAATAACTACAAGCACAAAGGTGGCAATAGAATATTGCTTCCCCTCTGTGAGTAATCCCTTTGGAGTAGATTTTACTTTGGTGAGCACTTGGAGCATACCAGGTCTTAAATGTGCATGGACAGTGTACATAGGTACATGGACAGCAAGAACTATGTCCAAAATGTAGATGCTTTAACTTATAGTGACGCAAAAGCTCAAACTTTCTTGATACAGATTGCTTGCACCCTTTACAACTGCAGAAATTCTACAGTCCAAGAACTATGTCTCTCTATAGTCCAAGGACATTAGGAGAAAGCCTTTCCCTATCCATTCCCATGAGTACTTTTTGAATGTATACATAATAGTGTCTCAGTTCCTTGGGGTAGGCCAGGGTCAATGCCTAGATCCCTCCAAGCATCACTTTGCAAGCCTGGGCAGCAGAAACAATGTTGTCCGGGATGATCGCTCCATCATGATGTCCAAGATCTGTATTCTCATTATAATGACGTAAATGCCCATGGCTTGCTTCTCCATGTCGGTCAGGATGGCATTTCCTTTTATGTCCTGTATTCATTCATTCATTGTCCAGCACTTCATCCGCTGTGGTGGGTCGCAGGGAGCTGGACGCTATCCCAGCTGACTGAGGGCGTGAGGCCGGGGAAACTCTAGGCGTGATGCCAGTGCACGGTGGAATGTCCTGTATATTTTAAGTAAATAGAAGAAAAGGGAAACATTAGAATGCTTTGCCAAAAATAAACAATTTTTTACCATACATTGTACATCTACAGTACTTTGTGTTTCTACTCTATGGCTGACTCTTTCTTATAAGCAACAGGAACAAAATGTCTTACTATACTGACTTGGATAGGTAAAGCAGCACAAGAAACATCACTGCATGTCAAAGATTCTATAATGGTGCTCTGTAAGTGCAAATCATTCTTTTAAACACAACAGACACCTCTGGTGTACACTGTAGAGACCCACCGGGAAGTTAAAACTACAGGACAAGCAACTTCAGATTCTTAAATAAGAGTTACATTCAGAATATTAAACTTACCATATACTCATGGATCAGATGTCCTTCATCCTCCCCAAGGTAGAGGCAAAGTCCTCTTGAATGAACATCATTTGTAGCCTGTGTGAAGAGATTCCACTGATTACAAAGAACCTTTTTATTTGTCAACATACAATAATATAATGAAATTACAAGGTTAGAATGTAGAGTTGATTAACAAACATTTCATGGCACTAAATTAATGATTACAAAATAATTGTGGTAACAATACAGGTATGTGACAAGCGCTTTGTAATGTCTGCTGATGTGATTAAGCGCTATACAAATACAGGTTGATTGATTATCCAGGCGTTACTGAACCAGAATACACTAAAGCACAAATATAGACAATGAGTGAACTGCCCATAGTTTCTTCCTCAATGAGGGAGTTTTTCCCCACCACTGTTGCTTATGCTTGCTCTTGATGGTTGATGTGATTATGCGTTATATAGCTAAAACTTGACTGATTATTTGATCTCTTGTAAGATCTACAGACTTTTGGATAGTTTCTGGCCAGTGAAATCTTTTTTATGGAAAACTGATTTCAGTTGAGGCTGAAGGCTGTCCAACTGTGCCATGAAGGTCGTCTGGAGTGATTGTGTTGTAATTTGCTGAAATTCAACATTGTTTTGTTGCACATAAGAAAAGGTGGCAGAAGACAAAGAACACTGTGCTCAGTTATTTGCATACTGGTGATTTTTTCAATACACATGGTAAAATTTTATTTATGTCATTACAACAGACTTCACCACCTTCATCTCATTTGCAACACTTGTATTTATACATTTATTTATTCAGTTTCTTTCTTTCTTTCCGGACATGTTATTACAGCAGACATCACCTTCATCACTTTTGCAACATCAACAACATCCAGAAAAGAAAAAAGTATTGATGGGTAGAGGCCATTTGGCTTGTTAAATTCCCGTCTCCATAATCATCAATAGCTTTCTCATTACAACACGTTATCAACCAAATTCATACATTAAATGTCACATTTCACAGTGATATTTTTCATAGGCATAGCACATGTAGTTTAATAAGCCATAACAAGCTGAGATATTAACCATCATTTACATCAGAAGTATAACCTTGCAAAGTCAAGTTTAGAAGCTTTTTTAGGGGCAGATAGATTTCCTAGATTCCTCACTTCCTTGTCCAGTTTGTTCCAAAGTTTGACACCAGTAAAAGATAATGAAAATGTTTTAAATGTAGTTCTTGCTTCTGTAAAATGCTGTATTTCCTTTTAGTTGATAGCTGGATTCATTATTCTGAATTTGTCCTAATATATTTTGTGGTAAACAATTATTGGCTGCTTTATATGTGAGTCGAGCATGTTTATATTGTCATGTACTGTATTTTCAGTAGTTTAGATTTAATGAATAACTGATTTATATGAGCTCTACAATGAGCATTGTGGATAATTCTTATGGCTCTGGGTCAAAAATAGAGGTTGTAAACTACTTTTATATGTGTTTCCCCATACCTCAGTGCAGTAGTTCAGATAGTGCAGAACTAATGCACAATGAATTATATAAAGCGCCTTCTTATTTAATAGTTTTTAAGTTTTCCACAGTATGGACACACTAATGGCTAGATACATCCCGCTTCAAGGCGGTGATTGCATCCCGCTTCAAAGCATTGATGTATCGTAATTGTCAGTGTTCATGTGTGTGTGCGTACGTGTGTCCGTCCGTCCGTTAGTATGTCCACCAAATATCTTCGTAACCGTTGTAGATAGAAAGATGAAACAAAAAGCAAATTACTTACGGCAAAGGGAATGAAAATGAAATGGCGACCTTGACCTTGAGAAAACTAGGTCACGGTGTAATTTTAACTTTTGTACACTCAGGAACCGGATAACATAGACGAGGGAGAAGGCCAGTGTGAGTAAGACCACCGTAGGTCAGAGCACTAGCTTTGATCTTTGACCTATGCGAGTAGGTCAGGGTAAAATTTTGAATGCAGGGGTGTCACGGGATGTTGCAGTCTCTGACTGCCTTGGTTCTAGTTTACATCCCGCTTCAAAGCCGTGATGTTTTGCGATTGTCAGTGTTCATCTGTTTGTTCGTCCGTCCGTCCATTTCGTTCGTTTGTCCACCAAATATCTTTGCAACCGCTGCAGATACAAAGATGAAACAAAAGCACATTACTCAAGCGGCAAAGGGATGAAAGTGAGATGATGAGTTGAGAAAAGTAGGTCATGGTCATATTTCAACTTCTGTACACGCAGGAACTGGATAGGATAAAAAGACGAGGGAGGCCTGTGTGATTAAGACCCCAGATCAAAGCTACACAATGGCCTGCTCCATCTGCGCTCCATATGCGCTATGCAGTGTAGTGATTCTTCCTGAACTGGTTGCTGCTAAGAAGATTATGCTTTGTTATGAATTTATCCAATCTGCTATTAAACATATTCTCTACAATTTTTGATAACTATGGTAGTATTGAAACAGGTCTATAAGTCATAAAATTCTTCAAATCTCCGTTCTTAAATATTGGTATAACTTTGGAAAATTACATTCTTTTATTTGGCTTGTGTAGCTCCCGCTCAACAAAACACCTCTCTTATTACAATGTGTTTTCAACTAATTCATCCAATAACTACAATAAATTTTGAAATCACATCACATAGTGGAAATGCACAATAAAAGAGGCAAACTGGGTGGAAGCAAATATGTATTTACCTCATCCATATGGAAATGTGCAGGCCATCTCATTTTTCATTTCTCCAGCACTTGGACTTCCACGCATCACTTCTTTTATTTGGTAGGAGAAAGTTTTAGACATCTTCTTGCTTACATCTGATGCTCCATTTCTTCGTCTGACATCAGTCAAAAGTTCAACTTGCAATTTTTCCAGACCACCATCTGTTTTGCCAGTGTGAAGGACAATAATTGACCTCTGCCTTTTTAGCTTTCTTTACATCCAATGTTCCGTATCTTTGTCCTGTAATTAGCCATTTTGTATTTCAGGCTAATCATCCAGCTGTGGTATCCAGTGGCGGACAGATCTTGCAAACAGGGAAATATCTTGATGAGTGCCCCTGCTACACTATACTGTATCTGGTGATTTCACTATCTGAATGGGACAGAATGATGGTGGTGTGGGAGTCAGATGAGGACAATTACGACACACCCAGATGTGTGTAAATGCTTGACAGGCTTGCAGATGATCCAGTAGTGCTTGGAGAGTTCGAAATTGAAATTGGATTCACATCCAACCAATTTTGCATGTACACAAGCTTAATTGTTCCTCTGTCTTGAATGTATTGAGCTGATGTAATGTTCATGAACTCAATATTGATGTCAGGATCCATGAATTGAATGTTGAAGTCTCTTTCAATTTCAAATGGATCACAAATTGTTTTGTGCAAGTCCATTAAAGTGTTTTGCTTTCCTGAGTGGAGATCAAGTCTTCTGTAGTCATCCTCTTCTACAATGACTGTCAGGTTCATGGGCTCTACCATTCTTTAATGTAAGTATGAAAGAAAAAAAATAAACAAATGTTCAATCCTGTAATCTGCCAAGGGGTGCTGGTCCATGAGGGCACCAAGTTCAATAAGGGAGACACAAGAGGTTGGACACAACTCAAATGCCCTAAAATGCTCATACAAATCCATGTACAAATTAAGTAACACTCTCAATTGGCCTCCTGATAAAAAGCTGTTTTCTATAAAGTACCAAGTATCTTGATAAGACCTGTATATCATTTCTGTTCCTTTTTTCCTCTGATGCGAGACTACTGTCTAACACTTTAAGAATGTGACTGGTGCAGAACCTTTACTGGAACATACTGCAGTGTTCTTTTGCTTTTTTCATCCAATGTATATTGTATGGGTTTTACAACTTTGGAATTGTCCTTGTATTTTTTGCGTTTAAACAATGTTACCAAGAGACAGCCTTTACCAATTCACTTGCATATGGAATTAGATACACTGAGAGTGAATGCAAGTACTTTAATGAAAGTTTGACCAACTTGCAGGCTGTAACTACTAAGCGTGTTTTGTATCACATCTGTTGTACAAAGATGCTGTACTCAACAAGTACTGAAGTCCCTTGAGCAATTCATCAATTGCAGTACTTGACAGATGAAAATTTTTCATATTTTCTAGTTTTAATAATAATGCTGCAAGTTTTTGTTCAATTATATCTGTCTGGTTCTTTGTTGTATTTAAATCAACATCAGACTGGCTGTTGTCACAGCATTCTTCATTGTCTGAACCACCAGGCTCTACAATTTCAGTCACAGAAAGTCCATGGACTACCCTATCCTTAAAATTTACAAATGCATACAAGCTGTGCTCCTGACTTTTGTGAGACTTGAATGTACTATATTCATTGTTTTTTGTATTCAAAGCCTTTAAACATACAACTGGCTGTGTCATTGTTTTTTAGATGACGGTTTACATGTACAAAATAATCACTCTTAGTTCCAAGTTCACTAAAGCAATACAGTTGGCAGGAAAATGTAAATTGTGTTCTAAGGTATTGCTATGACTCCTTGACAGGTATGTCAAAAATGAATTTCAAGTCTTAAAGATGCATGGACAATCTGGTTTTATACACTTAATATTAAGGCCATGCCCAAAATGGCCATGTCTTTTTCTGTAATGTTTAAGATGTTGTGGGTGGCTAGACACTTAAGGCCCACAATCTTTACATTGCCACAAACTAGAAAAACAAACACAGAAAAGTGGAGAAGAAGCACAGCTAATCAAACATTACCTTGAGTGTTTTACAGTCACCACATCACCGAAAGCCTTAATAAGTATTTATAAGTCTGTACCTTGAAAATACTGTTTGTGAGGGAATGTAATGAAAGTAAGGCTGTCCAAACATGATAATATTGTGTTACTGTCCCATAGGGAAAGCAAAGACATACAATACAGTACAGGCACTCAAAAAACCACTACATGTGTATGGGAAATCATGAATATACCTTATTGGCAACCTGTTGAACACCTTTAAAAAGACACAGCATTCTTAGTTACCATTAGTTACCATTCTTAGAAACATCCTTTGCTAATGATCATGGTGAGACGTTGAGAGACACTTGCCACACACCCAAATTCATTTATATTTCCTTGGCATAATTGGCAGTTTTTTTGATGAAATTAATTTTAAATTTAATCTGATCATACCATGACTTCCAAGATTCACATGGCAGTATGGAATCTATTTTTAAAATATACTTACCTAAAAAATATAAAAGTACAAAGCTTGGTTGAAAATCAGATGTGATAAACTTTATAAACGCAATATTAAACACATGTAATCAACATTGGGCGGCATGGTGGCGAGGTGGGTAGGGCTGTCGCTGCACACCAAGGCGGTTCCCAGTTAGTGTCCTGCTCTGCGCGGCGTCTGCATGTTCTCCCAGTGTCTGCTTGGTTCTCTTCGGGTTCTCTGGCTTCCTCCCATCTCCAAAAACATGTAATACAGGTGAATTGGTCAGTTTCAAAATTGCCCCTAGGTGTGAGTGTGCTCCGCAGTGCACTGGCGTCATGCCCCGATCATACCCTGCCTCAAGCCCCCAGTCGGCTGGGATAGGCTCCAGCACCCCGTGACCCGCGACAGTAGATGAAGCAGGTATGGAAAACGAAGGAATGTTATCAACACTGTGTCTGTAAAAAAATGTTAAGCTTATTGAAGAAAAATTCATTAGTGAAAAAATCTACATCTCAACTGTGCCTCAGAATGACTGAAATATTCATCAGATGAAAGATTAGAGTTAGGGAAAGATATCTTATTATTTATTTACTTCTAAATTATTTTCTATATGCCATACTTCTGATAAATATTATAGATCACTTCACAGCATTCAGATATTGCATAGATCATGAATCTAAAAAGCTAAACTTTAACTTATTAACATTTTTAATGATGAATTTAAAGAAATTTGTTGATAGTAAATATAGTAAATGAATTGCCACGTTCAAATAATATGTTGTTGGAACTGCAGTTGTTTCTTCCTTACTGGAGATCATATTTATGATCTCCAGTAAGATAAATTTAAATAAATGTCAGAAGACATTTATTTAAATTTAAGCCCCAACTTGTTTTTTTATATAGTTGTAATAAATGTCATGTCCCCTGCTGCATGGCACATCTGACTAAACACAGTATCACTTTCATAAAACTCCTGCATGCCAGTATTAATAGCAGATAACCAGACACACTTGTTTTTAAAATCATCAATCATGTAAAATGAGTCTGCCTCAGTGTTAACCAACAATAAATGTAGAAACAAACAAAATGAATGAGCCACAGCATGTGAGTCATAGTTCGCTGAGAGACTACTTAGTATTGGTCTCTGCCCCCGAGTAGATTTGTGTTTTACCACATGGAAATTACCCTCAGGAGCATTAACAAGCTAGCACGTCCCCACATGGCTAGCACCATGGTGAAAGTTAAACTACACTTACCAATAATTATTAAAGACTTACCCAAACAAATTGGATTTCAGCCTGTAACGAGAGGAATATGCACCTGCAAGGTGTCCAGACTCCAAAATGAATAACCAGCTCCCAAAATTCCTAAAAAGGGAGGATGTTCTTGTGCATGCGCACACTTCAAAATCCAAACCAGATATGTGCAATTTCGTTACTCTTAATTTTTTCAAGCAACATTTATTTAAATAACATACGATATTTTTGACAATATAGGATGAAATTACTTAATTACTTAAAGGCAGGGGTGGACAGTAACAGAGTAAATTCACTTAAGTACAGATTCTGAGGATTTTTACTTTACGCAAATACTAGAATTTATTCATACTTATTACTCTTACTCGAATACATTTCCAAGGCAAAGATTTTTACTCTTACTCGAGTTAATTTCTGAGAAGGCTCATGAATACTCGTTACTTTTAGGTTTGCCTGTTGTTGTTTTATTGTTCCCCATCCCCCAAAATGCAATTGGCCACACGCAGTGTTCGTCAAAGAAGGAAACCTATCACAGTACACGTTCTCAACTGGGATTTACGTAAAAGCGGAAATACGTCGTCCCCTACCCAATCAGCTCAAAACAAGACTGCGGTGGCAATGGCAACTGCTTAAGAAGCCTCCGTTGAATCTGATGAACATGATGAGCCAGAGCTTTATGAGGCGGAGGAAGAAAACCCATGGCCTTATCTTAAAGATATGTTCAACTTTGTAGAAGTGAAAAAGGACATCGCGGACCTAGACAAGAAAAAGTACATTTTCAAATGCTTAGTGTTTGCCGAAGAAAAACTACGTCTGCTCTCTGCTTTCAACAACTCCACGTCCAACCTGAAGAAACGCGTTGACGTAAGTCAACGGCAGATTTTCACCATGTGTAATGTATCTCACAGTCCATTGCCACCTGTTTTGACTTGTCAGAATGTGATTGTGTTGATCTTCACAAACGTGTGCATGTGTTTTATGCGATGGCCGATCAATAAAATGCTCATAACGTTATATGATTGAAAAATTAGTCATTCACCAAAGTTATCCTCTCTACCCCCTTGCCTTGTTATGACACTGACATGGGTCCTTAGTTAATCGATTGATTGACTGATATTTTTATTAGAAGTCAGCATGGAAAGGTACAGTTTCATGACAGTACAGTAAGGTCAACTAAAAGGATGAATAACACAACAACGCTTCTAGGCAGAAATGTGGTAATGGTAAAATTATCCGGAATCAATGGGGGTACATACGTATATTAAAATTAAATTGTTGTTTTAGGAATGTGACAATCTTCCTCTTTTCCTTTCGGCTTTTCCCTTCAGGGGTCGCCACAGTGAATCAGTTGCCTCCATCTAACCCTGTCTTCTGCATCCTCTTCTCTCACACCAACTACCTTCATGTCCTCTTTCACTACATCCATAAACCTCCTCTTTGGTCTTCCTCTAGGCCTCCTGCCTGGCAGTTCAAAACTCAGCATCCTTCTACCAATATATTCACTATCTCTCCTCTGGACATGTCCAAACCATCTCAGTCTGGCCTCTCTGACTTTATCTCCAAAACCTCTAACATGTGCTGTCCCTCTGATGTACTCATTCCTGATCCTATCCTTCCTGGTCACTCCCAGAGAGAACCTCAGCATCTTCATCTCTGCTACCTCCAGCTCTGTCTCCTGTCTTTTCCTCAGTGACACTGTCTCTAGACCAAACAACATCGCTGGTCTCACCACAGTTTTGTACACCTTTCCTTTCATTTTAGCTGAAACTCTTCTATCACACATCACACCTGACACTTTCCTCCACCCGTTCCATCCTGCCTGCACACGTTTCTTCACCTCTTTTCCACACTCTCCATTGCTCTGGACTGTTGACCCTAAGTACTTAAAATCCTCCACCTTCTTGATCTTTTCTCCCTGTAACCTCACTCTTCCACTTGGGTCCCTCTCATTCACACATATGTACTCTGTCTTACTGCGGCTAACCTTCATCCCTCTCCTTTCCAGGACAAACCTCCACCTCTCTAGCTTCTCCTCCACCTCTTCCCTACTCTCACTGCAGATCACAATGTCATCTGCAAACATCATAGTCCATGGAGATTCCTGTCTAACCTCGTCTGTCAGCCTGTCCATCACCATAGCGAACAAGAAGGGGCTCAGAGCTGATCCCTGATGCAGTCTCACCTCCACCTTGAACTCTTCTGTCACACCTACAGCACACCTCACCACTGTCTTACAGTCCTCATACATGTCCTGCACCGCTCTAACATACTTCTCTGCCACTCCAGATTTCCTCATACAATACCACAGTTCCTCTCTGGGCACCCTGTCATAAGCTTTCTCCAGATCTACAAAAACACAATGCAGCACCCTCTGGCCTTCTCTGTACTTCTCTATCAACATCCTCAAAGCAAATACTGCATCTGTAGTACTCTTTTTTGGCATGAAACCATACTGCTGCTCACAAATGCTCACTTCTGCCCTTAGTCTAGCTTCCACTACTCTTTCCCATAACTTCATTGTATGGCTCATCAGCTTTATTCCTCTGTAGTTGCCACAACTCTGCACATCTCCCTTGTTCTTAAAAATGGGCACCAGCACACTTCTCCTCCACTCCTCAGGCATCTTCTCACTATCTAAGATCCTGTTGAACAACCCAGTCAGAAACTCTACTGCCACCTCTCCTAGACACTTCCAAACCTCTACAGGTATATCATCAGGACCGACTGCCTTTCCACTCTTCATCCTCTTCAGTGCTCTCCTCACTTCATTCTGACTACTCTTTGCTACATCCTGGTCCACAACAGTCACCTCTTCTAGTCTTTGTTCTCTCTCATTTTCCACGTTCATCAACTCTTCAAAGTACTCTTTCCATCTTCCCATCACACTACTGGCACCTGTCAATAGACTTCCATCCCTATCCTTAATCACCCTAACCTGCTGCACGTCCTTCCCATCTCTATCTCTCTGTCTTGCCAACCGGTATAGATCAGTCTCTCCCTCCTTACTGTCCAACCGAGCATACAAGTCATCATAAGCTTCTTGTTTGGCCTTTGCTACCTCTACCTTCACCTTACGCTGTATCTCCCTGTACTCCTGTCTACTCTCCTCAGTCCTCTCAGTGTCCCACTTCTTCTTAGCTAACCTCTTTCTTTGTATACACTCCTGTACCTCCTCATTCCACCACCAAGTCTCCTTATCTACTTTCCCTCCAGATGACACACCAAATACTCTCCTACCTGTCTCCCTGATCACATTAGCTGTAGTTGTCCAGTCATCTGGAAGCACCTCCTGACCACCCAGAGCCTGTCTTAACTCCTTCCTAAAGGTCATGCAATACCCTTCCTTTTTTAGCTTCCACCATTTCGTCCTCTGCTCTGCCTTTGCCCTCTTCATCTTCCTCACCACCAGAGTCATCCTACACACCACCATCCTATGCTGTTTGGCTACACTCTCGCCTACCACTACTTTGCAGTCACTGATCTCCTTCAGGTTACGTCGTCTACACAAGATGTAGTCTACCTGTGTGCTCCTACCACCACTCTTATAGGTCACCCTATGTTCCTGCCTCTTCTGGAAGAAAGTATTCACTACAGCCATTTCCATCCTTTTTGCAAAGTCAACTACCATCTGTCCTTCTGCGTTCCTCTCCTGGATACCAAACCTGCCCATCACTTCCTCATCACCTCTGTTACCTGCACCAACATGTCCATTGAAGTCTGCACCAATCACAACTCTCTCACTTCTAGGTATGCTCTGCATCACTTCATCAAAGTCCAACCAGAATTTCTCCTTCTCCTCCAGCTCACATTCTACCTGTGGAGCATACCCACTAACAACATTGAACATCACACCTTCTATTTCTAGCTTCAGACTCATCACTCTATCCGACACTCTTTTTACCTCCAGGACATTCCTAACAAACTCCTCCGTCAAGATAACTCCTACTCCATTTCTCTTCCCATCTACACCATGATAGAACAACTTGAACCCTGCTCCTAAACTTCTAGCCTTGCTACCTTTCCACCTGGTCTCCTGGACACACAGTATGTCTACCTTCCTCCTCTGCATCATGTCGACCAACTCTCTACCTTTTCCTGTCATAGTTCCAACATTCAACGTCCCTACTCTTAGTCCTATACTCTTGGCGCTCCTCTTCTCTTTCTTCGTGCGAACGCACTTTCCTCCTCTCCTTCTTCGACCAACAGTAATCCAATTTCCACCGGCGCCCTGTAGGTCAACAGCGCCGATGGCGGTCGTTGTTAACCCGGGCCTCGACCGATCCGGTATGGAAGTCATAGGTTTGATTCGCATGTTTGATTTGGCAAAAGTTTTACGCCGGATGCCCTTCCTGACGCAACCCTCTGTATTTATCCGGGCTTGGGACCGGCACAATAAGACACTGGCTTGTGCCCTCTTGCGGCTACAGGAATGTGACAATACAAACAAATATTATGTGACAATACAAACAAATATTATTTACTCAAGTCTCCTTGGCATGAGTAATCAATATATAAAAATTCATTTTGTGGGTGAAATACTCCTGGTGGAATGAAAGTGACGACGTTAAATGTATTTATTTTTAAGCAGTCACCTTTCGATGCTGATCTGTGTTTACAATTTTAAATAAAGTATACTTTTGCCTTTTTACAGAGGTCCCATTAAGCACACTTAAGTGAATACTCACAACTGACTTCAGCATCCTTGAAGAGAAAATCTAAATCAGAGCCTGGGACATCTTTCACGGATCTCAAACAGATGAAGCTTGAAGAAACCAAGCAAATATCTCAGAAAAAAGTCGACAATGCAGTATTCAACTTCACAGTCCAAGGTCTCCAGCCCTTACCAGCTTTTCAGAGCCTTGTCAAAGATCTACAGCCAAACAGTACCCTTATGTCTCAAACCACTGTCCGGCGCAAGCTTGCCAATGCCACAGGGCTGATGAAGGAAAAGATAAAGGAAGATATGAGGATCAGAATCAGAATCATTTTTATTTGCCATCGTCTGTTGGAGAACAGACAAGGAATTTGTTTCCGGCAGGTGGTGTCTCACTGTACATTCATACATTAACTATCTAAAATACTTTAACTACTATAAATAACTAAATACAACACAAGATGCAGAACGCAGTAGGCGGGGGGGGAGGGGGGACAGTGTACAAGTGCTGAGTGCTTGTGTAAACGGTTGCAAGGATTGGGGACAAATAAATAACAGTTGCAGTTCAAGTGACTTATGGCTTGGGGGAAGAAACTGTTCTTTAGTCTGGTGGGTTTTGAGAGGAGGGCTCTGTAGCACCTCCCAGAGGGTAGACTTTTGAAAAGTCGGTGTCCAGGGTGAGTTGGGTCTGAGATGATCTTCCCTGCCCGACTCCTGACTCTTGAGGAGTATAGCTTTTGGAGGGAGGGCAGGGAGGTCCCAGTGATCTTCTCAGCAGACCTGATTGTCCTTTGCAGTCTTGTCCTGTCCCTTTGGGTGGCAGCACCGAACCAGACTGTGATGGAGGAACACAGGACCGATTCAATGACTGCCGAGTAAAACAGGACCAACAGCTCCTGTGGCAGACCGTGCTTCCTCAGTTGCCTGAGAAAGTACATCCTCTGCTGGGCCTTTTTGAGGATGCAGCTGATGTGGAGAGTCCATTTCAGGTCCCGGGAAACAGTAGTCCCCAGGAACTTGAAGCTCTCCACAGAGTCCACAGGGCTGTCTGCGATGGTGGGGGGGGGCAGAGGGGAGGGTAACTTCCTAAAGTCCACTGTCATCTCCACAGTCTTGAGCGTGTTTAGCTCCAGGTTGTTACGACTACATCAGTCCACCAGCTGCCTCACCTCCTGTCGGTATGCAGACTCATCACCGTCCTGGATGAGTCCAATGACAGTTGTGTCATCTGCAAACTTCAGGAGTTTGACGGCTGGGTGTGAGGATGTGCAGTCGTTGGTGTAGAGGGAGAAGAGCAGTGGAGAGAGGACGCAACTCTGGGGGGCACCGGTACTGACTGTCCGAGTGTCTGAGGTGATCGCCCCCAGCCTCACCTGCTGTGTCCTCTCTGTCAGGAAGCTGGTGATCCACTGACACATGACAGAGGGGACTGTGAGCTGGTGGAGTTTGGAGGAGAGCCGCTCAGGGACGATGGTGTTGAACGCCGAGCTGAAGTCAATGAACAGGATCCGTGCTTAAGTCCCTGGGTGGTCGAGATTATCCAGGATGAAATGCAGTCCCATGTTGACATCATCCACTGACCTGTTTGCCCGATAGGCAAACTGCAGGGGGTCCAGCAGGGGTCCTGTGATGTCCTTCAAGTGGCTCAACACGAGGCGTTCAAAGGACTTCATGACCACGGATGTCAGAGCGACAGGCCGGAAGTCATTTAGTCCTGTGGTGGAGGGTTTCTTGGGGACCGGGATGATGGTGGAGCGCTTGAAGCAGGAGGGTACCTCACACAGCTGGAGGGATCTGTTGAAGATCTGTGTGAAGACTGGAGCCAGCTGTTCCGCACAGACCTTGAGGCAGGAGGGGGAGACACCATCAGGGCCTGGCGCCTTCCTGATCTTTTGTCTGTGGAACTGCTGACTTACCTCCTGGACAGTCACACTGAGGGGGGTTGGGGGTGGGGCGGGCTGGGGGTGTGCCATCGTCTGTGCCATCGTCTGCCCGCAATGTCGACACCCCCTGACATTGCGGGCAGGGGGTGTCGAGGGGGTGGGGTGCAGACAGTCCTTGTTGAGGGGAGTGGAGGTGTGAATGGTGGTGTGATCTGGGCTGCAGGTAGTGGAATGGGGGTAGTGGGTGTGAGGTCCTTTTCAAACCTACAGTAGAATCTGTTGAGGTCGTCAGTCAGGTTCTTGTTGGCCTCAGCGGGGGGGATGGGCGTCTGTAGCCGGTGATGTCCTGCAGACCTCTCCACACCGACAAGGGGTTGTTGGCTGAGAAGTTCTCTTTCAGCTTGTCAGAGTAACTCCTCTTAGCTGCTCTGATCTCCTTTGTCAGTGTGTTCCTGGTCTGCCGGTACAGAGCCCTGTCCCCAGATCTGTGGGCCTCCTCCTTAGCCAAGCGCAGTTGTCTCAGCTTGGCTGTGAACCATGGCTTGTTGTTGCTGTATGTGCGGAAGTTCTTGGTTGGCACACACAGGTCCTCACAAGCTAATGTAGGCTGTCACAGTGTCCGTGTAATCATCCAGATTGTCCGTAGCAGCTTCAAAAACACTCCAATCGGTGCAGTCAAAACATTCCTGCAGTTCCTGCTTTGCCTCGTTGGTCCATTTCTTTACCGTTTTCACCACAGGCCGAGATGTTGTCAGTCTCTGCCTGTAGGCTGGGATGAGATGGACGAGGCAGTGATCAGAGTGTCCCAAAGCTGCGCGGGGGACCGAGTGATAAGCGTCCCTAGTTACCGTGTAGCAGTGATCCAGCGTGTTGTTGTCCCTCGTCGGACAGGTCACATGCTGCCTGTATTTAGGGAGCTCGTTGTTTAGTTTCGCTCTGTTGAAGTCCCCCAGGACGATTAAAAATGAGTCCGGGTGTTTTCTTTCGATGTCCGTGATTTGTTCCGCTAATGTATGGAGTGCGACATCCACAATAGCTTGCGGTGGAATTCTGTCGCTCTTGCATGCAGGCAGTTGAAGGGCTCTCACACATTTGATGTCCTGGCAGGTGCATTAAATGACATACACACAGAGTGTGAAATCCACGAGAAAATTGTAAGAACCACAACTGATAATGGATCAAACTTCCTCAAAGCGTTCCGTGTATTTGGAGAAGATGAAAACAACAACGTTGCTGCTGAGGAGACAACTGTTGAGGAGACCATTAACTTGGACAACCAGCTACTACTGAAGTTGAATAAGGACTTCTTCAAGTTTCAATAGTTTGACCAGGCTGACAAAAGTCAGACCTAGAGACCTCTTGTCACTTAATTTTACAGTACTACAGACTGACAGAGATAGTGAATATATAAGTGAGATAGTGAATATATTGGCAGAAGGATGCTGAGTTTTGAACTGCCAGGCAGGAGGCCTAGAGGAAGACCAATGAGGAGGTTTATGGATGTAGTGAAAGAGGACATGAAGGTAGTTGGTGTGAGAGAAGAGGATGTAAAGGACAGGGTTAGATGGAGGCAATTGATTCGCTGTGGCGACCCCTGAAGGGAAAAGCCGAAAGGAAAAGAAGAAGACAGACTGACAGAGACTGGCGGACACAGGGCCACAGAGACACACAGCCTGGGGGGCATGGGGAGACACACAGATTGGGGGGGGGGGACAGACAGACAGGTGGGGGGAGACAGACAGTCTGGGGGAAACAAATATTGTGGTACTGGGATATGTCCTTTCTGTAAACATTGAGTTGTTGAAAGCACAGATTTAGTTTGTTGTAAAGCAGTGGTTCTCAACCAGTAGTCCACCAGTGTGTCCTTTAGGGGTTCCAGTTGTGTTGTAAAGCAGTGCTTCTCAACCAGTAGTCCACCAGTGTGTCCTTTAGGGATTCCAGTTGGTCCTCAGTTAAAGGAGTTGGTTGGGTCTGTATGGCTTCATTTGGTCTTGTGTGTGTATGGAAGGGGGGAATTGTTTAATAAAATTTGAATGACATAATTGTCCTCCTTGATGATTCTATTAATTTTATTTCCAGTTTTATAGATGTTGGGGAAGGCTTGGTACAGTATAACATAATGGTTCTACAGGCAAGCACATCAGTGCAGGTGGTTTCAAAGAGTTTTCTCTGAAACAAGAGATACAAGGTACTATGTATAAAATTGTAAAGTGACAGTAATTCATTCAGGTCCATTCTCATCAAAGATAAAAAAAAAAAACTAGGAATTTACTCTTACTGTTACTCTTACTTTTACTTTAAGTACATTTAAAAGCATTTACTCTTCAATACTTAAGTACATTTAAAAGCAAGTACTTTTTTACTCAAATAGTGTATTGACTGGGCTACTCTTACTTGTAGCTGAGTAAATTTTGACCAGAAGTATTTGTACTCTTATTCAAGTACTGGGGTCAAGTACTCTGTCATCTCTGCTTATAGGTGCATTTAAATAACAACTATTTCTATTCAAAGCTACTGCCGGGTACACCTGATTGGAGCTGCCCACCACTCTATCTCATAGTATGCCTGCAGGCCCCCTTTGTAGGCATACTATGTGTGTCTGTTTCAGGGGCCAGTACACACATATATAAGCATGTCAGAATCAGTACAGTGGAAGCACCTCCTGACCACCCAGAGCCTGTCTCAACTCTTTCCTAAGTCATGTAACACTCTTCCTTTTTTAGCTTCCACCATTTTGTCCTCTGCTCTGTCTTTGCCCTCTACATTTTCCTCCCCACCAGAGTCATCCCACACACCACCATCCTATGCTGTTCGGCTACACTCTCACCTACCACTACTTTGCAGTCACTGATCTCCTTCAGATTACAGCGTCTACACAAGATGTAGTCTACCTGTGTACTCCCGCCTCCACTCTTATAGCTCACCCTAAGTTCCTGCCTCTTCTGGAAGAAAGTATTCAATATAGCCATTTCCATCCTTTTTGCAAAGTCAACAAACCATCTGTCCTTCTGCGATCCTCTCCTGGATACCAAACCTGCCCATCACCACCTAATCACCTCTGTTTCCTGCACCAACATGTCTATTGAAGTCTGCACCAATGACAACTCTCTCACTTCTAGGTATGCTCTGCATCACTTCATCAAAGTCCAACCAGAATTTCTCCTTTTTCTCCAGCTCACATCCTACCTGTGGAGCATACACACTAACAACATTGATCATCACACCTTCATATCACTGCAGCCAACAGGAAAAGACTGGACAAGCTGATTAGGAAGGCCGGCTCTGTTCTAGGATGCTCCCTGGACTCAGTGGAGGTGGTGGTGGAGAGGAGGATGACAGCCAAGCTGAAATTGATGATGAAGAACCACTCCCACCCCCTGCAGGGCACACTAAGATCACTGGAGAGCTCCTTCAGCGATAGGCTGCTTCACCCAAGATGCGTGAAGGAACACTATCGCAGGTCCTTCCTGCCCACGGCCGTCAGACTCTACAATCAGCAATCCTCCCAGCAGACCAGTCAGCGAACACCACATTCAAAATCCGGATGACCGATGTAATCTGCAGTTTTGTAGTTGTAGTGTATAGTTTTGTAGCATAAATATAAACTGTAAATTGTTGATAATACGATATATGTTAATATGTATACTAGGGATGAGCGAGTACACCACTATCTGTATCTGTATCTGTTCAACCAACTAGATTATCTGTATCCGTATCTGTATTCGGAATGGGCGGGACTTAAACCGGAAGTGGGTGTGGTTTAACCGGAAATGGGTGCGGCTTAAATCACCACATTGTTTTACGTCTAAAATTGATATGGATTGATCAGAAGTTGCTGTATTTTTGCTTATATTAAAACTATTTACAGAACAGCCTCAAAATTGAAATTCAAACAAATGTTTTTGATCACAAAAGTAAGAGAACTATTTACAGAACAAGTTTTTTATGGAACTGAGTCAGAACATGAATATTCTTAAGTCTATGAATGAATATTTACCAAAGAGCCTCAGAATTGAGATTCAACGCTTTTGATCACAATAGTAAAGGAACTATATACAGTATAGAACGAGTAAACACAAAGTGCATTAATGAAGTGCATGCAATAAAAAAAGTAATTAACTACAAAGTACAGTATGCATGAACAAGAATTGTCATACTCAACAAAACTTTTTAATTATTTTCTTCTTTTTCATTTAAATTTTTTTCTAGTACTCTTTTTTCAATTATTTATTTTTAGTGCTAATGCTATTGCCATTTTTTTTCACATAAAGTTAAACAATATTGATTATGGTGTGGGTGTGTGTGTGTGTGTGTGTGTGTGTGTGTGTGTGTGTGTGTGTGTGTGTGTGTGTGCGCGCGCTATGTCTCAGTTAAAATATTAAGTATAGACATTGCTAATTTGAACAGAGTTTAGAACAGGTAAAAAAAAAAATACTTTAACCACCGAGGCGGTGGTTAAATGCACACGTACGTGCAACAAAAAAACAAAAAAAAAAAACAAGAAAGTTCACCACATAACCAAACACCAAAATAGAGGCAAGCTGAAGAAAATCTAATGAGGACGTGAGCAACAGTGAAGCCACGAACAGAGAGATCAGTAACTGCGTGTACCAGAGACAGAGTGGGACAGGGAAACTCTGCTCTCGCTGCAGTCTGTAGGGAGGGGCGGGAAGTATGTGTGACTGGCCAATCACAGAGCATGAAAACAGTCCGGTTGATTTTCCTTCAGTCCGATCACAAGTATTAACGGGCTTTATTCGTAGTCGTAGTCGTACTCGTCAAAATGCATTATCTGTACCGGATACTCGTATGAAACGAGTATCCGGCTCAACCCTAATGTATACCATATGTGAATATGTATATTTCATATGTTACATATGTTAATATGTGTATTATTTAAGTGTTTATGTATGACCCCCCCTCTCCCCACTGGCACAAATTTCCCCCACAGTGGGACAATAAAGAATTATCTTATCTCATCTTAATTTCCAGTGCAAAAAATTTTTTAAAAATTAAAATTAAAAAAATAAACTAGCTTACTGCTGGACGTAGCTACACATCATTGCGCAGTCATGAGAATAAAAGCTGCTGTCGTTCTTAATTTTTTCCCCAAAAGCATTAGATATTCCATTTTTTATATCACTGATTCAATAATTCTTAAATAATTTTCTCTGCACTAGTTTTATTCTTAACTCCAATTCTACTTCCCTTCTTCACAAAACCAGGCTTGATGTCCTGTGTGTTGGCAGGATGCATGTCAAAACTATCCCCTGGAAGAGCGCTGCATCCCACTTAATCTGCTGATGGGAATATTGGATCAGTTCCAGGCTCATCTGCCTGGGTTAATGTGCATTGCTGCAGAATGTGAGGAAGCGGCCTATGAGTCCCACACAAACCACCTCAATCACAGACAGACCGTCTGTGCTGAACAGCCACTTAGAAGCTTGCTAAGTCCAGCACCTCAAATATTAAAGCACAGAATAAACTCTAAACTTGATGATGAACGGTTCTAGAAACTGGTATCCTCACATTTCAAAACAATGAACAATCTCTACTGCTGTAGCCACAATTTCATTTACGTATAGAAACATCTCCACAACATCATATACAGTATGATCAGTCACATGCTTATATAGTTGTTCCAGCAAACATGACAGATTCAGGCCAAAAATATCATTGACTGTGAAGGTTAGACGCTGCAGGATTACAGAGGCAAGTTTACCAGGCAGATTCCTCGCATACAGGAAAATAGACTGACTGGATTTTTGCCTTTTTAAATGTGAATCATATATGTTTAATAACAGGGAATGTGGCCCAATGGGAGCACACTGTTGTTACTCAAGCGGCTGAGACGCACCCATACAACCTCTAAAGGACTCTTATGTAGCTGTTACATACAATCATATAACTTAATCAGTTATATGATTAAGTTGTATGATTTAATATTCCTGGTAATTAAGGTGTAAGAAAGCAAAGCTATTGAAAAATAATGAGGAAAAGCTGTACAAGTTTGGAATCAGCTTCATCAAATCTTTTTCTGTTTCATGGAAATGGGCCGTAGCTTCAGGACTGTGTGTCCTCCTGATGGCCCCTCAGTTCTTAAAGTCAACGCAGGGTTGAAAAATAGGTGGCTCAGATTTCTGTGCAGATTTTTGGGCAAACAACAGGAGCGATGATTTTATGATAAGATAAATCACAGCACCTATATCACTCATACATCCAGTCAGTGTAATATCAGCCACTGTTTCATAAATGAATACCTTATACTCAGTGCATTTGTTAGTGTCCTCACTCACTGGGGCAGATGCTAGTCTGTCTGATCCCACTAGCCTTCATGGTCACTACTGATTGAGGTTGGCATTTGGCTGGCACAGTGGGAGCTGCAACAGCATTATGCCCCTCTGCTTGATCCAGCCAGACAAGCCCAGACACCGCATGTCAGCTACAATCCTCATTATGCAAATTAACTCACACCTAGTTGGGAGATCACTGTGGGTCAAGCAGGAGATGTAGGACCATTGCAAAGAGGGAGCACAAGGAGTGGACAGAAAAATATGTAGCAACGCACATCCTTTTATATCATGTTTTAAAGAGGATGCTGCTCCTACAACAGTCAGAATGAAGAGAGGATGGAAACTGTATGCGACAGCAGGGACGTCTTTGTGAAATTCTACCTTAAAACACGCACTCAACTCATGTACAGAGGAGCAAAAAGTTAGAGGTCTTCTAACGACAGGCTGTCAATCAACGACTGACAGCTACAAACAGCTATCGAGCAGTGCAGCAGATGGCTGGTCTAGACAAGACGCACCTCATCAACACTTGGATGGCTGTGACGGACAATCGCCTGCCTCAATCATTGAATCTGCACAAAAAAATCACACCACGTATTTAAAAAAAAAAAAAAAAAAAAATCCAACTCTGACGTAACAGTCACATCCCTGTACTGTAGTCCCTGTACTGCTCGTTCCTATCATCTGTCGCCCAACGCAGGGTCGACCACGCAGCTTAAACATTCGGCTACGATCAGATTATGGTGGAAAATTTCTGCGCTGACGTCCCCTCCACCATGTCACCCATGGTGATGCATCATTAGACTTCTATAGAGTTCAAACCGATTCGATGCCCACTGGCAGCTCAGGAGCGCTCAGTGGCACCTATTTATGCGGAGACGAAGCGTAACTCTTCATCAAAGTGTCCGCGACTTCACACGTCAACAGGAGCGTTTCTCGTTGCCCGCGTAAGTGGGAGGAAGTTTGGTGACAGCGGTCCTTACCTTTGTGTCCGGAGGGTGGACGGTTGGAGGTTGACGGCCCAGCTTCGCGTAAATGTGCGTACGCTCCGTCCGCAACAGAAGGTAGCCAGAATCACCAGAATCCAGCGACAACAGTTACCATGGTCCCCCTTCCGTCCAGTGTATCAACATTTCTCCCCCTGCTGTCTTCTCCATCCCCTCCTGTCTCCTCCCCTCCCCACCATCGCGCGTTTACGCAATATCGAAACAACACGAAATCAGCTGTCCCTCCACCACAATTAGCCGTCAACGAGCAACCTTTTAAAATGGTGGTTGTCAGAAACCAGTGCTTCCGTGTCCCACTGGTTTTCCACTGTTCACCAGCAGCACGAGGTATCTCCAGATTCACCTGAAGGGAAAACTGCTGCCGTATAAGGCGGAGGCTCCAAGGAGATGTTCTTGCTGCCCCCCTGTGGAATTAGGAAAATATCAGTCTTTGCTTGAAACCACAAAACCTACGCAACACATTTTGTTTAAACGTTAAATTTCACTTGTAATATCTCTAAATTGTATTTGTGTTGTGTTTTATAAAAAACAAATGTTCAGGTGAAACTACTCAAATATACTTTAATAGAATTTTAGTACCACTGTAAAGCAGTGTGGTTCTAGGTTCAAACCTTCAGGGGAAATGAACTGACGATGTGTTTATCCCCACCTATCTCCTCACCTATATATTTTAATAAGTCTCTCGCTGTCACACTGTCACCAACTCCACCCACTACCTGTCAATGAAGCGTCCAGCCAATCACAGCGCCCAACCATTCATGGCACATCTGCCAGAAGGAATCACATGAACAATACGCCGTAAGGCATGTGCTATGTTAGGAGAAGACATATACATGGACTTCCCAGTTAACATAATTTTAGAGTGTCATAACTGTTCCAACAATTTTCATGTTTTTTGAGCACAGTCCAAACAGCAGGAATGACACAGAAAATGGCAACAAATTCTGAGTGAAACTAGCTGGCTAACGCAAACAGTCTGTCCAGCTTTGGTTTCCGTTTGGAATGGGACAATCCATGTAGTATCCAAAATGCTCCTTGGGCGCCTGACAAAAACGGTCTTTAAGAAACTACATACAGTTCTGTTCATGTAGTCAGCTAACAGAACTATCACTTTTATAAAATTTCTTTTCCACCCGCTCTTTTGACAGGTACCTTTTCCTTTAACGTTAGATCCTTTCCGTATCTCACAATTAGTTAGCTTTCTTTCTTTCCGGTTAGCCTGCTAACATTCATCTACGGCTTCTCATTGCCCGCCCAGTGTAATCCATGATTTGCCAACACAAAGTCTTTACGTCACCACGTTGATTTTTAACAACGTTGGGTGTGCTTGGTTTATAATACCAATACTTTTTTGTCCTATGTTTGGTATGAAGTCTGATATTATTGTTCTATTGTAGAATTTCAACGGGTTCCCGCTAGTGTAACTAGAATTGAAGTAGACGGAACCAAAACAACAAAATATAACATGTATAGACACAACAATATAAGCACTAAACAAATCTATTTAAGCCGTGTTTGAGTTAATTTTTAATGCTATTCATGTTTCACATATACATTCTCTTTTACAATCATGTGTTTGTTAAGTTCTCTTATTTTAGTTAATGAATGATAAGTCCTTTTTTATTAGGCTTATTCAAGTTTACTGCTACTCTCTTTTTAGCTAAAAGGACTCAAGTTGTCATCAAAGATACCGCAGAAATGCATCATTCTTCTTTTCCTTTTGGCTTTTCCCTTCAGGGGTCGCCACAGCGAATCAACCGCCTCCATCTAACCCTGTCCTTTGCATCCTCTTCTCTCACACCAACTACCTTCATGTCCTCTTTCACTACATCCATAAACCTCCTCTTTGGTCTTCCTCTAGGCCTCCTGCCTGGCAGTTCAAAACTCAGCATCCTTCTACCAATATATTCACTATCTCTCCTCTGGACATGTCCAAACCATCTCAGTCTGGCCTCTCTGACTTTATCTCCAAAACCTCTAACATGTGCTGTCCCTCTGATGTACTCATTCCTGATCCTATCCTTCCTGGTCACTCCCAGAGAGAACCTCAGCATCTTCATCTCTGCTACCTCCAGCTCTGCCTCCTGTCTTTTCCTCAGTGACACTGTCTCTAGACCAAACAACATCGCTGGTCTCACCACAGTTTTGTACACCTTTCCTTTCATTTTAGCTGAAACTCTTCTATCACACATCACACCTGACACTTTTCTCCACCCATTCCATCCTGCCTGGACACGCTTCTTCACCTCTTTTCCCCACTCTCCATTGCTCTGGACTGTTGACCCCAAGTACTTAAAATCCTCCACCTTCTTGATGTCTTCTCCCTGTAACCTCACTCTTCCACTTGGGTCCCTCTCATTCACACACATGTACTCTGTCTTACTGCGGCTAACCTTCATCCCTCTCCTTTCCAGGACAAACCTCCACCTCTCTAGCTTCTCCTCCACCTCGTCCCTACTCTCACTGCAGATCACAATGTCATCTGCAAACATCATAGTCCATGGAGATTCCTGTCTAACCTCGTCTGTCAGCCTGTCCATCACCATAGCGAACAAGAAGGGGCTCAGAGCTGATCCCTGATGCACTCCCACCTCCACCTTGAACTCCTCTGTCACACCTACAGCACACCTCACCACTGTCTTACAGTCCTCATACATGTCCTGCACCGCTCTAACATACTTCTCTGCCACTCCAGACTTCCTCATACAATACCACAGTTCCTCTCTGGGCACCCTGTCATAAGCTTTCTCCAGATCTACAAAAACACAATGGAGCTCCCTCTGGCCTTCTCTGTACTTCTCTATCAACATCCTCAAAGCAAATACTGCATCTGTAGTACTCTTTTTTGGCATGAAACCATACTGCTGCTCACAAATGCTCACTTCTGCCCTTAGTCTAGCTTCCACTACTCTTTCCCATAACTTCATTGTATGGCTCATCAGCTTTATTCCTCTGTAGTTGCCACAACTCTGCACATCTCCCTTGTTCTTAAAAATGTGCACCAGCACACTTCTCCTCCACTCCTCAGGCATCTTCTCACTATCTAAGATCCTGTTGAACAACCCAGTCAGAAACTCTACTGCCACCTCTCCTAGACACTTCCAAACCTCTACAGGTATATCATCAGGACCGACTGCCTTTCCACTCTTCATCCTCTTCAGTGCTCTCCTCACTTCATCCTGGCTAATCTTTGCTACATCCTGGTCCACAACAGTCACCTCTTCTAGTCTTTGTTCTCTCTCATTTTCCACGTTCATCAACTCCTCAAAGTACTCTTTCCATCTTCCCATCACACTGCTGGCACCTGTCAATAGACTTCCATCCCTATCCTTAATCACCCTAACCTGCTGCACGTCCTTCCCATCTCTATCTCTCTGTCTTGCCAGCCTGTATAGATCAGTCTCTCCCTCCTTACTGTCCAACCGAGCATACAAGTCATCATAAGCTTCTTGTTTGGCCTTTGCTACCTCTACCTTCACCTTACGCTGTATCTCCCTGTACTCCTGTCTACTCTCCTCAGTCCTCTCAGTGTCCCACTTCTTCTTAGCTAACCTCTTTCTTTGTATACACTCATGTACCTCCTCATTCCACCACCAAGTCTCCTTATCTACTTTCCTTCCAGATGACACACCAAATACTCTCCTACCTGTCTCCCTGATCACATTAGCTGTAGTTGTCCAGTCATCTGGAAGCACCTCCTGACCACCCAGAGCCTGTCTTAACTCCTTCCTAAAGGTCATGCAACACTCTTCCTTTTTTAGCTTCCACCATTTCGTCTTCTGCTCTGTCTTTGTCCTCTTCATCTTCCTCACCACCAGAGTCATCCTACACACCACCATTCTATGCTGTTTGGCTACACTCTCGCCTACCACTACTTTGCAGTCACTGATCTCCTTCAGGTTACATCGTCTACACAAGATGTAGTCTACCTGTGTGCTCCTACCACCACTCTTATAGGTCACCCTATGTTCCTGCCTCTTCTGGAAGAAAGTATTCACTACAGCCATTTCCATCCTTTTTGCAAAGTCAACTACCATCTGTCCTTCTGCGTTCCTCTCCTGGATACCAAACCTGCCCATCACTTCCTCATCACCTCTGTTACCTGCACCAACATGTCCATTGAAGTCTGCACCGATGACAACTCTCTCACTTCTAGGTATGCTCTGCATCACTTCATCAAAGTCCAACCAGAATTTCTCCTTCTCCTCCAGCTCACATCCTACCTGTGGGGCATACCCACTAACAACATTGAACATCACACCTTCTATTTCTAGCTTCAGACTCATCACTCTATCCGACACTCTTTTTACCTCCAGGACATTCCTAACAAACTCCTCCTTCAAGATAACTCCTACTCCATTTCTCTTTCTATCTACACCATGATAGAACAACTTGAACCCTGCTCCTAAACTTCTAGCCTTGCTACCTTTCCACCTGGTCTCCTGGACACACAGTATGTCTACCTTCCTCCTCTGCATCATGTCGACCAACTCTCTACCTTTTCCTGTCATAGTTCCAACATTCAACGTCCCTACTCTTAGTCCTATACTCTTGGCGCTCCTCTTCTCTTTCTTCGTGCGAACGCACTTTCCTCCTCTCCTTCTTCGACCAACAGTAATCCAATTTCCACCGGCGCCCTGTAGGTCAACAGCGCCGATGGCGGTTGTTGTTAACCCGGGCCTCGACCGATCCGGTATGGAAGTCATATGTTTGATTCGCATCTTTGATTTGGCAAAAGTTTTACGCCGGATGCCCTTCCTGACGCAACCCTCCGTATTTATCCGGGCTTGGGACCG
Source organism: Antennarius maculatus (assembly GCA_013358685.1). NCBI lineage: Eukaryota > Metazoa > Chordata > Actinopteri > Lophiiformes > Antennariidae > Antennarius > Antennarius maculatus. The sequence continues at coordinate 6,402,486 of CM023607.1, forward strand.
GCACAATAAGACACTGGCTTGTGCCCTCTTGCGGCTACATTGCAGAAATGCATCATTAACATTACTAAAAGTTCACAATTAGACTAGTATACAATCACATACACACACACACACACACACACACACACATATATATATATACAGTATATACAGTGGAGAAAATAAATTTAATAAATATTTGATCCCGTGCAGATTTTGGCAGTTGTCATACTTCTTCTTCTTCTTTTCCTTTTTGGCTTTTCCCTTCAGGGGTCGCCACAGCGAATCAACCGCCTCCATCTAACCCTGTCCTTTGCATCCTCTTCTCTCACACCAACTACCTTCATGTCCTCTTTCACTACATCCATAAACCTCCTCTTTGGTCTTCCTCTAGGCCTCCTGCCTGGCAGTTCAAAACTCAGCATCCTTCTACCAATATATTCACTATCTCTCCTCTGGACATGTCCAAACCATCTCAGTCTGGCCTCTCTGACTTTATCTCCAAAACCTCTAACATGTGCTGTCCCTCTGATGTACTCATTCCTGATCCTATCCTTCCTGGTCACTCCCAGAGAGAACCTCAGCATCTTCATCTCTGCTACCTCAAGCTCTGCCTCCTGTCTTTTCCTCAGTGACACTGTCTCTAGACCAAACAACATCGCTGGTCTCACCACAGTTTTGTACACCTTTCCTTTCATTTTAGCTGAAACTCTTCGATCACACATCACACCTGACACTTTTCTCCACCCATTCCATCCTGCCTGGACACGCTTCTTCACCACTTTTCCCCACTCTCCATTGCTCTGGACTGTTGACCCCAAGTACTTAAAATCCTCCACCTTCTTGATCTCTTCTCCCTGTAACCTCACTCTTCCACTTGGGTCCCTCTCATTCACACACATGTACTCTGTCTTACTGCGGCTAACCTTCATCCCTCTCCTTTCCAGGACAAACCTCCACCTCTCTAGCTTCTCCTCCACCTCGTCCCTACTCTCACTGCAGATCACAATGTCATCTGCAAACATCATAGTCCATGGAGATTCCTGTCTAACCTCGTCTGTCAGCCTGTCCATCACCATAGCGAACAAGAAGGGGCTCAGAGCTGATCCCTGATGCAGTCCCACCTCCACCTTGAACTCCTCTGTCACACCTACAGCACACCTCACCACTGTCTTACAGTCCTCATACATGTCCTGCACCGCTCTAACATACTTCTCTGCCACTCCAGACTTCCTCATACAATACCACAGTTCCTCTCTGGGCACCCTGTCATAAGCTTTCTCCAGATCTACAAAAACACAATGCAGCTCCCTCTGGCCTTCTCTGTACTTCTCTATCAACATCCTCAAAGCAAATACTGCATCTGTAGTACTCTTTTTTGGCATGAAACCATACTGCTGCTCACAAATGCTCACTTCTGCCCTTAGTCTAGCTTCCACTACTCTTTCCCATAACTTCATTGTATGGCTCATCAGCTTTATTCCTCTGTAGTTGCCACAACTCTGCACATCTCCCTTGTTCTTAAAAATGTGCACCAGCACACTTCTCCTCCACTCCTCAGGCATCTTCTCACTATCTAAGATCCCGTTGAACAACCCAGTCAGAAACTCTACTGCCACCTCTCCTAGACACTTCCAAACCTCTACAGGTATATCATCAGGACCGACTGCCTTTCCACTCTTCGTCCTCTTCAGTGCTCTCCTCACTTCATCCTGGCTAATCTTTGCTACATCCTGGTCCACAACAGTCACCTCTTCTAGTCTTTGTTCTCTCTCATTTTCCACGTTCATCAACTCCTCAAAGTACTCTTTCCATCTTCCCATCACACTGCTGGCACCTGTCAATAGACTTCCATCCCTATCCTTAATCACCCTAACCTGCTGCACGTCCTTCCCATCTCTATCTCTCTGTCTTGCCAGCCTGTATAGATCAGTCTCTCCCTCCTTACTGTCCAACCTAGCATACAAGTCATCATAAGCTTCTTGTTTGGCCTTTGCTACCTCTACCTTCACCTGACGCTGCATCTCCCTGTACTCCTGTCTACTCTCCTCAGTCCTCTCAGTGTCCCACTTCTTCTTAGCTAACCTCTTTCTTTGTATACACTCCTGTACCTCCTCATTCCACCACCAAGTCTCCTTATCTACTTTCCTTCCAGATGACACACCAAATACTCTCCTACCTGTCTCCCTGATCACATTAGCTGTAGTTGTCCAGTCATCTGGAAGCACCTCCTGACCACCCAGAGCCTGTCTTAACTCCTTCCTAAAGGTCATGCAACACTCTTCCTTTTTTAGCTTCCACCATTTTGTCTTCTGCTCTGTCTTTGTCCTCTTCATCTTCCTCACCACCAGAGTCATCCTACACACCACCATCCTATGCTGTTTGGCTACACTCTCGCCTACCACTACTTTGCAGTCACTGATCTCCTTCAGGTTACATCATCTACACAAGATGTAGTCTACCTGTGTGCTCCTACCACCACTCTTATAGGTCACCCTATGTTCCTGCCTCTTCTGGAAGAAAGTATTCACTACAGCCATTTCCATCCTTTTTGCAAAGTCAACTACCATCTGTCCTTCTGCATTCCTCTCCTGGATACCAAACCTGCCCATCACTTCCTCATCACCTCTGTTACCTGCACCAACATGTCCATTGAAGTCTGCACCGATGACAACTCTCTCACTTCTAGGTATGCTCTGCATCACTTCATCAAAGTCCAACCAGAATTTCTCCTTCTCCTCCAGCTCACATCCTACCTGTGGAGCATACCCACTAACAACATTGAACATCACACCTTCTATTTCTAGCTTCAGACTCATCACTCTATCCGACACTCTTTTTACCTCCAGGACATTCCTAACAAACTCCTCCTTCAAGATAACCCCTACTCCATTTCTCTTTCTATCTACACCATGATAGAACAACTTGAACCCTGCTCCTAAACTTCTAGCCTTGCTACCTTTCCACCTGGTCTCCTGGACACACAGTATGTCTACCTTCCTCCTCTGCATCATGTCGACCAACTCTCTACCTTTTCCTGTCATAGTTCCAACATTCAACGTCCCTACTCTTAGTCCTATACTCTTGGCGCTCCTCTTCTCTTTCTTCGTGCGAACGCACTTTCCTCCTCTCCTTCTTCGACCAACAGTAATCCAATTTCCACCGGCGCCCTGTAGGTCAACAGCGCCGATGGCGGTCGTTGTTAACCCGGGCCTCGACCGATCCGGTATGGAAGTCATATGTTTGATTCGCATCTTTGATTTGGCAAAAGTTTTACGCCGGATGCCCTTCCTGACGCAACCCTCTGTATTTATCCGGGCTTGGGACCGGCACAATAAGACACTGGCTTGTGCCCTCTTGCGGCTACATTTGGCAGTTGTCATACTAAGAAATAAATTAACAGTCTCAGATTTTTATGGCAGCTTTATTTTAAATCAAATATCAAGAAAATTACATGAAATGAAAAATAAAAATTAATTTGCATGTCACTGAGGGAAATAGGTATTTGATCCCCTAGCAAAACATGATCTAATACTTGGTGGTGAAACACTTGTTGGCAAGCACAGCTGTCAGATGTTTCTTGTAATTGATTACTATATATATATATATATATATATATATATATATATATATATATATATATATATATATATATATATATATATATATATATATACACATATATATATATTAGTGCTGTCAGGCGATTAAAAAAATTAATCTAATTAATTACGGGATTTGTAATTAATCAATCTAATTAATCGCATTTTAATCTCATACCTGCTAAAGGCCCCCAAATAAAGAATTTGAATTGTAGGACATTACCAAATTGTAGTGCATGACTAATCCGGCGTAAAACTTTTGCCAAATCAAAGATGCGAATCAAACATATGACTTCCATACCGGATCGGTCGAGGCCCGGGTTAACAACGACCGCCATCGGCGCTGTTGACCTACAGGGCGCCGGTGGAAATTGGATTACTGTTGGTCGAAGAAGGAGAGGAGGAAAGTGCGTTCGCACGAAGAAAGAGAAGAGGAGCACCAAGAGTATAGGACTAAGAGTAGGGACGTTGAATGTTGGAACTATGACAGGAAAAGGTAGAGAGTTGGTCGACATGATGCAGAGGAGGAAGGTAGACATACTGTGTGTCCAGGAGACCAAGTGGAAAGGTAGCAAGGCTAGAAGTTTAGGAGCAGGGTTCAAGTTGTTCTATCATGGTGTAGATAGAAAGAGAAATGGAGTAGGAGTTATCTTGAAGGAGGAGTTTGTTAGGAATGTCCTGGAGGTAAAAAGAGTGTCGGATAGAGTGATGAGTCTGAAGCTAGAAATAGAAGGTGTGATGTTCAATGTTGTTAGTGGGTATGCCCCACAGGTAGGATGTGAGCTGGAGGAGAAGGAGAAATTCTGGTTGGACTTTGATGAAGTGATGCAGAGCATACCTAGAAGTGAGAGAGTTGTCATCGGTGCAGACTTCAATGGACATGTTGGTGCAGGTAACAGAGGTGATGAGGAAGTGATGGGCAGGTTTGGTATCCAGGAGAGGAACGCAGAAGGACAGATGGTAGTTGACTTTGCAAAACGGATGGAAATGGCTGTAGTGAATACTTTCTTCCAGAAGAGGCAGGAACATAGGGTGACCTATAAGAGTGGTGGTAGGAGCACACAGGTAGACTACATCTTGTGTAGACGATGTAACCTGAAGGAGATCAGTGACTGCAAAGTAGTGGTAGGCGAGAGTGTAGCCAAACAGCATAGAATGGTGGTGTGTAGGATGACTCTGGTGGTGAGGAAGATGAAGAGGACAAAGACAGAGCAGAAGACGAAATGGTGGAAGCTAAAAAAGGAAGAGTGTTGCATGACCTTTAGGAAGGAGTTAAGACAGGCTCTGGGTGGTCAGGAGGTGCTTCCAGATGACTGGACAACTACAGCTAATGTGATCAGGGAGACAGGTAGGAGAGTATTTGGTGTGTCATCTGGAAGGAAAGTAGATAAGGAGACTTGGTGGTGGAATGAGGAGGTACAGGAGTGTATACAAAGAAAGAGGTTAGCTAAGAAGAAGTGGGACACTGAGAGGACTGAGGAGAGTAGACAGGAGTACAGGGAGATACAGCGTAAGGTGAAGGTAGAGGTAGCAAAGGCCAAACAAGAAGCTTATGATGACTTGTATGCTAGGTTGGACAGTAAGGAGGGAGAGACTGATCTATACAGGCTGGCAAGACAGAGAGATAGAGATGGGAAGGACGTGCAGCAGGTTAGGGTGATTAAGGATAGGGATGGAAGTCTATTGACAAGTGCCAGCAGTGTGATGGGAAGATGGAAAGAGTACTTTGAGGAGTTGATGAACGTGGAAAATGAGAGAGAACAAAGACTAGAAGAGGTGACTGTTGTGGACCAGGATGTAGCAAAGATTAGCCAGGATGAAGTGAGGAGAGCACTGAAGAGGATGAAGAGTGGAAAGGCACTCGGTCCTGATGATATACCTGTAGAGGTTTGGAAGTGTCTAGGAGAGGTGGCAGTAGAGTTTCTGACTGGGTTGTTCAACAGGATCTTAGATAGTGAGAAGATGCCTGAGGAGTGGAGGAGAAGTGTGCTGGTGCCCATTTTTAAGAACAAGGGAGATGTGCAGAGTTGTGGCAACTACAGAGGAATAAAGCTGATGAGCCATACAATGAAGTTATGGGAAAGAGTAGTGGAAGCTAGACTAAGGGCAGAAGTGAGCATTTGTGAGCAGCAGTATGGTTTCATGCCAAAAAAGAGTACTACAGATGCAGTATTTGCTTTGAGGATGTTGATAGAGAAGTACAGAGAAGGCCAGAGGGAGCTGCATTGTGTTTTTGTAGATCTGGAGAAAGCTTATGACAGGGTGCCCAGAGAGGAACTGTGGTATTGTATGAGGAAGTCTGGAGTGGCAGAGAAGTATGTTAGAGCGGTGCAGGACATGTATGAGGACTGTAAGACAGTGGTGAGGTGTGCTGTAGGTGTGACAGAGGAGTTCAAGGTGGAGGTGGGACTGCATCAGGGATCAGCTCTGAGCCCCTTCTTGTTCGCTATGGTGATGGACAGGCTGACAGACGAGGTTAGACAGGAATCTCCATGGACTATGATGTTTGCAGATGACATTGTGATCTGCAGTGAGAGTAGGGACGAGGTGGAGGAGAAGCTAGAGAGGTGGAGGTTTGTCCTGGAAAGGAGAGGGATGAAGGTTAGCCGCAGTAAGACAGAGTACATGTGTGTGAATGAGAGGGACCCAAGTGGAAGAGTGAGGTTACAGGGAGAAGAGATCAAGAAGGTGGAGGATTTTAAGTACTTGGGGTCAACAGTCCAGAGCAATGGAGAGTGGGGAAAAGAGGTGAAGAAGCGTGTCCAGGCAGGATGGAATGGGTGGAGAAAAGTGTCAGGTGTGATGTGTGATAGAAGAGTTTCAGCTAAAATGAAAGGAAAGGTGTACAAAACTGTGGTGAGACCAGCGATGTTGTTTGGCCTAGAGACAGTGTCACTGAGGAAAAGACAGGAGGCAGAGATGGAGGTAGCAGAGATGAAGATGCTGAGGTTCTCTCTGGGAGTGACCAGGAAGGATAGGATCAGGAATGAGTACATCAGAGGGACAGCACATGTTAGAGGTTTTGGAGATAAAGTCAGAGAGGCCAGACTGAGATGGTTTGGACATGTCCAGAGGAGAGATAGTGAATATATTGGTAGAAGGATGCTGAGTTTTGAACTGCCAGGCAGGAGGCCTAGAGGAAGACCAAAGAGGAGGTTTATGGATGTAGTGAAAGAGGACATGAAGGTAGTTGGTGTGAGAGAAGAGGATGCAAAGGACAGGGTTAGATGGAGGCGGTTGATTCGCTGTGGCGACCCCTGAAGGGAAAAGCCAAAAGGAAAAGAAGAAGAAGTGCATGACTAATCAATAGAATGCACCAAGAAGAGAATATTTGAAATCCACATTTTTATTGGTTAAGTGTGCTTTATAAATGAAATTCAAAAGAAAAAAGGCCAAGCACATCAGCAGACCAATTAGGCCAGGTGCATTTCTCAAAAATGCAATACAAATACAGTTAAATGAAATAAATTTCAGAAATAAAATAAGGCTGAGTTTCAGATAGGCACATAAGCAGACTCTCAATCAAAATGAATACTAAAGCTGACTCAATATAGCAATTCAAAATGAATAGTATAACATGCCTCTAAATAAGGCAACATCTGTCACAGTTCGGCGTGGCAGTGCTGGTGTGTGGCAGGGCGATGGGCCAGGCTTGTGGGTGGAGCCACGGCTCCACACCTGATACTCATCCACATACCAGTAACTGAGTTTCACACCTGAACGTCATTGGTGTAATCATCATGAGGGTTTTTAAGCCAGGCTGGAAGAGAACTCGGTGTTGGGCACTCCGGGCACTGGAGATAGGAGTCAGCAGCTGGTTTGGAGACTCGGTTGGTGGTAGGATTGAAAATTGTGTGGCAGTTTCGCATAAACTGTACTTTGACTGTAGCGGCATGTCCTCGTCCTCAGGGAGAAACTGAGTATGAAATAGAGTGGATGATCTCTAAATCTGCTAGAATGAAAAGGGCGCTTAGAGATGGGCAAGAAAGAGCGAGGAGTTGGTCAGAACTAAGTGAAAACTCGAAAAGTCTTAAAAAGAAGACGCGGACATCTCCAATAAAAACAGTACATGAGGAGCAAAAACAGACAAATGAGATGAAAGCAATGATTGAATTTGATCGGGAGGGGGGTCATTTCCGCCCGATCAAACTAACAAGAGCAATTGAACAGGAAATTGGTAAGATCAAGTTAGCAAGGATGCTGAATAAAAAGAGAGTGCTAATTCATGAAGTGAGCAAACAACAGCAGGATAAGATCATTAAAATGACATCGCTAGTAGGGGAAAAGATAAAGACCAATGTATCTGGAGCACCTGCCAGGTTGAAGGGAGTAATCTCCGGGATACCACTGAACGTGTCTATGGATGACATTAAAAAAGAGGTTAAAGGAAGGAAAGTGATTGATGCGACCAGGATTAAGAGCAAAAGGGATGGTATTCTGAAAGACTTATTGTCAGTGATTCTACAGTTTGAGAACAGCTTCCCAAAATCAGTGCAGATTGGGTACATGAATTACAATGTGAGAGAGTAAATACCTAAATCAGTCAGGTGCTTTGTATGTCAAAGAATGGGACATAGTGCTAAAGAATGCAAAGGGAAATTACGGTGTGCATGATGTGAGGGGCAGCATGAGTATGGAAAATGTGGAAAAGACGCTCAAGTGAAATGCTGTAACTGTGGAGGGGATCATAGTGCTGCTCACATAAATGTAAAGTGGATGACAGTACCATGGTAGTTAAAAAAGAGAACTTTGTGGCTTATATCTGCCATGCCATTAATGTAGCAGTGAACATGAAGAAGAAAAGTGATAAAATTGAGACAATTGTAGAGGCAGAAGGAAAATTCCTCGACATGAAAGAAATTAAAGCAGATCAGATACATACAATGTTGACAGAAGCGGAAGCTGCAGAAAACACCAAAGATGTGGCTTGATGCACCAAGTATGGTTATACACATTCTTCAATGGAATGCCAGAAGTTTGTTAGCTAATGGTCAGGAGCTTAAAAGATATATTTATGATCTGGAGGTAGTTCCAGATGTTATTTGTGTTCAGGAAACTTGGTTGAGACCACAGATAGATTTTAGAATCCCTTGATTCAGCGCAGTTAGACATGACAGAGATGATAATCATAGTGGAGGAGGTTGTGCCACATTTATCAAAGATGGTTTGGCCTACAGAGAGATCACCTCACCTAAAGAGATAGAATGTGGTGTAGTAGAGCTCTGCAGCTCATGGCAGGAAAGAAATCTGAAGATAATAAACTTCTATAATCCATGCAGGAACTTAACATATGACATGTTTAAAGAAATAGCAGGTATAGTATATAAGAGAGAAATTTGGTGTGGGGATTTCAACGCTGATAACAGTTTATGGGGCAGTAATCATACAGACAATAACGGGAGTGTAGTTGAAGAAATGATGGATGAGAGAAATCTGGTTTTTATTAATGATGGAAAAAGAACCAGAATAAATGTAAACAGAGGAGCAGTATCAGTACTAGATCTTACTCTGGTATCAGATAAAATGGTGAATATTTGTGAATGGTGTGTTAAAGATGACACTACACTAGGAAGTGATCATTTCCCAATTAGTACCACAATAAATGAGAATATGCGTAAGCAAGAAGGGTATACATTCACCAGATGGTGCATTAGTAAAGCTAACTAGGAACATTTTAGGTTGTGCACCTGAACGTTGCTTGCGAACCGCCATTAAATGAAAAAAAGAAAGAAAGAACCCGGTGTTGGTTTGCTTTTCAAGTTTGGTTTGTCCTGATGTTCTGATTCTTGCCTGTCTGGAGAATCTTTGAGTTTTGGATTAAATCATGGATAAAACCTCTGCCTATGGTGTTCTGCATTTGGGTCCACACCCTGACCCCATTGACAGAACAAACCAACCAAAACTGGACCCAGCGGACACCGACCCTCTTGCTGCCCTGACCAGCAGCAAATCCTGGAATCCGGAACATGCTGCTGAGTGGATACAGCGAGGGAGAGACACCAGGGCATGGCTGGCAGCTTATGCTGGAATCCCAGCTCCACCTGCTTTGCTTGTCTCTGAGCCTTTTCCAGTGCGAGCTCCTGTCCCCGCACCCCAACATCAGCCTGTTCCTGTCCCCACGCCCGGACACCAGCTTGCTCCCGTCCCCACGCCAGCTTGCTCCTGTCCCCACGCCAGCTTGCTCCCGTCCCCATGCAAGCTTGCTCCCATCCCCACGCCATCTTGCTCCCACCCCCACGCCGAGACGCCAGCTTGCTCCCGTCCCCACGCCCGGAGGCCAGCTTTCTACCATCCCCATGCCCGGACGCCAGTCTGATCCCGTTACCGCTCCCCAGTCTGCCCCTGATCCGGCACCCCAGCTTGAGTCTGCTCCTGAACTTGTTCCTGGCCCTCCCTGGGACTGTTTTAGGGACGTCGGGGGCCGTCCCTTGAGGGGGGGTACTGTCACGGTTCAGCTTGGCAGTGCTGATGTGTGACAGGGAGATGGGCCAGGCTTGTAGGTGATTGGCAGATTGGCAGCGCAGACATACTGTGTGTCCAGGAGACCAAGTGGAAAGGTGGCAAGGCTAGAAGTTTAAGAGCAGGGTTCAAGTTGTACTATCATGGTGTAGATAGGAAGAGAAATGGAGTAGGAGTTACCTTGAAGGAGGATTTTGTTAGGAATGTCCTGGAGGTAAAAAGAGTGTCAGATAGACTGATGAGTCTGACGCTAGACATAGAAGGCGTGATATTCAATGTTGTTAGTGGGTATGCTCCACAGGTAGGATGTGAGCTGGAGGAGAAGGAGAAATTCTGGCCGGACTTTGATGAAGTGATGCAGAGCATAACTAGAAGTGAGAGAGTTGTCATTGGTGCAGACTTCAATGGACATGTTGGTGCAGGAAACAGAGGTGATGAGGAGGTGATGGGCAGGTTTGGTATCCAGGAGAGGATCGCAGAAGGACAGATGGTTTGTTGACTTTGCAAAAAGGATGGAAATGGCTATAGTGAATACTTTCTTCCAGAAGAGGCAGGAACATAGGGTGACCTATAAGAGTGGCTGTGGGAGCACACAGGTAGACTACATCTTGTGTAGACGGTGTAATCTGAAGGAGATCTGTGACTGTAAAGTAGTTGTAGGTGAGAGTGTAGCCAAACAGCATAGGATGGTGGTGTGTGGGATGACTCTGATGGTGAGGAAGATGCAGAGGACAAAGACAGAGCAGAGGACAAAATGGTGGAAGCTAAAAAAGGAGTGTTGCATGACATTTAGGAAGGAGTTAAGACAGGCTCTGGGTGGCCAAGAGGTGCTTCCAGATGACTGGACAACTACAGCTAATTTGATCAGGGAGACAGGTAGGAGAGTACTTGGTGTGTCATCTGGAAGGAAAGTAGTTAAGGAGACTTGGTGGTGGAAGGAGGAGGTACAGGAGTGTATACAGAGAAATAGGTTAGCTAAGAGGAAGTGGGACACTGAGGGGACTGAGGAGAGCAGACGGGAGTACAGGGAGATGCAGCGTAGGGTGAAAATAGAGGTGGCAAAGGCCAAACAAGGGGCTTATGATGACTTGTATGCTAGGTTGGACAGTAAAGAGGGAGAGACTGATGTATACAGGCTGGCAAGACAGAGAGACAGAGATGGGAAGGACGTGCAGCAGGTTAGGGTGATTAAGGATAGGGATGGAAGTCTATTGACAGGTGCCAGTAATGTGATGGGAAGATGGAAAGAGTACTTTGAAGAGTTGATGAATGTGGAAAATGAGAACAAAGACAAGAAGAGGTGACTGTGGACCAGTAGCAAAGATTAGTCAGGATGAAGTGAGGAGGGCACTGAAGCGGATGAAGAGTGGAACAGGCAGTCGGTCCTGATGATATACCTGTAGAGGTTTGGAAGTGTCTAGGAGAGGTGGCAGTAGAGTTTCTGACAGGATCTTAGATAGTGAGAAGATGCCTGAGGAATAGAGGAGAAATGTGCTGGTGCCCATTTTTAAGAACAAGGGAGATGTGCAGAGTTGTGGCAACTACAGAGGAATAAAGCTGATGAGCCATACAATGAAGTTGTGGGAAAGAGTAGTGGAAGCTAGACTAAGGGCAGAAGTGAACATTTGTGAGCAGCAGTATGGTTTCATGCCAAAAAAGAGTACCACAGATGCAGTATTTGCTTTGAGGATGTTGATAGAGAAGTACAGAGAAGGCCAAACGGAGCTGCATTGTGTTTTTGTAGATCTGGAAAGCTTATGACAGGGTGCCCAGAGAGGAACTGTGGTATTGTATGAGGATGTCTGGAGTGGCAGAGAAGTATGTTAGAGCGGTGCAGGACATGTATGAGGAATGCAAGACAGTGGTGAGGTGCGCTGTAGGTGTGACAGAGGAGTTCAAGGTGGAGGTGGGACTGCATCAGGGATCAGCTCTGAACCCCTTCTTGTTTCCTATGGTGATGGACAGGCTGACAGACGAGGTTAGACAGGAATCTCCATGGACTATGATGTTTGCAGATGACAATGTGATCTGCAGTGAGAGCAGGGAAGAGGTGGAGGAGAAGCTAGAGAGGTGGAGGTTTGTCCTGGAAAGGAGAGGAATGAAGGTTAGCCGCAGTAAGACAGAATACGCGTGTAAATGAGAGGGACCCAAGTGGAAGAGTGAGGTTACAGGGAGAAGAGATCAAGAAGGTGGAGGATTTTAAGTACTTAGGGTCAACAGTCCAGAGCAATGGAGAGTGTGGAAAAGAGGTGAAGAAGCGTGTACAGGCAGGATGGTACGGGTGGAGAAAGGTGTCAGGAGTTTCAGCCAAAATGAAAGGAAAGGTGTACAAAACTGTGGTGAGACCAGCGATGTTGTTTGGTCTAGAGACAGTTTCACTGAGGAAAAGACAGGAGGCAGAGCTGGAGGTAGCAGAGATGAAGATGCAGAGGTTCTCTCTGGGAGTGACCAGGAAGGGTAGGATCAGGAATGAGTACATCAGAGGGACAGCACATGTTAGAGGTTTTGGAGATAAAGTCAGAGAGGCCAGACTGAGATGGTTTGGACATGCCCAGAGGAGAGATAGTGAATATATCGGTAGAAGGATGCTGAGTTTTGAACTGCCAGGCAGGAGGCCTAGAGGCAGACCAAAGAGGAGGTTTATGGATGTAATGAGGGAGGACATGAAGGTAGTTGATGTGAAAGAAGAGGATGCAAAGGACAGGGTTAGATGGAGGCAATTGATTCGCTGTGGCGACCCCTGAAGGGAACAGCCGAAAGGAAAAGAAGAAGTATTTTTTGAAATTTAAATATGTAGTACAACACAGTTCAACCACAGTCACCTTTTTGCTTTCGTTAGCTAGCATATAACAAACAATAATGTGCGCCATGTGTCCGGTTAAAGTACAGAAATAAAATCCGTTATTTGGACTGCGCCTCTTTATACTATGAGCTGAATAGTGCACAAAATACGGTAACTTCAGGAATTTTAAACTGGCAACTAAAGCAATTAGTTTATATACTGTAGACTATAATTATAGATATGCCCCTACCCTATGGTAAACAGTACCACAGCACTACACCACTGCTTTATGCAAGTTGTATCACTGTAGTTAAGGCTTATGCCTCCTACTTAGACACTACATGAAATAAGACAAGAATAACTTCCACCATGTCATTTATTGCTGAACAACAGATCTTCATTGTGCTTCTCCCATAGCTCAGTATTGTTACAAAGCGCTGGCAGTACGGGAACACACTGCACTGAAAATGACTGCGGCCAATGAGCTAATGTCTAAATCATACATTTTTAAGACTGACATACTGCAGTGTTTACCTGTTATGATTAAATTGTGACTGGGAGACCTCCCTTTTCCTAACTGCTGCTGATAGCCGCTACTTCTCTACGCTCTCATCCCGCGTCCAGTGAATGACAGGAAGTGAAACATGAGGTCAAATATTTTTTTCAAGAACGAAAAAAAAAACTGTATCAACCAGTTTACAATTATTTTCTGTTCCGATTCTGTTCCAGAACATTAAAAAATATAAAGTTTTCGGTTTCGTTTTCGTTCCTGCCAAAATACTAAAAGTTTCCGGTTTTCGTTTTCGCTCCATGAACCGGTTCAAAGCCCTGGTTTTTTTTACTTGAAGTGTGCTCCTTTGGTTCTGTAGGCTGGGATGTCTTTACGGAAAAAAAAGATTATTCAGCTCTTTTTGCACTTTATTTTTAATTCTGAGGTTTTTGTGTTCTTCAGTCTAACATAAAGGCTTGAAATTTATTTGCCTGGGTCTACTTTTATTAATGGTGAAGTAAAAGCTTGAACATTGATAATAAATGATAATGTGGACATAGGGACCGGCTATAAGACACAAACTCGACTTGGGTTCGGACCTTTTACTAAGAGAAAATTTTCATAACTGGACCTCCGTGACTTTTAATTGAATACCCCTGTCTTAGAGCATATCTCTTGTTCTATTTTTAGAGGAGAACGACATTATCGCTGAAAAGGTAAAAATGGTCTTTTTTGTTTTTTCCCCAAAGGCTTTAAATTGACTATGTTGTATTGTTAAAAGGTATTTTGTACAATCCTCCACAGTTTTTGTTGTTTTAGTTCAAATCTTGTGTGACATTGTGTTGTTTACTTATACATAGACTTTATGGTAAGGGTATCCAATACAAAGAAATGAAAAACAATGCAGATTCATAGATTAGGGAATTTTATGAGGTGGTCCTAATCTGATGGTTTTATATCTTTATACATTTGCTAATGCTAGGACAAAGTTGGATTATTAAGTGTTATATATTATTCGTCCAATTTGGGACAATTCAAGCATGGCAGTACTTCTCAGTTTTTTGGACAATTGTCTCTAATCTTGGATTGGGAGTGAGCCACGGCTGGCACAATCAGTGCTTTTGCCTCAGATTCCTTCCATCACTCTTTTCTGAACTATCCTTGCCTTGTACAAAAATGTTGTTGCTGGCTCACTGTATTTCCAATCTGAAAACCCACTCATTGAGACCTTAAAGCTCATGTTGCAAATCTCTTCACTAATCCTAAAAACCCGTGCCTATTTCTCCTTTGGCTAAATGGTGGCCAGAAGGCCCACAGTAGCAGGAAATGTCCTCATTAACATGCAGATATTCCACAGATTACTGTTCTGGGAGCACAGTGTGTAGCACTGAATTTAACACATTTAGCACAGGCAGTGATGTAATGTGTGGAAGACGCAAATTATATTTCCTTTGTAACTACTTGAAAACAGGTGGATTGTGAACAGAACTGTGAGAGCATACACTTTTGTTTTCTTGTGTTATGTGTTTACTTAAAGTCTGGTAACATAGAAGGTGGTAAGTCTTGCAAAGAAAAAAGACAGGAAATCACAGCATAGTTCCTTTTAAGCTTGCTGGGGAGATGTTTATGGCCAGAAGGATTACTATTGAATTTTGATGTGGATCTGAAAAAAATGGACAGATGAAGCCATTTTCTTCATCTTTCCAGATTTTCTTTCTTGCATTTTCCTTGATTTTTCAAATAATGAAAAAAAAACAACAATATTGAGGAGGAAAGCTTTAATGAATGTGTTTGATTTCATGTGAAGCCTAGAATGTAAAATTACAAATTAAAAAATCATAATATTCTGGTTTTAGAGCTGCAAATCTGATTCTGGATGAGTTTTGACTGGTTTAACTCTACTGGGTGTCCTAGTTCTCTGGATTGGTCATACATGCAGCTCACTTTAAATCAGGACATAAACAATGACGAGAGGCATGAATCCATATAGTAGCCGCATTTGTATTTGTGTCAAGGAATTAACTATTCCATATTCTAGGTCCCATTCCAGTCATCATAGCAGATTTGTTTGCTCAGCAAACTTCACCAGTAAGTCACCTACCGTTCAGTTGACTGGCAGGCAGTGCCAACACCATTTGCCAGAGACAAACTGCAGACATGATTCATCATATATTTTGTTCAACTACAATTATTGGGCTGTAAACCTCCTTATCTGTGCTGCCTGTTCTCATTTCTGTTTGAAGTTCCTCCAGGTAGCTTCAAGTTTGCTGAGAGGAACACGTGTTTTGAAATTCAGTAGTAAAATGCTTTAGAATTTGTTTACTATTGCACATCAGGGTTCACAAATTAATGCTCTTACCACCTTTTGTACTGTTTGATGATGATCTCCATCAGACCTGAACACTGGTATGCACACACAGCTATTGATCATATAATTGATGATTTATAAATCACCCATGTTTTCTTCAACATACTCTCCTAAAAAAACAGACCACTTAAACCAAAAGCATTTATTTTTATTCAAACAAAAAATTCAACATCAATACATGAAAAATATTCAAGTTTTGAAATTGTGTCCATTCTATTGCAGCTGCAGAATTCATGAGAACTATGAGGTGTGACTAAGGTCCATGAATGGTATTGTGGCATGAAGTTCAACATGTCAAATTCAATTGTTGAAGACCACCTTAATACAAAATGCTGTAGCTTCTTAAAAGTCCTAAAGATTAAATAACATCCTGCCCATTCCAGATATTTTACCAATGCGGAACCTTACTGCATTTTATACCAGCCTCATATTGGGATTGGTGTTATGAATTAAATCAGCAAAGGTTCTATTCTTTTTTATATTCTCTACATTAATAAAGCATTTGACAAACAAAACACACTTTGTTCACACTACCATTTCACTCCTAGGTACTAATGTCTTTATAGATTGGGTAATGTTTGTGTCTATGCATTTGTTTTCCTGAACAACTCCCATTTTTGCACATCTTTTCTGTGGAGTTAGGAGGGATGATAAATAATTTAAAACATTAAGATTTAAAAACAGATTTTTGCTACAGACTGTAAGACTGTCATTCTGATTATTCCATTTTAAAAACAACAGTGAATGAGTCATTGATAAATACCCCCAGTGCTGAGACATTGAGACCATACAGAGATTCATCAGGATTTGTTTCTGCAATTTTTAATCTCCTCCCTTTCATCACTTGGCTGTTGTCCTTAGAAACCCCACTTTTCAGACTTTCCTTACCATTATGTATTCTGCTGTCTACATGTAAACATGAGCAGAGGAAAACCAAGCTATGGAGGTATGGAAATATATCCTTGAAAACAAACAAGTACATCCTGACAACCTGAAAACAAAACTTAGCATCAATACAAAGACAACACATTAAATGTTTCACACAAGCATTGTTCAATAAATATTTTCTCCTAACTAATGAGATGTACGTTTGGCAATTTGCGTCTTCAGAATCTATGGTGGGATCATGTTGCAACTATACGGTGTATGGTTTTTTGGTTGCATTGTTTTTGTAGTGTATTAATAAGGTATCTGAGGTTGAAAGCTTGATCATTTTTTTTAGGTGTCTGGATATAATCCACATACTTCCATCAGTTCCTGCAGAATGCAGATGATGGTTGTCAACCTAAATGTCGGATATGTGAAACCAGGAGGGAGTGCGTGAATCACTCTGGCAGAGCCCTGGACAACAAACGGCAACAATACAGTATTTTTCCATCATAACTGACTCCAATTAAGCCATTTGATAAACTCTCTCAGACCTGGGGTAATTATCTCATGGAGTGGTTAGCACAGTAGCCTAGCCTATCCCATAACCCCGGAGGGTTGTTGGGGCACCACAGATGATCCGCCCATCCCTCTCCAGGTTGGATGCAGTTTAACGTCATACCAATAGATGTTTGATCTGCGGCCTCACAGTCAAATCTATGGTGAACTCAGTTCATCCTTCTGGAGATTTTTAGAGAATCTGAGCTTCAGATTAAAAACCTTGATGCTTCCCTGTCTGAATATTTATGTGACCTCCATGTGTAACCTTCATCCTCTGTGGTTTGTGACACTCCAGCTTTTCAGTAAGTTATCAGATCTCAAGTTTAACATCCCTACTTACAGTAGGACTTGTCTGCCTCCTCTGCTTTTGCTGGGTTGTTGTGGACTAATGGAAGACTAACTGGAGATTGGCACAAAGGCCAACACGGGACATTAAACTGTGCCCAAGTCCACCCCCTGCTGGACGTTTCTCTCATAGTTTTCCAGACAGATGTGTACGCGTTGAGTGAAGTAGCTCAAGTCTGAAATGGCTCGGAGAAGGTCGGTCTGGACCAGCGTGATGTCATAGAGCTCACAGGTGCAAGCTGTACGAGAGCCTGCACCACCCGGTTCCAAGAACACCTGGGGAACACACACACACGCACACAAAGTGTTCACTAAAATAAGTTATGGTTTCAACTCCATTAATTTAGCTATATTACTGGCTCCCTATCAGAAATATATAATCCAGAGTACGAGAAACTAGATCCTGAGTCTCTGATGGCAGATGGCTTATTGTGATATGTAAATTCTCCCAGAATAAATTAAACAATTTCTTGCCGATTTAAACCGATTTTATGACTTCTTTAAGACTCGATGAAATGTGTTTTCAGAGTAGAGAGGAGCATGTCGCCAAATGTTCACGTGAAGGTGAGATAAAAGCAACTTCAAAACAGGGGACACAAAAAGATTTTGCCCCTGCAGCTGTTCGCACCAAAGTTCTTTAAAGAGCAAGGCATTTTTAAAAATATAAAGATTAATGCATAATTAATGCAATGAGGGAGACAGTGGGAGATCACAAACAACGTTCACTCAGACACTAAAAGAATAGAATGATCCATCAAAGTAAGATGAACACTCGGTGTCCATCCACCACTCATCTGTTTAATAGATTAATCACTAAACTGGTAAGGCTGGAGCAGTGGAGGGTGGAACTGAACTGAGTGGAGTGGCGATACCTTGGGATGAACAATGGTATCATTGTCATTCTGCCGTATATTGTCGTCAATGAAGATGTGTTGCACGTTTGGATCAAAGGGGTCGACCAACATTGGCTTCCCCCCACGAATAGAGAAACTATTCCGAGCCCACCTGGAAAAGAGGCACAGGTGAGTAAAGGAAGGGATGGAGGGGTTGATGCTGGCTGTGGTGCCTTACCCCTACCAGTCAAAGTGGTCCTGGAACCCCCCCACGCCTTGGGCTGAGCTGAAGTACTGGTACATGGCTCTTTCTCCATCCTGGATGGACACCCTTTCCTCGGCTCGGGTCAGGACAACCCCCCTGTGGCTGCAGCGGATCTTTCCTGCAGTCTTATTCATGCTTAACTGAGCAGAGGGAGAGATTTTTTTTTTTAAAAAAGGAACAGCTGTTTGAACACGGCATCCGTTTTTAAATTAGACCCCCTTTTATTTGGGTTGTTTTCATCTCCGCAACTTTCTCCAGGCACACTCAGACTACAACATGTTCCTACGTCACATGGCTCTACCCTGCATCAAGGTAACATGATTCTTTGATGTAGATTGAGATTCTACATGGACCGCCGGTTTGATGGATAATTCTGATATAGTTGACACATACATACTGTAATCTCTGGTGTGGTACGAACCAGATTTGAATGGAGGTTTCCATGAGTTCTCTCCAACTCGGCTCAGGTGGTTTGTATAAAATTAAATTATTTCGACTTCCCACTTATAAAATGAATGAGAAAAACTGAATACCGAACCCGATTCTGAAAAACAAGGAGTTCATATGGACAAGTACTTCAGTAGAGACTATCTTCCTTCTTTCTCTGTGGCTGTTTCAATTATGTAAATGAGGCCCCAGCTTCATGGAGGCTATGTTAACAAACTTTGGTAAATATTTCAAAGCCCAAGTTTACAAAAGCAGTACAAATGCTAAAAAGAAGGAAAAAAGATCAACACTAAGACATAGTCTGCGCAACAGTTGCTGCTCCAATCAACATTCATAGTAAAATTGTGACGCTTATCTCACAAAGCATCTCATTCATGCCTTTATTTCAATTTTTTTCTGGTAGCCAAATTAAATATTCATTCATAGGCTTTTCACCATCGTTTGATGTGACACTCTGAGGCATGTTGTGTTTTTGTTTAAACACTTGAATTTAAGTGTCTTGAGAGGCATCACTTTGCCTCTCAATCAACCCCAAACTTTTAGCTTTTCTTAATAAAAGAAAACCTGCCAATGTAAAGAAATAGATATTATATACAGTGAGACAGTGGCAGACATTTAGTGTCGATTTCACCTTCAGATCGGGCAGATCAGGGAACAGTGGATGAACTCTTTCGTTCAGGGCTCTGTATACGGCCCTCAGCACGAGAGGCAGATCAGTCCCAAACGTGCGGAAAAGGATGGCAAACTCCCTTCCTTCCTGCACCAGGTCTTTGAGCAGCTGAAAAAATGAGGGCACGATCCAGTGGTACAGCTGTCCATCTTCTCCTCTCACAGAAAGCTCTGGGTCTCCCTGAAAAAGAACAGTCAAGAGGTAAAAGTCATCCTTGATCCCAGATGCAATGGTGAACAACAACATCACTGGCTGGTGAAAAGTGATTTACAAACATGGCCTGTACACTCATCAAGATCTGGTCTGCATGGCTGAGCAGGTCCTGAATCCTGCAAGAACTGATGAATATTCCACATTTTCTAATAGGGATTGTTTAGCTTCAGGCGCTTAACTAAAATCACACTGAAAAGAGCCGAGTACATGGTATCATAATACATGTTGTATACCTCTGCATACCTCTGGTGTAAAAGATTCACCACAGAGTTTGCAGCTGAAGAAGACACCAGATGACAATGGTTTGTGTCAAGATGATTGCAAACAAGACTGAATCGTCCCACCTAGCAATATCACGATGCTAAGGGACACAGGAAGAAATAAAGCCTTTCAAAGAAGAGCAACTGCCTCCAAGTCAAACAATACATTTACTTTGAGCAGAAGAGTACAAGCACGATGAGAAATAGAGTTCCTTAAGTGTAGCTTATTTCACAGGAGTCAATTGTGTTTGAGGAGGATAATATCAAGTCTGGAGGCTTCAAATCATGTGGTTGGTGATTATAACTTTTTTCCTGAATAACTGTCCTTAACTGTCCTTTTACTTTCTGACTTAAGATATGAGAGTACCAATAATCAGAGGGAGCTGGCATCACACTGATACTTTCCTCTTGGCCTTCTCATCCATTTCCTCTTTTAATACTTGCCTTGATGTCCTTGGGCCAGCGGAGCAGATCCAGATGTTCATCTAAAAAACCACGAAATCGTTGCCCCGCAGTAGAGGTGAATGCTGAAACCCGTCCAAACTGAGAATAGTAACTGACAGCATCTTTGCACGGAGGGAGCAAGGAGGGCGAGTCACTCAGCCATTCCCACATTCCTGCGAAGGGTGAGGAGAACAATGTTAATTTAGAGCGAAGCAACGAAAAGATAATGTCATGTAGCAAAAGAAATGCACATATTGTTCATTTTCTAACACTACAGTATAGTAATATACTGTACCTGGAAATGCTGTTCCGAGGCCATACTGATAGAATTAGCAATTAGGTGAGGTACTCCATAGGTTTCCTCCATTCATGTAGAAATACAGTATGATCTAATGGAATCAATTCCTGACCTCTGTTCAGTGTTAAGACTATAGGCTGGTAGCTCCACTAGTCTCTGCCATGAGTCAAGAAAGAAAATCCAAATAACAAGCTTTTATTAACTTTAGCTTTTTTATTTAACTTTAACCTTTTGTTTTTCCTTTTAAGAGCCATCTTTAATAATACCTTAGAAAAAGAGAAATCATGATTACTTGCAAAAATGTTTATGCTGTACTTCGATAATTAAACAAATGTGTTGTCAACACAATTTATAGACCTCGGTTATGAAAAATCTTAATTTGAAACCTGCATCTTTGGGATTCCAAAGACGGAAAGCTTCAATTTTCTCTCTGCGTGGGTAAAAAGAAAAACAGAAGAGAATGCGAGAGAAAGCAGAAATGAAACCTCTGTCAAAGAAGAGGAATAGGTTTAATTAAGATTGGAGAAAATTTTGAAGGAAGACATTATTCAATTCTAATATATACATTCTGCCACATTAGGTTAACGTACATTAGTTTCGTTTTGGCCAACTTTGAGGTAGGGTAATTATTTTAAATGTGTTTCGGGGTCGTTCTAAGTAGTTGTTCCGGTTACGTTTAAACGGGGAATGAAAACGGACGGGAAACATGTCCCTGTCACACACCACATCCCCACGCCCCATGTCACAGTGAACCGAGCTACCCTTCGTGCTTTACCGTGTTTGTTCATCTTCCCCCAGGTAACCGTAGACAGGAAATAGTCCAGAGCCGCCACGGTTCCCTGACTGGTCACGGCGTCAGAAACCAGTATGGTGTTGTTCAGGTCGATGTGCAAGACTAACTTTTTCCTGTGGTCGTGATGGGAGGACCACAGATCCCGAGGGACCGTCCCCGCCGGGTCGTCTGTCCGGTACAGAGACTCTGGAACGTTGTTGCTGTTGGTTCCGTCATCCGCTTCACGGTATATGTCGCCGTTCTCCGCCATGATTGTCACAATTCTGACGGCGGCTCTTCACGTTAAAGTCAGTCAAACAATGTCCCACCCAACTGGTTTGAAGACCTGATTCATTACCCGGTACAGCGAAGAATGTGACAGGTCGGTAAACACTTCATTTTCCGGCTGCTCTTCTTCTTATGCGAACCAATAGCTGTACACTACAGAGTATAGCGCTCCATCTGCTGGTGGCATAGAGACCTTAAGCAAAAACATTTGCGACCATTCTCTGTGAAACGCGCGAGTACACGTAACTATGTAACCTGCCCACATAGCACACGACGCCGGGGCGGATCCGCCCTGAACACAGAAAACGGCCCGGTTGCGGGCAGCGCATCGTCAAACAGCGGACTCAGTACGAATACCAGGGGGATCAGCTAAGAGGATGCGCCTACCCAGATAACACCTGACACCGATGATGTTGATGAGCTCCAACACACCTGATCCTCATTCATATTGATCACGTGTGGAGCAGGGAAACGTCTATCCGGCGGCGTGTCCCTGCGACGAAAACCGGATATTTTCTGATGCGTCTACTTGTAAGACGCGTTGATGCTCGACAGATTATTTGTTTGTCTATTTCTGTCTTTATGAGTCATAAAGTGTATATATTTATTTACTCATTCATTCATTCATTCATTCATTCACGTTCCTCGCCCAATACGCACCAGTCCTGGGTCAGGCCAGAATGCGCAGTCTGCCGTTTTTTTTTTAAGTTTTTTTTAATTTTATATACTAAATTAGAATCATACTGAATGTAGCTGCAAGAGGACACAAGCCTGTGTTTTACTGTGCCAGTCACAAGCCCGGACAAATACAGAGGGTTGCATCAGGAAGGGCATCCGGTGTAAAACTTTTGCCGAATCAAACATGTGAATCAAACCTATGGCTTCCATACCTGATCGGTCGAGGCCTGGGTTAACAACGACAGCCATCAGTGCTGTTGACCTACAGGGCGCCGGTGGAAATTGGACTATTGTTGGTCGAAGAAGGAGAGGAGGAAAGTGTGTTCGTAAGAAGAGAGAGAAGAGGAATGCCAAGAGTATAGGACTGAGAGTAGGGACGTTGAACGTTGGTACCATGACAGGAAAAGGTATAGAGTTAGTTGATATGATGCAGAGGAGCAGTGACGTGCGGTGAGGTTCATGGCTGGTGAGGCACTGACGTCATCATGATCACGTGATCAGATTTACAAAAATATGAACCTACAGTGTAGCTTATTCAGCATTTAATTAGCAACAGTGAGTGGGTTATGTTAAAGTCTCATTGCAGAATTATTTACACATACAAACTGTAACACACAAAGAAGCATATTTGATTAAAAGAAGGTAATGTTGTTACCTACCTATTAATATGTCAGGTTTACTTGTAAATGAAGTTTTGTGAAATTTCGGAAGTTGAAACGCGTTTTCCATTCAAATGCTCTAATCGGTTCCAAGCCCCCCCAAAGTTCTGACATAAATGTTTTATAAAGCATAAAAATCCATCAAAACATGTAACAAATACATGTTACGATTACATTATTACACAATAAATGAGAGTTGTGCATAATGTAAGAAACAAAGAATAGAGTAAAGAATAAAAATGATGGTCTTTTAACTGCTGTCCTCATTGTTTTTTACACTCTGGTTCATGCGCTCTTGCCTCACCATGCCGAACAACGGAATTTCAGTCCTGCTTTTGAACTTCTCTAACCACCCACGCAATTCCTTAAACTCCTTAAACTTCCTTTTGTTTTAATAACGTGGCGATTGTAGATGCATTACAGCCATATTCTTTGGTGAGATCAAACAAACGCATCCCTTTTTCATGCTCTTCTATTATGTCTTGCTTTGTTTGTACAAACAAAAAAAGTCTTTTCTTCGTCTTTTCTTTTCCTCTTTTCTCCGTCACTTTCTTGGGGTCCATAGTAAATACTCTAAAAGTTAATATATTTACGTAAAACTATCAGAACATGTCATGGGTCGAGGGCCGAATGACGAGGATGCTGCATAGACACCTATCTAGCTACACACAGAGGTCCCTCTTAGCCAGTGGGATGCCAGGATGCTAGGTAATAGCCAGTGGCAGAGCAGCTATAAGAATGTTGTGTTCAGGAACCTTTGGGAGCTGCTAGTAGCAGCCCATACTGTATTTTTATCTTTCGTAACTCAAAATTTCTTTTGTAACTGGAGGCAATATTTTCCTGTTGAGGCGTTTTGTGAGTAGAAAATTTCGTAGGTAGAGACATTCATAAGTAGAGGTACCACTGTACTACTCCATCTTTTCTCCTGATACTTAAGTGTTGATGTACCAAAAGATTCAGCATGTCTGTATTTGTCAAACCTACAATGAATCATTACTCGAGAGGAATTTTTTGATGAGATGCCCTTATATGTTTCCTAAACTTAGTTTTTTGAGTTTCCTCATGGTTTTCTTGTAAAACCATGACTCAATGTGTTCTCGCACAGCATTGTACTTTTATCTCATAAATTAAAGCTTATACATAGGTGGAGTCTTTGGTAGTTTTACAGAACTATCTGCTTCACATAAATTGCCTAAGACACACTTATTCAGATATTTACAATGTAGGAACTGTGCTTTCAAAACATTTCATGGCTTCCCCACCCAACCCTCTAAGCAGCCATGGGAGAACCTCTTTAATTTCTGACCAAACCAGAAGTCACTTGTCTCCCATATTCATTGGGGTCTTCTATCATTCAAAAAGGCGATAGCACTCTAAAAGCGATATCGCCTGGGAGCAGGAGTTGGATGTGGAATTCAAGGAAGACTTCTGGGAGAGAGCCATCAACACAATACGTAACTCTTCATCATGTGCTCGTTTGAGTTTGATGCAATTTAAAATTGTTCATAGATTACATCTGTCAAGTTCAAGGCTATCTAAAATATATCCTGACACTGAGGACATCTGTGTTAGATGCAGAGGTACACCCTGCCACTTGACCCATATGTTCATATCTTGTCCGAAACTTGATCATTACTGGAATTCCTTCTTTAAAATCCTTTCAGAAATTTTAGGAGTCACTCTGGAACTATGCCCAATTATAGCTATATTTGCTGTTTCACCCATACATGTCCTTAGCAACATCGAGGCAAATGCTGGGGCTTTTACCACTCTACTGGCTAGGCGTAGAACTTTACTTAATTGGAAATCACCACCACCCCCCCTTACATCTGTTTGGTTGAAAGACATTGTTTTTTTTTTAATTAGAAAAAATTAAATTTACGCTACGTGGGGACACAAGGAGATTTTTTAAGCAGTGGTGTTCTTTTATACAATATTTTACAGGTTTACAAACCCTCCCATAGTCTGAATTTTCTTTTTTTAATTCTATATGCCTAGCATGTGCAGGACATATACCTATATTAATTATTGGGCAATGCTAACCCCTCAACTAAGGGCCACTGTTTTCCAGATTTTGCCATATACCATCCTTTGGCCGTTATGTAACAACCCACCAATGTAATCTGCTTAAATTCATCTTTTGGTTTTTATTTATCTTTCGTTACTGTTGTTGTTATTGTTTTTTTTTGTGTGTGTTTTTTTTGTTTGTTTTTGTTTTTGCTGTTGTTTGTGTGTGCATCTGTATATTTGTGTGATAGGTTCACCTCTATCTTGCACATGAGTTGTGCTATTATCGTGAATTTGTGAGCCTGTTATGTGAAGGGAAGGGGAAGGGACGGTTGGGTAGGTGGGAAATTTTTTTTTTCTTTCTTCTTTCTCTGATTTAGATTTATTGTATAAACTCTTTTCATAACTTGGAAAATTAATAAAAACACCTTGCACAAAAAAACTATAAAAAATTGGGTTGCCATGTAAAACAAAAAAATTAAAAAGGATGCAAAGCTTTGAAAATCAAAGAATTTCAATTTTTAGCTGAAAATATTTCATGTCAACATTTTGAATATTGAAACAGAAAATATGATTGTCCTCTCCAAGAAACCATCACCTTATCATGGTGGAGAGGTTTGTATGCCCTAAGGATCCTGGGAGCTATGTTGTCGGGAGTCTTGCACTCCTGGTAGGGTCACCCAAGGCAAACAGGTCTCAGGTGAAGGGCCAGACAAAGAATGGTTCAGAAGAGTCCATGAAAAAAAGTGACCCTGCCCGGAGGAAGCCAGGGCCCGCGTCTGGAGCCAGTCCTGGACAGAGGGCCCATCAGCAAGCACCTGGTGGCCAGGTCTGCCACTGGGCCCAGCTGGGCTCAGTCCAAAATGGCAACGTGGATTCTTCCCACCCCTATGGACCCACCACCCGCAGGGCAGAACGATGGGGTCAGGTGCGCTGCCATATGGGTGGTAGTGACGACAGGGGGTCACGACGGACCAGACCCGGGTGGCAAAAGCCGGCTTTGGGGACGTGGAATGTAACCTCACTGGCAGGGAAGGAGCCAGAGCTTGTGTTGGAGGTGGAGCATTACCAGTTGGATCTGGTAGGGCTTACCTCCAGGCATAACCTTGGTTCTGGATCCAAACTCCTAGATAGGGGATGGACCTTGTTTTACACTGGAGTTGCGTCAGTCGTGAGGCGCAGGGCAGGTGTGGGGATACTCACAAGCCCCCAGCTGAGTGCCGCTGTGTTGGAGTTTACACCAATGGATAAAAGGGTCGCCTCCCTACGCCTTAAGGCTGTGGGAGGGAAAACTCTGTCGTTTGTGCGTATGCACCAAATAGCAGCTGAGTATATGACCTTCTTGGGATCCCTAAATGGGGTCCTTGATGGGATCCCTGTAGGGGACTCCATTGTTCTCACATTAGCAATGATGGAGACACCTGGAGGGGCGTGATTGGGAGGAATGGCCTCCCTGATCTAAACCCGAGCGGTGTTATGTTGTTGGACTTCTGTGCTCATCACGGATTGTTCATAACTAACACCATGTTCGAACACAACAATGATCCTAAGTGTACCTGGTGCCAGAGCACCCTGGGTCGGAGGTCAATGATCAATCTTGTGACCATATCATCTGACCTTCGACCATTTGTTCTGGACACTCAGGTGAAGAGAGGGGCAGAGCTGTCAACTGATCAACTGACCTGGTGGTGAGTCAGGTCCGTTGGTAGAGGAAACCTTTGGATCGACCTGGTAAGCCCAAACGAGTAGTGCAGGTAAACTGGGAACATCTGGAGGAGGACACGGTCCGCGAGGCCTTCAATTCACACCTCCGAGGGAGCTTCTCATGCATCCCTGTGGAGGCTGGGGGCATTGAACCTGAATGGTAGATGTTCAAAGCTTCCATTGCTGAAGCTGCAGCTGTGGTCTGCAGCTGTGGAGAGCTGTGGTCTCAAGGTCTTGGGTGCCTCAAGGGGCGGTAACCCTCCAACACCAGGGACCCGTGGACCCCGGTGGTCAGGGAAGCCGTTCACCTGAAAAAGGAGGCCTTCAGGGGCATGTTGGAGGATGAGCTGGAGGATGATGGAGAATTCAAGTCAATCTCTCTGGGCAAAGTTGCCAAGGTAGGTAAACAACTTCACGGTGGCAAAGCCCCGGGTGTTGATGAGATTCGCCCAGAAATGCTGAAGACTCTGGGTGTTGAGAGGCTGTCATGGATGACACACCTCTTTACAATGTGGGTTTCGTCCTTGTTGTGGAACAACGGACCAGCTTTTTACTCTCGCAGGGATCCTAGAAGGGCCTTGGGAGTATGCCAATCCAGTCTACATGTGTTTTGTGGTCTTGGAGAAGGTGTACGATTGGGTCCCAAGGGATATACTGTGGAAGGCACTGCGGGAGTATGGGGTGAGGGGGCCTTCCAATCCCTGTACGCCCAAAGTGAGAGCTGCGTTTGAGTTCTCGGCAGTAAGTCGGACTTGTTCCAAGTGGCTGTTGCCCTTCGCCAGGCCTGCGCTTTGTCATCAATTCTGTCCATGATTTTCATGGACAGGATATCGAGGTGTAATCATGGTGAGGAGGGTTAACAGTTTGGTGGGCTGAGGATTGCATCGCTGCTTTTTGCAGATGATGTGGTCCTGTTTGCGTCATCGGCCTGTGACCTGCAGCACTCACTGGTCCGGTTTGCAGCCGAGTGTGAAGCTGCGGGGATGAGGATCAGCACCTCGAAATCTGAGGCTATGGTCCTTAGCAGGAAGCCAGTGGACTGAGTTGGTGTAATGGAAATTTGCATTTTTGCATTGTGTGTGTGTGTGATTTGACTCAACAGCTTTAGCTACAATAAAACGGTCATCATATCATTACTGAGGGCATGCTTCAGAACCTCCCCCGGTCACCTGCTGGGCTGCGTTTGGACACAGAGAGTTCACAGCAGGGTTACTCCTCTCTAAGGAGAACAAATGGGGAGGTGATGGAAACCTGTTTTCAGTCAACTTGCTTTTTTTGGTGCATTCCAATGTGTAATAAAGATTTCTTAGTTTTGGTGTGATAGGTTTGGTGCATTCCATGGTGTAAGGTCTCCTGATAAAGATGTTTTACTGGTGCGTGAAAGGTTCCTACACTGCATTCCCAGAGGTAGTGATGTTTTTCCTAGGCTGGGGGGGGATACCACCAAAGGGGGGCTTGCCTGTGAGCTGGAACTGGCCATTCTTGCTCACATGCAGGCCTTGTTCCTTCAAAAGGTATAAAAGGTGGAAGGTTTCCTGCCCCCAGTCAGAGTCAGCTGCGGGTCACTTACGGACGCCCAGCTTGTTTGATGCTACTCTACCTGGGTTGTTAGGCTCTCCTTCCCATTGTGTCAAGGTCAGAGACTGAGCATATTTGGAATGCTACCATATGTTGCCTTAGCTCAACCAAATATTTGTTTGTTTGTTTGTTTATTTCTGTGCTCTTTGAGGAATGCAACTACAAGTTTATTCTAGCATCATAGAATTGTTTCTGTGCTCTGTGGGGAATTAAACTACAAGTTTATTCTAGCAACATAGAATTGTCTGTTTGTTTTTTTTGTTTGTTTGTATTGGCTCTGTTTTGCGGGGAATAAACCATACATTTATTTTAGCATTAATAGGAGTCTTGTTGATTTATTGATTGAATTTTCTGTGTACCCAACTCCGCGGATCTTTATTAAAGTTTTTCACAAAACAGTTGGGAATGAGGCCTTTCCACAAGTGAAGGAGTTTAAGTATCTTGGGGTCCTGTTCACAAGTGAGGGAACAATGGAGCGTGAGATTGGACAGAGAATTGGGGCAGTAGGAGTGGTATTGCAGTCGCTTTACTGCACTGTTGTCACAAACAGGGAGCTAAGCTGAGAGGCAAAGCTCTACCGTTCAATCTTCATTCCTACCCTCACCTATGGTCATGAGCAATGGGTCATGACCGAAAGAACAAGATCACCAATACAATGGGCAGAAATGGGCTGTCTCAGGCGGATAGCTGGAGTCTCCCTTAGAGATAGAGTGAGACACATTGCTATTCGCCTGGTCCTGGGCAGACCAAGGACCAGGTGGTGGGATTATATCTCAGCAGTCACCTGGGAACGGTGGAAGCGGTGGAAGATGGATGGATGGCTGAAAAATGTGATTGTTTCAAAACCCGCGTTTTGAAATTTGATGCCAGCAACACATTTCATGTTTGCTACTGTGTTGCATCACCTCTTCTTTTAAAAATCCATCAAGCATTTGAAAAGGAGAACAACTTTATTTTAGAGTACTGTAGAGTATTTTGCAGTTTCAACCTGAGGTAGGATATCAGTTGCTCAAGAGGTCATGGTCTTCTTTGTAATATTTTAGAGTTTCATAATACGTACACCAAACATTATCAGCAGGTAAGTTTAGCACCCAGACTCTTTAACTACTGCTGAGAGCCCATTTTACTCCAAAACCTGTTGCCTTCACAAATGTACAGATTACCCATGCCTGGCATGTCATCATTTATTGCTGCCTTCTCAATTGTATGCTGATAACAAAAAGGTTGGATCCTGTCCTCTGTAGTTCAGAGGACATTTTATCCCACAGCAGGAAAGTTTTCCACTAGTCCATGTTAAATGAGCTCTGGCTCAGTGAAAACAGCCGATCTGGATCTGGTTTAGTTTCCTGTTTGCATGTTTACTTTAGAATAAAATATGCTTCACAGCTGTCAGAGTAAATTTTTCTGCTAAAATGGGACTTGCTAATTCTCTGAAGAATCATGAATTATGGACGTGGTGTTATTTCTCTTTAGTACATACCGAAATGGAGAGCAGAACCTGTCAAAAGTGTTACTCTGGCAATATTGTCATATGTTGATTTGCTTTGAGTTGACATTGAATGTTTCTCACATCTAATTTTAACTATTGCTTAAAAAAATGTTGGAACACACCATTTACTGGGGCGGCACAGTGGCGCAGTGGGTGGCGCAGTGGGTAGCGATGTCGCCTCACACCACGGCGGACCCGGGTTCGAGTCCCGCTCTGTGCGGACTTCGCATGCTCTCTCCCCGTGTCTGCGTGGGTTCTCTCCAGGTTCTCTGGCTTCCTCCCACCTCCAAAAGCATGCGCTTCAGGTTGATTGGCCGGTCCCAAATTGCCCGTAGGAGTGTGTGTGTGCATGGTTGTATGTCTTTGCGTGTGGCTCCATGGTGCATTGGCATCGTGCGTGGAGTGTCCCCCGCCCTATGCCGCTGGGATAGGCTCCAGCTCCCCGTGACCCGCTGCGGCGGATATAGCAGTGGTAATATGAAACTGACTGACTGACACCATTTACTTTAAAACAGCAGTACCAGGGTAAACATTGTTGTCACCAGGACCAAAAGTACCGTGTACATGAAACATGAGAAGCCTCCATTACTGATCATAATCTATTAAAAATTAATTCATCTCTGAAAGCCATATCTTTAATATCAGATTGTTGTTGATAGTATAAATATACACATCATAACTACTTTAGCAGCTTGTTTTGCCTTTTGCTCCTTTTTTCTGTAACATTTATCTCAGGTCCTTTTTTTGGCATGTTGAATTTGTGTTATAGCTTTTGTTGTGTGACAAAGCTGACACCATGTCTTTTGTACTGCAAACTAGATCTAACCACTGGTAAAAATCAAGGGCCAGAGCAGCCGTGAACGCAGCTTCAACAAACATCCATTTGTTCGGGTACAAATTAATTTCTTTATAGTACATGTGTAGCATACAGAGCCATCAGTGGGTTTATTATACCTGCGTAAATATGATCTATATGTTTAATTTGCATTTTATGTAGTACAGCTCATGTTCTGAGTATCATAATATTTTTGTACATTTATCGTGCGTGTGGCGCGTTGTAATGAGTGACAGGAATTTCTTGGCTCTTTGCAGGTAAGCAGGGAAAGTTAGAATTGCATAATTAATGGATGAATATGTTATGTGGTAGTTTAAACATGTCTATGAACGTTACTTGTTCAGTGAACATACCATACTGAAAATGGCAGCTAGCCAGTAGTTAGCACTGGTCGCCTCGTTAAGAGCGAGCGTGACTAACACAATAGGCCGGGCATAAGAGCCCGCGATGCTTGCGTGTAGTTCATACATGAAGAAATAAACTTGCATGATGTTAGATAGATGATTGAGGTGTCTAACGTGATAATGTTAAACATGATTAGTTGACTGTGTATTTGAGAGACAAGTTGGTATTGTATGTACATGATGAAACTGATCTGGGACAGAGAGGTAATGTACTTGTTTTGGATGTTGTTACAGATTTGCATAATTTCCCTGTCTTACAATATCGAAGACGTGAGAGAATGAGAATGCACATTTGAGCGTACATTTATTGTGCGTGTGGCGAACTGTAATGAGTGACAGGAATTGTTTTGCTCTTTGCAGACAAAAATAAAAGACTTCATAAATTAAATGTGGACGGCAGTTTCATTCTGCACCACGCTACACATACAAGCACTGATAATACAATTTCTTGAATGTTCGATGTTTTTATACTTTAAACAATATGCAGGATTTCTGAGCAAAGAAGAGCCTGTACTAACCAGTTGCAGCTTTCTGGTCAAATACCTAACAAGGTCCAATCATTGATAGTGATACAACATATCAGGGTCCAACATTGGTGTGATCCCCATTAAGACCTGGCACTAAGTCACAAAAATCAAGAAAAACTTCAATTGTGTTGAATGTAAGTTTAAAATGAAAATTATGTCAGCAGTTTCCAAAGTTGATTTTATTTCTGTCAACCAATTATGTATCTCCAGATCAGTATTCGTAATGATCCCCCACTTAAAATAGGTGTTACAGAGAAGGACTGGGACTGGACAACTCAAACAAAGATGAACTCAGTAAATGTTCCAACATTTGAGTGGGGAGGGGGTATTTTAAAGAGGTGTTACGACCTGTATGAACATGCCGTCATACACATTTCAGTTTGTATTGAAGCCTTTGACAATTTGTTCCGCAAGATCGAATATCAAAACAAATGCAAAAAATAATGGATACGCTTCAGAAAAAGGCCAAAATGAAGTTGATAAAGTGGCAAGTACAGAAAAAGCCTCCTGTAGGCTACTTAAAAAAAAAAAAAAAAAGCAGATCAGCACCCATTTTTGTTAACATCAATTGCCACCATTCAAATCAAATTACAGTACAGCCTACAAGACAGATCAACGATACCTCAAAAACAACAAAGAAAGAATTTATGGACATTAATCTTCACACCCTGATAATGGGCCGTAGCTCTAGCTAGTATTAGCAAGTCAGATTCAGCAGTGAGATTTGTAGCCTGACCACAAACCAGAAGGTGTGTTTGAGCAGAGCTGCTCCACTGAGATTTTGGGATGATCCTGCAGCACAAGGTTATGACTGCCAAAGGGAGCATAAAATAAGTCAGCTTGTAAGACTATATGCACTGAATGAATACATGAATGCAGTTCATCAATGATTACATTAATGGGAGAATATCAATGAGTGTCTCATTAGTATGAGTGCATCCGAAAGTCTGGAGTCCTCAGAGACCATTTCCAGATGGTATGTCAATCAGACCAGGACGTTAATTCATGAGCACTGACGCATCTCAAGTAGCTTCCACTTGGGACTGTCCTGGATGTCCTTTGGTCATCACCGTGACTAGTCCACCTCCTCCATGTTGCTGTAGTTTGGCGCTGAGCACTCCTCAGATTGAGAGAATAGGTCAGAAGGAATCTCTGGAGTTAGAGTAGGTAGGCTTTCAGGGTCCAGTTCAGTCCCAAAGAGTGACTGGCTAGAGGCCTGTAAAATAAACCAGTGTTGACAATAAATCATGGTGCTTGTATTCTGGTTAGGGAAAATAATGAAGCTTTGACACTTATGAATAATAATGTATATTATACAAGAAACTACCTTTATTTCCTTAAAGATTTTTTTTTTAATTAGAAGAAAAAGTTGAAAAAGGAAGGAAAATAAACAGGTTGTGACTCTTAAATACAGTACTCGTGAAATTATTTTGACAAGTCAGTGATTTAAATTGTATAAAACTTTTTATTACAGCATACAAGATTATAGTATTGGATAGCTTGTAAAGGATTTCAGCTGTCTTGAACATCTGTTTGACGCCACTGTTCACATTTCCCCGTAGACAATTTACCACCAGACACATTTCATTCTTGCATATGTGAATCGTTTACAGTCTATGGTTGCTCTTTAGCTTTTAAGGAAAACATCTTTCTTCAATAACAAAACTACGTCTTCCCTGAGTCCATGAACACAATCACGCAAGAGTTGTAAATAATCTGTGAACAGAAAGGTGTAAGCATTACATAAACCAACTCTTTAAATTACAAAAATCATGTCAACAAGACTGTTTCATGAGAAACAATTATCTAAAAATTTTATAACGATTAGATATGAGAGTGTACTGTCAATTCTTGTCAACGGAATAATTTATAAACTCCAAAAATGTTCATAATTGATAACGTTTGAAATTCCCACTCAAAAGCGTAATCCTGAAATAATCAAACTTGCCGTTTAATCTGGCTGTGATGAATGTGAATCATGGTCAAACTTCTGATCTGTGCAAGGTAAAAGAAAACAGCAACATGCTGACATTTCCGTCTGAGAAACTACAAGCTTAAAATGCTACATGAAAAGCAAGAAAACCAAAACAATTCTGAACAGGCATTTCAATGAAAACATGACATAAATAACAGTGAATAACAGTACACACTGCTAAGAGTCCATTTATAAGTGAACGAACAGATGTGAGAGACTCTTAGTTCCCCTGTCTCTATGGTAAAAAAAAAAAAAAGTACTGGAGAGTATTTCCTAACATTTATGTTCACGTTTGCATACAGAATGCAGGAAACTGCATTTTTACTTAAAAGTGTAGTGCAACACAAAGAATGTCGTCAGTAGCTGGAAAGCTGGTTTCTCTCTTTACAATGTCACTCTAAAACCATCGTAGAAATTTTCTGTAAATCTTCTATTTCTTTGAGAGACATCTTACAACAGCTGATTAGCACTTTCATGTTCATCTTATATCCAGGATGAAAAAATTAAGGCTATTGGAGATGATGTGACAATTATTTTCAAAAATGTGACGATAAAAGGACAAATTGAAAATTCCATGGCAGCGGGAGTAAATGACATGCATAGAGACATGTTGTGAAGACTTGTTTTTATTTGAGACACATTTTCGTACTCAACTTCCGGACCCTCAGTGGGACTTAGTGTGTGAAATCCTAAGTTTTTAAAGGGTTGTTTAGTTACAGATGATATGGGGAACTGCTAAAAAAAAATCCGTCTTCAAAGCTAAAGTGGAATATTTGCAAACTATTAAGGAGTTCAAAAATTTTAAAAAAGCCCAAGCATCTCTGGAAATATATCAGTGGCATGACACCAACAGATGATGCACTTTGAGATTAAAATAGTAGATTTAGCTTATACTGCAGAATTTTTAGTCAAGGACTGTGATAAAGTCTTAAAGCAGCCTCCTCTGATCTGACCCCATATTTCAGCAGATATATAATTACAAGCTTGACTAGCGGCTGCTGAGGTCCAGCTTGTAAAGAAGAGGGTAGACCAGGTTGACAAACAGGGCAAACACTGCTGCCAAACTGCCCAGGATAAAATAACACATGCAGTCATTGTCAGTATAGTCCGACATCCTCCTCTGCCGGTGCACCAACATTTCATTTCCTGCTTCCTCTTCCTTATATCTGTTCCACTGTGTTTGTCTCCTCCGCAGCGCAGACTGGAACAGTCTGGGAAGGCCATCATTGAGGCCGTCCTCTTCCTCGAGTTCCCGCCATATCAGAGAAGCCTGCGATTGGCGGAAACCGGTGTCAGCTTCTGGGAAAACGCGTGGTCTAACAAATACTATGACTGCAAACATTCAGTGGAACTACCTCAGTTTCAGACCACTAATTGTGATTTGTATAGAGCAAATGAATAACATTCTCTGCTGGTAGTTCAGTGACAAAAGAGAACAGTTTGAGAGGTTGTTTTTTTTAGGATTCAGTCTGGTAGAGCTCCCCGATCAATTTCATAATTTTTAACAAACATAATCATAAATTAATCCCCTGTAGGTAGCAGCAGTCGTGCTTTTAGATGAAAGATCAGCATATGTTATATGAGAAGATGGGAAGAGACAGACAAAAACTTGAAAATTGGACAAATTCAGTCTGCTCACACACACAAAAATAATGTTTCATGGTAGTTTGAGGAGAAAGTGTGTTGCAATTGTGAGAAAAAACAGCAGAGATCATGGAGAAGATGGACGGATGGAGGCTCAAATCACATCCTCTTCACTCTAACCTGTGGAACACAGAGCTGCTATGGAGCTCACAAGATTTGCTATTGCTGTGAAAATAAAAAATAAAATCAGGCTTGTCAAATCTAAAGGGTGAGCATACAGTAGTCACATATTTGTAAATAAGGTATTGTGCCATCGAAAGCCAAAGAAAAAGGAAAAAAAAAGCAGGTTTTCTCAGTTTTTCAGTCAAAAACATGTGTTTTTGGTGAATTCAGCTATGTTCTACTACACATTATTTATGAATGTAAAAAGGTAGAAACAAACTTTTTTTTCTGATGAAAAGAATAGAATCAGCTCTTTCTCTTGATAAGTTCTGTGTCTACCACAGGCGTAGGAAACAATATTCTGTGGGTCTTGAAATATTGGTCAAAATGCTCTAAAACTGGCAGTATGGAGAGCTCTCCTGATCTGTCTATTAGGAACTTTTTGCACCAGTCATTCCTGTGAGAAGTGTAGTAGTTGACATGTTACAACTTAGTGCTTGGTGAAATGTGGAATCACTAACAGAATGAGACACAATTGATCTCATTCTGCTAGTCCTTGGCACACATCATCCTTGGATGTATCTTTGAACAGATTATTCTATTTTCAGTTCACTTAATCTAATGATCGAAACATTCTCTGTAAAATGTTGTGTTTCCAAACCAGTAAAAGTATGTGTGGTGTGTAATCCTGAAAATTCAACTTAATTTCTTTAAACATTAAGATTAAAGATTCTTTTATTATTCCCTTGTAGGGGAAATTATTTTTCCATCATTACACGTGTATATGTGTGTGTGTGTATGTATGTTTGTATATATATTGTGTATATATATACTGTGTATATGTGTATATATATATATATATATATATATATATACTGTGTATGTGTGTATATATACAGTCAACCCTCAGTTTTCGAACATAATCCGTTCCAGAAGGCTGTTCGAAAAGCGAGTTGTTCGAAATCGGAAACTATTTTTCCCATTATAATTAATGTAAATAATTTTAATCTGTTCCAAGTCTAAAAAGCAACTTTTTCTAAGTTTTTTTTTAACTATTTTACACCGTAAACTGCACTGTATACTGTTTACCATGAATAAAAAAGGGTAGAAATAGAAAGTTTTATTTTAATAAAATATATCCTACTTTGAACACGACTGCTCTACGGAGGAAGCATCCTGGGCAGTTCGCTCCGCTCCCAAGTGAGTCGCGTTCAGGTACGCTCGGATTCTTTCGGTTTACACCATAAACTGCACTGTATACTGTTTACCATGAATAAAAAAGGGTAGAAATAGACACTGTGGTTTATTTTAATTTAATGAAAGATATCCTAT
Organism: Antennarius maculatus; assembly: GCA_013358685.1. Taxonomy (NCBI): domain Eukaryota; kingdom Metazoa; phylum Chordata; class Actinopteri; order Lophiiformes; family Antennariidae; genus Antennarius; species Antennarius maculatus. Next base: position 6,439,363 of record CM023607.1, read on the forward strand.
CCAACTTTGAACACGAATGCGCTAAGGAGGAAGCATCCTGGGCAGTTCGCTTGACTCCGAAGTGAGTCGCGTTCGGGTACTCTCGGTTTCTTTCGTTTTACACCATAAACTGCACTGTATACTGTTTACCCTGAATAAAAAAGGGTAGAAATAGACACTCTATTTTATTTTAATAAAAGATATCCTATCGAACTTTGAACACGAATGCGAACGGAGGAAGCATCCTGGGCATTTGAGTTCGCTCGGCTCCCGAGTGAGTCGCGTTCAGGTACGCTCGGCTTCTTTCGGTTTGGTCGAGAGTCGAATTTTGGTCGAGTACAGAGACGTAAAATTCTCGGATTTTCTGGTTGAAAACCGATTCGGTCGAGAACAGAAGCGTTCGAAAACCGAGGGTTGACTGTATATATATATACTGTGTGTGTGTGTGTATGTATGTATATATATACATATATATTATACATATATATATACACACACACACAAACACATATACGTATGTGTGTAAATAACACATGTGTTATTTATACACATCTTCTTCTTCTTCTTCTTTCCCTTTCGGCTTTTCCCTGCAGGGGTCGCCACAGCGAATCAGTTGCCTCCATCCAACCCTGTCTTCTGCATTCCCTTCTCTCACACCAACTATCTTCATGTCCTCGTTCACTACATCCATAAACCTCCTCTTTGGTCTTCCTCTAGGCTTCCTGCCTGGCAGTTCAAAGCTCAGCATCCTTCTACCAATATATTCACTATCTCTCCTCTGGACATGTCCAAACCATCTCAGTTTGGCCTCTCTGACTTTATCTCCAAAACCTCTAACATGTGCTGTCCCTCTGATGTACTCATTCACGATCATATCTATCCAGGTCACTCCCAAAGAGAACCTCAGCATTTTGATCTCTGCTACCTCCAGCTCTGTCTCCTGTCTCTTCCTCAGTGACACTGTCTCTAGACCAAACAACATCGGTGGTCTCACCACAGTTTTGTACACCTTTCCTTTCATTTTAGCTGAAACTCTTCTATCACACATCACACCTGACACTTTCCTCCACCCGTTCCATCCTGCCTGCACACACTTCTTCACCTCTTTTCCACACTCTCCATTGCTCTGGACTGTTGACCCCAAGTACTTAAAATCCTCCACCTTCTTGATGTCTTCTCCCTGTAACCTCACTCTTCCACTTAGGTCCCTCTCATTCACACACATGTACTCTGTCTTACTGCGGCTAACCTTCTTTCCTCTCCTTTCCAGGACAAACCTCCACCTCTCTAGCTTCTCCTCCATCTGTTCCCTGCAGATCACAATGTCATCTGCAAACATCATAGTCCATGGAGATTCCTGTCTAACCTCGTCTGTCAGCCTGTCAATCGCCATAGCGAACAAGAAGGGGCTCAAAGCACATATATATACACATATATGTGTATAAATATGTATGTACATATTTACATATTTATATACATATACATATATACATATTTATATACATATACACACACATACAGTGGTACCTATACTTACGAATGTCTCTACTTATGAAATTTTCTACTTATGAAACTTATCAGGAAAATATTGCCTCTAGTTACGAAAGAAATTTCGACTTACAAAAGGTAAAAATACAGTATGGGCTGATACTGGCAGCTCCCACAGGTTCCTGAATGCAACATTCTCATAGTTGCTCTGCCATTGGCTGTTACCTAGTATCTTCCTGGCATCCCATTGGCTAAGACGGACCTCTGTGTGGAGCTAGATCGGTGTTTCTGCAGGGTCCTCGTCATTCAGCCCTCGACCCGTGAGGTGTTCTGATAGTTTTGCGCAAATATATTAACTTTTTGAGTATTCGCTATGGACGCCAAGAAAGTGATGGAGAAAAGAGGAAAAGAAAAGACGAAGAAAATACTTTTTCTGTCCATACAGACAAAGCAAGAGATAATAGAAAAGTGTGAAAAAGGGAGGCATTTGGTTGATCTCGCCAAAGAATATGGCCGTAATGCATCTACAATTGCCATGTTATTAAAACAAAAGGAAGTTTAAGGAGTTTAAGGAATTGCATTGGTGGTTGGAGAAGTTCAAAAGGAGGACTGGAATTCACTCTGTTGTTCGGCATGGTGAGGCAAGTACCGAATGAACCGAAGAGGGCAAAAAACGGTGAGGACGCCAGTTAAAAGGTAAATGACCATCATTTCTATCCTACTCTATTCTTTGTTTTTTACATTATGCACAACTCTCATTTATTGTATAATAACATAATCGTAACATGTATTTGTTACATGTTTTGACGCATTTTGCTTTATAAAACTTTTATGTCGGAATTTTTTCGGCTTGGAACGATTTAGGGCATTTGCATGGAAAACGCGTCTCTACTTATGAAATTTTCTACTTGCGTAATTTCTTCCGGAACCAATTAATTTCGTAAGTAGAGGTACCACTTGTGTGTGTATATATACTATTCTGTATACACACACACACACACACACACACACACACAGCGTTCCGGGACTAACGGTTCCTCCTGCAACTTTTCTTTAATACAAAAGTGTTTTAAACAAACAGTCTGTGATACACCGTGTTGTTCTGCTCGCACTCTCATGCCCCCTGCACTCTCACGGGGGCATGAGAGTGTGAGCGAGAGTCTGTTGTCAGCTCGTGTTTGTTCCTTGTTAAGGTTGGACGCCGAATAAAGACTGTTCAAGAAATGTTGTGTCTGCATCATCCTTGCCCACCATATGAAACACCGAGGGTATTACAAGCCTATAAGAGTGTGGGAAAACGTAATATCTATATACATATACAGTATACCGTATATATATATGTATATACAGTATATATATATATATATATATATATATATATATATATAATGTAGCCACAAGCCAGTGTCTTATTGTGCCGGTCCCAAGCCCGGATAAATACAGAGGGTTGCGTCAGGAAGGGCATCCGGCGTAAAACTTTTGCCAAATCAAAGATGCGAATCAAACCTATGACTTCCATACCGGATCGGTCGAGGCCTGGGTTAACAATGACCGCCATCGGCGCTGTTGACCTACAGGGTGCCCGTGGAAATTGGACTGTTGGTTGAAGAAGGAGAGGACCAAAGTGTGTTTGAAGAGAGAGGAGCGCCAAGAGTATAGGACTGAGAGTAGGGACGTTGAATGTTGGATATATGACAGGAAAAGGTAGAGAGTTGGCTGACATGATGCAGAGGAGGAAGGTAGACATACTGTGTGTCCAGGAGACCAGGTGGAAAGGTAGTAAGGCTAGAAGTTTAGGAGCTGGGTTTGAGTTGTTCTATCATGGTGTAGATAGGAAAAGAAATTGGAGTAGGAGTTATATTGAAGGAGGAGTTTGGTAGGAATTGCCTGAAGGTTAAAAGAGTTTCAGATAGAGTGATGAGTCTGAAGCTAGAAATCGAAGGTGTGATGTTCAATGTTGTCAGTGGGTATAATCCACAGGTAGGAAGTGAGCTGGAGGAAAAGGAGAAATTCTTTTTGGACTTTGATGAAGTGATGCAGAGCATACCTAGAAGTGAGAGAGTTGTCATTGGTGCAGGCTTCAATGGACATGTGTTGGTGCAGGTAAGAGGTGATGAGGAGGTGATGGACAGGTTTGGTATCCAGGAGAGGAATGCAGAAGGACAGATGGTGGTTGACTTTGCAAAAAGGATGGAAATGGCTATGGTGAATACTTTCTTCAAGAAGAGGCAGGAACATAGGGTGACCTATAAGAGTGGAGGTACGGAGGAGCATACAGGTAGACTACATCTTGTGTAGACGGTGTAATCTGAAGGAGATCAGTGACTGCAAAGTAGTGGTAGGCAAGAGTGTAGCCAAACAGCATAGGATGGTGGTATGCAGGATGACTCTGGTGGTGAAGAAGATGAAGAGGGCAAAGGCAGAGCAGAAGACGAAATGGTGGAAGCTAAAAAAGGAAGAGTGTTGCATGACTTTTAGGAAGGAGTTAAGACAGGCTCTGTCTTAACATGTATTTGTTAAGACAGGGTGGTCAGGAGGTGCTTCCAGATGACTGGACAACTACAGCCAACGTGATCAGGGAGACAGGCAGGAGAGTACTCGGTGTGTCATCTGGAAGGAAAGTAGATAAGGAGACTTGGTGGTGGAATGAGGAGGTACAGGAGTGTATACAGAGAAAGAGGTTAGCTAAGAAGAAGTGGGACACTGAGATGACTGAGGAGAATAGACAGGAGTACAGGGAGATGCAGCATAACGTGAAGGTAGAGGTAGCAAAGGCCAAACAAGGAGCTTACGATGACTTGTATGCCAGGTTGGACAGTAAGGAGGGAGAGACTGATCTATACAGGTTGGCAAGACAGAGAGACAGAGACGGGAAGGACGTGCAGCAGGTTAGGGGTGAGTAAGGATAGGGACGGAAGTCTATTGACAGGTGCCAGTAGTGTAATGGGAAGATGGAAAGAGTATTTTGAAGAGCTGATGAATGTAGAATATGAGAGAGAACAAAGACTAGAAGAGGCGACTGTTGTGGACCAGGAAGTAGCAAATATTAGTCAGGATGAAGTGAGGAGGGCATTGAAGAGGATGAAGAGTGGAAAGGCAGTCGGTCCTGATGATATACCTGTTGAGGTTTGGAAGTGTCTAGGAGAGGTGGCAGTAGAGTTTCTGACTGGGTTGTTCAACAGGATCTTAGATAGTGAGAAGATGCCTGAGGAATGGAGGAGAAGTGTGCTGGTGCCCATTTTTAAGAACAAGGGAGACGTACAGAGTTGTAGCAACTACAGAGGAACAAAGCTGATGACCAATACAATGAAGTTATGGGAAAGAGTAGTGGAAGGGCAGACTAAGGTAAACTAAGGGCAGAAGTGAGCATTTGTGAGCAGCAGTATGGTTTCACGGCAAAAAAGAGTACTTGCTTTGAGGATGTTGATCGAGAAGTACAGAGAAGGCCAAACGGAGCTGCATTGTGTTTTTGTAGATCTGGAGAAACCTAATGACAGGGTGCCCAGAGAGGAACTGTGGTAATATATGAGGAAGTCTTGAGTGGCAGAGAAGTATGTGAGAGCGGTGCAGGTCATGTATGAGGACTATAAGACAGTGGTGAGGTGTGCTGTAGGTGTGACAGAGGAGTTCAAGGTGGAGGTGGGACTGCATCAGGGATCAGCTCTGAGCCCCTTCTTGTTCGCTACGGTGATGGACAGGCTGACAGACGAGGTTAGACAGGAATCTCCATGGACTATGTTTGCAGATGACATTGTGATCTGCAGTGAGAGCAGGTAACAGGTGGAGGAGAAGATAGAAAGGTGGAGGTTTGTCCTGGAAAGGAGAGGAATGAAGGTTAGCCGCAGTAAGACAGAATACATGTGTGTGAATGAGAGGGACCAAGTGGAAGAGTGAGGTTACAGGGAGAAGAGACCAAGAAGGTGGAAGATTTTAAGTACTTAGGGTCAACAGTCCAGAGCAATGGAGAGTGTGGAAAAGAGGTGAAGAAGCGTGTGCATGCAGGATGGTCTGGGTGGAGAAGTGTCAGGTGTGATGTGTGATAGAAGAGTTTCAGCTAAAATGAAAGGAAAGGTGTACAAAACTGGTGAGACCGGCGATGTTGTTTGGTCTAGACAGTGTCACTGAGGAAAAGACAGGAGACAGAGCTGGAGGTAGCAGAGATGAAGATGCTGTGGTTCTCTTTGCGAGTGACCAGGATGGATAGGATCAGGAATGAGTACATGTTAGACATTTTGGAGATAAAGTCAAAGGCCAGACTGAGATGGTTTGGACATGTCCAGAGGAGAGATAGTGAATATATAGGTAGAAGGATGTTGAGTTTTGAATTGCAAGGCAGGAGGCCTAGAGGACATGAAGATAGTTGGTATGAGAGAAGAGGATGCAGAGGACAGGGTTAGATGGAGGCAATTGATTCGCTGTGGCGAACCCTGAAGTTAAAAGCCAAAAGGAAAAAAAGAAGATGTATATATACATACTGTATATATATTATATATATATATATATATATACATATAGTACAGTGTTTATATATATACTGTATATGGTACACATGTACCATACATATGGTAGCGTGCGTGTGCGCTTGCGCGAGCGTGTACACTTACACACGCACACACGAGGGGCCTGTATGGCATCCAAATGATGGTGGGCGGTAGAGTGGTGGGAAGCTCCCTCGTGGAGCGTCCAAATCAGCAACTTATAAAAAGGATGGTGCCTTGCTCAAGGGCACGATGGCAGTGCTTAGGAGGTGAACTGGCACCTTTCTGCTGACAGTTAACACTTCAAATTCTTTGCCCGACATAGGTCTTCGACTGGGCATTCTCTGGTCCCCACCCATGTATTAGTGAACTGGGCTACTACCACCCCAAAATAGCCCCAAAGAAACGAGTTAAGTTTGTTGCAACCCAGGTTAAGTAAATCAAATTCTGGAGTGAAAGTCCCATCTAGGGTCTTGTGTCCTGACTTCCTATTGTTATGGCATCCTCACCTGGCTTGCAGTAGCTTCTGCAGCAGCAGGCGGCTCTGCTCCTACAGGTCTGAGAAAACGTGGTGGCCTCTCCACTGGGGAGTTTCGCCGTCGGTAAAACAGGACATAGGCATAGCGTGTCACCACTTGACTCTCCTCCACCATTGTCACAGTGCTGTCATCAAACAGTCGCCAGCCTATTGAGCAGCAAGGACAGGCAGAAGAGGGGGAGAAAGAGGGGCCGATGTCAGCAACAGATTGGTAGAAAAAACCAGGAGAATAAAGAAAGGAACTATCAGGAGTATTAATGATAAGGTCTAATGATTGTAAACACACCAACATCACTACGCTGGCTATTCTTGTCACTTGGTAGGCGAGCGTAGGCAGTGTAGTGGCCTCCGATCATTCCTCCATAGTGGTTGATGACCGCATACAAGTCGTAGATTGGGGGTTGCTGCATCTCATCCTTCTGGCCAATACAGAACTTACTCAGATCCAAGTTCCTTGAAAATGGGAAAAGAGGAAGTGTTGCTATGGAACTGGGTAATGTCACGTTCTCTTCTTCTTCTTTCTTATCTTAACATAGTGCTGCACTTTTACCTGACAGGAAAGTCAACCATGTCATTGATCTTATCCCTCCAAATGAAACTCCTGAAGGAGAAGCGTTTGAGCTGGATGATCAGGATGTTGGGCAGGCGCCACAGCAGCAGTTGCTTGGAAGCTTCTCGGTGCTGCTGGCACTTAGGGCAGTACCTTAAAAGGAAAGACAGCGTTTACAGACCATTGTTATACATTCCCTGTTTATTAGTAAAGGAGAAACAACACTACACTTGAGTGATGAAGTACCTGTACCTGACATGATGCTATAAAACAGCGACCCCCAGTACCGTGCCGCGGACCATTATGTACCGGGCGACAGATGTTTTATTTTGAAGAGTGACTTCTGTGTGGAATGACTCACAGACGAATGCATGCATCTGTGACTCTTGACAGGTCTTGATCATGTGACAGCTTACCAGCCATTACCCCCAAAATTAAGCACCTACAACTGTGCCAGTGTTCTGGATAAAAATCAAGGCAGAATTTCCTGAACTGAAATCTTTGATTCCATTTCCAACCTCCTGTCTCTGTGAAGCTGGATTTTCTGCAGTAACCGCAACCAAAACTATGGAGTAGCCAGGACGTTCGAAACACACTTCGGGTGTCACTGTCTCCAGTTACCCCGAGATGGGACCGGCTCGTTGCAGAGAAACAAGCTCAGGGTTCCCACTAATTCTCATTATTATTATTACTTGATTGACTTGTTCACCCTTTTATATAGAAATGACCAGTATTTCTCCTACGTTGAATGCACTGACTATAAGTCGCTATATTTCAAAATAAACCTCATCAGTGCAGTTGCTTGAATCAAGTTTATTATAATTACAGTACGCCCTCACGCATTCGCGCATCAACGATTGTGACTCCACCTTATTGCAGATTTTTAATAGGCAGTCAAGTGATACCATAACGCGTTCGAAAAGTCAAAGAAGAAACACCCTGACAGCACAGCCCTGACGTCCACGTAGGAGAGCACATAGTGGAGGAGGTACAAGATGGCGTAGTTCACCCCAACCTGGGCCTGATAGGCGAACTAGAGAGGGTCCATCGCACCCTGCACCTGTGGACGCATGAGCTCCAGGACCAGTCGCTCTAGGGTCTTCATTACATGGGAAGTAAGAGTGACCGGTAGGTGGCCGATGAGCTCAGTAGAGCATCCTTTCTTGGGTACAGGGACGATGCAGGTCGTCTTCCACAGTGACGGGACCCTCCCCAGCCGCAGACTGCGATTGAACAATTGCTGCAGGGGATCCCTTAGTTCCGAAGCACAGGCTTGGAGGACTCTTAGGGAGACCTGATCCAGCCAGTCGCCTTATTAGGACGGAGAGCCTCATCAGAGTTGTTGTCACCTGGTCTGCAGTGATGATGGTCTCGGTCGAAGCGGGAGCAGGGGGTCCTGGTGAAGTTGGCAGTCCAGCGGTTGAGGTGGGGCCATTGAGCATAGCAGCATTTGGAGAGGGCTTGGGAGGAGTGGCAGGGGTGGAAGGAGAGGAAGCACAGGAGTAGGGAGCATGGGCAGAGCGGTCGGTAGGGTCGGGAGAGGTCTGGGATGAGGAGCTGGGAGTGGTGGTGGAGCTGAACCGATTGAAAAAGCTGTTCAGTTCATTCGCTCGTTCAGTGTTCCCCTCCACAGTGCTGCGCCCTTTCCCATGTCTGGTGATGGTTCTCGTCCCATTCCAGACATCCTGCACCTGGTTGCGCCTCAGCTGGTTCACCAGCTTCCTCCTGTATGCATCTTTGGCCTCCCTCAGGCAGAGTCTTTCTTCCTGCTGGGCCTTCCTCATCTCTTCCTCGTTCTTGCTCCTGAACGCCCACTTTTTCCTGTTCAAGCCAGTCTTGACTTCCTTGGTTACCCAGGGTTTATTGTTGGGCTTTGTTGTTGTTTGTTGTTGTTGACCTGACTGTCCTGACAGAAGTTCATGTAATCTGTAAAACACTGAGCTGCCCCCTCGACATTCTCTCTATGCGAGCCCACAATAACATCCCAGTCCATAGTCTGGAAACAGTCCCTAAGTGTCTCTTCAGCTTCAGGGGACCACTTCCTGACCTACCGTGTTGTTGCTGGCAGCCGTTTCCCCAGCGGAATGTAGGTGGGCTGTAGGTGCACTAGGTTGTGATCACCTGCGGTGTTTGCCTCCTTGGCATTAGTGTAAAACAGATCGATGGTTCTGTTCTTCCATGTGGAGCAGTCTAGACACTGGGCCATTGTGGGGAGAGATGAGTCCAAGATGACGTGATTAAAGTCACCGGTGATAATGACAATCGCCTCCGGGTGCCGGGTCTGAAGAGCAGAGATGGTCGCACAGATGGTCTCACGCGCAGTCTCTGGGTCCGCATGTGGAGGGATGTAGACGGCAAGGACAATGACATGTGAAAATTCACGCGCCAGATAGCAGGGCCTGATGCTAAAAGCTGTTAGCTTCAGATCGTGATTGCAGTGTTGATTTCACAGTCACATGTCCCAGGTGGCACCATCTGTTGTTAGTGTAGATAATTAATCTACGTCCTTTCTTCTTACCGGTGGTGATCGTGTTCCAGTCATTAGCCTTGCCCTTTCAACGCGACCCGCTAGGCAGCCGCAATATCTCCATCGGAGCTCTGCGGGGATAAGGTCCCGTGTTGTTGGATCTCCTTTGACCCTCATGGACATTAACTCCTCCCTGGAGTACACTAGCCTAGTGCTATCCATTGTATTCAATTATATTAAAAAAACACACAAAAACGTAAAATTGAAACAAAAAAAACTTGCTCACAGCAAAGCCGCAGCCTGCTTGCGCATGTGCACCAGATAAAGGTGCGCATGCGTATGCACCACCAAAAATCCTGACAGAAAATATCTGGTCAATGGTCTGTGAGCTCTGGTTAGAGCACACTTGGGTCATGCAGCAGGACAATGAACTGAAACACACCGGCATGTCTACGTCTGATGGCCTAGGGTTAGGTATAAAACCCAAAACAATGCAGAATGAAGATTGCGAGGTGGCGTAGCCAATAATTTTAAGACCAACCTCAGTCAAGGTTAAATATGAGAACGGTCGCGCTTGAAAACCCTTAAATGTGCCTGAATCTCAATAATTCTCCAAAGAAGAGTGGGGAAAAACATCCTCTACAGTGAAGTGAAAGATATTTGCAGTTGTTGCCAATGGAGCACAACTAGTTATTAAGTTTAGGAGGTAATAAATTTTCACACAGGCGAAATAGGTTTTGAATAATTGCTTAACCTTGATTGAATGGAATGATAATTCAAAAGCTGTATTATATGTTCACTCACATTGTCTTTTTCTTTCTTGAGATGATCTGAACCATTAAGTGTGAGAAAGATGAAAAAATCCATCAGGGGCCAAAACTTTTAACCACTCAGATTTGTGGCTGATGAGTAACGACAACCTTCTGAGTTTTTATTTTGCATCAAACAACACAATTAGATTCTGGCCCTGTCCTATACCGACTATTGCACATTACCACATTCAAAAATATTTATCCTTAAATGATATTTTCTGTCGTACCAAAGCAAGCCAATAGGAAATGATTGCAGATTCAAATTTTTAATTTCAAACATGTGAAAAGAAAAAAAATAATGAAAGGGTAGAGTTACATTATTTTAGATCATCTGTCTTTAAAATAAAGGTCCTACCATGCTTCCTCTGGTGCCAGCACCTCTGGCTTTGTAAAGAGGTTGAGGCACTGCTCCAGGGTGAAGTGTCCCGCTCTAGCTGTCTCACTTAGGGAGCCAGGATCCTCTTCATATTCCAGGTCCTTCGAGCTGACTAGGACATACTCCTTCAGGCGCTCATTGTTTTTCCACACTAGCTCCAGGGTTGCCTCGTCAGGGAGGTCCACCAATGTGTCTTCTGCAAAGGAGTTGATTGGATGAAAGAAACTTTTTTTTTCTCCCAAGTGTAAAATGTACCGTATTTTCTGGACTGTACGTCACACTTTTTTTCATGGATTTATACTCAATTTATACTCAGGTGTCACTTATTAAAATACAGTAATCCCTCGCGTATTCACGCGTCAAGATGCATGTCTTCACTAAATCACAGATTTTTATTTGGTAGTCACGTGAAACTGTACGTGCATGCTATTGGCTGACAGCATCCGTGTGTATGCTGCGTTCTGAGATTCACGGAACACAGTGCACACACGGATGTGTATTAAAGAAACACTTTTCTTTAATACAAAAATGTCTATAACAGTCTATAAGAGTGTGGGAAAAGTTAATACAGGTATAAGGTGGTTAAGTATCAGTATGGGGAGGGTTCATAAACGTTTAAATTACCATAAATTATAAAATACTTTATCGCTATATCGCGGAATTTCGTTTTTCACAGGTGTTCGTGGAACGCATTAACTGCGAGTAATGAGGGATTACTGTATATCATTTTACGCTTGTTATTTTCACAATGACAGCCGCAAGAGGGCCCTCTAGGCTTGTGTGCCAGTATCTACTGCTCCTGTACCACTGAAACCGTAAAACTGACAAACCTCTGCCGAGAGAGGTTTGTTAATGGTGCAGTTATGTCTCCATGCTCAGGTAATTGCCAAGGTGATGAATATAAATGACTTTTTGGGAGGACATTCTTGGTGATAGTATTTCATGCACCATAACTGCTTCTGTCAGAGTAGGGACAACGATGTCCGAAAAAGATACACGATTCAAGATTTTTATTGTCATATGCACAGCAAACAGGTGTGCACACTACACAATGAAATTCTTATTCTTTTCATTCTCCCGAAGATGACATATTAAAAATTAAAAGAACAGGATAAACATTTGCAACAATAAAAAAAGAATCAACGATTAACAGCAGACATTAAAAATACAGTTGTGACGGCCTGCTGGTAGAAGTTGATTGCCGGCCTTGTAGTCCTAGACTTCAAACCCCTGTAGTGCCTGCCTGATGGTAGAAGTTTGAAGAGTGTGTGTTGTTCATGTGTGCTGTCTCTGATGAGGGATTGTGTAAGACTCTGGTTTTGTAAAAACCGTCCACCTCCAGAGTTGACGCAGTTGCTTAGAAGTGACACCAAAATTAAGAATTCAATGTATTTAGTGATTTGGAGTCAGATCAAGAGTTCGGTAAACTTGTTATGTTCTGTTGTTTATGCTTAATTACCTGAATACCACTTACGGTTCGGCTGACAAGTGAACACTGTCGCAATTTGACGCTGCTCGCCTTTCACCTTTATAACTTTTTAACCTCCTAACCTATTTGATGATTTTATGACCTAATCGGACCCTGCAATTGCTTTTGCTGTAGTGCTTTTGCGATCTGCTGAGACTCATTCACTGTAATAGCTGATCTGCCGGAACTGCAGTCTATGCGAGCCTTAACCGGTACTAGCTTACCTATCTAACCCTAACCCTATTACCTGGCCTGTGTGGCATGCCTGACTCCACCTGGACATCATTTTCCAAATTCACCGGTGATACATTCACCGCGGGTCCCGCTGGAATTTCCACCATAGTGGCTCAACATCAATAAAGTGCATCTGGTCCAGCACCCGACCCCACTAGCTAGGTTGTTGACCACGACATATTAGCCCAACTATTACCGCCACTCGCTGCGACAACACCGCAGTCAACTTTGCTCTGCTTACTGATGGGCAAGGGACATCTCATCCAGGACTTCCTTACCAATTGTAGGATATACCCTTTCTGTTTACTGAGACATGGTAACAGCCCAACAACTTTTCACAGCTGAAAGAATCCACTCCTAGTAGGATTTTTTGCATGTGTTAATGTGTTCACAATAAATTTCCCCCAAAAGATGCAACTAATTGTCCACTGCAACTCTTGTATTTTTTTTTCTTCTTTGTTATGCAAGTTTTGCCTGGTGGAACTTGCAGCACACAACATGTAGTCTGGAATATACAGTATATAAAATTTTGCATAAACCTACCCTACATGGAAATTATGCTCATACCTTTCTCATCCAGCCTCTGTTCCTTGTTTGAGTTCAGCAAAGCAATATAGAATTGACTGGCATGACCAGATGCTGACTCACTTGGATGCTGGACGCCTGGTACTGCAGCTGCAACAATGTAGCAAGAATTAGATATAAAAACCATGAGACAAAGTACCAGTCACAGATATTGATGAGTCATGTTATTATTGGGGGCGGCAGTGGCTCAATGGTAAAGCAGGCGTCCTATGATCACAGGATTGACGGTTTGATTCCCGCTCCCGCCCAGCCATCTTCGGAGTGTGAGCTGACAGTGAGAGGTGTCAGTTCACATCCCACTCACTGCTGAGGTGCCCTTGAGCAAGGTGCCGTCCCCCTTACAAGCTGCTCAGTTGGGCGCAGTCGCTTCCTCTCACTGTACTAATTGGCATGCCTACAGGCCCCTGGTGTGGTGTGTATTTGTTTCAGGGGCCTGTGTGTGTGTGTGTGTGTGTGTGTGTGTGTGTGTGTGTGTGTGTGTGTGTGTGTGTGTGTGTGTGTGTGTGTGTATGTGTGTGTATAATTCCCCCTGGAGGGTTAATAAAGTAAGTTTAAGTTTTATTACCTTCTGGCCGCACTGCCTTCTCACATGATGTCTCTTTTTCAGCATGTGGGTCAACAGAGCAACAGGAAGGGGAGAATAGTGGTTCAGAGAACCCAGAATCTGTTGTTCTTGTGGTGGAGAGTGATGTCTGAGAATGGAGGGCTGCTGCCTGAGCACACACTGTTTGGGATTCAGGTAGCATCGAGTGTTTCTCCACCTCAATTGCTCCATTTATGCTACTACCACCAAATGCCTCAACCCTCATCCCATGAACCTCAGGAGAGCCTGCTGGTATTGAAGGGAGGTCACCTCGGGGCTGTGGCATTTCAGGGGATGTCCTTCCTGATTGGAAAGGGGGCTGGAACACGTTGACAGAAAACCTGAGGGCAAAATCAAATGAAAACAATACCTTAAATGATGCCACTACTTTCAACAATTTACTCAAGTGTGGTAATAAGTACAATGTTCTTCAGTAGTTAGCAAAGATACATAATTAATGTACTTGTCAGTTCGCAAATTGCAGAAACCAGTTTAGAATATGTGTACCAAAAAACAATACATCCACTTTTCTAACAAGGAGTTGGTAAACTAGATGTTGCCGTAGACATTGACTAAATTTCTTCTCCTCCTCCTTTCAGCTTTTCCCATCAGGGGTCGCCACAGCGAATCAGTTGCCTCCATCTAACCCTGTCTTCTACACCCTCTTCTCTCACACCAACTACCTTCATGTCCTCTTTCACTACATCCATAAACCTCCACTTTGGTCTTCCTCTAAGCCTCCAACCTGGCAGTTCAAAACTCAGCATCCTTCGACCAATTTTTTCACAATCTCAGAGAGAACATCTCAGTCTGGCCTCTCTGACTTTATCTCCAAAACTCAACATGGGCTGTCCCTCTGATGTTTCTCATTCCTGATCCTACTCATCCTGGTCACTCCCAAAGAGAACCTCGGCATCTTTATCTCTGCTACGACCAGCTCTGTTTCCTGTCTTTTCCTCAGTAACACTGTCTCTAGACCAAACAACATCGCTGGTCTCACAACAGTTTTGTACACCTTTCTTTTCATTTTAGATGAAAGTCTTTTATTAGACATCACACCTGGCACTTTTCTCCACCTTGCTTGTACAAGCTTCTTCACCTCTTTTCCACACTCTCCATTGCTCTGGGCTGTTGACCCTAAGTACTTAAAATCCTCCACCTTCTTGATCTCTTCTCCCTGTAACCTCACTCTTCCACTTGGGACCCTCTCATTCACACACATGTACTCTGTCTTACTGCGGCTAACTTTCATTCCTCTCCTTTCCAGGACAAACCTCCACCTCTCTAGCTTCTCCTCCACTTGGTCCCTGCTCTCACTACAGATCACAATGTCATCTGCAAACATTGTAGTCCATGGAGATTCCTGTCTAACCTCGTCTGTCAGCCTGTCCATAACCTTAGTGAACAAAAACCGCTTCATAACTCGAACCCCTTCCATTCACCACATCACTCCTCTTCTCCAACAGCTTCACTGGCTTCCGGTCCAGTACCGAATCCATTTTAAAGTTCTCCTCCTAACTTTCAAGGCCATCCAGAACCTCGCCCTCCATATCTGTCTGACCTTCTTTATGTTACCACTCCCTCCCGGCTTCCTCAGATCCTTTTCTTCCTTACACCTGTCTGTCTCTTCAGCCCGTCTCACTACCATGGGGTGCAGAGCATTCAGCCGCTCTGCTCCTCGTCTATGGAACTCACTACCACCCCAACTTGGAAACATCGATTCACTCCCCATCGTCAAAGCACAACTGAAAACACATCTGTTTAAAAGTACTTATTCCTGAAACCTGTTGGTCTTTTTATTGATTTTATCTATTATTATTATTGATTCTTAAATGGACTTTGTATATTTCTGTACGGTGTCCTTGAGTGTCAAGAAAGGCGCCTTTAAATAAAATACTACATCTGTAGTTCTCTTTTTTGGCATGAAACCATACTGCTGCTCACAGATGCTCACTTCTGCCCTTAATCCAGCTTCCACTACTCTTTCCCGTAACTTCATTGTATGGCTCATCAGCTTTATTCCTCTGTAGTTGCCACAACTCTGCACATCTCCCTCGTTTCTGAAAATGGGCACCAGCACACTTCTCCTCCTTTCCTCAGGCATCTTCTTACTATCTAAGATCTTGTCTTTGTTCTCTCTCATTTTCCACATTCATCAACTCTTCAAAATACTCTTTCCACCTTCCCATCACACTACTGGCACCTTTCAAATACAGTGTAGTTGGACATCTGGTAGCTGAATGACATGAATTAAAAAAAGCATAATATGGGACTTTTAATGTTCTCAAAAATCGATGGTGCACCTTTTAACTTGAAGCACCTTATGTCTGCACCGAGTTCCAAAATCTGTAAAAATGTTATGCAATTTTAGTCAGCACTCCGCTAACTTGACTGTCGTACCATTTTTCACCAACATAGGGACATAATATCTCACTACGTATGCTGGCAGCGATAAACCTGACAAGACACAGCCCTGGTAGGTAGGTACACTGTAAAACCAGTGCTCTGCAAAACAACACTTATTTGGCCAAGGACCTACCAAAAATGGCATGAGCAAACTGACATGCTTACAAAGTAAAATTCAAACTACAGGCTACCAGTTACGCAGAGAGGAACGATCTGCGACTCCATGCGCGCTCATATCGGTGATATTTTGAAAAACCAAGTGAAGGAAATTAACTCAGCACTTGCCATCATTCCGGAAGGATTAACAAAAGAATTCCAACCGCTGGACACTGGTGTAAACAAGGTATTCAAAGTGACGTTGCGAGCGTCGTGGGAGCGATGGATGAGAGATGGCGGACACGCGTTTACCATGACTAGAAGGCAGCGCCGGGCTAGTTGCGCCACCAAATGTGAATGGATTGTGGTATTTGCTTTGACTGCTGTCCGAGCTCTCCCGAAAGCTGGCATCATTGCTGAACAACCACCAGGAGACTGACACCCACAATGACAAGAGAGAACCTGCATGTTTGATGGCGAAATTGCCCAGCTGTTCAATTCAGATACAGAAGATAACTTCTAAAGATTTGTGACAAAAGATCGATCGTATTTTTAAATAGAATAAAGTTCAACCAGTCTCACTGATTTGCTTCCGTTACCTTTTGGCGTGCACCTAATAATAAGGTACGCCTCATGTATGGCTTAAGTACAGAAATAGACCCCACAATTGAGACTGTGCCTTATAATCCAGTGCGCTTTTATGGTCCATAAAGTACGGTACTCTATAGTCATGAAGGGACCATGACAGTGTCCAATTCAAGCTTGCGCTGTGTTGACTAACAGGTCAATCCTAGGGACATACGTTCATTCCTTGAAGTGATATGAGTTTGTGTGATTGTCGTCACATCTGAATAACACTATACATGTTTGAAATGGACAACAAAAAATGAGCCATAGCAACCAACTGTCATAACTACTAAATGTTTGGGTCAAGCCTCGCTCATGTTACGCTTAGTAATGAGGACTCTACTTCAACTGCATACCTGGAGTAGCCCTCTAGAAGCTGGGTGAGACGGGCACAAGTGAGACGAGACTCAGGCACGCTGATCATGAAGGGCAGGCCTATGTTATCCATGTTGGATCGACACAAGCCCTTGTGATTGGGCCAGTGGTTCCTCTGACACACTCTGGGAATGAAGGGGATTAACATGTTTAAAAAATTCCTTTTTTTTTTCAAAATACTGTACTGTATCAAATATGCTTCCAAAAATCTGCTTTAATAATTATGGTATAGAACTCACTGATTGCAGTAGCCCACACGATAGCAGCGAGTACACCGCTTCAGCTTGTCTTCCTCAGACACTGGAGGCTTCATGCAGGCAGCACATTTTGAGATGGGGATATTTGGGACCTGCAGTCTCTATTAGTCAAAAAACAGACCAAAGCATGCCCTCTCAATGTCAGTTGACAGACATTTTTTTACAGGCTGGACAATTGTAAAGTCAAAGATAATGTTACCTGTTGCACTTTGAGCATTATTACTCTCTCTTTGGCCATGTCTTTGGAAAGCAACTCAAAGCAGAACAGCATGTCAGAGGAGGACACTGTGTCCAGGGAATGGGTTGGCAGAAAAATGCGCTGGAAACGGTTCTTCCCTACCTGCAAGCAAAAACATCCAGTATTATCCTCATGTATCTGTGAGCATGTCATCTCTACCTGTTCGACTTCCATTTATTGAATATTATCAGGAATTTCTAGCAATTTGTAAAATTGACTATTGGAAATATCTAACCTCTGCCAGCCTGAGGTTCTCTGGTTTGACTCTGACACTCCGAGAAATGGATTCGAGGACTTCAGCAGTGCTTGAGTTCTCCTTGCTCACACTTGCCAAAAACTGACACAAACAGGTTGGAAGTGTATTGGAGACATATCTATTCACATCAAAATATACTCCCAGTAGCACAGCAGTTCAGGAAGACTGACCTTGATGGGTTTTTTATGAGGTTCCTTAGCAAAGTAGAAGACGGACAGCATTTTTTGTTTTTGTGGTAATGGAACAGGCAGGTAGAGGAAAGGGTCAAAGGTGATGGAAACCTGATGAAGAGAAAACAGAGATATCAAGTTAGTCATTGCTGCAAAAAAGCACATGTTTATTTATTTACAGTTAAATGTTTTACCTTTGAGCATGTGGGACACACAAGCTTGGATTTGAATTGGCCTTGGAAGAGATCAACTATGAAGGAGTCATTTCTCATTTTGTGCCTCTGCCATGCCTCCTCCGCCACTACCTACACCACCAAATGAATAAAATCATCAGCACAAGGAAGATATCCAATATAACTATTTTATTTCATTATTATACACTATCAACATAAAATATACTTTTAGTCTGTTCACTGCAAATCTAGAAACTTCTACGTGAGAGAAACACTCACCTCATCCAGCCGTCCATCAGAGTCCACTGTCTCCGTATAAGGTTTATTCTGAATTCGATTCAAGTCTTCATGGAGCCCGTCCAGCAGGAAAGCCATAAACTCCTGGGCATCATGCTGGGCATAACCTGTAAACTGACTGGCTTTACTGGCAACAATCGCCTACCAAGACACATAAAAGAATGAATACATGGACAATATTGTTCTCACTACATTTGGCATATTTAAGTTTCTCCTGATGGAAACATGACTCTGGATGTAGTTATACCTTTAATTTTGAAGGTTGGAAGGCATGATGCGTTCCTTTCCAAAGGGCCCTGAGTAGCACAGCAAACCCAACAGCTAGTCTGCCTCCTGTTCCCAGGGGATTGTTGCAGTTGATTTCTGCCTCAAATGCTCGATCTGAACGGTGGCATAAAATGAAGAATCAACGTTTATTAATCACCCAGAGGGGAAATTTTTTATTTTTCAGGATGCTTGCAAATGCCAGAAGAAACGAAACTTATTTGGCTTATTCAGTTAAAACGACTGGGTCAGAGTGCTGATTAGGTTTGGGCCTGTTGGTTACTTGAAAATGCATCTTGTGAACAAGCAAAATGCAGCAGCCTGATCTAGCATTAATTAAATTAATATCAGTTTATGTGTGTACTAGGGTTGAGCCAGGTACTAGTTTCAGACGAGTATCCGGTACGGATAAAGCATTTTTGACAGGTACAAGCATGATACGAGTAAAACTCTTCAATACTCGTGCTCGCGCTGAAGGTAAATCCTCCTAACTGTCTTCACGCTCTGTGATTGGCCACAGTGCCCGCCCCTCCCTACAGAGACACAAAGCCCCACTGTCACACATACACAGACATTGACTGATCTCTCTGTGCGTGGCTTCGCTTTAGCTCATGTTGCTATCCTTGGGTTTTCTTCAGCTTGCCTCTATTTCGGTCTATTTAAGGTTACTTGGTGAACTTGTTTCATTTTGTTGCACGTATGCAGTGCATTTGACCAGACAGAGTTGAAAACTGCTTGTGTCGCATCGGTCACTGCCCCCTCTCTAGATGTTTTTTTTTACCTGCTTGCACTTAGTTTGACACTTTCTCACTTCAGTTCACATTAATAATTGTTATACTGTATAGATATTTCAACTGTTACATAATGCGTGCACACACACCCACATGCTCTATCTCTCCTCTAAAAAAGAAAAAAGAGAAAAAGAATATTAGGAAGTTGTGTCGAGTATGACAATTCTTGTTCATGCATACTTTGTAGTTCATAATTTCCTATTGCATGCGTTGTATTCATTAATGCACTTCATGTTCTGAGTTCATAAAAAACTTGTTCTGTAAATAGTTCCTTTACTATTGTGATCAAAAGCATTGAATCTCAATTCTGAGGCTGTTCTGTAACTATTCATTCATACACTTAAGAATATTTGTGTTCTGAGTTCATAAACATTGATTTGAATCTCAATTTTGCGGATGTTCTGTAAATAGTTTTAAAATAAACAATATAGCAACTTCTGATCAATCCATATCAATTTCAGACTTAATATAATGTACCGATTTAAGCCTCACCCATTTCTGGTTAAACCATACACACTTGCAGTTTAAGTCCCGCCCATTCAGAGTATAGACACAGATGCAGATAATTTAGATGGTTGAACAGATACAGCTGTAGATAGTGGTGTACTCATTCCTCCCTAGTGTGTACCCAGCACTAATAATTCATACCATTACATTCATTACACATAATAAGTCACTGTATTTGATAGTTGAGTCATGAATTATTCATCAGGTAAACAGTAGGAGCTTCATGTAAGAATGGACGTATTCACCATGGAAATAATCCCTGAGTTCTCTAGTGTTGGAAAGGGACTGGATGACGCTGTTCATGAAGCAGGTGTTGCCAAGGTTGACCAAGCCTGTAAATCCCGGCAGGCACACCTTCTTCTCCTCTTCCTCTTCATGGTGTTCATTGCTGGCAGGAGGCGCATGGGTCATGGGCTGCACCATACAGGTAGGTTTAGGCTGAGAGAGGAGAGATTTATATTGACTACGAATTAAACCAATTCCTTATCATCTTGATTGCAGCTTTATGTAGACTGGACCACCGCTGAAACATTAACGGTTTCTATTTACTTTGCTTTTTTTCAGTTTACATTGCCAATATTAACCTAGAGGCTGCCACTGACATCAATAAGTATAGGTTGGAATAGTGCTGTGTTTGGATGAACGACCAGCATCTATTACATGAGAATAAAAAAAGGCAAAGGCGATCGCTAAACTTTGGAAGTCAGACAAATTCAGGCAGCCCACAGTTGCACAGAGAATATTTCATGCGAGTTCATGAAAGCGTTACGATCGTGACAAAAATACAATAGATAGCATAAACGAATGTAGGTGCGAATTTCGTCCCCGTCAATGTAACCCCTGAACCACAGAACTGCTTCAATGCTAACTAGATTTGGTATAGCTGCAACAACAAAAAAACCAAACATAACAAAAGAATTCATTGTTCTCAAATGCAGGCGATGAACATACTCATATGTTCGTAAATAAATTATTTTGCCGTCAAAATGATGGCAAAATAATTTCTTTAAAATAATTTGATGAAAAATTATTTTGAGTGGCAGTGGTTGGACTGTGAACTGGCAGCGGGAGGTGTCAGTTCACCTCCCGACCACTGCCAAGGCACCCTTGACTGAGACGCCTCGATCGAGACGCCCTTGAGAAAGGTGCCGTCCCCTTTACAAGTTACTCTTTAGGACGCGGAGGAACTGTCGGCCACTCTACCTCCCTCCCATCACTTGAATGCCTGTAACCAAGCACGCCCACAAACACGCACGCAGCTAACTACCAGTGTGTGCCAGACTGGACTAATAATTTCCTTACAGGGATAATAAAGTTGCGAACATTTAACATTACATTTACATTACACAAGCCTTCCTTTCAGTGTTGTTTGCTGACACCTTTGTCAGCAGCATGGGGGTTCCACAAGGGACTGTCCTGTCTCCCTTCCAGTTTACACTGTACAACTCAGACTTCAGTTTCTGCTCACAGATCTGCCACCTACAGAAGTGTCTAGATGACTACTAGTCTGGACTGCATCAGTGGAAGCCAAAAGACTGAGTACAGAGGTGCTGTGGACAGTTTTGTGGAGTGGATTTGGACTAAACCACCTCCAACTGAACATCAGAAAAACTATGGAGCTGGTGGTTGACTTTAGGAGATGGAGGAACAATCTTAACCTGGTCTTCATTCACAGAACAGTGGTGGATAAAGTGGATGACTATAATTACCTGGGTGTCCACATTAACAATAACCTGTTCTGGTAAAAAAAACAAACAAACAGTTGCAGTCTTCAAAAACGGTTATACCCGTCTGCTCTTCCTCAGCAGACTCAGATCCTTCAGCATCTGTGGACCCTTGCTGCAGCTGTTTTATCACTCAGTGGTGTCCAGTGTGATCTTCTCTGCTGTGGTGTGTTGGGAGAGCAGGCTGAAGGTAGCTGAAATAAACAGACTTAATAAACTAATCCAATAGGCTGGTTCTGTCCTGGGAGTGGACCTGGAGTCCTCTTTGAAGGTGTCAGAGAGAAGAATGCTGAGGAAACTGATCAGCATCCGAGACAACATCTCTCACTTCCTGCATGCCACTCTGGAGAGTTATATCGGAGCACCATTGACCACAGGCTGAGGTTACCTAAGATCACCATAGAATGTCACAGGAGGTCTTGTCGACCAGCGGCCGGCAGACTGCATAACTCCTCCCCTTTCTTCAAGGAAGACAGCTAGCATTCAGTACCCACAGACATTACCATGTGCAATACTTGATACTCAGTCTTTATTCTTTTGCCTTTTTTGGGATCTGTTGTCATTTTATTGTGTTGCTGTTGTTGTCACTAAAGCTAAAAACATTAGCGTCAAAGTCATTGTTCTGCTCGACATGCCTCTTTGTACAAAAAGGTTGTTTCCTCCATTTTTTGGTCAAGAACATCTCTGTAGGTTCTGTATCCAAAGCTGTTTAAACCAATCCACTGGATTTTAAGAAAGTTCTTGAAGACATTTCGCCTCTCATCCAAAAGGCTTCTTCTAGTGGTGGCTGGTCTTGTCCCAGCTTATTAACCCTGTTAGGTGTGGTCAGTGCCATTCACATTCCAATGACCATAGTTGAAACCCATCTGGCTCCTCTACAATGGTTGATGGGGGTGCCAGGAGGTGTCAAAGGGAAATGTGAGTTTCACCTAGCCTTTGTATACTAATGAGGGTCATTATCATGAGACACATCACCTGGGTTAATCTGCTGAGACATTCCTATAGGGCAGGGGTATTCAATTAAAAGTCACGGAGGTCCGATTATAAAAATTTCCTCTTCGTAAAAGGTCCGAACCCAAGTCCAGTTTGTGTCTTATAGCAGGTCCCTATGTCCACAGTATCATTTATTATCAATTTTCAATGCAGGATGTTTCAGTGAGTGCACAGCTAGCTCTTTTACCTCGCCATAAATAAAAGTAGACCCAGGCAAATATTTTTCAAGCCTTTACGTTAGATTGACACCTCAAAATTAAAAATAAAAGTGCAAAAAGAGCTGAATAATCCTTTTTCTCGTAAATTAAAGACATCCCAGCCTAAAGAACTGAAGGCCTACACTTCCAAGTAAAAAAACATTAACATGTTCAGAAAGCATAAATAAAAACTGTCTCTTTCTGGGGAAAAATGCAAACAGAACTTTCTTCATGAGAGAAAGGGGCATGTAGCCTGCCAGTAATTTATTTGTGCACAAGTAACCTTGTGCACACCTTGTGCCTGTGCACACCTTGTGGTGGTCTCTGTCATGTGTGGTGAAAGAGACCACTGGACTTTGTCAGCATCTCTTTTATTGCTGCATGTATGTCCTCTCCTCTTGTGTGTGTTTCATAGTGGTGTTACACTCAGCAAAGAGCTCCTTATCTTTGTGAAGGAACCTGTCACACACAAGCTACAACTCATCAATGTCCACAGATATGCATGATGCTCTCTGAATAGCTGCATCAAGCTGTTAATATTTCTGATTTCCTGGTTGCTGTTGAAGCTGACATTGGGAGTTTTTCCACACATCTCATCTTTCTGTTTTCCCTCAAACAATGTGACAACAACAGCTTCTAAGCACTTATTCACAACTGTCCCATCACTAAAAGATGTTTTATGTTGCCCCAAAACCCACCACGCCTTTAGTGAACATTCGTTTGCATTTTTCTCGGTCATTTTGCCCTCAGCTCGGGCTTCAGGAGATAATTCTGCGCAAAAGTTCTGTGCTTTGTTTTGTAGTGGTGCTTCACGTTATTAATTAATTAATGCAACGTGTTCAGACCATATGAGGTAAAATGGTTTTGAACTGCCTGACAGAGGAATAAACATAAATTTCTCCGTCCACTCATTGTTAACAAGCGGTTTTCCTCATTAACCTCCCTTCGTTTGGAGCTATTCTGTCCTCACTGTCTCCCTTCCTCTGTGCTCCTGTAGCGGTAAACTCACAGTGGTAGAGGCAGCGAGCTGTCTCATTTCCAGGTGTGCTGACAGAGCAGATAAACAAACGATCTGATTGGCTGAACTGAATGGAGCCATTACTGTATGAACTGGAAGAGCAGCGCCCGCCGTCTGTGGCCGCGACGGTCAGACGGCGGGCCAAGAAAATCTACTAATGAATTTATCATGGAGTGATCACGGGTCCGGACAGAACCATCACGCGGTCCGCATCCGGACCGCGGTCCGCCATTTGGTGACCTCTGCTTTAGGGAGTTTCGAAAGGACCCATTGTAAATAGGCAAAAGGTGATGTCGCAGACCACCACCTTTGTTCAGAGATGGCTTCTCCACTTTGACACGAAAGGCTTCTTTCACTCCTCTTTCAAACCATCTGTCTTCCCTATCCGAGATCTGAGCATCAGTATCCTGAAATGAGTGACCCTCTTCTTTGAGGTGAAGGAAGACTGCTGAGTCCTGTCCCGATGAGTTGGCTCTTCTGTGCTGAGCCATGCGCTTGTGGAGCGGTTGTTTGGTTTCTCATATGTCTACATAGGGAAACCAAACAACAGTCAAATGCATTCTTCGCTGCATTTGACTGCATATACCAGATTGCTCTTCTGACTGTGTGGTGTGGGGTCTTTTGGGTGGACCAGTCTTTGTCTGAGGGTGTTGCCCGGTTCAAAATTCACAGGAATCTGGTGTTTGTTGAAAACTTTCCTCAGTTTTTCAGACACTCCAGACACATATGGGATCACTATGCTTGATCTCCTTCTCTTCAGTTCTCACTGGGTTATTCTCCTTTCTGGATCTTGTGTGAACCTTCACAAAGTTCAAGTCAGAAAATCGACAAGTTTTCAGTGCCCCTTTCAGGTGTTGGTGTTATTTTGCCTGGTCTTGGGTACTGGTTGGTAACTTCTCAACCCTGTTTTGCAGGGTCCTGATGACGCTAAGCTTGTGCTCCAGTGAATGGTGACAGTCAAAAAACAGGTACTGGTCGGTGTGCGTTAGTTTCCTGTACACCCCAACACTTCAGTCATCTTTTATGCAGATCTCACAATCTAAAAAATGACAAACTGCTGT
This sequence comes from Antennarius maculatus, assembly GCA_013358685.1. Classification (NCBI taxonomy): domain Eukaryota; kingdom Metazoa; phylum Chordata; class Actinopteri; order Lophiiformes; family Antennariidae; genus Antennarius; species Antennarius maculatus. The sequence goes on from CM023607.1 coordinate 6,464,371, forward strand.
CCTTTACATCCTCTCTGGTGTACTTGATGTTGCTGTCCACTAAGTTGATGTGTTCGATGAAAGCTCGCACCTCGTGGATTTTGATCTTGACCCATGTGCCCTGAGTTCCCCTTTTTCCGTGTACAAATTGGCCACAATTGGAAACACCGGAGAGCCCATTGCACATCTGCGTTTCTGCCTTTCAAAGCTCCCTCTGTACTAGAAATAAGTGGTGTTCAGGCAGATGTCCAAAAGTTGGCAGATCTGGTCAGGGTTGAGGTTTGTCTTCTCACTGAGGGTGTTGTCCTGAAAAAGCTGTTAACTTACTGCTTCTGCTGCCTCCATTGGGGGAACACATGTGAATAAGGAGGTGACGAAGTAGGATACCATGGTCTCTGTATCCAGTCTCAGTCCCCTCACCTTTTCCACAAAGTCTGTGGAGTTTTGTATATGGTAGGGATTATTCCCCACTAGCGGGGCCAAGATGGTGGCAACATGCTCGGCGATGTTATATGTGACCGAGTTGATGCTGCTGACAATAGGTCTGAAGGGGGCTCCTTCACGAATTTTGGGAAGGCCATATATGCATGGGATGGTCAAGAACAGGTGTTTTTTCTGAAACCACACTATGTTCTTCTGCCGATTACCACAAAACATCAAAAAGAGACATGAACAATCAGTCAAAATCCTCCAAAACACTGGCAGTATGAGGAACTCTGCTCTAACAATGGCCGGCAACCAATTAGTTAAATATGTAATTATGATAAGTAGTAATAGTATGCTACCAGTACTACAAGTGTACAAACAACACTAAAAGTATACAAACAACACTTATCTCTTCACTTTATAACAGGTTATAATTTTGTTTACCGCAGTTACAGTGGGCTCTGCTTTGTTGACAGCAACGTGTTCCGCAACAACATGAGGAGCCACAGTGTCCAGACTGCCATCCTCCACTCTCGATGAGGAGACCTTAGGGACCTTGGGTTTCTCTTCCACAACCCTGGGAGACTCCTTCACTGGCAGGTTATGCTCAGTGTTGCTTGGCTGGCTCTTTTCCATGCGGGTGGGGATGGAGGGCACAGCTACTTTGGCGCCACCCACTGCACCTTAAACAGAGGAGAATGGCTCTGTGGTTAGAGGATGAAATGCCAACAAAAGACATAACATGGTCAACATGACTAATTTAGAAACATTCAAATCAATTGTATGGCATCTGAAGTAGTTTCATGGCATATTCAAGAAAATCTGTTTCTGAAATTTGGAGTCTTATCAGGAGATTAAAGCAGACTTAATTTTACCTCAATGAATTCTGCTTTCACTTTGTTTTGAAGCATCCCTGGGATGTGCTTCAAAACAAATTTGTGCATCCCAACATGACGTTTATTAATCCCAATAGAATATACGATAGAAGACGCATGCAAAGATTTAGTTTCGCCAATAGTACAATTTAAGAACTAAACAAACTTAATGATTTTATTAATAACAACTTCATAACTGTTGGAGTTAAAAGAAAATAGTAAAAGTGTATATAATTTTTATCAAAATGTTTAAGACTGGAAGTCATTCCATATATATTGTAGTTTTTTTTTCTTTCACGTTTGCTATTTACTCAATAGTTGTCTTTGCCTTCAATTCATACATTCTCTTGTGCACACTGCACCAAGCTGAAAGAGCCTTCTCCACACAATTTTTTTGTAAGCTGCACCTTCATTATTTTGTCTTGGGTGCTGATATTACGATGTGCCTCATTTAGTTGGAAACAATCACGTCCATTGCGGTACAAATGTTCGGATTTTTGCTTGGTTTCTTCTGCGTCTGTATCCGAAATATCCACAGAAATTTCTGTCTCTTTTTCATTAAGTTTTTATTGTTTTTTTATTCAAGAAAGCACTCACTGTCACTTGGTTTTTCTCCAACTTTTTTATCTTTTTCGGAGGCGTGGTGATAATGTAAGACTAACTCCTCGCTCTCTCACTGCAGTGTGTAAAGTGAGCAGATGTCAGGTTGCCGTTTGGCCAATTTTAGTTAAGTTGAATCACAAAGGTGAGTCTTGTGACGAGAAAGTTGCGCGAGATCAAAACATAATGGTGATTTCCGGTTCCAAAATTTAAGTGGAGAAATGGAAAAATTGTGCATATTTTTGTTTAACGAAAGTGTACTTTTCCCCATTTTTATATCGCGGAAAAAGGTAGCATCGATTTTTTTTTAATGTAAGTATTTAAAGCTTGCGACCCATCACCTTGTCTGATGATCGTGTATCCCTGTCAAAGACGCAAGGACGCACGCTAACAAGAACACTGTAAAATTTCATTTATACTCAGCTAATATCACAGTGCTGGCAAATTATCTGTTTGCATTTGCTATACTGTGAAAGCATGTTGTTTGTTAACAATGCACAGATGTGGCACTTGCTATCATAGCACGAACGTGAAGCTTGCCAACACCATGCTGATCTGGGCTTAACACTGCATAGATGTAGACCTTGTGTAGCAGCGGCCTCCAGCCCACCCCAGCGTTGGCTGTGCCTCTTCTTCAGGGTGATGTCAAGTCGGGACGGGGTGAAGGAGTAGGAACACTGGTCAGGCTGGATCAGGTTCCTGGACATAGAAATGTAGAAAGGTCAGATTAAAACTTTGAGACTACAGATGGGCATTCATTTTAGAATATTTGACTAGTCACTGATTAATTTCAAAAGTAATTAATATACATAATTAGCATTTTGCCCTAATTGCTTTTTTCCCACTATTTTTACAAAGATGTTATTAATCCAGCAATTCCAGGACGTATGTACATGTATGTGAGGTGATTATTACTAATTTTTTTTTTTAATTAAAATCTCTTAAATCAAAAGTTGTGCCTATAAAGCAGGCTTACGAATATGATAGAAGATAAATGTCTGATAATAATGTCAATGCATTCCACACCACCGAAAAATGGAAAAACACTTTCATAACATTCACTTTGTGTCTTACATTAGAAACGCCCTCAGTGTGACCGTATCAGAAGCTCATATTGCACTCTGTCATGGGGAATGGAAATCCTCCCTCTAAGGGACTTGACATCACACTGCCTCTCATTCAAAAAAAACATGACATCTTCCTTGCTACAACTGAGCAAGGAGTCTGGTCTGGTGAAACACTCACTCATGCAAATCAGAGAACTGGGAGTTTGAAAGGCGGCAGTGGCTCAGCGGTAGAGCGGGTCGTCCAACATTCACAAGATCGGCGGTTCGATTATCGCTTCCGCCTAGACACCCTGAGCGTGGGCTGACAGTGGCTGACACCTCCTACGCTCACCTCCCGAGCGCTGCCGACACGCCCTTGAGCAAGGCGCCATCCCCCTTTACAAGTTGCTCATTTGGGGCGCATCAGAAAGGAGCTGCCTCTACCTCCCACTGCCTTACAGCCCCCCTTGTGTGTGTGTGTGTGTGTGTGTGTGTGTGTGAGTGTTACAGGGGCCGGAACACACTAATATATACAGTAAGCCCTCGCGTATTTGCGCTTCGAGATGCTTCACCTCATCGCGGATTTTTGGTAGTCACGTGATACCGTACGCGCATTCTATTGGCTGACAGTATCCGGAAGTGCGCTAGCGCACTTCAGTGCATTATATTCCCTATAATCACAGTATATTTACAGTAATCTCTCGTTACTCGTGGTTAATGTTTCAGGACCACCCACAAAACAGCAGCCAACTATTTATTTTATCATTTACAATGATTTAAACATTTATGAACCCTTCCCACACTGATATTAAACCAACTATCTGTATTACTTTTTCCCACACTATTATGAATTGTTTGAAGTGCTTTTAAGTGTTTCTTTAATACACGGAAGTGCGCTGCGTTACGTCAGTCTCGGATGCTGTCAGCCAATAGCATGCGAGTACGGTATCATGTGACTACCTGATAAAATCTGCGATGTAGTGAAACCGTGCATCTTTAAGCACAATACCCAAGGGATTACTGTATATGCATGTGTTTGACTGAATTAATAGAGTGTGCTCTTAATTTCCCTTCTGGGATCAAAACAGCATACAAAATAAAAAAATAAGCAACCTAGAGTTCTCATTGACAGCATTTGTTTCGTGTCTCACGGTGGGATGAATACTGACTCCTGAATTGATGGGCAGATGTGACCAGTGTATCAGGACTAGCTGTCAAGATGCACGCCTCAATAGGGTTTTGGCCAAAGTAAGGGAAAGTGCATATAGAGTAGAGGTGGGCCAAATTGTTATCGTTCATTATAAGACAGTTACCATTATTATATAGGCATAAAAATTTCATATCACAGTATATTGCTCTTGTTGATATAAATGTATTTCACAGGATTATGCAGCGCATCATATAAGATTTTGTCACACAGATTTTCCCCCCAAAACCAATATGGCAGGCCAAAATGGCAGCCAGGAACACTTTAATGGTATATGAAAACCATCATTTGTCCACCATTAACAATAAGAGACCAAGGTCACTGTTACAGAAGATTGAAAGTAATGTTTTTGTGAGCTTGAGGACCATTCTCAAAAGTTGACCATTTGCTGTCATAAGGGGATCTCGTTGAGGAAGCTTTAGTGTGCTGGATAGTCTATTGCATCTTGTCCCTACATTTTAGATTGTGGCCCACAGGGCAAACTGCTCTTGCTTGGGATGAAATATTTTTACATACTGCTATGACAGCGGTATCATGAGAGTGTCTTACTAGACAGCCCTCCTCGCTCAGTGGTAGCAGGAAAGTGGTACTTTTTTTTTTTTTTTGTCAGGCAGTGTAGTATCAGGCCTCTATATAGGGGGAGGGTCTCCATTTTCCATTACACTGACATGCCTGGCTCCAGCCAATCCAGGCTGGCAGATTACAATACGAGTTTCTGATGAGGTCATGCCGAGGTCGTTCCAATTCAATTCAATTCAGAAAACTTTATTCGTCCCAAAGGGGCAATTAAAAGCACATAAAGCAGGATAAGTGTAAAACATACAGTGTAAATGTAAACAGTGTAGATATATATGGGCGGCAGTGGCTCAGTGGTTAAGCGGGCAGTAGAGCGGGTCGTCCTATGTACAAGATCGGCGGTTCGATTCCCGCTCCCACCCAAAAACAATACCCGGAGGTGAGCTGACAGTGGGAGGTGTCAGCTCACCCCTGGAGCACTGCCAAAGCACCCTTGAGCAAGGTGCCGTCCCCTTTACAAATTGCTCATTTGAGGCGCACCAAGAAGGAGCTGCCTGCCACTCTACCTCCCTTGCATGCTTACAGGCCCCCTTGTGTGTGGTTGTGTGTATTACAGGGGCCTATACACCCTAATATGCATGCGTGTGATTGATTGACTAACAAAAACTAGAGTGTGCATTTTTAATTTCCCTTCGGGGATTATAACAGTGTATAAAATAAAAAAAATAAAATAAACAACATAAATAACAATTAAATAATAACAAATATAAATACAATGTTTATGTTAAACAACAATTCAAAACGTAGTTTGTACTAAATCTTGTTAGTCGAGAACCTAATTTGTTCAAAACCTAATGGGTTAGTCAGTTAGTTCAGAAACTAGTTTGTTTAAAAATATAAATATTTTATAATATAACAAATTATTTTAATATATGAAAATATATATCCCTAATACAGAGACAGTCACTAATGCTACTCAGAGAAACAAGGTTAATTAAGTAACTTCATGTTTTGTTTATTCATAGCTGTTGTAACATTTATTCTATCTTGTAGTTCTTGAAATATGGGCAAAAATATTGCCTGACATGTACAAACAGACCATTGTTACCCAGTATGCCCTTTTTGGCTGGACCATAGAAATACAGAGGATAAAAACATGAGCGTTTACCTGAGTTTGACTTGCCATTTGAAGACTGTGCTCGGTTCACAATTTGAATGAAGCCGCAGAAAATTTGCATCGCTGCAAAAGGTTAAAGACAAAATCATTTTTCACTTGTGTAAAACATGACATAAGCCTTCATTATTAGTAGCATGTTCACACGAGCTACCTTGTCTGGAAGATGAGGGTGAAGTCCTGCTCCCTAAAGATGACCCTGGCTGTTTCCCTGCAGATTCCCTTCATGTAGATATTAACCACCATCAGGTCTGTGCCCTTCTCGTATGAATCATTCTTCACAGCCTGCAGGTTAACCATTGGCTCCAGCACTGCAAGAAATTATAGGTATCAACAAGCTTTTATCTAACTTACCACTGACAGATGAAGAGCAATAAACCCACACACACACACGTGGCATTGTTTCGATAAGCTTCTGCAATGTCACAAGATTCATTTCAAGACAGTGTTGCATAATTTTTCACCAAGATCTTGCATTTATATATATATGTACTGTATATATATATATATATATATATATATATATATATATATATATATACAGTATATGATATAGATATATAGACATATATATGTCTTCTTTTATATAGTGCTCTCCAAATTGCCCGTCTAGAGAGCACCAAACATGGGACATTGAAAGGTGTCTGTGTGGGATCTCAATTACCTCAGTCATGCTTATCAAAAGTTGTTTAAATTAATTGGCTGGACTCTGAGAAAGTTCCTTGAAAAAGTTTCTCCTCTCATCCAAGAGGCTCCCCAACTTTGACTTGTCAAAATTGAGAAGCCATCTCTAAATTGGGGTGTGGACTGCAACATCAGCTTTTGTCTATTTACAATCAGGTCCTTTCAAAACTCCCCAAAAGAACTACTCAGAAGATTGACTGAGGTGGAGTGGTTAATGCCACTGTCATTGACATACAGAGGCCCAGTGCAACAAGCATTTCAACAACAACTCCCCTTAGACTACCTTCTGAGGGTGCCTCCTGGTGGCGTAATGCGGCATTACTGCCGGCTTTTGTTCAGCGATCTTGTTTTTAACCAACACTAACAATATTAATCCATATATAAGACACATTGGATTTTAAGGCGCACTGCAGGTTAATGAGAAAATCATAGGCTTTTAGGTGTGCCTTATAGCGCGAAAAATACTGCTCAGGCCATGTTACAGCCACCCCCTATGGTTCACCTCTTCAACCCCCAGCACACAGTCCCCCTGCTCTGCCCTGTCCCTAACTGAATCTCAGGTGAGAAACGAGCTCCGGAGGATTAAGACGAGGAAGGCTGCGGGTCCAGACGGCATCAGCTCCAGGCTCCTGAAATCCTGCGCAGACCAGCTGTGTGGGATTGTTGGACACATGTTCAACATGAGCCTGAAGCTAGGAAAGGTTCCACAGCTGTGGAAAACGTCCTACTTGGTTCCCGTGCCCAAGACTCCGCACCCCAAGGACCTAAACAGCTACAGGCCGGTGGCGCTAACATCCCACCTTATGAAGACCCTGCAGCATCTGGTCCTTTATCATCTACGCCCCCTGGTGAGCCTATCACTGGATCCACTCCAGTTCGCTTACCAGCCTGCCATCAGGGTGGATGACGCCGTCAATTTCCTTCAGCATCGAGCACTGTCTCACCTGAGGAAGCCAGGACTTTGTGGACTGGTGCCAGTGGAACCGCCTCCAGATCAACGTGGGTAAAACCAAGGAGCTGGTGGTGGATTTCCACAGGCGATCACTCTGCCCGGTTACACCGGTGAATATCCAGGGTATGGACATCGAGGTGGTGTCCTCGTATAAGTACCTGTGTGTTCACCTGAACAATAAACTGGAGTACCAACACTCATTTCCTGCATAAAAATGGTCAGAGCAGATTATCTGCTCAGGAGGCTGAGGTCTTTTGGAGTGCAGGGGCCACTCCTAAGGACTTTTTATGACACAGTAGTAGCCTCAGTTATTTTTCATGGGGTTGTCTGCTGGGGCAGCAGCATTACTGCTGCCGACAGGAAGAGACTGGACAGGTTGATTAGGAAGGCGGGCTCTGTCCTAGGATGCTTCCTGGACTCAGTGGAGTTGGTGGTGGTGGAGAGGAGGATGACAGCCAAGCTGTCATCGATGATGAAGAACCACTCCCACCCTCTGCAGGGCACACTAACATCACTGGAGAGCACCTTCAGCGATAGGTTGCTTCACCCAAGATGCATGAAGGAACGCTATCGCAAAGTCCTTCCTGCCCACAGCCGTCAGACTGTATAACCAGCAATCCTCCCAGCAGACCACTCAAAGAACTCAAAGAACACAACATTCAAAATCTGGATGACCAATATAATCTGCAGTTCTGTAGTTTGTATAGTTTTGCAGTGTGATATATGTTAATATGTTTACAATATGTGAATATGTACATTTTCTATGTTGCATATGTTAATATGTATGTATATTATTTATACATACATAAGTATTTATGCATTTCCAGAACTTTCTCAACCAACCTTCCTGTAGCTTTAATTCCTGAGGAAGCTCCTCCTTCAACTGGTCCTGCTTCTCTTCTTCATCACAGCTACCAAGCTTCAGGGTTAGGTTGGGTGACTGGCCTCGTGCAGACAGTCCAGCAGCTGCTACTGATGGTACCTTTCTTGATTCAAGCTCCTGGTGGTTCTCAGTATCTTGAATTGATTTCGGCTCAACAGGCTTGTTTTCTGGCTTGCTGTCAATTGTATGACCTGGTGGATCTGGAGTGGAGTCCAACTTGTTGCTGAGGCTGTCACTGGTGCTGACTGGAGCTGGTGATTGACTGTCACGATTATGTGTTCTATACTGGCGTGAAGACAGACCTTTCCTCCCTGCCACCTGAATTACAGAAAACATGTTAGGCAAATACTTGAGAATTACTGTCACACTGTCTGGCCATACTGACACTGAAGGCTCAAATGAAGTTATAATAACTAATATCTATAATAAAGGATACTGCAACTTCAACAGCATAACCACAGTTCCACAATCTGCCTCTCATTATTCCAAGCATCAAGATGTACTTCAGCCACTTGACTCATGTACATCAAAAGATCATTCTTCCAAAATTGCCAACTTTTTGAGGGTAGATGCAGTGAAAACTCCAGGACAGTCGCATTAAAGCTGACAAAGATGAATGTTCAATAAAATTACAGTGAAGGATGAAAGTAGTCAAGTAGTGTTAGGTGTTTTTATTTGCTAAAAATGATATCAAAAGGTCCTGTGTAATAAAATGGAAAGAACAGGAAAGGTATGTTGTAAATACCACAGAACAAGTTAAAAAAAAAAAATGCAGAGCAGTCCCAGTCATTACATTGGTGGTGGGCCACTAGGCCAAATATAGTATATTCTATTTTGACCAGGCAGAGGCTAAGAATAAACTAGACATTTTCACACCCCGTTGATCTCTTACAGCAGGGGTCCCCAACCCCCGGGTTGTGGATCGGTACCGGTCCGTGGGCCGCACAGAAAGAAAATAATTTATTGTACTTTCGTATTATTTAATTACCCGATTCTCTGTTACATTGTAGAAGCGAAATAATGCATGGCTAGATCACACTTCAAATACAGAGGAAACAGGTTAATTGTATAAAACTGGAAAGACAGGAAGGGGGTCACGGTGACTTTAGGGTGGTGACGAAGGTTTGGATGTCTGTCTGGAAATCCAATGTTTCCTACTTTCCTATCAAGAAAAAGACAGACACACCCGTACATGTACAGATATACACGCAAACATGGAACTGCGAGTTTAAAAGGGTTAAGGCCTATGAGTTCGGAGCCATTTCCCGATTTATCTGTACTGATGAGCTGAGAATCAATTATAGAAGTCCCGTTTTGGCTGCAAACCATTCTCTGTTGTACCTACAGAGAATGCACCTATTACAAACACTTTCACGACAACATCCTTATACATCAGTGATCCCAACCACCGGGTCAGGACCCGGTATCTGGTCGCGGGACATGAGGTACCGGGTCCCTAAACGTTTCACTTTTTTCTTATTTATTACCAATCTAAAGATGTTTTATTTTGAAAAGTGACATCTGTGTGAAATGCTGCACAACTGCATGATTCTGTCCAGCTTGGCAGGTCTTGGTCACATAAAAGGTTATCAGCCAGTACCCCTAAATTAAGTGCCCACAACTGCGCCAGTGTTCTGGATTAAAGTCAAGGCAGATTATCCTGAGATCACCCAAAAAGTATCAAAAACCCTGCCTCCATTTCCAACTTCTTATCTTTGTGAAGCGGGATTTTCTGCAGCGACCACAAAGAAAACCAAACTGCAGAGAAGAACGTCCAGAACACACTTCAGGTGTCATTGTCTCCAATTACCCCAGATCAGCGGTCCCAAATCACTAATTCTTATTATTGTAATTATTATTTGATTGACATGTTCACTCTTCTATTGGAAATGATCGGTATTTCTCCTACGTTGAACGCACTGATTCTAAGTTTCTATATTAAACCTCATCAACCTCATCGGTGCAGCCACTCGAATCGAGTTTTTAATATCATTTCTTACAATTATTTTGTTTATAGGGATATTATCAATTTATGAAAAAAAGGTTTTTATTGTCTGTTGATGTCTGCATTTTACATAAAACCACTGCGGATGTATTATTAGACTTTATTATTCGCAGGTCTGACAACTCTAACGAGCGGTCTGTATGCCAGCAATAGCATAACAGTTGTGTGGTCTGACGCCCCAAGGTGGGGGAGGGCGTGAGCTTTGTTGGCATTTTTATGTGCCGTGTAGACATTGCCCAGGACGTTAGCTTTTCTGGTGGCAAAGTTGGTATGTCCATGTATTTGGGAAACATACTCTTGGGGTTTGCATGGTTTAAGTCCTCCACCAGAATGAGGAAGGCATCTGAGTGGGCTGTCCGCTGCTCACTGATATGATGGTTGAGTTTATTCAGTGACTCACTCCTGTTGTTGTTGCTGGAGATGGGAGGGATGTATACTGCTACCAGCAATATGGCAGATAACTCCTACAGGTGGGGAATCATCAGAAAAATCTGATGATTATAAACTCCACCAGAGGAGAGCAGTGTGTGCAGACCACAGCAGTGTCACGGCACCAGGTGTCTCTGATGTAAACGCAGAGTTCGCCCCCTCCATGAGTGCACTGTCTGCCAGGTAGCATGTTAGCCAGGCTAGCTGAATGGCACAGTCCAGGGGGCCCCCGGACATGGCTCACCAACTTTGTTGGTGAGCCATGTCCATGAAACATGGCTCACATGGTTGGTGAGCCATGTTTCCACAAACACAAAGACGCAACACTCATCCACAGATTTAGATGATGACTGGAGCAGGTGGATGTAATCCCGTTTATAATCCAGCAAGCGTACGTTGGTGAGTGGGATGGTCGGGATAGCTGGCCGGTGAGTTAGCCGCTACCCTAACCCGGATGCCTCCGTGCTTGCCCCTCTTCTGCTTTCGCATGTTCCACCTGTGGTACTTCCACTGCGGGCTGAGTGCAAGAGTGGGGTCGGTGGTTGAGCAGGCCTCTGGAGCAGGACGCACTCACATAGCACTTTTCCGTCTGCTAGGTTTAAGTCCAAAAAGTTCTACTGCATTTGTTGAGCAGAAACTCACAGGATTATGAGTGCCTTGGGTTAGCCATTATGCTGATGTGGCCCTCAGCAAAAATTAGTTTGGCACCTTGTCTTACAGTGTACAGAATGTCTGCATTCTTCCCTAGGATCGGATGCATTTTGATTATTTAAAAGATGGAAAGGTGTGTTACAATGCCACCTGTTTAAAATGCATCTCTATTGAATTTCAGAAGGCTCAGGGCCTGATCACAAGTAGACGGATTTTTTTGAAAACGCAACCATTTTTCCCCCCTCATAGAAAATAATTTGCATCTACACAACATTGTTTTCAAAAAAACAATCGACAGTTTTATAAGCAGAAAAACTTAACAACTCTGTTAACGACAGAAGCGAGGAACGGAAATTCACACCGTTCCTCCTGCAGGACAACCTCCATCAAAGAGTTCTCCCACCAGCAGGCAGCGGTACCCAAAACAGCCGGCTTTTGTCTGTGCTCAATGGGCAGCAGCAGCATTTGGGTTTAAAACAACAAGATTAATTAAAATGACTGGATAATTGTTGCCGCCAACACAGTTTTAAACAACGTCCATTCAGTCTACATGTAAACACAGGTCACACACACCAGACAACACTATAGTTTTTGTCGCAGGGAGACGCACCAGTACAGAAAAATTTTTGGTTACAGCGTTCACATGACAATGCACACCTGGCGTTTTCAAAAAGTTCCGTTTTCATCTCGGATATATGCGGTGTCATGTGGACAAAAGGCCTACCCGGAGGAAAAACGTTGCATTTTCGAAAAGATCCGGCTACATACATAACCCTACCCCTCTGCATGCTGTCTGAAGAGCATCTGTGGAAGAAGGGGTTGAAACTGCATAGTACACCATTAAAACAACGCCTTAGTGAAAATTTTCTAAAACCAATAAAGATGAAGTGCATCTTTGAAGTGCTAATGTTATGCAAACATTGGTAGGTCAGTTATTTTAAAAAATGACTGTAAATTAATGCACTTCATTATGTCATCCTCTACTTGTTTAATGGGTACCAAACAAACAATCCTGAAAACCTACAGGAAAAACTGCACATTTATCATTTGATAATAATTAACCTTGTTTGACTTTGAAATCAACCATTAATATCAATCCATCAATCAATAATTGTGTTAGAAAACGTCTTTGGATATTGAATTTGTTGATATTAAACAATAATAATAATAATTTTATCTTATATGGACAATATCTGATGGTACAGTTGAAATCTCTCATATTTAGTACAACTAGCAGCTTACTTTTAACATTTAAATTGAATTATATGAACTATGCAACTATTAACTTTTAATCTGTCCAATTCAGTGTTATTCAGTGAAACCTACTGTCATAAATATGTCACCAACTGACCTTTTCCATGTAGCCTAAATTTTACACAGCAAATAAAGGTGTCTGTGGAGTGTTCTGGTGTGTTCAGTTAGAAACAAGATGTTGAATCATTTCTTACCTGAGTTTTCTTGACATGACTATCAGCAGCGACAGCGGCTTCTGGTTTATGCTCGTGGTTTTTGCCATGTATCTCCGACCAGTCATCTCTATCACTGCATTGTGTTTGTGGGTTCCAACATGTCAGCTGGTGTACATATAGTGCTTTACTATTATCCCCTGCTGACTTGACAATGGGTGTGTTCCCAACAGCTGGAGATACGGCCTCCTTGGAGGTGTTGGGTGGCTGTTCAATTGTGCGCTTTGTGATGGGGTCCTGAGACTGCTGCTCACCTGTCAGCACTGAAAAGGGCTTGATGGTAGTAGTTGTGACCCCCCCAGCTCCTGTTACCACTACAGAGTCTGTAGCAGTTGCCTGATTTCTTATGCAGCACTCGACGCCCCGCTCAGAATTGCTGCTGCTGCTGCATTTAGTTTCACTGTGTGCAGGTGAGGAGGGAGGGTGGGGCTTTAGCTGTGACTGAGGGGAGGACAGTTTGGGTTTTTCTGATGAATCCAAGGCAACAGGGTTCACTTGCATCTCGTTGTCCTTTTTGGTCTTTTTGGGTAATGCCCCCTTATCCTTCTTGTTTGACTGAAGCACAATATAGAAAAAAATTATTTTAAAGATGTAGACTGCACTAAAGAAAAGATAAATTAGCTGACGAATTTTCACACAATGACACATTATGCAAAATGAAGATGAAACCATTCATCTTATGTGACTCACTTCAAGCGAAGGCCAGCTGTGGAAGGGAATCTTCTTCTGCATTATGACATGCAGGAACCCTCCTTTCTCCTTGTACTGGACTCGACTACAAGAGGCCTCAATTTCCTGCTGCAACTGACAGCTCCACTGTCGCCCATCTGAAAATAAAATCCATGAAAATTTTTTTAATGCATAACTGCACGCAAACACACACACTCAAACAGCAGCAAAGACACACATAAATGATTTTAACATGGAAAATAACTTGTAACTTACTACTGTGGTTCATAACTTTTTCAAGCTTGCTCATACATTCTTCTTTTTGTGGGGTTTTTATTTTAAAGCCTTTAGCCTGTTTTCTGCTCCAGTAGTTTCTGTTTATTATATATGTAGAGAATAGGCCCCACTTGAAGCCACTGAAGCTTCTACTGCTCCTGAGTAGTTGATGCGCTTCTTTAATTAAAGTCCGACACACCAACCTTTTGCTTGAATTTTCTATTTACCATGTAACTTGTCCAATAGTTAGATAGATCACATCGAAACATCACAATCATCAGCGTTCAATGGTCATAATCAATATGCAGTCAACAATCAAAAAACTATTAATGCTTCCAGGTGGAGTACCCCACCCAGCCAACAACTGCTTCCTATTTATACCTGTTGACCAATTATCGCCAGGAGATCCAAACCATCACTTAGCTCCTACAATACATGTATCACAAGTTAATGTAGCCACAAGAGGGCACATTCCTGTCTCATATTGTGCCAGTACCAAGGCCGGATAAATACAGAGGGTTGTGTCAGGAAGGGCATCCAACATAAAACTTTTGCCAAATCAATATGTGAATCGAATATATGACTTCCATACCGGATCGGTCAAGGCCCGGGTTAACAACAACCGCCATCAGTGTTGTTCACCTACAGGGTGCCGGTGGAAATTGGACTACTGTTGGTCGAAGGAGAGGAGGAAAGTGTGTTCGTAGGAAAAGAGAGAAGAAGAACGCCAAGAGTATAGGACTGAAAATAGGGACATTGAATGTTGGAACTATGACAGGAAAAGGTAGAGAGTTGGCTGACATGATGCAGAGGAGGAAGGTAGACATACTGTGTGTCCAGGAGACCAGGTGGAAAGGTAGCAAGGCTAGAAGTTTCATGAGCAGGGTTCAATTTGCTCTATCATGGTGTAGATAGGAAGAGAAATGGAGTAGGAGTTATCTTGAAGTAGGAGTTTGTTAGGAATGTCCTGGAGGTAAAAAGAGTTTCAGATAGAGTGATGAGTCTGACGCCGAAAATCAAAGATATGATGTTCTATGTTGTTAGTGGGTATGCTCCACAAGTAGGATGTGAGCTAGAGGAAAAGGAGAAATTCTGGCCGGACTTTGATGAAGTGATGCAGAGCATTCCTAAAAGTGAGAGAGTTGTCATTGGTGCAGACTTCAATGGACATGTTGGTGCAGGAAACAGAGGTGACGAGGAGGTGATGGGCAGGTTTGGTGTTCAGGAGAGGAATGCAGAAGGACAGATGGTGGTTGACTTTGCAAAAAAGATGGAAATGGCTATGGTGAATACTTTCTTCCAGAAGTGGCGGGAACATAGGGTGACCTATAAGAGTGGAGGTAGGGGCACACAGGTAGACTACATCTTTTGTAGATGGTGTAATCTGAAGGAGATCAGTGACTGCAAAGTAGTGGTAGGCGAGAGTGTAGCCAAACATCATAGGATGGTGGTGTGTAGGATAACTCTGGTGGGGAGGAAGAGGAAGAGGACAAAAACAGAGCAGAAGACGAAATGGTGGAAGCTGAAAAAGGAAGAGTATTGCATGACATTTAGGAAGGAGTTAAGACAGGCACTTGGTGGTCAGGAGGCGCTTCCAGATGACTGGACAAAGTACAGCTAATGTGATCAGGGAGACAGGTAGGAGAGTACTTGGTGCATCATTTGGAAAGAAAGTAGATAAGGAGACTTGGTTGTGGAATGAGGAGGTACAGGAGTGTATACAGAGAAAGAGGTTAGCTAAGAAGAAGTGGGACAGTGAGAGGACTGAGGAGAGTAGACAGGAGTACAGGGAGATGCACAGTAACGTGAAGATAGAGGTAGCAAAGACCAAACAAGGGGCTTATGATGAATTGTATGCTAGGTTAGACAGTGAGGAGTGAGAGACTGATCTATACAGGTTGGCAAGACAGAGACAGATGGGAAGGACGTGCAGCAGGTTAGGGGTGATTAAGGATAGGGATGGAAGTCTATTGATTTGTATGCCAGTAGTGCAAAGGGAAGATGGAAAGACTACTTTGAAGAGTTGATAAACGAGGGAAATGAGAGCGAACAAAGACTCGTCCCCGTGACCCGCTGTGGCAGATAAAGCGGAAGACAATGGATGGATGGATGGAACAAAGACTAGCAGAGGTGGCTCTTGTGGACCGGGAAGTGGCAAAGATTAGTCAGGATGAAGTGAGGAGGGCACTGAGGAGGATGAAGAGTGGAAAGGCACTCGGCCCTGATGATGTACCTGTGGAGGTGTGGAAGTGTCTAGGAGAGGTGGCAGTAGAGTTTCTGACTGGGTTGTTCAACAGGATTTTAGATTGTGAGAAGATGCCTGAGAAATGGAGGACAAGTGTGCTGGTACCCAACTCTGCACATCTAGGGAGATGTGCAGAGTTGTGGCAACTAGAGGAATAAAGCTGATGACCCATACAATGAAGTTATGGGAAAGAGTAGTTGAAGCTAGACTAAGGGCAGAAGTGAGCATTTGTGAGCAGCAGTATGGTTTCTTGACAAAAAAAAAAAAGAGTACTACAGATGAAGTATTTGCTTTGAGGATGTTGATAGGGAAGTACAGAGAAGGCCAGATGGAGCTGCATTGTGTTTTTGTAGATCTGGAGAAAGCTTATGACAGGGTGCCCAGGGAGGAACTATGGTATTGTATGAGGAAATCTGGAGTGGTGGTGAAGTACGTTTGAGTGGTGCAGGACATGTATGAGGATTGTAAGACAGTGGTGAGGTGTGCTGTAGGTGTGATAGAGTTGGAGGTGGGACTGCATTAGGGATCAGCTCTGAGCCCCTTCTTGTTCGCTATAGTGATGGACAGACGAGGTTAGACAGGAATGTCCTTGGACTATGGTGTTTGCAGATGACATTGTGATCTGTAGTGACAGGGCTTGAAATTGCGACCATTTTGGTCGAATATGCGCCCAAATTTTTATCAGTGCAACTATTAAATATATTTAGGAGCACCGGTGCGACTAGGGAAAAACATCTGGTGCGCCTTTTTTTTACTCTTCTCTCTCGCTCTTTCTCTCTCTCCATAGAGTTAATACTCTCTCCCCATATTTGGGACGTTCCCTCCCTCTTTGTGCGGGCAACAACATTAATATGACAGTCAGCAATAGTATCCTATCAAACGTGGGCTTTCATATGCTTAACTGTGCTTGCTGGTTTTAGATTGGTTAAGGTTGCTTTAAATCCCTCCCCACATACTTCATCCACTGCACCCTGTAATGTCACGTGATCTGTCCTGCTACACAACATGTGAACTCGGTTTGGGGGAAGAAGGATGCTGAAAGCTAAGCTAATGCTGCTTTTTTAAACAAAATGAAATGTACGATGGGGGATTATTTCGGTCAGAGTCTAAGAAATGTTTCTGAAACGGTCGCTGTCGACACAGCTAATGACGCTCCAGCCAAGAAGAAAAGCTACAGTTTTAGAAAAGAGTGGCTGAGAGACTTTGAATGGCTCCCGGTTTGAGAACGGCGCAATGCACTGTGCCCATCGCAAAGCTTGTGGGCCAGAGCTTGCTGGTAAGAGTGCATTTGAAGCCGTTTCTACAAATTTCAAGTGTGAAAGTTGAACAAAACACAAAAGCACAAAACACCAGAGATGCAGGGATAAATGTCTTGCACCAACTAAATCTGCACCAATTGGCGAGGCCTTTGATAGACAGAAAGCTGTTGCGCTTGAGACTAAATTCAACACAGCGTACACTATAGCAAAAGAAGAGCTAGCCTTCACTAAATTCAAGCCACTTCTTAGTCTGCAAAGAAAAAATGGCATGGACATCAACATGATTTATGCCAATGACAAATCCTGAACCCCAGAACTGTTGAAGACCTTATTCTGATCAGTGTAGAGGGTCCTCCTGAGGAGAACTTTGTTGCTGGGCCTTCAGTGAAATGGTGGATAAGAGAGGGACTGAGAGCCAGGAGACCCAACTAATGTTACAAACATGTTTACAAAAGTGTTTACGGTTCTGTGAATAAAATACATGCCATGTTACATACAGTATATTGTCTATACACCTTGCTTTTGGGTAGGCGCTCCTAAAGTCTTTGATGGTGCTACTAACTTCTAAATTTGGGAGCACCAGTGTTAACAAGAAAAAAAGTTAATTTCAAGGCCTGAGTGAGAGCAGGGAACAGGTGGAGGAGAAGCTAGAGAGGGGAAGGTTTGTTCTGAAAAGGAGAGGAATGAAGGATAGCCGCAGTAAGACAGAGTGCATGTGTCCAAATGAGAGGGACCCAAGTAGAGGGTTGTAAGGAGAAGCAAACAAGAAGGTGGAGGATTTTAAGTACTTGGTGTCAACAGTCCAGAGCAATGGAGAGAGTGGAAAAGAGGTGAAGAAGCAGGATTGAACGGGTGGAGAAAAGTGTCAAGTGTGATGTGTGAGAGAAGAGTTTCAGATACATTGAAAGGAAAGGGGTACAAAACTGTGGTGAGACCAGCAATGTTGTTTGGTCTAGAGACAGTGTGACTGAGGAAAAGACAGAAGACAGAGCTGGAGGTAGCAGAGATGAAGATGCTGAGGTTCTCTCTGGGAGTGACCAGGATGGATAGGATCAGGAATGAGTCCACCAGAGGGAGATCACATGTTAGAGGTTTTGGAGATAAAGTCCAAGAGGCCAGACTGAGATGGCCTCTCTGAGATAGTGAATGTATTGGTAGAAGGATGCTGAGTTTTGAACTGCCAGGCAAGAGGCCTAGAGGAAGACCAAAGTGGAGGTTTATGGATGTAGTGAAAGACGACATGAAGGTAGTTGGTGTGAGAGAAGAGGATGCAGAAAACTGGGTTAGATGGAGGCAATTGATTCGCTGTGGTGACCCCCCCCCCAAAGGGAAAAGCCAAAAGGAAAAGAAGAATAAATATATCACAAGTTACCTGGGAAGCAGACATGGCAGTGTGAATCAGTGAACGTTGTGGTGATATCGTCTATCCTCTGAACCCGGTCCCCACAGCGCAGTCTGACAGTCACTTCGTTGACATTCTGCTTCCAGTCCACAAAGACATCTGTGAAGTACAAACAATGGGACAGTTACTCAGATTCCTGTGTGATGACTATTTTGATTCATGTATGTACAGTACATACAAATTAAAAAAGCAAATAAAGAATAACATCCTCAATGCCAATGTGGTTCTCCATTATAATTTATACAAATATATATCACAATACACAAATACACATCACAAATCAAGAAAAAAGCAAGGGTCTACACTGGGCAGAAATGTACTGACTGAAACTGACACTACAATGAACCAAGCAAACACTAATAGGACATCTTAAATTATCTATCACACCTACACAAAAAAAACTATTGCAAAGGTAGGATCAAGAGAGAAAAGGAAAATATTCACATACTTTGTGTTATTTTCTAAATGGCACAGAACATAGAAAGTGGACTTCAAGGCAAAAATTTTAATATACAGATGTATAATTATTGAAATTAGGGTTAAAACCTCTCCTCAAACAATTCAAGTACCTATATGACTAAAGACCATTGTTTTTGTGTTTCGGAGAGCTTTCACACTTTTCCGGTGTATTTATTATTGCTTATTATTGTTATTTTGTTATTCGAAATAAATGAGCTCATTCATTCATTCAAGACAACTAGACAGTACACCGTGTACTCATGTGTTCATGCATGGATATTGCTGATGCTGTGATGTTGAGAATTCCATGAGCAGACAAGTAGGAATGAAATGGAAATGCAGAGGCGAATTAAGAGCAAACACTGCACAGACAAAGCTTCAAAGGTGTGGGAACAATCCATACAAAAAAACCCCACAACAGTGCAGTGTTGGTATTGTAAAACAGAATCTGCTTAATAGTACTTCTTCAATGCAGTATTACCTGAGCTGTAAATAAATTCACTTCAGATCGAACCAGACATAAAAGAATGTTAGGGATACTTCAGTGGCAGAATTGAACCTAAAAGAACATGTTAACTTATTAAGAAAAATGCAAAGAAACAATTGTTACATCCCACTTCAAAGCGGTGATATATTGTAATTGTCAGTGTTAGTGTTGTTCGTCCTTCCGTCAGTTATTCCACCAAATATCTTCGCAACCGAAACAAAAAAAGCACATTACTCGGGTGGCAGAGGGGATGAAAATGAGATGATGACCTTGCGAAAACTAGGTCAAGGTCAAATTTCAACTTTTGTACACTCAGGAACCGGATAAGATTAGAAAGACGAGGGAGAAGGCCAGTATGAGTAAGACCCTAGATCAAAGCTAGTGCTTTGATCTGTGAACGTAGGTCAAAACATAGCTTTGATATTTGAACTATGCAAGTAGGTCAGGGTAAAATTTTGAATTCAGGGGTGTTGCAGGATGTTGCAGTCTATGACTGCCTAGTTTTATTTTGGATTCTCCTTAGCATCTGATTTTAAAAAGAAGAAAAAAAGAAAATAAACGTCTCTATTGCCGTTGCTGTGTATCTGGACTGGCAAAAAATAAAAAGGGTTCTGAAATACCGTATTGGCCTGAATATACGACAACCCTGATTATAAGACGACCCCCTCTTTTTCAAGACTCAAGTTTGAAAAAAGACTTTTTGAACACCACATATGGAGGGAGTTTGGTTCCGTCTGCGAGGCAGGCTAACATGACGGTAACGTGGCTCTTCTCATTTCCAGTGGATTTTATAATAACAGATTTCTCACCTTTCTTGTGTACAGTGACAGGTGTTGGCATGTCAAAAAACACAGGTGTCTGATCAGCATTGCCAATCTGATCCAGTGGGTGAGAGTGCTTCTTCCTTAAGTTGATCACATAGCGCTGAAAAGACAACAGCTTCTCTCAAAAGTCAGAGGGCAGGCGCTGGGCTAGACTTGTTCTGCGTCGCAGCATTAGTCCGTTACGCCGCATCATTCTTTTACACCAGCCAGGCTTGCTTTGAAGTCAGCGGTGGGTATGTTTAGCTCTTTGGCTATTTCCACGGCCTTGAGCTGAATGACAGCTCTGCTGATGGGCATCCCGTCCTTTCGTTTCTCGTCCACGTACGTGCACACCCTCCTGTCGAGCTCTTGGAAGCGGCCACTCTGAGGACCACAGAAAGCTTTTCTCCGACTGTGAGCATTTTTTAGGCGATCTTTTTGAGCTCTCCATCTCTGTACATTACACTCTGTGACACCATATTTCACAGCCGCTTTGCAATTGTTTGAAGACTCTGCCTCATTTATCACCATCATCTTGAAGTTTGCATAACTTCTCCTCAGCTGCCGGTTAACCTGGCCAATCTTCGACCCACTTTTCTCCAGATTGTTGCTACGTTTCTCCATTTTCTGTCATCTCTTCTCTTATTTCCTTCTCTTTTCTTTCTTACCGCTATTTTTTATTTTTCTTCTTTGTGCTACAGCTATTTTTATTTTTCTTCTTCATGACAGGGGTTTGCTTTGGCCTGGAGAGTTAAGTTCAGCATTCGCGTTCAAGATATCTGGCGCCATATAGCGTTGTGAATGGGTATAATGTCTAGACCCCCGAATGTAAGACGACCCCCACTTTTTCAGTCTTATTTCAATGCAAAAAACACCGTCTTATATTCGGGCCAATACGGTAGTTCTGAAATTTAAATGATATTTAAATTTCTGTTACTTTACATCCTACAATCTCCTGGACTATAATTCTTGAGGAACAATCAATTTCAAACTTCTGACTTCTTGCTGTAGGTGATTACTTTTATTTAACATGTTTAAGAAAATCAATTTTCTTCCACTATTTGCTGATAATATGCCGCAATTATCTTTCTATCAATTTTGACCAAGTTTCCAGTGGCTTTGTAGCTCAACCAAATCATCAGCAATCCACTACCATGTTCCACAGCAGAAATGGTGTACCTTTCATCATAAGCCTTGTTTACTCCTCTCCAAATGTAACACTTATGGCTGTCACCAAAATTTTCAATTTTGGTCTCATCACTCCAAATAAATTTGTTCCAGAAGCGTTGTGGATTATCTCTGTGCTCTTTGTCATATCACAAGCAGGATGCCTTGTGGTATTTCCATAGTATTGGATTGCTTTCAAGAACTCAACCACCTTTCATACAGTATACACACACACACACTGATCACAAGGAAACAGATCACAAGTGAGGATGGAAACCTTTAGTAGCCATTCAAATGCATTTCTGTCAACTTCTGTACATGTTAACAGGACAAAATCTCTAGGATATGTAAATTTTTGATCAGGGTAATTCGGCTTGTTCCTGTTGTCATGATTTAAAAAGGGCAAACAATTGTTTGATAATATATGAATTCACTCAATAACTTATCTTAAGTGGAATTATTTTTTTTTGTATCACGATTCATATTCTCTGAAAAATGGCCAAATCAATTGCATCACAAATTCTGCCAGGGTATGTAACTCCATGAGCACAACTGTATAACCTGACCTGTGTCATCCTCCTATTATTCATTTTCACTATTCCCACATGCAGCTTCATAAGGTGTTGTTTTCCCCAAAATTTGGTCTAAAACCCAAATTCCAAGTGTTGGGATGTTGTGAAAATGTCAACAACAGAATGCAATGTCTGCAATTTGCTCAATGTAAATGCAGCTCAATACAGTAGAAAGACAACATACTAATGTTCAAAGTAATATTTTGTTTTCCAAAAATGTAAACTTACTCGGAATTTGTCCCCTTTGACAGGAGCACACTCCTTCATTCTGAATGAACACAGAATAAGATGATTTGTAGGGCAGAAGCTTGTGATTCAACATAAAGTTAAATATTCTGGGAACATTTCACGACCAAATGCACTGATGTGAGCATTAACTCAGTGATAAGTTCTAAATGTCTGTTTTGATACATGTTCAGTAACTGCAGAGTAGTTCAAAGAGGGGAAGCAGTTTAATTAAAAGTAAATGTGAGGACAAAAATGTTTGTGCTTAATGGAGGTGGGCAGATACAGCAAGTCTTTGTGAGGTGGTGGCAGAGAGAAAACCTTGACAAAAAACAGAGAAAGGTTTGCCAAATAGGCAAGAGGCTGATCAAGCACAAATTAACTACGGATAAATTTGTAGTACCATCACTTTCAAGTGGTAGTACTGGATAACCACTAAACACATGTAAAAATAATAATGAATACAAACTGATTAATGACTAGTGTAATAGTTGAACATGATCACATGACCCTAATCTTTTCCTTTCGGCTTTTCCCTTCAGGCGTCGCCACAGCGAATCAATTGCCTCCATCTAACCCAGTCTTCTGCATCCTCTTCTCTCACACCAACTCCCTTCATGTCCTTTTTCACTACGTCCATAAACCTCCTCTTTGGTCTTCCTCTAGGCCTCCTGCCTGGCAGTTCAAAACTCAGCATCCTTCTACCAATATATTATCTCAGAAAGGCCATCTCAGTCTGGCCTCTCTGACTTTATCTCCAAAACCTCTAACATGTGCTGTCCTTCTGATGTACTCATTCCTGATCCTATCCATCCTGGTCACTCCCAAAGAGAACCTCAGCATCTTCATCTCTGCTACCTCCAGCTGTCTCCCGTCTTTTCCTCAGTCACACTGTCGCTAGACCAGGGGTCACCAAATGCCGGACAGCGGTCCGGACCCGTGACCACTCTTGATAAATTCACCGGAGTAGATTTTCATGGCGCATTTTTACTGACGGTCACGGATACAGACGGCGGGTGCTGCTACTCCAGTTAACAAGGTGATAGCTCCACTCAGTTCAGCCAATCAGATCATTTGTTTACCGGCTCTGTCAGCGCACCTGGAAGTGAGACAGCTCGCTGCCGCTACCGCTGTGAGTTTACCGCTACAGGAGCACAGAAGAAGGGAGACAGTGAGGACAGAATAGCTCCAAACGAAGGGAAGTTCATGAGGAAAACCGCTGGTTAACAATGAGTGGGCAGAGAAATTTATGTTTATTACTCCGTCAGGCAGTTCAAAACCATTTTACCTCATATGGTCTGAACACGTAGCATTAATTAATTAATAACATGAAGCGCCACTACGAAACAAAACACAGAGCTTTTGCACAGAATTATGTCCTGAAGTCCGAGCTGAAGGCAAAATGACCCGAGGAAAATGCAAACGAATGTTCATTAAAGGCATGGTGGATTTTGGGGCAACATAAAACATCTTTTATTGATGGGACAGTTGTGAGTAAGTGTTTAAAAGCTGTTATTGACACATTGTTTGAGGGGAAAACAGAAAGATGAGATGTGTGGAAACACTCCCAATGTCAGCTTCAACAGCAACCAGAAAATCAGAAATATTAACAGCTTGATGCAGCTATTCAGAGAGCACCATGCATATCTGTGGCCATTGATGAGTTGTAGCTTGTGGGTGTGTCAGGTTCCTTCAATCAATCAATCAATCTATCAACTTTTATTTATATAGCGCTTAATCACATCTGAAAGATTCACAAAGGAGCTCTCTGCTGGGTATAACACCACTATGAAACACACACAAGAGAGGACATACGTGCAGCAATAAAATAGATGCTGACAAAGTCCAGTGGTCTCTTTCAACACAGATGACAGAGACCACCACAAGGTTACTTGTGTACAAGAAAATTACTGGCAGGGAACATTCCCCTTTCTCTCATGAAGAAAGTTCTGTTTGCATTTGTCCCCTGAAAGAGCCAGTTTTTATTCATGCTTTCTGAACACGTTAATGTGTACTGTAAGTGTAGGCCTTCAGTTCTATAGGCTGGGATGTCTTAACGAGAAAAAGGATTATTCATTTCTTTTTGCACTTTATATTTTAATTCTGAGGTTTGTGTGTTCTTCAACCTAACAAAGGCTTGAAATTTATTTTCCTGAGTCTACTTTTATTTATGGTGAGGTAAAAGAGCTAGTTGTGCACTCAGTTAAACATATACTGCATTGAAAATTGATAACAAATGATAGTGTGGACATAGGGACCGGCTATAAAACAGAAACTGGACTTGCTTTCGTACCTTTGACTAAGAATTTTTTATAACCTGACCTCCATGACTTTTAATTGAATACCCCTGCTCTAGACCAAACAACGTCGTTAGACCCTAATGCTAACCTTAATTATAAAGCAAACACTTGTGATGCAGCAGAGAAAGCCAGGAATATAAAAGTTAAAAAATTCATACCATTATTTTGCAGGGTTTATAAAGATATATTAGTGAAGAGTTGTGCACTTGAATCAATGACATTAAAGACATCAGCATTCAGAATAAATAGCGGAATGCATCATCTATTGCGTAATATGATAGGTATGGGATGTAAGTGTGGGATGTGACTGTATTTGGCACACCTGTCCTACAGGAATTTGCCAGCAGATTTCCTTCATGAATAACAAAATGTGTTTCTACAGTTAGTATAACTGTAAATCACAAAACTAATTTAGGTATTTGAATAACTTTAACATGCAAATACTGATGTCAAATGAAACCCAGTGGTTATATTGCAGGTTTGACCTACATTTGAAACCTTATATTTTAAACACAACTGCAACTGATAATGTTTTTATGAACCTCCACCTACGAGGTTATGTGTTTGCCAAGTGAAAGCAGCATGACTTATAGGCTGCATTCAAACCAGCAGCCAGAATCTGATTTTTTTTCCCATCCAGATTGAAAGCGGATGGCTCTTTTATAGTCTGAACAGTCACATACCACATAAAATCCAATTTTGCAAAAGACTGATTGAAACCACTTTCGGGAGGTATTCTCAAATCGCATTTGGGCAGATGCCTCTCAGTCTGAACAGCTCCAAACACACCAATTGGTTTTGGCTGTCTGTGACGTCTCTCTACGCGTTGCAAGAGCCAATATTCGTTACAGAGCATGGAAGACGCCTCAGCCCTGACTTCGTTGCTATGGCAACCTGTCAGATTGTCCAGAAATATGGCCATATCTGAAGAGAGCAAGATCCCATTTGACACTTGCTAAAACCAGTGTGGACAGACAGCCCTAAATATCAGATATGAAAGAAAATCTGATGGGAATCCGATCTGCTTGCAGTCTGAACACAGCCAAAGAGTTATGGCCATACTTTGATTAAATGTAATGAGACGCATTGGGTATGGCCAAAAAAACAGTTGATAATTTCTCATCATCTTGGTCACAGTTGGATTGGGGCCATTACAAAATGTTTGTTGTGAGCTTCACAGATAATCATGATGGACAAAAAGAACACAATGATATTTGTGCAAGATTCATGCCTCAACACGGTTTGACCTGGATCCAAGTAATAATCCAGATCTGTTGATCCAGAATATTTAAAATTATAAGGAGCACCATAAATTCACTGCTGGGAGATAAATATTATGCAACAGACATGAACACTAAACTGTAGTTGAAACTGTGCCATTATGAAAATGTTTCACATATACAGTGTTCTTGTTTGCGTACGTCCATGCATCTTTGACGCACACTTTTTGACAGGGACGCATGATCGTCAGACAGCGTGTGTCCCTGGGACACAAGCTTTAAATGCACTTCCATTCACAATTCATATTCATAATATTTCCATTCTTCCACTTAAATTTCGAACCCGCAAATCGCCATTATGTTATGATCACGTGACGAGAAGGCATTATTCTGCATTATTAAAACAGCAACACGGGCGACATGGTGGCGCAGTGGGTAGCGCTGTCGCCGCACAGTAAGGCGGTTCCGGTTTTGCGTCCAGCTCTGTGCGGAGTTTGCATGTTCTCTCCATGTCTGCGTATGTTCTCTCTGGGTTCTCCGACTTCCTCCCACCTCCAAACAAACACGTAAATTGGCCGTATGAGTGAGTAAATGCCTGTTTGTCTGTGTGGCGCAGCGCCCACAATTTTGGGTTTCTGTCTGTTAAAGCGCTTTGAAATGTCTGCTGATGTGATTAAGCGCTATACGAATAAAGGTTGATCATCACCAGGCCTCTGAAAAAGATGCAAAAGTTGGAGGAAAAAGCAAGTGACAATGAGTGCTTTCTTGAATGAAAAAGAATCGTAAGTTAATGAAGAAAAAGACATATTACTGACAGATGTTACTGAAATGTGTGTGGAGAAGGCTCTGTCAGCTTGGTGCAATGTCCACAGGAGAATATATGAATTAAAGGCAAAGAAAACTACTGAGCAAAAAGCAAAAGTGAAAAACAAAATGTTTTTTAAAATGACGACTAGGCCTTAACATTTTGATAAAAATATATAATTTTACTCTTTTTTTTCTTTTTACTTAAACAGTAATGATGTAGTTATTAATAAAAACATTAAAATTAGGTTTATTTTTATATTGTACTATTGGCAAAACTCAATCCTTGCATACACTTCTCCTGTATATTCTGTTATTACTTTTGGGGATGCATAAACGTCATGTTGGGATGCACAAATATTTCTTGAAGCACATTGCAGGGATGCACTACTTTCATGAGGTAAAATGAACTCCGCATATTTTTCTTTTTTTTTTCAGATTTTCATATCACCACCTCTATATCCGCCACAGTGGGTCAAGGGGAGCTGGAGCCTATCCCAGCGGCATAGGGTGTGAGGCGGGGGACACCAGTGCACCGCGGAGCCACACACAAAGACATACAACCACGCACACACACACACTCCTACGGGCAATTTGGGACCGGCCAATCAACCTGAAGCGCCTACTTTTTGAGGTGGGAGGAAGCCGGAGAACCCGGAGAGAACCCACGCAGACACGGGGACAGCATGCGAACTCCGCACAGAGCAGGACTCAAACCCGGGTGCGCCGTGTTGTGAGGCGACAGCGCTAACCACTGCGCCACCGTGCCGCCCCTCTCTTTAATCTTTGCTTTGATTTTGAATACTTTGCACAATGCATTCACAGAGGAAAAAGTATGCATCTACTTTTCTGCAAGCTTCACGACAATGTTCAATGTGACAACTAGAGGCAGCAAGAATAAAGAGAAACATGAATGCAATAACAAAGACAAGGAAGAACAAAAAGATAACTGCTGTTCACTTGTAAACATGAACAAAACAATGCAGGACTTTATAATATATAATGAGAAAACACATTCACTATACTTATGAGACCTCTGTCATACTGTGTGTGAATAAATTTGGTGAGTAACAGCTTATGGCTGTCTGTTATAGGCTTCTTATAATTTACACATATACTATTAATGTCAGACAGATCTGTATATGCCAATATAAAGGTGTATTTACAAAATTTGTAATGTAATATTTAAAAGGAAATAAGGCAACATGTTCCCCCCAATTTTCCTAATTAGAAAAGCATCTGCAGCTGAATCAATCACAAATATTTTGTTCATCACTTTTTGTTCTACTTACGTTTCTTAACCTCTGTGATAACCCCATCTACGGCTGCAGCTGCCCTCTTGGCCTCTCTGCTCTCCTGGTTGGCCCTGTCCTTCTGCTTCTTCTTACTGGTGCTGGAGGAGGGGTCTATGGTATTATCCTTACCACTACCTCCTCTCTGCTGAGACCCACCACGATGGCCCACTGTCTCACTGCCAGCCACACCATTACCACCGCTACTGGCCATCTTCAGGCACTTGGCACTAACAGGCTGCCCGTCGCCAGTATCACTACTGCTGCTGGGGTCAGGATCTGAGCTGTGTCTCTTTCTGCCTGGCCCGGCTATCTTGGCGATGATACTGGTCTGAACTCTGCCAGAACAGAATCAGGAAGGTTGATAAGGGATGGGGACCTGAGGAGAGCAGGTAAACATTAAATAGTCAAAAGAGTACACTTGGTAATCTCTGTGACACTGGAATCAATGAGTGGTACACATGCAAGTCTCAGTGTGTTGATTCAAACAATTCAGGTGACCATGACAACTTTTACGTTTGCATAAGAACAAACTAATTGAGCCAAATTGAAATGACTACAAGCGTAATTTTAAACTGAAACACTGTCCTCTAAGATAAACATATGGCTGAAAATTTTTTTTACCTAAATTGCCAGACAACTTTAATCCTCGCCTCGTTTGCATGGCAACAGTAAGTTGCTAGGTTGGACAGTCAAATGAAAAACTATGGGCAACAACTAATTCGGCCATTTTATTCTGATATCAGCAGACACATTTAATAAAAACATGGCTGGGGGTCATTAAGCTAGCTAACTTATCAATGTAGCTTCACACAGCGTTAACTTGGTAACTAGCCGGTCGACGGCAAGGGTACGTTTCATGTATCCCTGGTTGTGACGTGCCTATCGACAGGAAGTATGACATAATTCCCTACTTGTCGCGATAACGTTGCACTCATGTTGTCGTGATTAATTATTTCCATCCAGACCGATAAAATCGTCACACAATATTCAGTCAGAAATGTTGAAACGCTGTTTTAACCTTGAGCGCATTGAAACCCAATTTATGAATAGTGTTGAGGTGTAACTCAGTAATGTACCTAAATTACCGGTCTTGGTTTTTTTCGCTCCCTATGCAACTTATCATAAGAAGCAAGCACACATATCAATAGCTGATGTATTTAATCAGTTTACAAGCAAATGTCCGACCGATCATAATATCAAACGTTCCTTCATTTTTTAGGAAGCTAACGTATTAGCCACATCAAGCTACCGTTAGCTTCGCTTTGAGGAGCAAGTACGACCTACATTGATATCATTAGACCGCCACAAAATATCATGACATCTTCTGTAACTAGGCAGCAATGTGTAATTAACCCCAAGAATTATACAGGCATTAAACAATAGACTTACAGGGTTTAAATCTGGTGACAGACGAACTCAGTTTCTGTTACAGACACGGCTAAGCTTCTGCACGACTGCGGGCCGCTTCGCTCCGACCCGTACGCGAAACCCCGTAGTCCACAGTGTTTCTGGAATATTCTGTCATTTATCCGGGTCCCATTTCTGTTAACTTGAACATAGTTATTTATTAAAGCCAAACTGAAAGAACTGGAAAAAAACTTCTCAGTCTTTTGTCATCCGACCTCCTCGGCACAAATCCCTCGCGATTACTTTGTTTGGAACAAAATATAACACCAGTCGGCCAAACCTGAGCGCGCATAGGCTACTTCCTGGCTGGTGCGTTCACGTGACTCTCTCTCTCTCTTTTTCTCTCTCTCTCTCTCGATTGTAGAAGAGATTATGGTGGAGAACAGATAATTGTTTTTTGTCTTTGTGTTTTTTTGTTGTTTTTTTGTCTTAAAGTGTCTTAAATAGTTTTTTTTCTTTTTTGTCTTTTGTCTGTTTTTTTTTTTGTTTGATAAATGTTAGAAAGGTTAGATGTTTCTTTGTTCAGAAAACGCACAGTACTATTGAACATTTTCTTTAGGTGAATCTCTTTTGGATTTTGTATCAACGTGATTATTTTGTAATTTGACTTTTATGAATAACCGTGATGTTAAAGATCAAATCTCTCTCTCTCTGTTTCTTTGTTCAGAAAACGCACAGTACTGTTGAATATCTTTACGTGAATCTGTTGTGGATTTTGTATCAACGTGATTATTTTGTAATTTGACTTTTTTAAATAAACGTGATGTTACAAATCAAAAGTCTCTCTCTCTCTCTCCCTCTCTCTCTCTCTCTTGCTTTAATCTGGGAAGAGGAGGGAGTGTGTTAGCGTGTCTGCACATCTATTCACTCTATTTTTTGTTTTGTTTAATGTATTTCTAACAGTTTTCTGTGTACCATAATTTAACCATGGTCACGTTTTGGGAGTTTGTGAGAGAAATAGACAGGAGTGTGGTGTCCAAGTGCGTATTCACTTTGTCGTTTTTGCTTTTTTGTATACGTGCATCTTCACTTTCAGTTAGTGACGGTTACTTCACAGTTGCGTTGTTTGTGAGACTTCTGCAGAGATTAGGAGGCACGGAAAGATAGTGAATATATTGGTAGAAGGATGCTGAGTTTTGAACTGCCAGGCAGGAGGCCTAGAGGGAGACCAAAGAGGAGGTTTATGGATGTAGTGAAAGAGGACATGAAGGTAGTTGGTGTGAGAGAAGAGGACGCAGAAGACAGGGTTAGATGGAGACAATTTATTTGCTGTGGCGACCCCTGAAGGGAAAAGCCAAAAGGAAAAGAATAAGGAGGCACTATGGTAGCCCAGAGATACCGTGGAGGAAAAAGCCGCTCTGGCAAAACTCACACAGCAGAACGGGATAACGTTAACACTCCACGGCAACTGCACGGTGAGGGAGGTGTGTTTAGTGGTGGGAGAGCAGGTCGGTTGCAACAGCGTTAAAGCAGGCTCCAGAATGAACAAAGCAGTGGTAATCTTTCTTGAAGAAATTGAAAAGGTGCACCACATGGTTGTGAGCGGGGTGGTGATTAAGAATACCTTCATCCCTGTTCACCCCCTGGCTAGCCGAATTAAAATGGTGATCATATCGAACGCACCGCAGTACCTCAGCGATGAGCTCCTGGAGAAGGAGCGGTCGCGACATGGTCGGCTCCTGAGTCCTATCAATATGTTCCTGGTTGGCAATACCAGTCAGGCATGTTATGCTTTACGGAGACAAGTTTCGATGATCCCTAATCGGTTCGATGAAGAGCTGAATTTCACGCTCACGTTTAAAATTGATCACTATGACTACATGGTTAATGTCACCAGTGAGGGCATGAAATGTTTCAAGTGCAGATGGGACGGACACTTCATGTGTAACTGTCTGAAGGGATAGGATGAGCACTGGCTGCCGGCTGCCACGGGGCATGCGGCTGCGCCCACGGGGGGACCGGCAGTGGGAGCCGTGGAGCCAGTAGTTGCAGCTACTTACGGCTGTGCGGTTGTGGCGGCGTCCGGCGCCGCGGCCCGGGCTCTGGAGCTGTAGCCCTGTGGATTTCACAATCGCAGCCTTGTGAGTTTCCAACTCCACCCCATGCTGAATCATCGGGCATCAACCCAGAGGTCACAGGTGACAGTGTAAAGGTTAAACAGTTGACGGCCACCAACCCGGAGCCACAGAATCGAACGTAGGACACAGACAAAGCCCAAAGGATGGACAGAATGATTTGGTGAAGGCTGAAGGGGCCAGAAAGACAGCCGCCAGGGTGATATAATCTCTGCTGGAGAAGTACAAGGAGGATTATGATATTATGATAATGAGGAATTATTAAAGAGTTCTCTTAAAAAGAAAAACACTAACACAAGAATGAATAAAACAAAGACAATGGCTAAAGAAACACCTGAGACACCTCCTGATACAAGTAGCTCTGAGAACAAAAATGGCAACAGTCTAAAAGAGGCCGTAGCAGAAAAATATGATTGGCAAAAGATTTTAAAAAATTCCTGCGAGACACAAAAGCTTCGTGGGCAAAAGTAGAAAAAATTTTCCTGACCTCAACATGTTTCTGGATAGCTTCAGCTTTTATATGAAAAGTAAAACAAGAAGTGGTGAACTACTTTTTACAGACCAATAGTTAAATGGATTGAAAAAACTAAGGAAAAAAGTAAAAGGCATGATTGTAGAAGAGGTGATTGTGGAGAATAGATAACAGATATTTGGGGTTTTTTTGCTTTTTTTGTCTTAATTTTGTCTTTTTTTAAGTTTGATAAATGTAAAATGATTAGATGTTTCTTTGTTAAGAAAATGCAAAGTATTATTGAAAATCCTCTTTACGTGAATCTCTTTTGGATTTTGTGTCAACATGATTATTTTGTAATTTGACTTTTATGAATAAACGTGATGTTAAAAATAAAAAAAAACATCTCTATCTCCCAGCGGCACAGTGGCACAGTGGGTAGTGCTGTCGCCTCGCAATACGGTGGGTCCGGGTTCGAGTCTTGCTCTGTGCGGAATTTGCATGCTCTCCCAGTGTCTGCGTGGGTTCTCTCCGGGTTCTCCGGCTTCCTCCCACCTCCAAAAGCATGCACTTCAGGTTGATTGGCATGTCCCAAATTGCCTGTAGGAGTGAGTGTGTGTGTGCATGGTTGGCTGTGTCTCTGTGTGGCTCTGCACAGTGTGTGTGCACTGTCGTCGTGCCCAGAGTGTCCCCTCCCTCATGCCCTATACCAGCTGAGATAGGCTCCAGCTCCCCGTGATCCACTATGGCGGATAAAGCGGCAGAAAATGTATGTATGTATCTCTATCTCCTTCTCTCTCTCTGTCTATACCTCCTTTTCTGTGTGGGTTCTTCATAGAATGGCTTGTAAACAAAGAAGTCAATCTGATCTTCTTCTCCTTTCGGCTTTTCCCTTCAGAGGTAGCCACAGCGAATAAATGGCCTCCCTCTAACGCTGTCTCCTGCATTGTCTTCTCTCACACCAACTACCTTCATGTCCTCTTTCACTACATCCATAAACCTCCTCTTTGGTCTTCCTCTAGGCCTGGCAGGTCAAAACTCAGCATCCTTCTATCAATATATTCACTATCGCTCCTCTGGACATGTCCAAACCATCTAAGTCTGGCCTCTCTGACTTTATCTCCAAAACCTCTAACATGTGCTGTCCCTCTGATGTACTCATTCCTGATCCTATCCTTCCTGGTCACTGCCAAAGAAAACCTCAGCATCTTCATCTCTGCTACCTCCAGTTCTGTCCCCTGTCTTTTCCTCAGTGACACTGTCTCTAGACCAAACAACATCGCTGGTCTCACCACAGTTTGGTACACCTTTCCTTTCATCTTACCTGAAACTTTTCTATCAAATATCACACCTGAGACTTTTCTCCACCCGTTCCATCCTGCCTGTACAGGCTTCTTCACCTCTTTTCCACACTCTCCATTGCTCTGGACTGTTGACCCTAAGTACTTTTAATACTCCACCTTCTTGATCGCTTCTCCCTGTAACCTCACTCTTCCACTTGGGTCCCTCTCATTCACACACGTACTCTGTCTTGCGGCTAACCTTCATTCTTCACTTTTCCAGTACAAACCTCCACCTGTCAAGCTTCTCCTCCACCTGATCCCTGCTCTCACTGCAGATCACAATGTCATCTGCAAACATCATAGTTCATGGAGATTCCTGTCTAACCTCGTCTGTCAGCCCCTCCATTACCATAACGAACAAGAAGGGGCTCAGAGCTGATCCCTGATGCAGTCCCACCTCCACCTTGAACTCATCTGTCACACCTACAGCACACCTCACCAATGTTTTACAGTCCTCATACATGGCCTGCACTGCTCTAACATACTTCTCTGCCACTCCAGACTTCCTCATGCAATACCTCAGTTCATGTCTGGGCAGCCTGTCATAAGCTTTCTCCAGATCTACAAAAACACAATGCAGTTCCGTCTGGCCTTCTCTGTACTTCTCTATCAACATCCTCAAAGCAAATACTGCATCTGTAGTACTCTTTTTTGTCAAGAAACCATACTGCTGCTCACAAATGCTCACTTCTGCCATTAGTCTAGCTTCAACTACTCTTTGCCATAACTTCATTGTATGGGTCATCAGCTTTATTCCTCTAGTTGCCACAACTCTGAACATCTCCCTAGTTCTTAAAAATGGGCACCAGCACACTTCTCCTCCATTCCTCAGGTATCTTCTCACAATCTAAAATTCTGTTGAACAACCCAGTCAGAAACTCTACTGCCACCTCTCCTAGACACTTCCATACCTCCACAGGTATTTCATCAGGACCGAGTGCCTTTCCACTCTTCATCCTCTTCAATGCCCTCCTCACTTCATTCTGACTAATCTTTGCCACTTCCCGGTCCACAAGAGCCACCTCTGTTAGTTCCATCCATCCATCTATTGTCTTCCGCTTTATCTGCCACAGTGGGTCACGGGGACGAGTCTTTGTTCTCTCTCATTTTCCTCGTTTATCAACTCTTCAAAGTAGTCTTTCCATGTTCCCTTTGCACTACTGGCATACAAGTCAATAGACTTCCATCCCTATCCTTAACCTAACTTGCTGCACGCCCTTACCATCTTTGACTCTCTGTTTTTCCTACCTGTATAGATCAATCTCACCGTCCTTACTGTCCAACCTAGCATACAAGTCATCATAAGCCCCTTGTATGGCCTTTGATACCCTTACTTTCACCTTAAGCTGCATCTCCCTGTACTCCTGTCTACTCTCAGTGTCCCAGTTTTTCTTAGCTAACTTCTTTCTCTGTATATACTCCTGTACCTCCTCATTCCACCACCAAATCTCCTTACCTACTTTCCTTCCAGATGACGAACCAAGTACTCTCCTACCTGTCTCCCTGATCACATTAGCTGTAGTTGTGCAGTCATCTGGAAGCACCTCCTGACCACCCAGAGCCTGTCTTAACTCCTTCCTAAAAGTCATGCAACAGTCTTCCTTTTTCAGCTTCCACCGTTTTGTCCTCTGCTCTTTTTTTGCCCTCTTCATCTTCCTCACCACCAGAGTCATTCTACACACCATCATCCTATGCTGTTTGGCTACACTCTTGCCTACCACTACTTTGTAGTCACTGATCTCCTTCAGATTACACTGTCTACACAAGATGTAGTCTACCTGTGTGCTCCTACATACCTCCACTCTTATCGGTCACCCTATGTTCCTTCCTCTTCTGGAAGAATGTATTCACCATAGCCATTTCCATCCTTATTGCAAAGTCGACCACCATCTGTCCTTCTGCATTCCTCTCCTCGATACCAAACCTCATGTGGTTGGAGTGTGTCAGCAGTTCCTGCAGCACAAAGGCATTGATGTTATGGACTGGCCCAGCCATTCCCCAGACCTGAATCCAATTGACCACATCTGGGACATAATGCCTTGTTTCATCCACCAACGCCAAGTTTGCACCACAGACTGTCCAGGAGTTGGCGGATGCCTTATTCCAGGAGATGCCTCAGGAAAACATCCGCAGCCTCATCAGGAGCATTCCCAGGCGTTGTAGGGAGGTAATACAGGAACGCGGAGGCCATACACAATACTGAGCCTCATTTTGACTAGAAAAAGGACATTGCATCAAAGTTGGATCAGGCTGTAGTGTGTTTTTCCACTTTCATTTTGAGTATAACTCCAAATCCAGATCTCCATGGGTTGATAGATTTGATTTTCATCGATAATATATGTGTGATTTTGTCGTCAGCACATTCAACTATGGAAGAAACAAAGTATTTAATAAAAACATTTGATTCAGTCAGATCTACAATGGGCTACTGTAGTGTTCTCTTAATTTTTGAACGGTGTATTTATTTTATTATTTAAGGTAATTTAAACATTTATGAACCCTCCCATACTGATATTAAACTACCTTATGTCTGTATCATCTTTTCCTACACTTTTAGACTGTTTAAAGCACCTTTAAGTGTTTCTTTAATACACAGAAGTGTGCTGCGTTCCATGAGTCTCAGAATGCAGCGCACTTCCTGTTACCAGTCAGCTGACAGGAAGTGCGCTGTCAGCCAATAGAATGCACGTGTGGTGTCATGTGACTACCTACTAAAAATCTGCGATGAGGTGAAGCCTGGCATCTTGAAGCGCAAATGTAGTTTCTATTCTATGCGCCTTATAATGTGGTATGCCGTATTCTTGTGAAAACAGTTATAAAATAGGTCATTCATTGAAAGTGCACCTTAAAATCCAGTGTACTTTATATATGAAAAAGTTTTAAAATAGGCCATTCATTGAAGATGTGCCTTATAATCTACTGTGCCTTAAAATGCGGAAAATACTTAAAGGGACAGTAAAGTTAATTATAAGTGACATATATGTTATTTAACATGATGAAAAATAGAAGAAAAAATAAATTTTATGTGTGTAGCACCATCCGTTTGGTCACAAAAGCTTAAAATCTGCGCCGCAGCAGCTTCCGCATTCAGTGGTCACGTGGGCGTCATACGTCACTGGGGCCAAACATAGCTTAGCAGCCATAAGAAACAATGCAATTCTAGATGCGATTAACACCAAAAGTATCACGGTTACCTGCGTGGTGAACAGTTGTGTCAACAGAACAGCAAAAAGACGCGAAGACAAGAAGCTGTCGTTCTTTAGAATACCTTCTGGGAAGGTATCGTGCTAAAAATGCTAATGCCCTAGCCAGTCAATGGGATTGTCTATATTATGTTAGCATTGAGCTAACCCCCATTTATTACTATTGGACTCTGTGGAATTAATGACAACTCTAGTTGTTATTAATTCCACAGTGAATTTATTTGAAAGTTGCGTCTTTTTGCTGTTCTGTTGACACAACCGTTCACTGCGCAGGTAACCATGATACTTTTGGTGTTAATCGAATAGAATAATAGAATTGCATTGTTTCTTATGGCTGCTAAGCTATAAGAAAGCTTCCTAGGGATGCACATTGTCTTATAATAGTGCTTCCTTGTCAAAAAATGTGCATCAGAGATGCAGGGACGTGTGCTAAGGAACACTGGGTGTCAATGTTCCATTCTGGATAGTAGCCCTAATGCTCACTGGTCCCCGGCCTCGGACACTGTGTGTATATATTGTTGGGTTTCATGCAAACTGCTATAATTGAACTGTATAAATCATATCCTGTTGATAACTTTGATGTAGAAGAAGTAATAATAAAGTGAGGCACTGTCTGAATAGTTGTAGGTGAAACAACTTCTGTTTAATCACTTGAGCACAAAAAGAGGAGTTAAGGTTATGAGCACTTTCTGCAGGAAGAAGGGAGTAAGGGAGGAACATATGGATTATGCCAGCTGCATGATAAAGATGAAGCTAAGAAATACCTTTGTTAAAGAAGTGTGGGAATTGGTAAAATGTAACGCCTGAAAGCCTTCACAATAAATTTTGATTTGTTTTTCCCTTGAACTGGTGTTTTCCTTCCTCGATCAACGAACACAACAACCACGTAAAGAGGTCTGCAAGGCTGCACCTCTTCAATTGGTGACCACGACATGATCTTTGTGATCAATGGACGTGATCGGCGGATGTGATCTGACGTGATTGAGAGCGTGAGGATTTGGAACTCGAGTGACGACGTCTGGTGGTATCTGAACTCCAACGGTACCAAACCTGAAAAGGTAAGAGGGATTTCCTCTATATGGAGTTTAGAGCTACTAGTGTCATCTCCTAAATTTACACATCCAGTACAAGGAAGAGTATCGCCCTGTGATCAATACTATTGTGATATTTTGGGATTTCATTGACTGCGTTTGGATATTTTGGGAGTTCATTAACGACATTGAGTATATTGTGAAGTGTGAATTGTGTCATTGTGAGAATGGATGGTGAATTTGACAGAGAATAGGAGTGGTTTGACTAGGACAAAGATGTTGAGGAGCTGGGAGACAGTGGTCCGACCCTCAGACAGCAACTGACCATGGGTCTAGACGCATACACGGGGAACATTGATGAGAAAAGGCGAGAGAAGAAGAGTAGGTTGAGAAATTGGGTAGAAGAATGTGTTAGGATGAATTGGATTCCGCCTTTAAGCCAAAAGAAGTCACTGACTAGTCTGATGAATTGTGTGAAAAATGCGTGGATCAAAAGGATTGTGAAATTAAGGAAGGAAAAGCATAGCAAGCTTTTGATTGCGTGTAGAAAGTAAGCAGAATTTCTGTGGAGATTGGAAGGAGTGCTTTGTAATGCAAGGTGTTGTGCTATGGGTTGCTCAGTTAAGATGGGGACAAAGGAAAAAGTCTGGACCAGACAAAGTTATGAATGCGTGTGAAAGTGGAATGAGTGAGGCTGCAGCCAAAATTGAACAAATGACTGATGTGAAAGATCGTTTAAACTGTGATGCTGGGAAGGGAAAGCCTCCATCTACCATAACTTATCATCCAATTTATCCAGATCACTCGGAAATTGAACGCATGTCAAATCCTCCTCCTTATAGTCCAAATAATCCATTTTGTGACAATAACAGCGTTAACCATGACCACGCAAAAATCATGTCATCGCTCCAAATGCCAATATTAGAGATTAACCATGGGGTGGTAGATGCTAATTGGGCAGAATGTAGTGTTCCAGACGGTTCAGTATCAGTGACAGTGGGACCTAAAATTCAGGAAGCTCGTGACCCAATGACGGCAGGAGAGAGAGCTACTGTAGAGCGTCTAGCAGGAACATACGAGGCAATAAAACACCAGCAGGGGGAGTCCGTTGATCAGTTTAGAGCCGGCTGTGGGAAAGAAAGGGTTACAAGGCATGAAACTAACAAGATAGCAACAGGGCTTAACGCCACAATCCATAACAGGTCTGATGTTTCTGACAACGCCAAAAGTAGAATGCTCAGTGCTATTGATAACGTAACGGAAACACATGCGCCTCAAACTTCGACACCACATCATCGTTTACATGCAGAGCGCACACACTCAACACACACACACACACACACACACACACACACACACACACACACACACAC
Source organism: Antennarius maculatus (assembly GCA_013358685.1). Lineage (NCBI taxonomy): Eukaryota > Metazoa > Chordata > Actinopteri > Lophiiformes > Antennariidae > Antennarius > Antennarius maculatus. Next base: position 6,503,330 of record CM023607.1, read on the forward strand.
ACACACACACACACAAACGGCTTCAGCAGTAGAGGGATGTCAAAGACACCGTGCAGAGGCTAATCGTTCTCCTATTAGAGTTGAGAATTACGCAGATGATGACTCAGAGCGAGAGGATGAAGCAACACCGCCACCCGTCAGACGGAGCTCGCGTATTGCAGCCAGAACTCTAGCACAGGACCTCCTGGCGGAGGACTTGAGAGTGAAAAAGGAGCAGCGCAGACAATCAATAGCGCCTATGGCCTATTGATTGATTTTATGCCTATCCTTTGATTTTGAAAACGGATGGTGCAGGACGACACAAAAGCACTTATCAGCCTTTTTCTCATACAGAACTAACTCTAATGGGTGACAGACTTCCTCAATTAGAAGCAGGTGGGGTTCAGTGGTTGTCGGCGTTGAGCAGACTGGCAGAAGGACACATCCTCGCAATTGGCGATATTCAAGCTTTACTGTCGCGTTGCACATCAGCCATGCAATATGATGCAATGTGTTCCAGGTTGGGGTGGTCAAACCTCCCTCTCAGCAGTCCAGTGGCTCATGAACAATACACGACATTGACTAGAGTATTGGAAAAAAATGTTTCCCACCCTGGCATGTGTTTTTGCAGATTTTGCAGACTCTGCTGAGTTTTTAACTCGAGTCACAAATCTGTATGTAAATAAAACAGGTGAAATGCCAACTGTATCACCCCTGCATTCACAAATGTTTAGAGCTGCAGTCCTGAAAGGACTACCAAAACCAGTTGTATCTGCAATGGAAAATAATCCTGATCTGCCAGGTGTGGCTCATGATAGATGGTGCTCGCATGTTCAACACCACTTAAGACGACACACCCAATCACTCAACTCAGAATAGGTCAAGATCAAAACATTGGAACACCAATTGTTAAGATTACAGGTTCAGGAAGCTAAAGCTAACATGGCTAAAACTAAACCTGCTTAAACCTTCAAGCAGTTCAGAGACTGAAATACCAAAGCCGAATCAATGGTCTGATTCGATGTCGGGTGCAGGTGCGGTAGTAATGTAGCAAGACAGAGTGGGAAATATGCCTATGGGTCGGGGCCGTGGTCAGTCTAGAACTGGATTTGACTACAGTATGTGAAAACAACCTGTTGGATTTGTGGCCAAGTTGGTCACATTTCCCGTTCATGCAGACAAGGACCAGGTTTTGGAGACCGAGGTGGATTCAGGGGACAGAGGGGCCACGGAGGCCCAAGATGATTTTCTGCCAGCAGGGGGCGTCAGCCCGTTGCACCATCAGTACATCAGGCACCATTTCCTGATCAAGCACCACATCAGCAGGCACCCAATCAGTGGTGGGGTCAGTACCCTCAGTGAGGTTGCCCCGAAACCTTGAGTGAACAGGGACTGCAGGATCCTTTGATTCAAGTGCAAATTGGTGGAACACAATTTTAATTTATGGTGGACACTGGAGTATGATACTCCACGATAAACACTGTCCCACCAGGCACACAGCTCTCTCCAACCACCATCGCACTGACTGGTTTCGCGGGATTATCACAGCCCCTACATTTTACTGAACTCTTGACGACAACAATAATGCAGCAGTCTCTAAGTCATCGATTCATTTTTGCTCCACAATGTCCAATGAATCTACTGGGAAAAGTCTTGCTTATTAAACTGAGTCCCCTCATCAGATGCTCTCCTGATGGACTTTACCTCCTCTTTCCAAATGGAATCTCTTACTTCTGCTCGGGAACTCTGGCTCCCATGCAATGTCCTGTGTGGACTAAATCTTGTGACTCTTTTGATCAGCCTCACTCTCCTATAGCCGACATTTACTGGGCAGAGATTGATCCAGACAACAGAGGATGGACAGAGGTATTTCAGTTATTCCAGTCATGGCTTCCTTGGTTCAGACACTTGGGTTCTTATGACTTGCCTGTCGACCCATTCCACTGTACATTGTACTATGACAGGAATGATGACCTGTGCTACTGTACCAGCTTTGATGAAATTCTTGATTCGCAATGGCAAATCCATTTAGGAATCTCTTTGTTGGTCCTCCAGGAGTTGCTTTCTCAGTAAACCCTACAGGATTCCAGATGAGGTGGTACATGATGTCTCACGATTTGTCAGAAACAGTTTTGGCCGCTGCACCTCATGTAACCATGTTGGTGTCAGCAACCCATACAGCAAAAGACTTGGGACCATTTGTGAGAGCTTGTAATGATGCATCAGATTGGACGCAAACACAGATCTCTGGCTTAAGATTCTCACCGTCTCTCAAATCCTATTGCATTAGTTCACCACAGATTCTGGTGACCTGCATCATGCAACATTGTTTTCTAAATTGACATCATGGGAGAGAAACAATGGATTCTGAATTGGCTAAAGACATGTTGGACTCGCTTCCTCCCACACTTTGGTCACAAGGACCCACTTATTTCATGATGACCCCATATACTTACCACAGTATAAGACTGATCCGGTAGGTGCCCAAGGCATCTCTGAAACGATTCAAGACTTGCTGGATGCTGGAGTATTGACAATTTCTTCGTCTCTGTGGAACACTCCGATTTTGCCAGTACAAAAGAAAGACATTGGTAAATGGGGTATGGTTCACGACTTGTGGGTGATTAACAGAATCATAGCAACACCTTCATTGCCGTTCCCCAGCCCTAATGCGTCATTGTCTAACATCACTGCGGAAAACAAATTTTTCACATGCATTGATCTGGCTAATGTTTTCTTCTGCTTGCCTTTGGCAGCAGAAGTTCAAAAAATCTTTGCCTTCATGTGGAACAATGTGCGTTACTCCTACAAAAGACTTCTTCAGGGTTGTGGTGTTCAATACGGTTCTAAGAAATTTGCTTTCATCATTCAAAGTTCCAGCAGTACGTTGATGATCTTCTGTTGGCTGCACCAACAGAAGGGTTGTGCCTCACTGTAACTCACTCTCTGCTCCGACAACTTCACTCTGTAGGTTTAAAATGCTCCAGGTCTAAAATACAATGCACACGAATCCAAGTTTCTTTTCTAGGACAATTGATCTCATCTCATGGCACTGGAATATCGTCTACACACAAAAATACCATCCTGCACCATCCCAAACTGCTTCCAGTTAAACAAATGTTGAGCTTTCTCGGTTTGGCTAATTACTCACGATTTCATGTTGCTGACTATGCAAAAAAAAACGCCCGCTTCACGCGCTGGTTACCGAACAAGGCATGCATAACATTTCGTCAGCTCTCAATTGGACCCAAGATGCGGAAGCCGCCTTCATTGCTCTCAAACAAGATTTATCAATCACAGCAGATCTCGCGATCCCACACTATTCAAAACCTTTTTATCTGCATGTTTCTGCTAAAGTTTGCAGTGATGCTGCTGTCCTTTTTCAGAAAAAGGGGGATGGCACAAGAGCAAATAATTTGTATTGTTCAACTCCCATTGACCAATATGAAAAACACCACCCAACGTGTTCAGTCTTTGCATCTGCATTAGCAAGACTGATTGAAAAAACATCTAATTTTAGTCTACACCATTCCTTGACCATACGGTGCTCACACAGTGTGGTTCAGTATGTAACAAACAAGGCTTTTACAATGACTGCCGACAGAGAAAAATTGAGCACATTTTGACACAACCACACATACGCTCATACGCTCATGAAGGTGTAAACATGGCAGATAACATGCTGGACGGAGAACCACATGATTGTGAACAAAAGACACGTCCTGAGATAACTGTAAGGACAGGACTACACACCATGGAACTCACAACCAGATCTTGTGCTGTTCACAGATGGATGCTGCTTTAAGGCAGAAAATGGTTTGATTTCTTCCCAAGCAGTAGTACAATTGACACCGCAAGGTCAGTACGTCGTCAGAATAGCAGACACTATCACAGGACACCAATCGACACAACGAGCAGAACTTTTGGCAATAACATCAGCACTTCAATTGGCAGAGAACCAAAGAGTAAACATATACACTGATTCAGCCTACACATGCACAGTAATACACGTGTCATTAACAGAATGGATGAGGACAAATTTTTTGACATCAACAGAACAACCGATCAAACATCTTGACGACATACACAGATTGTATGAAGCCTTACTTTTACCAACAGAGGTAGTGATCAAATGTAAGGGACATGCAAAGATTGACAGTCGCATAGCGCAGGGTAACGATGAGGCAGATAAAGCGGCTAAAACAGTTGTGGGCTACACGATCAATCAGATGACGCAAGCAGACACTCTTGCGCCACATATAACTTGGAAAACTATCGAGGAATGGCAACAGAGGCTTCTCCTGAAGAATTGACAATGTGGAAGAGCAAGGGGGCAGAAAAGAAAAACAGAATTTGGCAAAAAGATGGAAGGCCGGTACCTCCTCAGCTGCGCCTGGGAATACTGCTACTAGAGGCTCATGGACCTAGTCATGTGGGTCCTAGAGAGACTCTAGCCAGACTAAGACATTGGTGGCACCCATACATGACAGACGTGTGCCATCAATTACTGACAGAGTGTGTCAAAAGCATAATTCTCGTCCTAAGACAAAACCACCTGCTGGACATGACATGACTGACTGCACCTGGAAAAGAGATAATGATGGACTATACTGACATGATCACCCCAGTGCAAGGATATTAATATCTCCTTGTCATTGTTGATGAATTTTCAGGATGGCCAGAAGCATATCTGTGTAAAAAAGAAACAGCCCAGATGGTAATCAAGCATTTGGTTAACCATTACATTCCAACTCATGGGTTCCCAAGATTGATTTAGTCAGACAATGGTACTCATTTAAAAAACCATCACATGCAACAGGTGGAAGCCATGCTTGGGTTAAAACATAAATTTGGATCAGTTTTCCATCCTCAATTGCAAGGCAAAGTGGAGAGAAAGAACAGGACCATATAAGAAAAATTGGCTAAGGTCATGGCTTCCACTAAATTGAATTGGTTGGCAGCTCTCCCGATAACTCTAATGTCAATAAGAATGTCACTAAACTCCCACACAGGGCTCTCTCCTTTTGAGTTACAGACGCAGCAATCGTTTCCAGGATCAAGTGGACCACTGACATCCGATCTAGACGGAAACGGTAAGAATGACATCTTAAAATCAGTTCACCTGTTGTGTTCAAGATTCACAGAACAGACCCAGCAGCAGGAGAGGGACCATCCACCCGATACCAGGGCCAACCAAGGAGTGACCCACGTTTGGCTGAAGGCCCTTAAGCGGAAGTGGACGGAGCCTAGGTGGACAGGCCCATTCCAGGTGACAGAGAGAACCGACACTGCAGTCCGGCTGGCAGGGAAGGGCAATGTTTGGCATCACCTCAGCCACATGGCACCTGCCAAGACAACCGAAGGAGATGTCGTGCCAACAGCCAACAGACGTGAGGAAAAGGACGGACCACCCTGAGCTGCAAAGTGGGAGAAAGGGTCCAGCGTTCTCCCTCCTACAAGTGGCCTGCCAAGCCAACACCAAGGGGGAGAAAGGGTATTCAATATCTTGCGTTCTCCCTCCTACAAGTGATGTGCCAAGTCACCACCAAGCAGAGGTAAGATCGAGCCTAAAAAATCCAGCCCGACCCGAACCGAGCCTGACGGTATTAAAGCCCAACTCGGCCCAAGCCCGAGGGTATTAAAGTCCGACCCAACCCAACCCGACCCGAACGTAGTTATTGACATTTTGAGGCCAAACCGGCCCGAATTTCGGGCTTGGATTCGGGCTTAAGATCTTACCTCTACTTTCAGCGCGTATACGATCGGAAAGGTAAAGTGACAGGAGAAAATACAGCTGACGCACGGAGGGAACTGAGCAAGTATTGTAGATGAATGTTTCTCATACAGCGCCTTTTATTTAATTATTTATTTTATAAGAGTATCCCTTAGTTTAATACCCATAGATCGTTTGAGATACATAATATATAAATATATCTTTATTTAAAAACTTCAGGCCGGATCTTAAGCCTGAACCCAAGTCCCAAAAAATCCAGTCCGACCCGACTTGAGCCCGACAGTGTTAACGCCCGACCCAACCCGACCCAAAAGTAATTGTTGACTTTCTGAGCCCGACCCAACATGAATTTCAGGTCAGATCGGGCCCGAACTCGGGTTCGGGCACAAGATCTTACCTCTACCACCAAGGGGGAAAAAGGGTAACCGAGACTCAGTGCTCTCCCTCCTACATGTGGTGTGCCAAACCACCTCCGCAAGCAACAGACCAACAACATAGAGGAAAAGGTGCAAGACCTCCCTCTGATGGCGTCATGAGGCTGTGTCTACTGATACTGCTGGCTGCCGCAACAGCTACTGCCAATGGTAACAAGTGTCCACCTCCAGTAAGACCATTCACCATTTCCTGAGGGTATCATGGTGTTTCAGTAGCCACCACCATGGTAAAGACTGGAGAATGTTTGTATCTCCCAGGAAATGATGAAGTAACTTTTGAATTTGATGCGTGTCAATTCTTTCCTTGCAGTTGGGCTCAAAATTGCCATTACTATCTTTCCTCTGTGACCTGGTCTTAATACACAACAGTTGCATATTCAGTTGCGGCCTACTTGCGTCAACACTTAAATTAGTCCATGTGGGTCCCCTAGGAACAGGTAGTGCAAAATTGAGTCTCACCATAGACTTCCGTAGCCTTAATCTTTCAACTCTTGCTACCACAAAAGAGATATTCAAGGGAAACTGGAACATTAAATCTGCTCCAAACTGTATTGATTTACTGCTGACACCATATGTTTTTAGTGCAGATTTGGTTTCACTTAGAATTTGCCAGGAATTCGCTGCGAAGACAACTTCCACCCGACCAGGTCAACTGATTCTTGGACAAAGAGAAGGTATAAGAGCCCAATATACAAATAAGTACACAGTAGCAGACGAGATAGTTGTGGCATCAGGAATAGAGTATAGTAGAGTAGAGTATAACTTTATTAATCCCTTGAGGAGGTTCGGTCAAGGAATTAATTTCTCCATCGCACACAGCATAGTAATTACACAAAACACAGAAAAAGCACACAGAAAGCACCAGCACATAGAAAGTAATACAACACCAAATAGAAAGATTAATAAATAACCCATCAAGAATATACAAATAGAAAATCATAAATAGGTATAGAAATAAAAATAAACAGGCCTAGTTAAGTATGGGTATATTGAAAGGTCTATAGCGTTTGCACTATTTTTGGTGCATTGTTTGTGTCATCCCTCAGCTCTTGTGTGGACTCTCTTCTTCTTTATCTCTCCCAGAGAGGGGTTGAGCAGTTTAATGGCTCGAGGGATGAAGGAGTTCTTCAGTCTGTTTGTCCTGCATGTTGGGAGGCGCAGCCAGAGGCTGCGCCTCCCAACATGATAACATTGATTAACATTATAACATAACATTATAAAAATAACATTGATTAACAGTAATTCCTGGATGGAAAGAACTGCAGTAGCTAAACCTGCTTACTCAGATTATGATTGTTTAGTCTGCATGATAGCTTGACCAATTACTTTATTAGTGACAACTCCAATTGATTCTCCTATTAACTCTTCTTGTATTCTTCCAGTAATGTCTCAAGACGTTCCAAAATGTGTTTGTGAGTCCTAGGACTCAATCCATCTGTTATCTCCTCCAAATGCACCTGTTCCCATTTTTTATGCAGGACATGTGGCCTTAAATGCTACCTGCTTCCACAAGAATTCATCCTCGTTGGACAGTTCTAAATTTGTTGGTGTAATTTCTAGTGCTTTTTGCAGGTTCGTAATTTCTACAACCACATCTGACGGGTCTGAAGCATTAACTAAAGGAAGAGCAGACGTCTGGTGGTACTGCGGCAGTACAGTGCTATTCAATACATTACTGATACATTGGACAGGAACATGTGCACTGGTCTCTGCCATTAATCAGACTATGGTAAGACCGCTAACTCAACATTCTGATCTTTTGTCAGTAACTTCAACAGCTGTTTCATCTCAAAGGCGATGGTCATTAGCAGAAGCCTCCCACCCCTTCTTTAATTCACCCGTTTACATAGATGCAATTGGAATTCCTAGAGGTGTCCCAGATGAATACAAACTCGCAGATCAAATATCAACAGGCTTTGAGAACTTGCCACTAATTTCAGCAATTTTTCCAATAACTCCCAACAAAAACGTTATTCAGATATAGTGTATACTTACACTATAACAACAGTGCTTACCCAATTATGCAAGGGATGGGTTCCAGGCAGTGCATGAACAATTAGCCGCTACATCTCTCATGACCTTACAGACCAACACGGCAGTAGATATGCTACTGGCTGAGAAAGGAGGTATTTGTTCCATGTTTGACGACCAATGTTGGACAGTAATTCCAAACAGCACGGCTCCGGATGGTTCTCTTACTGTTACTCTTAAAAAAATGCAACTTCTCTCCATTGAAATGAAATCTCATTCAGATGTGGACACTTTTCGGTGGGATGGGGCATTGAATGTTTTTGGGAAATACAAAACTTTGGTTACTTCAGTTTTACTTTCTATTGCTGTATTTGCTGCAATTTTAACCATGTGTGGATGCTGTTGTATACCTTGTATTCGATCCTTATGCCAACACTTGATTACCATTGCTATTAAGAAAAAGGATCTACGCTCGCCACCACCATATTCCTTCTGATTCGGAATCCATGTCTGAGTTACCGATGCCACTGTAGGCCGATTAACTACATTACCTTTGTCGACCTCTTTCGAGGCCGGAAGGGGGACTGTTGGGTTTCATGCAAACTGCTATAACTGAACTGTATAAATCATATCCTGTTGATGACTTTGATGTAGAAGAAGTAATAATAAAGTGAGGCACTGTTTGAATAGTTTTAGATGAAACAACTTCTGTTTAATAACTTGACCACAAAAAGAGGAGTCAAGGTTATGAGCACTTTCTGCAGGAAGAAGGGAGTAAGAGAAGAACATAGGGGTTATGCCAGCTGCATGATAAAGATGAAGCTAAGAAGTACCTTTGTTAAAGAAGTGTGGGAATTGGTAAAACACACCTCCTTCTGATGTGCTTTCTGTAGTAAAACACACTTCTTTCTGAGGTATAAAAAAAGAAAAGTATATTTTATTCTTTGCACTTACTGATGCACTTGCTTGATGCCGTGATCACTGTGTAACTGCCTGAAAGCTTTCATGATAAATTTTGATTTATTTTTCCCTTGAACTGGTATTTTCCTTCCTCGATCAATGAACACAACGAACATGCAAAGAGCTCTGCAAGGTTATATATATACATATTTATATAACCTTGGTTATATATTTTATATATATATATGGGAGTGTGGAAAAGAGGTGAAGAAGCGTGTACAGGCAGGATGGAATGGGTGGAGAAAAGTTCATTTCAGCTAAAATGAAATAAAATGAAAGGAAAGGTGTACAAAACTGTGGCGAGACAAGCGATGTTGTTTGGTCTAGAGACAGTGTCACTTAGGAAAAGACAGGAGACAGAGCTGGAGGTAGCAGAGATGAAGATGCTGACGTTCTCTTTAGGAGTGACCAGGAAGGGTAGGATCAGGAATGAGTACATCAGAGGGACAGCACAGAGGAGAGATAGTGAATATATTGGTAGAAGGATGCTGAGTTTTGAACTGCCAGGCAGGAGGCCTAGAGGAAGACCAAAGAGGAGGTTTATGGATGTAGTGAAAGAGGACATGAAGGTAGTTGGTGTGAGAGGAGGATGCAGAAGACAGGGTTAGATGGAGGCAACTGATTCACTGTGGTGACCCCTGAAGGGAAAAGCCGAAAGGAAAAGAAGAAGACCCTCTCTGGGTTAGTGGGGAGGTTTTGCCTCAAGAGAAGGAGTTTAAGTATCTTGGGGTCTTGTTCACGAGTGACTCCAAGATTGACAGACATATTTGGTGCTGCAACTGCAGTGTTACAGATGTTGTGTATAGAAGGAGTGAAGGAGACAAGCTGAAAGACAAAGGTCTCGATTTGCCGATCAATTAATGTCCTGACTCTCACCTACGCTCAGGAGAACAAGACAGGATCCAATATACAAGTGGTCGACATGAGTTTCCTCCATAGAGTGGCTATGCACACCCTTTGAGATAGGGTGAAGAGTCCAGTCACCAGAGAGGGGCCAACTCACGTGGCACGAGCATCTGTTTTGGATGCCTCCTGGACACATCCTTGGGGAGGTGTTATGGGAATGACCAACTGGAAGAGATCATCGGAAAAGACCTAGGTCACCCTGAAGAGACAATGTTTCTTGGCTGGTCTGCGAATGCCTCGGGATCCCTCTGGAAAAGCTAGAGGAGGTGTTTTGGGGAGAGGGAAGCCTGGCATCCCTGCTCAGACTGTTGCCTCTGTAACCCAGGCCTAGATAAGTGATAGAAGATGGATGGACAAGGATGTGTAAGCTGATTTGACTGAAAGAAGCTATTCAGACCAAACGAAATGTTACATTTGCAACCCTTTATTCACAAAAATAACCACATTAAGCTGTGGGCTAGGTTCTTTTGGAACTACTACAGTAATCAAAATGATTCTATGATCTGAGGGTATTGTGTACAAATGTGATATTTTGGTATGCTGTTTTTTAAACAGTCATGCAGATAGTACATGAGTATATGTCCCACACACCAACATAAGGCACAATTAAACACTGTACATTGCAGAATTCCATGTCAGTTCAGTGATATGTCCATAACTACATGTTCTATTACAGTACATTTGATACACATAAACATTCATTCAGTGCATCACTGGTTTGGCATTCATAAGGATAATCCAGTTGATGATGTCTTTCTAAATGGAAGCAAATAAAGCTATTTCTCAACAGGTGAAACTAACTTTTGGTTTTTAGTACAATGATCAAGTTGAGATTGCCTGTTGGGTCCTATTTGTTAGTTGTCAATCCAGTGGGCTAATCCAAAGCAGCAGCATCCCATGCATGTCGCTAGCAGTGCTTTTGGCTAATATTGATATTTACACTCTTCAATAGTTAGCCAATAGACAATAGTTAGCTGCTTATCAGAGAAGATCCCAGGAGGATGACATAACTTCACTGTGGTCTGCCAGTATTCTTGCTCCTTTCTGATCCCTTGTAGAACATACCTGCAAATTTAAGTTTGTTTTTTTTATTCTAAAATTACAGAAAAAAAAAACATCCACAAAGGTGTTAGCATATTTTTCTCTATAATCTACACTATGTAGAGCTACCTTAATTTACCATGATGCTGTGGTTGTGTCCATGCCAACATAAAGGAAGCATACATATATGAGTGCTCTAACGGGTATAAAACCGATTTATTTCCAACAGTATTTATTTCAACATGTTTGAGGAAGAGTAAATGAGTGTTCAGTCTGTAGGTTGTGCTGTTGCATCATCGGGTTTCTCTACAGCTATAATTTCAAAATTGATATCCATTGATGACATTTTCCCATTGTCAGATAATCACTCAGCAGTTTCATAGTTTTGTGCTTTCACAAAACTATGAAACAGACATCAAATTTTGAAGTCACATAAAATCACTTAAAATGGTCTTGTAACATCTACTTCTTTGCATAAAGGCATAATATTAGTAAAATGTTTTCCCAGCGTAGTTGCTGCATATGAAAATTTTTAGGAGCAAGTCTCTATTGATCTTTAAAACCACAGCAAGGCAACAGCTAATGATTAAACCTAAATCTATTTGGCTCCACTTCAAAGAAGGCAAAACAGGGAAAGCTTTATGATTCTGACTGAACTGTTCCATCTTAAGAGACATTTATTCAGATTGGATGTTGCTCTGGACATCCATCCGGAGCGGTGTCAGCTGAGATAGGCTCCAGCAACAGCTGTGACCCGCAAAATGTAAAAGTGGATGTAGACGAGACAAGTAGTCTCGTAATTACAGAAAATGGATGGATGGATGGATGTCACCTGGTTCTGATGAGAGAGATGATAATCAGTCAAAAAAAGTCCCAAAAATGTCACTAAATGCTAAACAAGGAATTATTCCCAGTGAACTGATTTCAGGCATGTCTGCATGTTATGGATAGAGTTTGATTTTAAATGTTAAACAAAAAGTGAAACCAGTATCTTTCCAGACAGTTTTAGAAATCAAACAAAAATAAAATACACACATTAAAATAAGGTATGTTATATCAGTCAAAATTCACATGTTCATCTGTGGTTATATATCTTAATTTGACAGCAATCCTTTTAAATACTTCCAACAGACAATATGTATGAAAAAAATTCTAATTCAGCTGCAGAATTGTAAAAACCTGAACTTCTATAATTTGAGGAAATGGCAGCATAATACAGTGATGCTGTCTCTCAACAAGCGGTAGTTACTGGCATGTATTGTATATCTGGATCTGTTTGTTGATGTCATTAAGGATTGCTCTCATCTTGTCCTCCAAGCCATCCAGCTGATGGACTCTGCCTTCCAACCTCCTCTGGTTTTCCTCATAGTTCTTCTCCAGCTCTGTGGGAAGCAGACATTTTATTATCAACAGTTTCTACAACATATGGGGCTCATTTTGGAATAATTGATCACCAAATTCTTTCACATAAACTGAAGGGATACTCCAGCCTGTCCTGAGCTGCCTACTCCTAGTCTTCAGTCTTTTAGCTAAGTTAAGCTAACCAATGTTCACGGTCATTATATGGCTAAATTGTCTCATGTTATTCCAAGTTAAATATTAGTAAATAATTTTTTTTTTTTAAATCGAAAAAAATTCTTTCCATATTTCATGCTCATGCTTCCTGCACCACTTATTGCCATATATGTCATATACAGACCAATAAGAACAGGCCAGTGGTTTCTTAATTGCTCCTTATCTTTTCCTACGGAAAGTATGTCATGTCTTTTTACCATTCATTTGGTCCTAATCAGATTAAATGAAAATACAATAATACAAAGTCAAAGAAAATTACCTTTCATAAGGTAATGTTTCCATGATTTAAGAAGAAATAACTTAAGACATTTGGATGTCCAGGTCAATCAGCCTAGCAAAGAATAAATACAAATCTGAAAGTTGGCCAAAGTAGACGAAAAGCAGGGAAGGAAAACTAAGACATGACTAAAGGTCAGACACAGGACATACACAACAAGCACGAAAAAACAAAACACACAATGAAGGTAAATTAGGGAAACAGCTAGGAAAAAAAGCGGTAGAGCAATCGTCTTGAAGACGGATCGCCCAGCCATCGGTGGTTCGAGTCCTGCTCCCGCCAGGACATCCATCGGAGTGTGAGCTGATGGTGGGAGGTGTCAGCTCACCTCCCAGCCACTGCCGAGGTGCCCTTGAGCAAGGCACTGTACCCCCAACAAGATGCTCATTGGGGCGCAATTTCCACACGCGACCCGTCACTCCGCCTCCCCAGTACCTCTATATGTATTTCTATACTGTATTACTAATTGCATGCTGTGCCTGTTTCAGGGGCCTGTAACCTATAACCACATGCTGTAATTAACACATATATGCATTGTGTGGGAGTGGAAAGAGAATTTCCCCATGAGGGATCAATAAAGTGTGGACTATTATTAATATTAGGACACGTACATGTCAGGTGAACGTGAGGCCAGCTAAAAGGCCTTACAGCGCCAACTCGTGATCTGATAGGCTATCGCATCTGTCTATTAACTATGTGTGCCCATTTTCTCACAGTGCAGGGACGCCTGCAAAGTAGATTTTGAAGGGTCTTGGCAAATTTCATTCAACCTGGCAATACAAGCTAGCTGAATTCTGATTGGATAAAACCTCTCTGACCATAAAATAGAACACTGGCCCAGTGTTGGCCCATGTCGTATATCCCAATGTGTGTGTGTGTGTGTGTGTATATATTAGGACTGTCACTTTAACGCGTTAATTACATTAATTAATTACGCTGCAAATTAATGCGCTATAAAAATTAACGCAATTAATCGTGAGTGGCAAGTCAATGTGCAAGCATTTTAAATTTGGCCCATCGAGGGACCCGTAGGATGCAGTGGCACGTCACTTCGTACCTGCGCCACTAGTCAAAAGCAGGGTGACTGACGACAGAGATGGACGCGACACAGGAGAATGAGGCAAGCCCACTTGGACCTTTGGGCGGAAAGTTCATTTATAAAAGAACAACAAAAACGCAGTGATTTGTACCGTTTGTAAAAGAGAATTTTCATATCACTGAAGCAACTCCAGCCTAACGTATCATTCAAAAGCAAAACACGTCAAGGACACATAGAGTTGTCTGTTGTCAGCTCCTGTAACGTTAGCTTACCCTTTTAAAGGAAATTCCTGTTGGCATCTTGCTATTAATTTTGCCTTATTTAGAACCATGTTATACTATTCATTTTGAATTGCTGTATTGAGTCAGCTTTAGTATTCATTTTGATTGAGAGTCTGCTTGTGTGTCTATTTGAGACTCAGCCTAATTTTATATCTGAATTTTATTTATTTTATTTTATTTAACTGCATTTCTATTGCATTTTTGAGAAATGCACCTGGCCTTATTGGTTTGCTGATGTGCTTGGTCTTTTTTCTTTTGAATTTCATTTATAAAGTACACTTAACCAATAAAAATGTGGATTTCAAATCTTCTCTTCTTGGCGCATTCTATTGATTAGTCATGCCCTACAATTTTGTAATATCCTAGAATTCAAATTCTTTATTTGGGGGCCTTTAGCAGGTATGAGATTAAAATGTGATTAATTAGATTAATTAATTACAAATCCTGTAATTAATTAGATTTTTTTTTAATTGCTTGACAGCACTAATATATACACACACACACACACACACACTAGAGGTAAGATCGGGCCTAAAAAATCCAGCCCGACCCCAACCGAGCCCGACGGTATTAAAGCCTGACCTGACCCGAACGTAATTATTGACATTTTGAGCCCGAACCGGCCAGAATTTCAGGATTCGAGCTTAAGATCTTACCTCTACTTTCAGCGCATATATAATTGGAAAGGTAAAGTGACAGGAGAAAATACAGCTGATGCACAGAGGGAACTGAGCAGGTACTGTAGATGGATGTTTCTCATACAGCGCCTTCTATGTTTTACCTAAATTATTTATTTTATAAGGATATTCCTGTTTAATACCCATACATCGTTTGAGATACATAATATATAAATATAAATTTATTTAAAAAGTTCGGGCCAGTTCGGGCTTGGATGTTAAGATCTTAAGCCCAACCCGACTCCAAAAAAAATCCAGCCCGACCCGAACCAAACCCGACGGTATTGAAGCCTGTCCCGACCCGACCCAAATTTCGTATCGGGTCGGGACGGAACTCGGGCGTTCGGGCTTAAGATCTTACCTCTAACACACACACACATACTGTATATACTGTACGCGCATTCTATTGGCTGACAGCATCAGGAAGTGCGCTCGGTTCCGTAAGTGTCGGACTTTCATGAGCCACAAAAGTGCTTTAAACAATCGATAAGAGTGTGGGAAAAGGTAATACAGATTGAAGGTGGTTCAACCCTTACAGCCCTATGATCACACCCGCGTGAGCAGATTACATGTTTTTTCACATGACAAGCTCCCGGAAACCGGAGATATGATCGTTTACATTTGGTCTAAGACAAGCGATTCAAACGTCGTCAAACAATAAATTCATTATCCATATTACAGAAAAGAGCCATGAGAATAATTAATAATGTCAGTTATAGAGATCACACAAGCCCACTATTCTTAAAATCCTGAATATTAAAACTCACTGACATTATTCATTTTCAAATAGCACAACTCATGTACAAAGCAATACATAAGGCACATCCTGGTAATCTACAAAAAATGTTTTTCAATAGAGAAGGGAATTATAATCTGAGGGGGGAGCACAACTTAAAAAATCAGAGGGCACGTACAACACTGAAAAGTTTTTGTGTTTCTGTTTGTGGAATGAGGGTGTGGAACAGGTTGGGTGTGGAGCTCAAGCAATGTCCAAGCATAATCCAGTTTAAAAAGAGCTACAGGAACATGGTTTTCACTGGGTACAGGGAAGGGGTCTAACAATCGGGTGTTTTTTTTATGAATTCTATTTATTACTTACTTTTCTATATTTATTTTCTTTTCTATATATATGGGTCATTCTACCGTGCAAATTGCTGTCCCACAATAAAAAAAAAAACTTAACAATTAAGAATTTAGACTTTCAATATTTACAAAGATTATGTTGTGATCTAGTTAAACACAATACTGTAACTAGATAGTGATTAAACTAAATATATACAAAATCATCATTTATGCTACCTTCCTCGGTACTTTCTATTAGGAAGTAGTTGTCCCAATCTCCAACCCCTAAATTTATGTTATTTAATTATCATTTACATTCATTGTTTACAACGTGTACGTTAAATAATTATTATTGTTAACTAGGTTTTGAACTAACTAGGTTTTGAAATAACTAACAAAATAACTAGGTTTTGAACAAACTAGGTGCTAAACTAACCAGATTTTTAAACTAACTAGGTTTTAAATAACTAACTAACCCACCAGGTTTTGAACAAACTAGGTTCTAACCTAACTAGGTTTCAAACTAATTCACTAAACAAACTAACTAGGTTTTAATTAACTAGGTCTTTAACAAACTAGGTTTTGAGTTATTATTTAACATATATAATAACATAAACAGTGTATGTATATTAATATTTATACTATTATTTATATTTATTGTTTATGTTCACACTATTTGTGTTTAACACTGTATATTTGCACTTTTACACCCTTAATACTAAGACACATAATGCTGCCACAATATGAAGGGTCTTGATATCTCATTTATTACACCATTACACATACCTTTTTATATTGTACATGTCTGTATATTGTATATTTTAGTGTTAGTGTTGGCTTTCTGTTTATTAAGTCTGTTTTTGTTTTTTGCCTTTTGCATCCTACTTTTCTTTTTTTGTGCACCAATCCTGCTTTATGTGTCTTCAATTGCCCCTTCGGAACTAATTTAAGTTTTTGTTTTTGTTTTTAATGAATTTGAATCAATAATAACAATAATCTCTTATTCTTGTAAGTTGTAATTCACATTTCATCCTTACGAATCTCAGAGTGCTAAATAATGTATGATATAATAAAACGTGAATATAATGCTGACTGGGGGCAGCAGTAGCCCAGTCCACTACGTCGGAGGGTCAGTGGTTCAAGACCCAGGAGTGTGAACTGACAGTTCACACTCCTGGGTCACACTCCTTTTAGTTTTGTTCTTTAACAAAAATATATAACATTAATAATGGGGGGGGCAGCAGTGGCTCAGTGGTAGAGCGGGTGGTAGAGCGGGTCATCCAATGTTCTGAGATCGGTGGTTCGATTCCCGCTCCCGCCCCCCCCCAAAAAACACTGCAGAGGCGCCCTTGAACAAGGTGCCGTCCCCCCTCACAAGCTGCTCATTTGTGCGCTCCACAAAGGCGACGCCCGCCACTCTACCCCCCATTGCATGCTTACAGGCACCCTTGTGTGTGGTTGTGTGTATTACAGGGGCCTGTACACACTAATATGCATGCATGTGATTGACTAACAAAAACTAGAGTGTGTGTTTTTAATTTCCCTTCGGGGATTATAAGAGTGTATAAAATTAAAAATTAAAACTAAAATAAAATTAAATTTAATGCACTTTCAAGTACAAAATATGTTACATGTTCTAATGTCATGTTGCAGTAGATGTGCTGCTATGTTGAAGTAATGTAAAATAGTAAATGACCTCATTTTGTTGATTATAAATATTTATGTATGTAAAATTCAAATTGTAAGGCAGGTTATGAGTTAATGTTAAACAATATGGTTGAGGGGATACAGTCCAACTTTGCAAACATAATCATGTGGTCACAACCAAGCACTACAGACACTACCGTAACAGTGCTGTCACTGTTACGGTAGTTCGGTCTATTCAAGGTTACCTGGTGAACTTGTTTCTTGTTTTGGTTTGTTGCGCGTATGCGTTGCATTTAACCAGAGAGAGCTGAAAATTGCTCGTGTTGCATCGCTTCCACTCCAGTCGTCTTTTTTTTTTTAACCTGCTTGCTCTAAGTTTGACACATTCTCACTTCAGTTCAAATTAATAATTTGTATACTGTTGAGATATTTTAACTGTTACATAGCGCGCACACACACACATGCATAAACAGACACACACACAAATACACCCGCACACACCTTAATAAATGTTGTTTAACTTTGTGTGGAAAAAAAAGGCAAGAACATTCGGTGGTAAAAATAAATAAATAATTGAAAAAAACAGTTTGATCATAAAATAAAAAAAAAATTAAAAAGAAAAAGGAAAAATTTGTGTTGAGTATGACAATTCTTGTTCATGCATACTTTGTAGTTCATAATTTTCTATTGTATGCGTTGTATTCATTAATGCACTTCATGTTCTGAGTTATTTCTTTACTTTTGTGATCAAAAGCATTGAATCTCAATTCTGAGACTGTTCTGTAAATATAAATATAGCAACTTCTGATCAATACATATTAATTTCAGACTTAAAATAATGTACCGATTTAAGCCTCACCCATTTCCTGTCAAACCACACCCACTTCTGGTTTAAGCCCCGCCCATTCTGAGTAAAGATATGGATACAGATAATTTAGATGGTTGAACAGATACAGATACAGATAGTGGTTTACTCGCTTATCCCTACAGGAAGCGTTTGTTTACCAGATTCTAGGAGTTGGTCGGGTCAGGGAGGACCACTATGTATATGTAGAGAGCTGAAAAAATGTGATTATCATAATAATACCCCTTTAAACGTTCTGTTTACGCCAATGTCCAGTGGTTGGAGTTAGAGACACTTCTCCCAGCTGTAATTTGTTCCAGCATCTTAACTTGGCGTAGTTGATTCTCTTGCTTCCTCCACTTTTGAACCATAGATTCATTTATCTTTAAATTCTCTCGCGGCTGCTCTGCGGCCGTTCACAACCGCGTAACTGATAGCCTGGAGTTTAAACTCTTTAGCCAAACAAATGTGGTACCTACCGGAAGTGTGCCGGAGGTAGCCTAGCGTCATGATCTCTAACTGGTTTATCACTGCTGGCGCACGTAGTGACGTATTACGTTCTATGTCGGTGGAAAATGACTGATCTGGCGGAGCGCAGACTAAAATCGCACAAAAACATTTTTACAGATTTTGGAACTCAGTGTACACATTAGACAGTTTGAGTTACAAGGGCGCAGCATTGATTTTTGGGAGAATCAAAAGCTTTTAAGCGCGCCTTAGGGCGTACAAAACATGGGATTTAAGGGAAATACATTAAAATATAATTAAATTTTATCATAAAAATTATGATGATTTCTGGTTGTGTTAGGCCAGCAGAGAAGGCCTTGCTGGCCCTGACTGCCCACCACTGGTGTCATGTGTTTCCATTCGCTTAACCCATTAGTCAATATTAAAGCACTCACCCTAGGAAGTTGTACATTTGTACGTTCTCGTTTGCATGCATCCTTGCATCTTTGATGCACATTTTTTGACAGAGACGCACAATGGTCAGACAGTGTGCCTCCCTGGGGCGCAAGCTTCAAATGCACTTCCATTTAACAAAAATATTCACAATTTTTCCATTTCTCCACCTAAATTTCAAACCCGGAAATCACCATTATGTTTTTAACTTGCGCATGACAAGCTTCACTTGTGTGATTCGACTAAATGGCAACACGGCGTCTTTTTGCTGCAGTGACAGCGAGAAGTTAGTTAGACCCTCCAGAGCAAGCATGAACTATGGCTTATGCTTGGAGAGTCCTGTTGGGTTTTTCTGTATGCTAAAGGGCTTTGAAATGTTTGCTGATGTGATTAAGTGCTATAAAAATAAAGGTTGATTGATTATCACCATGCCTCCGAAAAAGATGCAAAAGTTGGAGATAAAGCAAGTGACAATGAGTGCTTCCTTATCAGACGTTAATGCAGAAAAAGAGACAGATATAACTGACATATTACAGGGGCGGCGGAGGCTCATTGGTAGAACGGGTAGAGCAGGTCGTCCAATGTTTCAAGATTCCCACTCCCGCCCAAAAACACCAGGAGTGTGAGCTGACATTGGGAGGTGTCAGCTCACCTCCGGAGCACTGCCGAGGCGCCCTTGAGCAAGGTGCTGTCCCCCTTACAAGCTGCTCATTTGGGTGCTCCTCAAAGGGGCTGCCCGCCACTCTACCTCCCCCTGCACGCGTACAGGCCCCCTTTGTGTGTTTGTGTGTTCAGGGCCTGTACACACTAATATACAGTATATGCATGTGTCCTAACTACAGTGTGCCACTAATTTCCCTGTGAGGATTAAATCAGTATATAAAATAAAAAAATTAATAAAAAAATTAAAAATGTGAGTGGAGAAGGCTGTGTCAGCTTGGTTCAGTGTCCACAGGAGAATACAGTATATAAATTAAAAGCAAAGAAAACTATTGAGTGAGAAACAAAAGTGAAAAAAAAAATTACATCTTTCTTTATTTCTAAAACAGTTTTTTTAATGACTACCATTAACGACATTTTGATGAAACCAGTATATAATTTTACTATTTTTTTCTTTCAACTTTAACAGTTATGATGTTATGAATAAAAACTTTAAAATTAACAGTTTGTGTAGTTTTTAAATTGTGCTATTGGCAAAACTCAATCCTTGCGTACGCTTCTACTGTATATTTTACCCTTATTTCTTTTGGGATGCATAAACGTTATGTTGGGATGCATAAATTTTTCCTGAAGCACATCCCAGGGATGAACTACTTTCTTGAGGTAAAATGAAGTCTGCTTAAGCATATTATTTTTCTGAAAAGACACTAATCAAATAGAAGCACATAAACCCAGTCACACGTGTGAATAAATATAGACAGTTAATAAGCACCTGCTAGCCTCCGGAGCTTTTTCTGGGCATCACTCAGTAGTTCCTTGGCTTCATCTCTGAGGCTCTCTGCCCTTTTCCTGGCATCCTTCACAGCCTTAGCCTTTGTGTCAACACGCTGTTGCACCTCATGGTATTTATCTGTCAGCTGGCCATCTAGAATCTGACCAACAATACAAGACAGAGATTCATCTGTAATACTTAAGCACAGCTCTTATGAGACACATTACTCTCAGACACAGAAACACACCTGTTTAGCTTCGTTTGCCTTGTCTCGTGCCATGGTGGCTGTCTCTTCAGCCCGGGCCGCTGCCATGCTGTTGTTGGCACGTTTGGTCTTTAGTGTGTTGATCTCCCGTCCAAGGCTACCCAAGCGGTCCATGGCATCATGTAGGCCCTTCTCACTGTTGGATGTCTCTGACTCAATCTAAGACAGTAGGTCAGCCAAGACATATTATGATTTGTATTCAGTCACATATTCAAAACTGGTGATTTGGTGGGTTTATTTTGGAAGAACTCTTTTGTTTCCATTATGTATCAGTATTTGAGTCCAGGGGCGGCACGGCAACGCAGTGAGTAGCGCTGTCGCCGCACAACAAGGTGGTTCCGGGTTCGAGTCCCGATCTGTCCAGAGTTTGCATGTTCTCCCCGTGTCTGCGTGGGTTCTCTCCGGGTTCTCCGGCTTCCTCCCACTTCCAAAAACATGTGCTTCAGATTAATTGGCCGGTCCAAATTGCCCGTAGGAGTGAGTGTGTGTGTGTGCGTGGTTGTCTGTCTTTGTGTATGGCTCCGCGGTGCTCTGGCGTCGTGCCCGGAGTTTCCCGCCCTATGCCAGCTGGGATAGGCTCCAGCTCCCCGTGACCCGCTACGGCGGATACAGCGGAAGAAAATGAATGAATGAATGAATAAATGAATGAATATATGAGTCCATGAAACAACACACATGTGGATGTTTTGAAAGCACAAGGAATATCATTTCAGAGATAAAAAAACCACAACAAATTGGTTGAAGATAGTTGGACAACGCAGAAGCAGAAGATAGAGCTCAAAGCCTTTTCCTTATCTTAAAGTGGTTACCTGTGCCAGTCGGGCCTCAGTGTCCCCAATATCAGCTCTGGCTTTAGCTATGGCCTTCTCCGCAGATGTCTGTGCAGTCTTAGCATCCATCAAGGCCTGTTTCACTGTCTCTGCTGTGGTTTTTACCCTTTCAGCCTGATGCCTGAACAACAACAACAATAACAGCAACATAGAGTTTAGAGAAGAGTAATAAATATGGAATACCTATTATTAGTACAAATAATTCTAAATCAACACGAGTGAGGTTACCTTGCCCTCTTGGCATCCAGCAGCAATTGCTCTGCCTTGCGGACATCACCTTGTGTCTGCTCCAGGATGATGTCCACATTGGAAAGGCTGCGAACTCGTTCCTTGATCTCATCAGCAAGATGTCTGATCTGAAGGGGTGAGGCGGGGATGGAGAGCTCCAAGACTCGGTTCGCCACTTCTTCAATGCTGTCTGGGTCTGCACCATCCTCTGGGAGAAACACATAAGATTGACACAGCAAAGTTGAAATAAGAGACAAAGTTGCTGGTAAACTTGTTCAAGTGAAATCTATCACTTAGAAACACATCAAGCTGTCAGACTCACGAGTGAGGAATTCTCTGATCTGTTTGATGAGGTCTCTCAGATCGTTGTTGGAGCGCTCCACTTTGTTCTTGGTAGAGATGGCTTTTTCCAGAGCAGCTTGGGCTTTACCTTTGGCTTCCTCTGCCTTGCTCTTAGCCTCTGCAACCTTGATGACAGACAGAATTGTTTTTAGAGCAGTGGTCCCCAACCTTTTTTGCACCATGTAACGTTTTGTCAGACAATATTTTCATGGACTGGCCTTTAAGGTGTGAAGGATAAATACAACAAAATAAAATGCTTTTGCCAGCATAAAAATGTTTTTTTCTAAATATAATGATAAACATGAATCAATTGTGTCTGCAAACTTATTAGCAGCATCCTCGTTTTTTTTTTTTTTTTTGCTACCTTGAGAGTTTCAATTTAGCGGTATTATATCCTGTGTTGGGCGGTGGCGCAGTGGGTTCTGGGTTCAAGTCCTGCTCTGTGCAGAGTTTGTATGTTTGTATGTCCCTGTGTCTGCGGGGTTCTCTCCGGGTTCTCTGGCTTCCTTCCACCTCTAAAACATGCACTCCAGGTAACTTGGCTGGTCTCTTATTGTTCGTAGGTGTGTACGTGCATGTTTGTCTGTCGACGGCTTCGCGGTGCACCGGTGTCACGCCCAGAGTGCATTCTGCCTCAAGCTTGAAGTCCACTAGGATTAACTCAAGCTACCCAGTGACTCACAACACTGGGAGAAGTGAGTACTGGAGATGAATGAAAGAATGGATATTCTACGTTGCCAGCTGAAGTGGCCCCTTCAAGAAGGAAGGCATGTAACCAAGGCAAGCATCTTGACAAGTGTACAGGGTGACTCATAGACAAATGTTGCGGAGAGAGTGTGGCAATTTTCCAAAACAAATCACTGTTTGGAATCAGATAATAAATAAAACGGAAGTAATGTAAGCTATGTATTTTTTCTTATGAATGGTACTAATTCACCCAAGGACCGATGGGGTGGGACCACTGATTTAGAGGAGTCAAAAGAATCATAGATACAGATTACACACAATAGCTGCTGTATTTATGGCACTTAAATCATTTGTGTGGTTATTTCAATCAAATATGCTTTGATTGAGTGCACATATGTCAAAGACAACAGATGTGATGCGATGTCCCATAGTTTTCATCTACTTCCATACCTTGATAAAGAGTCCTTCCACCTCTTCCATAGCTTTGTTAAGCTCCTTCTCGGCATGTTTGGCTCTCTCCAGGGCATTGTTAGCTACTGCTACAGCACCGTTACAGTTTAGACCTCCACAGTGACGGTTCCCTTCATCGTCACGGCAACCTGCACCCCCACATGGACTTTCCCCACAGGGAGCATCACCCAGGGCTCCACAAACCTGTTGAGGCAAGGTCAATATGCTGTTGTACTTGTGTGAAACTATCAGGTTCATGTGTGTGTTGGGTTGAGACACTACACTACTGTCCTGTAAAGACAAAATTAATAAATGTCACCTCAAAATGAATTGTATCTGCTCAACCCACATTTATAATAGTCACAAGGACATGAGCTGCTCGTCATTGCTTGTGGCTTGTGTTTTAAACATCTTTAACTTGTGAAACTAATTTATTCAGCTGTTGCATTTCATAGAGAAACCTATATGTTTCATATAGAAACAGTCACTCCACACAAAAAGTAGTAGATTAAGTAGTAGATAAGTTATGATGGAAAAACCAACTAATCTTAAACCTAAGTTATGTGACTAGCAGTGATCGGCTGGTTAAGAATATGTGCCACCTCCACCGATCTCACCCGTCAGGAGACCCAGACTGTGAGAGTCAATGAGCACTGCAGACAGAGCATTCGCCAAGGTGCTGATCATCCTGCTGCACTTGTTCTCCTACGCCAACATTAGTTAGCTCGGCTAAATATCCAGATGAATAAACTAACGTCTCTATTGTAATATAGTAGCTAAACAAATGATCCTTCATTGAGACATTACAGTATTTTCCGCACTATAAGGCGCACCTAAAAGCCTTTAATTTTCTCAATTTCTTTTAGTCCAATGTGCCTTATATATGAAAAAAGTTTTAAAATACAGGCAAACCTCGGTTTCCGAGCACAATTCGTTCCAGAAGGTTGTTCGAATACCCATTTGTTCAAATTCCAAATACATTTTTCCCATTACAAATAATGTAAATGGTCTTAATCCGTTCCAAGATGCTAGAAAACTACCTTTTTTCAACATAATATCCATCCATTTTCTGCCGCTGTATCCGTGTACTATATGTTATTTCATAATGTCATTAATATATGAATTTGTGTGGTATTGAAACATATCAAAGAAATGTAAACAAAAGAAGCAAACACAAGAAAGAAAGAAAACAAAAAAAAACATCAACGTAATCAGGTTAGCCTAAGGTACAAGTTACTGTCGTCTTTTGGACAGAAGTTTACGGTACCGTAACTCATACCATAGGCAATGGAACGCAAATTAAGTGAAAAATTATTGAATACAGTAAACTAAAATAAAAAACACATTACAGTTAAAGCATAAGAACAATAAAGATAAGAATTTTTACCTTTGTGGTGGTGAGCAGTTGGTATACATGAATGTTGGAGAGGGAGAAGAGGAGGAGGATGGATGTTACTGTGTTTGTTTCGCGTTCGACTTCCAAATTTTGTTCAACTTCAAGACAAAAAAATCCTGAACTTTTTGGTCAAATTACAATTTGATTGATGTCTAAAGCGTTCAAAAACCAAAGTTTGCTTGTAGACCATTCATTGGAGATGAGTTCTCAGATGCATTTTATAATCCACTGCGCCTTATAATCCAGTGCGCCTTATGGTTGTTGTTTTTTTGTTTGTTTTCTGTTTTTTTTTGTCTTTTGTTGTGAATAGGCCATTCATTGAAAGTGCACCTTCAATGAATGTATAAGGCGCACATTATCCAGTGCGCCTTATACTGCGGAAAATACTGTAACTATCTCTTATACAAACACTAGTCATTTCCGGAAGGGACTGACAGGAGCACAATATTGTCTTGTAAAACTGTCCTGATCTCGTCTGTTGGGGGAAATAGACTGATAACTGAAAGTAAAAGTTTTCCACTTTTTCTTTACTTCTCTTTGTTTTTTTTTTTTGTTTTTTTTTTAATGAAGTAGGCGTTCAAACCTTTTCATTGATCTTCTTCATGTCCAGGCCCTGTGATCTGTTGTTCAAGTCTCCGAGAGCACGCTTGTTAGCAGCATTTTTGCGGTTGAAGTCATCCTTCTTGGAAGAGATAAGTCGCTCAATATGGCGGCGAGTGTCAGCAGATTGGCTGACTGTACTGGGCCTGGTTGTTGTTGATTCATTGGCACGTTGCTCGGCATCACGAGACTTGTTGTAGGAGCTACGAATGTTGTCGTATGCCCCTAGAGAATAGAGGAGGAAGAAAAGTTATTTTTCATTTGTGAAACTACGACTGATGAAGAAAGTAAATGTGAGGAAAAATAGGGACTGCATGCATAAGGGAACTAAAGTCAAAGTCACATCATGAAAGTGAGGGGTAGGAGTGCAAACGTTTTTTCCTCACCCAGGAAATTGGAGTTCTTCAGGATATTCAGTTGGTGGTGCAGCTGCTCTGAGGTGAGATTTAATTCTTTAGCTTCTCGCTCCAGACCACTCAGTTCCTTGCTTGCCTCAGAGTTGCTGTCCTGGACTATAGTTAGGTCTCCTTCCACCCGATTTAGTGTGTCGGTGGTATCGCTGATCTGTGCCCTACAGAGAAACAAACAATCAGCACATGAATTTGAAAATATAACAAATCTTCAATTTATTAATGAATCTTTTTTCCAGACAATATCTGAATACTGGCTTTAGATGAATGTTTATTTATCAATGCCAAACAGCCGCACCTAAGGTCTTCAATTAGTTCCATCAGGGTGGCGACAGCTGCAGCAGTAGCATTGCGTGCATTGACAATTCCCAGAGCTTTACCAAGTTTCTCCTCCAGGTCTCCAAAGGCCTTCTCATAAGGCCCAGTAAGCCCAGTAGTCTGAATCTCACGGGCACGCTCTGTCAGAGCCCGAGTACGAACTGCCAGGTCCTTGTGTGGGGACAAAAATCACAAAGATATAGTACTTATAGTACTCTCTAATCAAAAGACCTGAAATGAAATCCCCTCCTTTGCATGAGCTGACACCTGCACGATGCGATCCCAGTCACCGAAACACTGGTGACAGGGCTGACAGTTGGGGAACTGTCCAGAGAATCCTCGAGCGCACTGGTCACAGCGGACTCCCGACACCCCCTGCTGACAAACACAGTGGCCTGTCACCTGGTTGCACTGAGAGGTCTCAATGCCACGCCAGTCACAATCACAAGCTGGACAGGGAAAGGGGAGAAAGTCTTGTTTAATGATCTTCCTGTATTCTGAAAAGCACCATTTAGAACTTCATAACTAACATCCTTGTAACAACAAGACAACTTTTATCAGCTAAATTCAAACTTTCAAGTCTTGAATGAAGTATTCGCATTTCATGTTACATAATTTTCAAACAGTCCTGGTAAAAGAAAGAGAAGACATCATTGTCTCTGAGAGTGACATAAGAGGAACCAGACATCCACTTCAATGTAATCATAAATACATCATTTACCAACTACAATCAAAAGAGTAGTCATGCTTTCTCCCTGGGGCTTAGTACTGACATTAACTAGCCTTTGGAAAAAAGTCTAGCCTCGTGCTTGACCAACATCACACACCAATCAGAGAAGCTCTGCATTTATCACAGAGGTTTTCAGTTTAAGTCAAGCAGTCAGCCCCAACTGACTCGATTTTTTTCCAGTCTGTGGATTATGCATGTATGTATTAACTATGAGTAATTATTTCACTCGATAGGAGAAGATTTGTTAATGTGTGTCGACTTTGTGAGAAACAAAAAACATTGGAGCGAACTTTTCCCATAATGCAGCATTGATATGATTTCTGCTTGCGGCTCTGTGTCACATGTCTACTCCCTCCTTCTTTCCCTATTTACAGTCATGTATCTCCAGATGTCACATCCATTGAAAGCAAATGGTCCAAAAAATGAAAAGAAAAACAAAACCAAAGAAATAGTTGAGTGGTTAACTGGTGTTCTGCTGGAGCATCACTGGATAGAGTCTTGTAAGAGTCAATTTAGTAGTTTAGCACTAACTCTGCTAAATATCTTTAGTTAGGCATTATGAGAAAAGGTGGGAGTCAATGTTATTTATTTTGTGTATTAATTCATTCTTTTTCACTGTGATTTTCTCTGTCTCATTTCTGGTTTCCCACCTCTGCACTGTGTCCTGGGGTCTCCCCAATAGTTCTCCTGACAGTCGGTGCATGTTTGTCCTCCAAATCCATCCCGACACTGACATTGCCCGGTGAACTGGAGCATAGAGTGTATAATAATTCACAGATTACAAATACATTTCTTTTGTTTGTGTTGATGTCAATGACTAATGCTGTCTACCTCATTACATGAGGAAGTGACCGAGTTGTTGGGATCACAGCCACATGGTTCACAGCCCCTGCCACTGGCCAGGTTCCAGTGGTTGGGGGTGCAGTGGTCACAAGTCAGACCAATGACATGAGGTAGACACTGACATTGCCCTGTTACTCGTTGGCACACGCAGTCCTCGCGCTCTATACACTGACTGCCTTCAGTCCCCAGGAAGTTACATGTGCACTCTGAAGGGAAAAAATACAAAACGCATGCCTTAGTTAAGATGCCACACTACAACAATATTAACCTGAAAAGCACTTTTCTTTTGGTAGATTTTTTTTCACTCACTCCTGCAGTTGCGTCTAGAGGCATCTCCAAAATAGCCGCTCTTGCAGATGCCGCACCGGGGGCCCTCAGTGTTGTAAAGACATTTCCTGCACTCTCCACTTTGCCGATCACAGGCACCCATATCTGACATATCAATGTTGTTGTTGCATTGACACAGCTGGCAGCGGCCTCCATGCTGGGAGGGGTTGCCATAGTAACCCGGGGCACATTCATCACACCGAGCACCTGATTGTGAAAAAACAAAGCATTTCCATTGGAGTTATGACAACAATGTTTATGCTATTTTTGCTAAAGGATAAGAGAAGTGCACTAAAGGATTTTCCAAGCTGCTTTAGAGTATCACTGCATTTAGAGGAAGCAGGAAATTAGTGGATTTTCAGCACTGGAATCATCACAAAGACTCAGTGTCATAAAGTAAAGTAATCCTACTAAAATTTTGTAGCAAAGTGTTACGTACGCCTACATACATGTATATATTTTGTATGTACTATATGTAGGTATGAATGTGCATGTGGGCGTGCTGGGGTTGAGCACAGGCTACATGCTGGGTCTTTTCCAAACCACAGATGCAGATTTATGGGAGATGGCAGTACATGGTATGTTGCTCGAACGATGAAAGTCAGCCTGTTGGATTCCATGCCCCAGAGTTCGCTCCACGTGAGCTTTTTCTTCTCAACACCCTATCACATCATCCAGTGGCCCTGCTTGGCTTGTTGTATAGTTTTGGAATGTCTGGTTTGGTCCTCCTGTTGATGCCCCTCCTCTACAACCATAGTTCACCGCTCAGCTGTAGATGCCTTTTGACAGAGAGTAGTTACCATTCCAGAGCCAAAACCTGCTCTGCCTTGCTGGACATGGCCCACTACATTACAGTGGAAGAGGGCAGATTTGGCATGTAGGAAAGCTGTGGTTGGGGTCCACTTTCTTCCTGTTGCCAAGATGGCAACAGTCATATAAATTTCCTCTTAGTAAAAGGTCCGAACCCAAGTCCAGTTTGTGTCTTATAGCCGGTCCCTATGTCCACATTATCATTTAGTATCAATTTTCAATGCAGGATATGTTTAACTGAGTGCACAACTAGCTCTTTTACCTCACCATAAATAAAAGTAGACCCAGGCAAATTAATTTCAAGCCTTTATGTAAGATTGAAGAACACACAAACCTCAGAATTAAAAATAAAATGTAAAAAGAGCTGAATAATCTTTTTTCTCATAAATTAAAGACATCCCAGCCTAAAGACCTGAAGGCCTAAACGTCAAGTAAAAAAATATTACCATGTTCAAAAAAGCATGAATAAAAACTGGCTCTTTCAGGGGAAAAATGGAAACAGGACTTTCTTCATGAGAGAAAGGGGCATGTGGCCTGCCAGTAATTTACTTGTACACAAGTAACCTTGTGGTGGTCACCTTGTGGTGGTCTCTCTCATCTGTGGTGAAAGAGACCACTGGACTTTGTCAGCATCTATTTTATTGCTGCATGTATTTCCTCTCTTGTGTGTGTTTCATAGTGGTGTTACACTCAGCAAAGAGCTCCTTATCTTTGTGAAGGAGCCTGACACACACAGAACCTACAACTCATCAATGGCCACAGATATGCATGATGCTCTCTGAATAGCTGCATCAGGCTGTTAATATTTCTGATTTTCTAGTTGCTGTTGAAGCTGACATTGGGAGTTTTTCCACACATCTCATCTTTCTGTTTTCCCTCAAACAATGTGTCAACAACAGCTTTTAAGCATTTCTTCACACCTGTCCCATCACTAAAATAGGTTTTATGTTGCCCCAAAATTCACCATGCCTTTACTGAACATTCATTTGCATTTTTCTTGGTCATTTTGCCCTCAACTCGGACTTCAGGAGATAATTCTGTGCAAAAGCTCTGTGCTTTGTTTTGTAGTGGCGCTTCACGTTAATTGATTAGTAGGGATGAGCGAGTACACCACTATCTGTATCTGTATCTGTTCAACCAACTAGATTATCTGTATCTGTATCTGTATTCGGAATGGGCGGGGTTTAAACCAGAAGTGAGTGTGGTTTGACCGGAAATGGGTGGGGCCTAAATCACCATATTGTTTTAAGTCTAAGATTGATATGGATTGATCACAAGTTGCTGTATTTTTGCTAATTTTAAAACTATTTACAAAACAGCCTCAAAATTGAAATTCAAATAAATGTTTTTGATCACAAAAGTAAGAGAAGTATTTACAGAACAAGTTTTTTAGGAACTGAGTCAGAACATGAATATTTTTAAGTCTATGAATGAATATTTCCCGAAGAGCCTCAGAATTGAGATTCAACGCTTTTTGATCACAATAGTAAAGGAACTATATACAGAACGAATAAACACAAAGTGCATTAATGAAGTGCATGCAATAAAAAAAGTAATTAACTACAAAGTATGCATGAACAAGAATTGTCATACTCAACAAAAACTTTTTAACTTTTTTTTCAATTATTTATTTTTATTACCAAATGCTACTGCCATTTTTTTCCACATAAAGTTAAACAATATTGATAATGGTGTGTGTGTGTGTGTGTGTGTGTGTGTGTGTGTGTGTGTGTGTGTGTGTGTGTGTGCAAAATATTAAGTATAGACATTGTTAATTTGAACAGAGTTTAGAAAAGGTAAAAAAAAAAAAAGACTTTAACCACCAAGGCGGTGGTTAAATGCACCTGTTTTATTCGTATTCGTACTCGTCAAAATGCATTATCCGTACCGAATACTCGTATGAAACGAGTATCCGGCTCAACCCTATTGATTAGTGCCACGTGTTCAAAATATATGAGGTAAAATGGTTTTGAACTGCCTGACGGAGGAATAAACATAAATTTCGCCCACTCATTGAAGGGAGGTTAACTCTTTAACCTCCCTTCGTTTGAAGCTATTCTGTCCTTACTGTCTCCCTTCCTCTGTGCTCCTGTAGCGGTAAACTCACAGCGGCAGCGAGCAGTCTCACTTCCAGGTGCGCTGACAGGGCAGGTAAACAAACGATCTGATTGGCTGAAGTGAGTGGCGCTATTACCGTATTAACTGGAGGAGCAGCTCCCGCTGTCTGTAGCCGCGACCGTCAGTAAAAATGCGCCAAGAAAATCTACTCTTGTTAATTTATCATGGCGTGGTCATGGGTCCGGACAGAACCATCACGCGGTCCGGGTCCGGACTGCGGGCCACCATTAAAAAAAAGTCACTAGTCAATGTGCAGGATAAGTTCAGGGCCCCGCACAGCTCCATAAGAACAGCTTGTGGAGTTCACTACATTGCTAAAAGGCAGTACTTAGGAGGTGAACTAGCACCTGTCCAGCAACTAGTTCACACTCCATACCTTTTGGTCCAGGGTAGTCTTGAATCAATCTCCAGTCCTCAAACCAAGGACTGGGATACTGCTGGTCCATTAGCCAGCATAATATTTAATACTTGTACTTTTTAAGTTATCAGGCCTGCATGCTAGCATTTACTAATAAGCAACTAATACAAAATACACTCCAACGCTTGTAAGACTTTCATCAATTTTCTTTCAGGAGACTTTTTCTCAATTAAGTATTACAGTCAACCCTCAGTTTTCGAACGCTTCTGTTTTCGACCAGAAAATCCGAGAATTTTACGTCTCTGTACTCGACCAAAATTCGACTCTCGACCAAACCCAAAGAAGCCGAGCGTACCTGAACGCGACTCACTCGGGAGCCAAGCGTGCTCGAATGCCCAGGATGCTTCCTCCGTTGCGCATTCGTGTTCAAAGTTCGATAGGATATCTTTTATTAAAATAAAACACAGTGTCTATTTCTACCCTTTTTCATTAATGGTAAACAGTATACAGTGCAGTTGATGGTGTGGAGACTTGGAACGGATTCAAATTATTTACATTAATTATAATGGGAAAAATTGTTTCGGATTTCAAACAACTCGCTTTTCGAACAGCCTTCTGGAACGGATTATGTTCGAAAACCGAGGGTTGACTGTATGTGTAAATATTACACGCTCTACAAAGTATGAAATTGTACAGAAATTTCTGCACTAACAAGAATTCATTAGTGTCATTCCTTGTCAATTTCAGGACACCAACACTAGATAAAATCAGAACTGTATGGCTGGCATCTCATTTTTACTTTTATCTGCTAGCTTATGCTCACTGCAGAGCTCTGAATGTCAACAGTGTGCTGCTGAGATGGAGACAGGCCTTTAACAGCTAAACACATGGGTTTAATAATTACCTAAGGTGCTGTTTTATTTCTAACCTGTCGTGTTGGAATGACTACCTTCAGTTACATCCTTTCTAAACCATCACCAGTAACATAAGATACTACTATTACTCCCCACCTATATATTTGAATAAGCTCACTTGAAAACCTCAAGGTGTCATGTTTTAACTTCACCAACTACCTGTCAATCAAGCGCCAAACCAGTCACGGTGCATCTGTCAGAAGGAATCACATGAACAATATGGCATAAGGCATCGGGCAGCGAGGCTTTTTGTTGCGGTTACGCCTTTCATCCACACAACAACGCAGATATCCAGGGTAAAAAAAACACTGGCCAAAGTGAAGTTTTTTAAAAACGCCCAGTCTGCGTTATCGTGTGGACGCTGTAACCAAAAATTTTTCTATCCGGGGTGCGTCTCCCTGCGACAAAAAACGCTGTGACGTGTGTCGCCCCATGTCTAGATGTACACACAGAATGGATTAAGTTTAAGCTATTCTCTGATGTATAACAGCTCCACGTTGAAGACGCGTTGATAAACATGCTTGACAGTTGAATATTTGTTCGTCTGTTTCTTTCTTTATGAGTCATAAGGTTTATATATTTATTTATTTATTCATTCATTCACGTTCCTTGCCAGTTCTGGGTCAGATCGGGATGCGCTGCCTGCTGGTGGGAGAACTCTGTGATGGGTGCACTTGGTATATAATATCAATACATTCGTTTTCATATGTTTGGTATGAAGTCTGATATTATTGTTTTATTGTGGAATTTCCACAGGTTCCCGCTAGTCAGCTATATATCACTATACTATATCAAAATATATCAACTACTAGCAGGAAGCCGCGGAAATTCCACGATAAAACAATAATATCAGACTTCATACCAAACATGAAAACAAATGTTTTGGTATTTAAAACCAAGCGTACCCAACGTAGTCAAAAATCAACATGATGACATAACGACTTTGTGTTGGCAAATCATGGATTGCGCTGGGCGGACATTGCGAAGCCATAGATGAATGTTAGCAGGCTAACTGGAGAAAGAAAGCTAACTAATCGTGAGATTGGGAAAGGACCTAACGTTAAAGGAAAAGGCACCTGTCAAAAGACCAAGTGGAAAAGACATTTTAAAGAAGTGATAGTTCTGTTAGCTGATTACATGAACAGAACTGTTTGTAGTTACTTAAACACCGTTTTTGTCCGAGGAGCATTTTGGATACGACATCAATTGTCCCATTCCAAAGGGAAGCCATAGCTGGACGGACTGTTTGTGCTAGCCAGCTAGTTTCACTCAGAATTCGTTGCCATTGTCTGTGTCGTTCCTCTGTTTTATAGGAAGTCCATGTTTAGTTATTTCCTTTCCTAACATAGCAGATGCCTTACACCATATTGTTCATATGATTCCTACTGGCAGATGCCAGTTGGTTGGGCGCTTGATTGACAGGTGGTGGGTGGAGTTGGTGACAGCATGAGACTTTTTGAAGTGAACTTATTCAAATATATAGGTGGGGAGATGAGGTTGATATATTTCTGTTTTTTTTGTTGTTGTTTTTTACACTCAAAATGAACTAGAATAATTTTGGTAATGTCTTTATTAATGTACCATTAGGTCCAATTCTGATCAAATACCTGGATACATGATGAAGATGCTGTATATGGCAAATGCTACAACTGATAAGATACATCTTCAGAGAGTCATTAATTTGGCTGCAGTTATTTTGAGGTTTATCTCAAGGACATTTACTGTAATGTCAGCAATTCTTAACAAAGATTTAAGCAATCTCTATTTTCTTATTTATAACAAACAATGTTTAATTTTATAATGATTCCCTGAAGGCCCTCAAGAGTCAAATACATTTTTTTTATTTTTTTTAAAAAAAGGCACAAGGATGATTATGCAGCAGGAGTGTTTTTGTGTAACAGGTTCAACAGGTAATGACAATGCCACTGGCTGTATAGACAATCAATTACTGGTTATCATGGTTTCCTGTGTGAAGTCTAAAACGTTAACAAACACGCAGAATTTTTAATCACCATCACTTTCTGAGATTCAGGAGGAGAAACAGAGCAAAAAGAAGGGACGAATAAAAGGGAAGAAACAAGAAGAAAAACAGATGTTTACCTGTGTAGCCCTGGTTACAGTTGCATATTATCTGTCTGTTACGGTTGTCCTCATAGCAAGAAACAGCAAAGTGGCGTCCACTGTTGGGCCCATCAGGACAGGGGCAGGGACGACAACGAGCACTGGATGCTATGCCCAAAATGGGGTTACCATAGTAACCATTGGCACACCTAATAAACAGGTTGACTTGGGTTAACACATAGCTAATGGTAATTGCACTCAGGTTAAACTAGCTAAGAGAGCTATTTGTTTTCATGTATTAATATACTACTCCTATCAGTACAGCAATGTCTAAACTTTTGTTTGATAGGATTCTATAATTAGAGTCATGGAAATAAAAATGACAGCAACATTTTTTGTAGGGCTACAAATCTAAGTAAAACAGCCCTGATAGCCGTGCTTTATAGATAAAACTGCTTAAACTTCGGTTGACCTCATGCAGACCTCACCTGTCACAGTTGTCTCCTCCAGTGTTGTCCCTACAGTTGATGCAGGCCCCAGTCCTCTGGTTGCACTCGTCAGCATGTCCATTACACTGGCAAGGTCGGCAGCTGGGGAAGCCCCAGTGACCCAACTGGCATCCATCACAGCGCAGACCAAACGCTCCCGGACGGCACTGGCACTGACCAGAGAACTTGTCACAGAGTCGAGTCACAGAGCCTTCAACACTGCAGCCACAAGCTGAACAGAGGGAGGACAAGGATGGGGACGTGTAAACAGAGGAGAAGAGCAGGTTAGGTAGAAAAGACAGGGATTTCCTGGTAGAAAATGAAATGAGGGATTTAGAATTGCAATTGTGTCATGCGAGACAGTAGAGGGCATCATCAACACACAAATGAGCTAACCTCACTGGTGTATCTCCGTAAATAAGATGAATGGCATTCAAGAACAAAACAGAGTATCTTTAGTAAAGTGTGAATTTCAATGGAGGTGCTTTATTAACTGTTGCAAATTCTGTAAATTCTAATGGAGCTTACTAAACCCTGACTTTAATGAAAGGAAAATCAGATTGGAGGCATAAAATAACACAGAATATCAGAATCAGAATCCTTTGTATTTCATGTACAGTAAACATAGCTGGATTTCAATGAAAAAATAGAAAGGCCAAGAGTCTCTTACCTATACAGCCTGAGGGTCCAAAGCTGTATGTTCCTGGAGCACACTGATGGCAGCGTCGACCAATGACATTGGGCCTGCAGAGGCATTGACCCCCACGGACATCACATATGGAGCTAATGGACCCCTGAGGATCACAACTACAAGCTGGAAGACAGAATAACAGCTATGACAGGACTGAAACCTGACTATAGGATTAAAATGAACATTACATGACATCCCATTATGGTGCAAAGATTTAAGCAGGGATTTTGAATTTCGTTTGGAAAAAGACCCTGCACTGTCTTCTTCTTCTTTTCGGCTTTTCCCTTCAGGGGTCACCCCAGTGAATCAGTTGCCTCCATCTAACCCTGTCTTCTGCATCCTCTTCTCTCGCACCAACTACCTTCATGTCCTCTTTCACTACATCCATAAACCTTCTCTTTGGTCTTCCTCTAGGCCTCCTGCCTGGCAGTTCAAAACTCAGCATCCTTCTACCAATATATTCACTATCTCTCCTCTGGACATGTCCAAACCATCTCAGTCTGGCCTCTCTGACTTTATCTCCAAAACCTCTAACATGTGCTGTCCCTCTAATGTACTCATTCCTGATCCTATCCTTCCTGGTCACTCCCAAAGAGAACCTCAGCATCTTCATCTCTGCTACCTTCAGCTCTGTCTCCTGTCTTTTCCTCAGTGACACTGTCTCTAGACCAAACAACATCGCTGGTCTCACAACAGTTTTGTACACCTTCCCTTTCATTTTAGCTGAAACTCTTCTATCACGCATCACACCCGACACTCCACCCGTTCTATCCTGCCTGTACATGCTTCTTCACCTCTTTTCCACACTCTCCATTCTCCCTGTAACCTCACTCTTCCACTTGGGTCCCTCTCATTCACACACGTACTCTTTCTTAATGCGGCTAAACTTCATTCCTCTCCTTTCCAGGACAAACCTCCACCTCTCTAGCTTCTCCTCCACCTCTTCCCTACTCTCACTGCAGATCACAATGTCATCTGCAAACACCATAGTCCATGGAGATTCCTGTCTAACCTCATCCGTCAGCCTGTCCATCACCATAGCGAACAAGAAGGGGCTCAGAGCTGATCACTGATGCAGTGCCACCTCCACCTTGAACTCCTCTGTCACACCTACAGCAAACCTCACCACTGTCTTACTGTCCTCATACGTGTCCTGCACCGCTCTCACATACTTCTCCGGCTCTCCAGACTTCCTCATACAATACCACAGTTCCTCGCTGGGCACCTTGTCATACGTTTACTCCAGATCTACAAAAACACAATGTAGCTCCCTCTGCCCTTCTCTGTGCTTCTCTATCAACATCCTCAAAGCAAATACTGCATCTATAGTACTTTGTTTTGGTATGAAACCATACTGCTTCTCACAAATGCTCACTTCTGCCCTTAGTCTAACTTCCACTACTCTTTCCCATAACTTCATTGTATGGCTCATCAGCTTTATTCCTCTGTAGTTGCCACAACTCTGCAGGTCTCCCTTGTTCTTAAAAATGGGCACCAGCACACTTCTCCTCCATTCCTCAGGCATCTTCTCACTATCTAAGATCCTGTTGAATAACCCAGTCAGAAATTCTACTGCCACCTCTCCTAGACACTTCCATACCTCCACAGGTATCACAGGTATATCATCAGGACCGACTGCCTTTCCACTATTCATCCACTTCAATGCCCTCTTCACTTCATCCTGACTAATCTTTGCTACTTCCTGATCTACAACAGCCACCTCTTCTAGTCTTTGTTCTCTCTCACTCTCCACGTTCATCAACTCTTCAAAGTACTCCTTACATCTTACCATCACTCTACCATCAGTCTTCCCTTTTCAGCTTCCACCATTTTGTCTTCTGCTCTGCCTTTGCCCTATTCATCTTCTTCCCCACCAGAGTCATCCTACACACCACCATCCTATGCTGTTTGGCTACACTCTCGCCTACTTTCCAGTCACTGATCTCCATCAGATTACATCGTCTACACACGATGTAGTCTACCTGTGTGCTCCTCCTCCACTCTTATAGGTCACCCTATGTTCCTGCCCCTTCTGGAAGAAAGCATTCACTACAGCCATTTCCATCCTTTTTGCAAAGTCAGTTACCATCTGTCCTTCTGTGTTCCTCTCCTGGATATCAAACCTGCCCATCATCTCCTCATCACCTCTGTTTCCTGACAATGAGTTGTCATTGAAGTCTGCACCAATGACAACTCTCTCACTTCTAGGTATGCTCTGCATCACTTCATCAAAATCCAACCAGAATTTCTCCTCCCGCTCACATCCTACCTGTGGAGCATACCCACTGACAACATTGAACATCACACCTTCGATTTCTAGCTTCAGACTCGTCACTCTATCTGACACTCTTTTTACCTTCAGGACATTCCTGACAAACTCCTCCTTCAAGTTAACTCCTACTCCATTTTCTCTTCCTATCCACACCATGATAGAACAACGTGAACCCCGCTCCTAAACTTCTAGCCTTGCTATCTTTCCACCTGGTCTCTTTGAAACACAGTATGTCTACCTTCCTCCTCTGCATCATGTCAACCAACTCTCTTCCTTTTCCTGTCATAGTTCCAACATTCAATGTCCCTACACTCAGTCCTATACTCTTGGCGTTGCTCTTCTCTCTCTTCCTACGAACACACTTTCCTCCACTCCTTCTTCGACCAACAGCAGTCCAATTTCCACCGGCACCCTGTAGGTGAACAGCACTGATGGTGGTCGTTATTAACCCGGGCCTCGACCGATCCGGCATGGAAGTCATAGGTTTGATGCGCATGTTTGATTTGGAAAAAGTTTTACGCCAGATGCCCTTCCTGACGCAACCCTCTGTATTTATCTGGGCTTGGGACCGGCACAATAAGACACTGGCTCGTGTCCTCTAGCGGCTACAAGAGGACACAAGTAATTATAAAGTCTAAAAACATTTTTGATTTTTTACTGAATTTTCAGTGTGTATGAGCTCTTCACTTGACTAAGTCCCCCTGATGAATTACTTGCTGATTTTAAGTCTTTGCGGATCTCTTTAAGCTAAAAAAATCCTCAGTTGCATCTTGCATTTACTGAAAATCTGACAAAAATAAATTCCACATGTTAAGAAGTGAAATTTATAATTCACTCACGCAGAGTACCGTCGTTTATTATGGCAGACATGCTGGTGATTAACTTGGCACAGGGGTCACTCATTAGTGGCCGGGTCACGCTCTTCGCTCCATCATGGCAGCGATAACGCTCATAAGTTTGTCTCCTGTTATTAGAAGCTGGATCTCCTGCATTGAACATCTCCATGGAGGAGTGGAGTGGGATCAAAGCAATCTGAGGAAAGAGAGGGAGACATTTGGATGTGGCATGACAACTGCAAATTTTTCATGTAATTGATGCTTAGAAAATAATTTCCTCTCACAGAGTCCACCAAGATGAGAGCGTTAGCTGCTCCATTGAGGATAATGTTGGGGTCTTGGTAGCGTCTGAACTGAAAGCGGAGTGTGTAAGTCACACCTTTCTCTAAACACACTGGATGAACAGGGACCACAAACCTGGAGTGAACAGATAGACAGTGACTCTGTGTGTGTATGTGTGTGTGTGTGTGTGTGTGTGTGTGTGTGTGTGTGTGTGTGTTTGAGTGTATGTACAGTATATGGGTGTCTAAATACGGACCTGGATCCGACCGGTAGGGAGACGGTGAGCCTGTCGTCATCTGGAATGGTGTTTCCACAGGGGCTGCTGGTAGGAATCGGGCCTGGACGGGTCACTGTTATTTGCACTTCCTCCCAGTCACGGGGCATCTACGTACAGTTAGTGCTATATATTTACTACACATAAGCACATAAGCACTCACGGTTTGAAGTCTTCAATAGAATTTGTTTTCCTCTCTAAAAAAGGAGTAATACAGTTCCCTTACCAGTTAAATATGAAGTTTGGGTTTGGACATGGCTTAACCTAAGTTTCATCACAAATGGAAGCAGGTCTGACGAAAGAAGTCTGAGGAAGTATAAGAGCTCATGCACCAACAGACCTGTGACTCGTAACGGATAAGCAAGTCATATTCCATGGAGTAGGGGACATCACTGATGAGGAACTCCAGACTGCCACCCTCGGGTACCTGAGCAAACCCGATGCCAGTCCAGGTAGCAGGGCGACCCAGCTGGTGCTCCCTGGTCTCCACTGTGCAGCTCTGAAAATGTAGAGATGCAGTTAAACACGTTTTTGAATAAAATTACACAGCAAAATAAAGACTGACTACAGCACAAATGTGGACTCACCTGCCCTAATGTGGCCAACTCAGCCTCATAGAGGAAGTGGTCCAGTGCCATGAAGTAGTACCCAGACTCCACTTCTGTACACTGGCGGCCTGTCACGTGACTGCGACAGTGACACTGACCGCTTTCCATGGAGCAGCTACACACAAGAGATATATATAATTTCACTGCTTTAAGTGGAAGTTGAAGCTGTAATAGACTGAAAAATTGCAGAGGTTGGGATTAAACACTAATGTCAGAATGCTAACAGAAAGTATGTCTTCCATGTTAACCATCTTAGATCAGTGGCTCAACACAACTATCATCAGATTATTAGCAATTAGCTGAAAGAATGGTGGAAATGTGAAGAAGATCACTAAATTCATTATGACTCTTCCTGAGGCAAACAAATGCACCACATTTCATAACACTTGTTTTATACCACAAGAATTAAAAGCAGTGTCCTGAAAGTAGTCTCCATTTTATGCAGTTTTCCTGGAGGTATGACCTTTGACCCAGGTTAAATGCTTCACTACTACTCACTGGTTATCTATAGCTCCTCCAATATCACAGTCACAGCCACTGCAGCCGTTCAGGTCATGGCTCAGAGCCCAGTGTTCAGGCTGGAAACAAACACAGACACAGCATTCACACCAGAGAGAGAGAGAGAGAGGAAGGAAGGAAGGAAGGAAGGAAGGAAGGAAGGAAGGAAAGGAAGGAAGGAAGGAAGGAAGACAGACAGACAGACAGACAGACAGACAGAACAGACAGACAGACAGACAGACAGACAGAACAGACAGACAGCAGACAGACAGAGCGAGACGAGAGACGAGAGGAGAGAGAGAGAGAGAGAGAGAGGAGAGAGGAGAGATGGAAGAGAGAGAGAGAGGAGAGGAGGAGAGAGAGATGAGAGGGACGAGAGAGAGGAAGGAGAGAGAGGAGAAGCGAGAGAGAGAGGGATAGCTTCGATAGATACTTTTATTAATCCTGGAGAAAATAGATGCATAACCTTCCAAATCCTGGGCTTTACGGACTATCAGGGACTGTCTTTTCCCTTTCAAGTCAATCATCAATGTGAGATTTTCTTCTCATTTTTGTGATTTTGCAATTTCTTCAGCGTCAAACAAGAATATGATTCTTGTAGTATTCAGTCCCATCAAGTCTGAATCCAAAACTCAATCATCATCAATCACCGACAGTCATACTGGTGCACATGCAACTGTTTATTCACCGTTTGTGTTTGGCTAAATAACTATTTGGAAAGTAAACAAGGCAAATGTGAGATAGTAGTAATGACATCTTACATGAATTCACTTGCAAGTGCAAGCGAGTTTCTTTAGACGTATGAGAGGACATTTATGCTGATATTTAATTATGAATTCTTATTTTATCCTTTTCTCTAGAGAGAGATGTTGTCTTTCTTTACTATGCAATTATAATGTCCAATGTTGACATTACACTGCTGCTGCTAAATGAGGCTTCATAGAGCTGGTCAGAAGGCAGGATCAAGTTTGGGTCTAGTTCAGGCCTTGGCCATTTTTGGCCTAATGTAACACACACCATTTGGACAAGCCTCAAATTTCT
The DNA here is from genome assembly GCA_013358685.1 of Antennarius maculatus. Classification (NCBI taxonomy): domain Eukaryota; kingdom Metazoa; phylum Chordata; class Actinopteri; order Lophiiformes; family Antennariidae; genus Antennarius; species Antennarius maculatus. The sequence continues at coordinate 6,544,766 of CM023607.1, forward strand.
TTTAGACAAATTTAGAAACAGGGTTCATGCAGGAGCTCACATACTGGCGACACCATTCCTAGCTGTGTAGGGTTGGCACAAGAGGTTGATTTATAATAGGAAAATGATCATGAGCTGACATCACGGATTGTTTTCACACTCTCTTACCAAACACTGGTCACAGCTGCGTCCCGTGACGAGACGCTTGCAGAAGCAGTCTCCGCTGATGGGATCACACTGGGAGCTGCCTGACACTGTTCCTCTGTGGTCACACTGGCAAACTTGTAGCACGGAGGGGAGGGGAAGGCAAAGGTCACTAGGTTTCCCACTGTACTGTGAAACCTTGTATCATGCTGTACTGCCATGAGCAATATTTTGGAGTTTTTATCCAGCTAAATTATGATAAATTATGAAACTACATTTATTTTAACCTATATTATTAGATGGATTTTAATAAATCTTGATACAAGAGCACAAGTACCATCAAAAGATCTATGCAATTTTCCGCTTGCTTGCTAAAACCATGCTTCAATCACCAAACCTTAATCTCATTTTAAGCATGTTCAGGTCATCTTAACATCATGTTCAGTCATCTGAACATGCCTAGGATAAGTTTAGGCATGTTCAGTCACATGAATTCAGATAAGCGAGGAGCTCACAAAAGTAATCATATATAATTTTTTGTATTATATCCTAGTGTGGGCGGGACAGTAGCGCTGTGGCCTCACAGCAAGAAGTTCCAGATCTGATTCCTTTCTGTGCGTAGTTTGTGCATGTCTGCATGGGGTTTCTGTGCTTCTCCAGGTTCCTCCCACCCTCAGAAAACATATAGCGTAGATGAACTGGTCACACCTGAATTGTGAGTATGAGTGTATGCCTTCATGTTGTCGCTGCTATAGAAGGTGCCATCTTAGCTGAGGTGTATCTCACCATTCGCTCATAGCTGGCTAGCATAAGCTCCAGCAGAAGAGGTGAATATGCGACGGTAGACGAGACATTGCAATCGTCTCGTCTACAAGGAAAATAGATAATAATAATCTAATCTATACTTTATTCATCCCTCTTGGGGGAAATTCTTTTTACACTCACACTGACACATGTACATATATGTGTTAATTACACACACAGGGTTACAGGTTACAGGCCCCTGAACACAGCACACACTAGGGGCCTGTAGGCATGCAATTAGTCAACAGAGAGGACATACAGTGGTACAAGGAGTGCGGAAGTGACGGGTTGCACACGAGGGTCGCACCCCAGTGAGCATCTTGTAGGGGGGACGGCGCCTTGCTCAAGGGCGCCTCGGCAGTGGCTAGGTGGTGAAGCCGACACCTCCCACCGTCAGCTCACACTAGGTTGGATGTTCTGGCGGGAGCGGGATTCGAGCCCCCGATGGCTGGGAGATCCTGTCTTTAAGACGTTTGTTCTACTGCTGAGCCACTGCTGCCCCAAAGGAAGTGGGGTGGAAGGATATCTTAGTTTAAGCATCGATAAGGGATTGCTGGACCTCCCTTCTTCCTGCGTTTTGCATCTCAAGCAATAGTTTGTCTGCCCTCGCCTTTTGATGGAGGTTGTGGCATCCACAGCATATTAATCCTGGGATAAGACCCGCAGACCTTACTCAGTCCTACTATTTATCCAGGATCCTGCATGGGTGAACATGGGTTGATAAATAGTAGGGCTGTCAGTTTAACGCATTAATTAGATTAATTAATTATGCTGCAAATTAACGCGCTATAAAAATTAACGCAATTAATCGCGAGTGGAAAGTCATTGTGCAAGCATTTTAAATTCGGCCCATTGAGGGACCCGTAGGCTGCAGTGTCACTTCATACCTGCACCACTAGTCAAAAGTCATTATTATTATATTATTATTATTATTATTATTATTATTATTATTATTATTATTATTATTTGTACCTTTTGTAAAAGAGAATTTTCATATCACCGGAGCAGCTCCAGCCTAACGTATCATTTAAATGCAAAACATGTCAAGGACACAGAGTTGAACGTTAGCTTACCCTTTTAAAGGAAATGCCTATTGTATTGATGTTGCCTTATTTAGAGGCATTTTATGCAATTCATTTTGAATTGCTGTATTGAGTCAGCTTTAGTATTCATTTTGATTGAGAGTCTGCTTATGTGCCTATTTGAGACTCAGCCTTATTTTATTTCTGAATTTTATTTATTTTATTTAACTGTATTTGTATTGCATTTTTGAGAAATGCACCTGGCCTAATTGGTTTGCTTGGCCTTTTTTCTTTTGAATTTCATTTATAAAGCACACTTAACCAATAAAAATAACCCTTTTCTTCTTGGTGTATTCTGTTGATTAGTCATTCACTACAGTTTTGTAATGTCCTAGAATTCAAATTCTTCATTTGGGGACCTTTAGCAGGTATGAGATTAAAATGCGATTAATTAGATTAATTAATTACAAATCCTGTAATTAATTCGATAAATTTTTTTAATCGCCTGACAGCACTAATAAATCGTTTATGTTGGATGTAGGCACATATCCCTCCATTAAATCCTTTTTTAAGTCAGGATTACTGTCTTTTCTTAGGACAATGTAATTTCTTTTAGGAAACTATTTTTCGTACTGTGTCATCATTCTTTAAAGAAATGGGTGTGATTATAATCATCATTGATTATAATCAATGATGATTATAATCAATTATTGATTCATAATAATCAATTATTGATTCATCACAACCGCTTCATCTGCTGTCAGAGGTTGCGGGGGCTGGAGCCTATCCCAGCTGGCTTAGGGCATGCGTTGGGGGAAACTCCAGGCGTGATGCCAGTGCACCACAAACCCACACAGAGACGCAGACAAACTCGCACGCACACACTAATACCCACGGTCAATTTGGGACCCACTGCGCCACTGTGCCGCCTGATATAATCATGAACATATTTAAATGTATATTTGTGTGGACTACCATGTACTCACGTTGGCAGCCCTGAGGGTTATCAGCACTCAGGCCAAAGAAGCCGGTCTTACACCTGTTGCAGCGGGGCCCCTCAACATTAGCCTTGCAGCGGCACTGACCTCCGAGCATGCCAAGGGAAGGCTCAGTGTGGCTGTCGCAAATCCCTCCATTCTGAGAGCCATCAGGGTCACAGTCACAAGCTGAAGGACAAACAAGGACAGATGGGAACCAGTTCCAAAGATGAACTTCTTATTTTGTTATGAATGTTGAGATGAATGAAATTTTATTATGGAAGAACAGCAGCGGTAATTGTGTTTTTTTAGTTTGAGAGGTGGATTGTAGGAGTATATTTCATGGCATCTTAGTGAAGAAATGTTCTAAGAAGATGAAAGAACAAGCACTACCGCAAAAATTAAAATACTTCATTATCTCAGGAGGTAGGGTCACACCTTTGCTTAAAAAACAAGATGACAAGATTCAAACTACTCTCAGGGCTGTTAGATATGAAGGGCAGCTGTTTGTACTTGATCGTGGTCATTAGCTTTGCACTATGCCAACGCATACACCCACAAGTGTAAGATTAAGGCCCCGTTCACACGATGCCGGAGCTTTTTGAAAAGGCAACTTTTTTGTTGCGTTTACGTCTTCCATCCATACAACAACGCGGATATCCGGGACGAAAACGCAACTTTTTGAAAACGCTGGCCAAGGGGAAATGTTTTGAAAATGCTGGGTCTGCGTTGTCGTGTGGATGCAGTATCCGCAACTTTTTCTATCTGGGGGCGTCTCGCTGCGACGAAAACCGCTGTGACGTCATGCATGTGACCCATATCTACATGGACACACAGAATGGACGGAGTTAAAACCGGCTATTTTCTGACGTATAACAGCTACACGTCAAAGACGCATTGATAAACATGCTTGTCAGTTGGATATTTGTGCGTCTATTTCTTTCTTTATGAGTCATTAAGTTTCTATATCTATTTATTTATTCATTCATTCATTCACGTTCCTCGCCAAAGACGCCGACGCCAGTTCTGGGTCGGACCGGGATGCGCTGCCTGCTGGTGAGAGAACTCTGTGATGGAGGTCCTCCTCCAGGAGGAACTGCCTGAATTTCCACACGTTCTGGTCCTGTCATTCTCGCAGTTCTGCTTATAAACGTGTATCCAAAAGCTGTTGAGTCGATCCACTGGATGTTTAAGAAAGTTCTTGAAGACGTTTCGTCTCTCATCCAAGAGACTTCTTCAGAAACGTCAGAAACGTCTTCAAGAACTTTCTTAAACATCCAGTGGATCGACTCAACAGATTTTGGATAACCATGACCTGGATTACTGAGAACCTACACAGACATCTTATAAACGTGTTGATCAACGCACTGATGCGGATACATATGGATGGAGATCTTTTTGAAAACGTTTTTTTTCAAAAAAACGTTTTCTGTGCGGGGTGAAAAAAGTTTTCAAAAAGTTCCGGCACTGTGTGGATGGGGCCTAAGTCATCATACTTTCTGCTGAGGTGACAACATTTAAAAAACAGGAAAGTCATGTTATGATCCGATCAGTGAAATTCCACTATGGACTTCGCAAAGCCATAGAACACATCACATTTTAAATAACTCTATGCACTCTGTGTGTTACAATCACTAAGGTAGCTCCTGTATGATTAGCAGAGCTCATCAATAAGCCAGAAGACTACAGCTGTTGTTCTCCCATTCACCACATGCTGTGTCTTGCCTCATGTCTCTCCCTCTGTGTCACCCACTGAACTACGCAGCAGTCACACCCATGTTTTTCATATAAAACCATTAGCAGTTATTCTGAGACAAACACATACTCACGTATGCAGACTTTTGGGTCCCTGATATCCTTCAAAGGGTCTTTGTAATAGAAGGGTTTGCACATCTCACAATTGCGCCCCATGGTGTTGTGCTGGCAGTCATCACACACTCCCCCACTCATTTTGCCAGTGGCCAAATAAACTGCCATGTCGAAGTGGCAAAGGGAAGAGTGGCTATTGCAGTTACACTCTAGAAAACAGAAGATAACAAATCCCTTCACAACTTGTAGAAGCTAAATGATGCTTTAGGTCTCCTGGGGATAATTGGTCACCAGGTATGAATAGGAACCAATTGTTGGCTGGGTCAGGTTTCAAGTTTTTGATCGTTGATTGTGGAATGCTGAACGCCGAATATTGAGATGTTCGATGCTAAGTATTGGACGAGTTAAATGTAACTAAATGGAACATTCAAGCAAAACGTAGGAGCATCAGACGTTTAATTAAGGAATGCATGAACGCGTCAATCACTGAAGTGCGGTGGAATTGTAGCTTAGCCTGTATAGAACTTATCGATTGATTCAGAACTGAAAAGACAACGGAGGAGAAAAAGAACATGGAGTGTTCTTTTCAGCTAAAACCGCACAGTTGATAAACAATTAACTACCAATAGAAAACAGCTAACATTTAAAGGGACAGTAAAGTTAATTTTAAGTGACATATATGTTATTCATTATTATGAAAAATAGAAGAAAAAATACATTTTATATGTGTAGCATCATCCGTTTGGTCAAAAAAGCTTAAAATCTGCGCCGCAGCAGCTTCCACATACAGTGGTCATGTGGGCGTCATACGTCACTGGGGCCAAAGAAATTCTCAACGTGATTAACACCAAAAGTATCATGGTTACCTGCGCGGTGAACGGTTGTGTCAACAGAACAGCAAGAAGACGAGAAGACAAGGACCTGTCGTTCTTTAGAATACAGTCAACCCTCGGTTTTCGAATGCTTCTGTTCTCGACCAAATCGGTTTTCGACTAGAAAATCTGAGAATTTTACGTCTCTGAGCTCGACCAAAATTCGGCTCTCAACCAAACCGAAAGAATCCGAGCGTACCTGAACGCGACTCACTTTGGAACCGAGCGAACTGCCCAGGATGCTGCCTTCGTAGCGCATTCGTGTTCAAAGTTTGATAGGATATCTTTTATTAAAATAAAACACAGTGTCTATTTCTACCCCTTGTTATTTATGGTAAACAGTATACAGTGCAGTTTATGGTGTAAAATAATCAAAAAAAATTTAGAAAAAGTTGTTTTTTAGACTTGGAACGGATTAAAATTATTTACATTAATTATAATGGAAATTTTTTTTTCGGATTTTGAACAACTCGCTTTTCGAACAGCCTTCTGGAACGGATTATCTTCAAAAACTGAGGGTTGATTGTACCTTCTGGGAAGGTATCGCGCTAAAAATGCTAACGCGCTAGCCCGTCAAAGGGATTGTCCATATTATGTTAGCATTGAGCTAACCGCCATTTATTGCTATTGCCTTGGACTGTGTGGAATTAATAACAACTCTAGTTTAACTTTTACAGTGAATTTATTTGAAAGTCGCGTCTTTTACTGTTCTGTTGACACACCCGTTCACCGCGCAGGTAACCATGATATTTTTGGTGTTAATCGCGTCGTTGCATTGTTTCCTATGACTGCTAAGCTATGTTTGGCCCCAGTGACGTATGACGCCCACGTGACCACTGAATGCGGAAGCTCCTGCGGCGCAGATTTTAAGCTTTTTTGACCAAACGGATGATGCTACACATATAAAATTTAGTTTTTCTTCTATTTTTCATAATGATGAATAACATATATGTCACTTAAAATTAACTTCACTGTCCCTTTAATATTACCGTTAGATAGCTTTATTAGCAGGATGTTCAGGATATACTCAAGCTCATTACTCATTGTAATGCTAATATTTACTATTGTCCTTTTTCTTCACACTTCAAACATGATCTGGTTAAACACAGTAATGTGATGCTCACTAATGTGCAGCGTTGACTCTGATTGGGACCATTACAGCGATATGTTTCAAGACGTTTAACGGGAAGTGTTAAATCAGGTATCAAGACACTGACTGGACAGCCTTAGCTTGATTACATTTATGAAAATTAAATATTTTTTCCTATCAATATTAACACAATCAAACAATAACGATAGAAAAGAAGAGGCCACTGTCAAAGAGACAAAAAGTGATTTGTTATCAAATACGTTATGTGCCTTGGCTCAATGAATAAAATAACATTTAATTGTTTCGTCATGATCGGAAACATACTCCATACATTTGTACGACTTTATTTCCTTGAACAATCTGTAAAACGTTAGAGACTTCCACTCTGAAAATGTTTAATGTGCCGCTAGTTAGTATCTCAGCACTCACTTTTGCAGGCGTTGGTGTTGTGTCCCTCGGCCGGCTTCCAGGGCAGGTCATTGTGGAAGGCGTCACATTGCTCACAATTCAAACCCTTGGTGTTATGGTTACACACACATCTGCCGTGAACCTTTAAAAGAAAGTAGTGAGTAATCTATATATTGCAAAGAATTAACAGCTTAGAAAACATGAGTTAATTGCAGGATGAAGACTCGAGGGAAAAAAAAAAAATCAGAGCTCACCATTCCTTCAATATCATCCCTGATGCCATCAATGGCTACACACTCTGAGGCGTGGCCATAGCAAAAGCAGTTCCCTCGTACGACAAGCTCATATATGGCATAATAATACTTTTCCTTGATTTCAGCTCTGGGGTCCAGCAGGTTGTCTCCCAATGTGTGAAGCTTGGTAAAGTTCACTCTGATGTTGGTGATCTTTAGTTGGTCTGTAAGAGGGCATGAAGACAACATAATGATGGTTTGTGTTCAGGTGGACTTTTGACTTCAGCTTTCGATTATGGGAATTTGATAGCCATAAAATAGATAATGAAATGTGCGATAAAGGGAGTACGACAGCAGGAAAAATGCTTCCAAACACCAACAAACTTCTAGAAACACACTACAGCAGGGGTCTCCAAACATTTTCCTGTCTGGGCAACATAACTTGGCCGGGGTCAGTTTGTAACAGAAAAAATGTGATAGTTGCAGCAGAACCTAAATGCAAACATTTGTTTTATATATTTTATAATATTAATAACCCAGGTTATCATGTCATTTGGGAGAGTGGCATAGAAGTTAATGAGACTGTCGGGCTTGAATGTGTCTTTCAGAACATGACAGTTCTGTGACTTGGCCTGCTCAAACTGATAAGAAGGCTGGGCGTCATCAATGTCGGCACCAAAGGGGTTATGGAAAAGATTGACTTCTTTTGCATTAGCATGTAGTTCACGGAATCGCACACCGAACTCCACCCACTTTTCAGCTGGGAACGAGAGCAGTGGGGTCTCTGCGGAGAGGGTTTATGTAGCAGGGAGGTGGATGAAGCAGTGCTTTTTAACTTGTTCCAAAAGCAGCGCTAGTTTCACCTCAAATGTTTTTTGTTTGTAAATATGTTTTATTGTTTTCAAGAAATTTTACATGGGTATAGTACACACACACGCCAATTACACCACCAAGTCACCTTCAAAACACTGGGTGCATTGTTGCTCATGTATATCAGCAATCACCCCTCGCTTCCCATCCTGCCTTCTGCTTTCCTAGCTGCAAGGTTACGCATAAAATTAAATACATAGAGTAAATAAATAAATGAATAAATTAGGGTTGTCACTTTAACGGGTTAATTAGATCAATTAATTATGCTGCATATTAACGCGCTATAAAAATTAACGCAATTAATCGTGAGAGGAAAGTCAATGTGCAAGCATTTTAAATTTGGCCCATTGCAGGACCTGTAGGCTGCAGCGGAAAGTCACTTGTACCTGCGCCACTAGTCAAAAGCAGGGTGACTGACAACAGAGATGGACGCGACTCAGGAGAGCGACGCAAGCCCACTCGGACCTTTGGGCGAAAAGTTTATTTATAAGAAGAACAAAGACGGGACTAAAACGCAGTGATTCTGCGCTGCCAATCTGCGCTGTAGACGCCTCCGTCAGTCTGCCCCAGGGCAGCTGTGGCTACACACGTAGTTTACCACCACCAAGTATGAATGAGGACTGAATGAATAATGGATCCGATGTAAAGCGTCTTTGAGAAAGCGCAATATAAATCTAATCCATCATTATTATTGTATTATTATTTGTATAATTTTGTAATAGAGAATTTTCATATCACCAAAGCAGCTCCAGCTTAACGCATCATTTAAATACAGAACATGTCAAGATCAGAGCTGAACGTAGCTTACCCTGTTGGCTTGTTGATGTTGCCTTATTTAGAGGCATGTTATACTATTAATTTTGAATTGCAGTATTGAGTTAGCTTTAGTATTCATTTTGATTGATAGTCTGCGTATGTGCCTGTTCGAGGCACGGTGGCGCAGTGGGTAGCTCTGTCGCCTCACAACACGGCGGACCTGGGTTTGAGTCCCGCTCTGTGTGGAGTTTGCATGCTCTCCCCGTGTCAGCGTGGGTTCTCTCTGGGTTCTCCGGCTTCCTCCCACCTCCAAAAGCACGCGCTTTAGGTTGATTGGCCGGTCCCAAATTGCCCGTAGGAATGTGTGTGCGTGGTTGTATGTCTTTGTATTTGGCTCCATGGTGCACTGGCGTCGTGCCCTATGCCGCTGAGATAGGCTCCGGCTCCCCGTGACCCGCTGTGGCGGATACAGCAGTGGTGATATGAAAATGACTGACTGACTGTATTGTATTTTTGAGAAATGCACCTGGCCTAATTTGGTTTGCTGATGTGCTTGGCCTTTTTTATTTTGAATTCATTTATAAAGCACACTTAACCAATAAAAATGTGGATTTCAAATCTTCTCGGTGCATTCTATTGATTAGTCATGCACCACAATTTTGTAATGTCCTAGAATTCAAATTCTTTATTTGGTATGAGATTAAAATGCGATTAATTAGATAAATTAATTACAAATCCTGTAATTAATTTGATTAATTTTTTTAATCGCCTGAAGGCACTAATATATATATAAACACACACAGTGGTATGACAAAGTCTGGGCAACCCTAATAATTTTCCTGATTTTCCTTTATAAATCACTGGTAGTTTGGATCAACAATTTCAGTTAAATATTTCATATAGAAGATGACCACAGTGGAGTTAGAGAAATGAAATGGAGTTTATGGGATTTAGAAAAACTGCAAAAATTATTTAAACAAAATTAGGCAGGTGCATGAATTTGGGCACTCCAACACCAAATTACATCTGGCTGTTATTTCTATTTTTGCAGAAATAACAACCACTAAAAACTTTATATAGCTTCAAATGAGGGTCTGGATTTTGGTTGGTTATTTTTGACTACAGTGCGCCCCACAATGATTGTGACTCCACCTCATCGCCAATTTTTAGTAAGCAGTCACAAGATACTGTACACGCATTCTGTTGGCTGATGGCATCCAGAAGTGTGCTCAATTTGGTCAGTCTCGGACTTTCGTGAGGCACAAAAGTGCTTTAAACAGTCAATAAGACTGTGGGAAAAGGTAATACAGATAGAAGGTGGTTTAATATCAGTATGGGGAGGGTTCATAAACGTTTAAATTACCGCAAATAATAAGATAATTAGATCGTAATCTCGATCGTGGATTCCTCAATCATGTGTGGTTCCTGGAACGCATTAACCGCAAAGAATGAGGGCGCACTGTTGCCATCATGGTCAGCCCGCTTTAAATCACACCAAAATTTTTAACAATATTCAGGTCCAAGAGGGAGATGGCTATTCCAGAACATTGCACTTGTTCCTCTATATCGGGTGTCGGCAACCCGCGGCTCTGGAGCCGCATGCGACTCTTTAGCGCCTCCCTTGTGGCTCTCCGGAGCTTAATCACAAAATTTAAAAAAATTATACTTAAAAGAAAAAAATAAACATATTCTACTCATAGCTAGAAACCTTTACTTTGTAAAGGTTTTTAGGTATGATCACATAATGTGATCACATAATGTGATCACATTATGTGATTAAATTGTTTCTGTTTTATATGGTTACTGTAAGAGGGGGACCCCTTCGATTGAATATGATTTTATTGGGAATGAATTCCGGGGTTCGCCACAAGGGGGAGTGTTGACAGTGCGGGTGTTGAGCTTGTCTATTCCGTTCAGTACAGAGACAAGAAGAATAAACACCTCACAATTACCTGTGGTGTCATTTATTGTTTCTCACAAGTCAGTAACGGGTGAAATGTTGTGTTAGATGTCCTAAAGCTATGCGTATGTAAAGCCCTGTGTGTTGACCGTCAGGAAAATTATTGTGTTTCTTTTGACCATCCATTTGTCAATTAGTTTAATTCCTTTGAGAGGAAAGTCGTGCTAGCATGATGCAGCCAAGCTTGTTAAGCGCATGAGTTAACCATGTATTCAGTGCATTTCAGTTAGTTTTGGGGTCTGTATTTTTAGCAGCAAACAGCTGTTTCGTCAGCTAATGCACAAGCCAGCAACCACAGCGACTTTGCAGGGCGCACGACAATCAGCCAAACCCCGTTTGTAAATATTGTATTTTTATAAAACAGTACTTGGCAGAGCACGTCTGCACCCATGTTTGCCTTCGTAGTGCCAGATAAGGGTTATATGTAATTCGGTATAGTTCGGCCAAGCAGTTTGCACAATCAAAGTAGTTTATGTATGGTTACACATAATTGCAGCGGTGAGCGTTCCCGGCTCATCAGCTGGGGCGCGAACACGTTAATTACTCAGCTGTGTCAAGTCATGCGCAACAAAGAGATGCCACTGCGGAGCAGAGGAGTTTAGCCTCCTCATGGAGTGTGTAAAAAGTACCAACAAAGAGCTGAACAGGACCGCCGGTAAGAACGCTTTTTATTTTTATGTGTGGATGCAAGGTGCCTGAGGTGTGGGTGACATTGTTTGTTGCGCCCGGTGCTGTGTGTAAATGTTGGCTGGTGAGGAACAGTTGGTGCAACTTATTTGGTCGGATAAATATTGGAGCAGTCTGTCTAATCCCTATTTAAAGCGTTTGATGTGCAGACATAACTGTGCTGGATCATTGGCTGCTAGTGAGGGCATGGGATAAATGAGTTTTTTTTTTTTGTCTACCTGCAGACAGCATGTTTAAGGCTGCTAAAACAGTGACTCACTGAAAAATAATAATTTTATAGTGGATAGGGGATGTAAATGTGTGTCTAAACCTAGGGGGAAATTGTGGGTTGATTAGTTATTAATTTTTTTGTATGTTGGTCTAGTGAAATGCTTAATTCATTGGTTCCATTGTATAAAAAAAAAACTATTTTATATATTTTGATGCATTTACATTGAAATAATTCAGTTACCTCTGTTTTAACTTAAAGGGAAAAAGTTAAATCTATTTTCATGCATATGGTTCATGGTTAATATGAAAGGGTTTTGATAATTGATCATTAATAATTGGTATTTATTATAATTAATTATGGGTTTATATTATTTGATTTGTTAGAATGTGTTTTACAAAATGGTAATCATGAGGTGTATTGTCTTTTAAGGTTTTTCACCTGTTAAAAAAAAAGGTTGTAAAGAAAACTAAAATTTAAAAAAAGGACAACGACCTGGTCTTTGAGTGGATTCCAGCTTTTAATGTTCAGCGTTGGTACACCCCTTCAAGTGTGGGGTTAATAAGTTTTTTCTTATATGACTACATTAGGCCTACATATCAGCATGTCTGTCAATGAAGATTTGCGTCATAGCCTGTGACACAAGTTGCAGCATGACGCTCTGCCAGGCAGGTGGCTGTTGTAAACAAACCGGCGAGTCTGTGATGGACAACGGATCCCAAAGGAAACAGAATACGATGTTTAATGAGAAGAGAGAATTCAAGATAGAATTGACCAAATCATTTGCTTCCATTGCCAATGCGGAAGGATTACCTGCACATTTGTGTGATTGCAGTACTCTTGTAGAAATTAGAGCGCAAAGACAGATTTAAGAAGTCGATTACATCTCCAAGTTTTGCTACTGCTGCTACTTGTGTTGTAACCCGAGAGATAATAAAACATGGAAAACCATTCATAGATGGTGATTAAATGAAGGATTCATTCATTAAAATAACGAGAACAAAACAGATAATACAGGAAATTAAAGACATGCTTCTCTCCGCAAAGATAGTGAAGGAAATGTAACATCAACATCACCAATCAGAAAACCAAGGACATTAATTCAACTCCACCATTATTAATTAAACGTGAAGAGTCATGTGATGTGATCGAAATTGAACAGGCAGCGCTGTTGTGCAGGTTTGAAAACTCTGATGATCCGCAAGAAGATATGATGGAATTAATAAAACTGCTTGTTTAGAACATGTTACCTAAACATGCTCGATAAAAGTCTCCAGTAGCAGAAACACTGTTTTGTCATTGGAGCTCAACAAACAGCGAGGCTCTCTCACTTTCCCTCCCTGGAATGGTCCAGAGACGCCCATCACCATCACACACTGAACGGGGATTATTTAGGAGCGATCGTTGATGTGCGAGCTGCATTTGGGATCAGATTTAACTACAGTAGTCCGTCAATGCAACAAAACATTGTACATTAATATGGTCATGAAAGTTAAAGTACCAAATATGGTACAACAGAGTAGTCATGTGGTGCATCATTTTCTCCAGGATGCGCTGCATGGAAAATAAACATTTAAAGGGACAGTAAAATTAATTTTAAGTGACACATATGTTATTCATCATTGTGAAAAATAGAAGAAAAAATCAATTTTATATGTGTACATCATCCATTTGGTCAGAAAAGCTTAAAATCTGCGCCGCAGCAGCTTCTGCACTCAGTGGTCACGTGGGCGTCATACGTCACTGGTGCCCAACATTGCTTGGCAGCCATAAGAAACAATGCAATCCACAATGTGATTAACTCTAAAAATATCATGGTTACCTGCGCGGTGAACGGTTGTGTCAACAGAACATCAAGAAAACACAAAGACAAGGACCTATCGTTTTTTAGAATACCCTCTGGGAAGGTAGGAAGGAGATGGGGAGCACAGATAAACAGGGTCAATATGACCAAGGATCCAAGGATCTGTCATGAGCACTTTACCTCGGAGGATTTCCAAAGAGATTTGAAGGTAACATCATTTTCAGACACCCCATAGTATTAATTCTGAATTACCAAGGTTTAGTGGATAATTAATTAATGTCTGGAGCTACTGGAGGTATTGTATAAATGTTTTTATGACCAGATTATCACACGATTATGGCACTCATGAAAAGTAAACAATATCAATAGACAAGTCATTTTACTGAGAAGATCTGTGACACTGAAATAAAACATACAAAAACAGCATGTCAGGGCCTGATCCTTATACAATAGTAAATACAAGATATATATCTTGTATATCTATAAACTAGAGTTGGTATTAATTTCACACAATCCACCAGTAACAAATGGCCGCTAGCTCAATGCTAAAATAATATGGAAAATCCCATTCACGGGCTAGCGCGTTAGCATCGGTAGCGCGATTAACTTTTCCATGCACACAGTAAACCAAAACGGGACATTACAACTAGTTGGATATCTCTGTCAGAATCTGATTCAGATGAAGACACCTGGGAAGAGTCACTAGATGGTTTACTGTTTGTATGGAAAAGTTAATCGCGCTACCGATGCTAACGCGCTAGCCGATCAATGGGATTTTCGATATTATGTTAACATTGAGCTAGCCGCCATTAGTCACTGTTGGACTGGGTGGAATTAATAATTTAAGGAAGGATAAGTCATTGTCTTTGTGTTTTCTTGATGTTCTGTTGACACAACCATTCACCGAGCAGGTAAACATGTAACCATGATATTTTTGGAATTAATTGCGTCATTGTTTCTTATGGCTGCCAAGCTAAGTTGGGCGCCAGTGACGTATGACGCCCACATGACCACTGAATGCGGAAGCTGCTGCGGCGCCAATTTGAAACTTTTCTGACCAAAGGGATGATGCTACACATATAAAATTTATTTTTTCTTCTATTTCTCGTAATGATGAATAACATATATGTCACTTTAAATTAACTTTACTGTCCGTTTAATCATGAATCTCATTATGCACTTGTAACCTAGTCAATTTGATAGAAGGCTGATATAGCTAATAAAGTAATACAATATGCTGACAGGATTGTCTGATCACAATGTTGTGATGGTCGCAAGAAAATAAAAAGCGCTTCAAACCCTTTGCGGTTTGGTTTCAGCATTATTGTCATCATTATCATTCAGCATTATCCAAGCATTATACTGAAATGGCTACATGCCTCCTCATTGAGAAAATAAAATCTTTTCTTGACAAGGGTGGAGTTGTAAGGGCAGTATTTTTGGACCTTAGGAAAGCGTTCAGTACAGTAAATTACTCTGTCCTTCTTACCAAGCTCTCAAAATTTAACTTCTCTCACAACGCTGTGAGCTGGATTGAATCCAATCTGCATGATCGAACACAATCTGTATCAGTTAACAACTGCAGATCTGGTTCTCTTCTGCTTCCAGCCGGAGTCCCTCAGGGATCAATATTAGGCCCCCATTTACTTAGTCTTCATATAAATGATTTGCCTACTGTTTGTCCAAACACTGAATGCTTCATGTATGCAGACGACACAGTTTTCTTTGTTCATGGTGGCTCCAAAGAAACTGTTGCTGCTAAACACATGACAACAATGTCCTGTGTCACAACTTGGTTGCAGGAATGCTGTCTACAGCGAAACGTTTCTAAAACTGTAGGCTTGTATTTCACCAAAACAAATAGAGTATCACCTGACCTTGACATACATGTTAATGGAGAGACAATACAAATTGTCAGCCAATATAAAAATGTTGGGTTAATAATGGATTCAAAGCTCACCTTTAAAACCCAAGTTAAATCTTGCAAATTTTTGTGAAATTCAAAATAAAATGTCAACTGAAGCCGCAAAAATGTGCTCGTATTCAATGATTTTCAGTCACTTCAACTATTTCATAACCAGTTAGTCCCAGGCAGGTCAGAGTGCAAAAAAACATTTTTTTTTGTACAAACAAGTACCATTGGAACGATACAGAGAAGATTAGCATGGCTCCTGCGCAAGGATGACACGCAAATTCGTGAAGCGTTCCACATTTTTGGGGGCGGCAGTGGCTCAGTGGTAAAGCGGGTGGTAGAGCAGGTCGTCCTATGATTCAAGATCTGCGGTTCGATTCCCGCTCCCGCCCCCCCCAAAAAATACCTTGGAGGTGAGCTGACAGTGGGAGGTGTCAGCTCACCTCCGGAGCACTGCCGAGGCACCCTTGAGCAAGGTGCCATCCCCTTTACAAATTGCTCATTTGAGGCGCACCAAGAAGGAGCTGCCTGCCACTCTACCTCCCTTGCATGCTTACAGGCCCCCTTGTGTGTGGTTGTGTGTATTACAGGGGCCTGTACACACTAATATGCATGCGTGTGATTTGATTGACTAACAAAAACCAGAGTGTGCGTTCTTAATTTCCCTTCGGGGATTATAACAGTGTATTAAAATTAAAAAAATACAATTAAATTAAATTAAAGCTATGGATAAAAAACCAAGGCACTATCATCACTGAGGAGGAGTTATGATGCAAGATGATGGTGATAAATGAGGCAGTCTTCAAACAATTGCAAAGCGGCTCTGAAATATGGTGTCACAGAGTGTAATGTAAGGAGATGTACTGTAATTATTTTCTGTATAAAAATTAAATTTGGTGTTCAAAAAGTCTTTTTCAGACTCCAGTGTTAAAAAAGAGGGGGTTGTCTTATATTCGGGCCAATACGGTATAATATATATATAGTGTCTGCTCCTGATCCTGCACCCCAGCTCAAGTCTGCTCTGGAACTTGTTCCTGACCCCTCCTGGGACTGTTTTAGGGACGTTGGGGGCCGTCCTTTGAGGGGGTGGGTACTGTGACTGTTTGGCGTGACAGTGCTGGTGTGTGGCAGGGAGATGGGCCAGGCTTGTGGGTGGAGCCACGGCTCCACATCTGATACTCATCCACACACCAGTAACTGATTTTCACACCTGAACATCGTCGGTGTTATCATGATGAGGCTTTTAAATCCAGGTGGGAGTAGAGCTAGGTGCTGGTTAGTTTTTCTCAAGTTTGGTTCCTGGTAGTCTGTTCTGATTGTGAGATTCTTGTCTGTCTGGAGAATTTTTGAGTTTTGTTAATAAATCATGGATGAAAGATTTGCCTTTGGTGTCCTGCATTAGGGTCCACACCCTGACCTTCTTGACATATATGTGTATATATATTACACACACACACACACACACACACACACACACACACACACACACACACACACACACACACACACACACACACACACACACACACACACACACACACACACACACACACACACACACACACACACACACACACACACACACACACACACACACACACACACACACACACAAAGAGGGCGGCACGGTGGCGCAGTGGGTAGCGCTGTCGCCTCACAACACGGCGGACCCGGGTTCGAGTCCCGCTCTGTGCGGAGTTTGCATGCTCTCCCCGTGTCTGCGTGGGCTCTCTCCGGGTTTCCCGGCTTCCTCCCACCTCCAAAAGCATGTGCTTTAGGTTGATTGGCCGGTCCCAAATTGACCCTAGGAGTGAATGTGTGTGTGAGTGGTTGTTTGTCTCTGTGTGCCTCCGCGGTACATTGGCGGTACACTGGCGTCGTGCCCCACCTCACGCCCTGAGACTGCCGGGATCACCGGCTGCCCCGCGACCTGCGTCAGCAGATTAAGCGGGTTAAGATAATGACTGACTGACACACACAAAGAGAGAGGGAGAGAGGCTGTTATTAAAAAATAATTACCGCAAGGGAAAGAAATCTTGTAAATTTCTCTACCATTTCTGAACCACAGGTCTCTCCAGAGATGCAGACAATTGAAAACTCATTGGTGGGTTTAAAGTACATTTCAAGAAGGGTGGGACCCAAAATGCTGGTTAATAATGGAATGTGGTGTTGAGATGAGTCTTTCCACATGCTGCCTCAAACTTGTTGAAGAAACGCCCTAATAGGGAGAAAGATAACAGCTTTCCAGTGACATACAGACTCTTTCCAAAAAATTTGAATATCGTGGAAAAGTTGTTTAATTTCCGTAATTCCATTCAGAAAGTTAAACTGTCATATATTATAGATTCATGGCCCACAATTTAAACAATATCAGGTATTTATATGTTTATTTTTTACATAGTTTGGCTTCCTGCTCATAAAACCCACGAAAACAGGATTTCAAAAAATTAGAATACTGTGAAGAAATCATCAGGACACGAATGTTTTAAACTGAGTGTCACACACTAATCATCTACTAAACTCAAAGCACATGCACAGGTTTACCCAGGTGATATTTAATTGCTTTGGTTTGATTCAATTGTCTCGGTTCGGTTCAATATGGAGAAGACTGCAGACCATCATTGATACCCTCCATAGGATGGGTAAACCTCAAAAGTTCATAGCTAAGGAGGCTGGCTGTTCAGAGTGCTGTGTCTAAGCATATCAATGGAAAGTCTAGTGGAAGGGAAAAATGTGGCAGGAGAAGATGCACTAGCAAAAGAGATGACAATGGGCTTCAGCGGATTCTCAAACAAAGAAGATTCAAGAATCTGGCAGAGATCCAGAAAGAGTGGACTGAGGCAGGAGTCACAGCTTCAAAATACACCACGTTCAGACGTATCCGGGAGATGGGCTACAACTGTCGGGTTCCTTGGGTCAAGTCACTTCTGAACCAGAACCAACGTAGGATGCGGCTCAACTGGGCCAAGGAGAAGAAGGACTGGACTGTTGGCCAGTGGTCCAAGGTCATCTTTTCCAATGAAAGTAAAGTGTTCTTTTATTTGGGAATCAAGGTCCAAGGCTTTGGAGGAAGACGGGTGAGGAACCGAAGCCAAGCTGCTTGAGGTCCAGTGAGAAATATCCACAGTCAGTCATGATTTGGGGTGCAATGTCCAGTGCAGGTGTTGGTAAACTCTGCTTTCTTAAATCCAAGGTCACCGCAACAGTCTACCAGTATGTTTTGGAGGACTTCGTGATTCCTTCTGCTGAGGATCTGTATGGAGATGCAGATTTCATCTTCCAGCTGGACCTGGCCCCTGCCCATACTGCCAGAAGCACCAAAGCCTGGTTTGATGCTCATGCCAACTCGCCGGACCTAAACCCCATTGACAATCTACGGGGTATTCCCAAGAGGACAATGAGGGGCACCAGACCCAACAACAAAGAAGAGCTGACAGCAAGCATCAAAGAAATCTGGGCTTCCATAACACCTATGCAATGCCACAGGTCGATTGGCTCAATGCCACGTGGCATCAAGGCAGTGATTAAGACAAAGGGATTCCCAACCAAGTATTGATGTTGAAAGTACCATATTTTGATTGATTGATTGATTTCTTTCTTTCTTTCTTTCTTTTCTGCAAAAACTGAGAAATAAATGATGATTTCTTCACAGTATTCCAATTTTTTGAAATCCTGTTTTCGTGGGTTTTATGAGCTGGAAGCCAAAATTATGTAAAAATAAACAAATAAATACCTGAAATTGTTTAAATTGTGGGCCATGAATCTATAATATATGAAAGTTTAACTTTCTGAATGGAATTATGGAAATTAAACAACTTTTTCACGATATTCTAATTTTTTGGAAAGGGTCTGTATCAGCTTTTCATAGTGTTAATCTGATGGAAAAACTGTTGTCAGACAATCCTCAACTATTATGGTCCGGCTGTTCACCAGTAACCATGAGCAGACATACACACGTGCAGACATGCACAAAGACACACACACACGCACACAGAATGCTGTTACATGTTATTCACCTTTAGACAAGTGCACACACATTCCTTTTTGCTGTCATACACTTGTACTTCCCTGCTTACCAAGGGCTTCCTCTCTCATGTCAACACCAGAGGAAATATGAATACACTCATGGTAATTTATATTACCATGAACAGCAACAAATGTAGCCACAAGAGGACAAATGTAGCCACAAGAGGACACAAGTGGCAGTGTGTCGCTTGTGTCAGGGCGGCAGTGGCTCAGCGGTAGAGCAGACGTCTTGAAGACGGTTTGCCCGGCCATCGGTGGATCAATTCCCGCTCCCGCCATGACATCCCTTGGAGTGTGAGCTGACAGTGGGAGGTGTCAGCTCACCTGTCAGCCACTGCCAAGGCGCCCTTGAGCAAGGCGCCGTCCCCACTACAAGCTACTTGTTTGGGGTGCGACCTCCGTGCGCAACCCGTCACTCTGCCTCCCCCCACTGTTTCTTGTGTGATGTGTTACTAATTGCATGCCTACAGGCCCCTAGTGTGTTGTGTCCTGGGGCCTCTATTCAAAAAACTATGTGTGTATGATGAACCAAATCATGTAACCACATACAAAGAAAATGTAAAGATAATTTCCCCACGTGTGGACAATAAAGTGAATATAATCTTTAATCTTTAAACCAGTGTCTTATTGTGCCGGTCCCAAGCCCAGATAAATACAGAGGGTTGTGTCAGGAAGGGCATCCGGTGTAAAACTTTTGCCAAATCAAACAATCAATGCGAATCAAACCTATGACTTCCATATCGGATCGGTCGAGGCCCGGGTTAACAACGACCGCCATCAGTGCTGTTCACCTACAGGGTGCCGGTGGAAATTGGACTACTGTTCGTCAAAGAAACAGAGGAGGAAAGTGTGATCGTAGGAAGAGAGAGAACAGGAACGCCAAGAGTATAGGACTGAGAGTAAGGGCGTTGAATGTTGGAACTA
The DNA here is from genome assembly GCA_013358685.1 of Antennarius maculatus. Classification (NCBI taxonomy): domain Eukaryota; kingdom Metazoa; phylum Chordata; class Actinopteri; order Lophiiformes; family Antennariidae; genus Antennarius; species Antennarius maculatus. Next base: position 6,565,251 of record CM023607.1, read on the forward strand.
TGATAGGAAAAGGTAGAGTTGGTTGACATGATGCAGAGAAGGAAGGTAGATATACTGTGTGTCCTGGAGACCAGGTGGAAAGGTAGCAAGGCTAGAAGTTTAGGAGCAGGGTTCACGTTGTTCTATCATGGTGTAGATAGGAAGAGAAATGGAGTAGGAGTTATCTTGAAGGAGGAGTTTGTTAGGAATGTCCTGGAGGTAAAAAGAGTGTCAGATAGAGTGATGAGTCTGAAGCTAGAAATCGAAGGTGCAATGTTCAACGTTGTTAGTGGGTATGCTCCACAGGTAGGATGTGAGCTGGAGGAGAAGGAGAAATTCTGGTTGGACTTTGATGAAGTAATGCAGAGCATACCTAGAAGTGAGACAGTTGTCATTGGAGCAGACTTCAATGGACATGTTGGTGCAGGTAACAGAGGTGATGAGGAGATGATGGGCAGGTTTGGTATCCAGGAGAGGAACACAGAAGGACAGATGGTAACTGACTTTGCAAAAAGGATGGAAATAGCTGTAGTGAATACTTTCTTCCAGAAGGGGCAGGAACATAGGGTGACCTATAAGAGTGGTGGTAGGAGCACACAGGTAGACTGCATCTTGTGTACACGGTGTAACCTGAAGGAGATCAGTGACTGCAAAGTAGTGGTAGGTGAGAGTGTAGCCAAGCAGCATAGGATGGTGGTGTGTAGGATGACTCTGGTGGTGAGGAAGATGAAGAGGGCAAAGGCAGAGCAGAGGACAAAATGGTGGAAGCTGAAAAAGGAAGAATGTTGCACGACTTTTAGGAAGGAGTTAAGACAGGCTCTGGGTGGTCAGGAGGTGCTTCCAGATGACTGGACAACTACAGCTAGTGTGAGCAGGGAGACAGGTAGGAGAGTACTTGGTGTGTCATCTGGAAGGAAAGTAGATAAGGAGACTTGGTGGTGGAAAGAGGAGGTACAGGAGTGTATACAGAGAAAGAGGTTAGCTAAGAAGAAGTGGGACACTGAGAGGACTGAGGAGAGTAGACAGGAGTACAGGAAGATGCAGCGTAAGGTGAAGGTGGAGGTAGCAAAGGCCAACACGAGGGGCTTATGATGACTTGCTAGGTTGGACAGTAAGGAGGGAGAGACTGATCTATACAGGTTGGCAAGACAGAGAGACAGAGATGGGAAGGACGTGCAGCAGGTTAGGGTTTTTAAGGATATGAATGGAAGTCTATTGACAGGTGCCAGTAGTGTGATGGGAAGATGGAAAGAGTACTTTGAAGGGTTGATGAACGTGGAAAATGAGAGAGAACAAAGACTAGAAGAGGTGACTGTTGTGGACCAGGAAGTAGCAAAGATTAGTCAGAATGAAGTGAGGAGTAGTAATAATAGTAATACAATACATGTAAATGTATGTTTTGTGTGTTCAGTTAGAGAAGCAGTAGAATTTATGAACTAAAGTTAACGGCCAGGGTTAGTTTAGATAGACAGATAAATAGAGAGAGAGAGAGAGAGAGAGAGAGAGAGAGAGAGAGAAAGAGAGAGAGAGAGAGAGAAAGAGAGAGACAGAGAGAGAAAGATACTTTAATAATCCCAAGGGAAATTCAGGGTGACATCTGCTCACAGAGATACAAATAAATACATATGACAGTGACGAAATTGGCACCGACAGACGTCGCAAAAATTACATAATTAACATAATGACATAATTATATAACAGAAAAACAGAAGAACCTAACATAAAAAGGAAGTGTAGGAACATGAAAGAACCGTGAGATGAAGACGATGTAGGATCAGAAGGATGGATGAACCGAGCTGTAAACCGAGCTGTAAACCGACACTAAGGACCCCCACAAAGTATCCCACAGTGCATCCCAGTGCGTCCCAGGCTGCCCTAGTCTACCCCTTCTCGGCCGGCCTTGATGACCCTGCGGCTTCTGCCCCCCTCCTTCTGAGAGAGTGGTTGTGCCCCCTGATGGCACGAGGCACAAAGGAGGTCCTGAGTCTCTCAGTGGAGGAGCTTGGTGACAGCAGTCTACCACTGAAGGAGCTCCTCTGCTGGACGAAGGTAGTGTGCAAGGGGTGGGTGGTGTTACCCAGGATCGCTCTAAACTTGGACATAGTCCTTCTCTCTAAGACAGTCTGTACAGTGTCCAGTTCCTGACCGGTCACAGAACCAGCCCTACGGATGAGCCTGTCTAGGCGATCGGTGTCCCGTTTCCCGGCACCACCACCCCAACACACAATGGCGTAAAACAGCACACTGGACACAATGGACTGGTAAAACAGTCTGAGCAGGTCAGAGCTGATGTTGAAGGAGGCCAGCCTCCTGAGGAAGTACATACTGCTCTGACCTTTCTTGTATACACAGTCCTGTCTGCTGTCCAGCTGCAGCTCCAGGTACTTATAAGTCCCCACCACCTCCATCTCCTTACCCCCGATGACTACTGGCTGTGGGGAGGGGGGTGCCTGCCAGGAATCCAGCACCATCTCCTTGGTCTTGGAGATGTTTAGCTGAAGCTCATTTCACTGACACCACCCCACAAAGGTCTGTCACCACTCTCCTGTACTCCCTCTCATCACCCTCCCTGATACATGCCACGATTGCAGTGTCATCTGAGAACTTCTGCATATGGCACCTATCCGAGTTGTGTTGGAAGTCCGTCATGTAGAGGGTGAAGAGAAGGGGGGAGAGTACCGTTCCCTGTGGGGCCCTTGTGCTTCTGGTCACCACTGATGACAGACAGTCCCCCATACGGATGTACTGGGGTCTGTCTGTTAGATAGTCTGTGATCCAGCTCACGAGATAGGGGTCCACAGTCATGGATGACAGTTTCTCCTGCAGGAGCCGGAGCTGGATGGTGTTGAAGGCGCTCGAGAAGTCAAAAAAGAGCACCCTCACTGCACAACTCCCGATATCCAAGGAGGAGAGGGACCGGTGGAGGAAGTACAGGATGGCGTTGTCAGCCCCAACCTGTGGCTGGTAGGCGAACTGGAGAGGGTCCATTGCGCCCTGCACCTGGGGACGCATGAGCTCCAGGACCAGTCGCTCTAGGGTCTTCATCACGTGTGAGGTGAGAGCGACTGGTCGATAGTCGTTGAGCTCAGTGGGGCGCCTAAGTTTAAGACTAATTTGGGTTGTTTTCTGCTAATCAGAGAAGCTTGAATGTATTTGTTCTTGATGGTGAAACTGTCTCTACTACATAATTTTGGAAGTTGACTTATTGGGCCCGTTTCAGAAAGCTGGTTTAGTGGAAAACCTGGGTAAGTTAACTCTGAAATCAGGGAAAACCGGGGTAGGGACATAGGGAGGTAACTTAACCCAGAGTCACAGGAGTAAACCTAGCCTGTGTCACGAGGCGAGGTAAAGTGAAGGTTTGTTACCACAGTAACAGACCACAGTAACAGACTCTGAAGCTAGCCTGGTCGGGAGGAGGGGTGTGTCACGAAGCAGGTTCAGTGGAAACTCTGGGTAAGTTAACCCAGGAAAACCAGGGTTTTCATTTTCACAAAGGGAGGTAACTTAACCCAGGGTTAGAGCTGTAACCCTGGCCTGCTTCACGTAGTGTGGTAAACTGAACCTCTGGGTTTGTTACCTCAGTAAAAGACTCTCTGAACATAACCTGGTTGGTAGCAGGTATTATTCCACAAACCCAGGGTTTCTTCTGACTCCGCCCCATTTCACCGCCGCTCTCGCGGCTTTATTTCCTGGTTCTGTCGGATGGAGAGTTTGACCGAAGTAAGGTTATATAAATAACTCCATATGTTAGAGGTATTAGAGGCGAACATGGCATGTCCGTTTGACGTGGAGCCCCTTGATGGAGTTTCTGCATTAATTCACTTTTTCTTTTTTTTCTGTATCGCATTCAGATGTCCAGTCATATCCAGACAGTTCTCTTTATGATCAGTACAGATTGACGTCCCGATCCATCACACACATCCACGACCTGATCCATCCTCACATCTGTAGCAGTGCTGTGTGTAGGTAGTGCTCCGGTCAGTTTTTATTTTTTATTTTCAAACGGTAGTTTGTCTATACAATGTGAGAGATGCTCTGTGCACCTCACGTTGAAACTTTTACCCCAGTTTTTCTATTTCCCTGGAGATAAACCCGTCAGAATCATCGGGGAGGAGTTCCACAGGACTGCAGGTGAATGATGTAGAAATCTGATAAATGAATTTCAAATGATATTGTCTTAATGACATTGTGCTACAACCTCAGAATTGGATTATTAACTTTAATTTCTTTTAGGATTTCCCAATGTAATTGGCTGCACAGATGGTACCCACATTCCCATCAAGGCACATGGAGACTGAACATTGTTTCAACATGTTAAAGACTGCATCATAGACAAACAAACATCTGTCCAGATCATGTGATGCTGCAGACTACATTTCTGATGTGGAGGTCTGGGTCTGTTCCTGACTCTTGGATATATGGTCTTACCTGAGCAGCAGACTGTAATGTGGTCAGTAACCTAAACATTTGCACAATACCGTATTGGCCCGAATATAAGACGACCCTGATTATAAGACGACCCCCTCTTTTTCAAGACTCAAGTTTGAAAAAGACTTTTTGAACACCAAATTTAATTTTTATACAGAAAATAATTACGATACATCTCCGTACATTACACTCTGTGACACCATATTTCACAGCCGTGTTGCAATTGTTTGAAGACTCTGCCTCATTTATCACCATCATATTGAAGTTTGCATCATAACTTCTCAGCTGCCAGTTAACCTGGCCTATCTTCGACCCACTTTTCTCCAGATTGTCGCTATGTTTCTCCATTTTCTGTTTATCTCTTCTCTTAATTTCTTTTGTTTTCTTTCTTACCGCTATTTTTTATTTTTCTTCTTTGTGACAGGGTTCGGTTTGGCCTGGGGAGTTAAGTTCAGCATTCGCTTTAAAGATATCTGGTGCCATCTAGCGTTGTGAATGGGTATAATGTCTAGACCCCGAATATAAGACGACCCCCACTTTTTCAGTCTTATTTTAATGCAAAAAACGTCGTCTTATATTCGGGCCAATACGGTATTTCACCTTTCTTCATCCAGTCTAATGAATCCATTATACATTACAGGAGAGAGCCTACGACACCTCAGGATGATTCCTGCTATCCAGGATGGCAGAGCAGTGATAGACACCATCTGCCAGAATCATTTCAGAGTCACCATCACCACCATCACATCGGGCAATAAAAACATACAATACACATTTCCTGTGGTCATCTTTATTTCTGACAAATACAAAGTTAGTTTTTGTATCGTTACAATACTTAACATTCTAATAGTTAACATGATTCACCTGTGACCATCACCCACCTCTAACTTGTGCTCCAGTATTTCTATGTCCAGATCTGTCCTCCTAATCTGGAGGTCCTAGTGAACCATTTCTATTTTCTGTAATTTTTTAGAAAGTAAATTCTATAAACTTCTTCAGCAGATTGATGGGAATACATGAGGAGGACTTTAAAACATAGTTGCGTATGAATTCCACAGAATGAATCGCTGGTGGTCACTGAGCGTCTATTTCACTGTGATAGTCTGTGCAGTTGGGACCCTTCTGCTACTGTCCATCCACACACTGTTAAAAAAGGATGAGAATTTGTTAATAATTCAGTAGAGGATAAATGTCACACTCTGTATTCCACCAGAATGTGAAGCAATGGGAAGAGAACATTCAGTGACATAAAATGTTAGACCACCTTTGTTTTCCTCAATTTCTTGTTAATTTATTTTTCTTTTTATCAATTAATAACTCCTGTGTGTATCATGTGACTAAAACAGACAGAAAATAAAACTTGGAATACCTTAAAGCGGTTATAAGCAGTACAATGCCACAGCCACTAATGTAAGAACTAAAGCACTTTTGGCTGTTACTGTATCAAGGAAACACTGCAAACGAGCTACATGTCAGCTCTGGATTTCAGTTCTTAAATAATATAGGTATAGGCAATGGTGTGAATATCCTTCTTGACTGTTTTTGTAATGTGCATATGGCGATTTAATGTTTTATTTACACAACAATAATACTTTTAAATATATTTCCTTATTGAACAGAACCTAACATAGATGAGAGCGCATTTATGTGCGTGAAAAGAGCATTATGTTGGCGATAAAACTGAACAGTTTTCAAACGTCCACTTAATATTTACTGTACAATATCAAACATAATGAGGAGGATCCCTAACGAGATGATGCAGAAGTCTGTCCTGTGTGAACAATGTGTTACACTACATTCTCAGCTGCTGACGTGCGATTCTCCCCCGCTGGATCGCACCTAAATATAATAAATTAATAAACTATTATTGAAGCTGTTAACCTCCGTAATTTTACTGTGAGTGCAACGGACTACGTTTAAACTTACGCATCGACTTGAGCAGCAATTCATTCCCACGACATCTCGCTCTTCTTTGCAGCTGCAACACAGTTCTCTTTCTTCTGAAAATGTCCTCAAAGTCTTCATATTCATAAATCAAAATCTGTACTCCGACTGCCGCAAAGCGTTGCGGTGCGCGTCTCGTCCGTCGTCATGGTGAATCGTTGAATCGGGGCTCCATTGATGATGGCTTTTTATAGTGTTGTTGCACCTGCTAAACTGCGGGTCAATCTACCCTGGGTTACTTAAACTACCCCTGAACAGCCTTTGTGAAACTGGAATCCCTGGGTTTTCCAAACTTAGGGTAAATCACACCAGAACCACAGGGTACCTCGGGGTATGTTAACCCTGCCTTTCTGAAACGGGCCCATTGTCTTGACTACAGCAAACAATAACTTTAAATTGCTCAGCCTGGAAGGGATCAATTCCAGTGAGTTATTTAGCAGCAGATCAAGACAACCTTTGCTGCTGCATTGGAAACTGAGGACAAATTTCTAGGAAAAGCTCTCATGTCCTGCCAATCTAAGCAAAAGGGCCAGCCGAATGAGGCTATACAGGAGACAGCTGCTTTCCACATTTCTGTCTTTGACAAAGTAAGGCCATGTTTCAACCCCAGTGTGGGAGAGTTACAGCCCATAACATTTCACAGCTGGCTGAAAAGAGCTCAATGTTGTCTGAATGTTGACATCATGAATGTGACTTTTGTCGCTTATATAAGACAGACATACTATAATGACAAGGAGAAAATAATAGTGGAAACAGCATGAAGACCTCTGAATAGCTGATATCTCATGTCACTGCTAGGTGATGAGCATCATACAAAACAAACAAAAAAAGCCTGTTAAACCTAGAAATGTTCATGAAATTTGTTTCATGATTAGTTTCATTTAAATATAATATATTTATATTTAAAAGCCTCCTTAAATGACACACCATCAGGAAAACTTATTTTCAATCCATGACTCTGACATGTTGCATCACGGCGGAGTTCATACTGTAGTTGAAATGGCAAGTGTGACCTACTTTGGATACTGGGGCTGTATGGGTCCTCAATCTTGATGGCTGGATCCAACACTCTGTATATGACCTAGAGCAGGATAATTGTGACACATAACACACATCAAGACTACCTGACACGTGGATTCCTAATCAAACAGGTTAAAGCAGACTTTTAACTAAAGAAACGTGCTACTCTTTCGAACGTAAAGGAATAGTTCAACATTTTCACAAATCATCTCATCTCTGCTTGAGAGTCAGAAGAAGATTTGACATGATAAAAAAAAAAAAAAAACTCGGGTCATCAGACTGTCGGATTAGCTGAGCATGAAGAATGGAAACTGCATGTCAAGCTCTGATCATTAATAACACTTACACATTTTTCCAGCATCTCCAATTTTAATTTATATTGTTGTATAATTATACTTATATTATTTTTTTATAATTTTTACACAAAAAGTGAAAAAGTAAAACAAAAAAAAAGAATGGATTTTGTTATTTGTTAACAGATAACCATTTTATCTCAAATCAGTCAATTTTTGTAATATTTTGGGTTTCTGTTATTACAACAGTATTTTTATGGCCTGAAAACACCACGTTAAAAAACTGGCCCTGGAAGTTAATTTGATGGTGACACAGGCCTGCTTGAGCACCCCTATCATGAGTCCAGCATAATGTATGTGTGGGTAGAACACAACAAAACAATAATGGACTGTCTGGTTCGGTTTGCGTCGCTCACTAGAGCTCCTCTAATAATGCAAATAACCATTTAGATTTCAATTTATTTTTAGTCTGTTTACAGATCCATGTAAATGGAGATTATTTCATAAATATATACTATGTGAGTGTAAAGCTTGTCTACATGTAAATGGAAAATGTTTCCAATTGTTGTCTTACAAACAAGTGCCATAGCGCCACAAAAAAAATGGTTTTGATCTTTTCATCTATTTATCAGCAGAACATATTTCTCATGGTGAAAATTATGTTTTGAACCAAGTTATTTGTTAGGTTATAGGCTGAAAATGAATTTAGATTACAAACACTGGAAACAAAAGTATGTTCAGTACAAGAAATCTTAAAAAGTAATAGTGTTTATGTTGATTCCTCACCTCTCCCTCCGTTGATGGCTCAATGTCGGAAGTAGCGTGACTCACAAATTACATCATTAATGGAACCGCAAAGTACCCTGGACACCCCGGGAAAGACTGCAGCACAGTCATGGGAAAGTTAGCGGTTAGCATTTGCCAAGAACGCCCAAAGTCAGCTGATCGCTCAATGAGCATGGCTGCCAGGACGAAAAGTCTGCAAGAGAAAGAAGAAAAGGGAATGTGCTAAAAATGCTTTTAAGAGACTGTTTGAGACTTGAGATCAGTAAGAATCCTAATCTTACCTTGAAGGTCATAATCAAGTGAGTGAAATGAAACTCTGCTTCCAGGTCCAGCTGGATTTGAAGACACCAGACTTTCCTGAGAGAGAGACACAAGGAAAGAGTGAGGAAAAAGTCCCATATTTTGACCTTTACTGTCAGTATGAATCATTTCCTTGTTTTCCATCTCTATCACAATGCCCAACAGATGAATGACAGAGAACAATTGCAAATGCTGAGAATGCAGTAGTAAATCAGGCCATTTGGCTGGAGAAATGGCTCTTGCAGGTAAAGACATTAGTCTTGGCAGGAGCAGTATAGCTAGGAAAGTCAGAGTCATAGAGCATCGTATCTCTGAGGGCCACTTGACTTACCTCTTGTTCTCTGTATTTTTGTCTTACAGCACAGCGTCCTTTTAACTTCACTCAATAACTCTGAAACTTGTGATTTACAGGCAAATCACAAAAATAGTTTTCTACTTTCCTGGTATTTCAAGTTGAAACACAGATGTAAGGTGACTTGTGGAGACTTACAGTATGTTTAGTGGCACTTGGGGAACCAGATTTTTAACACTTCTCTTTAATCACAGGTACTTTGAGTGTGTGGTGGGGGCGAACAGCTATTTATTGAGGCCAACAGTACGAGTCCGGACCAGCAAAGGCGAGATGGAGGATGGTATCCTCTTTGGCTGCGGTGGGTAAACCTATTGAGTTGTGGGCTATACATAGAGTTCTAAAATTTTACAGACGGGCCACCTGAGGAGCAGATAAATAGAGCATTTATTTGTACTTGCATATGCAAATGACATATGTAAAAGAAAAAGTTTTGGCCTTGAACAGACAGCAAAAGCATATGTATGCAAGACTTATTGTAAAACATATTTTTAAAGTGCATTATTTCATAGAATTAATTATATATATCAAAGAAGTATGGCAGCCTGGAATTACAAAGCGTAATGGGCCATACATGACCTGTGGTGCGTAGTTTACCCATGCCTGGTCTATGGCCAGCAACTATCTACACCTGAATGAACAATGGCTCACAAAAACAATATGCAATGATAGTCATGAGCCCGCAGAGAGTTATCACCTGATTGCTGCTCGACAGATCACTCATGTGATCGTATGGCCATCAGCTTTTAGCTCTCTGACCCCCATACCTGCTAGTACAAATCAGTGTTCTCATTAACGTGCATCCTAGCGTCTTTCACGCACATTTTTTGACAGAGATGCACAATCATCAGACAATGTGCGTCCCTGGAATGCTAGCTTTAAATACTTGCAATAAAAAATTTGATGTTACCTTTTCCCGTAATATAATTTTTGGGAAAAATGAACTTCCGTTCAACAAAAATATTCACAATTTATCCATTTTTCCACTTAATTTCGAACTTGGAAATTGCCATTATGTTTTGATCTTGTGCAAGTTTCTCGTCACAAGACTCACCTGCAGGATTCAGTCTTATTAAAATCGAGCAAACAGCAACACGACATCTGCTCGTTTTACACACTGCTGTGAGACTGACGAGTTTCTCCTATATATCACCATGCCTCCAAAAAAGATGCCAAAGTTGGTTAAAACCAAGTGACAAGTGCTCTCTTCAATAAAAAAGTCAATAGTTAATGAAGAAAAAAGACAGATATTATTGTGGATAGTACGGATAAAGACGCAGAAAAAGCCAGGCAAAAATCAGCAAAAATCCAAACATTTGTACCACAACGGACTCGATTGTTTCCATGGTTGAGGCATGTTGATACCGATGGAGATTTTGATAAAATTTTTGTAAAAACAATATATAATTTTACTCTTTTTTCGATTCAAACAGTTATGATGTCGCTATTAATAAAATCAATAAAATTAACAGTTTGTTTAGTTTTTATATTGTACTGTTGACAAAACTCAATCCTTGCATTCAGCTTCTACCGTATATTTTGTTATTACTTTTAGGATGCATGTTGGGATGGACAATTTTTTTTGAAGCGCATCTCAGGGATGCACTACTTTCCCGAGTTAAAATTAACTCTGAGAGATGAACAAATAGACTTTAGACATAGTGTATAATGTGTCTGTGATGCTCAGCTTATATCATAACTCAATTTCTAAGATCCCACATTGATTTGAAGATGCTGTAAACAACCTTTTTAAAGCTGAACCCTTCACTGTGGTCACTGAAGCAAAAGAGCAAATGCTCATCCTGTCAGATGAAGGTCCTCTGGATCAAAAGAGTCCATGTGGTGTTAGATGAGAGCAATAAGAATGCGCTAGCTCTGCTGATGGTGCATCACATACAACAGATTCTCTGTTGCAGCTAATACCGAGATTATACTGTATATGCACACTGAGATGTGCAGAGATCATGAGTTCCATAAAACCATGTACCCTCACTTCAGCATCTGTGATTTGGCTACAGCAAAGATGAATAATTGAAAAGACTGTAAATGAAATGTGTTTTATTTATCAAAACAATTTCATCATCTTTGGCTGTTTAGGTGAATTGTGCTCCAATGTTTCACTGCTTAAAACAGTGAAACAGTGAAATGTTTGTGGATTAAGAAACTTGCCTCATTTTCAATCACTGTGGGAGAGAAAGAAATGACTCCATTTTAATTCCACACTTTAGTATCACTCTGCTGAAACACTTTGTCAAAACTTTTGGAAGATTTCAGGATCTCATCAGTGTCACGGATTCGTTGAACGTAGTGGAAAATAAAAGATGGTACAGCGCAAAAGATCCGTTGGTGTTTTTTTTTTATTTTTCACCAAAAAACCAGTGAAAAATATTTACAGTGAGCGATAAAATTCCCCCCCCCCCCCCCAAAAAAAAAAACAGAGCAACAAAAAGAATATATACAGACAAACTTACACTAGCAATAGCCACCATGCACAATGCTCAATAATTCCAGCTCTACTCCAGCTCCAACTCCAAACTCTCACCCCTCCATAAAGCAGAAATGCTACCTTTATATATCCTCATGCCCCTCCCCTGGCAGACCAACAATAATTACATGGGGTTTGTTTGACAATAACTTGTATAATCTAGTGAGAAACTAACAATTTTACTACAACTATGCTGTATCAATAGACCAGAAGACAATAAAAGATAAATGCCCATCATATGGCTGCTTAAACAATTATGCAAACCCTGCAAAATAGAAAACAACCCCAAAGTCACAAAATGGTTCAGTCCAGGTACCGGGCTGGCATAACAGCACGCCACAATGTGCTATTTAAGCCACACCCAGGTAGTGCTTCGGTTTGGCCCCTGAACCGGAGGCGGACCAACGCAGCATCAGCAGGTGAGCATCTCTCGCACAGTTTCATGTGGATGTGGGGAAACGCGTAGGCGCTGAGTGTGGGCCCTCGAATGCACTACCTTGACAGTGTGTATGATGCGGACACGTGAGTGTGGACCTGCCGGAGAATTTGCGTGAAACAGTCTGGAACAGCCGGGGGACAATGAGAGCGCTGCTGTGGCTGCTCTCCTGGGCGAGGGAGAGAGGCACGCGAAAAAGATGGACGGAGCGTTCTCTACCGCTCTGTCACAATCAGCATTAACCATGAGAACAAATATCAGCTGTGCATCACTGCTTTCTTTGTTTTTCAGAGAATGTACTATAAAACAAATAAGTAATAAGTAACTAAAAAACATTATTACTTTGGACTGCTGATATTAAGTTGTTCAAAAAAATCAATCTGCTTCATAGACAAGGCTAACCTACAGCTTTTCAGTTCAGGAAACACAAGATTAGGATAAACACATGACTTTTCCTTATATTAATTGAGCATCACTACACACTGTGGAACACAAGGCAAGAATCTTCCTAACTTGACTCAATAAAAAAAATGAATAAATTAAAAAATAAATAAATAAATAATAATCCAACAAAAGAATTCCAAGTAGCCAGTGAGAAATGGTGTCTTTAGAGAGTAGACAAAGAAGCAAAAATACTGTTTGTCATATTTGTAAATAGTTTAAATGTAGAACAATGGAGACATGTGCACACACAAACTCTCCCTAGATCGTCCATAACTCAGCAGTTGACAAGGTTTGGGAAGGAACAAGACAGAAAAGAAAAAGGGAAGGAAATAACACAGCTACAACAGAGGGGGGATAGAGGGACAGAAAATGGGAGGGGAGAGTTCAAAAGCAGGAGCCTTGCACACAAACTAAACTATAAAGTAAGGATAGAAGAACCCTCTATTTCACTGCCACACATGTCTGTATGCAACCCACAAAAATTAGTTCCTAATCAATAAATGCACAAGTCAAACCACTGTAATCTCTATCAATAAGGTGCACTGTGCCATCACCACCATGGAAATACCACAGAGATGCCAAGGGAACGCAGCAGCAACCAGCAGTAAAAATAGCCATGACACTTCCTGTCCCCTTGTCCTTCTGTTTCTCAGGTTTATTCTAGGTCTGGAGCTGCTGAACAGTGCCGTCATTAATAGAGCTCCATTACAGTAACATGGCTCCCAAACTGCTGAGAGCTGAGTCTACTGAGCAGAGCGTCAGTCACTGATTGTCTCTGAGAGGAAAACTGCATCAGCTGAGATTGGTCTGTGTCCTGGTCCCTAACGACAGTCCCTTCTTAATTATGTCTGACGTATCGACATCTCTTAAAATAATTGCCTCAGTCATTTTGATTTATTTTTTCAGATTTTTAAGGAAAAAACAAACAAACCACTTGTTCACAGACATACAAATAGACAATTACACCAAAGGGGAAGAAATACACGATCTGTTTAGCTGAGGATGTAGGCAATTTTACCAAAGGTGGCCGGAATTACGAGGATATTATTTGGAAAAAAAAGTATTTTTGTACAAACAATGACTTAGATAATTATTTTAAGAGGGTGACAATTTATCTTTCCATCTGGGCATGTATTTCTTCCCTATTATCCCTCTTCCCTATTATCTCTTTCGCTCAGGGGAGACCAACACTCGTCGCGGGGGCGAGGGGGGGGGGAACCCCCCCACAGGGGGGTCCTGGGGGCCTCCCCCGGGAAATTTTTAGAAAATGGGGTTGTTTTCCTGCATTCTGGTGCATTCTGACGGCAAATCTTCTGTTCAGTTTACCTACAAAAATACACTAAAGTCAACAGTTCAAGCTTAAATATCTTTATTTCTATCCTACTTTATGCAGGTATAAATGTGATATTCAACAACTGAAAACTTGCATTCACTGTGTGAAGATACAGTCATAAAAAAATTACTCAATGTTTACTTGTAAGTTTTACCTAGACTAGAAGACATTTTAACTTGACCACCACCGACACATTGGTATGTCATAGTTTATTTTATTTTTTTTAATTCAATAACATGATTTTTCATTTCAATTTAGAAAGGCATGAAAAATAGTGGGCGAGGTGAATACATATTTACATGCATCGCTGGTTATTCCTGCCGGCCATAGGGATCAAAAGTCTAAGACTATAAACAAGTATTGATAATATCTTTCATTGACCTTCTGATCGGTCTGTCACCACTCCTCCCCCCTCTCAGCATTCACCATTTGTTTATTAATGAGGATTTTAACACAAACTCTACTATAAAACACTGGATTCTTTTGATCGATCGTCCTCGCCTTGTCGTACACCAATTCGCGGGTTCAGCTTGTAAAAAAACAATATTTTTGTTTTTCATTGGACGAGAGGAGGTTATGACCCGAGTACATATTTAATGATCGAGGGCGTTCGGGTGACTTCGGCTATTTCCGTCGGCATGTTTTGGCTAAATTCCGTTGGCATGCGGAAATAGCGGCACCAGCGCCGCTCACTAGCGGTAATAGCGCGCCGCGCCGCTAGCGAGCCGCGCCGCTAGCGAGCCGCGCCGCTAGCGAGCCGCGCCGCTAGCGAGCCGCGCCGCTAGCGAGCCGCGCCGCTAGCGAGCCGCGCCGCTAGCGAGCCGCGCCGCTAGCGAGCGAAAAGGTTTTAAGTTTTAGCCACTGTGGCTACACAGTCTAAAAACCTTGTAGCCAATCTGGAATTTATTTTGCGTATGGCGAAGTGGCGAATGGCTAGCGCAAGCCCAGCATACATTTTTTTTCCCTGTTAAAAGGGTTTTGGGGAGAATTGTTCCTTATCAGATGTGAGGGTCGTACTTTCGAGATATGTTTTGTAAATCTGGGCTATATAACATTAAATAAACTTATAATAAACTTATTGCTCGTCTACAGCTCATAGGTTCTCGATTCTCTTGCTTTCAATACACTTTTAGATCTAATTTCAGTTTTTGTTTGTATGTCAAATAGCATTACTTTTTATAATTTCCTCACCCTCCTCTTTCAAATGCCTTTATTGTTTCCATGGTGTCCCTAACCTGAACTCATATTCTCATCTCAATCATCTTGCTTATTTGCGCTTCAAGAGGCATGGTTTCACTACATCACGGATTTTTTAAATTACATGTATAATATATATTAGTGTTCACGTTTGCGTGCGTCCTTGTGTCTTTGACGCACTTTTTTGACAGGGACACACGATTGTCAAACAGCGTGGAAGCTTTAAATGCACTTTCATTCAACAAAAATAGCAATTTTTCCATTTCTCCACTTAAATTTCGAACCCGGAAATCACCATTATGTTTTGATCTCACGCAAGCAACTTCAGTGAGTTTTTCGTCACAAGACTCACCTGCGTGATTCTGTTTTATTAAAATCGACCAAACGGCAACACAATGTCTGCTCATTTTATACGCTGCAGTGAGAGCAAGGAGTTAGTTAGACCCTCCAGAGCAAGCATGAACTGAAGCTTAAGCTGTAGCTAATGCTTGGAGGAGGGTTCTGTTGGGTTTCTCTGTCTGTTAAAGAAGTCTGTGTAGGTTCTCAGTTATCCAGGTCATGGTTATCCAAAGCTGTTTAAATCAATCCACTGGACTTTAATAAAGTTTCTTGAAAACTTTTCGCCTCTCATCCAAGAGGCTTCGTCAGAACTGTACAGTGGATTGATTTAAAAAGCTTTGGATCTCTTTGTTAAAGCACTTTGAAATGTCTGCTGATGTGATTAAACGCTATACAAATAAAGCTTCCGAAAAAGATGCAAAAGTTAGAGAAAAAGCCAGTCACAATGAGTGGTTTCTTGTATAAAAAAACAAAAGTTAATGAAGAAAGAGACAGATATTACTGACAGATATTAGTGAATTTTGTGTCGAGAAGGCTTTGTCAGCTTGGTGCAGTTTCCACATGAGAATATATGAATTAACGGTAAAGAAAACTTTTAAGTGAAAAGAAAAACTTAAACAAAAACTGTATTACATCTTTCTTATTTCTAGAACTGTACTTTTTAAATGACTACCAGGCTTAACATTTTGATAAAACTAATACATAAGTTTACCTTTTTTTTTGCTAAAACATTTATTACATCGTTTTCAATAAAATAATTCAAATTAACAGGTTTTTTAGTGTTTATGTTGTACTATTGGCAAAACTCAATCCTTGCATATGGCTTCTACCGTATAGCTTGTTATTACAAATGGGATTCATAAACGTCATGCTGGGATGCACAAATTTTTCTTGAAGCGCATCCCAGGGAGGCGCTACTTTCTTGAAGTAAATGAACTCTGTATATTGTCTTCAACGAGATGTAAGTTTCTTCTCATCAATAACAAGGCAGCGAGCAAGAGGCGAAGAGTGTCTCCCATGAGCTGTAGTCAGGTGAGACCAAACACACATGCTATTGGCTGAAAGCATCCGTATGTGCACTGTGTTCCGAGACTCACACTTCCTCCTGCAAGTTTACTTTTGCCTTGTGAAATGGAATTTTTTTCTTTGTGAAATCCTCTCATAAGCTCTCAAACGTGCTGCAACTTCTAAGGTGACTTAATATCAGTATGGGGAGGGTTCATAACGTTTAAATTATACTTAAATAATGAAATAGATATTCGGTCGCTATATCGCAGACTTTCGTTTTCGCGGTTGGTCCTGGAACACATTAACTGCGAGTAACGAGGGATTACTGCAATAGCTCTCACCAGAGCCTCTAACTACAGGCCATGTTTGTTTGTAACACCAGGTTTCAATAAATAGTCATAAAAATAATAGCAGTAGTCATATGTATGTCACATTCAGTGACACAATTCTGAGAAGTATAAGGGGACAACAACATATACATGTAATGAGTTGATGCGCAGTTCATGTAACTCATAATAAAGGATGTTTAGTGTGTTCTCTACAACAACATGAAAACTGAGTCCAAAGTCTCCTCACCATTCTCTGACTGCCACCAGGACTTCTTGCGGTGTGGTTTGAAGGTGGTGATAACATTCTCGATGCGGTGATTGATGGTGTTGTACACCGGGTCATACGGTCTTCGAGAGTCACAGTCAAAACATTTCTTCTCATCCTGCATCATATTGAGAAAATGTCAAATTGAAATACTTCATGTTTCAGAGAGAAACAGAGATACAAAAATTGAAACAGACCAAATTTAAACATTGCATTAAAAGTAATGGGACACACACTGACCTGCAGATGACTGACGATGCAGTAGCGTTCTTTTCTCCTCATCCCACATGTGGACGAGGCCTTCAGGTTCTTCTCTCTTCCAACCAGCAAGTCCCCTGTTGCTGGGTAACAACTGCCATGGGCACATCCGTGGCTGTAGTCTGGCTCTTGGGCAACAGCAGCAGCCACGACTGGAAGAAGGTCATGATGAACATGTAACAGGCCAGGGTGACATTATTTTCCCACAGAACATCCAACATCTATGTATGTGCATGTGAGTGACAATTGAAGGTTAGTGCAGGTCAGTATTAACTGGCTGATCCAGGATTAATATTTTTTTAATATTATTCCATTAATCAAACATATGATTTTTGTCTGCTTGAAATCTATAAAAATACTGTAATGCAGATTCAAATTCCACTGCATCAGAATTTCATAGTTGGGAGGAAGGTCGAAGCTTGCTTTTAGAAATAAACCCATCCTTGTGTAAGATGGTGTAGCTTCTACTTACTTGATGGGAGGGCACCAAAGCAAACTCCCATTATGAATGGATCCAGTTAAGGCATTTAAAGGGAAGAAATGTGTTACGTGTCAAACATTTTCTTTTAACCTCCTCAATTCAATGTGTATCCGGAACTGTAACTAAACAAATCTGTCTTGTTCCAGGAGTATTGAGGAACCCAACCTTATACAGTGTTTCTGTAGAGACCTCATCAAGGTCAAGGGTATCAAGGGCTGATTAAAGTGGAAGTTCACGCTCAATAATTAGACAGCAATCAGACTGATCATGAACTTATTCAGTGTTGAGGCAACATCCAGTGGATTATCTGAAGCTATGTGAAGCTGATCAGGCGGGCCAGCTGAAGAGAACCTTGGACAAACTGCTGGACATCATGGACAATGTCAGCCACCCTCTGCACACTGTTACCAACAACCAGAGAAGCCTGAGAAGCTGGACCAGCCAGAGGCTATGCATCCCAACATGCAGGACAAACAGACTTAAGGACTTGTTCATCCCCCGAGCCATTAAACTACTCAACTCCTCTCTGGGGGAGATGAAGAAGGAGAAGAGAGTCCACACAAGAGCTGAGGGATGACACAAACAATAAAGCAAAAACAATACAAACACTATAGACATTTCACTATACCCATACTTAACTGGGCCTGTTTATTTTTTTTATTTCTACACCTATTTATGATTTTCTATTTATATATTCTCGATGGGTTATTTATTAATTTTTCTATTTGGTGTTGTACTACTTTCTATGTGCTGGTGCTTTCTGTGTGTTTTTTCTGTGTTTTTTGTACTCACCGTGCTGTGTGCGACGGAGAAATTAATTTCCTTGATGGAACCTCCTTAAGGGAAAAATAAAGTTATAACTTACTCTACTCTACTCATTATCTACCTAGGAGACCAACAGGCTCTGCTTTCTGCAAGGTTCCTAACCAACTGATCTGACCTGAGGCTCGGGCAACAGCTTAAGTTAGGAAGAAACCAAGCACGTCACCCAGTGGTCCTCTAAGACAGCGGTACCCAACCACTAGGTTATTAGATACCATTAGATAACAAATTTTTCTTTTTTTATTATCAGTCTAAAGATATCTTATTTTGAAAAGTGACTTATGTGCAGGATGATGCACAGATGAATGCATGCGTCTGTGCCTTTTGACAGGTCTCGGTCACTTGACAGGTTACCAGCCGTTTTCCCACAATTAAGCACCCACAACTGTGCCAGTGCTCTGGATTAAAATCAAGGCAGAATAACCTGAGATAGCCCAAAAAGCAATAAAAACCCTGCTTCCATTTCCAACCTCCTATCTTTGTGAAGCGGGACTTTCTGCAGTGACTGCAAACAAAACTAAACTACGGAGTATACGGGACATCCGGAACACACTTCAGGTGTCACTGTCCCGTTACCCCTAGATGGGACCGCTCAGTGCTCCCAATAATGCTCATCACAGTAATCCCTCATTACTTGCGGTTAATGTGTTCCAGGACCACCCGCAAAAAACAAAAATCTGAGATATTGCTACCAAATATTAATTTTACTATTACGTATAATTTAAACGTTGATGAACACTCCCCATACTGATATTTAACCACCTTATATCTATATTACCTTTTCCAACACTCTTATAGACTGTTTAAAACACTTGTGTAAACTTGCAAGAAGAACCGTGAGTCTCGGAACGCAGTGCACACAGATGCTGTCAGCTAATAGCATGCGTGTATGGTCTCACACGACTAAAGCTCATGGGAGACACTTGCTCCCTTGCCTTTCACGCACTCCTTTGACCTCAATGAGATGAAACTTATATCTCATTGAGGACAATATATAATATGTCTATCATTTTAAAAATC
Organism: Antennarius maculatus; assembly: GCA_013358685.1. Taxonomy (NCBI): domain Eukaryota; kingdom Metazoa; phylum Chordata; class Actinopteri; order Lophiiformes; family Antennariidae; genus Antennarius; species Antennarius maculatus. Next base: position 6,584,767 of record CM023607.1, read on the forward strand.
TGCGATGTAGCGAAGCTGTGCATCTTGAAGCACGAATGACCGAGGGATTACTGTATTACTGTATTATTATTATATATTATTTGACTCAGACTGACCCTTTTATATAGAAATGATGAGTAGTTCTACATTGAATGCAACATAGTCACTATATTTCAAAATAAACCTTATCAGCGTAGTCACCTGAATCAAGTTCTTAATATCCATCCATCCATTTTCCTACACCACTTTATCCGCCTTTGCAGGTCATGGGGAGCTGGAGCCTGTCCCAGCTGGATTAGTGTATGAGGCGGGGGAAACTCCAGGCACAACACCAGTGCGCCGCAGAGCCACACAGAGACAGATGACCACATACACATGTTTTTGGAGGTGGGAGGAAGCCGGAGAACCCGGGGAGAACCCACGCAGACATGGGGAGAACATGCAAACTCCGCACAGGGGAGGACTTGAACCAGGAACCGCCTTGCTGTGAGGCGACAGCCCTACCCAGTGTTTTATCATTATTTCTTATTAAAAAGGATTTTCGTTCTAAAATAAATATCATTTACAGAAATGTTGATTATCAATTTATGAAAAAAAGTTTGCTTATTGTCTGTTGATGTCTACATTTGACATAAGACAAATGCAGACAATAGGAAAAACCGTAGGAAAGAATAGGCGTTTTTAAAAATACCCGGCTACGTGTGGACAGGGCCATAGAATGTGTCAGTTGAGCAGACACCTCCACCAATACCAAATGATCGTGCATGTCTGATGACTGAACTGTTTGCTTCTCCACAAGGTCTTTGTGTAATCCTGCTGACAAAAAAATCAATAAACAAATTAACACGTGGAATTATAGACCTAATTTAAAACAGGGGCCATAGTGTGAGTGAACAAACGAGAATGTGTGAGAGTTGAAATAAACGTCACAAATTTTTGTGATAACCAGCAGCAGCCATTACTCATTCCAGTGATGTGACGCTCTCCTCCTGCAGACCTTTGGGACCTGTAATCTGTGTCTTGCTATGAGGAAACTGCTACAGGAGAGTGGAAAACCGTGGTACTGCTGTCAATCTGTGGTCTTTCTATAACAGGTGTTGTCAATCCTCCCTCCCTCCCTCCAGTCTACAGGGAAAGGTTTAACATATCTGATTTTAGAGAAACACAAAAATGGACAAAAATGAAACTCTGAGAACCTGATTCATTGGCCATTCCTTGAAGGACCTGGTCTGTGAAGTTCTACTCTTCATCAGACCTAATCAATAAAGGCTGGGTTGCATTGAATACTCATTAGGCAGGGAAAGATGCATCAAGTGAATGCCTGATGGAGTGGGAACAGGATGTTCCATTTGGAAGACAACTTTGTGACTCAACCATAAATGTGGCCTTCAAGTAATGAGACCTGAATTTTTTTTTGAGGCCTCATTAAAACCCTTACAGCCCTATGATCACGCCAGCATGATCAGATCGCATTATGTTTTTAAACCATTCTTAACAAATAAGTCTGTCACGTGGATTGCTATGTGTGAGTTTACGTGACAGTATAGATGTGAAACTGTCTTCCGGGTTTCATTTGGAGTCGACTGACCCCGGAAAACTGGAGCTATGATCGTTTACATTTGATCTAAGACGGTTCAAACGGCTCCTTATCATCAGACGGCAGGCGCCGTGTTTCTGTCCATGTAGTCGCCATCGTACAAGCAGTGATGCATGTATTCACGTGATGTAAACATGTTTTGTGATTCGTACGTTTGTCACGTGATGCAAACATGTACAGTGATTGGTGCATCTTGTCATGTGACGCAAACATCTATGTGACGCAAACGACTATGCGCACGATTTACGTATTTTTATGCACAAATTGTGCGCATAGTCTTATTTTGAAAAACTTCTTTGAAGAGTGGCACTAGTGATACAAACTGTATTTAGTTATGTTAGAAGCCTATGGCAAACTTCTTTGAGTTCAAAATCAAATTGATGAGCATATTTTTGGTTTTTATGTGCAATAAAATATAATTTGTTCCATTTTCGAATTTGACACTTTCAGCTAATAGCATGTGCGTACAGTTTGACGTGACAACCTACTAAAAATCCGCAATGTAGTGAAGCCAGGCATCTTGAGGCCCGAATACACGAGGGATCACTGTATAGGAATATGCATGGGTATGAATACTCTTGGGTGGCATGATGGCGCAGTGGGTACTGCTGTCACCGCACAACACGACGGGTCCGGGTTTGAGTCCCGATCTGTGCAGAGTTTGCATGTTCTCCATGTGTCTGCGTGGGTTCTCACTGGGTTCTCCTCCCACCTCCAAAAACATGCGCTTCAGGTTAACTGGCCAGTCCCAAATTGCCCGTAGGAGTGAGTGTGTGTGTGAGTGTATGTGTGTAAATGTGTATCTCCGCGGTGCACTGGCGTCGCGCCCGGAGTTTGCCCCGTCTCACGCCCTATGCCAGCTGGGTTAGGCTCCAGTTCCCTGTGACCCGCGCAAACGGATGCAGCGGGTTAGAAAATGAATGAATGAATGCTCTTTATTGTTTTGTGCATATGCCAATTTGCTCTTTTATTCAGATAAAATTAAAACGTTTAAATAGATTTCATTACTTAACAGAACTTGATGTTGACAAAAGCGCATTTGCGTGTGTGAAAAGAGCATTATTTTGACAACAAAACTGAACAGTCAAACGGCGACTGAATATTTACTGAGCAATGTCAAACATAATCAAAATGAGGAGGTGCTCTTATTAGATGATGCAGAAGATGATGCAGAACAATGTTTTTATACCTAATTCTCAGCTGCTGCCATGTGCACTTATCTCCCGTGGGATTGTACCTGAACAAAATGAATTAATAGACTACCATTCAAACAGTTTCCCCCCATAATTTTATTGTGATTGCAACAGACTGCATTTAAACTTACACGTTGATTCGAGCAACAATTTCTTCCCACACCAGAGTTTTTGGACTTTTTTACCTTTACCTTTGTACAAGTTAAGATCCACATAATTTTTACTTTTTTACTTCTGAGTTCATAAAAATTATCTCGTGACATTCTCATAGTAGTGCGTCCTCGCACATTCGCGTATTAACATTCGCGACTCCAATTCATTGCGGATTTTTGGTAGACAGTCATGTGATGCCGTACGCGCATTCTCTTGGCTGACGGCATCCGGAAGTGCACTCTGTTAGTCAGTCTCAGACTTTCATGAGACACAAAAGTGCTTTAAACAGTCAATACGGGTGTGGGAAAAGGTAATACAGATAGAAGGTGGTTTAATATCAGTATGAGGAGGGTTCATAAAAATTTTAATTATCGTAAATAATAAGACTAAAAGATCGCGATCTCGATCGCGGATTCCTTAATCAGCGCGTGGTTCCTGGAACGCATTAACCACAAACAACGAGGGCGCACTGTATATAAGTCTGGGCTGGAATCAGCTAATGATCCAGATGTAGTGATACACAATGTTTACATCTTAAAGTCTCCTGGAAAAATATCTGCTGTGACATCACAAATAATAATGCTACAGACTTAAACTGGGATCAGATTGTAACTCAGTTCAACGTCAGATTTAGATTCTAGAAACTACCATGAATGGAATAGTTTATCTTTTGTTATTATCCATCCATTCATTTTCTTGCAGACAAGATGACCGTAATTGTTTATTCTACAGCTTTCATCCTGGACGCTATCCTCAATGATTGAGATGCAAAGTACACCCCGGACACATCGCCAGGGCATTGCGGGGCCACACATATACAAGCAAGTATTTATGCACATACTCACACCAACTGATAATGTAGAGTGATTAATTCATATATAATGACGCCATTGTGCAGGAGCTACAGGATAGATAAAAAACTTAAGTGCCATGTGAGCAGCTGCCATGTTCACTAGTGAAAGAATACATTTTTTTAATCTCCCAGTTGGGAATTTCTTTTTTCAATCAATATTTATTACAGAGATGGTGGAGTGAAGGGCATCCACATAGTAGTGCCCTAGAAGCAGCTCGTGGGGTTTGGTGCCTTGCTTAAGAGCATCTCAGCAGTGCTCAGGAGGTGAACTGGCATCTCTACAGCTACAAGTTCAAACTCCATACTTTGGTCCATGATGGCCTTGAACCTGACACCCTCCGGTCCCCAGTCCTTGTGGAATGACCTACTGCCACCACATGAAAAAGATATAAAATTACATCAAACCAGATGAAGGTTTTCCGTAATTATACACTTCAACATGTTTAACATTAGAGAAGGACAAATTATATTCTTTTTAATTTGAGGGTGTATCTTTTGCAAGTCTTCTTCTTTTCCTTTCGGCTTTTCCCTTCAGGGGTCGCCACAGCGAATCAATTGCCTCCATCTAACCCTGTCCTTTGCATCCTCTTCTCTCACACCAACTACCTTCATGTCCTCTTTCACTACATCCATAAAACTCCTCTTTGGTCTTCCTCTAGGCCTCCTGCCTGCCAGTTCAAAACTCAGCATCCTTCTACCAATATATTCACTATCTCTCCTCTGGACATGTCCAAACCATCTCAGTCTGACCTCTGACTTTATCTCCAAAACCTCTAACATGTGCTATCCCTCTGATGTACTCATTACTGATCCTATCTATCCTGGTCACTCCCAAAGAGAACCTCAGCACCTTCATATCTGCTACCTCAGCTCTGTCTCCTGTCTTTTCCTCAGTGACACTGTCTCTAGACCAAACAACATCGCTGGTCTCACCACAATTTTGTACACCATTCCTTTCATTTTAGCTGAAGTGCTAAAATGCTTTAGTAAGTGCTGGTAAAACTTATGAGATTAGAAATCAGCACTAATTGCCAAATGTGCCTAAATGAAAAGTTTTACTTAAACCATTGTGAGAGTTACTTTCAGCCAAATGCTATCATGGATAAAATACAGTTTTCCAATAGTTGGAGTACTGAAACTGTCGACATTCTAACAGACTAGATGGCCCACAGTGTGACGCTTACCTCCTCTAAAGCTGAACAATCCCACATGCCTCTGTAGCAAGCCTAAGCGCAAACCCTATCTCGGAGTGTCAAAAGTAGAGAGCAAATCTAGTGTCTTCCCCCTTTATCTGTATCAAAAACACACATCTATTGGGTTATTTTTTAGCCCATGCCTTCCACCCAGTTTTGTTTCAATTGTTTCTTCACTTAATATATATTATTGAGTGAATTCTAACAACAAACCCACTGACGGTCATTGTTGCCAATCCAAAATTCCCACTGCTGCTTGCACTAATCCCACTAGTTTCGCGGGAACAAACTAACATTTAATTTTGTGACGTTAACTAGCTCAGTGCTACAGCATGGACTTCATTGCTGTGATTGTTCTTGTAGGTTTAACCCAACTGCATTCAGAGGCATTTTGGATGGTCCCCATTGATAGCACAACTTGGAAATCAAAAATAAACTGAGACGTGATGCTAGGCTAACACTCACGGGACTTGGGGAGGGTTTTCCAGAAGACTTGACTCACTCTGGAAAAAGTGTGAGCAGCAGATGACTGTCTGACATGAAGTTTCATGCATGGGTTATGCCACATTCCCTGCATTTCAGTGAAAAATGAGGCTTTGATGGTGAAAGTGAAAGTAGCGATTGTTTTAAACATCAAAACTCCATCCCTTAATCTCTACAGCCGTAAATGGAGACGTAGAGAGGAATGCAGGCTGACAGCTGAGAGAAGGCCAAAGTGCTACTTTGCTCTGTGTGTGTGTGTGTGTGTGTGTGTGTGTGTGTGTGTGTGTGTGTGTGTGTGTTGTCTCAGTGGTGTTCATCCAGCCGTTAGCCTGTAGCAGTTGGCTGTGCACCATGTTGTGCACTATATTAATTCTATTCTTTGACTCTTACAACAATAACAATAGAAAATCTTTAACAGCTTTTATTATCACACATGTAACAGTTTTTATACTACACCACAAATTCTGCTTTTTCTTGCATGACATTAGTCCTACTACCCACTCTAACACTTTAAAGGTTGTAAAATGTCTTTAAGCTCAAGCAAAAGAACAGTGAAACCTAATGCCAGCAGGGCCTTCACATGAGGCAACTGTCAGACACATAACACAGAAGCCCCTTAGCTACCAGCATGTGATATAATGTGGATCTTAAACTTCTTTGAAATGAAATGCCAATAATGCCTGAGATACAGCAAATGAAAATCTCAAGGAGCCAATGAGGGGAATAGACAAAATTGAATTCCTTTTCTAAGATATGAAGCAAATAACAAGTGTCCAAACACACTTTGATCTAATTAACATGGAGAAATGATGAACAACCGAAAATAGCCACTGCATTGTTTCCTCCATACAACAAGACAGGGGTGCGATGTCTGCTCTGATTGGTTCCCTAACTCATCCCAACATGAACAGAAATTTAGCCGGCAGAGTATCTTTATGATATTCACACAACCTCCAACCTTGGCAAGGATGTGGATCACATCCTTGAACAGTCTCAGTGGCTGTAGGTATTCATCTAAGCAGGGCTGATCTGAACCTCAGTGAAAAAACAATAAGCATAATCCAAAGGAGCACAAAACTAATGTTCAAATTTTGACTCACTTACATTACATTGTTACTGGATTCAAGGAGCCTTACATAAAATTTAGTTGCACCAATGTTGATTAGAATTTAATTGCAAAAGTCCTTGAAACATTCCGATTCAGATATAAACTTGACCATTTTTAATAACATCCACATAGTAAAATTCAATAATGCATATAAGTAAATGTACATATTTATTCTATACTATAATAGCATTAGTTTAATTAAGTTCCCCTGTCGTAAGCTGCTGTTACAAGGAATTCCTTTGGTATTTCTAACTTTGACAAAAGTTATAGCAGCTAGTTGTAGCTTAAGGCTGATTAAACAACACTGATGTTTTTGCTTTGAGTCTGTTGGACCAAAATAGACACACAGTCAAATTGGAAAATGGAACAAATTGTATTTTGTTGCACATAAAAACCAAAAACATGCTCATGGATCTGGTTATGAACTCAAAAAAGGTTGCCATAGGCTTCTAACATATCTATATACAGTTTGTGTCATTTGTGCCACTCATCAAAGCAGTTTCAGTTCAAAATGAGACACAGCACCATGTCACGTAGTTAGTACTCCTAACCACATGGTGGCAGAGCTTGGTCTGCCACTCATGTCCACCTGACACAGCTGGGCCACAGCTCAATCTGGAAGTCCTTGTGGGTCAGGGGCTTCACCTGGTTTGATTTACTGATACCGCAATGTAGGAAGTAGGCGTTGTAGTGGCAATATGAACAAAGTACAAAAACACCGTGTGGGACCAGCGCGCACTGGGCACGGTAGCGCAGTCGATAGCTGTAGTAGTTAGCGCGCACGGTACCCCGACCTCGTTGGCCGCACGGTACCGCTAACGACTACCACTAACGACCAGTAATGACTAAATGCATATGAGAGTAGTATCCCAGCTTGTACAATGGCGACTATATGGACAGAAATGGCACCTGCCGTCTGATTATACCAAAAAAGAAGCCATTTGAACCACTTCGCCTCCGCTTATCTGACATTTTTCTTTGCTTGCCACTAGAACTATGCCTGTATTCTTCCATTTCCTCACTACATTCCTTACAGTGGAAACTGACAGCTGAAATCTTAACATTTGCTTTTGCATCCTTCCCCTAAACCATGATGTTGAACAATCTCTGCTTTCAGGTCATTTGACTGAAGCTAATTTAGCCTGTTGCCACTCTTAATAAAAATGCAAAGAAGACATCAACTTAAAATTTGACCGTAAATACCCTTTCTCATGATGACTTCACCTTTGTATGTAGGTCATGGGTCAATGAGCTTACTAAATTTTGTGTTCGATAATTAGTGCTAAAGGTATTCAAATCAATAAAACAAGGGTGCCCAAATTTATACACCTGCCCACTTTTGTTTAAATAATTTTTGCACACTTTCTGTAAATCCTACAAACTTCATTTCACTTCTCAAATAGTACTCTGTTTGTCCTTTACATGATGTATTTAACTGAAATTGTTGATCCGAATAACCAGTGATTATAAATGAAAATCTGGAAAATGATGTTTTTGTTTTTTTTTCCTAATCTTTTGTTCTGTCCTATAAATGAAGTCAAATTTTTCAGTTTGAGATAACGTTAGCAGCAACAGGCTTCTACAGATATATAATACTTTCATGTTTTAAAGTAATGTCTGAGGAGACCAAGCATCTGAAAAAAAAAAATAGCATGCCCTTTTCTTTTTCCAAGCAGTTTATTTATTTGCCAAAATGCCTTGAACAACAAGAAGGAAAGCAGGACACTTTATTCTACTTCGCAATAAGTGGTATTGGGAAGAGCTGGTTATTTTTCTTATTCTGTCTTATGTGTGGGCCAGGCAAAAAAAGAGCTTCTTTAATATACACAATATTTTTTGGGTAAACTCTTTGACAATATTAATTGGACTAAGTTTGAATTTTTTTCCTGAGTGTTCCCTCATCTGAGTTTAAACTTCTGTGAAAAAATGTACACCTTTACAGAATTTATTAATGGATGTTTTCAAGCTTCTTTGGCCAAGAAACAAGAACTTTATTCCACCTCAGATAGAGAATCACACTGCACCAAATGATAATTCTATCTTTTTCTTTATCATATTTTGTGCAGGCTGTATCAGATCTTTGTGTAGAGAGACTTGGCATGGCCACATGTTGCCCATTAAACTAGCTGCTGGATTAAGGCATGCCACAGGGAGGCAACTGGAGGAGTCGTTGACATTCCTTTGCAATCCTGGAGATGTCTGGATCACATCAAGCTGGAGAGGAAGCACAACAACAGGTGGACAGTGGAGCCGCAATGACAGACCAATGTTGTTCTCCACTTAGAGGTTAAGAAGACATGTGGAAAGTGACATGCGTTCAGGGGAGGAAGGTGAAGCACGGCCTCACCTGCCATCATGAAAGAAAAAATATGGAAAATGGAAGAAATAAATGGGAGGCACGGTGGTGCAGTGGGTAGCGCTGTCGCCGCACAGCAAGACGGTTCGGGGTTCGAGTCCCACTCTGTGCGTAGTTCGCATGTTCTCTCCGTGTCTGCGTGAGTTCTCTCTGGGTTCTCCGGCTTCCTCCCACCTCCAAAAACATTTGCTTCAGCTTAAGCTTTGCAGGTCCCAAATAGACTATAGGAATGAGTGTGTGTGTGTTTGTGCGTCTGTGTGTAGCTTACTTTTTATATTGCATGCACTTCATTAATGCACTTTGTGTTTACTCGTTCTATATATAGTTCCTTTACTATTGTGATCAAAAGCGTTGAATCTCAATTCTGAGGAACTTCGGTAAATATTCATTCATAGACTTAAGAACATTCATGTTCTGACTCATTTCCATAAAAAACTTGTTCTGTAAATAGTTCTCTTACTTTTGTGATCAAAAACACTTATTTGAATTTCAATTTTGAGGCTGTTCTGTAAATAGTTTTAAAATAAGCAAAAATACAGCAACTTGTGATCAATCCATATCAATTTTAGACTTAAAACAATGTGGTGATTTAAGCCCCACCCATTTCCAGTCAAACCACACCCACTTCCGGTTTAAGCCCCTCCCATTCCGAATACAGATACGGATACAGATAATCTAGTTGGTTGAACAGATACAGATACAGATAGTGGTGTACTCACTCATCCCTAGGTGCTCGGCAATGCCGCGAGTTAGTAATTGAGGGAGTCACCAATAACCAAGTCGTTCACGAAGTTAGGTTCTGTCATGCTGCAAGTTACTGATTAAATGCCAGCAATCTCAACTGTTCCCTGTGTGGCGCCTCCTCTCTGACCAGAGTCACCACTATGGATAAGGGGGTTCCAACACACAAAGCACAGGGCCCTTGAGTTTGTTTTCAGTCCTTATAAAACACTTTTTAGTGACATTTTGTCTTGTATATGACTACATTAGGCCTACATATCAACATTTCTGTCAACAAAAGATTGCGTTACAGCCTGCGGCACACGTAATGCAGCGCGACGCTCTGCCAGGTGGGTGGTTGTGGTAAACAAACTAGCGGGTGTGTGATGGACCATGAATCCCAAAGAAAAAAAGAAAACAATAGCTGATGAGAACAGAGGATTCAAGGAAGAACGGACAAAGTAATTTGCTGTCGTTGCCGATGTGGAACGATTGCCTGCACATATGTGCAATGGTAGTACTATACAAATTAGAGGAGCGCAAAGATAAATTTAAGAAGTGGCTTGCATCTCCAAACTCTACTACTGCTGCTAGTTTTGTTGTGACCCGAGAGATAAAACCTGGAAAACCGTTCACAGATGGTGATTATGCGAAGGATTCATTCATGAAAATAACAAAAACAAAACAGATAATACAGAAAATTAAAGACATACCTCTCACTTCCCCTCCCTGAAAGAGTCCAGAGACGTGCATCACTATCACACACCGAACAGGGATTATTTAGGAGCGATCGTTGATACGCGAGCTGCCTTTGGGAGCAGATTTAATGAGTTCATTCATTCATCCTCTACTGCTTGTTCCACTTGTGGCAGGTCGTGGGGGGTGCTGGAGCCCTACCCAGCTGACTCGCGAGTAAGAGGCGGGGAATGCCAGTGCACTGCGCAGCCACATGAAAAACAAACAACCACTAACGCACACACTCACACCTACGAACAATATGGACATGGTGAATTCACCTAGGGTGCTTGTTTTTGGAGGTGGGTAGAAGCCGGAGAACCCAGACAGAACCCAGGCAGACACGGGGAAAACATACAAACTTTGAACAGACTCGACTGGAAACCGAAACCGTCTCACTGTGAGGCGACAGTGCTACTCACTGCGCCACCATGTGGCTGAAATGGGGCACTGTGCAAAGTAAATATGTGTTCATTGTAGGTGTGAATCAGAACCTCTGACCAAGAAAATGTTAGAGACTCTGTAAAAAATGCAGCACATATGGTACCCGTCATTAGTTGAAATTCACATTAGAGTGTGTGTTTTCATGTGTGGTTGACCTAAATGCATTGATGTTCCTTATTATGAAACCTTGTATGTGGTCCTCTGGTCACATATGAACTCCTATTGTATCTCTATGTTCAGCGTTGACTGTTTCCTTCTCTGTGGTCAAAAGCAAACACTGGCTAGAAGAAACATATCTGCTGGTGTGTGATCTCATTTTTCAGCTCTGATTTGAAGTGAGGATGACCTATTTCAGTGTGTGTGTGTGTGTGTGTGTGTGTGTGTGTGTGTGTGTGTGTGTGTGTGTGCGTGTGTATTTTTGTGTGTAATAACAGGGTTACAAGATGTTGATAAAATCTACACTTAATCTTTCCTCAGACTGTTTGTCTCATCTGTCTTTCTAATTTGGGGTTCATGTTCTTTTCTCTCTCTCCCTCCCTCCTTTCCTCCCTCCCTCTCTTCCTCCCTTCCTTCCTTCCATCCATCTTTATTCTTCCTTCAATCCTGACAGGCTGCGGCATCATAAGATTTGTCTGAGAGTGCTTTTAAAAAAGCTGCATAAACCAGGCTGTTACTAGAGTGGCTTTGCAGATGAAATAAGTCGTGAATAATGAAGAGACATTGTTTAGATAAATGAGTCTCTGCTCCTGTCTATGTGTTTCAGCTTTGGCAAGCTAGACCTTAAGTTTAAGGACTGCACATAAACTCAAGTGTTGGCAGCTTTTTGTAGTATGGAGAAAGATCTTTTTGGGACAGTGACTGTCTTTACTGGTTTTAAACCAGTAAGCCTGTCAGGTTGAAGACTGTACCAGTCACTTTACTGATTTTAATAAGACCATCTAACCCTAACCCTCCTGCCAATAGAACATAGAAAACTAACTCTTTGTCTTTTCAAACAAACGTGTTCTCTTGCCCCCACACCCACTGTGTCTAAAGTTTCTCTGCTTCATTCCCTTCCTCCCAACCCTGTATTTTTTTCAGACCCTCTGGTGCTGTGGTTTCTGCCACACCACAAATTTACCGCACCATTGTTCTGGTATCCGCTCATTTCCGGAAGCTGACCCTCACAAAGGCTTTTGGAACACACTCTTTCACTGCCACTGCCTAATGGCAGGTACAGGCTGACACACACACACACACACACACACACACACACACACACACACACACACACACACACACCACACACACACACACACACACACAATCAGTAGTTGGACCTCACCCTCATCCCTGCAGACATACACATCTACGAAAGATTAATTAAGGATTTACCTTAATCCTTTTCCATGTGACATTTTCCTTCCTTGCTTTCTTTCCAAATCCTTCCATCCTCACTTCCTTCTTTCCTTACGTTTTCCAAAATGGTTCACTAATGAAATATTTCCTCCCTTAGCCCAACTTAACCACATCTCCTTTTAAAAGTAATTTTAGTAATTTAAAGGAAAACACTGTAAAATATAATATAAACATGGAATGTTTGATCCTAAGAAAACTGTGTCGTTCCCTTTAGCCACCCAATGTTTGCACAAAATGAAATTTCTTAAGCACGAATGTGCTTCAGAAAAAATCTGTACATCAACCACATACAACATCCTGAGCTTCCTACAGGTCCTCCTTCTACCCCGACAGGAGAAGAACAGAAACAGAGTGGAAAAAAGATTCTTTTGTTTGGCCACTGTCCTTTCCTTCTCCCTCTCTCTCTCACACACACACACACACACACAGACACACACACACACAGACACACAGACACACACAGACTTGCAGGTTAGGATATGACCCCTACCCTTGGGGCTTAAGCTTGGAGTTTTCTATCTTTAAATGACAATGAAGTTTACAGGCCTTCCCTGACACACACTCCACATTAAATATACTTTTTCATCTTCACTTCCTAGACACAATGCTGAATCAAGTTTCGCCCTGATTTTGGTTTAAAACTTCACTGATTCTTTGTCTATTGACTCATATCTTTGCTTCTGAAGCAGACCAGACCATACTACATAAGACTACACTAGACTAGACTACACTATACTATTATTTCATGTTGATTTCAATGGACTTCTCGATTTATTATTCTGCTAGCAAAGATTTTCATAGCTACCAATGACCATTAATATTCATGGTGATAACCAGTAGTGATGACTAACACTGCCTTGCCTATTGATTCTGTTAGTTGAACAGCTGTGAACGACTTACCCAGTCTTGACAGAATATGTTTATAATCCAGTTTGTCCTTATTTACCTTTGGGAACTACTTGTGCTCTTTCACATGGCACATCTGCAAAAAGCTTTATTGCAATACCAGTTTTGAAACAGACAAAAACTCTCCAATCTGAAGCCTTTCATTGTGACATATTACTGTAGTAGTGGTGGGCTTTTCCAACATGAACTATTGTTGACCCTTTCCCAACTCTGTCTAATATTACACTAGCAAATTAGGTCTTTTACACCACTCTGAAGCAGCAGTTGTTGTCAGGAGCTGCAAAGTACCATTCCTGGTGTAGGTCAAGGATACACATAAAAAAAAGTACGTAGTCAACTTAACTAATGAAGGGACAAAATAAAATTTAGAACCTCATAAAAATATCTCTGGATGCTTTCTGCATAAGTGATGGGAGACAGAATCCACCTGAAGTTCACCTCATAGCGAATCCGAGCTCTTGAAAATATGGCTTGATGTCATATAACTGTGACATTAAATACTAATGACTGAATTTGTTAAACTTTAATGTTTAACCATTGCTTAACCTGCTGATTTTACTGACACGGTGACAAAAAGATCTTCAGTGTCATCATCGTCTGACGTTGATTACACAATGAAAAGATTTCCTTCTATAAAGACAAAAATCTGACTACTAAAATTCTGAAAAGGCTATCATTAAAAGTCAGATAACACCAGGATCTCATCATCCATCCATCCATTTTCTTCTGCTGTATCCGCCGCAGCGGGTCATGGGGAGCTGGAGCCTATCCCAGCTGGCATAGGGCGTGAGGCGGGGGCATAGGGCGTGGGGGAGCACTCTGGGTGCTAATAGTCTTCAATTGGACCAGTAAGCCCACTGTCTTCATTGTCTGGGAAAAAATTTCTTTTATTAAGGGTATTTATTTTAAGCTTGTTGTGCTTTGGCTGCAGAAGTACTGCAGAGTAAGACAGCACAATACAACTACTCAGCATCAATTTTAGGCTATTAATGAGATAAGAACAGCAGATCTAGCAAAAACAAGCCACCATCAGACATTGTTTGGAGTATTTTGAGTGTGGTCTTGTTAAAAATCCAAAATTGATCTTAATTTATTTCTGTCATCCTACTAGTATATACACAATATAAACACACTAATATGTGCAGCTTTGGACACAAGCATCGTGGAGGTTCTGAGCAGTGCTGAAGGTGTAGATGTGGGAATCTCTATTTGTGGATTCAGCTGTGCTGTTTTAGGAGGGCCATAAACAGAGTGACACCACCCACAGTGGGGGCCCTACAGACCGAAAGACACAGACAAGTGTGACTCCAGAGACCCGTAAGGCACCAGGGGTCCTCAAAAAAGGAACACCAGATAGCTTATCTATGTGCCTGAAGATTTTATGGTGGCACTTTCTCCACCCTGTTCGTGACAAACTAGAGATGTTAAATGTGTTTTGTAAATGAATGTTATGTCAGTTTAAAGTTTGATTGACTTTTATTATTGCGTACTAAACTACACTTGCTTAAGTGTAGTTTAGTACGCAAAAACATATTTCAGTAAATTAGCTAATAAAGTGGCAGAGATATAAACGTTTTACATCGCAAACACCTCTCTGAAACAAGTATCAGAATGAAACCATCACTCAGATAACCTCCGCAGGCTGAGGCATGAATGCATGATTAGCTTGACTTCCGGAGACCAGTTATAGAAAGCCCAGTGAACTAGAGACTCCCTGGATCACTTTTAATGGTTTGTTTTGAAGCAGAAACTTCGGGCTGAGTCTACTCACCGCTGAGGAGCACAAAAAGTGTGGCTTGCATCTCCGCGCGTACCGACCCGCTGGCTCTAAACGACCTGCGGAAGGAAATAGTTTGAGTACATGCGAATAAAGCAACAATTAATGGAAGTTCCGGTTTTTTTGAGGGTTTTTTTTTTTTGTTTTGTTTTTTTTTTACATGCTAGAAATCCCCTGTAAATTTACGTGAGTTCCTAAATCATTTACTATGTCCACGTCCGACACGTCTCCCAGTCAAGTATAATATCAAATGATTCTTTGAGGCTGTCAGCTATCCGATGTGTTCATCTCCACAGTTGTTTCATCCGGTCAACAACACAACGCTCACCGCTCCGCTCCTCGCTCAGATATTCGCTGGTGAGTGTGATCCGGTCGTCTTAGTCCACTTGCTGCGGAGTTGATGAGCAGATTTTACTGCGCCGAAGGGTCTCGAACTCCTATGCCTCTGGGCTGGAAACTCGGGACTGGATTCTGGAGTGGATCGGGGGGGGGGGGGGGGGGCGCATGCAGCCGAGCAGACATGCGGTAATGCAGACGGTATGGTTGAGGATCGAGTCCCCGACTGGGTGAGGAACGATTATAACCCTATTTTGTTACTGCATTTCACATTTCAGTGTTCTACCAAAAAAAAAAAAAGTTAATTTGTCATTAATAAAGTCAAATGAATCAAAACATTTTTTTTTGTACACAAACCATACTTAAACTACAGTAAACCCACACAGTATGTTGTTGGTTTGATACAAACAGATGCAAGCCAGAACCGCAACTTATACACACTTCTGTTCGCTACCAGTTATCTTACATTTGCTTGCTAACCTTACTGGCGTCAACCCTAGATGAGTTACAGCAGTGCTTTGGGTCCCCTCAGAATAGTTCTAAATATTTTTAGATGTACGACAGTGGATACAGAGACTCTCAGTAGGTTCTCGCAGACCAAGTGCTGAAAAACCAAGATTGTGAAAGGGTGTAAAACTACTGGCATATGAATAATAAACATAAGGCAGGTGGTGGAACTTTTGTTTCCAGATACACATCATTCTGACATCTTTCGAACTACTTTCCTTCTAATGCATTTTTACTGATACAAAAGCAACCTTAAAAAAAAAGTTCATGGTGAAAATAGAAATGGTAGGAGTGAATCCTCAGCAGGGTTTAATGAGCCTACAAACCTGGGGCATGTTTTCAGACATTCCTCTGTCCATGTCCGCAAGCAAGAGATGCACTCCCAACCACGTGGATTAGGTTCTCTTAGATTACACCTCGTGAACGCACGCAGATCCCAGATTCACTGAATGTCTGCTCTGCTTCTACCAACAAATGCTGGGATGCTTTTTACAGTCAGAAAGACAAAAAGCAAATTGTCAACTCTAGTTTGATGAAAAAGATTCTACTGTATTAAAGTCTTAATTCAATGGATTAAATGCAATCTGTCACATTTTACATTTGAACCAATGAGTTCTTCTGACAACTCTGCTATAATGTCTGATGTGTACAGGTGTTTGAATAAAGCCTGCTGGCATAGTTTACACATTCCCGTCTGGCAGGAGGACAGCCTCCATTTTTCCAGTGCCAGAACCCCACGGAGCACAGCAGAGCTTGTTCATGTTCAGAACAGCAGGGTAGAGAGGAGGTAGAGTGGAGGAATAGTACACGCTAATGAACCTGTGTGAAAAGAGTTCATTGTTCTCCATGTAGGAACTCTGACAACCAACCAGGTGTTGGTTGAAAAGAAGCTGCTGTCACCAGCCACCATTTTAAGACTGCATCTTATGTTATACCATTCAGGCACACCTCTGAACTATTTATAATAGTTGATTACAGTTCAGTAATTAGATCACCATTGTTACTTTGCGGATTAGGGTTTGACATAAAAAGGTAGGTGTCTACATGCACTCCTTTGCCATGTTTCACATGTCTGTCAGTAGTTCCATCAAAGATCTTTCCAAACTTATTACATACACGTTTATTACATCCCACTTCAAAGCGGTGATGTAATTGTCAGTGTTCGTGTGTTTGTCTGTTCTTTTGTTCGTTTGTCCGTTTCTCTGTCCGTCCATCCATTTGTATATCCACAAATATATTATCTTTGCAACCGTTGCAGATAGAAAGATGAACCAAATAGTACATTACTCTGGCGACAAAGGGGATGAAAATGAGATGATGACCTTGACCTTGAGAAAACTAGGTCAAGGTCAAATATCAACTGGATTAGGTCAGAGAACTAGCTTTGGGCTTTGACCTATGCAAGTAGGTCAGGGTAAAATTTTTAATTCAGGGGTGTCGGGGATGTTGCAGTCTGTGACTGCATTGGTTCTTGTTTAACCATTTGAGAACAGTACAATATCTGAGCCGCTGGACGTTTTGTTCCTGTGTTCATACTGATGAATCCTTGAACAGCTTTACTTTTTATGGTGGTCCAACTCGATTCAAATCAAATCAAACCAAAGAGTTCCCAAGAGAAGTAGGAGTTTTTTGACTTAATAATTGCTTAATAATAA
Source organism: Antennarius maculatus (assembly GCA_013358685.1). NCBI lineage: Eukaryota > Metazoa > Chordata > Actinopteri > Lophiiformes > Antennariidae > Antennarius > Antennarius maculatus. Next base: position 6,602,160 of record CM023607.1, read on the forward strand.
TTGCTTAATAATTGCTCTTGTAATTGGCCTTAAACGGACAGTTACATCCATATCTATATGTCTTTATATAGTTGCTATGCTTGTAGTAGCAGAGGAGATGTGGAGTTGATCTGTCAACATTTTTGTCTTTCTCCCAGACTCTGTAATAAAAAAGATGGGGCACACCACACCAAGGCCGAGGATAGACAACTGACATACCCCTTCTCCAGACTTCCAGCATGAGGACAATAAATAAAAGATAATTGTACCTCTTGTGTCATAGTTCTGTTCTTTTTGTATTCTTGGCATATCTGTTTTTGTGTTAAGCTCGTTTTCCCCTGACAAGTCAGGCTGTGGCAGGGGCTGAGGGGGGCTTCTAGTGGCTGACGAGGCACAGCAGTTCTCACTCTGCTCATCAGCCTCTTCTCAAAAGGCCTGGTCTTCTCGTAAGAGCTGCCAGATAATTCTGACCTGTTTCAGTGATGTTAGTGTACTTAGTTGTCTCTCAGCTGCCTGTCTTTTTCCTCGCTTGTGGATTTTGTCAATTTTGCTCTGCGGCTTTTGGTTTTCTTTTCTCACTTGTATTTTCAGCCTGAGCAATAAAACTATTAATTTTTCACTTGAATCAGTCTCTGCTCCTTGGGGTCCAGACGCAAACAACCCGTAACAGAATTATCCAGCCACCATGGACCCCACAGGGACTGATGGTATCCGGCAGGCTTTGGCCTGTCAAGGGGCCCTTGTTGGAGTACACGAGAGAGCTATTCAGGAATTCATGGACTCTCTCAGCAAGCTCAGCTCCAGTGTGACTCAGCTCGACAGCCGCTTGGATCAGCTTGCCGCTCAGCTTCCTACGCCCACTGCTCCAGTCCACGCTCCAGCTCCTGTTCTTCCAGACACTGTACCCTGCCAGCCCGTGGAACCCTTCATTCCCACTCCTGTCAGGTACTACTCAGGAGTTTTAGGGTCATGTCAGGAGTTTCTCCACCAGTGCTCACTTGTTTTTGACCAGAAGCCTTCAACTTTCAGATACTTCGAGAGTAGCGTTCATCATGAGATTATTGTCTGATAAAGCATCTGCTTGGCTAATTCACCTGTGTGTAGTGATTATATTGTTCACCGCCGAGATGCTGAAAATGTTTGATCATCCTTTACAAGGAAAGGAGGCCAGTGACCGGCTCCTTTCCCTGCGTCAGGGCTCAGACCCTGTTTCCATGTATTCCATTGACTTCCGCATTCTCACATCCGAGAGTGGGTGGAATGAGATCGCATTACAAGGGTTTTTTATTCGCGGGTTAAGTGAGGAATTGAAGGACGAATTTGCTGTTAGGGTTGAAACCGCTTCCTGAGATGAATAAATTTCCCTAGCAATTTGTCTAGATAACCCTCTCCGTGAGAGACGCAGGGAAAAGGCAGCCAGGGAGAGACCCAGGCCACCTCAACGGCAGCAACCACACCTCCAGCCACCTCCCTCCAGAGTTTCTCCACTACTGGCTTCATCAACTTCCAGCGCTGAGGAGTCCATGCAGCTTGGGGAGGATGAGACTAACGCCTGCAGAGTGTCAATGTTGCTTTCCATGTATTCTACATTTACTGTGGTCAGGGGAGCCACATGAGAGCTCATTGCCCAAAGAATCCAAAAGAGCAGGCTCATCAACGTCAGGAGGGGCACTGCTGAGCCATACATCTGCTGAGTCGCCCTCCTCTAACTGCATTCTACTCAAATGGACTGTATGCTGGGAACAAATTTCTTTCCCTCTGCAAGTTTTAGTGGATTGTGGTTCTGATGAAACCCTTTACTGACTTTGATTTTATCTCTAGTGCAAACTTACCCTCTGAGCCCTTTAGTGAACCCAAGGATGTGTTTGCTCTCGATGGAGGGCTTCTAGCTCGCGTTACTCATCGTACAGCCCTTTTGTTCTTGTTACTGTCAGGTAATCATCATGAAGTAATTTTCCTGTTTATCATTTCTTCCCCCAGTGCTCCACTAATGTAACGTCTCCCCTGGCTAAAGTTCCACAACCCACACATAGACTGGTCTTCCAGTTTTGCCCAAAACTAAAGAAACTCATCTGAAGATAATAAATGATATTTACCCCTGTAATGAATGAGATGAGATTTAAGTTTGAAAAAAATGACTGTACATTTTGTGAATCTCAAACTGAATCATTGGAACATCTTTTTTTTGAGTGTGAATATGTGAAAACCTTCTGGAGATCTTTTCAAAACTGGATATCTGAAAATGATTCAAATTCACTTAATTTAAGTTATGATGTTATTAATTTTGGTGTTTTACTGGGGGATAGAAAAAGGGAAAATGTATATAATACCATAATTATTCTGGCCAAACAACATATACATAAGTGTCGTTTTATGAAAATGAGACCATTATTTTGTGTTTACATAAATGAACTAAAAAACTTCAAAAAATCACTGAAGTATATTAAAACCAAACAAGCACTGAATGTAATAAACTATATAAATGCCTTAACTCAAGACTAAATCGACCTCTTATTTTAACTTTATTTATCTTTCTTGTTATGTTTATGTTTCTTTTTTATTTTAAGGTTGAGTAGTATTAATGTATCCTTTCTTTACTCCATGTGTGACCTGTACAATGTATGAAATGTTCCTTAGTCTGAAATGTGGAAATGTAATTTGTCTTTTTTTTTTCTTTTTCCTTTAAATAAAAAAAAAAAATTTGATTAAAAAAAAAACTTTGGCCAGCGTTTCGTCCGGGATATCCGTGTTGTCGTGTGGCCGAAGGGCGTGACCTCAACAAAAAGCCTCGCTGCCTGATGCATTACGCCATATTTTTCACGTGATTCTTTCTGGCAGATGTGCCGTGATTGGTTGGGCGCTTGATTGACAGGTAGTGGGTGGAGTTAAGACGTGAAAGTGAGATTTTCAAGCGACCTTATTCAGATATATAGGTGGAGGTATATATATATATACACATATAGGGTTGAGGTGTATATATATGTATATATATTATTAAAAATATTGACAATATCAACAATAATACAGTATTTTCCGCACTATAAGGCACACCGAAAGGCCTATAATTTTCTCATAAACCCGCAGTGCGCCTTGTAATCCGATGCACCTTATATATGGATTAATATTAGTATTGGATAAAAACAAGATCGATGAAAAATAAACGGCAATCTGGCCAGCAGTCATGGCGCACTATGCCACCACGGGGCACCCTCAGAAGGCACTGTGGCCCTGTGGTCGTCAAGGGGCGTCGATGAGGTGAGGACTCTCACTAACCTGCTGTCTGACGGCAGAGCATCCTGCGGAGAGTACCGGTGCCTGGCTACGATAACCTAGCAGAACGTAGGGAATTTTCAACAATTCTATTAATAAAGTTTGACTGACTGACTTATCTCAGTATTTCCCAACCACTGTGAACTTAAACTTAATAATTAAGTTTAACCACTTTAAACTTAATTGGTCTAAAAAAGGCCATTGTCAAGTATCAGTGCTGTAATCTGGAATCTAGTGACGGTCCATTCTTTTAGTTTGCGGAAACACACAGAGAAACTGGCATAAAGGTGAATGAAAGTCCCTGAAGGAGATGGACCTTGTCCGGGTGGACAATCGACCTCGAAGTCCCTCCTCGTGTTCGTTTTCTCTTGACTTGGACAATGGCAGGATCGTTGGTTAAATAAACAGGACACTTGATATTCCTCAAATCTTCGAAGTTTTATTGAAACAGAATATTCATGGGTACTTTGGCTTACAGAAGAATGCTCCCCGCAAAGTACAACAATGCAAAGCAACACAAGCTTTTATATTTCATGGGCGTACACAACTACCTGACTCAGACAGCTGCTGTCTGCTGAGAAGTTTCAGTCTATCTTGACTCCCATACGATGTTCTTTTCTCATCCTTGAGCAGACCCAGATGCACAGTCATAATATAAACAGTTTTCTGTTATCCTTGAACGCACCGCTCAGCCCCCACCGCGCAGAAAAGTCACCCCATGCCCACAATGAACTTTATTACAGCACATAATTCTAACATCCCTCAAAGCTGAACTTCCAGCCTTTTCTGAAATTTCAAGAGCTGAGTCACTGCTAGACAAAGGTGCCTGGTGTGCTGCAATTGATTTGCAAATGTAGTTGATACCTGAAATAACATGTTACGGGGTGGGGGGACGGGGGGCAGGGGTCGCAATTTAAACTTGTGTATTTTGTCAGTGAGACACCGACTTTAAAGTCAGTTCTATGAGTAAAACGGAGCGTCACATTTGCCAGTACATTAGCAGCCTGACATTAAAAACTGGTTAAAAAATTATTTAGGACACACACTGCAGCAGAAAATAGCTGCACCTCACCTCCGACTGCACTACCGATCGATCGAAACAAGATTTAATTAATAAACGAAGACAAATGCCGGAGCTTAAATATCTGCTTTCAAAATAATCCGCCCTGTTTGAACTGAGTGGTCCACTCGCAATGAATTTAACCGGTTTTAATGTCAGGTTTTTTAATATGGCACATTTTGCCAGACAGAGTGGCAAATATGCCACTTTGTCTGGCTCATAGAACTGACTTCTACGTCAGTGCCTCACCTCCGTGAACCTTATCACACGTCACTGAGAGCTATAGAAATAAAACTAATTTGACTATGTTTTTAAATAATTTTGAACTACACTATTTTGTAGTTTTCTCAGTAAATCTCAGCAGCAAAGGAAAAAACCCAAGCGTGTTGACTTCTTCTAAGATGGCAAAGTGATCAAGTGATCAGGTTTCCTTGATGAGGGTCAGAGTGACCTCACTGACATAACAATAGAGGCCATTCACAGTTAATAAAAGGTACTCACAGTCATGAATGTGCTATCTAGTGGACGGATAGCGCAACTACAGCTACTGTTTTTTTTAATCTATTTTAAAAAAAATTTTAAATATGCGCCTTATAATCCGATGTGCCTTGCATATGAAATAAATAATAAAATAAACAATCCAGTAAAGGTGTGCTTTATAATCCAGTGCACCTTATAGTGCAGAAAATACTGTAATAATAATAATAATAGTACCCAAGCATGGCAGGCATTAAGTTATAAATAAATAAGTGTGGTACTCCATATCTAAAACCTCAGACTGGTGGAACACCATCTGATATTTCAGAGCTGTTGTATAGGACGATGACTTGTGGCAGGAATTACTTCCTGTACCTGTCCTTTCAACAGCGAAGCTGTAGCAGTCTATTGGAGAAGGAGCTCCGCTGTCCGTCCAGTGTGTGGTGGAGAGGGTGAGCGGGGTTATCCATGAAGGATAACAGTTTGTTCAGAGTCCTCCTCTCCACCACAGCCTCCACAGTGTCCAGACTACAGCCAATCACAGAGCCAGCCTTCTTTATCAGCTTGTTAAGTCTGTTGGTATCGCTGGCTCTGATGCTGCTTCCCCAGTAGACCATGGCAAAGAAGAGTACGCTGGATACAACAGACTGATAAAAAATCTCCAACATCTTCTGCATACATTGAAGGATCTCAGCTTCCTCAGGAAATAGTCTACTCATCCCCTTTTTGTAGACAGCGTCGACGTTGATTTCCAGTCTAGTCTATTGTGATCTTCACACCCAGGTATTTGTACTCCTCCACCTCTTCTACAACCTTCCCAAGGATGTGTAGTAGCTGTGGCGTGCTCCTCTTCTTCCTGAAGTCGATCACCATCTCTCTGGTCCTGGTAACGTTTTCAATCTCAGGTGATTGGCTGCAGCCCACTCCACAAAGTCATCCGCCACAGCCCTGTACTCCCCCACCCCTCCCACTTATACAACCAAAAACTTCCAAGTCATCCGAAAAGTTCTGTAGGTGGCATGACTCGGAGTTGCACTGAAAATCGGTGTGAAGAGGAAGGGGTACAGTACAGGCCCCTGAGGGGCTCCTGTATCACTGACCACCACGTCAGACAGAACACTGCCCAGACAGACAAATTGTGGCCTATCTGTCAGGTGGTCATTGATCGAGGAGACAGTGGAGGTGTCGACACCCATTGCTCGCAGCTTCTCACCCAGCAGCCTTGGCTGAATGGTGTAAAAGCACTGGAGAAATCAAAGAAGGTGATTCTCACAGTGATTCCCCCACCATCCAGATGCAAATGAGCTCTCTGCATCATCAACTCCCAATTGGGGCCAATAAGCGATTTATAGAGGGTCTACAAGTTCCTTCACCTGAGGCCTCAAGCTGGCCAAGAGCAGCCTCTCCAGGTCCTTCATCAGGTGAATGTGAGGGCAACTGGTTGGTAGTCATTCAATCCGATGGGGCCAACTTCTTGGGGACAGGAACCAAGGATGATGTCTTCCACAACACCGGGACTCTCTCCTGGCTCAGGCTGAGTTTGTAGAGGTATGTGATGACAGGAGACAGGTGGGGGGTACAGGTCTTCAGGATCATGGGGCTGATACCATCAGGTCCTGCAGCCTTCCTCTGGTGGAGACTCTCCAGCTGTCTCCTGACCTGGCCCATAGTCACTGTCATGTGGGGGAGGGTGCTGGTGGGGGAAAGTGTTGGTTCCGTGGAGGGGCGGGGTTGATGCCCAGGACTGCCCGCCAAGATGGGAAGAGGGGGGAGGGATGGAAGTGGAGGGTGAGCGTGGGGGTCTGCATTAAGAGGGGGAGGCAGACGGCTGTGAGCTGAACCTGTTGAAGAAAATATTCAGCTTGTTGGCTCTATCTAGACCGCCTGATGGTTGTCTTTGTCTCCCTGAGCTCCCTGTGATATTTTTCATTCCCGACCACATCTCCCTCATGTTGTTCTGCTGGAGTTTGGCCTCCAGCTTCCTCCTGTAGCTCTCCTTACACTCCCTCAGTTTGTCTCAGACCTCGTGCCGCACTCTTTTCAGTTCTCCTCAGTCACCAGACCTGAAAGACCTCTTCTTCTTATTTAGGAGTTACTTCAGGTCACTTGTAACCTACGGCTTGTTGTTGGGGAATCAGTGTACAGTCTGGGTTGGCACGGTGGTGTGTTCACAGAACCTGATGTATTCTGTGATGCAGTCCGTCAGGTTGTTTATGTTCTCCCCATGTGGCCTACAGAGCACATCCCAGTCCGTGGTGTTGAAGCAGTCCTGCAGTGCCTCAGCAGCCTCCTGAGTCCATGTCTGGACCGTCTTGGTATGGACAGGCTGCCTCCTGACAAGCGGGACATACTTGATGTTTAGCAGGACCAGGTTGTGATCTGATCTGACCAGGGGAGGAAAGGCTGTCATGCTGTATGCATCCCTGGTGTTTGCATAGAGCAGGTCTTGGGGCAAAGCTGAAAGCTGACTTGTTTATCCTGGTGGGACAGTCTTGGGAGCTGGGTCTGCAACCTGTTGATGGTGGAGGTGATGATGTCACACGCAATTGGTGCGTCAGCTGATGGGGGGATGTAGGTTACAATTATAATAGCTGACGTGAACTCCCGAGGCAGGTAATATGGCCGCATTCCCACAACAAGCAGCTCGATGTCCGGGCTGCAGAGACGTTCCTTCACGTGCAAGTGTCCCAGATTGCACCACTTCTCACTAACATCCAGTGCAATCCCTCCTCCCTTCTTCTTGCCGCTGCTAATAATGTCTCTGTCCGAACGAACAACACTGAAGCTGGGTACTGCCACAATGTCGTCCGGGATGTGCAAGTGCAGCCATGTCTCCGCGAAACACATTACGCTACATTCATGATACTCCCTCTGGGTTTTAATCAGCGCGGTGAGCTCATCCGCCTTAGTCCCCAGAGACCTCACGTTCCCTGTAATGATGGCCGACACTGCTGGATGAAACCTCATCTTCTTCGCCTTCAGCTTTGCTTTCAGCTTTGCCCCAGCTCTGCAGCCCCGACGCCTTCTCCTCAGCTCTTCCGGGATGTCGGGCCTCACTCCGGGCAGCGGCACAGCTGGGCACAGCGCGATCAGCTGGTCGCAGGTGTAAACAACGCGCTCTCCGGTTGCCATGGGTACCACGCGAACAAAAATGTCGGAGATATGTCCAGAAAAGTTTTAAAAGGATAAGAAAGTCGTTACCTCCCTGCTTGTCAACGACAGGTAGTAAACACAAAGGTGAAAGGACAGAATTGAAAGAGAAAGGATACAAAAACAAAGAAACGCACGGGAACTACTGTAACAGTCGCCACTTAGCACGGCGCCAAAAAAAAAAAGAGTATTTGCTTTGATGATGTTGATAGAGAAGCATAGAGAAGGCCAGACGAAGCTGCATTGTGTTTTTGTAGATCTGGAAAAAGCTTATGACAGGGTGCCCAGAGAGGAACTGTGGTATTGTATGAGGAAGTCTGGAGTGGCAGAGAAGTATGTTAGAGCGGTGCAGGACATGTATGAGGACTGTAAGACAGTGGTGAGGTGTGCTGTAGGTGTGACAGAGGAGTTCAAGGTGGAGGTGGGACTGCATCAGGGATCAGCTCTGAGCCTCCTCTTGTTTGCTATGGTGATGGACAGGCTGACAGACGAGGTTAGACAGGGATCTCCATGGACTATGATGTTTGCAGATGACATTGTGATCTGCAGTGAGAGCAAGGAACAGGTGGAGGAGAAGCTAGAGCGGTGTAGAGGTTTGTCCTGGAAAGGAGAGGGATGAAGGTTAGCCGCAGTAAGACAGAGTACATGTGTGTGAATGAGAGGGACCCAAGTGGAAGAGTGAGGTTACAGGGAGAAGAGATCAAGAAGGTGGAGGATTTTAAGTACTTAGGGTCAACAGTCCAGAGCAATGGAGAGTGTGGCAAAGAGGTGAAGAAGCATGTACAGGCAGGATCGAACGGGTGGTGAAAAGTGTCAGGTGTGATGTGTGATAGAAGAGTTTCAGCTAAAATGAAAGGAAATGTGTACAAAACTGTTGTGAGACCAGCAATGTTGTTTGGTCTAGAGACAGTGTCACTGAGGAAAAGACAGGAGACAGAGCTGGAAGTAGCAGAGATGAAGATGCTGAGGTTCTGTTTGGGAGTGACCAGGAAGGATAGGATCAGGAATGAGTACATCAGAGGGACAGCACATGTTAGAGGTTTTGGAGATAAAGTCAGAGAGGCCAGACTGAGATGGTTTGGACATGTCAAGAGCAGAGATAGTGAATATATTGGTAGAAGGATGCTGAGTTTTGAGTTGCTAGGCAGGAGGCCTAGAGGAAGACCAAAGAGGAGGTTTATGGATGTAGTGAAAGAGGTCATGAAGATAGTTGGTGCGAGAGAAGAGGATGCAGGAGACAGGGTTAGGTGGAGGCAATTGATTTGCTGTGGCAACCCCTGAGGGGAAATTAAGTGTTGACGTTTTTTTTCTTGAATATGACTACATTAGGCCTATATATCAACATTTCTGTCGACAAAGATTTGTGTCATAGCCTGTGACACAAGTTGAGGCATGATGCTCTGCCAGGAGGGTGGCTGTTGTAAACAAACCAGCAAGTCTGTGATGGACAATGGATTCCAAAGGAAACAGAATACTGTGGTGGAAAGTTTTTAATACAATAAAATAAAACAATAAAATAATATAATAAAATAATATCATTTTTTTGAACCAAAAATCTGGATTGTTGTGTGTGTCAAATATTTCAGCACTTGGGAAAAACGGCCCCAGGATGTCTCGAGGTCATGAAGATTCCGCATGAAAATAATCTACTGTTTACCATGTTTGGAAATGCTTGCGTAACTGTCGGTATCTTTAAATAATTTTGTCTGCAATACATGTGTACTCGCAGAGTTCGCGTGACTGAAGGTTGTGTCATCAGCTTTGTGAATCTGTCGACTTGATGTCTCTGTTAACGTCTTGAGGTCATGATGTGCCTACTGAAACTGGGGGAAAAGTTAGTTGAGAGCAGAGGGGCCGAAGTTAAACAACTGATTCGCATCTCCCATAGTCACGCCTTTAGAGTATAAAAAGATATGTGATCCATTTCCTAGTTTGTACTTGAAGTTTTTCCTGTACCCAGAATATTCTGTAACAACATCGCGAAGGACTTTTCATCGTTTCCAGAGCTCTCATCATAATTAGATAAGTATTTGTTGAACTTGTCTGTTTGTTGAACCTGTCTGTTTGTCGATATCATCGATGATATTATTGGACTTATACTCAACCTATTGATGATATTACTGTACTGCTACTCAACCTATGCATGATTTGAATTAACAAATTACATATCTTGTGTTTAATACACTGTGTCCTGTCTTAAGAGAAACGAAACCCCCACCACAATATGATGTTTAATGAGAAGAGAGAATTTAAGGAAGAATGGACCGAATCATTTGCTTTCGTTGCCAATGTGGAAGGATTGCCTGCACTTTTGTGCGATTGCAGTGCTATAGGACAAATTAGAGGAGCACAAAGACAGATTTAAGAAGTGGATTACATCTCGAAGCTCCACTACTGCTGCTAGTTGTGTTGTAACCCGAGAGATAATAAAACATGGAAAACCATTCATAGATGGTGATTACGTGAAGGATTCATTCATTAAAATAACGAGAACAAAACAGAGATAATACAGGAAGTTAAAGATATGCTTCTCTCCGCAAGGACAGTGTAGGAAATAACATGCAATATCACCAATCAGCAAATCAAAGACATAAATTCAACTCCAGCATTATCAATTAAACGCGAGGAGCTGTGTGATGTGATTGATATTGAACAGACAGCGCTGTTTAGTTTTAGTTTAGTTTATTCAGTTTATTTTTTTCTTTCCAGACATGTTATTACAGCAGACTTCACTTTCATCAGTGTTGGAACATCAACAACATCCGAAAAGAAAAATAGGGTTGACGGGTAGAAGCCATTGGCCTGTAAAGTTCCTGTCCCCTAAATCAACAACATCTCTCATTGCAACACATTATCAACCAAATTCATAGATTGCATGTCACATTTCAATTATTTAATTTTGGTGCATTGTTGTTTTAAATTGTCCATTCAGTCCAATAGACGTGCATCTTCGCACATATCTTTGTCAGTTCTTGAGAAGAGTCCAATTTTGTTAATTTTGTAGTCCCTTCTGAGTGATGTTTCTGGGCAATTTTATGGTGTCGGTGCCGATTGAATTTCTTGTTTGGTGTGGCTGAGATGATGTTGAATTCTGTGCCTTCCCACACTCTTAGTCACTCGTGTCAGCATCACGGTTCCTGGCCATCACCTCCAGACGTTTTCCCAATTGCTACAACTTTTGAGTGATGTCTTCCTTGAACCGAGCATTGGCATCGTACTGCCGATCACTCATCCTGGCCATGGTATCACTCAACATCAGAGCCATGGCCTTCTTGCTTGCAGCATGCACTCTGGCCGTTTTCTCCACTGCTCGGTCGGAATCTTTACTTTACTCTTTTACTTTGGTCTGTTGTATTGCCATTTTTCTTAGCTTGCGATGCGTCATGAAAACTCCAAATCCCAGTGCTGTGATCCCAATTTTCATGGAGGTGAAGATGTACACATCCTCGACGTCTTCCACATCTAGTGGGGCCAGACACATAGTTTTGAACGAATCCCAGCTGTCCAGCATGTATCCATCCATAAAAGTCCCGTCTAGACATTGGTGCTCACCAGATCTGGCTGGTCTGGCGGAAAAAATTCTGTCAGTTGCATTAAGAGACCAGCTCAACATCTCCATCTTGGTAAATAGACTTTGTGTCATGACATGGCACAAAATCTTCTGTGTGCGACACAGTGTCTTATGTAGTCTCCTAGCAACACAGTGTCCTTGTGTACTCAGCAATCCTTTCCTTTCCTCTGTCGTAGCAGTCATAGCATCTTGCATGTGCTGACTATTAATCTGGCTATCGCTCACTATCTCAGTTGCTGCACTAAGGTTACACTGACATTTTCACAGTGTTCCTCCTGGAGGAGAACCTCCATCACAGAGTTCTCCCACCAGCAGGCAGCGCATTCCGGTCTGACCCAGAACTGGCATCGGTGTCTTTGGCAAGGAACGTGAATGAATGAATGAATGAATACATATATAAACTTTATGACACATAAATAAAGAAACAGACGAACAAATATTTAAGTGCAAAGCATGTTTATGAACGCATCTTCAACGTGGAGCTGTTATACATCAGAAAATAGCCGGTTTTAGCTCCATTTGTACATGTAGATTCAGGTCACATGCATGACGTCACAGCGGTTTTGGTCCCAGGGACAGGTCCCCCGGATAAAAAAAGTTGCGTTGCGTCCACACGGCAACACAGACCCAGCGTTTTCAAAAAAATCCACCTTGGCCAGTGTTTTCAAAAAGTTGCGTTTTCGTTCTGGATATCTGCGTTGTTGTGTGGACGGAAGGTGTAAACGCAACAAAAAAGTTGCGTTTTCAAAATGTTCTGTCATTGTGTGGACTGGACCTCAGTAGTACATGCTAATGCGCTTTTTGGGAAGCGTGTCAGCTTTGACGCATTCCATTTTCTTCCATCACTTAGCAGATATGTACCAAGTCCGACTTTTCTAATTACAGTAATTTGTTCTGTAAACCTTGGTGATCCTTTGTGTACATGTTCAGGTCGATGAACACGGATCGTATCATTCACTTTGAAAGTAAGCACTTTTGCTCCTCTTTTTCTGTTTGTGTATATCTTACTCCATTGTTGGTTCTGTTTCACAATCTTTTTAACTCGGTTGTGTTGTGTACAACTGAGTGAGATGAGAAGGAGATTTAGTTTTGTATGAATCTTTCTGTTCCTCAGTAACTCAAATGGAGTAGTTCCTGTAGTAGCATGAGGAGATGCACAATAAATTTGCAAAAACTCCATTATAGCTTGTTTCCATGGTATACGAATACTGTCAGCTGTCAGTAGGCATTCTTTCAATACCCTATTAAATCTCTCTATAGCTCCATTTGCTCTTGGATAGTATACACTGGAGCACACGTGTTTAATCTCTCTTTCTCTCAAAAATTCTGCAAATTCGTGGAAAATGAATTGGCATCCATTGTCAGAAACGAGACAGGTTGGGTTACCTTCAAGACTGAAAACTGTTTCTAAGAAACGAATGATCACTCCTGTCGTAACATTAAATGCAAATGCCACTTCTGGCCATTTACTGTAATACTCTGTGAGCGTAATGGCAAAACGACAATCCCATGAAGCATTCTCATATGGCCCGGTTATATCAATAGCCACTTTTTTCCATGGTACATCTGGCCATTCGACGGGAGTCAATGGAGCAGGAACAGTTTTCACTGTCTTGTCATTGTGTTGACACGGTACATATGACGCAATTTTGGACTGCACATCTTTGTCCATTTGCAGCCACCAGTACAGTTCACAGAACCTCTGTTTGGTGCACACTATTCCTTGGTGTCCTTCATGTGCAAGGTCAACCATCTTGGAGCGTAGTGATGTAGGCAAAACCAAGCGTTCTGTACCTCTCATAATTAGTGCATTATCGACTGCAAGTTCATCTTGTACCAGAAAATAAGACATCAGTTCATTCGCAACGTTTTTTCTGCATTTTGGCCAGCTTTTGTTTTATCTGCTGACGTAGCTCAGTCAATTCTGGGCAACTTTCACAAGCAGCAGTGAAATTAGATAAAGAAATAGCATGTAGTGATTCCTGGTAAACAGTAGCTACAACATCTGGTTCCATATCAGTTTCACCAGTGACAGGCAGAGGAAGTCTGGACCGACAGTCTGCCGTCACATTCAGCTTTCCAGGACAGTACGCCAGATCATATGTGTAGCAAAGCAATCATACTGACCACCTAGCAATTCTCAGTCCAGCACGACCAGTACCTTTAGATGTGAGTAATGTTGTTAGAGCCTGATGATCTGTACATAGCACAAAGTGATGACCCCAAAGGTAGGTCCTCCACTTTTCTACAGCCCATACACATGGAAGTGCTTCACGTTCGACTGTGGAATATTTTCTTTCGGCAGGAGAAAATGTTCTTGATGCAAAAGCCACAATTCTTTCTATGGTGCCCGGATGAAGTTGGCTAATTACACCTCCTAATTAGGAGGAAGGGGAACATGCCACAACCAATCTACATCCTAGGAGAGGCTGTAGAGGAGGTGGAGGACTTTAAGTACAGTACCTGGGTGTCAAGATCTCTAACAGACTGGACTGGAATTCCAATGTCGATGCTGTCTACAAGAAGGGGATGAGCATTTCTTGAGGAAGCTGAGATCTTTCCACGTATGCAGCAAGATGTTGGAGATCTTCTACCAGTCTGTTGTGGCCAGCGTACTTTTCTTTGCCGTGGTCTGCTGGGGGAGGAGCATCAGAGCCAGCAATACCAACAGACTTAATAAGCTAATAAAGAAGACTGGCTCTGTGATTGGATGTAGTCTGGACACTGTGGAGGCCGTGGTGGAGAGGAGGACTCTTAACAAACTTTTATCCAACATGGATAACCCCGCTCACCCTCTCCACCACACACTGGACAGACAGCAGAGCTCGTTCTCCAATAGACTACTACAGCTCCACTGTCGAACAGAAAGGAACAGGAAGTCATTCCTGCCACAAGCCATTGCGCTGTACAACAGCTCTGAAATATCAGACAGAGTCCCACCACCAGTCTGATGTTTTGGTATGGCTTCACTAGGTCCTGTGTATGGCCACAGAGTGCCACACTTATTTATTTTAGACTAAAGGCCTACCATGCTTGGGTACTGTTGTTAGTATTGTTATTATTATTTCTATTATTACTAGTGTTAATATTTTTTCTGTTAATATTATTATCTTTCCCTGTCTTATTTTTCCTCAATGCACATTTTCTGTATATTTTCTGTCATAATTCTGCTCTGCTACTGTGACGTCTAAATTTCCCATTTTGGGATTAAGTAAGTAAGTAAGTAAGTAAGTCAGTCAGTCAGTCAGTCAGTCAGTCAGTCAGTCAGTCAGTCAGTCAGTCAGTCAGTCAGTCAGTCTGACGCATTCCATTTTCTTCCATCACTTAGCAGATATGTACTAAGTCCGACTTTTCTAATTACAGTAATTTGTTCTGTAATTAGACTGACAGTCAGTCAGTCAGTCAGTCAGTCAGTCAGTCAGTCTGTCTGTCTGTCTGTCTGTCTGTCTGTCTGTCTGTCTGTCTGTCTAATCTAATCTAATCTAATCTAGTCCATAATCGGATGCATCAGTAGTGACGTAAGTAGGCAATTCAGGATCCTAAAGAGCTAAAGCAGGACTCACAACAATTAGCCTTTTAATTTCTGCAAAATTGCTTTCAGCCTCAGCATTCCATTTGAACTGTGTTTCTGTGGACTCTCTAAGTGTTGCACGTAGAGGTTCATGGTAGAGAAATCAGGAATGAATTTACTGTACTATGAGGCAAGCCTAAGAAAGATTGCAAAGAAGATATGTCATGTGGGGCTGGAGCCTTGGCCACCGCTTTGACCCTGTCTGGATCTGTGTGAAGACCCGCTTTGGATATGGTGTGGCCTAAGAAATGTAGTGATGTCTGATTGAACTTACATTTCTACATGTTCAGTTGCAATCCATCCCTAAAGCCCGTACTGTCTTTGGTCGCAGTGCTTTTCGATTTGCTGCAGCTAATGATTGGAACACTTTTCAAAACACCCTCAAACTCACTGTCCCCATGTCACTCACTGCCTTTAAACAAAACCTGCATGAAATTATAGTTGACAGCTGCACTTGTTGAGTGCCTCTCTCTCTCTTTCTCTCGCTCTCGTTCTCTTTGTATTGTATTTATTTTTTATTTATATTTCTGTATAATGTATAACTCTATATTTATTTCAGCCTTCCTCCCCTCCCCCACACCTCTAAGGGCCACTGCTCTTTGCTCAGGCGGCATTTGTAAATAAGAACCTGTTCTTAATTGCCTGCCTGGTTAAATAAAGGTTAAAAAAAAAAAAAATCCAGCCTTGTTCAGCGCATGCAACACCCTCTTCAGGTTGGCATATGCATGTACACCAGGAAGTCCTGCAAATATAGTATTCATCATTTTCTGAAATGCGCTAATGGCAGATGCAAGGCCTCGGCGGAAACAGAAAAGACCATCATGCGTGATAAATGCAGTTATATCCCAGCTGTCTGGATGCAGCAACAGCTGATGGTAAGCACAAGCCAAAACGATTGTGGAGAAAACTTAAGCATCTTACAGCTCAGAGAAGAGTTCATCCATGGTCATCACTGATAATGGCTTTGTTAGGCTCTCGAAGATCAAAACACATATGCAGTTTCCCTCCATCCTTTCTCTTAGTCACAACTATAGGTGAGACCCATGGAGATGCATCAATGCGCTTTATTATGCCCTTTTCTTGTAAATCCTTAAGTTCCTCAGACACAGTAAGCCTGACAGAGAATGGAAGTGTCTCAAGTTTTGCTGCACGGCTACCACTTCTAATTTGATTTGAATATTGTGTTTGAATTCCTTTGCGCACCCAATC
This sequence comes from Antennarius maculatus, assembly GCA_013358685.1. Lineage (NCBI taxonomy): Eukaryota > Metazoa > Chordata > Actinopteri > Lophiiformes > Antennariidae > Antennarius > Antennarius maculatus. The sequence continues at coordinate 6,618,447 of CM023607.1, forward strand.
TCTTGTACATGAACATCTGGGGCATTTTGTTGAACATGTGTCATTGTAACTATGATCTGTGACCAGAGCCGGTAGCTGTAACCACCTTAGTACCATCAATACTCATGTGTAATGCAACAAACACGTCCAGTCGAAGTAGAACAGTGCCAGACTTAACCACAACAAATGATCCTGAAGTTGAATGCTCATTGTAACTTTTGCCTGCCAACACCCTCTAACAGGTATTTTCTCTCTGGAATAAGTGAAAAGATTCATTTTTGGTTCAGAAAGGCTACATGTAGGGAAAAGAGTTTGGTAAATGCTCTCTGGTATAATAGAAACAGATGACCCTGTATCTACAATTATCTTAATGTCGCAACTATGTCTGTTTGCTTCCACTTGCACAGTACAGACAATTTTATCTTGCACAGTATCAGACATATAAAGCGCATTTAGTTCATTTATCACAATCTCATGCACATCCTTTTGCACGGACCTGCACACCTTTGAAAAATGTCTCACTTTTCCACATGAATTGCAAGTTGTTTTGACGGCAGGAAAAGATGGTTTGTTTGCAAGATGGTTAGTAGATCCACATCTGTAACAAGCACAGTGAGTCGCGTTGTGTGAAGCAAACATCGGCGTCTCTCTCTGTGGTGCTTTACGGCAGTAGCTGTTTCAGAATGGTTCCGACCGATGCAGCAGCAGTCGTAAAGCTGTTAGTGTCATCAGAGAAAAGTCCAGCGTTGCGTAGCCCAGACTCAATCTGCAGAGTAGTAGCTTTATCAAGTGTGAGATTAGCTTCTAGTAAAAGTATGTCTCTTAATGTAGCCGCAAGAGGGCACAAGCCAGTGTCTTATTGTGCCGGTCCCAAGCCCGGATAAATACAGAGGGTTGCGTCAGGAAGGGCATCCGGCGTAAAACATTTGCCAAATCAAATATGCGAATCAAACCTATGACTTCCATACCGGATCGGTCGAGGCCCGGGTTAACAACAACCGCCATCGGCGCTGTTGACCTACAGGGCGTCGGTGGAAATTGGATTACTGTTGGTCGAAGAAGGAGAGGAGGAAAGTGCGTTCGCACGAAGAAAGAGAAGAGGAGCGCCAAGAGTATAGGTCTAAGAGTAGGGACGTTGAATGTTGGAACTATGACAGGAAAAGGTAGAGAGTTGGTCGACATGATGCAGAGGAGGAAGGTAGACATACTGTGTGTCCAGGAGACCAGTTGGAAAGGTAGCAAAGCTAGAAGTTTAGGAGCAGGGTTCAAGTTGTTCTATCATGGTGTAGATGGGAAGAGAAATGGAGTAGGAGTTATCTTGAAGGAGGAGTTTGTTAGGAATGTCCTGGAGGTAAAAAGAGTGTCAGATAGAGTGATGAGTCTGAAGCTAGAAATAGAAGGTGTGATGTTCAATGTTGTTAGTGGGTATGCTCCACAGGTAGGATGTGAGCTGGAGGAGAAGGAGAAATTCTGGTTGGACTTTGATGAAGTGATGCAGAGCATACCTAGAAGTGAGAGAGTTGTCATTGGCGCAGACTTCAATGGACATGTTGGTGCAGGTAACAGAGGTGATGAGGAAGTGATGGGCAGGTTTGGTATCCAGGAGAGGAACGCAGAAGGACAGATGGTAGTTGACTTTGCAAAAAGGATGGAAATGGCTGTAGTGAATACTTTCTTCCAGAAGAGGCAGGAACATAGGGTGACCTATAAGAGTGGTGGTAGGAGCACACAGGTAGACTACATCTTGTGTAGACGATGTAACCTGAACGAGATCAGTGACTGTAAAGTAGTGGTCGGCAAGAGTGTAGCCAAACAGCATAGGATGGTGGTGTGTCGGATGACTCTGGTGGTGAGGAAGATGAAGAGGGCAAAGGCAGAGCAGAGGACGAAATGGTGGAAGATAAAAAAGGAAGGGTATTGCATGACCTTTAGGAAGGAGTTAAGACAGGCTCTGGGTGGTCAGGAGGTGCTTCCAGATGACTGGACAACTACAGCTAATGTGATCAGGGAGATAGGTAGGAGAGTATTTGGTGTGTCATCTGGAAGGAAAGTAGATAAGGAGACTTGGTGGTGGAATGGGGAGGTACAGGAGTGTATACAAAGAAAGAGGTTAGCTAAGAAGAAGTGGGACACTGAGAGGACTGAGGAGAGTAGACAGGAGTACAGGGAGATGCAGCGTAAGGTGAAGGTAGAGGTAGCAAAGGCCAAACAAGAAGCTTATGATGACTTGTATGCTCGGTTGGACAATAAAGAGGGAGAGACTGATCTATACAGGCTGGCAAGACAGAGAGATAGAGATGGGAAGGACGTGCAGCAGGTTAGGGTGATTAAGGATAGGGATGGAAGTCTATTGACAGGTGCCAGCAGTGTGATGGGAAGATGGAAAGAGTACTTTGAAGAGTTGATGAACGAGGAAAATGAGAGAGAACCAAGACTAGAAGAGGTGACCAGGTGGACCAGGATGTAGCAAAGATTAGCCAGGATGAAGTGAGGAGAGCACTGAAGAGGATGAAGAGTGGAAAGGCAGTCGGTCCTGATGATATACCTGTAGAGGTTTGGAAGTGTCTAGGAGAGGTGGCAGTAGAGTTTCTGACTGGGTTGTTCAACAGGATCTTAGATAGTGAGAAGATGCCTGAGGAGTGGAGGAGAAGTGTGCTGGTGCCCATTTTTAAGAACAAGGGAGATGTGCAGAGTTGTGGCAACTACAGAGGAATAAAGCTGATGAGCCATACAATGAAGTTATGGGAAAGAGTAGTGGAAGCTAGACTAAGGGCAGAAGTGAGCATTTGTGAGCAGCAGTATGGTTTCATGCCAAAAAAGAGTACTACAGATGCAGTATTTGCTTTGAGGATGTTGATAGAGAAGTACAGAGAAGGCCAGAGGGAGCTGCATTGTGTTTTTGTAGATCTGGAGAAAGCTTATGACAGGGTGCCCAGAGAGGAACTGTGGTATTGTATGAGGAAGTCTGGAGTGGCAGAGAAGTATGTTAGAGCGGTGCAGGACATGTATGAGGACTGTAAGACAGCGGTGAGGTGTGCTGTAGGTGTGACAGAGGAGTTCATGGTGGAGGTGGGACTGCATCAGGGATCAGCTCTGAGCCCCTTCTTGTTCGCTATGGTGATGGACAGGCTGACAGACGAGGTTAGACAGGAATCTCCATGGACTATGATGTTTGCAGATGACACTGTGATCTGCAGTGAGAGTAGGGAAGAGGTGGAGGAGAAGCTAGAGAGGTGGAGGTTTGTCCTGGAAAGGAGAGGGATGAAGGTTAGCCGCAGTAAGACAGAGTACATGTGTGTGAATGAGAGGGACCAAAGTGGAAGAGTGAGGTTACAGGGAGAAGAGATCAAGAAGGTGGAGGATCTTAAGTACTTAGGGTCAACAGTCCAGAGCAATGGAGAGTGGGGAAAAGAGGTGAAGAAGCGTGTACAGGCAGGATGGAACGGGTGGAGAAAAGTGTCAGGTGTGATGTATGATAGAAGAGTTTCAGCTAAAATGAAAGGAAAGGTGTACAAAACTGTGGTGAGACCAGCGATGTTGTTTGGTCTAGAGACAGTGTCACTGAGGAAGAGACAGGAGGCAGAGCTGGAGGTAGCAGAGATGAAGATGCTGAGGTTCTCTCTGGGAGTGACCAGGAAGGATAGGACCAGGAATGAGTACATCAGAGGGACAGCACATGTTAGAGGTTTTGGAGATAAAGTCAGAGAGGCCAGACTGAGATGTTTTGGACATGTACAGAGGAGAGATAGTGAATATATTGGTAGAAGGATGCTGAGTTTTGAAGTGCCAGGCAGAAGGCCTAGAGGAAGACCAAAGAGGAGGTTTATGGATGTAGTGAAAGAGGACATGAAGGTAGTTGGTGTGAGAGAAGAGGATGCAAAGGACAGGGTCAGATGGAGGCAATTGATTCGCTGTGGCGACCCCTGAAGGGAAAAGCCGAAAGGAAAAGAAGAAGAAGATGGAGGCGGTTGATTCGCTGTGGCGACCCCTGAAGGGAAAAGCCGAAAGGAAAAGAAGAAGAAGAAGAAAAGTATGTCTCTTACGCATGCATTTGCAGCGCCTTCAATCAGTTGGTCACAAATCATTTGTTCCTCCATGTTGCCAAACTGACAAAAAGTTGCTAACTCTCTCAGAGGAGCTAAGAACTGGTTTATGGATTCAACTGGTCACTGCGCTCTCTGGTGAAATTTATGACCACATTAACTTTAGGAACTAAATGTCTCTTAAGTGCCTCTATGGCCTTAGCAAGAGTCGTAACTGACTCTGTTAGACAGCAAAATAGTCTTTGTCCCTCAGTCCCAAGTGTGTGAAGAAGGAAAGCACATTTCCTGGCTTCTGGCCATGTGTCAGCATCAATGACCAGCATGTAGTTTTCGAACATTTTATTCCACGTAGAGAACGGAATAGCAGGTTCACCTGGACAAGGCAGGAATGTAGCAGCAACGGGATGTTAACGGACATCTTTGTCACCAGAAATTTGGTATTCTATGCAGCTGAAATGTAAAATAAGCAGCCGAGAGACATTGGTATTGACAATGTGCTTTCTCTTTATTTTCTTCTTTTTCTCAACCTCTTATTCTCCTTAATCAACTTAATCACAGTGCCCACAGTTGGTCAATCATTGTAACACATTACAACAGGACATAACAGATGTACAGCAAGGCTCTCTCACTTCCACTCCCTCAAAGAGTCCAGAGACACCATCACCATCACACACAGGAAAAGGGATTATTTAGGAGCGATCGTTCCAAGGGGCAGACACCCTTAGCTTATTTAAGAGTAGACAAAAAAAACTCCTCTTTGATAGAGCCTGTAATTAGAAATAATACACAATCCACTAGATATGCTGCTACAGGCCTAGGCTGCTGAGGGTATTTTTCTCCGTCTCTCCCGTTAAAGGGAGATACTCTGGAGCTTCTGTCACTTCTCTTTCTTTATCTTTCTATGCTTCTAGAATTTATTGCTACTGTTAAATCACACTCTTTGTTTGCACGATACTACCGCTGTCTTTGTGCTTCTGTACAACAGGTGGAGAACATGGATGGAAGACAGGATATCCAAAGGCCTGGAAATACTCAAACTGGCCTATCTGCCACTCTCTCTCTCTCCCTGTCTCTTTTCCTTGACCCATCTCTGTCCCCAGTGTATTTCTTTTTCCCAACCAACAGGTCAAGGCGGATGACCGCCCTCCAGAGCCTGGGTCCCGCCCGGGGTTTCTTCCTCAATGAGGGAGTTTTTCCCTGACACCATCGCTTATGCTTGCACTGGAGGGCATTGTTGGCTTTCTATATGTTAAGCGCTTTGAAATGTCTTCAGATGTGCGTTATATAAATAAAAGTTGATTGATTGATATGCGAGCTGCATTTGGGAGCAGATTTAACCAGTTCATCAATGCAACAAAACATAATACATTAATATAATCATAAAAGTTAAACTTTAGGTACCAAATACGGTACAACAGAATAGTCACATGGTGCGTCATTCTGCATGGAAAATAAACATTTAATCATGAATCTCATTATGCACTTGTAGCTCAGTGGTAAAGCGGGCGGTAGAGCGGGTCGTCCTATGATTCAAGATCGGCGGTTCGATTTCCGCTCCCGCCCAAAAAATACCCGGAGGTGAGCTGACAGTGGGAGGTGTCACTGAGCACTGCTCATTTGAGGCGCACCAAGAAGGACCTGCCTGCCACTCTACCTCCAATGCATGCTTACAGGCCCCCTTGTGTGTGGTTGTGTGTATTACAGGGGCCTGTACACACTAATATGCATGCGTGTGATTGAGACAAACAAAAACTAGAGTGTGCGTTCTTAATTTCCCTTCGGGGATTATAACAGTGTATAAAATTTAAAAAAAAAAAATTATTATACAGTTTACACGGAGATTTAAACTAAAAGCTAGAAAGAATGGCCTTCCTTGGTTAAACAAATTTATTCTGGAATTGATGAAAGAACGAGATCACTCTTTGAAGTTGTCAGTTAAATCAGGACATAACAGACACCATTTCATTGAGAAATAGGGCAGTGAAAGAAATAAAATCTAAAGCTGACTTTTTCATGACTACATTGAATAGTGAAAGGGGAAATTCTAAAACAACCTGGAATTATATTAAAAAACAATTGGAAAATTCCCAAAAAACCAAAACATAACTCATGCAAATTCAATTGAATGGAAACATCCTGACAGAACCTCAAATCATGGCTGATGGGGCGACCGTGGCTCAGTGGTAGAGCGAGTCGTCCAATGATCCTCATTGGCGGTTCGATTCCCGCTCCTACCGAGTCATTTGTCGTTGTGTCCTTGGGCAAGACACTAAAAAAAAAATACTTCAAAACTCACCAAATGGCTATCGCATTGTTGGCAGCGTCTTCCTTGCAATCAAAATGCAACGCCGCCTGCGCGCTGTGGCTGACAGGGGTCGCGTCACTCACCGACGACAAATTAAGTGACAGCGAAAGTATTTCCCAGTCCAAAATGGTGACTATAATGACAAATATACAGCGCTTGCCTGCTGTCTGATTGCATGTGTAGAATCGGGCATTTAAACCTGTTTACTACGAGAAACAATGGTATAAAAATAAATCAATAAATGGAAGAAAATTTATGAATAAAGCATTTGACACGGTGTGATGAGTGCCACACAGCAGAAAAGACATAGCTGTCTGTAGGTCCGAAATGGCAGAAAAATGTGGGCATGAAGGGTATATGATCTGGTCTGCATATTTTTTTTTTTTTTGTGGTCCGGAGTCCGAATGAAATTTTTCTGTGTTTTTCTTTGCGCCCCCTGGAGTCTGAATGAAAATTTTCCAAGTGATTTTCTTTGCGCCCCTGAGTCTTTGGACCACCGGTGGCACAAAGAGTAAGTTTTGGAGCTGTTCTCCAAATGACCTTCGTCACGTTTATGTGTAACGGCTATTTCAGGATGTCGAGCTAACGGCTGACAATGTCCCTTTTTGCTTCCGAATGTTCAGCGCTAGTATCTAGGCACAGAGAAGTTGGGGAGAGAGCCTCTTCTGGTTCTCACTGACAACGGCACTTCCAGCTCACTCATGGAGGAACACGCCGGCAGTGCCCAGCCTTGAGCACCTTTCCCTGGGCAAAGTCAGCGGAGCAACCAGCCCCTCCTGGAGGTCTTCTGGCAAAGGTGGGGTTTTTGGCTTCCAACCGATGGGGGCTCCTCACCGGGCACAGCGCGGGTTGTGATGGGCCCTCAGCTGGTTCATTGACACCGGAACTTCCAGTTCACACAGGGGTGAACTCGGTCGCTGCTCCCCAGGTGTGAGCACCTCTGCCTGGGCAAAGTGACAGGTGTGGGCAAAGTGACAGCTCCAGGAGTGACAGACTCCTCCTGGAGCTCCTTGAGCAAAATTCCATTTCTGGAGTTCCAAGCCCGCACAGGGAGAGATTCGGTCACAAGCCCCATCCCAGAGAACCTACTTCTGGGGTATATCAGTGGTTGCAAGTGCCCCTCCTGCCAGCTGGAGCTCATCAGGCAAATATTTTGTTTCTGGCTTTCGACCATAGGTGGCTCCAGGAGCACAACTTAAAATGTCGCTTATTGGTGGTACTTGCCATGAAAAATGCCCCACTACTCTCATTGTCCAAATCTGTATGTCCTCATAACCCCATTTAAAAACATAATCATGCATCTTTTACACTCCGTATCGCACCAAAGCACTAAATTCTAAACCTTTCAAGCTCTCATTGACTCAGAATGATCTGAAGCACTATGAGCCAGTGACACACACTGAAAAAGTGTCAGGCACTGAAAAGCTTTGACACATTTGGAAGCAATGTAATCCAAAGTAAAACAGCAATGACATTGGAAGCTTCAGACATCATCGTTCATTTGACACTGGTGGTTTGACACCACCTCCGATGCAACATTTCGAATCACTCTACTTCGGAAAGAGAGACACAAGGTCCAAAGCCCATCACTACTACTATGAGAAAGTCCAAAGCTTATTGATTTGTTTACTGGTTTTTGACCGTCTGTTTTGTTTTGTCTGTTGGATTCGCATTACATGCCTCACCTGCCTGTCTATGAACCCTGCCTGCATGTGGACTTTCTTTTGCTTGCCGGATTTTGTGTGGATAAATCATTATTCTGATCTGTGGTTGATTACCTTTCCGAGTCTTGACGGTATTGGGGGAAAAAAGTAATCTAAATATCACTAGTGGCCCACCAGCCCACCATCAGTCAGCGAAGGAATGATGCATGAAATGTGAATGAAATATAGTCTGTAGGTACATGCAGACACAGTCTGAGTAGGAGTACCTACCTAAAATAATGTGCTAGGTTATCACAAGCTTCTTTTATAATGCGATACACTTTTCAGATTCTATAGGCTCTACATGTGTTTGAGCACAATGTCATTACCTTGGACTCACAAAATGAGGAGTACTTCTCAATATTCTTAATTACTTCATTAAATGCCTACTTATTCTTCAATGATAGGTCAGACCATATGCTGGGCAAAGGTGAATGAGTAATACAACATATCAAACAGGACACAAGACACAAGTAATTTACATAAACTGCACCCAATTTATTTGATTCATCACCACTCAAAATCATTTTCTTCAATATGAGTACTCACATATGCATTGATATGTGTAATCAAAACTTTCTTTTTCGTCATAATAAGCACAGAAAGTATTTTTAAAAATCAAATTTTCAAATATTTCTTAATAGGAGTGTAATATTGTAAATAAAACAATGTGTCAAATTACGGTTGAGAAAAAATTTGGCCAGATATAAAAGTTTGTGATAAGATATTCTGATTGAGTTTTGTTTATAAAGAATAAACAAAACTATCAGCCTGTGTGAATCTCAGGCTGCACACTGGTGTAATAGTTTAGACAGTGGTCATGTGGGAGTCATTAAGAGTTACAATACATGGATAGAGAAATGTATTCTTATAATGGCACTTGAAAGGTATCGTGTGAAACCACACTGATGAAGGTCTGAATGCAATAGGCAGCAAACCTAAACATGAGCTGGAACATCCTCACACACAGTTACTGTACTTCTGCACTTGATCTCGAATTTCATCTCGCACCACAGTGGCATTTTCCTTCAGCTCATCCAGTTCCATGCGCTGCTTCTGCATCCGTTGTTCGTTACTCTTGAACTTTTTCTCCAGCTCTGCAACCAAACACAGTTCAGTTCAGACAGCAGTTTTGTGCAAATAGTTTGTGAGTAGGAAATTAACTCCAACACACCAACAACACATCTACAGCTTGATGAAGAATAGTGAGTACAGGAGAGAAAAACAAGCCACACCCGCAACATCTGAGTATGTTGTCAAGTTGTAAATTTTAATTTTAACTTGGTATATGTGTTACTGTTTGAGCTATAAAGATATGACTGTTTTAGGCAGTCATCTTCATTAAAAATGTCAAATCCACCAAAAAACAATAGAACCTGATGAAGTTCCTGTATTTTCTTATATTTCTCACACTAAGAGCAGCTTGTTGTGCTTACTTCTGAGTTGTTCTATCCCCTTGCTGGCTTTGTTGAGGAGGTCCTCTGCCTCCTTTTTCATGTTCTCAGCCTTCTTGTTGATGCTGCCTATCCCTCCTGATTCCCCACCAAGAGAATCCACCTTCTTCTGCAGCTCGGTGTAATGTTTCTCTGTATCATTAAGACTCTGAGAGATGACAGTCTTTATTTAATTTTCACTTCATTTGCACTTTCTTTCTGTCATACACCTTCAAAAGTCACATTTTTAAAGCGAAAAAAAAACACAATCTAACCCTGCATGCTCACCTGCTCCAGTGTTGACACTAGGTGTGTGCTGTTGTTAGCTACTGCTTTGGCGTCCTGTGCCATCAGTCTGTTCTGCTCCATTTTGCTCCTTAGAGCCTCCACCTCCATGGAGAGGTTGTTCAAACGCAGAGTGACATCCATCTGTTTGTTTTCAAGCTGCTTCAGCTTCTTGTCCACCTAGAGCAGGGATGTCAAAGTCACGCAGAGGGCCAAAAAAAACTAATTTGCTACAAACCAAGGGCCGAACTGGTTCAATCATGAATATTGAAATGATTGCACATATCCTATTGAACCAAAAGGTTGTGATCCAATTTTCATCCCCTTGCCTCCCAGAATATAACGCCTATTGTTTCGTCATTCTATCTTATCCGTTTCCTGAGATATGTGCAAAAAAGTGTACAAAAGTAGAAATTTGACCTTGACCTAGTTTTCTCAAGGTCAAGGTTATCATCCCATTTTCATCCCCTTTGCCGCCTGAGTAATGTGCTTTTTCTTTCATCTTTCTATCTGCAACGGTTGTGAAGATATTTGGAGGACGGACGGACGAACACACAAACACTGACGATTACAATACATCACCGCTTCACGGGATGTAAACATTTTTCAACAGGCACAGACAAAAATGAACTTCCTTCAAAGAAAAAACACATCTTTGTGCGTTTCTGAGACGTTTGATGGTGCCTACTTGGATATTATTATTTCATCACAGTCAAACTTTCTCCACACAGAAATGACACAGGTTTGCCTTTTACCTCCGTGAACATGTTATGTGACTCCTTGAGTCTTAAAACCCCCTGTTCTCAGCGCTCACCTTCCGTTTCGCCATATTTGAGGAGGGGGGTAGCTCAAAGTTAACCTGTGTTCTGACTGCTGATGAATAATGAAGCCGAGGTACGCCTGCTGCAGTGACTTTGGCTACAGTTGCATTGTGGGGAAAGTAGTGTTGGTACGAGCAAAACATTGGCGGGCTGTTGTGGCCTGCGGGCCAGTTCTAATAGTAATTAAATATCATCCAGGGTGCCATAGATAATTCATTTATGGGCCCGATTCGGCCCCCCGGGCCGTGAATTTAACATATGTAACCTAGAGGCAAATTTCACATGAATTTGTGAAGTGTGAACTATTGACAATGCACTGCTTTGATGGTAGTTTATCACCTCAGGAGTTTTTACAAACACACACAATCGGTGAAGCTTCTGTACCTCAGCTGTAGCACTCTTTGCATGGTTGAGATTGGAGCGGGCCTCGTCCAAGGCTGATCTTGCATCTTCTATGGTAGTGGCCGTCAAGTCCATTGCCTGCTTGGCATTGTTGGCAGCATTCTTCACTTCCTCTGCTCGACTCCTGCACGACATTGCCAGAAATAAGACATACACCACTCACAGATAAGCCAGTCGCCATGATCCCTAAATATAATATTGTATGACACTAATATAACAAATCAATGATGGAATCTTTTTAAATATTAGAATGCAAGAAATTAGATGTACAAATTCAAAATATTATAACTGCAACAAATATTTGAAGCCACTTGGGGGCAGTAGACTCAACAATCAAACCACTTTTAAAAGAAAAGTTAGACTTTTTTACTAGTTTGGGACAATGTGATGAGAGAAGTGTTTAAATTGAATTCTGGGGATGGGAACTACACAAGCAAGATAGCTTCTACCCGTCAGCCCTTTTTTTCGGATGCTGTTGTTGCAAATGAGATGCAGATGGTGAAGACTGTTGTAATAATGTCCAAAAATTAACAAATAAACAAAAAAATAAAATGTTGGTGGATTTTGATCTCGCCCAACTGAGTCAGGTTAAAAGTAATCTAACTAGGTCCTGGCCGAAGTCTTATGAGGACAATGACATACTATATGTCATGTTTGAATATATATGTTTGATATCATATATATGTTTGAATCATTACCAGTCAGATTTGTATTTACTCGTAAAAAAAATCTGCGCATCTCTTCATCTAGGAGAGATTTTGATTATTTAAATGGCTGCTGGTGTTTGAGTGTTTGTGGCCTGATGTTAGATGTACTACTGTGGGAAATGTGACCTCTACTGTTAAATACCTGGCATTTTGTGCTTTGTCCAACAGCTCCTTGGCTTTGCTGATCTGCTGAGCGGTACGGCTGATGACATCATCAACATTGGTGAGGTTGGACAGGCCGTCCTTTATCTGTACAATCATTTTGTCCAGTGTGGTCTTGTTAACAGGCAAGGTAATTGACAAGACCTGCAGAGCCACCTTCTCAATGCTCTCTGGATCTGCTCCCTCCTCTGGGTGTAAAAAAACACGAATAAAACAATAAATTAAATACAATTAAGTCATTCTGCCACAAAAGAAAGGATGCTGCATTTTCTTTAAACTTGGACACAGGAGTGTTAGAGTGATCAAACAAGAATTTGAGTAAATCCAATCATTCACTTACCAGTGAGGAAGTCTCTGATTCTCTTTATGAAATCTTTCAGCTTCTTGTTATTGTTTTCAAGGTAGGTCTTCTTCATCTGGGCTTTGTCCATTATGATCATTGCCTGGTTCTTTACTTCCTGTGTCTGTGAGGCTATATCCTGGAGCTGTACACAGTAAACCAGAAGTTAGCAGAAAAGCTTCAAGGTCCCATCCTGCCAGACAGGACTACACTACACTACACTCAATCGAGTCATTACCTTTCTGACCATGCTTTGCACTTCCTCACTGGCCACATTTAGACTTTCGCTGATGTTCCTGGCATCATTCAGTACTGCTACAGAGGTGCTCACAGTACCGCTGCATCCCTCTCCTCCACATGCACCATTTTCCAGGTTGTCATTGCAGCTGGCACCACCACATCGACAACTGTCATTGACGCTGGTGTTGCTGTGACTGCCACATACCTGCACACAATTGAATCAATGGAATAATAGCAAATCAGAAATAGCTGTAAGCACTGGCTGGAAACTACCAAGACAGTCTTGTTAAGGAAATATTTGCAAGGATTAATGAAAATAGAAATACAAATAGTGTTTTTATCCTGCCACAGCATTTATCAGTGGGGTGGCAGTAGCTCACTCCACAAGCTCTTGGGCTGGGTACCGGAGGGTTTCCGGTTCAAAAGCCATGTGGATCAAAGAGTTTGGATTGTGAAGTGGCAGTGGGAGGTAACACTTCCTCAGCACTGCTGATGTTTTCTTGAGCAAGTTGCTCTTTTGGTGCACCCCATGTGAACGCTGCCCACCTCCCATTCTCTGCATGCTTACTGGTCCCTTCTGTGTGTGTGTACAGACCTGGATGGTATATAGAGCTGTGATTAGAGTGGAAAAAGTAATTTCCATACAGGAATTATTACAGGATCCCTTTTTGTTATCAGAGCTGTGATGAGACTGTTCTGTGAATGTTGCCCACATTTTTTATTTCTGAAATCCTCTAGCCATACGTCAAGCAATTAATGGCATAACAAATATACACTGAACATTTGACTAGAATTTAATATTCAACTAGCTTTAAAAAAAATTCTTGGATTCTGAAGGGTGAGAAAGCCAAACAGTGTGGTTGGAAGAATTAGAGTATATCTTTTCAGCATTCAGTGAAAGACTAAATGGGAGAGTTAGTTATGGATCCAACAGAAAAGGTGTAGCCCTTGAGGCATACATGTAATGAATAGGGAGCCATTTACCTTGTGGCTGAGGTGATGAACCTTCTTGTCCAGGTCGTGGGTCCTATGCCACAGCTCATTTAAGGACTTGTTCTGAGCAGCCATAGTTCTGAGGAACTTGTCTTTGCTGGCATCCAACAGGTCCCCGGTTAGAGTGCGGGTTTCTTTGGACTGTTCCACAGGACCGAGAGGACCAAAAGCAGTGAAGTTGCATTTCTCCTCAAACTCCACTGACTCCTGGTAGTACTTTTTCACCTTCTCAAACTGGTCTGTCATAAAACAGGAGCAGGTTTCAGGAGGTTTTCAGTCACTCAAGTTTTTGACTCTCCATCTCATTATGAATTAAAACATGACTGATTTGATACCTGTAAATCCTGAGGTGAGGTAGTCCTCCAGTAATTGCTGCTTCTGAGCCACAGCGGAGATGATGTCCCTCAGCTTACCTTCTAGGACACGTAATACCTGATTCAGTGCCTTGTCTTCCTCTGTAGTTTTGTTCATCTCTCGGGCGACACCCATCAGACGCCCGTCAGCCAGGGCGATCTCAGCCCTAGATATACAGGGGGCGTATTTCATTCAACACATTGGTAGTTGGTGAGAGATGAACCTAACACCTAAACATTATGTGACATCATTACCTGAGGTCATCGATGCTCTGTCCAATCAGGTGGTGTATACTGTCGTTGTACACTGTACCAATCAGATCCTGAACCTGCTTGAGTTTCTTCTCCAAATCTCTTATGCGCAAGTCACCAATTTCTGGCATTACCCCGCTCTCCAGGATGTTTTTCACGTCGTACTGGATGTGTTCCAGGTCCCTCTTGATCTGGCAAACCGTGTCATCCCAAAGCTGGAAGCAGGGGTGACACTGGACGCAGCTTGGGAAGTCACCGGTGAAGCCGCGAATGCATTTGTCACATCGTTTACCTGCAACACCCTCCCTGCATTGACACGCCCCCGTTGCTTGGTCGCACTGAGCCATTTCTGAGCCCAGCAGGTGACAGTTACACTCTGGATGGAAGGAAGGACAGAGCAGAAGAACAGAATAGGGAGAACATGGGTGGAGAGGATAAAAAAATAAAAAGGTAATTACAGACTAACAGATGAAAAATTTGTGAACCAACTTGATAAATTGTTGGAATATTTATTGTGGTTGTGGCATGTTTATTATGTTACTACAGATGAAAAAATTAGTTACAGCCATTTACTGTATGAAGTGTAGATACAAGAGGACCCACCCTGACACTGCACCCGTGGGTCTCCCCAGTGGAACTGCTCACACTCGGTGCACCGTTTCCCTCCAAACCCTGGACGACAGTGGCACTGGCCTGTGAACTGCAGTGACAGAACAAGATGGATATGAATTTAAAGTATTGTTGATTTTATGACATTTTATGTGCTTTGTTGTTATGTGTCCTCAGGCTGTCCTTCTTCCTCACCATGTTGCAGTGAGTTCCCATGGAGTGCTGACGGTCACAACTGCAGGGCTCACAACCTTCCTCCTGACCATAGTTCCAGTGATTGGCAGCACACTGGTCACAACTACGTCCGATGACATTCTCCCTGCAGTGGCAGATTCCCGTTTCCCTGTTGCAGTCGCATAGTCCATCAGTGCAAGTGGACTGAAGGGTACCAGCCGTCACACAGGTACATCCTGAAATCACACACAGCAGGTGGTGGGGCTCGTCTCTACATGATTCACTGATAAACCTGTAGACACGGAGAATGCATTATGTGATTGATCAAAACAAATAATCAGGCTTTAAGCAATTTGAATGAGCAAACAGTAAATGTTTTTGACATAGATTTGTCTAAACATGAACAGATCAAATGATAAAAACTGTAGAACGCTTCTAGGCTCATGGAACACATCCAGAACTCATCCGGTTTTATATAATTACAGTACTCCCTCGTTACTTGCTGTTAATACTTTTCAGGAACCACACACGAATAACAAATTCCGCGATAGAGCGATGAACTATTTATCTTATTATTTACGGTACTTTAAACATTTATGAACCCTCCCCATACTGATATTAAACCACCTTCTATCTGTATTCTCTTCTCCCACACACTTGGAAGTGCGTTGCGTTCCGAGACTCACAGAACGTAGCGCACTTCCGGATGCCGTAAGCCCATAGAATGCGCATACGGTATCACATGACTACTTACCAAGAAGCCGCGATGAGATGAAGTCGCGAGTGTTAATGTGCGTAAGAGCAAAAACGCCCTGTATTTTCTTATTTACGGTAATTTAAACGTTTATGAACCTTTCCCATACTGATATTATACCACCTTATATCTGTATAACCTTTTCCCACAGACTTGAACACCCCCGGTGTTTCTTATGGTGGGAAAGGATGACGCACGTGATATTCCTTGAACGGTCTTTAACAAGAACTGGAAGAAACAGGAACTGACAACATTCTCCTGCTCACACTCTCACGACCCCTTTTCAGTCTCAATAACACATGCACAACACACACACCTAGGTCAACTCAGGGAAACACACCCACAACAGAACAACACGAGTTATTACTGACGGTTTAAAACACTTTTGTTTTAAAGAAAAGTTGCAGGAGGAACTTAGTCTCACACACGGATGCGGTCAGTCAATAGCATGTGCGTACGGCATCATGTGACTACCTACAAAAAATCTGTGATGTAGTGAAGCCTTGCATCCTGAAGCGGAATAAGCGCTTCAGATGTACAGCTTCACTACATCAGTTTTGTCACACAGATGACGCTTGGCTGCGACCAGGATCCCACCTCAGACACCACAGCAACCAAACTAAACTGTTAAAAACACTGTCCAACTTAATATGGTATTGCTGTCATTTATTAAAAAATTAAAGCTTACAAGGAGTTCTCTTTTGTGAAAAAAAAAAAAAAAAAAAAAAGATTTTAACAGGACCTTCATTTTTGAAGCTGTATTTTAATATTTTCCATCAAAATGTTGCATGTTAATTTTTCCACGGTTATTGCTTGATGGCATTATTGTTGTTCTCATCTGGTCTCTCAGTTATGTAAAGAAAAACATAGGTTTTGTAAATCAAACCTTTAAAACCAAAATCAACCTTCAAATCTAATGCAGTCTGGAAAAACAGGAATCTATGAACAAAACAGCTTCATCTTGACTCCATCAATGCTCACAGGAAAAGGAAATTCATACATTGGCCATCATCACTCACGTCTGCAGTCATGGGCCAAAGCGTTGCCATAGTAACCATTTTGGCAGTGGGCACAGGATATGCCATCAGTATGGTAAAGACACTTGAGACATTGGCCAGTCCTGGGATTGCACGACTCAGGATCCTTGGTATCGATGTTGCCATTGCATTGGCACGGCAGACAGTGCCCACCCAGTTGCTCTGGGTTGCCATAGTAACCCGGGGCACACTGCTCACAACGGGGCCCTCAGAGTTGAAATGGGGGAAAAAATGACACAATGATCAAAATTACACTATTGATGTGAAACATCAATGAAGGAGTGGTGTGGAGCTCATTTCCTGCTAGACTGAATGGTGAGATTAGGATTTTACAATAAAGGCTTTATTATATTATTATAAAGGAATGTGCTGCAAAGAGCTACTGATCCATCCGTTAATTTAGAAACAATTATAATTCTATATGAAAGTTTATCATCAGGCTTGAACAAAACATTGTTTTATCTGATCAACCCTTACTTTTCTGAGGTTCAGCCTCCAGTTGTCGTTAAATGTAGCACCTGCTGTTCTGAAGGGTAAACTCCTCAGGATATTAATGAGAAGAGATTCTGCCAAATGTCAGCTACTTTGTTTTTTTGTTTGTACAATGTGTGCATATTACAGGGATTATGTAATATTCTCAACAGAATATTACATGGATTATGTAAAATATTGTTTATTCGATAGGAACACTTTGTTAACAGTATTAATAGCCTTGTGATTTTGGTTTTGCAAAGTTGCATAGCATAGCTACACAATGCTTGTTTGCAGGAAATGAATTCCACAATTATAGTGTTGTAGAATGACATTTATTCCCTGGTCAGAAAAAGCCAGCTGACTTAGAAGTGTGGAATATGATTGCTTACCTGTGTAGCCTTGTTTGCAGTTACAGATGATCTGGTTGGAGGTGTGGTCAGCTTGACAGGAGTGGCCATTGAAGTGATCTGAGCCAGGGTTACCAGGGCAGGGGCAGGGCCGACAGTGTTCCCCTGAACCAAGCACTGGGTTTCCAAAGTAGCCATCCACACAGCTTGGACAGACAATGTGTACATCAGCACCAGGCGTGAGGTGAGATCAGCAGGAATGAAGACTGAGACAGACTGATGCTCACCGCTCACAGAGGTGTCCGGTTGTGTAGTCCCTGCAGTTCATACACTCCCCAGTGCGTGAGTCACAGAGGTCGGCGTGTCCATTACACTGACATGGGTTACAGCTGGGGAAGCCCCACTGGCCTGGCTGGCAGTCCGAGCACTGACGCCCACTGGCTCCTTGCCGGCACTGGCACTGGCCAGTAACTGGGTCGCACTGGTGGCTCAATGAACCCTCTAAGTGGCAGTTGCAGGCTATAAGAGAGAAACCATTCCATGTTTCTTTCGCTGAGCATCTTTTTTTCAAATTAGAACCCATAACGAAGTACAGCTCTACAGGCAATGGTTCCTGAAAATATGAAGTTCATATTCTATCGGAAGTGAAACCATTAGAAAAACAATGGTTCGACTCCTGAAACCAGTGTTTATAGCATCAGTCCTCTTGACAGGTCAGATATTATTAACTGAAAACCTTTCCTGAGACTGGTGGTTGCTCTGTGTTTTTATCGTAAGCCAACGCAAGTCATGAAATTTCATGCAACACAATTTCATAAAATTTTATACTTAAGAAAGAATCAGTGACTAAAGTTATGACAAAAGTAACCTACCGGTAATTGCTCATAAGTGGGACCAACGATCCCACACTTTTCTAAATTATTTTTTAATTCCATTTGGGCGACGTTGTACCTCACTAAATTCACTGATATTTGTCAACAGATGTTAATTCAGAATTTTATGATGCACATCTGAAAAGAAAAACTGGACAGGAGCTTGAAAGGCTGAGAAAGTTGAAAAAACCTGACTGAACAATTTCACAGGTAAAAAGATTCATTGGTAACAAGTGATCAGTATAAGTGACTGAGTATGAATAATTGAGTCTTCAAGTCATCACAGGCAAAAATGGGAAGAGGTTCACCCCTGTGTGGAAATCCACAAAGTAAAAAATCGTTTAAGAATGTTTCTCAACATACAAATGTGAAGAATCTGAAGAATTCACCATCGACAAACCATAACAACATCCACCAACTGGAGTGTGCTCTTAATTTCCCATCGGGGATCAGATTAGTATATATTTTTAACAAAAAAAACACGCAAATGAAACAGAGGTTTCTGCTGCTGGGGGCAGAACATTCACACCATTAACAATGTTCATTTCATGTTCTGGCTCTTAAAAGGAATAGATGATTAGTTTGATTCACACATGTTTCCACCTTGAACACAGACTCTGTCCCGGTTAGCAGTGAGAATTATTATTTTCTTATTACTTTACAAACTCTGCTGATCCTAGACAAGACTTACCTGTACAGCCATTTACTCCAAACCCATAGGTCCCTGGGGCACACTGGTCACAATGCCGACCAATCACGTTGGATTTACACTGACACTGACCTCCCACCTTATTACACTCACCACTGAGAGAACCCTGAGGGTCACACTGACAGGCTGGTCATGACACACAATAGAGACATTATTAGAAATGAATGTTTATAAAAAATACAAGACTATTTTGAGTCTGCATCCTTTAAGCTAACAACGTACATAGAGCTCCATCATGAATGATGGATGAAATACTGCAAATGATTTTGGTGCACAATTCGGCCAGGACGGGCATGGGTGTCATCATGAAGGAATCCAGACACATGTAGCGAATCATTTCCTCTCTCCTCTGCTCTGCTTCAGGCTCGCTACTTTGCAAACCAGGCAGCTCAGTATATTGTGGGATCAGAACCAGCTACCAGAGTCAAGAAACAGAAGTTAAAAAGAGAAAAATTAAAGACTTGGTGAGAACCAAAGGGATATGGGCGACACTTAACCAAATTAGCCAAGAAAAAGAAAGACCTTGCTTACTTCATCAAATGGAATCCTTAACATAAAAAGAAAAAATATATAAATAATATACATTCAAAATGTAATAACATTATCTAAATGAAATGAATTACAATCTTTACTCTCTTTGCAATCATTATGGCAATTGCTTATCCGAAGTATGGGTCACGGGTTATGCTACAGCCTATCTCAGCTGGCCACAGGTGACATTAGGGATACCCTCTAAATGAGATGCCAACTTATTGGAGGGCCACATGAAAGACAAACAACCATGCATGCTCACACTCGCACCAATGGATAATTTGGTATGACCAATTCACTTAAGCTGTGTGTTGTTAGAGGTGGGAGGAAGCCGGGTGACCCGGAAAGAACCTACTCCACACAAAAAAGAATCAAACCTGGGACCTTTTTGCTGTGAGGCAACAGTACTACCACTTCATCACTGTGCCGCACTGCATTACATTCTTTTGCTCCTATTTTCACACATGTACAAATACAAATGTCCAAAGGACAATTGTCAGGGATTCAACTTGAAACGCATGTGATGTTGGTGATCAAATGTGGCATTTCTCATATTTAATGCCTGCAGAAATGATTCAAAATGATCTAAATAACTTGTTTTATCACTAATCCTATTGACATTGAACACTGCATTTGTATTTCCCACCACTAGGGAGAAACCTAATTGTTATAAAGAATAGGTAACATTATCACATTTAATTCTCTGGGAATTGTTAATTAAGTTATTTCTACAATTACATTGATACCATGGCAACTACTTACTCAGATGATAGTAATTGAGTATTTTTAATGATTGTGGAATATGAGCTCACCGAGTCAATAAGAATGAAGGCAGTAAGATGCCTATGTGCGACACCTTGGCGCTGGAATCTGATTGTGACCACGTAACGATTGTTGGGCTCAAAACAGAATGGCCTGGGCATCTGGATGTATCTGCAAAAACACAGATACAACAAATTCTAACAGACACAAGGCAATCCTCCATGAATGAATTTAAATATCAGAAGAGAAATTTTGCTTTGCAAAAAGATACAGTCAAGAGTGCAGAGTTTGACACAGTTAGGCCCAGAAAATAATTTCTGTCTGTTGAATCCCAACTGTTGACTATTATAAACTGAATTTTGGTTTATTACTAAGCTATTCAAATGCATACTTGCTTTTAATCTATTGTCTTTGATCATTTAATCAACTGAATTAATGGGGGCGGCTGTGGCTCAGTGGTAGAGCGGATCACAACGATCACAAGATTGGCGGTTCGATTCCTGCTCCCGCCCAACCACCTTGGGGTGTGAGCTGACAGTGGGAGGTGTCAGCTCACCTCCCGAGCACTGCTGAGGCGCCCTTGAGCAAGGCACCGTCCCCCTTTATAATTTACTCATTAGGGAGCACTAAGAAGGACCTGCCTGCCACTCAACCTCCCACTGCATGCCGACAGGCCCCTTGTGTGTGTGCGTTCAGGACCTGTACACACTAATATATACACTGTATATGCATGCAGTTGACTAACGGATTACTAGAGTGTCTTGCTAATTTCTCTTCAGGAATTATGACAGTATCCTCACCTATACATTAGAATAAGCTCATTTGAAAACCTCATGGTGTCACCTTGTGGCGTCTACCCGGTAGTTGGGGCTGCTAGTCGAGGTAGCTCTAGTCTTGTCCATGTCTCTCACTTACGGAGCCGTTCTGGTTTTGTCAAACATAGCGGTTTATATTCTTTGACTGTGACAGACCTCATGTTGTTGTGTGAGAACCCCGATGCTTTATTTACCAGTACCAAACTCATGAAGCCGGCGTCTACCCGGATGGCCGGACTGTAACGCCGAAGCAGCCTTCGTCTTCGCGTTCGTCCGTCCCACACACACGGAGCCGTTAGACACATTTATGAAACATTAAGTATGGCAGTTGTTGCTATTGCAGGACACATCAGTTGTACGAGTGATTCCATGTTCAATTATGTTATTAACACATTATTACATTGTTCATTACTATTATATTATGAATATATTAAATACATACTGTATTTTGAAATTTATTTAAATGTACTTCATGCTTTATGTTAAGAGTTATCAGAGATGGTGGATGATGTCAATATACGTAAATTTGGACAGGAAACAACCGTCCATCCATCTCCAGCAGCAGCTTCAACAGGGAGCCCCAAACTTCCCTTTCCCTGGCCACATCCACCAACTCTGACTGGGGGATCCCAAGGCATTCCCAGGTCAGTGTAGAGATATAATCCCTCCACCTGGTCCTGGGTCTGCCGCGAGTTCTCCTCCCAGCTGGACGTGCCAGAAACACCTCCCTGGGGAGACGCCCCGGAGGTATCCGCACCAGATGCCCAAACCACCTCAGCTGACCCCTTTCCACGCGAAGGAGCAGCGGCTCTACTCTGAGCCCCTCACGAACAGCCGTGTTTCTCACCCTAAGGGTGAAACCAGCTATCCACCTGAGAAAGCCCATTTCCACCGCTTGTATCTGTGATCTCGTTCTTTCGTTCATGACCATAGGTGAGGGTAGGAACAAAGATTGAACGGTAGAGAAAGAGCTTTGCCTCTCAGCTTAGCTCCCTCTTTGTGACAACAGTGCGGTAAAGCGACTGCAATACTGCTCCTGCTGCCCCAATTCTCCATCTAATCTCATGCTCCATTGTTCCCTCACTCGTGAACAGGACCCCAAGATACTTAAACTCCTTCACTTTTGGAAGGACCTCATTCCCTACTCGGAGAAGTGGGGAACCGATCCTTGTCCATAATCCATCCACAAACATCTCTGAAACTCATCAGTTAACTTAGACTGTTACTTCTTTGTTCAACAGTACAACAGTAAATCTGCATGTAGGCTGATTCTTTCCCTATTGTCTCATTTCCAGGCTTCAGCTGTGAGCAACAAGTTCATTGCTGTAAAACTACTTTCCTTACACGTTTTCTGAGCTTTAACTTTTATCCCCACCTATAAATTTAAATGAGCTCACTTGAAAAGTCTCACACTGTCACCAACTCTATCCACTACCTGTTAATCAAGTGCCCAACCAATCACGGCGCATCTGCCAAAAAGAATCATGTGAACAATATGGCGTAAGGCATCTATGTTAGGAGAAGAAATGACTATACATGGACTTCCCAGTTAACATAATTTTAGAGTGTCATAACTGTTCCAGCAATTTTCATGTTTTTGAGTAGAGAGTCCAAACAGCAGGAACGACACAGAAAATGGCAACGAATTCTGAGTGAAACTACAATCGATGTAGTATCCAAATATTCCTCGGGCATCTGACAAAATGCTCAAGGAGCATTTTGTAACTGTAACTACATATAGTTCTGTACATGTAGTCAGCTAAAAAACTATCACATCTCTAAAATTTTCCACTAGCTCTTTTGACAGGTGCCTTTTCCTGTAACATTAGCTCCTTTCCCAATCTCACGATTAGTTAGCTTTCTTTCTCCAGTTAGCCTGCTTACATTTATCTATGGCTTCGCAATATCCGCCCAGCGCAATCCATGATTTGCCAACACAAAGGCAAACCAATTAAAGAAGCTCCACTATGAAAATTTTCTGTTATGTTGATGATGAGCTATTACCTGAATAAAGCGAAGACAAATTTAGTAGTCATGTAGAAGATTTTATCTTATCTGTCAGTGTGTACCTTAGGGATCATCTATAATTGCTCTTCAGACTTTTCCAGAGCCAATCTCCAGTTCAGCTAGGCTGCTGCCTTTTTTTATGTAACTGGAACTGATCCCAGCGCAGGTTCTTTCATGTTCGCCTTCTTATCAGCAATAACACTAAATTTATTGTATTTTAGTAATTTAAATGTATAGCAGAGTCCACTGAGATATAAATACAAATTCCGGTCTAGAGCAGACAAGCCAGGGCAGGTCCATGTGATGTGATGATGTAAGTCATTCTGAGCTGATCAACACCTGGAACCCTTACAGCAAGTGAATGGAACAAATACACCGACAACAATGGCCCCCTCACATAAACACACACTCCTGCATGTGTCAGTGTTGATACCTGTTGCGATGCGGTAGGGTCATTGTGTAGAGCTGCTCTGTTGGCAGGAGGTTTCCACACCGCAGACTGGACGGCAGCAGCACTGATGTTATACTAACTACAGCCTCCCAGTCTTCTGTGGACTTCACACACACACACACACGCACACAGTTTAGTATAGTTTTAGGTGGAAAACAAGCTTCCAATTTGTCTCGTCGAATGTGGTCACACACCTCAGGCTCATATCGGATGATAATATCATACTCCATGGCATAGGGGATATTATCTATAGTGAACACCAGCCCTGCACCATCTTTGACACGAACAAAACCAGGTCCCGTCCATGACACCATGTTACTGGGGGTGTGTTCTCTGTGAACAGTTGTCACATCCGGCTGAGGCACAGACAGAATCTATTACTGTATTTGTTTAACATTTATTGTTCTTATGTTTTGTTTATTTCAGAACAGATTCAGTACATACAGAATAAAGACACTGATAAAGCTTTCCAAGTATTTTAGTGCACATAATAAGCTGACAAAACAAATCCTCTTTTATGTAAGAATAAAAAAGATATTTAAATTTGTTGAAGCATGTTTGTGATGTTGATTGATTATTGGGTAGGGTGGAGGTAGAAGACTGAACATGACAGTTATTTTACAGGACAGTTAGTTGGCATGAGAAAAAGTCCTTTTTCACATTTTCAAGTCTCTAGTTTATCAATTCTTTTAAAACTTTTAAAGTTTTCATTTTTGGGGGATTTACACTGTCCAAAAAAAGAGACAAATAAAAAAAAAAACTGTGACAAGATTGCAGCCTGAGATAATAGCTATTAGGCCAAATGGGTTGGGTAATCAACACAGTTTGATTGACAGATCTCTTACTTTACATGCTATCTCAACCATACATGAAATCAGTGAACTGATTGCAGTGATACATACCGTCTGTTGAAGCTGTCGTATGCGCCTTAGCGCTGCCCGATGTTGCTGGGAATCAGTGATGTGGCGGTGACGGCGGTGCCTCCTCAACTGGTTGCTAAGATGTTGAACACAATCGGTCTCTGCCTGAGGACGAACTTTACCCTGAGATGGTAAGATAAGTGAGAAGTTGGTCTCTTTGCTACTGCCTGGATATTTTAGGAGTGACATCAGCTGCAGAAGATAAGTATGTACAATAATGTAGTACTTTGATTACATCACTCATACAACCACTGGCAAAAATTACGGAATCGCTAGTCTTGGAGGATGTTCATTCTGTTCTTTAAATTTTTTATTTTATATACTCAAGTAATCCCCGAAGGGAAATTAATGGCACACTCTAGTTAGTCCAGATGAAATCACATGCATGTTAGTTAGTGTGTACAGGCCCTGAACACACACACACACACAAGGGGCCTGTACTCATGCAAGGGAGGTAGAGTGGCGGGCAGCTCCTGCTTGGTGCACCCCAAATGAGCAACTTATAAGGGGGACGGCGCCTTGCTCAAGGGTGCCTTAGCAGTGCTCCAGAGGTGAGCTGGCACCTCCCACTGTCAGCTCACCTCTGGGTGTTTTTGTGGGCGGGAGCGGGAATCGAACCGCCAATCTCAAATCATTGGACAACCCGCTCTACCGCACGCTCTACCACTGAGCCACTGATTTGTAGAAAAAAAAAGCAAATCACAGACATAACAGAAAACACATTTCAAACGGCAACACTGAACTGAAACACTAAACAAAATCAGGAAGAATATGGTGGTAGTCATCAACAGTTAGTTTTTAGACCAAGCAGGGTCACAAATTTATCAAATAATTAAATTCTGAGGAAAAAATTATGGAATAACCCTGACAATCTTCATTTCCAAAATGAACACTTGATTATATCTGCTTGTTAGTCTGCAGTTAAAAAGGAGAGCTCTTGCAGCAAGTGGACTGACATGAATCATGGCTCCAGCGCAAGAGAGATATCAATTGAAATATTCATTCATTCATTTTGAATAACCGCTTCTTCTGCTGTCACGGGTCTCGGGGTCGCTGGATCTTGTCACAGCGGACAAGGGGCGTGAGGCAGGGTACACTTTGGGCGCGACGCCGGCGCACCGCGGAGCCATATGGAGACAGACAAACGTGCACACACTCATATCTACGGCCAATTTGCCTGAAGTGAATGTTTTTGAAGGTTGGACAAAGCCAGAGAACGTGGCAAGAACCCACACAGACACGGGGAGAACATGTAAACTCAACACAGAATGGGACTCGAACAGGGAACCGCCTTGCTGTGCAGCGACAGTGCTACCCATTGCACCACAGTGCCGTGCAACTGAAACAAAGGAAAGGATTTCAAAAATTCTTAAAAAATCATCATGTAGTTTTGCAAACGATGTTCGTTGTTCACATTCAGCTGTGTTTAAAATCTGGGCCAAATACAAGTAACACTGGAAAGTTGTTAAAGGCAAGCAAACTAGTAAACCAAGACATCAAAGGCAAGATCAAGACATCAAAGCATCAAGACAGAAACTTAAAGCAATATGTCTTGATAATGCAAAATAAATGAGGAACAAATGGGAAGAAACTGACGTCTGTGACCAAACTGTAGGAAACCACATAAAGGGATAAACGGTAGGGTTGAGCCGGATACTCGTTTCATACTCGTACCTACTCGCTGCAGTTAGAGTGGAGTTTCCCTGTCTCACGCAGTTACTGATCTCTCTGTTCGTGGCTTCACTGTTGCTCACGTCCTTATTAGATTTTCTTCAGCTTGCCTCTATTTTGGTGTTTGGTTATGTGGTGAACTTTGTTTTTTTTTTTTTTTTTTGTTGCACGTACGTGTGCATTTAACCACCGCCTCGGTGGTGAAAGTCTTTTTTTTTTTTTAACCTGTTCTAAACTGTTCAAATTAACAATGTCTATACTTAATATTTTGCGCACACACGCGCGCACACACACACACACACACACACACACACACACCATAATCAATATTGTTTAACTTTATGTGAAAAAAATGGCAATAGCATTTGGTACTAAAAATAAATAATTGAAAAAAAAGTACTAGAAAAAAATTTAAATGAAAAAGGAAAAAAAATTAAAAAGTTTTGTTGAGTATGACAATTCTTGTTCATGCATACTTTGTAGTTAATTACTTTTTTTTATTGCATTGCACTTCATTAATGCACTTTGTGTTTACTCGTTCTATATATAGTTCCTTTACTATTGTGATCAAAAAGCGTTGAATCTCAATTCTGAGGCTCTTCGGTAAATATTCATTCATAGACTTAAAAATATTCATGTTCTGACTCAGTTCCATAAAAAACTTGTTCTGTAAATACTTCTTACTTTTGTGATCAAAACATTTATTTGAATTTCAATTTTGAGGCTGTTCTGTAAATAGTTTTAAAATAAGCAAAAATACAGCAACTTGTGATCAATCCATATCAATTTTAGACTTAAAACAATGTAGTGATTTAAGCCCCACCCATTTCCGGTCAAACCACACTCACTTCCGGTTTAAGCCCCGCCCATTCCGAAAACAGATACAGATGCAGATAATCTAGTTGTTTGAACAGATACAGATAGTGGTGTACTCGCTCATCCCTAATAAACGGGATTTATATGGAGAAAAACTAAAGAAAAGCCTTTATTAATACCTTTACAGAAAAAAAAGGTTACAATGGGCTAAGGAAAAGCAGTCGCTAATCTTCATCTGGCAAGGTGATGATGCTAGAACTTTTGTTTGGTGCCTTTCAGATGAGATATATTCCATGGTCTTTTTACTGAATTTTCAGTCTTACTACAAAAAAGAAAGTTTGACATTCTGAAATGCCTTATGACTGAATATCAAATTTAAAAAGCTACAGTGTTAGATGAGTGAGCTGAACCATCCAGCTCAGAGACTACTCCAAGGACAGAAGTCCCCAACCTTTTTTGCACCACAGACCGGTTTTATCTAAGACAATATTTTCACCGACCGGCCTTCATTTGCTCGATAATTATTAATGATGCCAGGACAGCTGTAGTCAAATAATAAAGTGGTCTTATGTTAAATGCAGACATCAACAGACAATAACCTTTTTTTTCAGAAATCGATAATCCACATCTCTGTAAACAAAATAATTATAAAACAAAATTATATTACAAAAATCAATTCAAGTGACTACGCTAATGAGGTTTCTTTTGAAATATAGTGACTTACAGTCAGTGCATTCAACGTAGAAGAAATACTGATCATTTCTTTATTTAAGGGTGAAAAAGTCAATCAACAGTACAGTAATACTAATGAGTGGAAGCTCTGAGCTTGTTTCTCTGCAACGAGCCGGTCCCATATAGGGGTAACAAGAGACAATGAGACCAGAAATGTGTTCCGTATGTCCTGTAGTTTGGTTTTGGTTGCGGTCACTCCAGAAAATCCCACTCCACAAAGATAGAAGGTTGAAAATGGAAGCAGGGTTTTCAATGATTTTCGGGCGATCTCAGGTTATTCTGCGTTGATTTTAATCCAGAACACTATCTAATAGCCTATGACCCAGTACTGGGTCAGTTGCACTATCAAGAAAAGGGCCCCAGATCTTGTAGAACGTATTTACTGATCATCTGAGACTGTGTCTAATCTTTTCTAGTGAGAGGAAGAATGGTATGTTTTTGACCAAGTGGGCGTGTTTACATTTCAGTAAGATGGAACAGTGTGCTAACAATGAGCCAAAGGCCAGGGTCCTCTGTTTTGCAAAAGGCAGCTTAAGTTCCTCTGGGGCTATCCCAAACAATGCCACAAGCACGAGCTGGAGCCTATCCCAGCTGGCTTGGGCATGAGGCAGGATAAACCCCAGCCGCAGAGCCACACCAAGATGCACACAACCACGTACACACACACACACACTCATATCTACGGTGAATTAGGGAACAACCAATTAACCTGAAGTGCATGTTTTTGGGGGTGGGAGGAAGCTGGAGAACCCGGAGAGAACCCACGCGGGTAGGGGAGAACATGCAAACTCCACCCAGAGCAGGACACAAACCCAGAACCGCCTTGCTGTGCAGCACCCTAGGTTGAGATATACAGAATAGAAATAGTCAGGCTCAGCTCCACCCACAGCTTAGTCTCTGGAACCCAAACCCTTGAGATGGGCTGGGTTGTTCATTTTTCTGGAGTTGCCCAAGGCAAGAGGCGGTGAGCTGATGCGGGTTTGTTTATAGCCCCACAGCTCAGCCACCATATGTTGGAGTTTAACCGGGTGAATGAGAAGCCTTTGGATTGGGGATAGGTGTCTCACTGTAATTTTGGCTGACCTGCTTGGAGTCCCTGGGAGGGGGACAAAATTGTGCTCCAACTCGGGACTCTATTTTTCTTCTCCGGAACTTCAACGCTCTAGTTGGTAATAACAGTAAGACCTGGAAAGGGGTGACTGGGATAAACAGCCTCCCTGATCTGAACACGAGTGGTGTTCTGCTATTGGGCTTCTGTGCTAGTCACAGTTTGTCCAAAGCGAACACCTTGTTCAAGAACAAGAGGTCTCCATGAGTGCACATGGCACCAGGACACCCTAGGCCAGTGTTTGATGATTGACTTGTTGTCTGTAAGCCAAAAGTCTTCCCGAAATCAACCGGCACCCAAAGAGAATGATCCACAATCGGTTAATAACGGTGAGACCTGAGGCTTGTACCATAAAGCTGGATTACAGCTTAGCGAGATAACTTCAGGCTTCACCCTGGCTTTTCGGTACCATAATGGTGGCCGACTTTCCATCAGGCTACGTTGTCGCGATAACCTATGCTGAACACCTAACCTGCTCCGGAGCAGGATGAGTTCAGGGTAAGAGCTCAGCAGGTATAACAGCCTCACCTACTGACCAATCAGAGCTCAGTAGGAATAACAGCCCCACCCACTGACCAATCAGTTCTCTTGGAAAATGGGCTATCTGTTTTATGAGAACCCGGTGGATCTTGGTGCACAGCTTGTGCGAAGAGCGCTCAAGCGCGAGAGAATATTTAGAGATCGCTGTAATCCGTTCGGATTGCCTGAACAATCACTGTACGAAAGGTACAGGTTTTGGGGAGAGGGGTTACATTACATCTCTCAGCTGCTAGAGCCTTACGTCAGCGCTGACAGTCCCGCAGACAGTGTGCTGCACTGAGGTTTTTTGCCACAGTTAATGTACTATATTTCTTAGTGATGTTCGTAATTATTATGATGTCCTTAAATCCCTTGTTGGATGGGTTACAAGCAAGCCACACATAAAATGCCATTAATCAATTATTTGTTTAAGTAAATCATGGATTTATTCATTCATTCATAGGTACTTTTATGTATTCTGTTGGCAATGCCGAAAACCTCTGGAAGAACACAGTATGTAAAGCTATTCATAAAGTCACGTGGGCTACAATCACATGCCATAACGAAAAATGTCGTACACACATACATTTATGGAACACACAAATGTTACTGTAGTCAGATATACAAGTGCAGTCATAGTGGTCATAGTCATAAAGTCAGCCTCTCTGACTTTATCTCCAAGGGGAAGTAATATTATAATGGCACTAAATTCTGCATTGACACAGTCGGCGATTTTTTGCCAGCGATCCTTGCGCCGTTTGGCAGCTGCAACTGTGTTGCTCTTTGCCTGGATTATTGATTTGTATTGCTCGTATTTATTAATTATTATTGTTTGCTCCTCCGTTGTGAAATATGCGGCTCAGGCCGGTTTGTTGCATGTTTGCGATTGGTCGCATACAGCAAACTCCGCCCTTTTTATGTGAGCGCGCACAGATCTAGAGTGGACATGCCTGAATTGAATTAGTGAGTTGATAGCCGGCATTATGGTACCGCTAATCCGGAGGGCAGATGTCACGGTAAATGAAGCCAGATAAGTAAGAGGAAGCCCGGCCAGGTTAATCCAGCTTTATGGTACAGGCCTCTGGAAAGGGGTGATTGGGATGAACGGTCTCCCCGATTTGAACATGAGTGGTATTCTGTTATTCGACTTCTGTCTCAAGCCGCAAGTTACATCTGCTCTGCACGTACATTGTTATGTTTTTTATAAGTTAATCTTTATTATGGACAGCCTCCACCCGAATACATTACTGCAAGCCAGCAGTACTGGACTAGTATACTCCAGGGAGGAGATGCTGTCCATGAGGACGAGAAGAGGTCCAGAAATTTGGGATCTCATCCCCTTTGAGATCCAGATGAGATACCGAGACAGTCCTTCTTTCAGTAAATGAAAGAATAAATAATTGAAATGGTTTCGTGTCACAAACTTGTTTCATTGCGAATACCTTGAATATGAATGTATTGCAACTTTTCATTTCGAGGCTGTGGAAGAAAATCAGTCCATGGGGTCATGTTTGACCTCCCCTGTGGAAGAGTGGATGTATCGGTAACTTGTGCATCCAAGGGTTGATTTACTTTATATGGTGTGTTTGTTGATGCTTATGAATGTTTTCTCTGTTAGCTGTGAAGGAAATTTTCTGTTCTTTGAGAAAGGCCTGAAGAGCTTCCCAGACAGTAGCACTTGGGACCTCAAGGGTTTAATTGACACTTAGAAAGTTGCTGGTCTGTTCAGATATGAATTCAACACAATCATCAGCCGCCAGTTTCTTCTTGGTTTGACTACACTAGTGAATGATAGATCCAGTGTCACTGGGGAATGATCAGATTACAATACTCTGGTATGCGCAAGAGGGAACCTTTGACATCATGTCACTCTTGATCAAGAAAGACAACCCTTGAATATGAGTGGTGTACATGTAAAAAAAAAATCTCTGTAGGCTGTTAAAAAACCCATAGATCATCTATACTGCATTGTACTCTGACAGGAAGTTGCGAATAAAGGAAGCAGACCTGCTCCTTTCACAGGGTCTAGTTAAAAAGTAACAAATGTGTTAAATAGTTTACCTGAGATAATTCATCTTGGTTGGGGACAAATGACACAGTGGTATAGCACGCGGTACAGTGGGTCTTCCTATGATTCAAGATCGGCGATTCAATGCCCGCTCCCGCCCAAAATAACACCAGTGGGAGGAGTCAGCTCACCTCCGGAGCACTGCCGAGGCACCCTTGAGCACGGCGCCATGTCCCTTACAAGTTGCTCATGTGGGCGCACCACAAAGGAGCTGCCCGCCACTCTACCTCCTCTGCATGCGTACACCCTTTGTGTGGGCTTGTGTCTTCAGGGCCTGTACACACATATATACGCATTTAAAAACTAACTGGAGTGTGCCAATATTTTCCCTGCAGGGATCATAATCAGTATATAAAATTTTTTAAAAAATTCTTAGAAAAGCCACCCTTCTTGCCTTCGCCTGAAAAGTAGAAAAAAGCTGCCCCACCCCATTTTTGTGGATGCAAGAATGGTCAAGCTGTTGTCCACCTGAACCCACTGCAGGAAAGCAACAACAGGCTTTAAGATGGGAGAGGATTGTTTCTCTTCACTGGATGGTTTAAGCCCTTCACATTCCAACATGCAAATCTAAGGCTGCAACTCATTTGAATTCTTACCAAAGATATAAGAGCAGGCGTGAGTGTACAGAACGAACCAACTACATGATGATGGGAAACCATCTATCTGATCAAAAACGTGACTAAATATCACAAGGAACATATAAAACAGAGTCAGATTTAGGTTGCTAAAATTAAAAACAAAATAATTACCCTCTTTCTCCAAAAAAATAGCACCACCCAAAAAATTGCCAGCTATCTCCCTGTAAACCCCTCTCTGACCAACAAACTCCCTAAACCCTCATGTAGCAACAAGCAATCAAAGACATTCTTTTGTCCACCAGAACGCATTCCAATTGCCTTGGTTCAAGCCTTGATTCATCACAGAAATTAGACCTTTCAAATGTTACGTAAGTTGCTGCCGTTGACAGTGTGGGAAATTATATAATGGAGAATGAATACTGTACTCACACAAAGAAAAAAAAAAAAATTAAATAAGTAATTGAAAAATAAGTTGTAAGAATAAGCTGCAAGAGGATGGCGGCGCGTGAACATGCAGCGGCTCCCCTCTCTCCCGATACAGCGGTTTTTTCGTGTTTTTTGTGTCTTGTCTCTCTGTGTGTTTGTCCATCTTTGTCACGTCCTTCTTCGTCATGTCTACGTACCCCAAGGCGCTCATACTCCCGTGAGTTTCTGCTCGACATGCGCAGAACAACTTTATTGGACTTAGACCCAGCAGACGCGGAAGTGCTGCGCGAGTGCGGTCTGCTCCGGAAGCCTGCTCAACCACCGACCCCCACTCCTGCTCCCCGCCCGCAGTGGAAGCGCTACAAGCGGAACATGCGAAAGCAGAAGCGGGGCAAGCGCGGAGGCATCCGGGCTAGGCTAGCGGCTAGCTCTCACCGGCCGGCTATCCCGACCATCACACTTGCCATCGTACGCTCGCTGGACAATAAACTGGACTACATCCGCCTGCTCCGATCATCAAATAAGTCTGTGGATAAGTGTTGTGTCTTTGTATTTGTGGAAACATGGCTCACTGACAGCGTCCCGGACTGTGCCACTCAACTGGACCGGCTAACATGCTACCGGGCTGACAGAGCGCTTGTCGAGGAGGGGAAGACCCGCGGCGGGGGACTCTGTGTTTACATCAGGGATGCTTGGTACCGCGACGCTGCTGTGGTTTGCACATGGTGCTCTCCTCTGATGGAGCTTATGATCATCAGATGCTGGCCATTCTACCTGCCCAGGGAGTTTTCTGCCATATTGCTGGTGGCAGTATACATCCCTCCCACCTCCAGCAACAACAGTAGTGAGGCACTGAATGAACTCTACCATCTCATCAGTGAGCAGCAGACAGTCCACCCAGATGCCTTCCTCATTCTGGCGGGGGACTTTAACCATGCAAACACCAAGAGTGTGTTTCCAAAATTACATAGACATATCAACTTTGCCACCAGAGGAGCTAACATCCTGGACAATGTCTACACGACACATAAAGATGCCTACAAGGCCCGCTCCCTACCCCACCTTGGGGCGTCAGACCACACTACTGTACACACTACGCTCGTTAGAGTCGTTAAACCTGTGAAAAGGCAGATACGGGAGTGGCCTGATGGGTCGTCAGAGGCACTTCAGGACTGTTTTTCAACCACAGACTGGAGCGTATTCAAAGACGCAGCCACCCACAACAACACCACAGACCTCCAGGAGTACACGGAGACCGTCACGGCATACATGAGGAAATGCATGGATGATGTCACGGTCACCAGAACGATCTCCGTTTGAGCCAACCAGAAGCCTTGGCTGACAGGTGAAGTCCACAGGCTCCTGAAGGCGCGGAGCACGGCCTTCAGAGCTGGGGACGAGGTCGGTCTAAGGACAGCTAGGACCAACCTGTCACGAGGCATCCGAGTGGCCAAGAGACAGTACTCCAGGAGGATCGCCACCCACTTCAGCGACAGCAGAGACACCAGGAACCTGTGGGGATTCAATCCATCACGGACTACAAGCCCCTTCCGCAGGCCTGCGACAGCTCCACTACTCTGCTGAATCAGCTGAATGACTTCTTTGGGCGCTTTGAGGCAGACAACGGCATCCTGGCACAGAAGGCTACACCCCCTCTTGGCGACCAGGTGTTGACGCTTTGTCCAGACAGAGTGAGGCAAGTCCTCAGAAGGACCAACGCACGGAAAGCCCCAGGTCCTGACAACATTCCTGGTCGTGTCCTGAGAGACTGTGCTGATGAGCTCACAGATGTCTTCACAGACATCTTCAACATCTCCCTGAGCCAAGCTGTTGTCCCTACCTGCCTCAAAGCCACCACCATTATCCCAGTCCCAAAGAAGTCGCCCCCGTCCGGCTTCAACGACTACCGCCCAGTTGCACTCACTCCCATCCTCATGAAGTGCTTCGAGCGGCTAGTCATGCAGCACATCAAGCAGCCCCATCCTCTTCACTCTGTTGACCCACAACTGCATACCACCTTTCAGCTCCAACCTCTTCGTCAAGTTTGCAGACGACACGACTGTGGTGGGTCTCATCAACAACAACAATGAGACAGCCTACAGGAATGAGGTGGGCCTCCTGGCTATGTGGTGCAAGGACAACAATCTCCATCTGAATGTGGCGAAGACGAAGGAGATTGTTGTGGACTTCAGGAGAGCATTCACCCAGCATGCTCCACTAACCATCGATGGTGCTGCAGTGGAAAGGGTCAGCAGCACCAAGTTCCTGGGTGTGCACATCTCCGAGGACCTGTCCTGGGACCGCAACACCGCATCGCTGGCCAGAAAAAGCCCAACAACGCCTTTACTTCCTCCGCAAACTGAGGAGAGAAAGAGCCCTACCCCCCATCATGCTGACTTTCTACAGAGGCACCATCAAGAGCATTCTAACCAGCTGCATCACCGTGTGGTACGGCGCATGCACCATTTCCTGCCGCAAGACCATGCAGCGCATTGTGAGAGCAGCTGAAAAGATCACTGGTGTCTCTCTCCCTTCCCTTACAGACATTTATAACACCCGCAAAGCCATCAGCAAAGCCATCAGCATTGCACGTAGGAGACTGCAGAGTCTGCGGGCCAAACCAGCAGGCTCAAGGACAGTTTCTTTCACCAGGCGGTCAGGAGGCTCAACTCCCTCCCTATTCTGCTCCCTGCCATAGCTTTGAACTCTACCCTCACACTGCCCTGCCCTCCCCCCAGCACCTGACTACCTATCTCTCCCTCCCCCCGTCAACTCAGGGACTGCGCACACGTCACTTCCCCGGTGTGTTTAGAGTGTATAGAGATGTTAACCATCCCTTGTGTTTCGTCTTATACTTCGGGCTGTATTGTCTGATGTACTGTCTGTGTTGTACTGCTTGTTGCACTGCCTGTGTTGTACTGCTTGTTGCACTGCCTGTGTTGTACTGCCTATGTTGGCCTGCCTGTGTGTCCTGCCCGTGTTGTACTGCCTATGTTGTCCTGCCTGTGTGTCTTGCCTGTGTTGTACTGCCTATGTTGTCCTGCCTATGTGTCCTGCCTGTGCTGTACTGCCTGTGTCGTCCTGCCTGTGTTGTACTGTCTGTGTTGTCCCGTGTTGTACTACTGTGTTGTACTGCCTGTTGTACCGTCTGTGTTGTACTGCCTGTTGTACTGTCTACGTGGGTCAGAGAGAGGACTGCAATTTCATCTGTGCTGTATGTTGTGCATATATGGTACATTTGACAATAAAGCTGACTTTGACTTTGACTTGACTTTGAATAAAGAAGTTTGGAAAAGCTCTTCCAAGAGTGAGAATGCACTAATAAAAACAGGTGACAGGCCAATGTTTTTGTACCAAAAACTGAAATATTTTCCTGCATGAGGGTGAGATACTTCCCTCCCTTCCCTCCTAATGTGCTTGAAGGATTTGACTACTCTTTATTACAAACTGTACAATAGCTAGTAGTCTACCGTAAGTAAACAATGCTGGGTAAAGCAAAATTAGGAGGGCTGCTGGTGTAGAGTAGAAGAGAAAAGGTTTAAGTCCTCTTTTGTTGAGGGTAGACATGACATCTCGGTATTCCGCTTGTTGGGCCAGTATGACCGCTAGCCCATTGGTTGCGAGTCTCTCAGATGAGTCACTCTTTGGCCTGGTACTTGTGAAGCCATATTATCACTGGACAAATGTCGTTCCCCCTCCTTGGGTTTGTATGTCAGACTGTGATGGCCCAGTCAACCTCTAGAGGGGTTTGCAGTACCCGCTGCCCAAAGACTTTGCTGAGAAAGCTTGAGAATTCTGATGACTGAGTTCCCTCTACCACTCTGTCGAGTCAACCACACATATGTTCTGTCTCTTGATGCGTTCCTCCAAGTCACATAGCTTAGCGCGGATATGGTCATTGCTAACCTGCAGAGTTGAACACCGAGCTTCAAGATCTGTAACCCTCCAATCTACATCCTCTGCCGCCGTTTCTAATAATGCTATGTGTTCTTCTTGGGTTTCCAAAGTAGACTGTAATTCAATTTTGACTCAGCCAAATGCTTAGTAAAATGTTCGTTTAGTAGATCTGCTATGTTAGCCATGGTCAGGCTACTCTCTCCAGTTCCCATTTTTGAACTCTTCCCAGTCTTTGACGTCATACTGCTAATTGTTTTGTATGCAAACTGAAAACTCTTAATTCATTCATTTTCTATACACGCTTCTTCTGCTGTTGCAAGTGGTCGGATTCTGGAGCCTATCCCAGCCAACTCGGGCATGAGTCAGGGTAGACTACGGGCGCAAAGCCAGTGCACTGCAAAGTCACAAATAGACATACAAACACGCACGCACACACTTACAGACAATTTGGGACTGGCCAATTCGCCCAAAGTGCATGTTTTTGGAGGTGGGACAAAGCTGGGAAACTCAGCGAGAACTCAAGCAGACACGGGGAGAACATACAAACTCCACACAGAGCAGGACTTGAACCACCTTGCTGTGGAATCACCTTGCTGTGCGGCTACAGTGCTACTCACTAAGCCACCGTGCTATAACTGAAAAATTATGAAATGGAATATAAAACTTTTCAAGTATTTATCAGCATAAAAGAATTGAAATATTTAATTGGAGGCGGCGGTCCTTGCTTCTACTCCATTCCACATGGAAGTGGAAGTGATGTGTCCCAATGAGATTATGAAGATAACTGCGAATTTTCAGTTATCAATGATATGGGGCTGCATGTTAGGTAAAAGTACTGGGGAGATGGCTGTCATTACACTTGTATGTTCTCTCCATATCTGCATGGGTTTGTTACGTTATGGTATGGGCTTTTTAAGCCTGGTTCTCTTTCTGTTCCGTGCCAGATTGTTTTGTACTCATGCCCTTGTGTCTAATTTTAGAATTCTTGTGTTTCCTGGATTTTTTGCATTGCCTGATTAAAATATGGAGGAAAACTTCTCTACTGGTGTCCTGCGCTTGGGTCCTAACCCGGTTCGTGACAGGGTTCTCTTCAGGTTCTCTGGGTTCTCTAGTGGTGCAAGCGGTTGAAAATGAATGAATGAATAAAGCCAGAAAGTTGTTATTTGAAATGACTTTAGGTTTGTGTCATGTCTTTGTTGATTCCTTGTCTACAGAATCAAACAATTTTTTTTGTCAGTGGTTGTATTTTCTTCATCTTTGTAATTATTCCTTACAAACACATCAGCAACACTTTAAGAAGCTGTGTACACTCCTTTAAGTGAACAGTCTCACATGTCAAGCACCAGTGACGTGCAGTGAGGTTCATGGCTGGTGAGGCACTGAATTCATTATAATTAGATTTACAAAAATATGAACCTACAGTTTAGCTTATTCACCATTTAATTAACAACAGGTCATTTTTAAAGTCTCAGAGCAGAATTATTTACGCATACAAACTGTAACACACAATTAGAACATTTGATTAATAAAAATGTTATGTTGTTTCCTATGTTTGCTTATATGTCACGCTTACTCATAAATGAAGTCTACGCAACACTCCTTCTGAACAAAGGCATCAAAAAAAATTTAAGTTGAGCTAAGTAATTCTCCATTTTCATAGTAAGGCAAGGCGAGCGAAAAATAAATGAATGGCTGTAGTTTGCTGTCACTTCTACGGCCGAAGAGGAATCCGCGGCCAAATCCCTAGGATCACCAGCGCCTCCTACCATGAGGCCGGAGAACTTTGTGCCTCACTTCAAAATTATTGGTACCCCTCTGTTAATGATAGAAAAATCCACAATGATTATTGAAAACACTTGAAACTTACAAAAATAACAATTAACATTTTTTTAATTAAACAATCAAAATCAGTCATTAGTTTTTAATTGTCATTCAACATAATTTTCAAAGAAAAACCCTGCTGATAACAATGATGGTACCTCTGTAAAAGATTGAAAGAAAATTGACCAGAGGGACATGAATAATTCAGGTGTGCCCTGTAATAGGCATCACAGGTGTGTTGAATCTCATAAGTGGTCAGTCTGCCTATTTAAAGGATGAAATATAGTCACTGTGCTGTTTGGTGACATGGTGTGTACCGCACTGAACATGGACAGCAGAGAGCAAAGGAGAGAGTTGTCTCAGGAGCTTAGAAAGAAAATTATAGACCAGCCTATAGACATGCCTTTAACAATCTTTAAGCAGCTTGATGCCCCTGTGACAACAGTGGCACATACTATTCAAAGGTTTAAGATCCACGAGAGTGTAGCCAACCTTGCTGGACGTGGCTGCAAGAAGAAAATTGACAATAAATTGAAGAGACATAGTTCAAACAGTATCCAAAGAGCCCAGAACAACCTCCAAAGAAATTAAAGATGAACTCCAAGGCCAAGATACATCAGTGTCAGATTGCACTATTTGTCGTTGTTTGAGCCAAAGTGGACTCCATGGGACACGGCCAAGGAGGACACCACTGTTGAAAGCAAATCATAAAAAAGCGAGACTGGAATTTGCGAAAATGCATGTTGACAAGTCACAAGGCTTCTTGGAGAATGTTCTTTGGACAAACGAGACAAAACTGGAGCTTTTTGGTGAGGCACATCAACTTTATGTTCACAGGCGGAAAAATCAAAATGATGAAGAAAAGAACATTGTCCCTACTGTGAAACATGGAGGAGGTTCAGTTATGTTCTGGGGCTGCTTTGCTGCATCTGGCACAGGGTGTCTTGAATCTGTGCAAGGTACAATGAAATCTCAAGACTGTCAGGACTATCAAGGCATTCTGGAGAGAAATGTGCTGCTTCGTGTCAGAAAGCTTGGTCTCAGTCGAAGATCATCGGTCTTCCAACAGGATAATGACCCCAAACACACAGCCAAAAACACCCAAGAATGGCTTGGAGAAAAGCATTGGACTTTTCTGAAGTGGCTTTCTATGAGCCCAGATCTAAATCCTATCGAACATCTGTGAAACATGACATCTGGAGAAGACACCCTTCAAACCTGAGATAACTGGAGAAGTATGCTCACGAGGACTGGGCTAAAATATCTGTTGACAGGTGCAGAGGTCACATTGACAGCTACAGAAATTGTTTAATTGCAGTGATTGCTTCAAAAGGTTGTGCAACAAAATATTAAGTTACGGGTACCATCATTTTTGTCCAGGCCTGTTCATTAGTTTTCTTTTTTAAATAATTCTGTTGAATGAGAATACCAAAGTAATGTCTGATTTCGATTGTTTAATTTTCAATAATTTTTTGTTTATTGTTATTTTGGTAAGTTTCAAGTGATTTTGGTGACCATTGTGGGTTTTTCTTTCATTAATAGAGGGGTACCAACAATTTTGTCCAAGTGTATTAATGAGGAAAAGGCATTAGAGGTTATTAAAAGCTCGTGTTGCCACAAGAGTAGTCAGCGTTTGACTGTAAGCAGCAGGTTTTTAGACCTGAGTGCTTCTGCTACAGGTTAACCCTAAGTTGACAAATTGTGTTTGTGAGCTGCTCACCGGCAGAACAGAATGTCCAGGAGCATGTCCGATTGCATCTTCAGCCTCATATTTGTAGAAGTCCAGCGGGGCACAGAAGTAACCAGGTTGAACCTCCGAACACTGTCGGCCAATTAGATGCTTCCTGCAGTCACACTGGCCATTCTCCATCATGCACCTTAATTTACAGGCAAACTTGAAATTACACTTTAAAAGTGATCTTGACCTTTTCCCGTTTGTCTCCAGTGGTTTTCATTCCGTTTAACATCATGGTTCACTTTATTGGACAAGACATAATAGATATACAGTAATCCCTTGTTACTCGCGGTTAATGCGTCCCAGGATCACCCACAAAAAAAAAAACGAAATCCGCAATATCTTGACAAACTATTTATTTATTTAATTTTAATTTAATACACTGTTACAATCCCCGAAGGGAAATTAAGAACGCACACTCTAGTTTTTGTTAGTCAATCACATCAAATCACGTGCATGCATATTAGTGTGTAAAGGCCCCTGTAATACACACAACCACACACAGGGGGGCCTGTAGGCATGCAAGGGAGGTAGAGTGGCAGGCAGCTCCTTCTTGGTGCGCCTCAAATGAGCAATTTGTAAAGGGGATGGCACCTTGCTCAAAGGTGTCTCGGCAGTGCTCCGGAGGTGAGCTGACACCTCCCACTGTCAGCTCACCTCCGGGTATTTTTTTGGGCGGGAGCGGGAATCGAACCGCCGATCTTGAATCATAGGACGACCTGCTCTACCGCCCGCTTTACCATTGAGCCACTGTCGCCCAGTGGCTATTCACGGTTATTTAAACGTTTATGCACCCTCCCGTTTTTCTGCTATTAAACCACCTTATATCTGTATTGCCTTTTCCCACACTCTTATAGACTGTTTATAGCACTTTTGTAATAAAGAAAAGTCGCAGAAGGAACCATGAGACTGAATGCAGCGCACACACGGATGCTGTCAGCCAATACCATCCGCGTACAGTATCATGTGACTACCTACTAAAAATCCGCGATGTAGTGAAGCTGTGCATCTTGAAACACAAATAAGCAAGGGATTACTGCACTTCAATGATCCAAAACTTGAAAATTCACAATGTATTCCTTGAATAAACTATCATTAGAAAGATCATTTTTGTTTGGAGCGACATGCGTAAAATATATAGGTACCTGTCGTTGAAGGCTCCACCAAAATCACACTCGCATGGTCTGCAGCCAGCCAGGTCGTTACTGAGCCCCCAGTATTCAGGCTGCAGGGATGGAAATAAACCCAGCAGTATTGCAACATGTCCACTCTCTACTCCTGCTACTACATAAAACACATTACCACAAGCAGTTTCAAAGACAAAGGTCTTCCATATGTGTTTGATGTTTGAGTCATAGCAACACTGTTTAAAAATAAAGTCTGGTTTACTTCGTCAGACAGGCTATACTATCTCTATGCGGATCCTTCTCATATTGTTAAAAGATACTGGGAAGAACCAGCTCAATCTGTCAGTGGATAAACAGAACTTTCAATGGATGTACTGTGATGGTCTGAGTTATCAACGGATATTAACTTATAGCAATCGTAAATACAAATGTATGTCATTTATTCATCAAAGGACCAGGACTGTTAATACAAAGTTAAGTAGGGCCTCATTCATGATTACAATTAATCATGGACAAAAGCATCATATGCATACATTACTATCGTCTCAGGGACTGGCAGAGAGTACAAATGATTCTTAATGTCTTATTCAATTGATCCAAAGAAATATATCTTCTTTCAAACCATGGAGCGCGGATTCATAGTCAGAGCTAGCTAATGCTGAATCATGTTTGGTCCGTCTCTGTTTGAAGAGCAGGAGCTGTTACTTACCAGACACTGGTTGCAGTAGCGACCAGTGACGTAACGCTTGCAGGAGCAGTCCCCACTGATCTGGTCACAAGGAGCATCCGTCATGATGATGCCACGGGGGTCACAGTTACAGGCTAATGAAGACACACACACACACGCGCGCGCACCCACACACGCACGCATTAGACGCCCATTTTTCTCCCTGTTTTCAACAGTCGACAATCACACATACGTACGCTGACATCCTAGTGGGTCATTCTGGCTCAGACCGAAATAACCTTCCTTGCAGGTATCACAGCGCACCCCTCTAACATTGGTTTTGCAGCGACACTGTCCTGAAATCATGCCCATGTCCAGGTCAGTGTGTTGGTCACACACTCCTCCGTCCAATGACCCCACAGGGTCGCAGTCGCAAGCTGAAGGACAGAAAGGGAAACAAATGAGAATAAAAAACTACCATAAATGGGAAACTTAAACAGATAAAGAAGAGAAGGCTATAATCACAGTGATCAATTACGCAAGATAACAGCATCCTTAAAGAATGTGACCTTTGGCTTTTTAAAATTTTTTTAAATATATATTCTCCATTAATCCCCGAAGGGAAATTAGTGGCACACTCTAGTTAGTCAGATCAAATCACATGCACATGTTAGTGTGTACAGGCCCTGAACAAACAAACACACACAGGGGGCCTGTACACATGCAGAGGGTGGTAGAGTGGCGAGCAGCTCCTACTTGGTGCGCCCCAAATAAGCAACTTGTGAGGGGGACAGCGTCTTGCTCAAGGGCGCCTCGGCAGTGCTCCAGAGGTGAGCTGACACCTCCCACTGTCAGCTCACCTCCGGGTGTTTTTTGGGTGGGAGCGGGAATTGAACCGCCGATCTCAGAACATTGGACAACCTGCTCTACCGCACGCTCTACCACTGAGCCGCTGCTGCCCCTACAAAGGTTTATACAGAGTACTAGAGTAAACATCATGGCTCAAAAGATTTCGACTCACCAGCACAAACCCGGGGGTCCCTAATATCCCGGTTAGGGTCCTTGTAGTAGAAGGGTTTGCATATCTCACAGTTGCGTCCTACAGTGTTGTGCACACAATCGTCACACACGCCTCCACTGATATTGCCCGTTGCCAAAAACACTGCCATGTCAAAGTGACACTGGTTTGAATGGCCATTGCAGTTGCACTCTAGAAAAAAACATGCAAGCAAACAAGGTATAATTGTAGACACGCAAATACTACCAACCAACATAACTTCAATACTAAGAACAAATAGTAATACTCAAGGCAGTGCGTGTGTGTGTGTGTGTGTGTTCCCACCTCTGCAGGTGTGTGGGTTCTCTGGCTCCGCTGGACTCCATGGCAGGTCATTGTGGAACTCTTTGCAGCGCTCACAGTTAAGGCCTTCTGTATTATGTTTGCACATACAACGGCCATGGATCTAGCCAAATACAATGCAGCAAAACATTTAAAATAACAATGGTACAACCCTGTGCAGAGAATGACCGGTGAGAGCTCACCATGCCATTCTCCCGGGAATCTACACCCGGGACTGGGGCGCACTCAGAGGCGTGTCCGTAGCAGAAGCAGCTGCCTCTGACCACCAGTTCATAGATGGCATAGTAATATTTCTGCAGAACATCAAAGCGTCTGTCCAGCAGGTCATCTCCCAGAGTGTTGAGCTTGGTAAAGTTGATACGCAGGTTGGTGATACGCAAAAGTTCTGCAGAGAACAAATTCAGTTTATTCCTTATTTATTGTCAGAACACAAATTGAACTTTGGTACTAGAATAAAGGTTCAGACATTTTTCTACAACACCTGTGATGAAGAGCTTAATTTCGGTATGAAAACGAAGGAAGAATTCTGACAGAAGCACACTGTGCTGAGCTGCTGTGATCTACATTCAAGGTTCTTACTGACCTTGAATATCCAGGCTGTAGGGATCTTTCACATGAATGGCAGGATCCAACACTTTATAAATCACCTTGAACACAAGAACACCATTTTTCAATAAGGATAGAAATTCTTGTTGGTGTTGATCAAGCTCATGTCCAGCTAAACAACAGAGGCTAACAAATTTAAAACACCAGATAAGAGCTGGAACTATATATTAAAAAAATCGGTTTATAAAAGGATGAATATAACAATTATTATGAGCAGATCAAGGTCATATTTCTATCAATAGGCCATTTTCTTTTCTAAAAAAACCCCATAAACAATTAGCTTAGGAAGGTAATTTTTTTTTCAATTACAACAAAACCATCAATGTTTGTACTAAAGAAGTATTTTTGGTTTTTAAACTCCTTATATGTCATGTTCCTATAAGCTGAGGAAATTGAAGCTATATATTTAGACCCATTTCTAAGGTTCCTTCAACCAGAACTGATAGATCCAGATGACATTTTTTTTCACACTTCTTTCTCTGCTTTTACTAGTCCAGCAGCTCACCTCTCCATTAGTGGAGGGCTCAATGTCGGAGTAGCGCTCCTCACAGATGATATCATTGATGTGGTGCAGGCCATTGGCAGGGATGCTGGGAAAAGTTCTGGTACAGTTTGAGGCAAAGTAGCGGTAGGGCTGCCATGTTCGGCCAAAATTAGCTGAAC
The DNA here is from genome assembly GCA_013358685.1 of Antennarius maculatus. NCBI lineage: Eukaryota > Metazoa > Chordata > Actinopteri > Lophiiformes > Antennariidae > Antennarius > Antennarius maculatus. The sequence continues at coordinate 6,662,721 of CM023607.1, forward strand.
GCTCAATGATCATTGCTGCAGGTCGGAATGTCTGAGAAAATAAAGAGACAGAATGACACTTCATCTAGTGTTCTAATGCTGTGTGATTTCCTTCATGACACCTCATAGATCCCTTAATCCTTTCCTTCCTGCATTGTGAAAAACTCAATGGTTGAGGTAAAAAATGTCACTGGCACTTCTTAACAGAAGACAGTTGTCTCACTAATTCATCTGGATCATTTGTATTATGTTTTCTTTACCAAGAATATAATAGTGTACATACATACAAGTGTGTTCAGACCTTAAACTTCATGATGAGATGTGTGAAGTGGAATTCGGCCTCCAGGTTCATTCGGATGCTGACATTCTCTTGTCCTGTGAATTAAACAATTGTCAATCAGTGTTAACACATTATACAAACAATTCTCATCTCATTAAGTCTGAAGGAAACCTTAAACATTCTGTGTAGCATTTTGTTCTCTATTTGAAATGTTCTGTGAGATCATGACTGATTCACACATGATTATATCTCTTATCTTATTTCTCCATTTCTCTTTCATCACAGCATTGGAGTTTACAGTGACACTTTGCACATAGAATCTGTTGCTTGTACAAGAATTAATGCAAACACACCATTGACAGACTGCCACCAGGTGTTGTCTCCATTGTCGTCCATGAGGTGAATGATGTTTTCGATGCGGTGGCTGTTCCGGTGGCGAAACGGGTCATAGCGATGTTGCGAGTTACACTCAAAACATTTGTCTGACTCCTGTCCAAGGAGAACACACAAATATAGACTTAGATATGATGAATACTTAACCCAAACATTTTGTGCTGCATTACAAACATTTGATAAGGAGACCTATGAATGTTGTAGTAAATAATAAATTATTCTTTGGAAGAATGGCTGATTTAATGAGCTATTTCTAAACTTAATTTGATCTTCTAGTATGCAGGCAGGTCAAGTAAGCACAATAGAGATGTTTCAACAAATCAAGCCTCCATCTATCATGCTGAAGAAATGTGGGACATGAGTACTAGTGTGCCAGAAGCTCTTTGAATGAGAACAAAGCCAGACAGAATGGAGCCTCCGCTGGGTTGGAATGGTTGGCAGTAGAGAAAAACAAAAAGGGTGGATTGATGAAGAGTTAGAGGCCTCTATGGCTAAATCATTTTAGCCATAGAGGCTGCATTCACAGAGAACGACTTCAACCTAAATTCTAATGGTAAGATAAAATAAGACAGGATAGTACTTTATTGAATCCTGTGGGTAAATTACATTCACACAGTGAGGTGTACCGAGCCACTTCACCTCGATGGGGTGCCATAGAGGCTGCATTCACAGAGAACGACTTCAACCTAAATTCTAATGGTAAGATAAAATAAGACAGGATAGTACTTTATTGAATCCTGTGGGTAAATTACATTCACACAGTGAGGTGTACCGAGCCACTTCACCTCGATGGGGTGCCATCACTTCACTGCTCTTCCGACAGGAAGTGTAATGAAGACTGGCAAAAAAGCCTTCATTGCTACAAATATTTTGCACAGACACAACACCAATCACATGACGGGCGAAGCGAGAGCAGACACAATGCAGTTATGTCTAAACTCCAATGTTTATGTATGTCTGTACTGTTGGAAGTTCTTGATCCAGATGACACTACCAAAGAGTCCACAACGGGTGTCAGGGAAGGGATAGCACTCCAGTTTGGCCTTGTACTGTATCATCAAGAGGAATTTCTTGTTATCAGCTGCAGACTGATAACATTGGAATGCCACAATAGGGGAAAAAGATGGCTTTGGTTTCGAGGGACATAAGCCAAGTCAGTCCTCTCTACAGGCCTGACAGGCCATCCCAAGATGTTATCCAATCTTGGGATTAAGTTCATTAATTTTTTACCCACTCCCTGGCCCATATCATTGAACCAAAGTATCTGAAAATAAATATCGTCCTGTCGTGTCGGGAGTTGATTCAAGATATACCTTCTACAACCTGTAGTAACTATGTCTAAGATATTTTATTTATCTATTTATTTTGTATATTTGTCTGATCCCCGTAGGGAAATTAAGAGAACACTCTAGTATTAATTCTTGATCAAATGCATGCATATATATTAGAGTGTACAGGCCCCTGTGGTGCAAGCATACACACAGAGGGGGGCATGTAGGAATGCAATGAAAGGTAGAGTGGTGAGCAGCTCCTTCCTAGTGTGCCCAAAATGAGCAACTTGTAAAGGCACCCTTGCTCAAGGGTGCCTCGGCAGTGCTCCGGAGGTGAGCTGACGCCTCCCACTGTCAGCTCAGGTGGCTGGGCGGGAGTGGGAATCGAGCCACCGATCTTGGGAACACTGGACGACCCACTCTACTGCTGAGCCACTGCTGCCCAGGAAGTATCTGAGATTTTGAGAAACTCCATTTTGAGGCAGATTCCTAATCTTTCTTCAACATTGTGAGACACAAGTTAAAAGGGGGTTGTCAGAGCAATTACTTGCAACTGGGATTGTCTAATTTTTAATGATCCCACTAGAAAAGGAAATTGATAGCCAGAAAGTAGGATAAATCTACTGGGAAACAAGATTGATGGAAATCAATTAAATTTTTAATATATTTCCAGCTGATGAAAAACACTGAATCATCTGTTTTGCACCTCCTTGGAGTTACAGTTTAGCTTCGCTAACATTATAAAAAATCTGATTGGACAAGAAAAATGATAACAGAAATAAAATATTAGATGTTTCATGCCATCTAGACGCAGGAGATTCAAGGGCACGGGAAAAATCCATGTTTATAAGGAGCAAGGACAAGAACAAGAGCTTGAACTCATAAGCGGCTTCAGAAAGAATAATTCAGGTGAGACAAGTGTATTGGAAAGAACTCAAACAAGTCAAAAAAATTTGCGTTTTCAGAAAATTTTCCGTCCAAAAGTATTCGCAACAAGTGCATTGTCAACACGTTTATAAGCATAACAACTCCATAACAACTTCGACCATGACAGGAGCGAGGACCGGCGCATTCTCACGCCATTCTAACTTGAGGACAACTTCCATCTCAGAGTTTAACCACCTGGCAGCGCAAAACGGTCTGACCCAAAACTGGAGTCTTTGATGAGGAACGTGAATGAATTTTATTGTCATTGGGCATCAAAAAAGGGTTTCATAGACAATGAGATGAGAAATATCTCCCCAATTTTTTTTTATATACTTCAGTAATACCCAAAGGGAAATTAGTAGCACACTCTTGTTAGTCAATCACATGCACATACAGGTACGTTGTACAGGCCCTGTAACACACATACAAGGGGCCTGTAAGCATGTAATGGGGTAATGGGAGGGGGGGGGGGTAGAGTGGCGGGCAGGGCCGTCGTGGTGCGCCCTAATGAGCAACGTGTAAAGGGGTACGGCACCTCGCTCAAGGGGGCCTCAGCAGTGCTCTGGGAGGTGTGCTGACACCTCCCACTGTCAGCTCACACTCCGAGGGGGCTGGGCGGGAGCGGGAATCGAACAGCCAGTCTTGTGCTCAAGGCTATCTGCTGTGACAAAAGACTGATGTAAGCCTGATGTTTATTGGGAACATGTCTCTGTCGCATTGTGCTTTTATGGACAAAAGTTCACCCCACCTCAATCATGAAGTTGTCTTTATACCTAAACTACAGCTCTTAGGCGGATATTTCTCTGGTGTTAACACCAGAGAAATATTGTGTCTCAGTTTTCCTCATGACGTTCATGTTATTGTATTCCTTGCCTTTTTCATTACTTGCTGTCCTTACTTACCTCATTGTTTACTTTTCTTTCTACTGAATAATTTCCCTTTGGGATTATCAAAGTATTCATTCATTCATTCATACTAACAGAAGAATTTCATGTAAAGTTTCAATTTTAGTGTGACTTAACCCTAACGTTCATGGGTTGAAGGGCTAAACAAATCCTATTTAAATTGTTGTCAACACAACTGTCTTGGCAGACGCTCCCTCATCCTTCTCCTGGGCCATGCAGCCATATCGCACAAGAAACCAATCAACAGCCAAGGATGTTAAACGCAAATGATTGATGAATGCTGGATGTTTGAAAGCAAATGATAGTCTTTGGTGTGGGCCTCTAACAGATCAATGATGTAGAGGAGGTCCTCTCATCAATCAGATTGTCACCCATGTTCACTTGTAAGTTGACACTTGAATACTACTGTCCTGAGGCAACAGAAGCACAGGCACATACATGTAGATGCATGAAGCTGCCTGTGTCTGGAGAGAGAATACCAACGTGATGTTGAGCATTCCAGGATTTGTGTTGAGTAGGTGCAGATAAAAGAATCACACAGGTGTATAACATGACTCCAGCACACAGTGTAACTTTCATCCCATTTGCTTATAACCTTGAAACCAATGTGACTTTGCATGCTAGATATTACTAGTTATTAGCAGAGCTATTGATGGACATTCAACCTTTGTGTGCGGATGGACAGTTGATCAGAATTTGATGGTTTATTTTTCCATCCCTCTCTTTTGGTTTGTTTCTTGATTCTTGCTTGTTGGAAGGACTGTAGCAAAAAACACTGGATGGATTTCCACTAAAAGGAGGTGGACAGATGGAATAGGAACAAATGTGGGTGTGAATAAGAGAAACTGTCAAGTTTTTTTCCCCTTTAAGAGTGTTTTTCAAGTGTTTCCATTGTAACTAAAAGCTTCCTTTTTTTATTTCAAATTCTTATAATCATTGATTTTCAAGTTGGGTTTTTTTTGTATGTACTGTATTTTTTAGCATGTGCTGCTGTAACAACATTTCTCCTTTGTGGTATCAAAACAAAATCCTTCTGTCTTGTCTTATTTTGAAATCAAATCATTGACCTAACATTCACCAAACACAACCCTGCATTAACTTTGATGTTAACCTATCAGGTGTTCTTCTGCAGGCCCTTTCTGGCAAACATTTCAACAGCCTCACTGGTCTGCGGCAACTGAGGGAAATGGAGGGATGTGTGTGACCAAGGTGTGGCTGGCTTGTGTCTAGACCTGTGGCCTGATACTGAAAAGCTCAATGTTGTCAGGTGGCACAGTGCTGAGAAAACAACTTGCAAACAGAGATATGAACAAATGAATATTGATGAATGGAAGCTGAAGGACAAAGATAAATGCATGAATGAGATAAACATCCTCCCTGTTTTTCACTGCATTGAGTGCAGGGTGCCATGGAGAAACTGAGGGCAAAAAAAAAAAATAGAATGTAAAACTACCGTATTGGCCCGAATATAAGACGACCCTGATTATAAGACGACCCCCTCTTTTTCAAGACTCAAGTTTGAAAAAAGACTTTCTGAACACCAAATTTAATTTTTATACAGAAAATAATTATAGTATATCTGAAACAAATGATTATAAAAATATATTCGAGAGAAAAAGCAAGTTATTTTGCCTCACTCAAATCAAGTAAAAACTGTCTCACATCTTAATATCTGAACAATTAAATATATAAACTAAAGTGCAATCACATTTTTAAATGAATGGTTTATTTACATTTCAAAAACCAAAAGCCAATCTACTGTGATAAAACAACAAAATTGCAATAACTGCATTAACCATCAAAGTGAAGTCTAACTGTAACTGTAGTCTAGTCTAGTCTGCGTTTCTCTGACTGTGAGCATTTTTTAGGTGATCTTTTTGAGCTCTCCATCTCCGTACATTACACTCTGTGACACCATATTTCACAGCCGCTTTGCAATTGTTTGAAGACTCTGCCTCATTTATCACCATCATCTTGAAGTTTGCATCATAACTTCTCCTCAGCTGCCGGTTAACCTGGCCGATCTTCGACCCACTTTTCTCCAGATTGTTGCTACGTTTCTCCATTTTCTGTTATCTCTTCTCTTATTTTCTTCTCTTTTCTTTCTTACCGCTATTTTTATTTTTCTTCTTCGTGACAGGGGAGTTCAGTTCAGCATTCGCTTTAAAGATATCTGGTGCCATCTAGCGTTGTGAATGGGTATAATGTCGAGACCCCGAATGCAAGACGACCCCCACTTTTTCAGTCTTATTTCAATGCAAAAAACACCATCTTATATTCGGGCCAGTACGGTATATTCAACCATCATTGTCTCCTGCTGGTGCTCAGATCCTGATGCTTTTCCTGTATTTGAAACTAAAATTTGTCTTTTTTTCTTTCCATTTTAAATAGATAGTCATATGTATCCCCACCTGTAGATGGCTGACAATGCAGTAGTTCTCCGGCCCATCCAAACCACAAGTAGAAGTAGCAGATAAGTTGACAGCTCGTCCAATCAGAAGGTTGCCCGTTGCCGGATAACAACTTCCATCCGTGCAGCCATGAGGGCCAGATGGGAGTTCCTGTCCAGACACAGCGAGAACTGGAGGTGGTGGGAAGACACACAAAATTCTGATTTAATAAGAATAATTTCATTGAACTGCATTAATTTATAGAAAATTAAAAAAGATATTTGTTGGATGGGGTTAATTTGTTAACTCATTTCACCATAATTCCAGACTTAATTAAAGTATTCTTACATTACATCTGTTTCAGACTGCAGTCTGAAACAGATGTAATGTTGATGTATTTCTTCCTTCAATGTCTATAACTAACCTCAGGCTTCTTTACAAATAGCATGTGTTGATACAGAGAACCTTGGCTGATTATCCATCCATTCCTCCATCCATCCATTTTCTTGAAGACATGACGACCATAGTCATATCGACTTCAACTGCTTTTCTGTCTTAAGGGTCACGGGTGTTGTTGTACGCTATCCTGGCCGATTGCAGATGAGAGGAGCAGCACGCCCAGGATGCATTGCCAGCATATCACGGGGCCACATGACGGATGAACAATCATTCACACACACATTCATGCCGACGGACAACTTGAAGTGACCAATTAACCAAAATTGCATGTTCCTAAGGTGGGAGGAACGCGGAAAAGCCACAGAAAACCCATGGGAACAATATACAAACTCTGCACAGGAAGAAATTGGGACATTCTTGCTGTAAGTCGACAGTGCACCATCATGTCTCCCCTTGGCTGATTATATCGACTGGAATGATTTTTATGGCTTAATTTAACAGACGTTGATATCCTACATTATAATTGTTTTAATGGGCTTTATGAAAAGGACATTAGTTTCAAATCTCTGAAATGCTCTGGTACCACTCACTCATATTTTTCCCTAATCCATATAAACACTCTCTCTGCATCATTGGTCCTGAACAACAGGCCTCATCCGGGGACATGGCAAGACAAGAGGGACAAGAGAGACAATGAGAGAAAATATGGCAAAGGGAAACTGAAGGATGGACAGAATAACTGTGTGGATAGACTTTATTCAAACAGAACTATGAAGCTCAAAATGGGGTTTATTAGTGTAGTTTAAGAGGTAGTTTAGTCAGGGTGTGTGTCTGGACTAAACCATTTACCAACACAGAGGAAGCTAAATCTAGTAATGATGTGTAATGGTGATGATTTGTAATAAAAAAATTAGGTTGTCAGTTTATAATGATTTTTGGGAAGGCTCTGTGACAGTACAAGAACTTCTTTACCAACAGTTAAAAAGAGAGGTTCTGTTATCAGCCCACAGAGCCATTTGGGATAAGAGATGGCGACACAGATATCGGTGCACCATCAACCCTGTTCAGAAAACAAACACAGCAGTGTCATGTTGAGGCATGATAGAAAAAATAAAGGACCATTCTAGAAACATGAGAACTGTCTTGAAAAAATGTACAGCTGCAGCACCTGGCTGTGATATCTGTAGTGTTTGGAGGACATCACTGCTTGTTATATCAATTATGGAACCATTTTCTTTCATAAAATTAATAATGCCAATTGCCACTTGATTTGTGAACAGGATTTAAAAGAAACTATTGAATTGCTTTCCATGAAATGTGGTCAGAAGATGGCCAGAATAGACCCAATTGAATTTTAAAGTTGATAGTTGATTCAGGATTTTTCAATTTATTAATACTGCAGGATTGCTCTTATCCATGGATCTGGCTTTAAAAAAAGAAAAGAAAATTTGTGACATTTAGGGAGCTGATGTTTACAGGTACAAGCAAATTGGAGTAGATAATTAAGATAATATTCATGATCCACCAGTTTAAATACATTTTTGTTTCTGCCCCATAAATTATAGTTACAGATCAGTGAGTTTAACTTTGGATAAGGTTTGATTAAATGAAATGGGACAGTGCTCTAATGTGTCATTTTCATTTTAAATCAATTTTAATCTTTTGGTGCTGGTCATTTCTGGAACAATGGACACATTAACTGATAATGTGTCCATTACTCATATAAGCAAGTAAGTTTTACTTGCTTACATGAACTGTGTGGAATTAAGAATTTAGCAATCAAAATGCTTTTGGTTTGGTGAAACAGAAAAGCATGATCCAGAAGATTTATGACTGTGTCCATTTACTTTGAAGATGTGAAGATTATGGGCCCAATTTCTTGGGGAAGTTATTAATATCGCAGAAGGCATTTGGGTATGGTGAACCCTTTTCTTCTTACCAATCCAACTAATATCAGTGAGATTGATTTGGCTTTATCATCAATACTGGATAAAAAGTAATCAGGAAACAAACTGGAAACTTAAGAAATGTAAAATCTTTTAAATGGAAAAAAAAAAACATTTTGGAAGGAACAAAAGGATTTGGCTTTTTTTTTTTTTTTTTTTACCTTAGAAGTGACTACAGCTCTCCCAGTTCGTCTGTACACACAACATATTTTTGATAAATACATTGATTGGCACTTGTTCAAGTAAAAGATTTAACAAAGGCACATGTTCTGAATTCTTGTGAATCATTAACAATCCCTGACTGACATTGTTACTGCACTGATAACTTTGACAGAAAATACATCATGCACTCAGCCTGGAATGTGAATCCACTGGATGGATATAATAATGTCCATACAAATTGAATGAGCCAGAACATACATGTGATTAGTGGGTTCATGTAGAGCTGAAAATAAATGGGTTACAAGGTTAACTGGTAGACTGTGGATAAAGATCAGATACACCTTTGTCAAACATAAAACACAGAGTGGTGTTGCACCAATGCATCCCAAGGAAGCACTGTGCGGAAGAAAGAATGCAGTCTTTTCATAGATGCATTCAGGACAAGTAGAAAGCTACAAACACAATCACACATTTTAATGGTGTCTTAATATCCTCTACAAAAGCATCCCCTTCAAGAAAAGACCTACAGAAATTGATTCAGAGCTGGGACTGGGTTTCGCCTGACCTCACTCTACAGGTATGACATTACGCAATGGGTTCACCTACTGGTCAAATAACTAACTATAAATAAGGTGCCAAAATGGAAACCTTACCGTCAAGAACAGAAATCACCAGAGATTGGACTTCCTCTGGCTCACTTGCAATGGAAATTAAATTTTAACCATGTTTATATCTGTGCAGTCTGAAGTGGACATTGTGCGTCTGGATCTGTATGGGTTTTTAGCTGGTGTTTTTGATGTAATAAAATGGGCACATTAAATAGTTTTGAACACCTGTACTAATTTCATACTATGATGTTTTTGACAACCTTCATCTCTAAGGTTGTACTGACAGGAGAATTAAATTCACTGTTATAGAAGAGCATTCAGTAAAGAAAGTATTTTCATGAACTATTGTAGCTTGTAAATAAATTGTTTTGTCAGTGTTTTGAGGTATCACTCGAGAGATTTTTTCTCAAAAATGTCAGAAACTTTATCCTCTAAATCTCTTAAAATATCTGCCCATCATATTTTCCATGTTTTCACTATAAAATATAACTAAACTCTGCCAGTCCAAAAGATATTTAGGAGGGGAACATATTTGTTTTCATAACGAAGACCTGCAAGCATGAAGTCATTTCACCAAAGCTAAGACTGGAAAATCGCAGCATGTTGACACTTTTTGATTGGAGTGTCCGAAATGCTTTTTTTTTTTTTTTTTTCTGTTGGTGAACTGAAGTCACCCATCCAGGCAGTCCTTGCCATCTAGACAACTCCTGACTGTCTCAAGGCCAATACATCCATCGTCAGTTAAAATACACCACATGGAATGAAACTACAGTGTATGCTGTTCACAAAGTATCCATCAAATTATTTTCTCTTTGCGTTGATAATTACGAATCAAAGCAGTCCCCTAGGAAAACATTCATCTGTGAAAGAGCCTCATGTTTCCAAATCTGACATCTGAGACATGACTTGTTCACTTGAGAATTGTTCACTTCCATCTCTGTGTTGGCTACCACAGGAAGCATATCCTTTACTTGCTCTTCACCTGCTCCAATGAGCAGGAAGAGCATCAGACTGTGTAGTTACAAGTCTATATTTAATCACTTTAGCGATGCATGCAGTAATATACAGGAATCATTGATTTACAATTCTACTCGTAATTGCAAATCACTCTTTTATGCACTTTCTTTAAATGACCTTTATCTGAAAGTTGAATGACCAATAATTGGTTAAACAATTCACAATTCAAGCTTTTGTCACGATACACCAATTGTGATTGTTAGTCCACCCCCCACTGTACATCAGTTTTATGGATATCATGTTCTTTTCAAAGAATACTACAGTATTCTACCATAGTATTTTGTGGTATTACTACAGTAATACTACAAAGACTGAATACTACAGTATCTCCTCTAACACCAACACCACAAGTTGCTGTTTCACATTTGACCCAGGATACTGAATTTTAACCTTGTGTTGTATTGCAGTCATATTTTAACACAGGATGAAACTGTAGTAAAAACTTCTAATTGACTGTAATGGATGTTTTGGCTGAAAATATGATGAAATTATGCAGATATATGATGAAATGATAGGTATCAGACAACATTTATAGAGACATACTGTATATAAGTATTCAGTGACATGCTAATATCAGCCAATAATGTTGGCAAACTGATCAACAGAAAATCTCTAATCAGTCACCATGAGTAAACATACAGTATTACTAAATAAATCTAACTGGTGCAGCACTTTATACAAATAAGCAGATACACAGGCAAGACTACAAAGACAAATGCAATACTGCTGGGCGTGAAAAGAAAAACAATATAGAGGAACCTGAGTGTGACGTCAAGAAACATGTTGTGTAGAGGCTGTTTGACAGTTGTTGGTTTACCAGGGTGAGATCAGAGTGTAGACTGTGGTAAAGTGAGGTCAAGTTGCTTAAACATACACATTCACACAATACACACAGTGCACTGAAGTAAATGCCTTTGAGCATCTCCCTCCTATACACAACCCTATCACAGGAATGCAAGTGTAGAAAGAAAAATGTTATTCATTAGAGGAAGCACTCAATTAGTCAGTTTGGTAGAAAAAGATTATACACTCTCAATTTCTTAATATATTTTCTACAACACCTAATTCCAAAAACAGAATGTGCTAGTTTCCTAACCTTTACAGACATTCAATACATTATGGTACAGTGCGCCCCCATTCTTTGCGTTAATGCCTTCCAGGAACCACATGCGATTAATGAATTCCACAATACAGCGGCGAACTATTTATCTGTTAATTTAGACGTTTAAACATCCCCCTACTGATATTAAATTGATATTAAGCCACCTTCTATCTGTATTACCTTTTCCCACACTCTTATCGACTTTTAAAAGCACTTTTGCGTCTCAGGTAAGTCCGAGACTCACTGAACCGAGTGCACTTCCGGATGCCGTCAGCCAATAGAATGCGTGTACGGTATCACGCAACTGCCTACCAAAAATCCGCAATGAGGTGAAGTCGCGAGCTTTGATGCGCAAATTCGCGAGTGCACACTGCATAACACAAAAACAAGATATCCAGGTAACAAGGTTCATTGGTAAAAAAAATGGTAGGGCAGTCCTTAAAAAGCTCAGTCATTCATAAATAAATATCAAATGAAATTATCACTTTGCAAATGTCTATAATGAGTCCATATAATGGCTGAAAATATGATGAAATTATTATGCAGATATGTTATGAAATGATAGGTCAACAGAAAATCTGAAAATGAATGAATGAATGAATGACGAATGAATGAATGAATGAATGAATGACTCCAACAGTTGTTGAACAGTGTTTCTGATGGGAACTTGCTAAGAATTTGAGGATTACCATCTACAGTCCTTAATGAAGCAAAAGTTTATGATTCTGAGAATGTAGAAAATCTTTGCATGTAAACAAAAAGGATGCAAGCTATCATTCAATTTCTCATTTGGCACTGCATTATAAGTCAACATGATTCTATGAAGCCCATAAACTGTCAGTAAAGGCAGCACATTGCACATCTAGAAATGCAAGTTAAACTCTGCCATTTGAGAAATCAGTAATATATCTATGAAATTTAAAAATTATGGCAATTTCTCTGATGATGCCAAATAATTTTGTTTACTTTAGGGATGTCATGGACGTGTCATACAAGTTAAAATACACATTTGGATTGTTACTGGCAAAATTCAACCTAAGTGATAGTATATCAGTATCAGTGCTTTTGATGCATTAGTGAACACACCAGTGATACTGAAAAGTACACAAAGTACAAAAAGTACACAACTTTAGGTATAACATACCTATTTGTTGCTACTCAGATTTGTTTTTCAGGAATGTCCCTGTTTACTCCCTTATAAAGACACAGACATATCACAAGAGCAACAGAGTAAAAGAGTCCAGATCTATCGGCAGTGTTCATATGCTTGCGGAGTAGAGTTAAACAAAAAGGTGATGCAGTGCAACGTTAAAATGGACTGAGTCCAAACTTTGTCAAAACACTTGACAATCCTCAAATTCAAAAAGGAGAGTATTTATTTAAAGCCAAAAAATTTTAACTCAACTATTATCTTGTCTTTACATTAAATTCACCTTTCAAAGGATTCAAAATCATTATATTTTAGTTTTATTGCTACATTTACTGTATTCCAACTTCTTTTAAACTGGGTTGTACTATATCTCACATTTAACCTCCATTGGAAGTACACAATTTCTGTGGAATGTGCTGCAAACAGGAACACAAATAAATCATGTTGAAGGATTTTGCATCCTGTAATCAGTGTAGATAACAAATGGTGAGGACCAGGAAACTTGTTCAGTTTTGTTTTGGCTCCTTGTTCAAGAATTAGTGTCGTTTCTGAATTGTTCCTCTCAATGTTTTAATGTGAGGTCATTCTCTTCAGAGTTTCTGCAGATGTCCCTTTCTTCTTTTATTCAGGTGAGTATGTAGCTCTTTATAGCTGTTTAATACTCAATAAACTATGAGGCTTATACTTTATTGTCCTCAGAAAGAAATTGTTTATCCCCCCACAATATCTGATCACAGACCAATGGCTCACAATAATAGCGACACAACAGTAGCACAAAAACAGGCAACAGAACCTGGACTGCTGTTTACAATATTTTAAAAGTAGCTTGGAGTAAGCTATAAAACTATACAGAATTGACGAAAAAATTGATGCTCCTGAACTGGTTAAAAGGTTTAAGACTTTTAAATTGGCAATAAAGACAATTAGTCTGCATACTGCAGATTTGTCCCTACTCTACAGTAAACAGTACAACACCACGAGTAATAGTAATAATAACGGACACGATTTATATAGAGCTTTAATTTTGAGCAGGGGTCGGGAACCCAAAATGTTAAAAGAGCCATTTAGGATAAAAAAAAAAAAAGAAAATGAAATCTGACTTTATCGCCAAAACCTCTAACATGTGCTGTCCCTCTGATGTACTCATTCCTGATTCTATCCATCCTGGTCACTCCAAAAGAGAATTTCAGTATCTTCAGCTCTGCTACCTCCAGCTCTGCCTCCTGTTTTTTCTGCAAGGACAGTGTCTCTAGACCAAACAACATCGCTGGTCTCACCACAGTTTTGTACACCAAATTGTAAGTTGTTCTCTTTGCATTGTCTATGAAGACTGGCAACAGGGGAGCCTCAAAACAACTGTCAAATAACCTGAAAACAAATACTGTTTAACATCGTGGTTCAGGGCAGGGCTTCTCAAATAGTGGGGAGCCAGGAATCGCACCGCGCCCCCCTGGGGGGGCGACCCTGGGGAGCAAGCTTTTTTTTGCCATACTACAATAAAGTATAATTGAATGTAGCCGCAAGAGGGCACAAGCCAGTGTCTTATTGTGCCGGTCCCAAGCCCGGATAAATACAGAGGGTTGCGTCAGGAAGGGCATCCGGCGTAAAACTTTTGCCAAATCAAAGATGCGAATCAAACATATGACTTCCATACCGGATCGGTCGAGGCCCGGGTTAACAACGACCGCCATCGGCGCTGTTGACCTACAGGGCGCCGGTGGAAATTGGATTACTGTTGGTCGAAGAAGGAGAGGAGGAAAGTGCGTTCGCACGAAGAAAGAGAAGAGGAGCGCCAAGAGTATAGGACTAAGAGTAGGGACGTTGAATGTTGGAACTATGACAGGAAAAGGTAGAGAGTTGGTCGACATGATGCAGAGGAGGAAGGTAGACATACTGTGTGTCCAGGAGACCAGGTGGAAAGGTAGCAAGGCTAGAAGTTTAGGAGCAGGGTTCAAGTTGTTCTATCATGGTGTAGATAGAAAGACAAATGGAGTAAGAGTTATCTTGAAGGAGGAGTTTGTTAGGAATGTCCTGGAGGTAAAAAGAGTGTCGGATAGAGTGATGAGTCTGAAGCTAGAAATAGAAGGTGTGATGTTCAATGTTGTTACTGGGTATGCTCCACAGGTAGGATGTGAGCTGGAGGAGAAGGAGAAATTCTGGTTGGACTTTGATGAAGTGATGCAGAGCATACCTAGAAGTGAGAGAGTTGTCATCGGTGCAGACTTCAATGGACATGTTGGTGCAGGTAACAGAGGTGATGAGGAAGTGATGGGCAGGTTTGGTATCCAGGAGAGGAACGCAGAAGGACAGATGGTAGTTGACTTTGCAAAAAGGATGGAAATGGCTGTAGTGAATACTTTCTTCCAGAAGAGGCAGGAACATAGGGTGACCTATAAGAGTGGTGGTAGGAGCACACAGGTAGACTACATCTTGTGTAGACGATGTAACCTGAAGGAGATCAGTGACTGCAAAGTAGTGGTAGGCGAGAGTGTAGCCAAACAGCATAGGATGGTGGTGTGTAGGATGACTCTGGTGGTGAGGAAGATGAAGAGGACAAAGACAGAGCAGAAGACGAAATGGTGGAAGCTAAAAAAGGAAGAGTGTTGCATGACCTTTAGGAAGGAGTTAAGACAGGCTCTGGGTGGTCAGGAGGTGCTTCCAGATGACTGGACAACTACAGCTAATGTGATCAGGGAGACAGGTAGGAGAGTATTTGGTGTGTCATCTGGAAGGAAAGTAGATAAGGAGACTTGGTGGTGGAATGAGGAGGTACAGGAGTGTATACAAAGAAAGAGGTTAGCTAAGAAGAAGTGGGACACTGAGAGGACTGAGGAGAGTAGACAGGAGTACAGGGAGATGCAGCGTAAGGTGAAGGTAGAGGTAGCAAAGGCCAAACAAGAAGCTTATGATGACTTGTATGCTAGGTTGGACAGTAAGGAGGGAGAGACTGATCTATACAGGCTGGCAAGACAGAGAGATAGAGATGGGAAGGACGTGCAGCAGGTTAGGGTGATTAAGGATAGGGATGGAAGTCTATTGACAGGTGCCAGCAGTGTGATGGGAAGATGGAAAGAGTACTTTGAAGAGTTGATGAACGTGGAAAATGAGAGAGAACAAAGACTAGAAGAGGTGACTGTTGTGGACCAGGATGTAGCAAAGATTAGCCAGGATGAAGTGAGGAGAGCACTGAAGAGGATGAAGAGTGGAAAGGCAGTCGGTCCTGATGATATACCTGTTGAGGTTTGGAAGTGTCTAGGAGAGGTGGCAGTAGAGTTTCTGACTGGGTTGTTCAACGGGATCTTAGATAGTGAGAAGATGCCTGAGGAGTGGAGGAGAAGTGTGCTGGTGCCCATTTTTAAGAACAAGGGAGATGTGCAGAGTTGTGGCAACTACAGAGGAATAAAGCTGATGAGCCATACAATGAAGTTATGGGAAAGAGTAGTGGAAGCTAGACTAAGGGCAGAAGTGAGCATTTGTGAGCAGCAGTATGGTTTCATGCCAAAAAAGAGTACTACAGATGCAGTATTTGCTTTGAGGATGTTGATAGAGAAGTACAGAGAAGGCCAGAGGGAGCTGCATTGTGTTTTTGTTGATCTGGAGAAAGCTTATGACAGGGTGCCCAGAGAGGAACCGTGGTATTGTATGAGGAAGTCTGGAGTGGCAGAGAAGTATGTTAGAGCGGTGCAGGACATGTATGAGGACTGTAAGACAGTGGTGAGGTGTGCTGTAGGTGTGACAGAGGAGTTCAAGGTGGAGGTGGGACTGCATCAGGGATCAGCTCTGAGCCCCTTCTTGTTCGCTATGGTGATGGACAGGCTGACAGACGAGGTTAGACAGGAATCTCCATGGACTATGATGTTTGCAGATGACATTGTGATCTGCAGTGAGAGTAGGGACGAGGTGGAGGAGAAGCTAGAGAGGTGGAGGTTTGCCCTGGAAAGGAGAGGGATGAAGGTTAGCCGCAAGTACTTAAAATCCTCCACCTTCTTGATCTCTTCTCCCTGTAACCTCACTCTTCCACTTGGGTCCCTCTCATTCACACACATGTACTCTGTCTTACTGCGGTCAACAGTCCAGAGCAATGGAGAGTGGGGAAAAGAGGTGAAGAAGCGTGTCCAGGCAGGATGGAATGGGTGGAGAAAAGTGTCAGGTGTGATGTGTGATCGAAGAGTTTCAGCTAAAATGAAAGGAAAGGTGTACAAAACTGTGGTGAGACCAGCGATGTTGTTTGGTCTAGAGACAGTGTCACTGAGGAAAAGACAGGAGGCAGAGCTGGAGGTAGCAGAGATGAAGATGCTGAGGTTCTCTCTGGGAGTGACCAGGAAGGATAGGATCAGGAATGAGTACATCAGAAGGACAGCACATGTTAGAGGTTTTGGAGATAAAGTCAGAGAGGCCAGACTGAGATGGTTTGGACATGTCCAGAGGAGAGATAGTGAATATATTGGTAGAAGGATGCTGAGTTTTGAACTGCCAGGCAGGAGGCCTAGAGGAAGACCAAAGAGGAGGTTTATGGATGTAGTGAAAGAGGACATGAAGGTAGTTGGTGTGAGAGAAGAGGATGCAAAGGACAGGGTTAGATGGAGGCGGTTGATTCGCTGTGGCGACCCCTGAAGGGAAAAGCCAAAAAGGAAAAGAAGAAGACAATAAAGTATAATTGCACACCCACTAAAGTAGGTGGCAGTGACTCTGTCAGGTGTGCGCAGGGAGTATTAGCTCAAGGAACTATGAAGAAGAGTTTAGTGCTGTGCATCACTGTGACGACAGTGCGAGACGAGGAGAGGCCAGTGTGTTTAGTGTGTCTAAACATGCTGGCAGCGGACAGCATGAAGCCTAATAAATTAAGGCACCACTTAAAGGCATTACACCCCAATCTCGCTGATATGCTGCTGGAGTTTTTTTTAAACGTGCCAAATATTGCCAACACTGTGGCGCATTGTAAAAGAATTGAGTAAGCCACAAAAAGCCACATTCTGTGTCCAAGACAGCGGCGCATTTTTTAGAAAATGGGGTTGTTTTCCTGCATTCTGGTGCATTCTGAGGGCAAAATCTTCTGTTCAGTTTACCTAAAAAATACACTAAAATCAACAGTTCATGCTTAACTACCTTTATTTGTATCCTACTTTATGCAGGTATAAATGTGAGATTCAACAGTTGAAAACTTGCATTCACTATGTGAAGATACACTCATACAAAATATTACTCAATGTTTACTAAACACCACCACCAACACCATTGGTATGCCATAGTTTAGTTTGTTTTTTTTAATTCGATATGATTTTTCATTTCAATTTAAAAAGGCATGAAAAATAGCAAGCGAGGTGAATACACATTTACATGCACCGCTGGTTATTCCTGCCGGTCATAGGGATCAAAAGTCTAAGACTACCAAAAAGTACTGACAATATCTTTCATTTACCTTCTGATCGGTCTGTCACCACTCCTACCCCCTCTCAGCATTCACCATTTGTTGTTCAATTAGAATTTTAACACAAAATCTACTATAAAACACTATTCTCATTTTCTTTTGATTGATCTATTCGCAGGTTTAGCTTGTAAAAATAAAATCCTTTTTATTTCATTGGACGAGAGGAGGCCATAACCAGAGTGCATATTTAATGATCGGGAGCGTTCGGGTCACTTCGGCTTTACGTCGGCATGTCTCATCTAGCGAGAGAAAAAGTTTGTTTTGTTATGATATCGTAGTGGCGATATCGCTCAGGGATTTTCGCAAGTCCAAAAAAGTTGTAAGTTTTAGCCTTTTTTGTCCTAAAAAGAAGAACGCCACTGTGGCTACACAGGCTAAAAACCTTGTAGCCACTCTGGAATTTACTTCGCCTATGGCGTAGTGGCGATTGGCTAGCACAAGCCCAGCTGTGGTTGAACAAGGTGTTCGTTATGGACAAACTGACTAACACAGAAGTCCAATAACAGAAGGTAACTTGTGTTTAGATCAGGGAGGGCGTTCGTCCCAATCACCCCTTACCAGGTCTCACTGTTATTGCCCACACGAGCGTTGAAGTCCCCAAGAAGAGCAATGGAGTCTTTGGGAGGAGCACTATTTAATGCTCCTCCCAAGCACTCCAAGAAGGTTGGGTATTCCGCACTACTGTTTGGCCCGTAGGCCAAAACAACAGTGAGACACCTTGGTGACAGTCTCACTCTTGTTTTAGGCACAGGGACACGACCCTCTCATTCACTGGGGCTGTGGGGCTGTGAGCTGTGAGGCTATAAGCAAGCCCACACCAGCCCGCCGCCTTTCACCTCGAGCAACATCAGGGTTTGGGTTCAAAAGCCCAAGCTATGGGTGGATGTGAAACCGACTATATCTAGTTGGTACCTCTAAACCTCCCTCAAAATCTCTGGCTCCTTTCTCTCCAGTGAGGTGACATTCAATGTCCCTAGAGCTACACTCTGTCTGGGGATTGGGTCGTCGAGCCCTATGCTGACCACTGGCACTCAATCCACACTGCACCCGTCCCCTACAGTTTCCTCGGTGGGTAGTGATGCCACCGGAGGATGGGTTCACGTCGTCCTTTCAGGCTGAGCCCGAAAGGACGACGTGGGTAGAGGCCTGGCCACCAGGTGCTCGCATACGAGCTCCAACCCCAGGTCTGGCTCGAGGGTGGGGCCCCAGTTGTGCCATACTGGGTGACGTCACAGTCCTTGATATGTTTTTCATTATAAGTTTTTTTGTATTATTGAAACAAATGAAATATCTTCCAGAGTATTGTCAATGACAACAATGCGCTTTAAACATGCTTCTCTTCCATAAGCATTCAACACTGAAGCAAGGGAACTTTGCCCCCTTGTTAAACAGTAGCATCTCCTTCCTTGGCCATCAGTTGCTGCTGTTTTTCATTGTCATCTTCAGACAAGGATGATGGCGTGCGCTCGTCTGTTTTCTTTGCTCACAGTTAAGAGTTTGATTACTTCCCAAGTGCGGCACAGGTGTATTTTAACCCATTTCACCTTGGTTCTGTCAGAAATAGCTTATACCCCCGATCAACAAATAAAGCATCCAAGAATGCATTGTTTTCGAACAATGAATGCTGATACCCTTTCATGCACTGAACCAAACATTCGACAAAGGAGTTGTCAATTTTCAAACACACACCTCAGCCATAAGCCATGAAAATCCCCTGCAGTAGAGCTGTTCCAACAATGTATTTTGCAGATTTCAAAACACTGACTAGATCACAAATGAGCAGCCACTCTGATTTATTCAAATGCATAAAGTGTTTGTGACATGTCATCACAAAATGTTCGTAGCTTGCAAGGTATGTTAAGCATATAAGTGGAATTGCAATCTCGTTGGACAATCATCTATAGCCCTTTTGTGGGCCATTCTTTTGAGAATGGCCCCAACATTTAGAATGTGCAACTTTTTGCTTTAGATATAATGTTAGACACCTCTTTGTCTTTCAATTAATCTTCCACGACTAATCAAAGTATGTGATAAACAGCGCGCACTTTGCAACAAATCCCTGGACTCAATTTCAACCACAGGCTTTCTTGATTTTCATTGGAATGGTCTGTGCCCACATCGCTGAGGTTCTGAAGATGCTGAGGTTCTCTCTGGGAGTGACCAGGAAGGATAGGATCAGGAATGAGTACATCAGAGGGACAGCACATGTTAGAGGTTTTGGAGATAAAGTCAGAGAGGCCAGACTGACATGGTTTGGACATGTCCAGAGAAGAGATGGTGAATATAGTGGTAGAATAGAAGGATGCTGAGTTTTGAGCTGCCAGGCAGGAGGCCTAGGGGAAGACCAAAGAGGAGGTTTATGGATGTAGTGAAATAGGACATGAAGGTAGTTGGTATGAGAGAAGAGCATGCAGAAGACAGGGTTAGATGGAGGCAATTGATTCACTGTGGCGACCCCTGAAGGGAAAAGCCAAAAGGACAAGAAGAAGACATGTGTAACACCCGTTCAGATTTTAGTAAGTTCAAGTCTGAGAATTTACTGGATGTTGGGCCAATGCGGAGGTTCGACTACTGGAGCAGGAGGTGTAATAAATGCGACAACTCAGTAAATTTGGTTAGGTGACATGTATTGGAACTTAAGAAACTTAAACAGTCATCTATACTAATAATTCAGAACACTATTAACATCATACAAAATAACATTTCACAATAAAAGAAAATGGGCTCGAAAATCAATAAAATAATAAAGAAAACACACACATACACATACCCCGGGGTTTTGTAACTCAGTCTTTCAATGATGGTCCCCTCTGCAGAGTGTGCAAAGAATAAGGTGCAAGTTTTCCTACCGCAGAAGTAGAACTCCAAAGTCTATGTCCATCCAAAGAAATTCAATAAATCCTTAAATCAATTGGTTCCGTATCAGATCCTGGGACAGTGGCTCGCCATCTTTGGATTGGACCATGCGTTGAATCTGGAATCCAAAATGGCGACAGTGTGGCGCCAGCATCAATTAATGGTCTCCGTGGATTCCCGGGATGAATGTCCGCAGAAAACAGTTCAAAATCCAGGTCTTAGTAATTCAACAAAAACTTGTTGTCAAAAGTTCCTTTCGCTCATTAACATTCCGGCGTGGTGCACAGGAACATCTTTTTCCCGCTTATCCTTCTCTCCGCCGTCTCTCTCCTCACTCTTTGCACGCTGCCTCCGGCGGAAGTCACCTGCGTCGCTTTCCCGGGCCTTTTCAAAATAAAAGTCGACGACTTCCACAACATCGGTTAACGTATTTCTAATACAATCTTCTTCTTTTCCTTTCGGCTTTTCCCTTCAGGGGTCGCCACAGCGAATCAGTGTCCTCCATCTAACCCTGTCTTCTGCATCCTCTTCTCTCACACCAACTACCTTCATGTCCTCTTTCACTACATCCATAAACCTCCTCTTTGGTCTTCCTCTAGGCCTCCTGCCTGGCAGTTCAAAACTCAGCATCCTTCTACCAATATATTCACTATCTCTCCTCTGGACATGTCCAAACCATCTCAGTCTGGCCTCTCTGACTTTATCTCCAAAACCTCTAACATGTGCTGTCCCTCTGATGTACTCATTCCTGATCCTATCCTTCCTGGTCACTCCCAAAGAGAACCTCAGCATCTTCATCTCTGCTACCCTCCAGCTCTGCCTCCTGTCTTTTCCTCAGTGACACTGTCTCTAGACCGAACAACATCGCTGGTCTCACCACAGTTTTGTACACCTTTCCTTTCATTTTAGCTGAAACTCTTCTATCACACATCACACCTGACACTTTCCTCCACCCGTTCCATCCTGCCTGGACACGTTTCTTCACCTCTTTTCCACACTCTCCATTGCTCTGGACTGTTGACCCCAAGTACTTAAAATCCTCCACCTTCTTGATCTCTTCTCCCTGTAACCTCACTCTTCCACTTGGGTCCCTCTCATTCACACACATGTACTCTGTCTTACTGCGGCTAACCTTCATCCCTCTCCTTTCCAGGACAAACCTCCACCTCTCTAACTTCTCCTCCACCTCGTCCCTACTCTCACTGCAGATCACAATGTCATCTGCAAACATCATAGTCCATGGAGATTCCTGTCTAACCTCGTCTGTCAGCCTGTCCATCACCATAGCGAACAAGAAGGGGCTCAGAGCTGATCCCTGATGCAGTCCCACCTCCACCTTGAACTCCTCTGTCACACCTACAGCACACCTCACCACTGTCTTACAGTCCTCATACTGAATGAAATAACTCTTTCAGTAATAGATTACCACTTACTGTACAGTAACCCTTTATACTGACAGGGTTACACATGCCTACAGTTTTAGAAATGTTTAGCTGTAGACAGCACTCCTGCAACCAAGTTGTGACACAGGACATTGTTGTAATGTGTTAAGCAGCAACACTGTCTTTGTAGAGACCATGAACAAAGAACATCGTGTTGTCTGCATACATTAAGCTTTTAGCGTTTGGACAAAGTAGGCAAATCATTGATATAAAAACTAATTAAGGGGGGCCTAATATTGATCCCTGAGGGACTCCGGATGTAAGTCGAAGAGAACCAGATCTGCAGTTGTTAACTGATACAGATTGTGTTCGATCATGCAGACTGCACTCAATCCAGCTCACAGCGATGTGAGAGAAGTTGAATTTTAAGAGCTTCATTAGAAGGACAGAGTGATTTACTGAATTGAATGCTTTCCTAAGGTCCAAAACTACCGCCCCTAAAACTCCACCCTTGTCGAGAAAAGACTTTATTTTCTAAATGAAGAGGCATGTAGTCATTTCAGTATCATGGGTGGAGAAAGGGGGGAGCTGCTCTTTAAGTGATGGACAATCTGCTGTGCCACCCATTTTTCTGCAATTTTGGAAATGGCCGGAAGAATGCTCATTGGCAGATAGTTATGCAGAGAAGTTGAGTCACCAACTTTAAATACGGGGGTAACAATAGCAGACTCCAGACCTTTGGAAAGTGACCAGATTAAGTTGAATGATTAATGATTGAGACAATAGGGGTGGCAAGAGCTGAACATAGATCTTTGAGCATGTTCGTGTCCATTCCAAGAACCGCCTTTGTTTTTGATGGTTTAAGTGATTGAATTAAATTGATAACTTTGGTCTCAGTAATATTTGTAATGGTAAAGGACAGCATTGCAGACAACGCAAGGTATTCCGTCATTTGTTTTACAGTAAATTTATCAGATTTCTGACACAGATTCATTGAAGTAGTTGTTAAAAAAAGGGGGGAAAAAAAGAAAAAAGACAAACTCACCTAGGATGAGAAGGTTCAGATGCATGGACATAATGGACATCAGTATGTCTGGACACATGGACACCAAGCTGTCTCTCAGGCTGGGAAAAACAGCAGACCTGAATCAATAAATTATGAAGATCTCATTACTAAAGTTTATCTTTCAGAAGAAAAGAGTCCAGGGTCATCACTGAAGTCAACCTTTATTTCATACCAGAGGGTTTTACTATATGGTTCTTTTTTAAAACTACAGGTAAATTTAAGAAGTTTGATTTTCTCTGGTAATGCTGGCACAAACAAAGCAGCTGTAAATGGAAAAAATGCTGTCGCTGTTGAAGGACATTAATTGTGTTGTGACACTAAAAAGCCTCTTGTATACTGAGACTGTACAAAGAGACTACTGTGTATGTTTTTGGTCTAGTCACACTTTTAATCAACCTCGCATAGAACAAATTATCAAAGGACAGCCTAAGGAGCATGAAAGGACCTTTCAGCAAGGGTTGCTTTTGCAGTCTGAATAAGCCATTAAACCAACTGCTTTTTTTGTTGTGAAACATCAAGTTTCAAGTATTTCAGCAACCGTTTATCGTCATAAACTAATTCATGTTTGATCAAAAACATGTCTCTGTTGTAAAGCTTTTTTCACACACAGCTTAGCATTTAGAGCTCCACATCTCTGCTCACACTGTCAAAGGCAGGCACTGAGAAGGAACTCAACTTCTCATAATTTACATATGCAACAGACTGCAGACCCAAATAACAAAATTAGTTCTTAGTTTAGACCATTGGTTCTTAACCTTGTTTGAGGTACCGAACCCTACCGGTTTCATATGCTCATTCACCGAACCCTTCTTTAGTAAAAAAATTTTTTTTTAAATTTCAAGATATAAGATCATGTTTTACTGGTGTATTTAACAAATTGTGCATTAATGTCACCTTCTTCAAAGAACAAAACCAAGACAGTGCATGAACTCACTTGAAATTACCTACCTGCAAATCAGTGTGACTTCTGCTGTTGTTATTGAGAGACCAGTTCAGATATGCGTGGCTTCACCTTGGCAAGTGCTACTCTTATGTCATTTTCACAGCAAGATTTGTTTCTTTTGTTTTCCATGCAGCTTAAGGAAGTGTTCCTTTATTTTTGCCAGTGCGAGACTAGAATTGCTCAACTTGACATTGCAAATCATGCAGAACGCTGACTCCCATCACGTTCCGTTATACAGTACATGTAGATTCACGTTGGACATATTCGTCCGACCACTTTCTTTTTTTGCTCAACATAGTTACTATGAATTAAAATACTAAGAAAGCAATCAGATGACATACCATCACGACAGGCATAAATCAACTACTGAGTGTGCAAAATCCCATGTAGCACAGGTAGGCTAATTGATATAGCGTGATCACCTGCAGCCAGTGATGGCTAAGGGGGGCGTGAATTGACACTATGTGTCAAACGTACAGAGTGATTTGTGGATGTTTGTCAAAAACACCCAACACATCGTGTCGAGTGTTTTGTCTTGACCTCCGTCTCCGCCGAACCCCTGAGACTGACTCACCAAACCCCTAGGGTTTGATCAAAGCCAGGTTAAGAACCACTGGTTTAGACTGAAAAACAGCCTGAGTAAGCTGTATTCCAGCTTCCTGTAAGCTACCATTAGTCTCAACTTTTTTATTCATGCGACTTATGTTGTACATGTGCTTACCGCTGATGTTAAAAATATCCTTCCATGCATGCGCGCCCCAAAAACAGAAAATGGGATGTGGAACAATACAAATATCCAACCACCAATGTTCCCTCAAAACTGTGCACCTGCGTAATTGCGCACTGCTCACACATTCTCAGCGCACAAGAAAATCTATGCAGCGCATAAAATAATATTAAAGATAAACATATTAAATGATATCTAATATTAGTCTTAATCTAATGTAATAACTTAGACCAATAATACTTTTTTCTGTACCATTTTGCATTGTAACTCGGTGACTGACAGGTGTCCAGCCAGTGATGTGATAAGGTTCAGTGACGCTACGCAGCCAATCCAAGCACTGACGGTGCTGCATGTGCGTCCTGCAGGTTAGCTAGCTGATGACAGTGCGACGCAAATGCTAACCCCTATCATGGCAAAACAAACAGGCAGCGACACATCCAGTCACCAAGTCAAAGTAAAAAGGAAATGCGGTTCTTTTAAGATGGAATGGCTGTCGGAGTTTATGCAAATACAGTGATCCCTTGTTACTCGTGGTTAATGCGTTCCAGGGACCACCCACACATGCGAAATTCCGTGATATAGCGACAAACTATTTTATTACAGTAATTTAAACATTTATGAACCCTCCCCATACTGATATTAAACCACCTTCTATCTGTATTACCTTTTCCCACATTAAGCCTGTTTAAAGCATTTGTGTCTCACGGAGGGGCGCTGCGTTCCGAGACTCGTAGAAGACGGCGCATATCCGAGTGCCGTTAGCCAATACAATGCATGTACGTTATCACGTGACCAACTACTAAAAAAATCAGCAAAGAAGTGATGATGCACGAATGCGCAAGGTATTGCTTTAAAAGAAAAAGCAGTGAAACTGGGAGAGATTTTCCAGTGAGACAAGTCAAAGCAAGAAGCAGACGAAGCCAATAGCCTGGACAAAGTGTACAACAACGTGAAAAATGAGGTAAAATTAAAGTCAGATTCGTGCGTATTCTAGTGATATTTATATTACTGTAATTAGGTATTTTAAAGACTCCTCCGAGAGCTGCCACCTTATCATGGTGGGGGAGTTTGAATGCCCGAATGATCCCAGGAGCTATGTTGTCAGGGGCTTTATGCTCCTGCAAGGGTCTCCCTTGGCAAACAGATCCTGGGTGACAGGCCAGACAAACAGCAGTACAAAGACCCCTATGGCAAGAAATATATCAAGGACTGTGACGTCGCCCAGTATGGCACAACCAGGCCCCACCCAGGAGCCAGACCCGGTGTTGGGGCTCGTATGTGAGTGCCTGGTGGCCGGGCCCAGCCCGAAAGAACGACGTTGGCCAAACCTCAGGTGGACTCACCACCCGCCGAGGAGACTGTATAGGATGGGTGCAGTGTGGATTGTGTGGTAGTCGTCAACATGGGGCTAGACAAATACCCAGACAAAGAGTCTAGCTCTAGGGACATGGAAAGTTACCTCGCTGGGGGGAAGGGAGCCAGAGCTTGTGAGGGAGGTTGAGAGGTACTGACTAGATATAATCCTTGAGAGGGACTGTACTCTCCACTTTTCTGGTGTTGTGTAAGATGAAAGGCAGCGGGCTGGTGTGGGCTTGCTTGTAGCCCCACAGCTCAGCCGTCATATGTTGGAGTTCACCCCGGTCAACGAGAAGGTCGCGTACCTGCGCCTTCGGGTTGGGGACAGATGTCTGTCGTTTCGGCCTACGGGCCACATGGCAGTGTGGAATACCCGGCCTTCTTGGAGGCCCTGGGAGGGGTACTGAATAGTGCTCCGACTGGGGACTCCATTTTTTCTCCTTGGGGACTTCAACGCTCACGTGGGCAATGACAGTGAGACCTGAAAAGGGGTGATTGGGGTGAACGACCTCCCCGATCTGAACATGAGTGGTGTTCTGTTGTTGGACTTCTGTGCTAGTCACAGTTTGTCCATAACGTACACCTTGTTCAACCACAGGGATGTCCATAAGTGCACATGGCACCAGGACACCCTAGGCCGTAGGTCGATGATCGACTTTGTTGTCATATCATCAGACCTCCGATCGTGTTTGTTGGACACTCTGGTGAAGAGAGGAGCAGAACTGTTAACTGATCACCAACTGGTGGTGAGCTTGATCCGCTGGCAGAGCAGGGGGCCGGAGAGACTCGGCAGGCCCAAATGTGTTTTAAGAGTCTGTTGGGAACATCTGGCAGAACCCTCTGTCAGTGAGGTTTTCAACTCCCACCTCCGGGAGAGCTTCTCCCAGATCCTGCAGGAGGCTGGGGACATTGAGTCTGGGTGGACCATGTTCTCCACCTCCATTGTTGCAGCGGCTGCTTGTAGCTGTGGTCGCAAGGTCTCTGGTGCCTGTCGCGGCGGTAACCCCAGAACCCGGTGGTGGACACCGGAAGTAAGGGATGCCGTCAAGCTGAAGAAGGAGTCTTATCAAATCTTGAGTTGTGGGACTCCGAAGGCAGCTGACAGGTACAGGCAGGCCAGGTGTACTGCAGCTCGAGTACTCGCAGAGGCAGAAACTCAGGTCTGGGAGGAGTTTGGTGATGCCATGAAGGAAGACTATCAGTCAGCCTTGAAGAAATAACGGCAAACCATTCGGCGCCTCAGGAGGGGAAAGCCATACACAGCCAACACAGCTTACAGTAGAGGCTGAGAGCTGCTGACCTCAACTGAGGATATTGTCGGGCGGTGGAAAGAATAATTTAAGGATCTCCTCAATCCCACTACCATGTCTTACACAGAGGAAGCAGAGGCTGAGGTCTCAGGTGGACAAAGCACCGGGGGTGGATGAGATTTGAGTACCTCAAGTCTCTGGATGTGCAGGGACTGTCATGGTTGACACTCCTCTGTAACATCGCATGGCAGTTGGGGACAGTACCTCTGGATTGGCAAACCGGGGCAGTGGTCCCTCTTTTCAAAAAGGGGGACTGGAGGGTGTGTTCCAAATATAGGGGGATGACACTCCTCAGCCTGCTGGGGAAAGTCTACTCCAGGGTGCTGGAGAGGAGGATTAGACCTATAGTCAAACCGCGGATTCAGGAGGAACAATGCGGTTTTAGTCCCGGTCGCGGAACACTGGACCAGCTCTACACACTCCATCGAGTGCTCGAGGGAACATGGGAGTTTGCCCAACCAGTCCACATGAGTTTTGTGGATCTGTAGAAGGCATTCTATCACGTCCCTCCTGGTATCTTGTGGGGAGTACTTCGGGAGTATGGGGTTCGGGGCCCTTTGCTGAGGGCTGTCCGGTGTATGACCAAAGCCCGCATTGCTGGCAGTAAGTCAGACCTGTTCCAGGTGCACGTTGGAGTCCGGCTGGGCTGCCCTCTATCACCAGTTCTGTTCACAATCTTAATCGACAGGATTTCTAGGAGCAGCCAGTGTCCGGAGGGAGTCCGATTTGGGGACCAAAGGATTTCATCTCTGCTATTTGCAGACGATGTTGTCCTGTTGGCCTCATCAAACCTGGAACTTCAGTGTGCACTGGGACAGTTTGCAGCCGAGTGTGACGCGAGTGGGATGAGGATCAGCACCTCTAAATCCGAGGCCATGGTTCTCGACCGGAAAAGGGTGATGTACCCTCTTCAGGTCAGTGGAGTCTTTGCCCCAGTGGAGTTTAAGTATCTTGGGGTCTTGTTCACAAGTGAGGGAAGGATGAAGTATGAGATTGACAGACGGATCGGTACAGCCTCTGCAGTGATGCAGTCGCTGTATAGGTTTGTTGTGGTGAAGAAGGAGTCGCAAGACGAAGCTCTCGATTTACCGGTCAATCTACTTTCCTACTCTCACCTATGGTCATGAACTTTGGGTCATGACCGAAAGGACAACATCCCGGATCCAAGCGGCTGAAACTAGTTTCCTTCGTAGAGTGGTTGGGCGCACCCTTAGAGATAGGGTGAGGAGTTCAGTCACCAGGGAGGAGCTCGGAGTAGAGCCGCTGCTCCTCCACCTCGAACGTAGCCAGCTGGGGTGGCTCGGACCAGGAGGCATCTGTTCCTGATGCCTCCTGGATGCCTCCCTGGGGAGGTGTTCCGGGCATGTCCTACCTAGAGGAGACCCCGGGGAAGACCTAGGACACACTGGAGGGACTATGTCTCTCAGCTGGCCTTGGAACGCCTCGGACTCCACCGGAGGAGCAGGAGGAGGTGTCCGGGGAGAGGGAAGTATGGGCATCCCTGCTGAGACTGCTGACCCCGCGACCCGGCCCCGGATAAGTGGTTGAAGATGGATGGATGGTATTTTAAAGAAAAAGTTACAGGAATTCACACTGTAACTTTGTTCACGTTAAAGCACATATTGTGTTTTAACGTGAACAAAATGTGATGTCTGAAAGGTGTACATGTCTAATTTCTTCCTGAACAGGACCCTAAGCCAGGCCACAACTGGACCTTATCGGCTAAAGCAGTACTCTTCCCATGGCCAAATCCATTTCATGGATAACAAGATTTTTGTCTTTTTCACTTCAAGTGGGTTAAATCACTTATAATAAAAGTAAATTTGTGAAAATTGCTGCTGTAATTTGGTTCTTTTAGTAAGCCATGTAACTTGCTGTGATCCAAGGTTTTGAACAAGTGTGATACTGGTGTGTGGCCACAGCGTGCACATCTGATGTTGCTCACAGTGGTCCTTATTGTGTACAGGAAGCTTGTGTGTATGGCCAAACACGATAAATTAGAGAGAACATTGACAACCACCATAATTCGGACATTTTGTTTAAATGCTTTAACTACACAATCGGAAATTTGATAAGTCATGAGTAACACTACATAAGATGAGTAGGATTTCCATTTGTACCAGAAGTTAGTCAGCAAAATATAATTTGTGTCACGTTTTAAACATGGGTATGTTGCAAAGAATGAGAAATCAAGTACAGTGATCCCTCGTTACCTGTGGTTGATGCGTCCGAGGAACCACCCGTAAAAACGAAATGCTGTGATATAGCAACAAACTAATTATTGTAATTTAAACATTTATGAATCTTTCCCATGCTGATATTAAGCCACCTGCTATCTGTGTTACCTTTTCCCACACTCTAATAAACTGTTGAAAGCAATTTAGTGTCTCACAAAAGTGCGCTGCGTTCCGGGACTCATGGATCGCAGCACACTTCCAGATGCAGTCAGCTAATAGAATGCGCATACGGTATCACGTGACTACCTACTAAAAATCCACGATGAGGTGAAGCCTCATGTGTTGATCCGCAAATGCACAAGGAATTACTGTATATCAGTACCTTGAGATACAAGTGATTCAATATATGAGTTTTTTTAGATACAAGCTGTCACTCTGTTCACATTATTGTTCAAGATATGAGCAGAAATCCAAGTTACGAATCTTTCTTCGGGGCACCGTCGCTAGTTGGTGGACTGGTACACCAGCTGAGACTGCATCTTGTTCTTTCCCATATGCTGTCCGCAGAGTAAAGACGTGGATCATGTGTGCTCATGACTATTGTGTTTTCTTTTCATACGTTATCAACCATCCATCCATCCATCCATTTTCTTGCGCTGTGTGGGTCACTGGGGTTACTGAAGCCTATTCCAGTGGATAGCCAGTGCAACGCGGACTTTAATTATGCACAAGTAAAATATGCATGTCTATGTCTATTGGTTGATAAAAATATGCTTTTTTACATATATTTGGGGCGTTTTTTACGACACCGGAATGGATTAAAAGTATTTTAGTTATTTTAAATGCGGTAACTTTGTTTGAGATACGAGTAGATTGACATACCAGCTTAGTCACAGAACAAATTAAACTTGTATGTCAAGGTTCTACTGCATATCAGCCCCAGACGTTGCTTGTCTTCAGATACCAGATAAGGATCTTCACCTGGGACAATATCCTCTACTGGCTGCAGCCACGGCTGTGAAGAACAGTGATTCCTTAAAGAAAAAAGATTATCGTGGTCAGTTTATCTGTTTTTGCTAGAACAAAGCAACATTTAGGAGGTCAGACTGACAATTTTTCAATAATCTATCCATCTACCCATCCATCCATGTTAAAGAGTGTTGACAAAAGAATATCAAGAAGTCTCAGAAATTGCAAATGTTCTTGTTATGGTACTGATCCTAACAGACTATCATTATTAGATTTGTTTAGGAAAATCACTGATAGTGATTTTCTCAGGGATTTAGCTCCAGATTTGCATTATCCCTTCTCTGGCACCTGCTTCACACTCCCACACACTCATATGGCAGTTTGTCAGGTAGATTAAGCAAGTGCAAAAAAAAAAAATCCAAAGAGCCAAACCTTGCAAAATCCAAAAGAGTTGAAAAGCTTAAAGATAGAAAGTTTGATTAATCCCACCTTTCATTTTTTGAATTGTCAGATTTGCTTGTGATTCCTTGGATTTTAAAAACAAATTATTTTCTAAAAGAAACATCCAGAGACACGAAGGAGAGTGATCATGAATGAAATAACCATACCGAGGATGTAAAAAACCCTAACCCTAACCCATAACTCAGTTAAACTACAAAGCACTTGTTATATTTTAACAGCAACATTCTTCAATGAGTTTGCAGTTTAGCCACATACTATCTAAAGAGGCACAAAGATACATTTTAATCACTGTGATCCGATAGAAAGACACCTGATCAGAAACAGCAGATCATCATCAACCCAGCATTAACAGTAGCTGATTCCAACTCAATACTCACACAGCCAGTTCACCTCACCCTCCTCTGCACTGAGCAGTCAGACTCACTCACGTTGTCTCTGCTGGCCGATTTTGTAGGACTGTGTGTGGGTCTGTGCATGTATCCGTTTGTGTGTGCGTGTGTGTATGTGTGTGTGTGTATTCCTTGTCTGACTGTACTTGTGCGTAGGTCCCAGACACCAATGTGTGTATTAACGCATGCATGCACATGTGTGGTCTGTATGTGTGCCAACCTGTGTAAAAAAAAGCTTGAAAACTGATTTCAGCAATGTGAAAACAGAGGGAATGTCGCAGACCAATAAGAGCAGAGCGAGTGTGGGACATACCCCTGCCTCCTCCCCACACACATACGCAAGCGCGCGCGCACACACACACACACACACACACACACACACACACACACACACACACACACACACACACACATTTCTTCCCCGCCCCATTTAGCCCTTTGTCACTCCCCCCAGCTCGTCACTGTATGGACAGCCATTCTTATTCTAATTTTTGTCACTTAGTGGGCCACTGGTGAATGGTCTCCAGGCTTTTGGAATGCACCACCCTTTCTTGTGGACTCTGGTGAAGAGCAAGAGAGGTATAGAGATGGATAGAGAGAGCGGGAGAGAGCGAGAGAGAGAGAGAAAAGTAAAACATGTCAGTGTAAAGATATTTTGAGTCTCTGGGGTAAAGTAGGCCAGTGCATCTGAGGCAGAAATAAAGCATTCTAAGGCAATCTGATGAGGATATTACAGTATTTTCCACAGTATAAGGCACACGCCTTTAATTTTCTCAAAAACCAACAGTGCACCTTATAATCCAGTGCACCTTGTATATGAAAAAAGTTTTAAAATAGGCCATTTATTGAAGGTGCGCCTTATAGTCCAGTGCGCCTTATAGTGCGGAAATACAGTAATTACTTTTCTTGTATTTGTGCTATCTCAATCCTTCAGCTATGTCAATTAGATGAGGCCGGCATGATGGCGCAGTGGGTAGCGATGTCGCCGTACAGCAAGCTGGTTCCGGGTTCGAGTCCCGTTCTGTGCGGAGTTTGCATGTTCTCCCGGTGTCTACGTGAGTTCTCTCTGGCTTCCTCCCACCTCTAAAAACATGCGCTTCAGGTTAATTGGCTGTTCAAAATTGTCCATACTGTTTGACTGTGAGCATGCATGGTTGTCTGTCTTTGTGTGGCTCCATGGCGGTCTGGCGTCAAGCCTGAAGTTTGCCCCGCCTCCAGCCCTAAGACAGCTGGGATAGGCTCCAGCTCCCCATGACCCCATGAATAAATGAATGAACGTTTTCAGATGAACACAGAAAAACTCCACCTGTCCCTGACAGAAAGCAATAAATTATCATTAGCTGCAGAAATAGACCCATATTACACAAATTCTCCTAAAAACCATACACCGACCACGTTTTGAATCTACACACTGGAGGTGGCATGCTTTAATTGTTCCTCAATGTCTACTCTCACTAGGTTACACTTCTTTAAGTCTAATTAAAGAAGAGGGAATAGAAAAAATTATAGAGAAGAGGATCCCCACACATTGGAGTGTAAAAACAATCTGGCTTTTTATATTAGAAAGTCAAGTAAATACGAGTACCCGTTTATGACTTTTGTTTAAACACATCAAATCTAATCCAGTCATTTGGTTGGCAATTATCTTCAGTTATCTAACCATTGGCAGGTAGACCAGAATTTGTGTTTTGATACTTTTTAGGCAATATGCGGTGACCCCAGGAAGTAGCTTTGTTTTAACTCAGTGGACTTTCACTAGTTATTTGACTGGAACTGACCATGGGAATTTTGCTGCTTCATACTTGTCAGCACTTGTTAGCCAAAAAAAAAAAGGATGTGTCTTATGGTGAGTAAAGATACACAGAAAAGGCTCTGGACAGGCATGTGAACCTGGCTTGTGAATGGTGTGTGTATGTGAGTGATGTGCATGCATGTGTATGATTCAGGCCAGACATAAGAAAAACTCGAGGAGAGAACAAAACAGCTTCACATTCACCACTCTCTGGTGATGTGTCCTTTAACCTCTGCTAGAGGGCAGACAGTTAAAGATTCTATAATTGCTTGGATGTGTGCTAAAACAGAAGTTTTATTTTTGGAAAACTAACAGTAACTTACACCTTTTGCAACATTATGGGTTATAAATGTTCCCTTAAAGGGACAATAAAGTTAATTTTAAGTGACATACAGTCAGGTCCATAAATATTGGGACATCAACACTATTTTCATCTTTTTGGCCCTGTACACCACCACAATGGATCTGAAATGACACAAACAAGACATGTTTTAAGTGCAGACTTTCAGCTTTAATTTGAGGGTATTTACATCCAAATCAGATGAACAGTGTGGGAATTACAACAGTTTCTACATGTGCCTCCCACTTTTTAAGGTACCAAAAGTAATCGGACAATTGGCTGCTCCGCTGTTCCATGGCCAGGTGTGTTCCATGGCCAGGTGTGTGCGATTCCCTCATTATCTGATTTACAAGCAGACAAAAAGTCTAGAGTTAATTTTAAGTTTGCATTTGGAATCAAATTGCAGTCAATTCTCAATATGAGGTCCAAAGAACTGTCACTATCAGTGAAGCAAGCCATCATGTTGAAAAAGCAAAGCAAACCCATCAGAGAGATAGAAAAACATTGGGTGTGGCCAAATCAACTGTTTGGAACATTCTTAAAAAGAAAACGCACCGGTGAGATCAGCAACACCAAAAGACCTGGTGAAAAGAAACCCCTTCAAAACAGTTGGCCACATCAAGAACACTCCAGGAGGTAGGCGTCTCTGTGTCAAAGTCAACAATCAAGAGAAGACTTCACCAGAGTGAATACAGAGGCTTCAGCACAAGATGTAAACCATTCGTGAGCCTCAACAACAGGAAGACCAGATTAGAGTTTGCCAAAAAACATCTAAAAAAGCCGAAACAGTTCTGGAACAACATCCTATGGACAAGTGAGACAAAGATCAACTTGTATCAGAATGATAGGAAGAATATGGAGAAGGAAAGGAACTGCTCATTATCCAAACCATACCACCTCATCAGTGAAGCGTGGTGGTGGTAGTGTTATGGCGTGGGCATGTATGGCTGCCAATGGAATTGGTTCCTTTGTATTTACTGATAATTTGACTGCTGACAAAAGCAGCAGGATCAATTCTGAAGTGTTTCGGGCAATATTATCTGCTCATATTTAGCCAAATGCTTTAGAACTCACTGGACGGCGCTTCACAGTGCAGGTGGACAATGACCCCAAACATTCTGCGAAAGCAACCAAAGACTTTTTTAAGGCAAAGAAGTGGAATGTTATTAATGGCCAAGTCAATCACCTAACCTGAATCCAATTGAGCATGCATTTTACTTGCTACAGAGAAAACTGTAGGGAAAATGCCCCAAGAACAAGCAGGAACTGAAGACGGTTGCAGTGGAGGCCTGGCAGAGCATCACTAGTAACGAAACCCAGCGTCTGGTGATGTCTCTGCATTCCAGACTTCTGGCTGTCATTGACTGCAAAGGATTTGTAACCAAATATTACAAAGTGACAGTTTGATTTATGCTTATTTAGTTTGTCCAATTACTTTTGGTACCTTAAAAGGTGGGAGGCACACGTAGAAACTGTTGTAATTCCTACACTGTTCAACTGATTTGGATGTAAATACCCTCAAATTAGCTGAAAGTCTGCACTTAAAGCACATCTTGTTTGTCATTTCAAATCCTTTGTGGTGGTGTACAAGGCCAACAGGTTGAAAATAGTGTTGATGTTCCAATATTTATGGACCTGACTGTATATGCTACTCATCATTAAGAAAAATAGAAGAAAAAATAAATTTTATAAGTGCAGCATCATCCCTTTGGTCAGAAAAGCTTAAAATCTGTGCTGCAGCAGCTTCCGCATCCAGTGGTCAAGTGGGCATCATAAGTCATTGGCGACCAACTTAGCTTGGCAGCCATAGATAGATTAACTCTATAAATATAATGGTTACCTGTGAGGTGAACGGTTGTGTCAACAGAACATCAAGAAAACAAAAAGACAAGGACCTATCCTTCTTTAGAATACCTTCTGGGAAAATAGGAAGGAGATGGAGAGCACGGATAAACCAGGTCAATATGACCAAGGATCCGAGGATCTGCCGTGAGCACGTTACCTCGGAGGATTTCCATAGAGATTTGAAAGTACAATCATTTTCGGACAACCCATAGTATTTATTCTGAATTCCCAAGGTTTAGTGGATAATTAATTCATGTCTGGAACTACTGGCGGTATTGTATAAATGTTTTTATGACCAAATTATCGAGCAATTATGTCACTCGCGAAAAGTAAACATCAACACTGATAGACAGATCACTTTACTGAAGATCTGTGACACTGAAATAAAACATACAAAAACAACATGCCAGGTCCTGATCCTTATACAATAGTAAATACAAGACATATTAATATAGAGTTGTTTTAAAGCCACACAGTCCAACAGTAACAAATGGCGGCTAGCTCAATGCTAACATAATATGGAAAATCCCATTGACGGGCTAGCGCTTTAGCATCAGTAGCGCGATTAACTTTTCCATACACACAGTAAACCAAAACGGGACATTATAACTAGTTGGATATCTCTGTCAGAATCTGATTCAGATGAAGCCACCTGGGATGAGTCTCTAGATGTCCAAACTCTCATCTTCCTTGTACATCAGGTCATAATGGTGGTTTAAACATGAAATATGGTCGTTTTAAATAAACTTAAGTATAGGTAACGTATATGACAGGGGAAAAATCAAGACTGCAGTCTGAAACCTTGAACAAAGACTTATGATCACGAGAAAAAGATAAGTGGAAACCTGCAGAAAGTTCAGTAACACCACTATAACTTGTGAACTCAGCTCAGACAAAACCAATATATCTGGAGACACTATTCTAAAAAATCCAAGGCTCCCTCGTCCTTGAACTCAATAACATTATCCTGACTATATGTGTGACTTTCTGCTCACATCAAATGAAGGACAGAGCTACCAAATACACAGTACGTTATGGATTGAGACACTGGTGCTACAGCATTGTAAAATAAGGCCAGGCCTGAAATGAGATCAGATAATTCTGATTAGGTAACTGGGAAAGTTTGCTCTCAACAGACAGACAGGTGATTCTATAGTTAGAGCTGCTGCTGTTGCCTGTTCCAATGTGAGTCATTCAGACCAGTGGTTCCAGTGATACTTGTGTATGTGCCTCCCCACGGGTCTGTCAGTGGAAATTAAGTATGGACCCTACCCTCTGACCCTATGAAGCTAATCTTGTTCTTAATGTCTTCATAATGATTAGAAGCTTGATTCAACACTGTCATTCATATTGAAGCCTATATTAAACACTATTGAACCATGTTTAGGCACATTTCCCACAATGCAGTAATTACACCATTTTAACATTGACAAAAACATTTTGAACAAAGCTAATGTCATAACTTGTGTTTGATGGGGATTTTTTTATTCGCTTGGATAGTTTGATCCTTGATTGATGGACTTATTTAACATTAAAAGGACAGTAAACTTATTTGTAAGTGACATATACAGTATGTTGTCCATCATTATGAAAAATAGAAGAAACATTTTTTTTTAGATATCTAGCATCACCCCTTTGGTCAGAAAACCTTAGAATCTGTGCAGCTGCAGCTTCTGCATCCACTCACATGGCGGTCATACGTCATTGGCGACATACTTCGCTTCATCTTTCAGGGCAGCCATTAGAACATGGTGCGATCACCGAAGCCATAAACCCGGTAAAGAACATGGTTACCTGTGAGGTGAACGATTGTACCAACGCAACAGGACATAAACAAAAAGGCAAGGACCTATCCTTCTTCAGAATACCGTCTGGGAAGCTAGGAAGAAAATGTAGAGCAAGAATAAATGGTCAAAATGACCAAAGATCTGAGAATCTCATGAGCATTTTACCTTGGAGGATTTCCATAGAGATTTGAAGGTAAGATCATTTTCGGACAACCCATAGTATTCATTCAGATTTCCCAAGGTTTAGTGGATAATTAATTCATGTCTGGAGCTACTGGAGATATTGTATAAATGTTTTAATGACCAGATTATCGCACGATTATGGCACTCGCGAAAAGTAAACAATATCAAAAGTGATAGGTCAATTTACTGAGAATATCTGTGAAACTGAAATAAAATATACAAAAACAGCATGTCAGGCACTGATCCTTATACATTCGTAAATACAAGACATGTTAATATAAACTAGAGTTGTTATTAATTCCACACAGTCCAACAGTAACGAATAGCGGCTAGCTCAATGCTAATATAATATGGAAAATCCCATTGACGGGCTAGCGCGTTAGCATTGGTAGCGCGATTAACTCTTCCATACACACAGTAAACCAAAACGTGAGATTATAACTAGTTACATATCTCTGTCAGAATCTGATTCAGATGAAGCAACCTGGGATGAGTCTCTAGATGTCCAAACTCTCATCCTCTGCATACATCGGGTGATAATTATCCGCGATAATTACACCTCCAGGTGGGTTCACAGGGAACTCGTCCTCAGTATCCGATGATGATGACATGATTTTAGGTGATATTCTAATGATAGTGAAAATGTCGGCTCGTTACATTTGCTTCATATGGATTCACCCCGATGTCTACGATTGCGTCACTTCCGCTGCCATGGCGTGCTCCATAACTTATGATAAATTTCATTTTTCTAAGTCTCCATTGCTCATAAAAAAATAAAAATGTCACCAAGCCTTTTTTTTACTTATGTACTTCAAATACAGACGTGGTTCATTTTGGCTTTACTGTCCCTTTAAGGAGTAGTTACATTTATTTTACATTACACTTCTTCTTTTCCTTTTGGCTTTTCCCTTCAGGGGTCGCCACAGCGAATCAACCGCCTCCATCTAACCCTGTCCTTTGCATCCTCTTCTCTCACACCAACTACCTTCATGTCCTCTTTCACTACATCCATAAACCTCCTCTTTGGTCTTCCTCTAGGCCTCCTGCCTGGCAGTTCAAAACTCAGCATCCTTCTACCAATATATTCACTATCTCTCCTCTGGACATGTCCAAACCATCTCAGTCTGGCCTCTCTGACTTTATCTCCAAAACCTCTAACATGTGCTGTCCCTCTGATGTACTCATTCCTGATCCTATCCTTCCTGGTCACTCCCAGAGAGAACCTCAGCATCTTCATCTCTGCTACCTCCAGCTCTGCCTCCTGTCTTTTCCTCAGTGACACTGTCTCTAGGCCAAACAACATTGCTGGTCTCACCACAGTTTTGTACACCTTTCCTTTCATTTTAGCTGAAACTCTTCTATCACACATCACACCTGACACTTTCCTCCACCCATTCCATCCTGCCTGGACACGCTTCTTCACCTCTTTTCCCCACTCTCCATTGCTCTGGACTGTTGACCCCAAGTACTTAAAATCCTCCACCTTCTTGATCTCTTCTCCCTGTAACCTCACTCTTCCACTTGGGTCCCTCTCATTCACACACATGTACTCTGTCTTACTGCGGCTAACCTTCATTCCTCTCCTTTCCAGGGCAAACCTCCACCTCTCTAGCTTCTCCTCCACCTCGTCCCTACTCTCACTGCAGATCACAATGTCATCTGCAAACATCATAGTCCATGGAGATTCCTGTCTAACCTCGTCTGTCAGCCTGTCCATCACCATAGCGAACAAGAAGGGGCTCAGAGCTGATCCCTGATGCAGTCCCACCTCCACCTTGAACTCCTCTGTCACACCTACAGCACACCTCACCACTGTCTTACAGTCCTCATACATGTCCTGCACCGCTCTAACATACTTCTCTGACACTCCAGACTTCCTCATACAATACCACAGTTCCTCTCTGGGCACCCTGTCATAAGCTTTCTCCAGATCTACAAAAACACAATGCAGCTCCCTCTGGCCTTCTCTGTACTTCTCTATCAACATCCTCAAAGCAAATACTGCATCTGTAGTACTCTTTATTTTACATTACACTGAGTTACATTTAGTTACATGTATTGGTTACATTTGGCCCTTTGAGGACAGCCATTATGCTGATGTGGCTCTCGGTGAAAATGAGTTTGACACCCCTGCCTTACAAGTTGATCATTGGTCAAACATGACATGATTGCCTGCCGGTCTACTTCTCACAATACACTTGTATGCCAACCGGCCCTTTGTTTGTGCATGTTCAAAGGCCTGCACATACACATATGCGTATACGGGTGCGATAATAGACTATAGTGGAAAAAATAATTTCCCCCCAAGAGGGATTTCTTGTTCTTCTTCCTGTTCTTCTTGTACACGTAGCCAACACTTTGACATTATTTCAGCAATTTCTGCATTTGGCATCACGTTTAACCAATTAAAATGGTTTTCGATATTTTTAAAATTTCTTTTGTAACCATCCATTCCTCTTAAATATTTCAATAATCAAGCCCCAGTTGGGCAGATGTGTGGTAGAGGCAAAAAACAAATAGTTTCATCACCACTATAGCATCTATATTACATAGCACATAACACATCAAATTTTTACACCGCATTGTTCACTTGCTTTCATCACCACCTTGGAGTGAGTAATTTTAGGTATATACGTCATGTCAAATGCAGTCAATATTGTTGAAAGTGGCCTTCGGGGTTAGGGTTAGAATTAGAAACTAGATAAAGACTACCACAGAATTACACAGAGGTGGAGAGCGCAATTGTAACAATAGAATCATGTAGATTGATCATTTTTTACAGCAACAATGATTTCACATTTAACAAAAAGTGACAACTTTGAGCTGTATTCAATTCTGGCCCTTTGAAGCTGTTGTGTTTTGATTGCTCTCTCACCATAGTGGAGCGTCATTCCAGATCTGAATCTGTGTGATACCAAAGAAATACTTCACATAAGATTAAAAGAAGTTTTATTATTATGGTGTTTGAGAAAATAAAACTGAGAACAACCAGTTAGACACAACTCTGTGATGCCTTGGCAGGTAATAACAGCTCATCCATATGGAGTGAGTGTTCTGGCGTTGCAGAATGTGTATCACATTGTAGAAATATATTCAGATATGTGGCCCATCCCGAGGTATTTAACTACACCATTGCAAAAGGAAGTCTGTTATTTAAACAAACACAAAATGACCACTAAACTTGGGAGCCACTGAACTTTACCTGCTGTTGCCTTGCATGCCACTTAACATTGCTGAACACTGTAAAAGACTGCAATGGCATACACTGACATGGCATTGCGAGTCCTTGGGCTGGTCCAGTGTGAACAAACCAAATGAGTCACAGAGAAGATAACTGTTTGTGCAATGTCCGTCTGAGAGCAACAACAAAAGTCCAGCACTACATACTGACATTGTACCATCTGAGGAAATCCTTTCTTTCATAAGATGCAGATGCATTTTATGCATAGATGATAATCGAGCCATCAAGCAATTAAAGGGACAGTAAAGTTAATTTTAAGTGACATATGTTATTCATTCATTCATTCATCTTCTGCCGCTTCATCCGCCATAGCGGGTCACGGGGAGCTGGAGCTCAACTCAGCTGGCATAGAGCGTGAGGCGGGGGACACTCCGGGCACGACGCCAGAGCACCGCGGAGCCATACACAAAGACGGACAACCATGCACACACATACACTCACTCCTATGGGCAATTTGGGACCGGCCAATCAACCTGAAGCACATGCTTTTGGAGGTGGGAGGAAGCCGGAGAACCCGGAGAGAACCCACGCAGACACGGGGAGAGCATGAAAAATAGAAGAAAAAATAAATTATGTGTGTAGCATCATCCGCTTGGCCAAAAAAACTTAAAATCTGCACCGCAGCAGGTTCCGCATTCAGTGGTCACGTGGGCGTCATACGTCACTGGGGCCAAACAGAGCTTAGCAGCCTTAAGAAACAATGCAATTCTAGACGCGATTAACACCAAAAATATCATGGTTACCTGTGCGGTGAACAGTTGTGTTAACAGAACAGTAAAAAGACGCGAAGACAAGGACCTGTCCTTCTTTAGAATACCTTCTGGGAAGGTATCGCGCTAAAAATGCTAACGCACTAGCCCGTCAATGGGATTGTCCATATTATTTTAGCATTGAGCAAACCGCCATTTATTACTATTGCCTTGCACTGTGTGGAATTAATAACAACTCTAGTTGTTATTAATTCCACAGTGAATTTATTTGAAAGTCACGTCTTTTTGCTGTTCTGTTGACACAACCGATCACCTCGCAGGTAACCATATTTGTGGTGTTAATCATGTCTAGAATTGCATTGTTTCTTATGGCTGCTAAGCTATGTTTGGCCCCAGTGACGTATGACGCCCACGTGACCACTGAATGTGGAATCTGCTGCGGCGCAGATTTTAAGCTTTTTTGACCAAACGGATGATGCTACACACATAAAAAAATTTTCTTCTATTTTTCATAATGATGAATAACATATGTCACTTAAAATTAACTTTACTGTCCCTTTAATTCCACAAGTAAACAATTAAGACCACAGTTATATTTGATTGAAACAGACCACCCAAAATCCATCCATCCATCCATCCATTTTCTGCCGCTGTATCAGCTGTGGCGTCAGGTGGAGCTGGAGTTTAACCCAGCTGGCATGGGGCGTAAGGCGGGGGACACTCCGGGCACGACACCAGTGCACGGAGCCACACACAAAGACAGACAACCATGCACGCACACACTCACTCCTACGGGTAATCTGGGACCAGCCAATTAACCTGAAGCGTATGCTTTTGGAGGTGGGA
This sequence comes from Antennarius maculatus, assembly GCA_013358685.1. Classification (NCBI taxonomy): domain Eukaryota; kingdom Metazoa; phylum Chordata; class Actinopteri; order Lophiiformes; family Antennariidae; genus Antennarius; species Antennarius maculatus. The sequence goes on from CM023607.1 coordinate 6,705,059, forward strand.
GGAAGCCGGAGAACCCGGAGAGAGCCCATGCAGACATGGGGAGAGCATGCAAACCCCGCACAGAGCGGGACTCAAACCCGGAACCACTGTGTTGTGAGGCGACAGTGCTCCCACTGCACCACCCAAAATCAACTTGCTCAAATCAAGGGATTTAATCTCATCATACTGTCAAACAATTCATTACATACTGTACAGCGAAAGGAAATCTCAAAAATACTGTCTGGAGAATTAATTCCTTCTTCCATTCCTCATTTCCTTCACTGCTGCCCTCCTCCATTCATTCATTTTTCTTAAAGCAAAAGAAATATAACTATTTCCATAACTTTTAAATCTTTCAGCAAGATGCACATTACAGATCTTCCACTATTACACAAAACAATGAAGTCAATCTACGAAGCACATCTATGATTCTCTATTGCTTGGAGTAGTTGGACTCCAAAACACCACTGTTTCACAATTCACAGGACAAGACAAATCTAAATTTGTGGCTCAATTAACCAGGTAAACTTTCACTGAAGGCAACAGTTAAAATTATGCCATCACAGCATTCGCCTGGGTATATTCAGGAATCCTTGCCATGTTGCCAAACAGAAAACAGAGTATCACTTCCTCTCAATGATAAGTGGAAGGTGGAAAGAAGATAGAATGAAGCAGATGCTATAAAAATCTCTTTACCTACAATGAAACGTGGTGTTGGGTCAGTGATCCTCTGAGGAAGCTTTGCTTTGCAAATGCTGGAAACATATAATGTATGGAGAGTAAGATGGATTGCATCAAGTATCAGGGAATCCTAGAAGAAAACACCTCACTATTTGTGAGGAAGATGAAGGTTGGGCGCCATTAGACTTAAAAATAAACAAACAAAACAATGATCCCAGGCCAAACCTAAAGATCATTTTAGAGAGTTTATCACAGTGAGCTGACTAGTCCTCAATCTCTGGTGGGAGTTCAGTATGGAGTTTGCTGCATGTCAAAGAGCATCCTCCGCTTGACGGAAGATTGATGGTATGAGCCACAGTCCCTCCAGTTTACATGCTGATGTACCCTCGTACAAGAAACGTCATCCCAGCTTGATCCCCAGATGCCATAATGGACGCACAATGTTCCTCAGGAGTGGGCCAAATGCAGAGAACAACTTTCAAAGTACTGTACCTTGTATTTGCTTACGTAATAAGCAAATACGTAGGAGAGAAAGGCATGTAACAGAGAACTCAACAGAAATCAAATGAGAATATGGGGCATTGTCAAGATACTTTACTAATAGCCCCCTGTGGCTGTTAACTTCATATCTATGTACAGCATAATCATTCGGGTCTCCTCAAAATATTCCTGACCAGATCATTATGTGGATGCTGCATAAATTGTGCTGCAACAGTTACTATTGAAAGGAGCAGTGGCCGGGCTAATATCTAATATTACAGTATTAGGTTGTTCATTCATGATGAGTTTTGAACTGCCAGGCAGGAGGCCAAGAGGAAGACCAAAGAAAAGGTTTATGGATGTAGTGAAAGAGGACATAAAGGTAGTTAGTGTGAGAGAAGACAATGCAGAAGACGGGGTTAGATGGAGGAAACTGAATCACTGTGACGACCCCTGAAGGGAATAGCCGAAAGGAGAAGAAGATTGTTCATTCATGAAGTATAATCATGAGAAACACAGACAAAATGACATTAGGTATGTTTATTTATTCTTTCTAATACTAATCTTTTCTACTACGACTACAAATACGTATAAAAAAATCCTCAATATACAAAAAGTGTGAAAATCTCTGAAATCAAGCCATTTAACTCTTCCATTTTAACTTTGACACATTCTTGCTACATGCCTAAAGATTTTTTCTGTAATCCTACTGACAATCAAAACCCATATGAAAATGTTACCTCCTTTTCAGCGTTAATAAAAGAAAATATAATCAGAGCCACATTTATACTTTTATTTGCTTCCTTAATATATATTACCCAAATAATTCAGAACAGGAAGAAAGTGGCAGGAGAGACAAGATGAGGAGGTACAGCAGAAATCAGTCCTTGTTATCAGCGTGCTACGAACAAGGGGTTGATTTATATCAGGGGATATGATTACGAGTGTCTCAGCCTGCAGAGGCCCAGACTGAAGCTCCGATAACAAAGGCACACTGATTGAGAGGAAGGTGGCCGACAGCCTGAAGAAGTCTTCAGGGAGGGCTTTTGATCTCAAGATTATCCAGCCAAAGAGTGCATACAAGTGTATGTTTGCACTGTGCAAACAGTATAAGAGCTCATTCTGCCTTTCAGACAAAACTGAAGAATCTGCAAACTGACACATCACTTCATCTGTCTTCATCATCAGCATCAATGGAACTCAGCTTAAAGTACATTTCTTTGGCAGTTGACTGATTTCAGTTTATTTCAGTCTACCAATAAAGCATGAACTCACAATGACTCCCAGACTTGTGATGAATACAATGTATTCAATGCGTACATGTTGTGTTCTTCTAGCCCACTGACAAAAGAATAAAAAGTCGGTAAGATTTCCTCACTTCGTATCACTTTACTTCTACACAGTTCACAGATCTATCAGTCATGTTGTGACTGTTTCGAGTGTATGCAGTGTGGATGTTTAAAATGAATAATTACCCTTTTCATAAAAAACGTGAACACTAAACACTAATAAAAAAAATAGTACAAATAGTGAAAATGGTTGGTGTTGATATTATTAAAAGTTGCTTTTTTTTTACAAAGCTGCATTTGAAGAGATGACATCACTGTTCTGCGCAAATGGCATAAGTGTAATTTAAATGAAAATAACAGTGTTTAAGCAGTAGACTAATACTGAACACCAAAGCATTACACGTGTAGTCAGTACTGTGAATATCCTTCAGTACTTCATCAATCAAGTCAATGTTCACCTTGCATGTTTTTATGCTCCTCCATCCAAGAACACCTGTCCCCATGACCAACATTTCTACTTATACGTTTCTCAAATTTTTAATATTAAATATTTTTATTGTTCATTAAACCTCTAATGAAATATGCTTGTAGCAACAAGCATAGTTCATTAGAGCAACAAGATAAAAAAAAACATGTCAACTATTAATTTAGCGTTCGATGATTTTAAAGGTTTTTAATCCATGTCATTCAGCTGCCAGATATCCAACTACACTGTATTTGAAATGTCTTTCACTTTGAGGATCACTTTGATCCTCAAAGTGATCCGTGGTCCTCAATATCTTTGACTGAATATTGATAAAATCACAAAATTTACCCTAGATGGATGGATGGTCTGAACATGCAGCATGAATTAAAAGTGGTAACATGAAGCACCACTATGAAACAAAGCACAGATCTTTTGCGCAGAATTATCCCCTGAAGTCCGAGCTGAGGGCAAAATGACCGAGAAAAATGCAAACGAATGTTCACTAAAGGCATGGTGGAGTTTGGGGCAACATAAAACATCTTTTAGTGATGTTTTAAAATACAAAACAATCCAATAATAACCAAAATGGTTCAGTCCAGGTACCGGGCTGGCCTGACAGCCCGGTACCTGTGCCTCGGTTTGGCCCCTGACCCGGAGGCGGACCAACGCAGCATCCTCAGGTGAGCGTCTCTCATACAGTTTTGTGTGGATGTGGGGAAGATGCGTAGGCGCCGAGTGTGCACCCTCGAACGCACTACCGCGACAGTTTGTTTGATGCGGACACGTGAGTGTGGACCTGCCGGAGAATGTGCGTGAAACAGCCCGAGCAGGACCGCGGTCTTGCCAGGAAATAATGAGAGCGCAGCTGCGGCTGCTCTCCTGGGCGAGGGAGAGAGGCACGCGTAATGGAGATGGACGGAGCAGTCTCCCTCGCTCCGTCACTGCCTTGCTTTTGGGTAGGTGCTCCTAAAGTCTTTGCAGGTGCGACTAACTTCTAAATTTGGGAGCACCAGTGCTACCAAGAAAAAAAGTTAGTTTCGAGCCCTGCAAATATTTTTTGATGGTTTGTTTATCAGATTCTAGGAGTTGGTCTGGTTAGAGAGGACCACTATGTATATGTAGAGACATGAAAAAATTTGATTTTCACAATAAGACCCTTTTAATAGTCGACATAATCGTGACTAGTCATGTCCCACTTCATAAGAATAAATGCTGATATTTTGATCGACTAGTCCAATTCTTTCCACCCTAGGCTAGTTTAAGCTGATTTCTACCCAAAATTTTGAAAAGCTTCACATCCTGGTAACCCCAGGATGTGAAGCTTTTCAAAATTAATGTAACATTTCCTAGTGTCTTTTGCAATACACGTATGGCATCAAAATATATGATTATAATGAATGAACTGGTTTGTCTACGGTGAACCGAGTGGAAAAGCAACTACCAACCAGTACTATTCTCCCCCTCAACACCAGTTACATCAGTTGGGGTCTGATCCACTTGTGGATCTTCTTAACTTTGTAAGTTTGAGTTGTTCCTGGCAGCAAGGCAAAACTCCCGGTCTTTGAGCTGATTAAAGCTAGACTGAGTCTGCAAAGACCATGGGAACACTGAAATGCAAACACTTGTAATTGTCTTGACAATCTGGGAAAAACAACTACATGTCAAGATGACATCATTGTATTAAAGAAAAATCCTGAATGGAGTAATGAATGTAAAAACGCACTGACATAAAACACTAATCCATTTTTCAAGGTCACAGATATATATTATGTATCACTAGGTTCACGGAAACCTATGGTATACTGACACATACAACATTAATTACAAATCTGTTTTTCAAGGTCACAGATGTGCATTATATATCACTCGTTTCAGGGAAACTATTGTCACCAAATGCTGGATTGTTCTGTTCTGGATCTCCCCTGCAGCAAGAACATTTATACTACTCAGATTTAACTCAGTGAATCTGAGCTGTGATCTCCATTAATCTGTGCTAGTGGTTAATCTGGTAGGAATGTGAGCAACATTGCCTCATAAATCTGACTTCCAGCCATAACTAACCCACTGGTGTCACTGGGAGAACTGGTCCACACACGTGATACGACCATTTCTCGCCTTCGCGAGGCTGCTTGATTTTGGAAAATCCGCTCAAAAACACTTTCTTTTCATTCGGCTAACAGAGCAGGAGTGGTCGCTCAGGTAAACATGACACCGAGCAAACATCATAAAGGAGAAATTGCCAGATTGCGTTAACAGGCACGACAAATTAGACCAAATAACAATGTGACAATAATACCACGAGGTTTCAGGGAGGTTTCAAATTAAGTTCCCAGGACAAACTGCCGTGGGGATTCTGTGTGATAAAGTGAAACGTCACCGCGGTGATTGGGTTTCATCTGAGAAAAACTTTAGCAAAGGTTGTTAATAAGATGGAGCTCTGGCTCACCTGCTCCGTGGTTTTCTGTCACTCCCGCCTGTCTCTTCACCTCGCACGCGGAGGCGGCTCCACCTGAGTGAGCGGTGTACAGCGGTAGGGCTGCGGGCTAAGCCCTGCGGCAGGAGGAGCAGAGCGCAGTCACCGACAGATATCTTCCTGGGAAACAGAAGCCCGTGGGGCTCTTGTAGGAAACACTCAGCACGCTGTCCCTTCAGGTTGCACTAATTTCTTCTCAAAGCACAAGGTGTTCAAGTTGTTGCGGCCTGTTTCTTATCTGCACGCGCGTGAACTTCCGAACGTTACCTTGACTGGCTCTTGGAGGGGCGGAGTCACGTCGTCTGATGTTCAGGGAAAAGAACAATCCAAAGAGCTCATTTGAGGAGATGCCAGAAGTCCGTACATTCTTTACTCAAGAATTGTACTTTTTCTGTATATAAAAAAGTATCCGGCAAAAGTATTGATTCAACTTCTTTATTCATCATGTTAATATAAAAAAGTAGGGATTGTGAAATGTCCTCTAAATATAAAAGTAAAACAAAATGCCTTATAGATATTTCTGATGCTGATGATAAAATTAAGTAGTTTACCTGAAGATCATTTAATAGTAGTAGCAGTAGAATAGTAGTCGTAGTAATGAAAGTAGATGTGAATGTGCGTGAATGGTTGTTTGTCTTTCACGTGAATCCGCGACACACGCCTCTGGATAGGTTGCAGTAAACCCGTGACTTGTATATGTGGAAAAAGAGCTCATCCTCTCATTTCTGTCTACAAAAAATGGAGTGGATGGAATATTTTAGTAGAAGATGGACAAACAAAGAAATATTTAATCATTTGGTATATTGATATGACATATTTATAAACATAAGGAGAAAAGATTGAGCAGGAAATATTTGGAGGAGATGGTTCTTTATTGCTTATGCTTGAAACATATGTTTCTTAGCAAGTGTTACATGTTCTGCATGGTATGAAATAAAAAAATTCCAAAGTCCAATCTTAACACATTCCATGGAGTGACCCTACTGTATCCCATTACTCCTCCAAGTTTCTCACCCGAAGAGGAAATTTAACAAGTTTACAAAATGTAAGAAACACACAATAGGAGAAATTTTAACTTTATTTCATTTATTTCAAGTGTATAATAATGAAAGAACTGTTTTAAATTCAATGGTAATAATCAAAAATTCCATCTGTTTTACAGAAAAGTACATTATTATTTAAGCAGTATTTTACATACACATACCTGTATATGTAACATTACACAATCAACTTATAATTCAATGTGTAGCTTACTAAATGGGGTTCATGTCTCCACTAAATATTTAACATTTTTTGTAACTACAATGTAAACACTATTAGTTTAACAATAAATATGTATTTTTACTTTCATATTTAATTCTGATGACACATTTTCTGTTGTTTGTTATATTGAGGGGAGGAGTACATGGCTGTGGTGGATAACTTTGTGGAGTGAGCCGGATGCAATTGCCTGAGTTTTAATGTCAACAAGACCAGAGAGATGATGATTGACTTCAGGAAGAAGAGGAGCACGTCACAACCATTGTGCATTCTGGAAAAGTACGTGGAGGAGGTGGAGGACTGCAAGTACTTGGGCGTTAAAAGTCCCATATGATGCTTTTTTTAATTCATGTCATTCAGCTGCCAGATGTCCAACTACACTGTACAGTATTTGAAATGTCTTGCACCAAAGTGATCCATAGTCCTCAATATCTTTGATTGAATATGGTTAAAATCAGTTCCGTTCTGAAATGCTCGGTGTTAATGGGCGTGCCTGCGAGCTCCTGTCACCCCCCACCTCCCCCCTCTGACCTGTCTCTATAAACTCCTCCCTCCCCCTTACGTTCGCGTGCGTTTTGTTTACGTGTACCCCGTGAACGCGCCTGCATTACAGATCGATCGATCGCTATCAGTAACTTCGCTGCTACGTATTTTGCTCTAATTCTTCTTGTGTTTTGCACTCTTGAATAGTGGATGGCACTAGGTTAGTGTAACCTAGGAAGGAGTTGATGTCTATGAGGGTCAAAGGAGACCAACACATGATCTCAACCCTGCCGAGCTCCGACGGAGATATCGCGGCTGCTAAGCGGGTCGCATTGAAAGGACTATCATGAACAACACCAACCACCCCCTGCACACCACCTTCTCCCAGCAGAGAAGCACCTTCAGCGGCAGACTGCCGTCACACAGCGCCTCCACATAGAGGCTGAGGTCCCCTTTCGTGCCCTGTGCCATCAGGGGGTACAATGACTCTCTCAGGAGGAGCAGGGGGGAGGTGGCGAGGTCAGCAAGTGTTTGAATGGAGGGGAGGAGATGGGATGTCAGCCTGTGCTGCAGTGTAGTGGAGCCAAGGTGTTGTGATGTGATATTAGATAGTGACATGCCTTACATGCTAATTTTCACTTGCACTTTTTTATTTTTATTTATGTTATTTTTTTATCTATCTATCTATCTATCTATCTATCTATCTATCTATCTATCTATCTATCTATCTATCTATCTATCTATCTATCTATCTATCTATCTATCTATCTATCTATCTATCTTCTTTTTCATGATATAACAGTTGATTTTTCAGCTCTAAGCATGGAGCTGCTTTCTCAGTCTGCTGAACAAAGACTCGTCGCTTGTGTAAACACAATGAGACCGGCCGGTGAGATAATTAAAGCTGTGTTTTCCAACAATCATCGTAGAAAATGAGAGATTGGATAACACGGGAGCTAAGCTCATGCAAACTAATGAAACATGGGATTTTACCAGTAAGACCCAAGTTTTTCTGTTGTATTTTCAAGTGTGTGTGTGTGTGTGTGTGTGTGTGTGTGTGTGTGTGTGTGTGTGTGTGTGTGTGTGTCTGTGTGCGTGCGTGCATGCGTGCGTGTGTGTGTGTGTAAGCTAAACCAATCCTTTGCAGCTATCAGTGGAATCTAACTTTTTGAATAGTACAATATTAATTTTGCATCTTTATTAGCAGTTGTGCAGAAACAATGAGGTCAGAATAGACATTAACAACAAAAATGCTGTGGAGCATTTAAATTTGACTTATATAATTCAAGATGATGATTGAAATCTTTTGACTGCATTTCTGGATCATCATGCTTTGTGCATGGAATCAAAGACACCAGCAATAGTAACATGTACACACTAATAGTGAGTTGAGAGTGGGATTATAAGAGAAACAGAACAGAAAAGTAGAATACATAGTCAAGACTGGGCACAGCTAGTGAAAGGTGAAGGCCACTAATGGCTGGACTCCATAATCATCACCAATTTCATTCTACTTGACTCTGCTTTATTTTGTTTATATATAAATACAAACATGAAATAAACAAGGTTGAAAACAGCACAGATGACTTCTTCCCTAACCACATGATTGCCCTATTAAAGGGGCTTTAATTCTTTCTTTAAATTGCTGTCATCTATGGCATATGTTTAATGACATTCATCAAAATACAAAATGTTCATGATTTTTTTATTTTATTTTATTTTAGATTATTTTCTGCTGAGTTGTTGATGCCACAACTCCTCTACTTATTCACTGTGTGTTCTTTCAATTCAATTACTTTCAATTCAGACCAAGTACAGTATCTGTAACTCCAAAATCACAGTACTTCATCCTCCAGCCTGTACTTGCACTTGCATTGTATTTAATGCTGCTTTCTCATTAAACTCCTGGCAGTAAACCCTAGTCCTGCTAAAAACAGCAGGACTAGAGTGCTAAACCTTTATTGACAGTTTACTAGCACCTGCTTCCACTTTCAAGATAATTTAATTGCTGTAGTCTCCAGATTTGACAGCATATTAGAATCACTGGTTGGAAATTCAGTTAAAGTGTAACATGGCAACATGTCAGAACAGTTAGGTGTTTTCAGGAGGTGCACTGAGGAAACATTGTATGTGATGACTGTTACCACATTCAGAAGTAACATTTGGGTCACATTTGGTCATGTGACTGCTGTGTCCCCTGGGCCACATTGAAGTTCTTTCCCAAATAACAACAATGCAGCAGTTGTTTTATTACACATTGTTTCTATTGTATTAACTGTTCTCCGCATCCATCCATTCATTTTCTTGTAGATTAGATGATCTCAATCACATCTTTAGCCGCTTATGTGCCTTTGCGGGTTCATGCATCTGCTCAAGCCAATTCCAGCTGGCTACTGGTACATTCCTGATGAGAGACCAGCTCATTGTGGGTGACATAAAAGACAAACAACCATGTGTAGCAGTGAAATATTTAATTTATTTTGAATTTAAAAAAAAAAAATTATACACTGTTATAATCCCCGAAGGGAAATTAAAAACGCACACTCTAGTTTTTGTTAGTCAATCAACCACACGCATACATATTAGTGTGTACAGGCCCCTGTAATACACACAACCACACACAGGGGGGCCTGTAAGCATGCAGGGGAGGTAAAGTGGCGGGCAGCTCCTTCATGGTGCGCCCAAATGAAAAAAAAAATAATTTCTTTTTAATTTGTTGGAAGTTCAGGAGGCCAAAGGGAGAGTCACTCATGTATTGTTGCCAGACCTCATGTATATCAAGTACATATCATGGTTTCTGTTCATCACAGTTATAATGGAGTGAAAAAATGGAATGTACTGCTGTCAGTATAACGGCTTTCGACGGAGTGGCTAATAGGGCTCACTCTAAGAGTGACAACATTACGCCTGACTAAGAAACTTTGGAACGAGTACTTTATGTTAGAGAAGGTGCTTAAACATCAGACCACACAAGGCCAGACAAGACCTCTGTTATCATTTTGGGGAAATCCCTCACCTTGGCATGTCTGTGGCCACTCGCACTCCACTCATTTACATTGCATGAGAGGGAAGAGATGTTCGTCATGCTCTTCTGCTGGCACACAGAATCAAAGAAACTAGTTTATTCACATTTTAAAGGGGATAATGTTGGTGTTAACCAGCAAAACCAACTTAAAGATGACATACAGTGTCTATTAGAGATGAGCGAGTACACCACCATCTGTATCTGTATTTGTTCAACCGTCTAACTTATCTGTATTCGTATCTGTTCTCGGACCGAAAATGGGTGAATCTTAAATCGTTACAATATTTTAAGTTGATATGGATTGATCAGTTTTTACGTTTATTGTTTATTTTAAAACTATTTACAGAACAACCTCAAAATTGAGATTCAAATCAATGTTTTTGATCACAAAAGTAAGAGAACTATTTACAAAACAAGTTTTTTATGAACTCAGAACATGATGTGCATTAATGAATACATCGCATGCAATAGGAAATTATGAACTACAAAACTACAGAGTATGCATGAACAAGAATTTGTTTCTTTTTTTTTATTCTTATGATCAAACTGTTTTTTTCCAATTATTTATTTATTTTTACAACCTAGTTCTAGCCATTTTTTTCACACACGGTTAAACAATGTTGATTAAGATGTGTGCGGGTGTGTTTGTGTGTATGTCTGTTTGTGCATATGTGTGTGACTGAGTGACTGTGTGAGAGGGAGAGATGGAGAGAGAGAGAGAGAGAAATAGAGAGAGAGCGCCTGTGTGTGTGTGTGTGTGTGTGTGTGTGCGTGTGTGTGCACATGCATGTGCGC